>CM060970.1:39721575-40986575 GCA_030765045.1 Tenodera sinensis
AAAGCATTAAGATCAAGTGGGCTGGTTAAACACTTACTCATGACTTATAGCAGTTTTGTGATATTGTGCAGGGCAATTAATGGGTTTGATACTCTTTCTATTTATTTTTTATGCAGCTTTCCATTTAAGATACCATAAAAATGTTAATCAATATTGTTTTGTAAATAAATATAATTTCCATTTAAAACAACATTCTTTTTCAGAAAATATATACAAAAATGATAAAATTACATTAAATCTAAGTTCTAAAAATGTAGAAACTATAAGCCATTACCTTTATTTTTAATTTTATTTGTAAATTTTACTTTGGAAAGGTTCTGAACCCCAAGACTCAGAAGCGCCTTATTTTTTTAAATTACAGTAACCTTGACCCATGGAAAAAACAAAGGAACCAGGTATTTATCATAGCTGTGACTTTGCAGAAAGATATTAACTTAATGTCTACTTTAAAGGACAGAAAACTGAAACACCCAAAAGAATGCAAGGTTCCCTACTATTCCGAATTGAAATGGAATGTCCCATACAAGAACAGTTTGATAAGCCCTTAACTTTGACAAGAAATCGTGCACGAATCACAGGTTTCTTGTTGGCACTAAGTCATACACCTATTCTGTGTATAATTTCAGAAATTTATTGCCATCTGTTTCTTAGAGCACCGTTGGGAGCCTGTAAAAGGTCTAGTTTTGTGTTGCTTCATAGAAAACAGACGAAAGTAAATTTTGTATTTGCGAAAGGCATTTTTTGCATGGTAAGACAGTTAAGGAAATAGAAGAACTGCTGAAAAAATTATTAGGATCACTCTGCTCCATCACATGACATGGTCCACAAGTGGTCCATAGAATTTCAATGTGGCGTTCGAGCACCAGGGGTGCCAAGCATGCAGGGCAGCTTGTTGATGTCACAACAGAAGAAATGGTGAGCAAAGTTCCGGATATTGTGATGGAAGGCCAGCGAGTGAAAATCTGTGAGATACCCAATTTCAAATGAATGGGTACGTAATATGCTGCACAAATATTTGGGCTTGAAAAAACTGTCTGCAAAATGGGTGTCGCATCTACTCGCTGTTTACCAACTGAATTGTGTGACCACTTGAACATATTCCAGCACAATCCAAATGAGCTCCTGACAGTTGATAAACCTGAATCCATTACTGTCAGCCTGAAAAGAAGCAACATCCCATGCAATGGATTTCTTCAGTGAACATGTTCCAAAGAAAGCAAAAACTGTTTCATCAGCATGAGGAATCAGCAGCTATCTTTTGGGATTCCTAAGGTGCCATGTTCATCCACTACCTTAAAAAGGGTGAAACGATCACAGAGATAATACCACAATATTGGAACAATTTCTCAAGGAACTGTTATAGAAAAGGAAACACACATTACCCCCTCCATCAATTTGTATGGTATCACTTGCACAGGTCCAAGAA
This sequence comes from Tenodera sinensis, assembly GCA_030765045.1. Classification (NCBI taxonomy): domain Eukaryota; kingdom Metazoa; phylum Arthropoda; class Insecta; order Mantodea; family Mantidae; genus Tenodera; species Tenodera sinensis. The sequence continues at coordinate 39,723,002 of CM060970.1, forward strand.
AGGTCATTCGCCACACTAAAAATACCCCTGTATGTGATAAGCTAAATTTTCAGATACATATTTCTGGTCATAGTACAGTTTTTCAGATTCCAGGCTTACTGCTACTATTGTGTTGAGTTGTTTCTGCCATAGAAAATGTTGAACGAGAAGAAAAGACAAGTTAACATACCAATGGAAATTAAATTGGATGCATTTAAGGGACTGCACAAAGGGAAACATTAATACATAATAAATATTGGGATATGCTATATTTTTTTTCCCTATATTATGCTGGAATATGTATTTTATGTAATTTGTAGTACCATGTTTGGAATTGTGAATAACAAACCCCTTATTTGTAAAACTCAATATTTCAGTAACTTGGCAGCTTCTCAGTCCACATTAGGTCGAGTTATCGGGATTCTACTATACTATATTATTCAATACCATGGGCGTCGCAAAGGGGGGGCAAGGGACGGCCGCGGCCCCCCCCCCTTGGAAATTAATGAACTTAATGTGCTGACTATTAAACTATTATTTTAATTTTTATGTAAAGAACAATTTCTATTTAGCACAAATTTATATGGTTATCCGCAAAAAATACTATAACTTTTGACAAAAAAATAATTAATCAATGTTATCTGATTGCAAAATTCTAACATTTGGCCCCCCCTGGAAAAAAGTCTGCCGACATTCATGTTCAATACTGTCAAAAACAAAAATAGTATGCAATAAACATGCATTAAGTGTAGTGGATAATCTTGGAAGTAGCAATTACTTTATTTTTATAATATTTTCAAACTCTTTCTCTTTCTTCTCTGATGTATTATCACTATTATAACAACATAGTTATACAAATGATTATACCCACCAGTAGTAATCATGCTAACATGGGTGTTTGGAACAGCACCATGAATAATCCTGCTAGCGAGCTTGCCCACTTCATTTGCCAATGTTATCCAGGGAATATTATCCTGAACCATTGCAGCAGCCAGCACTGGAGCATTCACCACACCAGTAACAGAATAGCGAGCTCTAACTTCAGGACTGCAGTTAGCTGCCAGTCCTATGAACTGCTCTGCTATCTCTACAGCTACTCGCTGCTGTGCTTCATTTGTGCTAGCACCCAAATGTGGGGTTGCAACCACTGCAGGGTGGCGAATTAACTCAAGTGTTGTGGCACTTTTAGGGGGTTCCTCACAGAACACATCTAGTGCAGCACCTCCACAACGACCATCCTAGAACAACAGTACTAACTTCATTGCAAGAAGATTCTCCTGCATGTATAAAGATATGAAAACTAACATACAAGAACCTGCATTATTTATTTCCAGCACAGAATACAGTAAAACCTCGTTTATCTGGATCTCTGGATTATCTATTTTTTTTTAAATTTAAGGTTTACTTTTTTTTCTTCACCTAATTACCCTCCCCATATATAGGACTTACAAGCCAGTGCCTAGAGTCAGATGCCTGTCAGGGAGCAAAGGAACCTATGGACCAAACAGAGTGAAGATCTGGAAGTGGGTGGTCAGCCAAGCACCAGGTATGATAGTGAGGAAGAGGATTATATGAAATGCAGACGAAATTTAATATTTACATTATATAATAAATGTAACTATAATGGTAAGAATGTAACTAAGTACCGTGCATTCCGGTTGGACCGCACCACAGAGGCACCCAATCCAGCGAGGACTGGTGCGCTCTCCGGCTAAGTTACGTGTAAAGGACTGGCAAGTCACAGGTACGTCATACTAACAACTGTACTAACTTGCATTAGACTGACCTACATCACACTATATGTTGATGACCTTCAACGTGAACACATTCCCTGTATCTCCGTAAACAATTCTGGTTTACTCGCAAAAGTTCATGTTGCCTGTATTTCTCTCGTATTTTTGCCCTTCAGTTCTTGTGACTTGTGCGGGTTTAACACGTACTCTTTATTCTTAAAGTTCCCTATAAATAAACATTGCATGGAGATAGATCAGGGGAAAGAGGAGGCCAGAATCCTGGACTAATTATTCTGTCACCATACCCACTTCACAATTCATGCATAGAGTTACCTGCAGTGTGTGCTATATCTCAATCCTGCTGAAACCAGCCACACAATCTTACATTTCTTGTTAGCTGCAGGAAAAAAAATATTTAAAATAAAATTTATATAACCGTGTGAATCAACTGTTGTGTCATAAATATGAGACTAATAATTCTACCCATGGTGAGGACCTTCATGAATAATATAATGATTTTTCGGTAGCCCAGTATAAATTGTTCTGAGTAGAAATGCGGCCTTGAAGATAAAACCACGCTTCATCAGTGAAGAAAGTTAAAGGTGGTTTCACGTCACCATTATGAACAGACTGCTAAAACCAATTACAATAATTAACCAACTTACAGCATCTTATGATTGTAAAGCACAAACTTCTAAGTTTCAGAAGTTTCATTCTCACAAAAGCCGACGTCTTGGAAATGTTAACCTCTTATGATAAACGCCTGAGCAATTTTTATTTATGGAGAACGTTAAAGAATAAAGTGTACACATTAAATCTGCACATGTTACAAGAATTGAAGGACAAAAACAAGAGAGATACAGGCAATTAGTCAATATGAACTTTTGTGTGTAAACCAGAATTACTTTCAGAGATATAGGGGATGTGTTCGCGTTGAAAGTCATCGATTTCAACATCTGGTGTGATACAGAGGTAGTAAAAAGTGTGGACGAAACACAGTTGCTAGGGATTGTTTTAGACAATAAGCTCACTTATAACTCACAAACTGACAAATAGTAACTAATGTTAGTAAAAATCTATATGTCCTGAGATGTCTAAGAAACTCGATTCCTATTTATACTGCTAAAACTATTTACTTTGGGCTTATCCACTCCTTTTTGTCATATGGAATTGAATTATGGGGAAATTCATCTAAACAAAATTTTCAAAGAATATTTGTATTACAAAAAAAGGCTATTGGGTATTTAGGTGGTCTAAGGTATAACGAATCATGTAAAAGCACTTTTATTCTGCTGAAAATCCTTACATTACCAAGCTTGTTCATCTATAGAACTATTTTATATTTAGTTCAATTTAAATTCCCAATGACAAACATGTCAGATGTTCACACATATAATACCAGGAATAATCAATTACTAAATCTCCCCAGAACCAGATTACATTTATCAGAGAGGGTCCCTAGTTATATGGGAGCAAAGTTTTATAATGCTTTGCCTGAAAATCTAAAATTATATGAAAATTATAATACCTTTAAAAATAGGATAAAAAATTATTTAATAACCAAAACTTTTTACAGTATTGAAGAATACCTAAACTTATAGATATTTTCTATGATGTTTTGATTATACTAATTGTACTTTTAACTTCTTATCTAATTATATTGTATATACTATGTAATTACTAAATTCCTTTCTATTTATGCTTCTCATGACATGGGCCCTTATAGGGTACCTTTTTATATCATCTTATGTATTGACTCATGATATGGTTCAATTGTGTATTCCACTGTATTGAACTGAATGAATAAATAAATATAGGTAACCCTAATGGAAGTTAGTACTAATGTTAGTATAATGTATCCGTGACTTGCCGATCCTTTACGCCTAACTCTGGCTGAGAGCATGCCAGTCCTGGCCCAGTCCCTTGCCACCGTGGGGCAGGTCAGCCAGTCAAGGAACACACGGTATGTATGCCAAATATTATATTTTTAGTTTGACTCAATGTATGGTAACTGCATAAATTGTACAACAAATGATGGTAATACTGCAAAATACAACCTGTTGAGTTTAAGAAAGATTTAGTAGTGTGTCACGTGATGCTGACATGGTATGTCTCACCAGCTATAAATAGCGCTGGAAGAAAGCAGTGACCTTGATCCCTACCCATCACTACACCTCCCTCAATCTCCTCAGTTTTCCCACTTTTTTCAAACAGCACATATCATTAAGTTTATCATGTGTGTTTCAATCAGAGGATTGAAACATTCTTATGCAAAGGAACGGTTGCTGTTTCCTTGCAAGCTGATTCTTCTGCACGATGCACACATCCTCATTGTCTGGAAGCACAAGGAGAATTGTTTCTCTGAATTTTTTTCTGAAGCACTTTTTCATGTGTTCCCAGAGTTCAAAATTTCTGCAGCATGGAATCTGATTCTTCTCAATCAAAAACTGCACAAGAATGAAATCTTCTGCATTGTCTCATCAACAATTGGTTGGACATCTCTTAAACCATTTGTGTTGGAATGTGTAGAAAAAAAGAGTCGATTTGGACCAAATCATCTGCTTTTTGTAACATAGGATGGGTTTCTTCAAGTTCCATTTCCCTTGAAATGATGTTTCCTACTGACACTCTTTCCAGATTTTACATTTTACCCCTACAGTTATTCTTTTTCTCTCTCCATGGGGTTCTGTGAATAAGTCACTCCAAGACATCTCACAGTTCCTGTTTTGCTTTCTTTAGTTAACATTCTGTGAAGTTACTGTGTTACTGTATTTGGGTTGTCTAAGTATCTTTATTTAATTTGGTCTAATTTTGTTCCTTTCCAGAGGTGCTGGTTAAGAAACAAATTTAGGGACTCAAAGAAAAATTGAAGTTATCAACAGTGAAGCAACCGAATCTAAAATATGAACAAATTTGAAACTAAAAGCTTCACTTATCTTAGTAATTGCTGCAAGTTCTTCAAATGCTGCTAAATAGTTTCAAGGTGCTTTCACCACATTTTCAAAGCTTTTTAAAATAAATATAAAAATCTTAATCACATGAAATCACATCATTTCTTAACAAAGAATTGATCCACAGTCTTCTGTTTTAAACATATGTGGTGTTTGAATGAAGTATGATCATGCAAATGCTTCATCATTAGCAGTTTGGCTGGAGTGGAGTCTGGCTGACACTCCATGTGTGCCATGATATTTGTCGGCTGGTGTGCAGCAGCAGCTATTTTCTTCAATGCTTCTCCTTTATTCAATTAACAGCATCCAACTTTTCATCCATTGAAACCACAACCTTCTTTCACTTTGATGTCATTTTAAACTTGTACACTGAATTACACACTGAACACTTTGATAAGATATCGAAGGTTTATTTTCAGAAATATTACAGACAATTAAGATGGGATATTATTAGTGCGAGTTTGTAGCAATATTACGCTATCCATAACAGTGTTGAAGTGATTGAGAATGTTGGCGACATCAGCTAGTCTTTCTACAATTACATTATTTACTGTTAAGGATATATTATTTCCAGTGACAGATCTAGAGCTGAGTTTCACTTTTAATCCTACTCCATGTTGTTTTATTCTCCTTTGGAGAGTTAACCATTCATGTATTTAACCTCTTGAGCGATGGCCATTCAAAACATCCGCAAGCCGAGAACTGTGTTTCGTATATACACAGCTGTATTTTGTGTAAATATTAAGTTATTTTAATGAAACAAAAACTAGTATAAAACTCGTTATATGCAGTATACATGTACGTCATTGGCAAAGTTAAGTTGCATTTACAAAACGTTGAAATGGCACTATTTTGTTTCACTGTGGTGAAAAAGTTAACTTTGCTCTGTTGAACGCATCTAATATAAGTTCTCTGAAAGAAACAGTAGTCGACCCATTGTATGTGTGGCTTATGTGTCAGTATAAACAAGGCATAATGTGACATAAAGCACTAGTGTATGCATGGTCTATGAGTCATCAGAATAATTCATGTTTGCAACTTTTGCTTACGCGTGCTTCGTAACTTAGTATACTCCGTTTCTTTCTTTGTTGAAATACATACACATACTTTCTTGCTTGTAGCTGATGGGAGAAGTGGTATAAAAAGGTATTTTTGCACCAAATGGATATAACCATATATAATTGTTTGGTAATTTGGAGGGCTCTAAACCCACACAGGACAATGACCTACCTGGACTTCCGACTATCAATAGCTTGCAGCCTAATTGAACAATACCACATTGGGGGTAGAAAATCCAGAACCCCCGCACCCCTCAGACTTCAAGGTAAACGTTATCCTAAAAGGATACCACCAACAGCAAAGAAGTCCCGCTCATCTCGAAAGTGTTTCGTGTGCCGCAAGAAGGGAATTTACGAATGTGGAGATGTGCCCTTGTGTGTTTATCCCTGTTTTGAGGCATATCACTGCACAAGGAACATATAAAGGTAACCCAGTAAAGTATATAGGCTTTACTTTAATGTTTCATAAAGGGAAAATTAAAATAAGTTAAATTAGATAAGGGTTAAATGCACAAACACACAGGACGTGTATACACGCCCATATCGCTCATCCGTCATTTTAAATGGACATGATTTCACGTCCATAGCGCTGAAGAGGTTAAGTGTAGGAGAAATTGTAAGGTCAGCATGTTCAATTTGGAATAACAGGAATGGATGATTCATGCTGCTATTTGTTGTGTTTATTTCTGTACACTAAAAATGTCAATTTCCTGTTATATGAATGTTATGTTTCATTGTTGTGTCCAAAACTATTCGGTAAAGTGAATGATGACCAACATTGATAAATGTAATTTGTGATAAAAGACAAAGGAAAAACAATGGTTGCAAGGTTCCGTAACCAAGAGGAATACATAGTAAACAGAACATACAACTAGGTAGTGGATCTTTTTCAGTACAGTTGCAACAGTGACATCAAATAGAGAAGATGTAAAATTTTGTGCACATCATAAGAATCAGAAAATATGTTGATAATCAGAAATTATAAAAAGGAATACCAAACAATCCAATAGTGACCACATGGAGAAGAAATATAGAGCTAATAAACATTCACAGATACAAATATGAGTCAGTGAAAGAGAAACCAAAGCTTGTCATAAAAATGATGCCACTAGGGTTTCTCAAGAGAAACAGTCACATAATAAAACTTTGCAGTGGCAACATACCAAACAGTTTCAGACACTGGCTTTAAGAAAATGTTAAAAAGTGAAGTGATTTGTGAATTTGTTATCTTAATCCAAATAAAGTTAATTTTGGTGGAATCCAGAATTGAAAAAACATTAGCCCTCAACATCTTGACCTTTAGACCTTTATCTATTACCCACTAAATATGACTCTGTAACAAAGATCTCATCATCTCCTTTTGTGAAAAACCACCACAAAAGTAATTATACAGGATAACAGAAGGAGCTTAGGCCACTATTATACAGGATAACCATGTGAACTTACCTTCAATATAAATGTTTCACCTCACTTTTCCAAAAAGCTTCCAACAATTATTTACTTAAAACTTAGATTTATTGTGCCAAAAGCTAGGATTTGTACAATGACCGCCAAAGATAATCTCACTGCATCTCGGATCTATGTCCAATTATTTATCGTTATACAAAGCCATGGCCATTCTGTGACTGTTTTACGCCATGGTGCAAGGGTACATTTCCTAAAACAATCAATAAAATGACCATACCTGCATGCAATGATATATAATGTGACAGACTAGAAGTGCAGAGAGATTTCTTTTGGTAGTCATTGTACAAGGAGTTTAGCCAACTGTAGTTTTTAATTGATAACAGATATATACACTTACCTGAAGGGCCCTTAGCAGAGCAGCCTCATCTATAATCCCTCCTCTAGCAACATTGATTATCTTCACGCCTTTCTTGCATTTATTGAACACCTCATCGTTTATCAGATCTACAATATTAAAACTTACATTAGGACACTCTAGGTAACATTATAGAGTGTATGCACAGAAACATTCTGAGAAATAATTATAAACTGCTATAATGTTATTACTGTGTGCAGGCACGGATCTAGAAATATTCTATAGGGGGAGCCCGGTTCCAGTCCACTACCACTTCTTAATAATTAAATTCATGCTAAAACATGACTAGCTAAATATTTAACTGAAAGAAACAATGTTTAAAGGTAGTACATACCTATACCAATTTTCATAGAAATTGGTTTGTCCATTTTGCATGATGATGAGGTAACACACATATAGCATTTATAGCAATAAAGTAGGATATGACAGGGGGAGCCCAGGCACTCTGGCACCCCCCCTGGATCTGCGCCTGACTGTGTGTCATGAAATGCATAGTGGTGCCATTATAAAAAATATTTCAAAGAACAAAGAATTCCCGCAAAATAAATGTTTGTATTACTGTCAGAATGCAACAAATGGCACTACAAGAAGACTATTTTGTTGCTTGTCACTGTGTGGGTGCATGTGCTTATGTATTTAATGCACATGGTTAACAAAGTCATTCTTCCTTTAGCTTCCCAGTATTTAGAAGTGATATCTCGAACGATTTCAGAGTTGTACATTTTGTGAGATGTTCTGTATCCATTTTAACTTCATCAGAGCACAATAACAATTTGGTAATGTCAGCATTCCAATCTTGTAAAGATTTTGCCCAAGCAGTCGCCAAGAGCACGCCACAGTCGCCGATCACAGTGCCTCCCCATATTTTCAGAGTGTGAGCTCCACTGCAGCGCATTCACGTCTGTGCATTAATAATTTAACTTCTGAATTTATTTCATGATTAAATGACCAAAAATAATCTGCCACAGCTGATTTATAAACCTATTATATTTAATGTTTCTAAAATGTTCTTTTATAGTAGTCTCCAAATGATGTTTAGTTTTCCCATTGTAAGCTATTATAATCCAAACAACTGAATTGATAAATGCCAAACTTTTTAAAATTTAAAATTTTATGCTTTTTAGAAAATTTTGCAAATTTTTATAATATATCTATTTTAAGGAACCAAAATTATGCATTGTTCTTTAAACATTCTTGTGAATTTTTTATTACCCTAAGAACGGTAAGTAAATGTTTTAAAAATACAATCATCTTATTTTTTTGAGGGTAGAAACTTCTTTTGCAGACTTTGGATTTTTAAATTTCCCTATCTTTTTATGTGTAAAATCTATATTAAAACCATTAATTAATGCAGTGTTGATAATGTGTTTATATTCTTTGTTAAATTCTTCCTTGTTAAGGGATATAATTATAAATATATAAATTAAACTATTAAAGAGGATGTATTATGTGAAAGAGGATTAAAACTTATTTTCATATAGTTATCATACTAGTCAATTTTCTCTAAATGTCAAATTTCAATTTATTGTTATGTTGCATTATCTTTAAATCTAGGAACAGAAGACAACCATTATTCTCAGTTTTCAAAGTCAATTGCATGGTAAACTTAAAAGTTCTAAAACATCATTTATATTTGAGAGGAAGAATCAGAAATGAAAAATTCAATGCCACATCTGCTTCATGAACAGATGCTCTAACCATTAAGCTGTGACAGTACAAAATTGGTTGGAGAATTCCATGTCATTCTGGTAGGTTGTCACAGTAGCTTAATGGTTAGAGCGTTTGTGCGTTAAGTGGAAGGTCTGTGGTTCAAATCTGGGCTATGGCATTGAATTTTTCAGTTCCGATTCTACCTCTTAAACATTGCCCACACATGGCTTGTGTGCTTAAAAACTCCAGCCATAAGTTTGTTGGCACAAATAATAATTACCATCATTTATATGTTTATCAGGAACAATAGCAAAAATGTCATCCACATATTATACCAGGTTTTAAAAAATTGAAGGAAAAGTTTTAGTGATTAGCATTTCAAAAAAGCTCATCAATATTATAATGATTAGCCATTTCTTGCTTATCTTGTAATGAGACATTTATGGCATAGAATAGCTTACAGGTTGCATAAATAGAGCCAAGTTTTATTGACAATACATATCTACTCTACTTGACATTATTGCTTCCACAACACATCCCACTGTTGCTGGGAATTGTGTCTCCAAGTACTACTGTTTGCCTTGTCTTATAAACAATAATTAAAAGGTTGACTGTTGGCCAAGCTGATCCATCAATTTAGCCAATATACCCTGTTCAGTGTTCCAGTTGATACCTCCCTCACATGGATAAATATTTGAAAGTGACCATGGAATGTAAGTATGACTGATTTTGTATGTTTCAGCATTCCTGTTTCAGCATCCCCCAAATTTGCTCTCTGCATACACCTCTGGATTTTATTATGCATTAAAAATAACATTGAGTATTTTGTTACAATGCTTCTCTTCAAGTTTTTTTTTGGAATATAGAAGACAGAAGAATTCAATGCACATTCTGAACAAATGGCATGATTCAGCAAATACAACTCAACTTTTCAATTTAAAGCCATACTGTTTCAAGTAGATACAGCAGTAATTTCATTTCTGCCTACCTGAACCAACACAGAAATTCACATACTATACTTACTACGTGTTTGAGGAATTAGAGGTGTATGCACTGTAATGTAGTCTGCCTGTGGCCATATTTCTTCCAGCTCCATCTTCTTCACATTAAACTCTTGTGCAGCCTCAGCAGTCACAATGGGGTCAAATCCTATGGTCTGTAAATCACAATATCCGATATAAATCTCTTATTGAACTTAAGAAACACAAATGAATACTACAACCTGTTTGCTTTATTTAAAAAAAAAAATCTGATATGTTGCACTCACATGACTTTCTCTGCTCTTGAACTAACCATTCTTATGAACTCTTATTCCTATACCTTCTTCGTGTTACTTGAGATAAACATTTACAGAAATTATCTTATTGCTTATTTTTTTGTAGGTGCAGGGAATACTAGAATACAGTAGGCTTTGTGCGATAGTCAAATCTTTTAAAGCTTTGATATCCTGTTCTCTTTGCACACTTAACATATAAAAAATGAACAAAGATGTTCATTTCATTAAAATTTAAGGTGGTCAGGCTGCTTCATGGCACATGCCGGGCCAGTAAGCGAGCAAAGATATTCAAAGTCAAGTTGCCTCGCATGTCTGTGTGCAAACAATAATCGAAGGAGCTACATAAAAAAAAATGTTCTCTGAAGCCTTCAAGAAAGATCCAGCTGCATCATTGTCAGCATGTATGAAGGAGTTTGCAAAAGATTTGTGTGACATAATCCCCACTAGATAAGGAGGCCAGGAAACAGCAGTGAGTGAGTTTATGGTTACAGACATGCATCTGTCAGTACTTCAGTGAGTGTGAGATAGGTATGTATGTGTGTGTATGTGTGAGGGGGGAGGGGGGAGTACGTCACATGCATCAATGAATCATTAGTCATGATTCAGCACTCCTAGATGGAGTATCTACTTCAACGCTACCTTTTTCAATACTTCCAAGATAACACTAGTGACCAGTGCTATTTTACAACTGAAATTAAGAGAAATAAGCAGTGAGTAAGCATAGAATGAATAACAATGGAGGTAAGTTGACAACATAGCCAGCAGAATAACATTTGTGCAGAAGTTTACAAACCTTGGGTTACACTACGTGGAATGTCTCTCCTCTTCATTCCCCTAAGACCACAAGTTGGTGAACAGACAGTAGTATCTATTCTGTGTGAAAACTGCCATTAATGGCCAATTCTATATGTTGAACATAATGACAGCAAGTACATTAAAAATGAAATACTGCAGATTCATACCTTCATACCATAAGCTTGCATCCTAATAGCAACCTCACGTCCAATTCTTCCCAAACCAAGGATTGCTAGAGTCTTCCCTGAAAGCTCTGATCCAGTGTATAGTTTCCTGTCCCATCTTCCTTCCTTCAGAGATTGGCATGCTTGTGCAACATTTCTGGAGCATAACATATGAATATCAATAGAGACAATGGTTACATACTTCCATTTTTCCTTAAAATGTATCTTATGATAAAAGCAGTTATTTATTTTCCCTAGAAGAGTACCCATTGTCTTTTATATAAAAGAATTAGTCTTTAAAACTATTATGAAATAGTCTTAAAACTGACCACTCCACCAAGATATAATGATCTTTGCAAAGAAACGTCTTAAATTTAGAAAAGCACTTTTCTCTCGAAGAGACACTACATATATAAGTACTTAGGCAACACTGAAAATTTTAGAATGTCATGTTTCTGAAAACAAACTAAATTTGTTTATATTTTACAGTTACTTTATAATATTTTGTTAGTTGATTGCCATATAGGTTGTTCAATTTGCTCTAATAGTTTTGTCAATTATCATTAGCTAAAGATTTTGTGTACACTTCTTTACCTGATTACTCTCTCCGTAGGACTCACAAGACAGTGCCTAGGGTCAGATGCTTGTCGGGGAGCAGATGAACCCATGTACAGAACAGAATGAACACCTGGAAGCAGGTGGTAGCCCAACACCAGGTATGATAGTGAGGAAGAGGATGATATGAAATGCAGGCAAAATGGATGAATGAAAAGGTGATGGAGCAATTGGTGGAATAAGTGAGAACCCAGAGAAAACCCACCCACACACAGCTTTGTCCATATGGGTTCCTGGGATCGAACCTGGGCCATCTAGGTGGTAGACGAATGATCAAATTGCTCAGCTACAGTGCTGCCTGATTTTGCGTATATCCAAAAATGAATTTCACTAGAGAACATACCCAGCCTGATTTTTTACAATTTTAAATCATTAATTCCCAAGCAATGTGAAGATTGGCTTAGAAATACATTTGCCAAAGAAGGTCCATTTAAGGCAATTTATAATTGGTACAGTGAATTCTAAAGAGATCAGTTTTTCTTAGTGATGAAATTCTTGAAGGATGCGCAAAAACTGCTATTACTTAAATATTTGACATATGGTGTTTTTAAACACACAAGCCGTGTGTGGGCAAAGTTTAAGAGGTAGAACTGGAACTTAAAAATTCAATGCCACAACTGGGATTTGAACCACAGACCTTCCGCTTGCCGGGCGGACGCTCTACCACTGAGCTATTGTGACAAACTGCCAGAATGGCATTAAATTCTCAAGTTAGTTCGTTATGGTTAGTTAGTTATGCTGAAATAAGAAGAGTCACACTAATTTTTACAATTACTTCACTCACTTGTTTATTAAAAACTGGAACGTTTTCGAGAGATGTCTCTCTCATCTTCTGCAGATGGTGACTGAGGTTTGAAGTTGGATCCTACATCTACTAGGGTTGCATCTTGCTGCCGTCTATCGGTAGAGAGGCAAAGCTCCATCAGATGGTTTGTTGGCGGGATGTCAAAATTTATAATGTCGTCTGCGTTTTTGGTGATGTATATTTTTTCCCAGATGGAGAGTTCTAGTGGTGAAGAAACTGGTTTTAACAAATTTATGGCTTGACCGATGTTGTGGTTTTCTGACCAAAAATGGTGTGATACAGCAGATTTGTCTGTTTGTTTAAATTTAATGTTTCTCTGATGTTCCTTTAATCTAGTGATTAATTTTCTCTTAGTTTTGCCTATGTAGAATTTATTACAATCTTCACAGTTAATTTGGTAAATTCCTGATTTTTGTGTGTCTGGGATTGTATTCCTGAGAGGTTTGTTTAGTAAATTGTTTAGGCTGTATCTGTTTTGGGGAGCTAATCTGATGTCCACCTTATTGAAAATTTTATCAAATTTTTTAAAAGTCCATGGATGAAAAGTGAACCTTTTGTATTTCCATTTTGTGTCCTTGATTGTCTGCAGGGTAGTTGTTTGGGCTATTTCTTTCAGTTTAGTGCCATGTTTTAGCATTTTATTTATCATTGCCGGATTGAAACCATTGGATGCTGCTATGTCCAGTATGTGTTGGCGTTCTTTTGAAAATTCCTCTCTGCTTAGAGGGACATGGAGTAATCTATGGATCATACTTTTGAAAACTGCCAACTGGTGTGCAATTGGATTGCACACATTCTTCTTTATGTAATTGTCCACATGAGAAGGTTTTCGGTGGATTCCAAATGTGAATTGATCCTGGTCTCTGATAATTTTGAGGTCTAAAAAGGGTAATATGTTATTTTCTTCGGTTTCCATAGTGAATTTTATATGAACATCCTGTAGGTTAAGCAATTTTGGGGCATCTTCTTTGAATTTCTCGGGTATGATAGCAAAGACATCATCTACGTATCTGATCCAGAATTTGAAGATGTGGGGAAATGTATTGACCAAATGTATTTCTAAATGACTCATGTATAACTCTGCAAGGATAGGTGACAGTGGGCTTCCCATGGCTAAGCCTTGTGTTTGTTTGTAGAACTTATTGTTGAAAGTGAAAAAGTTTTGTTGGATGCAAATTTCAGTCAAGTTGATGATGTCTTCTAATTCTGCTGTGCTTGAAGTTAACGGAGTTAGCCATTTCTTTATAAGTGCAGGGATTTTCTCTATTGGAATGCTTGTAAATAAAGCTTGGACGTCGAAGGAGACCATTATGTGGTTTTTTAACATATTAAAGTCTTGGATCTTGTTGACCACTTCCAGAGAATTTTTGATTCCTAAACTTTCAAATGTGTCGAAAGATTTCAATTTGTTTACCAGCCATTTTGCTATGTGGTAAGTGGGCGAGTTGATTCCATTGATGATGGGTCTCATGCTGTTGTCTTTTTTATGTATTTTAGGTAAACAGTATAGTCTGGGAATTGTAGGGTTAGAAGACTTAAGGGTGAATTTCTTCTCCTTCGGTATTGTTGTAATTTCTTTTAATGTTTTGTTGACTGAATTTACGTAAGTGGATAAAGGGCTTTTTGGTATTTCCATATAATCTTGACCTGCTAGAAGGAAATTGACCTTTTTTGTATAGTCACCTTGCTCAAGGATCACTAACGTGTTGCCCTTGTCGGCTTTTAGATAAACTACAGGTTTTTTGTTGAGGTTTCTGATTGCTTTCATATGGCTAAATTTATGTTTTTTGGAGGTTATACGTTTTAAAATGTCAAGGCATTCATTTTTCACTTGTAGTTGGTCATTAATTTTGAGGTTAAAGGTTGCCATTTCAATGTCTGCGAGGTAGTCTTCTACATTATTTGAGAAACTGATACACGTTTTGAAACCTTTCTGGAGTAGCCTCATTTCCTCAGCAGTAAAAGTTTGTTGGGATAAATTCATCACGTTGTAGGAGTCTATGTTGTTTGGATGTTTCGGTTTCCGAATAATGTTTGTTTGCCGTAATTTTAGAAGGTTGAGTTTCTTTTTCAATTTCGTATTTTTAACTATCATGATTTTGTTTAAATTCTCGTGCATTCCAGATTCAAAGTTACTCCAAATTTGATTTCCCAGTCTTTCCGTTAATAATAAGTGCAGGTGGTATAATTCTAGGTCTATTTTGTTAATGGTGCTGTAATTTAATATTTCAACTGCTATTACTGTTGAAAATATTGCTGTTTTTTAATAACACTTGAAGATTGATGGACATCTTACGAATTTATTCGGGTGACATTGGACATCGTTATGAGTCAAACCTAAAACATTTTACAACAAAAGCTTGATGTGAGAAAACTTTGTCATCAATGGACTGCACATAAACTGATTCCTGATCAAAAGGAATGCATTAATTGGTTCAGAAAAATTCCAAGGCAGCATTTCAAATTTGGAATTGAATATCATCATTAGTGATGAATCTTGGGTTTATTGTCATGATCTCGAGAAGAAAAGGCAATCAGCTCAAAAGGTCTTCAGAACAAAACCGAAGCCAACAAAAGTCTGGCAAATTCGCAATGCTGATAAGAGGATGGTTGTTGGTTTTTTTTTTTTTTTCCTAAAACAGGCCATATTCCTACTATAGCATTACAAGATGTATCGTTACTGCTAATTGATGCACGCGTCTTTACACAACACAAACGTCTGTTCATGAAAAACGCCCGAAAGTAAAAACAATTTTACATCATGACAATGCATAGTCACATAAAGCAAACTAATAACGAAGTATCTGTACGCCCCAAAGATCAGTACCATGGACTCCTTACAATACAGCCCTGATATACCACGTTGTGATTACTTTTTGTTTCCAAAAATTAAATATAAAATGTGTGGAAGCATTTTTTGGTCATTAGATGAAACAGTGAAACAGTAGAAAACTCTGGCTCCTGAAGTGGCTCAGGAAGATGGCATCACTGCTTTAAGGACTGGTTTCATCAAACACAAAAAGGGGAATATTTGAAAAACAAAATCATCTAAATGTTTTAAAACTGATGCTTTTAGATTTTCTAAAACTGTTCAGTGTCATCTTAGTAAGTCTTAATTTCTATGTAGGTATGTTTGCACATATTTTTGTGTATTGATTACATATAAAATTTATTTCTATGCACTATTATTACAAATCAAATTTATGTAATGTTTATCATTTTTTATTTACATTTATGAATGATTCTTCAGCATTTATATACTGATTTTATACGAATAGTAGAATTTTGGTAATAAATTAAATACTAGGTGGAAGGTAGCACTTCAGCCATAGGTTAACCAGGGATTCTACATTATGAGAATAACAAATATGTCCAATACAATTACCAATAAAGAGATGTTTTGACAGAAAAAAAAAATTTGTATCAAATATTTGGAGCCATCTAGCTTCTTGACAAATGAATATAAATGGTTTATTATTTCATTGTCACATACACATTGTGTAAACAATGCTGTAATAGATTTTTACCTTAATTTGAATTAATTTAGTCACAATTTAATGTTAAAATGTTGTGTAAAGTTTAATTTCTAAGAGAGACTTGGCAATGTCATGTTAACATTAAACTATGGCTAAATTCATTTTAATTAAGGCAAAAAAGCATTACAATTTTGTTCACACAATGTTTGCACGATGGCAAAATAATAAACCATTTATATCCATTCGTCAAGAAGCTAGACGACTCCAAATATTTATCACTGATTTTTTTTTTTTTTTTTTTTTTTAAGCAAAACCACTTGACAATAATAGTATTAGACATATTTGTTACACTCATCATGTAGGATCCCTAGTTGATGTCTGGCTAGTATACATTGATACAATATAACGCTATGATGACAAAAATGTTTGCCTCTGATTTTGTATGTTTCATTAATTCGTGCAAGATTACTTCTATATATTTTGATTATACCCACCTATGTTAAGTTATTAATATTGTGTTAGGTATCTTAAATATAAACTGACTTTTCATCCACATTAATAAAACCAATAATGCTACAAATATGTATAGCGAATAAAATATATACATTAATTAGCAACCAGAATAGCAATACATTGTTACTAATGTGAAATTTTACTCTCAAAATTGAGAGCACACAAAATTGAAGTATATATTCAATTACCTATAGTCATCTTATCAATGCAAATTACAAGAGTAGCACTAATGTTTATTAGTTTGCACTAACCTTGCAAGGCCGGTAATATGGGCACATGTTAATTCACAAGCACTGATCGAGTTTCCTCCAGGAGTGCTGAAAAACAAGATATTGCTGCATCAGTTATCACAAACTGAAATGGCACACAACACAAAATATAATTCATTTTCTTCTCACATGAAAGGTTACTTCATTATTCAGCAAATGTGTAAGGGTTCTTTTTTGGGGGAAGGGGAGGTCTCATTTGCATCACTTCAGTAGTGAGATCAGTACCTAGAAGAAGCCAGAGAGCACTTTATTGACATCATGGATGTACAGGGTATAGGAGTTGAAACCCCCAGTCACCTATGGGAGATTGTGCAAACCTAGAGTTGCTAAAAAGTATTGTCATCACCAGTGTGGGAAAATATTTATGTCATTAAGGATTGAGATTGTCTGATGAACTTTGACATACCAATCATAGACGATGTCCTACGACTAGCCAATAGGAAGAACAGCATATCAGGCAACAAGAGAAGGGGTGGCAGTTACCTGATGTTCAACCAGTTGATCAACGGCTGAAAGATGGAGAGAACCCTCTCCAAAACTAAGTCCTGTGATTAACATAATTACAAGTTGAAGCAGAATTGTGTAGAAATATTGACATTTTTTATTTATCAATGTGCCCCAATGTTTTAAACACTTCATTTCATCAGTTTTATAGTATACACTGCATTTACTAGAAAATGTAGTCTGAAAGCTTATGTAAGATCCAAATTATTATATGGGTATGAAGTTTGGGGTGGTACATCAGAGATACACCTAAAGAAAATTACTTGGGATTGCCTAAAACTACCTCAACATGTGCAATAGAAATTAAACATAATGTCCAGCCTGTCTAGAGAAAATTTTTAAAATTCACCTTAAGATTCAGTATTCGTCAAGATGTAGCATGTTTTTTCAAATAATGAACTGCAACTTCAGCAAGTTTTATAATATACAAATGGAAGATGTTCCCTCAAATGTAACATTTAATGACAGACCAAAATTTTGTTGTCAATGAAACCCCACCTTGGAATGAAAAAGGCCAAAGTGTTATACTAATATCCTTGATGATTATACTAAGAATGATGCACCACAGGTTTTAAAATCTAGTGCCATGGAACTAATTTGTGATAAATATCACAATTTTCTCCATATCTATATTAATGGGTCATGGAACCCTGATGGAATTTCCCAAAATATAACGAGAAATATTATATATTATGTTCTTCTCCCTCCAGTCTTGAAACAGAACTACTGGCCATAGAGGCAGCTCTTCTACATGTATCTACCTTATCTGATATACTTGTATGCATTTTCAGTGACTCAATGGGAGCTATTGTCAATATCATGAAATATACTCCAACTTCCTATGCACAAATTACAATCTTTCTACAGTTTGTTCACCAGCTCATGGTCCCTGGCAGGAATGCAGCCAGCCAGTACATCAGTAAACAATCCCAGGTACTCAATGATATCTGAAGCAGGAGTCATGCTTCTGTTCATACTTACAATAGCAGTGCCAACCTTGTAATGTGTATTCACGCTAGATTAAAACAAAGAACTCACTCAAAATAGTGGAACTTAAATGTTATTTTCAGTTCATATAGTATATTTAGCTTATAAAACAATGTTTACAACTAGGTACATCTTTCTCCCACTGATCAGTTTCTATCTTTTGTGCATTTTGAAAAACCCTGTCAGTCTGTTTCAGCCTTAAGTGATATATCCTCGAGTATTATATTCTGCAATTCCTGTAAGGATAAATCACCTGTTACATTTCTTTAACTATTCATCTTACCTCGGACCAAGCTAGTTCTATATACATGTATGGGGGCAATCAAACAACTGTGTGGCCCAATGAAACCAAGAATGTACACGTTTAAGAACCTAATACGTTTGAGAGGTAGAACTGAAACTGAAAAATTCAATGCCACTGCTGGGATTTGAACCACAGACCCTCCACTTACCTGGTGGTTGCTCTAACCATTAAGCTACTGTGACAACCTGCAAGAATTACATTGAATTCTCCAACCAATTCGTATTTCTTCCGGAAACACACGCACACGCACTAATACGCGCGCGCGCACACGCGCACACGCGCACACGCACACACACACACACACACACACACACACACACACACACACACACACACACACACACACACACACACACACAGTCTTTCTTCTTTACCTGATTACCCTGCCCTTATGTAGGACTTACACCCTCTAGGACTTACAAGCCAGTGCCTAGGGTCAGACGCCTGTCGGGGAGCACAGGAACCTATGGACCGGACAGAGTGAAGACCTGGAAGCGGGTGGTCAGCTAAACACCAGGTATGAGAGTGAGGAAGAGGATATAAAATTCGGGCTAAATCAAGGAATGGAAAGGTGATGATGGAACAATTGGTGGAATGAGTGGTGGGGGAACCCGGAGAACCCGAAAAAGACCCGGCCAAACGCCGCTTCATCCACCACTATTACCGCATGCGGTTCCCTGGGTTCGCCTAGGTGGGAGTCGAACGGTCTAACCGCTCGGCCATGGCGCGTCCCACATGCAACTTCCTTTTTCGAAAATGCTTTTTATTCTGGGTACCTCAAAACATGTATTTCCAGTAAAATATCGGTGTGGAATTTTTTAAGGTATGCAATACCTGTTCTACCTTCTCTCCATTCCGGTCTGTTAGGTTCCTGGACAATATTTGTGCATTCATTCTTCAAATAACATGTATATCTACTTTCCTGTTAAAGGACGTTAACATAAGAAACGGGAACGGGACAAGAGAAACCTCCAAAACTCAATCTATTTATATTGACATCGCTGAAAATATCTCCTTGAGGTTTAATGACTGCTTCTCAGAAGATAATTGAATTTTCCTTTGAATTTTAACTCTTGAATGTTTTCTTTCTTTTTCAGTTCAAGGTAAAATGGATCAATCAGGCGGTATCATGGGCTGAGTATATCTGGGAGAAACAGTGTTTGCTCTTTGTAATCGATTGCCACATGTACAGTCGGCTCGCTCATGTGCAACATTGCTCTATCGTGTACAAACAGAACATACTGTAATAACCGTGAATGATTCTATGCACATTTTAATACATAAATTAGGGATTAGGTATATCAGGCTCACGAGTTCTCTTCAGGTGCCTGTGTTTTTCCGGAATATTGACGATCTTTGCGATGACATCCGCATCGAAGGGGCTGATTGTTTTACAATAAATATCACTAATGAATGTTTATTGGAGACTCAAGATACCACACGATATAATATTGTAGCAACACTGGCACTGCTTATAGTCCAACTGCCTTGTAAACAGTAATTTTGAACCGCTGGTGTTACCCTGTTTACATTGTATCAAGAAGCTCCCCACACACAGCGGGATTACACGTTCAAGGACAAAGACATTCTCCTGAGTTAATGACAGTAGTGTCCACTCGCATTATCAGCAGGGTGCACCCACAAGTCAACAATCAGCGCAGATCTCAACCTCACCACCAGACTTCTTCACCAGCTCCAGCAGACAACACCGAAACCGCCGCCTCCTGCCGGAACAGTGCCTGGCTCAACGCAGTTCAGGACCTCCACTCCGAGATCCTCAACGTCCACCCTGGAGGAGGGCCTTAACCTATGTATCTCACCACCTTAGTAACCAGCCACATTGCAGACTTCAATGAACAACAAGAGCAATTGGAGACCATGGAGAAAGCTATCACTGGACAACTACAGGAGCACTTCCCAAATCTCGACCATCACCGACCAGATTATAACACGCATCGATAACGCAATTTACTACCAACAGCTCTCAGACCAACGTCTCAATGTGATGGAGGTAATCCTACAAGAATAGACTCACAACAGATCTTCAACATCCGACAATCAACCACCACAGCACAGAGGACGCCGACATCGGGACTATTGAAAACAACCACCGGCCATTTTTGTGGCCCACAGCCAAACCTAAAAGAAAAACGAGCGCCTTAACTTCTCCCTCCAACATACCTTCACTCCCCAGGGCATAGAGTCATGGCCATGGCCTGGACCATCTTTCTTTTACCCTCTCCCGTCTATTGGGTGGCAGCTCCCAAACTGCTTTCTTTACACATGGACAGTGTGCAAAACCAATACTTCCTTTAATTTTAACTTAAAGACTCACTTCCAGAAAAACCAAATAGGTGGTCTGATTATACGAGTATTTTAGCCGGTAGAGCGTAAGGGATGACGTTTCAAAGTAACCAGTACCAGACAGATCGCATCCGAAGTATATTACGTACTTGCTAACTTCCATTATTCCAGAAGCAAGATACAGATTTCGTAATATTACCATCCTTATTTCCAGCTTGGATACAAACCGGCTTGCATATCGGTAAAACCTGAAGTCCACGTGAGAACAGCTGAGTGAGCTTTCACACAACGCGCTGTTGTATGCGATTGGTTGACTGATCGGGGCCTGTGAAGGCGTGATACCACAACTTTGCGTTCATTGGTCATCCGAAGGTCAAAGAGTGAGGCGTTCCTCGTCCACATAACTCAAGTACCTATGATTAGATAACCACTCAAGAAACTGCAATCAGCTCAAATCCTCTCTTTTTGGAACAATGAAGCGTGGTCAATACAATAATTGCAAGCGCTCTCTTCCTCTCTTGCCTGTCATTGATGGGAAATTCCATGATGGTTCGGGATGTCAGATAATTGAGCTATGCACTGCAGGGTCACCGTTTAGGACAGATGAGACTGCGCACAATTATGTACCAGCTTCTAGCCTAACA
Source organism: Tenodera sinensis (assembly GCA_030765045.1). Lineage (NCBI taxonomy): Eukaryota > Metazoa > Arthropoda > Insecta > Mantodea > Mantidae > Tenodera > Tenodera sinensis. Next base: position 39,744,851 of record CM060970.1, read on the forward strand.
AATGAAGTTTTCTCCTTAGATCCAGTTCCAGTAATCTTGGAGCAGAGAACACTCTAAGTGTTATAGTGCATGAAAATACGGTTAACAAATTATCCTGCTCAAGCGGTTGATGCGATTGTGACTATTTTTTTCTCAACATAGCAGTGAGAAAATAGAAAATAACTGTTTGTGGGTAACATGAGGGGGAAGAAAATGTTTAGTATTGTACGTTCATTGGACAGAAGGCTTTATAAAAATTAATGAGGCTCCCTGAATCAAGAAAAAACAGACTTTTGATAAAAACGCGCGTGTGCGTGTGCGAAATTTGGTATTTACGTTCAGTCTTCCAAGAATGCACGCAAATATTCTCAAGAAAAGCCTCTCATTCCAAAACTGCGCTTTACATGGAAATTTTTTTCATTTGTATCTTTTTGCTTTCAAAAATAGCTATAGTGCTTTTAATTAAAATAGGCATCTAATTTAAGATATTTGCATCACAAAATTTATATCTTGAATTTTCCAGAAATGAAGTGCTTTTTGTTCTGAATTACTTGTTTAACTGGTAAACTGCAAGAAATAGACAAAATCTCACTACATAAAAAACTTAAGATGTCGCTAAAGTATGCAAGTTATTCTTTTTTTTTTGGGGGGGGGGGGGCATTCATTTTTGAGAAAGTTGCTATTGCTTTGAATTTTCAAATACGTTTTTTTTTCAAGTGGTAAGCAGCTATTCAAAATTTTTTCCATGAAAAAGGCAGTTTGGAGTGGGCATATCCTTGGAAGATGCTGAACATAAATATCAAGTTTGGTATTTAACCACTTTTCTCCCCCCCCCCCCCCTCTCTCTCTCTCTCTCTCTCTCTCTCTCGGTAAGTTATGTTGTTGACAGACACATGAACACACACAAAGACCTTTTCCTAAAAATATTTTTACTAGGGGGACCTCAAAGCATGTATTTCCTCTGAAATCTCAGTATCGAAAATTTGGGTGGAATGCAATACCTTCTGTACGTTATGTACTACACACAGCTTGCCCAGGTCGGGTTTTGCCCAAGCTGAATTCTTGGGATTGCTCAGGAATGGAATACATCTTTTGATGTAGTTAAAATTCGTGTTGAATTATTTAGTGGTAATGTATGATTATCTACTTCTAATAATCAGATATTATGAGAATTTAATTCATTTTTTTTAATCACGAGTACATTTCAAAACTAGGATCACTTACTTTAGAACGATGATGCCCTTTCGCGTTGCAGCTGCAATATCGATGTTATCAACACCAGTTCCTGCACGTCCCACAACTCGCAGTGATGTGCCTGCTGAGAGGACATCAGCGGTGACTTTGGTGTCTGAGCGTACTATCAGTCCATCATAACCCTGCAAAAATAGCATCCATTTCTGATTAAAACAGTGTTATCCATTAAACATATCCTTAAATATAGTAACTAGATCTAAGAATGCTTAAATTAAATTCTTTAAATGCCCTCTCCGGCATTTTTATCCCATTTGAGTCATATGACTCAACAAGGCAGAATTCTAAATCATTACACATTGAGATTCTTGTTGACCCTATAAATGCAACCTCTTTAACGATGTAACAGAAAAATGTTTAAATATATCAAAATATGCATTTTGTTAAAGATTAGATCTTTCCATATAGGTAGATGGGAAGACTACACGAAACCGGCAGGGAATCGGAGCGGAGATAAGCACCAACAACGAAACGAATTATGAACAAGCTTTCATTGTTAGTACAAACCAAGGTTTCACGAGCTTTAGCAGAACCCAAATGAAAGTAGCAATTGATTTCTTGAACGATCAGTAATCTAAAATTGGAGATGAAATGCCCTTTATCATCGCAGAAAACGAACATTTGAAAAGTCTTCCTTATTAACGAAAGGAACCATTTCGAATGCTTGACTTTAACAAATATACCTAAAACTGTGGCAGGAACGTTATTCGGATGTTAATGTCATTTAGTGTTATACGTTATTATTCTGATGCAATACCAAGGGTTTGTTTTCCCAAGTGGTTAAACAACTGACTTTATTAATGATAATTTTATTACTTTATATTTAACAAATTAATATCCGATTGATTAAACACGGTCTCCATCACCTAAAAACCATATGGAACAAAACAGATCGTTGAGCAATACACTAATTTGGACATTGTTAGAGCGACAGATGGCCATGATGACGCCAGTCTTGATTTGCTCAGTATGAAAACACCTGGCAAATGAAAATGGTATCGTTGCTTCAACTACTCTGCTGTAAATGAACCATTCAATACATCATCAGCATGATTATCTGTATTAGAGGACGAAAGGTTTCTTCAGTCCAAAGCCAATCAAGAAGACGTGGAGCCGGAACATAAAGAAGGTGCTGATTTCCATTTTATAGATGAAACCGCGACTCGTATTTGCTATGTTGTGAACAGATTCTACAGACAAACGGCACTGATCTTACTGTTTTGCTATTATTTAGTTTAATGTACTTTTATCTCCAATTTCATACAAGGAAGTCAATTTTTCTTTGGCTTATTTGCCAGCTACGGTTGTACTGAAACTTGACAATCAAGCGCGACAGAAGTTTTGTTCACATACACGGTTTATTATTTCTTCTCCGGCATCGCCTTATATCACATTGGTTTGGTTTTGGTTGCTTATACTCCGAATCAGTAAGAGCCACCTGCACTTCCAATGGGTTCTGACTGGATCAGAGTTTTTTAATATCTGGCGCCTGGTTCGCCCAATTACCATGCATCAACTCCAAGCAGAACGCTAATCGGAAATGGAAATCCAAGTGTAATGAACATACTGCAGTAGATGGGCCCTGTTGGAACGGTTTCCAGATAGTTCACTTAATGAGCATGCTCAAACTGTAGGAAAGCGATCAGGTTTGTTGGAGTATGCCGTAAAAATAGATGGAAATAATTGCTTAAAGCTGAAGCCATTATGCTAGGCATATGAACGGGCCTCCACAATCTGCCTGTGTAAATGATGGGAGACTCACTCTCTCTCTCTCTCTCTCTCTCTCTCTCTCTCTGTGTGTGTGTGCGTGCGTGCGCGCGCGCGTGTGTATCTGTTTGTATCTGTATATATATTTTCTATTTTCATCTCTATAAAGTAAATAATTTCTTCGACAAACCTCTCAAAACAATCAGCTGTATCCGGGTGTCTTGGAACACTACCAGAACTTAAATTTTCTATGAGTGAAGAATATGCTTCAAGGTCACTGACAAGTGCTCATTGAGGTAGGCAGGCTAACAGTGCAACTGCATGACATAACACTTCAACAGCGTTCAGAGGCACTTGCTCTCACTTAATGGCAATAAAACAGCGGACATTATCGCGGCTGATAGATTGTCCCTGAGAGGGCACCTCTAGTTACTAGGCGGTGTTGCCAGCTGCTATAATGCAGTAACACTGAAAACCTTCTACCTCCGTTTTAACGTAGACCGATTCGAAATGCAGTCAAAGTAGATGTTTATGGAGTTATTTTATGCTTATAAAATTATACACAAAATCTGCTATATTCACTAAAAAGATTACTTTCCTTCACATTAAATGGGGGATGAGGATCACGATGTGCAAATACCATAAAAAGAATGTCAATGATTTATTCAAAACATTTTACGTATACGTTTAAGACATGACTGGGCCAGCCATCGGCTGATCATTGTCATCCATATTTTGCAATCTTGAGTTTCATTGTCCCTTACCAGGTTTCTTCGTAAGCTCTGTAGACTGCCGAACCTTTACCAAAATCGTCTTCTGTGGCATGTGATTTATAGCACATCTTATCAGAGCTGTGGCAAACTAACGAATTATTTATAGGTTATAAACAGCAAAATATCGACATTCCTAGATGATTTATTCCCATCCCAGCAGTATAACCAATGATCTATCTGTACAAATGTCTGAGCGCTGCTCTGGAGATGCAATGGTTCCTTAACATGGACCACCTATAAGACATGAGTCGACGGTCCCGAAATTAAAAGAGGGAAATGTTTATCAGAGAGGCTTCACAACTTAAACGATCTAACTCTAATCAAGCAATGATCACCATTGGAATCTTCAAATATAGTAGGATCCGTAACTTCAGACGTCAGTAGCAGGCCACGCTGATCAGGATCAAATGCTTGCAGAAGTGAAGTCCCCTTGCAAGTCAACTAAAGAAAATATTTAGTCTTTAAACCTCTCAATGAAATGCTGCAGTGAAATAGAACGACACACACACTCGTGCACGCGTACATACACGCACACACCCATCGGTAGGTCAAAATCTCGTCTCGTTTTATGTTGTTCTATTGTTTTCAATAATTGACACTTTAACAGTACCTACTTCACATGGAATTGACATTTAAGCGTTAATTTACTGCAACGTCAGTGCTATTACTGTTTGCCAACAGAAAGAAAATCCCTGACAGTAATTTGCAGTCCTTATCTGTTTGGAAACAGTGCGACTAGGACAGCGATGTGTGTGACAGAGAAAGTATACTACACAAGGAGTGAAGCTATTCAAAAATGTGTCCTAGTATCATAAACAAGGAGGGTGAGGCAGCGTGTAAGTCGACTGCGACGCCAATTCAAATCAGCTGACACCACTGTGGAGTTGAAGTAAAAGTTACCACAGTCGCAAATTATACTGAGATTCTAAAATAGCATGGTAAAAATGCGTTGCGTTCACGTGGCTGACTCGACTTCTACAAACAACTCTTACAAAGAGTTAGTCTTGTATCTACCGATTAATGGAGATAAACGTTAATTGCATAGATAAAGAGGTAGATAAAACGATAGTCGAGTCTTTTAAAAATCATATCGCTATATGACGACATTGAGCTCTATGCTCTCTGCATGACCACGAGAAAAAACGAACAGCGACTTTCCAATAGAAAAAAGTACAGGTATTTGAAAATTCGAACCAACAAAGAATATCTCGAAGTGGTTAATTAATGGTTAATTTTGAAATAATCTGCGTTAACGAGATCTTGTCCATCTCTTGCGGCCAATTGTACAAAAGTCATCAAATAAAGAACACTTCACAGGCTATTGCCAGAAAATTCAAGACATCGATTTTATTTAATATGCAACATGTATCAAACAACGTTTGGGAAAAGCCAAAATAATAAAAAATGTTCCATGCAAAGAGTAGTTTGGAGCCAGAAATTTTGTTGAAGCATCAATTTTTGGGCGCAATGCAATACTTCCTCTATATACTATACATAAGCAGTGGAGAAACTAAAAATGTATTTTTGACTAACAAACGACTAATTTGCCCGGTAGATCATCTTATCCATCTTATCATCCAAGTTTCCACCGTATACTTCTCTACAGGACAAGCGTTCATCTGTTACAAACAAAAATGTTTATTCGCTTGCGTATTGCAAGCTCGGCGCACAACGGTGGACGCACGGGGCCGAGCTGCTTCACACCGCGTGCCGGGCCGGCGAGCGGACAAAGACGTTCAGGGCAGGGCTGCCTCGCGGAACTACTGTGTGTGTGACTTAACAATCGAGGCGGCAGAAACAGAAGGGGTGTCAACTGTTCTCGAGACTTCTAGCTAGCTGCGTCATTTCTGGTGCCTGTGTGTTGGGAATTCAGAGAGGTCCATGTGACGTCATCCTTAGTATATAAGGAGGCCAGAGAACAAGAGCAGTAAGCTTTAGATTTGAGTTATGGACAAGAGTCAGTGTGTCAGTGAGTTCGAAACAGCTCTGTGTGTCGTAAGAAGATTTAACGAGCGTCGCGGGTGATTGTAATGTTGTAATTAAGGAATGAGGGACCAAGGAAGCGAAGAAAGACGCTGAAAGGACTGGGCAAGTTTATGAGAACATTTGTGAGTTGTGACAGCCCAAAAGACTGGACTGTTAACGACGAGAAGAACGCTGTGTATTTGTGGTAAAAGTTTTAGAAGACAATAAAGTGGTGGGAAAGTAACTGGACCTGATTTTTGTCATTTGTCACAATATTATGTAGACCAACTTTTCCTTTGCTTCCTGAAGAGAGCCCTTTCCTTCCGTTTCGCATTATTATCGATCGATATAGTGCGCAGGAAAACACAAACACACACACACACACACACACACACACACACACACACACACACACACACACACACACACACACACACCGCTCGTTCTTCCTTATAAGTGCATGTGATGATTTCACTGTGGACGTGGACGTTGTTCTAGATTCCGTTCAGGAAGTTGATACATGAAGGAGGTGAATGCAGCATGACTACTGCGCATATTTATTGCAGATGTGCTGCTGCTTGTCAGTAGTAAAATATCTTAAATGCACATGCTGGACTTAAATTGAGGGTAATAGAGCAGTTGTTAAAACTGGTCAGAGTTCAGAGAATACTGCATTTATTTTCCAACCACTATCGACTAACTCGGTGATGGCAAAAAGAATAAAACAGTTTAACATGGCCACAAGTAGCAAAGGCCAAAAAGGCATAACATTTCTCCTGGCCTCAAACACATTAGCTATTGCAAAAACGTGGAGGGACAAACAAATAATAGTCAGGAAGTAGCTGTCGTTGAGAAAACTTGCCAAACAGATCATATCATTTGCAATGCAACAAAATTGTTAGCGACTTGGGTGAAGTATTCATGCATCAGTGGTCTATTGCATGCGCCACACTTCATTTGTTAAGTCTTACAACTACTCTCATAGCTATTAAAAATTTACAATCACAAATTTTCAGGACAATATGTATAGTGTTAGGAGTCTGTAGCCTAAGCGGAATTATTTTATAGTTTTTAGTTCATTTTAAAAACGTGGTATATTAAAACATTTTAAATTTGATTTATTTCAATTTTTTTCTCGTAATCATATAAACAGCATGGAATTTCAAACCCATCATAACGAAATGTGTGATTAAAGTTTATCATAAGTAATGTCACGAGTGATTGTCAATTTATCTAGAGAATTTGACTCACGAGTTGCATTTATTAACACTATTTCACGAATTAAAGGATGATATAGTATATGAACTGTTTTTAAATGTATTTTAGTTACTAACTTCTTAAAAGAAACATGTAGCATGAATACAAACCATCAGCGTCTATTGGCACGGCCTACAAGATTATCATATTGATGCTCCAATTTCTTAAGATGTTGGCAATGTCATAATTTGGAGTATCTGCTGTTAATTTATCGTAATTTCATTCAATACAAAATTTGTCAAACTGATTCCAAACATATTTCCTGCTGTATTCAATATTCTGAGGTTTCCTTCTTCGAATTATTTCATCTATTTCAGCATTAACTATTTCGCCGAAACGAGAATCAGCCATATTTGACATTTGAATGGCGGCTCTACTGCGTCAATTTACATCAGCTGTTGCACAGTGCAGCCAGATTCTGCAACCTGGTCATAACATAAGAAAAGCAGAGGAAGTGATATGAAATGTAATAAACTTTTCGCGAATGAAGGCTGTCATTGGTTGAAATTTGAAATTGTTGTGCACATGGTTGTTAGAATTCAACCAAGTTACGTATGAGTGAAATAGTCTTAATTAACCAGTATTATTAGAAGAATAAGGTTTTTTAAGAATAGTTGTAGAAGAACGAGTAGAGAAAGTCATGTGTTGCAACTAAATGCAACATATTTTTTATAAAGCTGTAGGGATATTTTCTGTTCTGGGTTAAATGCATTTTACACTTTCTCTTATTTATGCAATTTAATAATTTTGTGATTCTCTTCCAGGCAGCTGTATTCTTCATCTTAATCATTATGAAACACAAAACAGAACAGCTGAGCAAAAAGAGAGAACAAAGGACTTGGTTGATGGCTTGACCAACGATGTAGTTGTCTCAGCAACCAAGGTCACGCACAAAACACTGCACGTGCATGTTTTCTAAAACATGTTCCGATGAGTTATCGAAGTCAGGGGAGGATCCAGGTGTTTCCAGATTTTCTAACTATAGCACCTTATCAGGTCCCTCCCCGAAAACAAATTCTGCGTCCGCCCCTAATCGAAGTGTACATATAAATTTGCTTTCAATCACCTGATGATCAAACGAGACACTCTTTAATAGACTGGAACTAAGCAAATTTGGAAAATTACGTGCAGGACGTTTTAATAAGCTATTTGAAAACTTTAAGGCCTCAGAAAAGAAGTTAGATGTTACTTTGAAGAACACTTCGACATAGGAAGTGCGTTTCGAAAGACAATGGAAGGGAATAATACCAAAACATCTGTTACATTCGTATGACTTTCTCCATCATTCAACAAGCTATTCTTTCAAATGGAATACTCTTCTTTCTATTAATCGAGTTAAACATTTGTAGAAATAGTTTTATAACATTATTTCCTTGTAGATTCAATGGGTATAGGAGAATACAATAAGCTTAAAGTGAGTCAGATTGTTTAAGAGTGGATCGCTATGTGATGTGTCATTTTTATCCTTGCTTATTTTTCCATGTGTAAGTTAATTTAAGCATGTTTCCTGTATTTTGTCAACACAATGAATCAGCTCTTATTGCTCATATAAATGCATTTGACCATATTTTAACATTCAATCATATTTTGGCCATTTACGAATAAGAACATACTTTTTGTCACAGCTTATGACATATTTAACACTTCAGATACCTACTTTTGTAAGCATCATTCCATAATCTTGTCCCTTTCACCCTCAGCCCATTGTAACACGTTGAGGAACTTGGCTTGAAGCTACAAACTACTATTTCATAAGCTACACTGAGAATGAGAAGATTTTCGGTACCTTTGACGAAAGTGATTCATCTTCAATCAAAAATGTACAATTCACCATGTGAAGAAGCTCAGCTAAAATCAAATTTCTCTAATAGTCAAGTCCATCACTCATCTTGAAACTGTTTAGTGCACTAAGCATTATGAAGGAACTGAGTGCACAAAGCGAAGTGGCTGACAAGGTTAGGAAAAAATGACCTAGTGTGCTTAAAAGAAATCCTGCATATACAACATTGTGTAAAATTGGTGACATTCTTTGTGGCAAAGAACAGTAGTCAGTCAATGATGATTAACCAGAAAATTTTGGTAAAGCTGAAGAATTGTTGTCAGAACGTAAACTGAATTATTGCATAGGACTTTTCTGTGATGAATCATACAAGCAAGATAAAGAAACTGAAGTGATCAAGAGAATCCTGGAGAGCATGAACAGCAACGTGCGAGGTTTTAATGGGTGTCGTAGAGAACTGCATTATCTACATATAAAGCAAAGAACATGGTACAAGATGTGGGATATCATAACATGAGATAATGTCGTAGTAAGGAATATCTACTGTGAAATGATAGTCGGAAGATCGAGTACCCCCAATTAAGGTGACTACAGTTAGTAAGTAAACTATGATATAATGCAGATAGTCGACGCAATAATAGTCTGGGTAGCAAGATCTTATCACCCGTGTGGTGGCCGGGTGTAAAGAATAGCGCCAATGTAGCTCATGCATGTCGTAAAAGGCGACTAAAATGGGTACCCAGTGCCTGGGGGTATAGCCGGGTCACCCAGTCCCAGGGGATATAAATGTGGGACCTGGTCCTCCAGGTTGGGGGTTGGGCGTTGGGTTAACAACCCACCCTGTAAAACAATAACGTTCAGAAACCTAATAATCAGTCTCGGATTGGAGGTACACTAGTTGACGACATTAGGCAGGAAAAGGACATGAATATGGCCACGTGGAATATCAGAACAATGAAACAAGCAGGAAAAATGAAGGAGATAGCAAATGAGATGTTGAAATACAAAATAGACTCGCTAGCACTGCAAGAGATAAGATGGCAAGGAGAAGAAAGGATAGATAAACCCAAATACACAATGGTATATAGTGGGCCGAAGGAAAGAACAGGACAATTGGGAACGGGATTCATGATATCTAAGAAAATCAGGAAAGCCATGATGGAATACGAAATGATTAATGATAGAATATGTAAAATTAGAATTAAAGGGAAATTTAGAAACATAACTGCAGTATCAGTACATGCACCAACAGAAGATAAGGAGGAGATAGAGAAGGAAAGGTTTTATGATAATTTGGAAGGGGTATACAATAAAGTAAGCAGACATGACATAATAATAATTCTCGGTGACTTCAATGCTAAAATAGGAAGAAAAGAAGCGCAGAGAGGAGTGGCTGGTCCATTCACCCTGCATGAATATAATAATGAGAATGGGGATCTGCTTGCTCAATTCGCAGCGAGGAATAAGATGTTTATTAAAAGTACAGCATTTCCTCATAAACAAATACATTTAGGTACCTGGAAGATTCCAGGTAGTACAGAAGTGAACCAAATCGATCATGTTTTGGTGACAATACGACACTTTACATCAGTGATTGATGTAAGAACCTGTAGAGGTCCAAATTGTGACTCAGATCACTATTTAGTAAAAGCTAAAGTTAGAGAGCGAATTGCTAATGTACAAAGAATACCTAGAATGAATAGGATAGTGTGGAATATAGATAAATTTAAGGAGAATTCGAAAGAAGTGAAAAGGTACCAGGATACCTTAGGAGAAAGGATAGCAGAGTTGAATCGTAAGAAGATTGATAATGTGGATAAAGAATGGAAGGTCATAGAGGAGTTAATAGTAGAAACGGCTAGGGTAATCATTGGAGAAAAGGAAAAAGTAAGGAATGCAGATTGGTACGATGACGAATGCGCAAATGCATTAAATGAGAAAAATAAAGCCAGGGAAAGAATGATGCAACGAGAAACCAGAGCAAATTGTGAGAAGTACCAAGAATTAAGAAGGAAAGCAAACAATATAATTAAGAAGAAAAAGAGAAGGTGGATACGAAGTCAAATGGAAGCAATAGGGGAATTAAGCACACAAAATGAAACCAGAAAATTTTATAGAGCAGTAGATCGAATGAAAAGAGGGTTTCAGCCGAGAGTCAATGGATGCAGAAGCAAGGATGGGAAATTCATAGGTGAAGAGAGGAAGGTAGTAGCAAGATGGGTAGAACACTTTAAAGAATTGTTAAATGACATAACTGAAGAGGACAGAGAAGAAGTAGAGGAAGAGGGGAGGAATGAGAACAGAGACAGGATAGAAGGGAATACCGACCCACCTACATTAGAGGAAATTGGAGTAATTGTGGAAAGAATGAAGAACAATAAAGCACCAGGAGAAGATAACATAACGGTGGAGCTGGTGAAATATGGTGGGGAACCCCTAAGACATGTATTATACGGCATAATTACAAAGATCTGGGAGAAGGAGGAAATGCCACTAAACTGGAACACTGGGATAATTTGTCCAATTTTTAAGAAAGGGGACAAATTGGAATGTAATAACTACAGAGGTATAACTCTGTTGAATATAGTGTATAAAATATTATCAACAATAATTAATGAAAGAACTAAGCAAATCACAGAGATAATAATAGGAGAATACCAGTGTGGATTTCGACTTAATAAAGGAACTACAGACCAACTATTCACCATGAGACAAATTTTGGAGAAGCATTATGAATATGGAATAGATCTTCATATACTGTTCGTGGACTTTCAACAGGCATTTGATAGTGTCAATAGGAGGAAACTGTATGAGGCTATGAAGGCAATGGGCATACCAAATAAATTAGTCAGATTAATACGGGTGACTATGAATAATACGAAAGCTAGAGTAAAAATGGATAGTAAATTAAGTGATAGCTTCCAGTTCAATAAAAGGGTAAAGCAAGGAGATGGATTATCCACTACATTATTTATATTGCCTCTGCATCATGTTATAGCAGAGATAGATCAGAGAGGCACTATATTTAACAAGATGAGTCAGATATGTGCCTATGCAGATGATATTGCTATTGTAGCCAGATCTAAAAATAAAATAATAGAAGTGTATGAGAAATTACAGGAAAACTCAGAGAGAATCGGATTAAGAGTTAACACGCAGAAAACAAAATACATGATGATATCAGGAGGGAGTAGGAAGCTACAGGATTTGAGAATTGGTGATCAAATATTCCAAGGAACAGAGAAGTTTTGTTACCTGGGCAATATAATAGATAATGAAGCCAAAATGAGCATGACTATAAAGGACCGCATACAAGCAGGGAATAAAGCATACTTTGCAAATTTAAAATTGTTAAAAAATAAAATACTAACTAGGAAAGATAAAACCCTGATATAGACCAGTAGTTACATATGGGGCAGAGACCTGGACACTGACAAGGTCTGACCAAGAGAAATTAAGAAAATTTGAACGCAAGATAATAAGGAGAATATATGGCCCTGTAGTAGAACAAGGTGTGTGGAGGATACGTTATAATGAGGAAATCAACCAACTTATAAAAGGAGAGGATATAGTACGCTTTATTAAAGCACTAAGGCTACAATGGATGGGACATCTGGAACGAATGGAGACGAATAGAATACCTCTAAGAGTGTTTAAAGCAAGACTATACTCAACAAGGAAGAAAGGAAGACCCAGGATGAGATGGATTGATGGAGTGATTGATGATTTGAACACTATGAAGGTGAAAGGATGGAGAGAAAAAATTAAGGACAGAAAAGCATGGAGGCTGATTGTGAAGGAGGCCAAGGCCCACATAGGGCTGTAGTGCCGGATAGTAAGTAAGTAAGCAAGATCTTATGCCACAGCTCATCGAAAGCCTCCGTTACTTCGAGGAGCACAACCCCTGTTTTCTAATGAGTCTCTAATTCCTCAAACATAGCCTGAGTTCGCCTCAACAGTTGAGATGTAGGATTAGGCCGGAATCCAAACTGGAAAGGTGGAGCAGGTATGTTACGAGAGGAACTTAAGAAGACGGCGATGAATGAGCTTATTCAAACATCTTAGCCAGCATTGGCAGTAAGCTGATAGACCCATGTAGCTTTCATGGAGAGTTTTGGATTTGTTCGGTTGATTAAGCATGGCACGAGCAAGCTTCCAACTGTAAGGGAATTAACTTGACGAGAAGCCTTCAGGATGAAAGATGCGAGCGCTTTTTTAGATCACGTCCAACACCATGTCAGGGAGATTTGTTGTTGTTTTTGTTTGGGAAACAACGAATTAGTAGATATTCCACCTGAACTTGCACCGGATATCCTGTGGGGAATGGCGTATTAAGGAAGAAATTACCCTTTGATTGGCACAGTTACTTTCAGTCAGTACTAGAAAACTCTTCGTCTTGTTGACTAATCATAGCTGACTGCAGGATATGTCTTCCTGAAACGATTGGCCCGCGAGATAGAAAATCCTCCAGTACATGATTTAGAGGAGCATGTTCAAACAAAAAGTAATTTCTCCTTGCTGTACATTAGTCTATAACGGTATTAAGCTCGTTTTCCACATCAGCACCAACATCACATCCGGGGGTTCGTTAAAAGTAGAATGGAATGAAAATGCGCTCACAAAGAACGCATTTGCTGACATCCCATAAGATGATGGTCATGGGTCACCTTGAAAGGCAAAGGCGTCGGGTTCAATGTTCACACGTTGTTTTAGGTCATTTGCTTTTCTGATGCAGCCACGGTCGTCGTTCTCATTGTCACTGTCGAACGATATGATTTTTATCTTGAATACGCCTTTATTTTTGAGTATGGATACGAGCAGGGAAGAAAGGCAGCATGGACATTTTGGGCAGGAAGTATACCGAGCATACAGATGTACACAATGACATACGATAGGGTAAAATGCTGGATGGCATCTTCAATATCACTCACAGTTATAAGGTAGGGCAGAATCCAGTTGTAAACTCGAGAAGACCTGGACCTTTAATTTGGATAAATACCGTACTTCACATTTCGGTGGGACACAGTTTATTCATGCCAGGCGAAGATATTCAGGAAGAATTTCCCCACTTTAAACTAAGCTTTACATGGAAACAATTCACTTTTTTCATTTGAAGGAGACTGGCTTTAACATTCTTACTAACATGCCATGTGCTTACAATATTTTGCATGGCTAATGGAAGGTATATCATGAAGTTTCTGTGTCAATCTTGATGGCAGTTGTTCAAGCGCTGGCTTACTCATCCCAAGATTGCGGGTTCAAATCCGGTCAGACCGACGCTTTTTAAATGTGCTTAAAAGCGACAGCTCCATGTCGGTAGATTTACTGGCGTGTAAAAACTCCCGCGGGACGAAATTACAGCACACCGGCAGCGCTGATATTTTCCTGACAATTGACAACACCGTTAACAAACAAAATATTTGTTTGAAGTTTCTGCAAATAGCTTGTGAAGTGCTCTTCATTCTGAATGAATTTTGCATGAAACATTTAGATTTTGTTGAAATATACAACTTATGTATGTCCAGCAATTTCATTGTAGCATTAGCCGTTTTCGAAATGTTCGTTGTTATATCCGTTCCCAGGTTGAACCGTTCATGCAACATCTATAGTATTTTGCGTGATACGTCTTCATTCCTGCATGGGTTTAATGACAAACTGGCTTGCGTATGCGAGCAGTTTTGTTTCCATATTATACATGCAACCACACCTATACATCCACATTAAGATTATTTGTAGTCCAAAATGTATCGTAATGGAACTGAATACAAAAATTACGCTTTATGCGGACACTGTAACACAAAGGGTTATAAGAAACTATATTGGATAAAGGTTCGACGCATTATTTTGTTAATGCTGCCAGATTTACACGCACCTTCGTTCTCTTGTTTTCCTTGGCCCACATTGATCACCGTTTTAGAAGCGAATCTCCAATGTCCCACCATCACACGTTTTAAAACTTATTTCATTTTCAATAATAGGTATTTACTTTGTGTCCTGACAGTACATATAGTCCCCATTTTCCAGTTTCAAACCAGACATTCACCCAACACGATTTTAGCTGAAAAAGCTACTAGGATTGATTCCTCCGAGGAGGACACACAATTTATGGTATTTTCAACTGCGATACTTCGTGAAGTTATGTAACTGGAAAAGCTGCTAGAAATGAATCAACAACTACAAGGTTGTGCTGGAAACTGCAGTAAACAACCTGCCTCTAACCGGTTTCTCTCTCCAGGTAGGTCAGGTTCAGCTTCCTGCACATGGTAACTAGACTCGAGTTCGATGCTGGTTGCCTGCACATACTTAGGCCTTGAGATTTTGTTGTGGAGTTTTCAACTTGTTACAGAACATTAATAATATTGAACCCTTCCTACTAAATTTCACCGGAAATATGTTTTGAGGCCCCCTGAATAAAAAAAGCATTTTTAGAAAAGATCCTAGTGTGTGTGTGTGTGGGGGGGGGGGACAGCATAACTCAAAAATGAAAAGTTGGTTAAAAACCAAAGTTGGTATTCAAGTTTAATATCTTTCAGGGATGCGACACAAAGATTTTGAAGAAAATTCCTCCACCCTGAACTACCTTTTACATGCAACATTTTTCGAACATTTTTATTTTCTTGAAAAGGGCTCTATTTTGATTAAAATGCCATGTGTTTGAGATATTTTTATGACATTAAATGTATATCTTGAATTTTCTGGCTATAACCTATGAACTCCTATTTACTTTGGATGAATTTTGCATAACTGGTAAACCGTAAGAAATCAACCACATCTTACTATACAAAAATGTAGATCTTGCTAAAACACACAATTTATGTCGAAATAATTTTTTTGTAGAATGAACCATTTCGGAGATATTCCTTTTTATTTGTGAGTTTTGGAGAACTTATACTTCTGTCAAATGGAACATCGTTATTCATTTTCTATACGTTAACCGAGCAAAGAGAACGGAATTCGAAAGCTTTATTCTTTAACTATTATCTTATCATACGTTGGAGTTTTCGTAAATATTCTTGAATCTGAGCTGATATAAATATTTAATGTTTGCCTGTTCAAAGAAGTAAACTTTAAATATTACTGGTATTTTGGGCATTTTTGTTTTATTCTTCCATTTAGCCATTAGAGACAGTTGCAATGACTAAATAGTGGTCTGGTGCAATATTACTGCCTATCTTTGACTTGATTTTTAATTTTCTCACTTGCCACATTCTATAAGAGATCGTTGCTTTCTTTCGGTCCATGCAAATTGTCTTTTCGTAAAAAACAAGTATTTGCTAGGCGTTAGGTATGTTGCTGACTGCCTTAACTGTTGACCATTACAAATGATATTTTCCTAAAACCTCCTGTGTCGGTTGACTTAAGGAGGGAGTTCCTTAACAAACTTTTGCTTGTATCTTTAAAAGACTAGTATAAAATTGAAGTACTGATTTTCAACTAGCTTATTTCTGAAAGAAAGAGAAATCCTTTCCTTCTGGATTCAGTGGGCCAGAAAAGCTGTTTTTATTCAAGTTCCGCACAGAATTTAGTGATCAAATTTAATGCTATTTTTCCTTTTCTAAACTGCAGCTTTTTGTCGGATTTGGGCCACACACACATTGCCGTTTCCTACACTTGCATATTTTTTCCGTTTTTCAAGTTGGTATGAAAACAGTTCACATTATTTACAAATATTAATGATTTACTCATTTTTCCTCAGTGTGGGCGGAATAGATTAACTTTCAAAAGTTCAGGTGTTGTCAAAAAATAGATATATCTTAAACATATAATAAATTAGCATAGTGAACCTATCCCCCTCCCTCTCCCCCTCACTCTCTCCTTCTCCTCACCCTCCCCCTCTCCCTCTCTGCTTCTCAAAGATTTTATCTTTTAAGTGTTGTGGAAATAGGTTTAGTTTCCCCCCTCTAAAACCTAAATACGCAGCTTTCCCATAGGAGTTGCAGTGTTTTCGATCTTGTTATGCACCGACCGCACTGCTGCGTGAGCAGGAACTTGACAAGTTGCATTATGGGAGGCAACCGGAAATCCTTTCTTGCCAGCCTGGCTTGTTAGCTGGCAGACACCCACTGACCTTAAGGTCGCTATCTGCGTGTTTTATGCGATGGGATTTCATTTGCAAGCAAAACATCGACTCCCAGAACTGACTTAATATTCTTACTGAATAACAAATTCATTGTTACATATGTGGTCTTAGGGATTATGAAATCAAATACTTCTTGAATCTTCCTTTGTGATTGTGGCGTGGTTTACTTCCGCTACTTAGAATGTTTCCGCCTTTCTTTTTACTTTCTTTACTACGTATAGTAAGCAGGGGAAGTATTGTATTCGACCCAAAGCTTCCAAGTCGATATTTCACCGGAAATATATTGTCTCTGTGTGTGAACAGCGTCACTCAAAAATGAAAAATCGGTTAAAAACCAATGTTCGTATTTAAGTACAATATCTTTCAAGGATCCAACACGAAGATTTTGAAAAAAAATTCCTCCACCCTAAACTACCCTTTAAATACTAATTGTTTTCGAAAATGTTTATATTTTGTCAAAAATAGCTCTATTTTGATTAAAATGTGGTATTTATGACATTTTTATGGCAAATGAAATGTATATGTTGACCTTTCTGGCTATAGTCTATATAGCCCTGTTTACTCTAGATGACTTGCAAAACTGGTAAACCAAAGAGATAGGCCAAATCTTACTCTACAAAAAAAATTTAGATTTCATTAAAAGACATGTTATGTCTAAATACATTTTTCTGTAGAGTGAACCATTTCGGGAATATTCCTTGTCGTGTGTGCGAGTTTTGTAATACAAATGGAAGGTTGTTCACTTTATCTCTTTGCCGTGCAAAGTTAGTACAAGAGTAGAGAAGTAATGCGAGTGCAACGCATCAGAATTTTCCCTATGCATTCCAACCAACACATTATGGATAGAGATTTCGCCGGAAATAGACGTTTTAGCTCCCCTGAATAAAACAAAAGAGAGTTTTAAAAATAGGCCAATGTGTGAGCGCACTGCTTGCATGTGCAGGTGTGCAGGTAAAAAAATATTTTTTTACAATTCAAAACGTCTCAAATATGTATTTTTAATTGTTGACAGACCGTATAACAAGAATATAGCAGAAAAAAAAGTTAAAACTAGTACAAATAGGAAAAAAAGCTTATGTATCTTATAATACACACCAGGCAAGAAAGGGTTAAAAATAGGCCAATGTGTGAGCGTGTGTGCAGGTGTATAGTGTGCATCATAACTGAGAAACGTTAAGCCGGAAAAACGCCAAACTTCGAAAGATACACCACGAAGATTTAAAGAAATAAAATCCTCCTCCATTCCTAACTACTATTAACGGAAAGCACTTGGATTAAAACACCTAAGTTCAAGATATTTATAGTACTCTTAAAATGTTAACTTTGAATTTTAAGTCTTCTTATTCGGGATGAATTTTGCTCAACGGGTAAGTCATAAAATAACAGAATATTATTACCCAGAAATTCCAGATATCTTTGGAACACACACATACAAAAGTATTTGACATAATTTTTATAGCTTTAGCCATTGCCGATATATTTGTTTATTGTTTCCGAGATAATATTCATACTTCAGTTTTTATTGGTTTTAGGTTTGTAATATTTAATGCACTCGCCGTTCAGTTGTTTCTCGTGACGTCATGGAAAGAATATTCAACTGCGATGTCCAACCTTGCCTCTTTGGTGACGTTTACGTAATTTGCCGCTGTCCCCCCAACTCCTCTTTCAGGCGGAGGGTGAATGAGCTCACAATCAGACGTCACTATCCAGTGAGGGACAGACGATTTCATGACAGTTCTAAGTCATAATTTGAATTTCATGGTAATGTCCCCAGAAGACCTTCATCCTGGATGATTTTTGCATAAATGATAAACACATCTTAATGGGTTTTAAATCTTGAAAATAGCTTTTAGCTATGGTCTTAAAATCTCTCTAAAGTATTCTTTGCCTAGCGTAAGTTTTACTATCGGCAAGAAATTGGCTATGGCATGAAACTGCTTTATAGTGCTCAGCTATGTGGTATGTTCCGCTTTAACACTAAACCTGTTGTGAATTTAAAGTGGTTTTCTCGGGTATGTCGTGTGGGATGATGAATGTAGGAAGATATGTTCAAATGAACTCGAGGTCAATAGAGCTCAGAATTCAATGTAACGAGACTTCACCTAACGTGGAAGTCCAACGTGCTGTATTGAATACTACTATTTAAGTGTCAATGCTATGAAAATTAATAGTTTGTCATGTCAATATTTTCCTTTTCATTTGATGTCATATGATAATTGGAAGCAATCAGCGAGAGACAGTAACATGAATTAAAACAAGTCAGTCATTCTCGTTACGTTAAGTGTGTGTCGATTAGACTGTTAGTTTAGCAACATTTCTTAACCACGTTAGAAGTTCACAGTAGGTTTTAGAGTTATCCTGATAAGAGAAGACCCTGAAAAACCTTTATACTACCAACTCGCCACAACCACTATTCAAATACGAACTCCATGTGGATAGCTCAGTTGATTAGGTGCTGGCCTCTGATCCCAGGTCGTGGATTCTACCACAGCGATGGTTTTTAAGTGCAATAAGAGCAACAGACCCATTTCAGTAGACTTACTGGTATGTAAAATCTCCTGCAGGACGAAATTTTGGCACAGCGGTAACGCTAATGTGATCCTGGTAATTGACAACGTCTTTAACAACAAAAAATGTTAATTTTGGATCTCTTCAGGTAAGTTTAGTTAAACAATAACAACTTGGCAAAAATTAACGTCATTCAGTACACTATGAATGCTATTATAGACGCCGTCACAAAAGAAGGTGGTTGCGCACGACGTTACAGTGACGCATTTTCTAGCCAATCAGGCGTAGTCTGTTTCAGAGCACCTGTGATAGTACTTGCCTACAGTTTAACAGCGAAAATAAATTCCGAGCAATTAACTGATTTCTTTGAGGACCAAGTTCAAAATAATGTTTTCTTCATACATTTGTTTGTAAAAGTTTACACCTTTAGCTCCACTGCATTGCGTTTTTTTAAAAAAAAAATATAATGCACTCTCAAAATCTCAGTTGTAAGTAATTCTGAGTTAAGTAATCTTCCCTCTTCCCCTTGATATACGTATAAATCAGGTTCAACTGTATTTGCAATTTATATGCACAAATACATATGATTATTATATATTAAATTGTTCAGAAAATAACATCTATTCAAACGAGACAAAAATTATGCATTTTTTAACCTCATTAACGACCAAATTACCTTAAATGTGACGCAACCTTCACATAAAGGCTATTAAACTTCGACCAAATGCTCAGTTCCTTAATGATAAAACTTCATGGAAGATTAGAACGTCATGACCCGTCTGGTGCGAGAGTAAAAAAGAAAATGTGGTGAGGCAACTTGCTAGGTTCCCGCACTCAAATTACTGAGCAATTTACCTTGAAGCGGTCAAAGCCATATCTTAATCATGGCCACTCCATTATAATCAGCTACCGCCACCTGAAATGTTTCCATGTGCTACACGTTCGGCCAGACAGTCTAAACACACACGGCCGTACAGTAGAGATTAGAAGTGACTGAAGTATTATACTAGATATTCTCGGAGTTACTTTTCCTATTTTCTACCTTGTCTTTCTATCATATGTGACAGAAACTAAATAAAAAAGCTGATGTGCTGTCTTACAAACTCTTATTCCTGTATCTTCGTGTTAGTTGAGGTAAACATTTGTACAAATTGTCTTAATGCTTATTTCCTTGGGAATATTAGAATACAGTAGACTTTGAGCGATAGTCAGATCTTTTAAAGCTTTGAGATTCCGTTCTATTTGCACGAATAAAATGTTTAAAAAAAACTAATAACGATGTACCATTTGACAGAAGTATAAGTTCTCCAAAACTCACGCAAATAACAAGACATATCTCCGAAATGGTTCACTCTACAAAAAAATGTATTTAGACATAAATTGTGTGTTTTAACAAGATCTACATTTTTTGTACAGTAAGATTTGGTCTATCGTTTACGGTTTACCAGTTATGCAAAAGTCATCCAGAGTACACAAGACTACATGGGCTATAGCCAGAAAATTTAAAATATACACTTCATTTATCATAAAAATAGCTTTAACACATGGCATTTTAATCGACATCGTTAGAACTATTTCTGAAAAATTTTCCATTTAAAGGGTAGTTTAAGGTGGAGGAAGTTTGAAAATCTTCGCATCCTTAAAACGTGTTAAATTTAAATACTAACTTTGATTTTTAACTGAATTTTCGTTTTTGAGTTATGCTGTCCACAGACAGACAGACAACAAACAGACAGACAGACAACCTTTTTTACTAAAAATTTTCTTTTTTTTTTTATTCAGGAGGCCTCAAAACCTATTTCCGGTGAAATTTTGACTTTGAATTTTTGGGTGGAATGCAATACTTCCTCTACTTACTATATGTAGTACAGAAAGTGAAAAACTCTTAGTGCGCACTTTTAGGACTATTTCATTATAATGCATTAAATAAAGCATTAGTTTACTAAAGAGTAGGTATGTCAAATTATGTCAAGCTTCGTTTATGTTGCATCTGCGTAATTTACATCCAAGACTTAACTACGTATTCAAAACGGCGCCTTGTTGAAATAAGGACTCCACGTTTAAACAGATGGAACAAGATGGCGTTTTGAACGTGTTTTGTCAGAAACAATTAACCATCTATTAACATGTCACCACGATTACGTAAATAAAAAACACACATTCAGGTTGAATAGTTCTGACATATTCAACCTGGGGTAAGCGAAGACTTCTTAAAGGTACGTAAAATTTAAAATGCGCATAGTCTATAACACGTTTCCTGAATGATCACAAATAATGAAAATGTTTCAGTCAGAAATTTGAATAGCCCTCTGTCTATCAAGGTCAACACTTAGTGATATGCTTTTCAAAATTTTGTCCTTAACTTTGGTCTATAGTAACCTTATACGTGCAACGAAAGGTATAAATGCATAATGAAAGATAATCTCGATTAACAAGAAATAGAAGGATAAGCTTACGCACGAATATGTTGTAGAAGAATGAGTAGAGAAAGTCAATCGAATGCAACACATACTTTTAAAATTAATGCACTTTTTAAATTTTAATTCCGGTTCAATAGATATTTTGTATCTTTATTTATATTACCATTATTTATAAATTATTCACTTAAAATTGTCAAGCGCTCTTAATTTAGAGATACTTGCATACTGCAATTACATTTTACTGGATAAGAAATGGTCTTGTAATTCATAATCACCATAAACCATGTCAATGCATTCTTCTGAAAATAAGAAAGCATGTATACGTAACCATTCGTAATGGTATTCAATACTTTGAAAAGCGTTGTTGAATTAAAGATGTTGAATTTTTATTGGACGTCCCGTTGCACTGTTATTGCTTCCGAATAATAGGCTAGGATGTATTCGAATAACGTCATTGAGAGATAATCACAAACTGTTAAATCGGTGTAATTCTTTCTTATTTTGACGTAGTTTTCATCTGGGAAATGTCGCGATAGTTTAAATTTCTTAGATACACGCGGTCCAGTCTGTGCCAAACATTTGAAATGTAGTCGGAAGTGTTTACGAAACATACGAAAAGAAAAAATTGTAAGTAGTTTGAATGATAAGAATGTGGACAAAAGTTTTGAGGCAAAAAATTTCAGATAAATGGATGATTTCAGATGATTTCAGATGATAATCAATATCAATATAGATGGTTCACGAATGGAGTGGGAAAGCGAAAGAAAGAAGACTGGAGGAGGCTAGGTTTGCAACGCAGACATTCTTTGGACAGAAACCTATAACGATCGACTGATGGTTCTAGTCAACGAGGAGACAAGATGAAAGGGAATATTAATGTGATGTACCAGCAAAATTACCGTCCAAAATGGCCATATTGGCTTTGTTGCTTTTCTTCAAGAGGAAATATTTTGTGGCAGGGAATGAAAGTGTCCATTATATTATTCGATAAGAGCAACTCCGAAGCCCGCAGGATGTCCATATATTAGGATTCTTGGATATTTCATAATGCAGCAGTAGTTCATAATGCCTAATTTCTGGCGAGCTTCTTCCAGCGTATTTGGCAAGCCTGCTGGGGAATATTGTCATGCGCACCAGTATCGTTTACACAATTCCAGACCTTGCGTTGCAAGCCATCTTTTCAACAACAGCCCACATATATCCAATCAAAATCTTAAATGAATGGGTTATATGTTTCGTGTTAAAAACAATTCTCATTTCGGCTGTTTAATAGCTGAATTGTCTGCCTGGTAAAACGCACCAACTGAATTCCAATCTCAGTTGATGTTAGTTACCTGGGCTTTCCGTGGTTTTCCCTTGGTCTAAAGCAGGCATGTCAAACAGCACTCGCCAAATGTGAAAATATTCCCCTATTTCCCCTCCCTTCAAATCGGAGAACGAGAAAAACAAAGCGAAAACCGGTTCTACTAGCGCGTGCTACTGCAGTTAAGGAGGGGTGGATTCCTCTCTTCACACCCTGGGAGTGATGTTTGACAGGCCTGGTCTAAAGGATAAATGTCAGTAACTATGGCTCTTTGGACCTAGGCCCATTTGAACACTCAATCATACATCATATCTATGCAGTACAAATGGCAGACATACGAATGTCTAACAAGGGAATTAATAGAGCAACAAACTATTACTTTACCATAAAAAGTTTAGCTGCCATGGATTACTAGCACGGGAGATGTCTGTCATCAAAGTGTCGATGAGAATAGGGTATGAATAATTTTTAAAAAAAATGTATTATTTGATACAAATATTCAATAATTATGACATTAAATACTGTAACAGAGTTTACTTACTTGACTACACTATTGGAGGCAAAATATATGCAAGTCAGCAATAATAGAATGGTCAACGTATACACAGTTCTCGCAGTGTGTGAAGAAAGCAGATTGGTCAGTGCTCATGGAAACACCCTTCCATTAATTCTTCTTCGAAGTAGTACTTGTTTGAAATACACCAGGAAAGTATTTGCTGTAGAAACATTGGGGAAAATGCATATTTATTTGAATTGGAGAATCTTGCTGCCAAGAATTGGAAATACGCAAACGATTGAACGCGTAAGAAGTGATCTGTATGCCACATATTAATGTCATTGTCAGAAGGTACCATAATTATATGTGATAAACTCCAGAATTTTTGTATGGGCAGAAAAAGAAAACATTGGTAACTTGCACAGTGCTGGATTCAGTCCCAGCTATTCCTCCCTCCCCTGTCACTAGAGTTGCAGCTAAAACATTTCAAAGAGGTTTTCTCTCTAGTCAGTAACAAAAAAAAAAAAAAAAAAATAGTTTTGTTCTATTCTCAGCAACAACTAACCATGATCTTCCCTTGTAAGCATTAAAGCCAGGATAAAAGAAAATGAAGTGGATTTGACGAAGTGACGTCGCAGGTTACGAATCACCTCCTTCCCTCGTACAGTCTGATAGTTTGCAGACAGTCCTCTTCAGACTGTATTACATACCCATTCAGTGACTCATGGCAGCTGTTTACATGTTTTGTACTGATGTAACCCTTAGAGAGAAGATAACTTCAAGTTAACTGCTCAAGAATTTCTGTGCCCGATTATAATGGACGATAGCTCTACAGAAGCAGCTCGCATTGGAAAACTGGTATTTCGGCCGCTAACGCTTGCTGCTGCGATATACGTCATATGTAATTACTTAATTAGTGACATCAGTTCACACACACACGCACACTGACTCCAAGTCTAACCTTGGGTTAAATCTAGAAAACTGTGGTGTCGCTGGAGCTTGTAAGACTAACAATATGTTACCGGCCATTTAACATCCGTTACGGAGCTTTTCGATTAACAAAAATGGTAATAACATCATATTTAATGTATCTCCATCATGTACCAGGTAGGAAGATCAAGTATTCCATTTAAGATGTCAATATCGAGATATCGCCGCAAGTGCTTCTTGAACCACCTCCACACCCCACACCCCGCCAAAATTTATTTTTATAAAAACGTCCATGCGTGTTTTCAGTTTCCAAAGAGAGATTTTCAAGAAAAAACCCCCACCCAAAGTTACCTTTCAAAGGAATTGCTTTCGTTATTTTTGATTGTCTCAAAAAGACTAATTATGTTAATTAAATGTTCATCCATTTAAGATATTTACCGACAATGTATATGCTGAATTTTCTGGGAATAGCAACGTCTGTGGAGTCATCTTCCTTCGGAAGGAATTTTGTATCAGTGGTAAACCATAAGATATAAACAAACTTACTACACAAAAAATGTGGATCCCTTTCCAACACATTTTTCACATAATCATTTTGTGCCATCGGCCATTTCCGAGATGTTATTGGCTTCAAGTTTTCAATTATTTTACCAGTTTTTAAAGTGGCGTCACGATTCAGTTGTTTTTCGCAATTTAATGGAAAGTATGTATCATAATTCCAGTATATGGCAACAGACATTAAAACAGTTGACTATCGCTTTGGTTTCCTGTATCCTCCAGGAAATATGCAACGAAACTAACGGGAGAGCAAAAAACCTCCAAACGTACGGCGGGGTGTTTTGCCTGCCAGTGTCCTCAGCACTCGTTACCGACTGCCGCTATCATAGAAAGGCGCGGATGAAACTATACATTTTTAAAACTACTCCTAAAGGCTTTACTTACCGACTTTCCAAAAGGAGATGCTGAAAGTGGCCACCGTCATTGTCCATAAATTTTTGGCACCTCTTTAGGAAACTATCCATCACTCGCCGTAGTTCAAATTTAGAAATGCTGGCAATTTCCTGGCGGATATTTTGTTTTAATTTTTCCAGAGTGTGTGGGTTTGCCTTGTACACTTCATGTAGAAATCGCAGCGGGTTAGATCGGGGGATCGAGGGGGCCACAAATCTCTACTAATAATTCGGTCCTGAAACCACCTTTTGGCCGTTGCTATCTTAATGGAAAAAAAAAAAAAAAAAAAAAAAAAAAGGCAAAATCATGCTCCCTGTTTTAATTCTCTAAAAAACAAAATTGTATGCACGGGCGTCAACTGATGACTCGAACAAAATTGGCCCTATAATTCAGAATCTAATATTATTCAAGAGGTACCCCTTCATGACGAAAATGTTGGTGTATGGTGCGTCATTAGCGGAGGTAAGTTTCTCAGAGCTCCATCTCTGGGGTAACTTAAAATAAAGTGCACAAGACAAACCCACAGTCACTGGAAGAATTAAAACAAAATATCCGCCAGGAAATTGCCAGCATTTTTCAGCATGAACTACGGCGAGTGATGGATAGTTTCCTAAGGAGGTGCCAAAATGTGTGGACAACAACAGTGGCCAGTTTCAGCATTTCCTTTCATAAAGTTGGTAAGTAAAGCCTTTAGAAGTAGTTTTAAAACTGTAGTATGGTTTCAAGGACGCCAAGGACGCAGACAGGCAAAACACCGCGCAGCCCATTTGGAACTAATTTGCTCTCCCGGTATTTCTGCAAACCTTTATCTCGTTTAAGTAAAAATATAAAGTAAATAGAAAAACATGATTTTATAAGAACAGCGTGTATAAATACGATAGAAACGAAGGTTTAGTGGCTGTGAAAGTCGTGTGAATGCAACGTCGTTTTTTTTTTCCCAGCCCAATGCTTAAACCCAAGTATATCGACACATTTTCTTCAAAATCAAGCCAATAGGTAATACGTTAGACAGCGGGGAATGCACATGAACATGTTAAAAGTCCGGCATTTTCCGAGGGCGCATAGCGAAATGGTTTGGAAATTTCCATAGCCCATTTAACCACATGCATGGTGCGAAGATTTTTGGCTAGTTATGACGTATTGATTTGCGCCTCAAACTGCTGAACTGTCTCACAATCAGCCTACTGTGCACAGTAAACACCAGGTAAACTTGCCATGACATATATTCAAAGTAATATCGGTACAAATAGTTATAGTACGTTTTATATTCGTATGTATGGTCTGCCGAATTGCTAATACTTTCATGGTAACAGCAAGATATTCATGCGATAGCCAATTTTTTTGTTTTGTTTGGGGCCCTGAACCCAAAAATAGCATTTTCAGAATCCGTATGCACGTGTTTTTTTATGCATGCGAACATTAACACAAAAATGAATGGCCTAATAAATACAAATACGAAGATTTTCAATAAAATCTTGCCCAAACTACCCTTTAAGTGGACAAGTTTAACTATTTTTTGTTTTCTCAAAAAAGGCACTAACGATTTTGATTAAAACGTATGTTTAAGACATTTGGAGGGCAAATAAAATGTATATAAATCCTAAATTTTCTGGAAAACGTCTATTCCGAATTGACTTTTGTTTAAGTGGTAAACTGCAAGAGATTGATAAAATGTAAACATCGTTAAAACCTACAATTTACGTCAAGCAAAATTCGTGTGACGTTAACCATTTCCGAGATATTCTTTTTGAGTTCACAACACATTTTACTCGCTATGGATATTTTTTTGTTTATTTTTTCACGTAGTGATGTAAACAAAATTATGTAAAACAAATTTTCAAGTAATTACATAGCATCCCCATTATAAGAAATCGATAATCGCTTTAGCCTGCTGTATTATTAAATATACTACGAAAAGTGCACATTTTTAATGTATGTTTACCTCGATTAACAAGAAATAAGCTTTAGTAAGATTAGTTTGTAGCATGGGCGTCGCGAACGGGGGGCAAAGGGGGCCGCGGCCCCCCCTTGGAAGTTGCTGAACTTAATGTGCAATCAATTATTGACTATTAAACTATTATTTTAATTTAGGACAATTGTTATTTAGCACAAATCAATACGGTTAACTGCAACAAATATAAATTTCGACAATAAAATGATGAATTAATAATATCTGATTGCAAACTTCCAACATGTGCCCCCCCCCCCCTGGAAAAAAGTCTGCCGACGCTCATGGTTTGCAGAAGCGTGAGTAAAGAAGGTCATGTGAATTCAATAAATCAGATTTTCTTACATACAAAGTATTCTGAACTATAAATCCAATACTTATTATGACAGTGTAACGAGATTACAAGTTTAAACATGTATAGTAGCAAAAATGAAGTGGTAAAACTGATTTTTTACCTTGATTTCTTGCAAAAGTTGTTCCTTGGGCAACTTGTATTTGCAGGTAACTTTGATACCGTGTTTTTCCAGCAGCTGGACACAGGAAGGATCGACAGCATCACTGATAAGCACACTGTTTAACGTAACTGACATTTTACCAGGTGCAGCCTTGAGACTAGCACAACCTTGATCTTGAACAAGTGACGTCGTCCAGTCAAGTGAGCGGCAGAACGTAACTGCGCTAGAGCTTTTATTCCCTCGGTGTGCAGGCAGGAGAGGGAGGTGGAGGGTGCCTTTGCTGCCTGCCATTCCAATTACAGCCACTCAACTCTCCGCCATTCACTTACACCTTTTCAAGTGTTTACGTATCTTGGGAATTTAACGAAAACACGTTGCATCATCTTTGCAGAAACCAAAAACAGCGTTTTGCTATATCAGTATTGTTTCTTCCTTACGGTGTTTGGGTGAACGTCAGGATCTTTCACTGATGTCATTACAAAGACATGACGTGCACATTCCATGGGGAGTCGAACTCGATTTGAATGCTGCATGGAAACACGACTTCAGATCGTATTAAATCATAGATCCAATCTTAGAAAGTAGGATCCGATCGAAATTTTGTTGCATAGAGACCACCCACCGCATCCAAATCGATTTCAATGCGCCAACGTGCTCTCTTCTGCTGTACACGTTGTAACACACCGCACGCTTGTATTTTTTATCAGCGGAACTGAAGTAATAAAACACAACAAAATGGCCGCTTTTATTGTTTCCATATCACAATGTATTCTTCCCCAAAGCATTCACTAACCTCAAAACCTTTTTAAAATGCACATAACAGTAAACCAACTATGTTTCACAGGTTCGTTAACGTAAACAAAATCGACCAACATAAAATATTGAATAGTTCACTCTCGAACCTTAATCCGTAATTAATTTAATATGGAATCGCGGATCTTATTCGATATGGAATTTGGACTCAAATCAATTTCAATTTCCAATGAAAACATATTAATATACTAATTCTGATAAATAGATATAAGAATTAAAACTCCGAAAAACAAATAATACTAAGGAATACACGCGATGAGCTGTATTCACATTACCTTCTCTTGTCATTATTCTTAAAAGTTTATTTTTCCATTTAATTTGAATCTCGATAAACATTCAGTCTTATCTTGCAGGTAGGTAAACCGTTTAAAAGATTGCAGATGCCATTGTGTCTCACGTGTGCATATCAATCAGTATACGGTATTATTTTAGTGCCTAAAATATGTTTCCACTTCCTCATAGTAGGCTTTACAACACAGTTCGTAATAGCAAATGCAGTACGATATATTTAACCTGGAAAATATTTTTAAAAACAATATTTACAAAGTAGGTTTTACGGACTAGTTTGGTACTTTCGATTTAGTATAATTTTGGTAATGTTAATCTTTTGGGAGCTGCCATTAAAGTTTCCTCTATAGTACAGATAAATACGAGTAGTAGAGAAGGTAGAAATACATGAGTTGAAACAATCATATCATTCCAATTCATTGTCTTTTATTCTTTATACATTATTCGTACAAACAATATTCTTTTATATCAACTCCCAATTAATCGTGATAAATTGATAAATATTTGCAGAAAAAAAATTTCAAAACACTTTATTGTGTATTCGTACAGGAAATATAAACGACGCGGGCGGTCAGCTGTTCTGTACAGGGTTGCCAACACATGCTATTAGATCCCGCTATATGACCTTCGAAAATCTATAAATGTTCTAAGCAAAATCTCCAGATTTTAGTACGTAATCAATTCAAATGCGAATATGCGTAATTGTTGCTTTTGATATTTAAAGCACAACTTCAATCTCTACATAAAATTACAACCAAAGCTGGAGAGTTTTATCATTTTACTTTCTCTGGCATCTACTTACAGCAGGTAGAGGAATTACTGGATTCCATCCAAATATTAGATGTAGCAATTTCTGCAGAAATACATGCTTTAGGCTTCTTGAATAAGCCTTTTACTTTCTCTGGCCACTACTTCCGGTAGAAATGGGAAGTACACATTCCACCCTAAAGTGTGACAAGAGCTTTCACCGGAAATACTTGTTTTGAGGTCCTCTGAATAAAAAGGCATTTTATTTCCTCTATCATACATCTATAGTAGGTTGAGGCATTGCGTTCCATCCAAAAATTTGACATCAATATTTTAACGGAAATACATTTTTTTCCCCTCGCTGAATACAAAAAGGACTTCTACTTTATCTAGCACCTACTTATATTACGTAGAAGTACTGCATTGCACTCAAAAAATTGATGTCGATATTTCACCAGAAATACACATTTTGGAGTACTCTAAGGCTCCCCCTAAAAAAAGTATTTTGAGAAAAAGCTGTGTGTGTGAGAGAGAGAGAGAGAGAGAGGGGGGGGGGGACGAGGGAGAGAGGTGTCAGAGCAACATAACTCAAAAACGAAAAGTCATATAAACGTCAAACTTCATGTTTAAGTAATGCATCTTTCAAGGATGCGACAGAAGATTCTCAAGAATATTTCCTCACTCAAAACTTGCTTTTACATGGAAAAATGTCTTTTAGTTTTCATTTCTCAAAAATAGCTCTTAACAATTTTGATTAAAATGTTTAAGATATTCACATGATTAATGTAATGTATACATATCTTGAATTTTCTACAAATCGCTAGTGAAATAAATTTCGTTCGGAATGAATTTTATATAATTTTATAAAACCTATAGAGATAGTCAAAAAGAATTCTAGTTGGTATCCCAAAACCAAGTTGTAGAGAACATTATCACAGCTTGAATATTTTGACCTTAATATGTTTCTATATAAAGAATATTGTTTTACTTGTCACAAATGGGAAAAAACACTCACATAATACACAGAACAAGATCAGACTTCACACTACCAGTCACAAAACTAATCAATTTGAAATATCCTTCAAGTATAACAACTTAAAATTATATAACTATTTACCAGGGTACTTGAAAAGCAAAACCTCTTTAAACAAATATAGAGTAGAGTTATATAAACTTCTTGAAAACAATTAATTTTACTCCCTAGAAGGGAGTAAATACTGTGCAGGAAAATTTAAATACTCGTATTAATAAATGTTATGAACTTGTTGCTTGGCTCCTGTTCACCTGAGGGATACACTTCGGCTCAAGAGAATGCCTGATGATTGCCTTCAATGCCTGACGATTGTCAATCCATTCTCCATAGGATTTAACATTCTGTTAAAATGCATAAAATGCTAATATAAGTTCTGTTCTGAGGACCTGGCTGAGGTTTTTTGCGTTAGCGGCTGAAGGAAACCTCTCCTTCAGCCGCTAACGCAAATGCTGGTTACTTTGTTGTATGTTTACCTCGATGTACCATTATACCAATTTATCACTGTGTATGTATCACTGCAACTGTGTCTGTTAGTGACAACAGCAATAAATCGGTATTATTTCTTATGGTGAATAAATCTTATTCTGATTCTATGAACACTCATGCATATAGAAGCATTTTCAAGCTGCCGTTCATGGTAACAGACAAATTTAAAGGCTGACATTCCCTGCTTTTTACTAGGAACTGTTTTTGTCTGGTCAAAGGCAGATTTCCAGGAAAAAGTAAGCTTTGGTTCACGGCTCGAGCTATGTTTATTCCGGTTTCCCCAACATGTTTACCGTCTCGTGCTGGACTGCGGCTCGAATTCAGCCTAAGTCTGTATTTACATGTGTCAAGTAGAAAGAAATAAAACGAAAAACAGGAAAACAACGAAAAAACGCTGGCCTCGTATAAATAGCGCAGTTGGTAGAGCACCTGCCTGCTGTGCAAGGGGTCCCGGGTTCGATTCCCGGCAGGAGGTAGGAATTTTTCTCCAACCAAGATTATTCCTCCTCTTTCCTTGAGTCTGGAGGTATGAATGAATGTGTGTGTGAATTCAACGAGTAACACCATTGCCAATGACCTGTGCAGTTAAAGGTGGTACCTATATAAATGGAACACTTAAAAACAAAGAAAAGGAATAAAAAAACTTTAGATAACAGATAATATACCTGTGACAAAATGCATGCTTGTATACATAAGCTACATATATTCGTTCCTCTATACAAAATGCTTAGTTTCTACAGATCGATTCCCGAATTAGCTTATTCTGCTCAGTTGTGGCGCGATATTGGAAATGACCCTTCTTTCACCTTCCGAATAAAAAGGAGTTTTCTGCGACAACTTTTATTAAAACGTAAACAAAGTGTCTACTTCTATACCACCGTTGGTGTATAGAGTGCTCTAAAATACCTCTTACAAACTTCTAGGACTTGTAGAGGGGACTCAGTAGATAATATTTTGAGTTGCCAGGAAACTTACGCTTCTACAACCATTTGAAGGCATGTTTTAACGCGACCACTTTTATAAGAATTTATTAGGCGTTACCCAGAGCGACACTTGTTTTATAATTCACTTCATTAATAACCAAAGAAACAAAAAGGAAAAAAAAAAAAATCATTTTTCACAAACACTGTTGTTTAGATTAAATTTAAACTGTTTTTTGCCTTTTCAAAGGATGGTTAGCATTCTGATCCACTACAAGCAAGGTTCGATGTGGCAACCACCAACTTCGGTGTACACATTGTACCTACGCATGGTGTGTTAAACTCGCTGTATCACACCTGGTGTCTCTGCAATCTGTGCTGCAGCGACCAAATCTCGTGCCACCAGATATCCTCTGTCTCTACAGGAGTCTCATAAAGCAAATTCTTTATTCATCCCAGAGGAAAAAGTCCAATGGAGTAAAATCCAGTGATTGTGAAGGCCTTGCGATTGGACCACCTTTGTCTATCCATCTTTGTCCGAATCGTTGGTCAAGATGTTCCCGAAAATGACGTTGCTCTAATACTCAAAGGGATGTGAATGAGGCTCGAACCAGATCACAGAGTAGGACGGACATCTAATGACATCAACTGATTATGATTATTATTATTATTATTATTATTATTATTATTATTATTATTATTATTATTATTATTATTATTATTATTATTATTATTATTATTATTATTATTATTATTATTATTATTATTATTATTATTATTATTATTATTATTATTAACAACAATAACAACAACAACAATAATAATAATAACAATAATAATAATATTGTTATCATTAGTTAGAACTATATTTTTCTCTGAAGAATGGCTGAAATCTACTTTTAAATGTAGTATTCGAGGACCACTAGTTATGTACTGAAACACGGGAAATTGGCCATCCCTGAGGAAAGCATTGTTGCTTTGTCAAAATAGCCGACTCATTAGTAATGCAACGGTAGCAGGCAAACCATTGGTGCTCCACTCATTTTTTCTCAGTTTGTTTGAAGTCTGAACGTTTTTTCAAGTGCAATGGAGATTCAGAGAGCATTTTCGTGCAATGATTTTTTTCATAGTACGACTTTAAATGTGGCTTAAATCAAACGCAGTCACTTGAGCATTTGTGGGTGGCTTTGGGGGAGTAGTCTCAGTCAGGTGCCACTGTGCTCCGCTGGTTTGCAGGATTTAAAGGGGGCGGCAGTTTCTTAAACATGAGAGACAGACAAAAACATCACCGTTGTAGAAACAGTGATTAGGGAAGATGTAACCTGTATCCTATAACGACATTGAGCTGGCATTAGGTATTAGTTCGCCGAGTGTTTCAACCATTCTTCATGAACACCTTCGTGGAAGGAGCATGTTTTTCCATCATGACAATACATCAGCTCACACCGCTGATGTAACAATGGAGCTTCTGCAAAGAACTAAGGCAAAACTATTGACTCATCCGCCTATAGTTCCGATCTGGCACCATGTGATTTCTTTCTGTTGCCTATGGTGAAGAAACGACTTCTAGGTCACCGATTTTCTAGTCCTGAAAAAGTAGTTTCGGCACACAGAGAAGAGATATCTGCAGTGCCAGAAATTGAGTAGCGTGGATGCTTCCAGAAGTTGTTCCTGAGGATGGAATGCTGCATACAGTGCCAGGGAGAATACTTGGAGAAACTGGAATAAACAAACCGTTTCTGTGACTATTCATATTTTCCTGTCTCAAGACATATCTAGTGATCCTCGTACTACGTTTCATTTTGTGAATTTCACATACTTTGCCTCCACCTTCAAAGCTTATTTCCAAGTTACGCATTGTACTTTACCCTACCGCAAACTTATTTGTCCCTTTTGGGGGGAAAAATCTGATGTGCTGCACTCATATGACTTTCTCTACTCTTATACTAACCATTCTTACAAGCTCTTATTCCTGTATCTTCTTCGTGTTAGTTGAGATAAACATTTGCAGAAATTATCTTCCTGTAGCTACAAGGAGAATATGAGGATACAGTAGGCTTTGGACGATAGTCAAATCTGTTAAACCTTTCAAATTCCGTTCTCTTTGCAGTTAACATATAAAAATAAATAACGATGTTCCATTTGACAGAAGTAAAAGTTCTCCAAAACTCACACAAATAACAAGGCATATCTCCGAAATGGTTCACACTACAAAAACACTTATTTAGACATAAATTTGTATTTTAGCAAGATCTACATTTTTTTTTTTTTTTTTGTATAGTAAGATCTAGTCTATCTCTTACCTTACGGTTTACGAGTTGTTTAAGTCATCCAGAGTAATTACAGCTACAGGGGCTATAGCCAGAAAATTCAAGATATATGTTTCATTTGTCACAAAAATATCTCAAACGTATGGCATTTCAATCAAAATCGTTAGTCATTTTCAAGAAAATCAAAATTTTCTAAAAGTTTTCCATGTAAGGGTAGTCTAAGTTGGGGAAAATAAATTTTTGTTGTTGGAATTTTC
Source organism: Tenodera sinensis (assembly GCA_030765045.1). Lineage (NCBI taxonomy): Eukaryota > Metazoa > Arthropoda > Insecta > Mantodea > Mantidae > Tenodera > Tenodera sinensis. The sequence goes on from CM060970.1 coordinate 39,779,468, forward strand.
TTCAAAATCTTCGTGTCGCATCCTTAAAAGACATTAAACTTAAATACCAACTCTGGTTTTTAACCGACTTTTCGTTTTTGAGTTATGCTGTCCGCACACTGACAGAGAAACACAAACACACACACACACACACACACACACACACACACACACACACACACACACACACACTTACACACGCGGACCTTTTCTAAAATGCTTTTTGGATTAAGGGAGCTCAAAACATATTTCCGGTGAAATTTCGACATCGAATTTTTGGGCGGAATACACTTCCCTACTATACTTAGTAGAGGAAGTAAAATAAATAGCTGTGCTAACATACATATCAAGCTTTACAGCATATCTCGACGTCATCCCATTCGACTTCAAGATTTGTCATTGAGATTACAAAAATTGTGTTATCAGTTCTGAATCTGCCTCTCAGGAATGCGGCTGTTATCTGATATCACAAGCAGTTGCTAACCACTGCAGTGTTGTTGTTTTAGCTGTGAAACGTTCACTGCAAACAATCATGCTGCGAATCTAGATATCGGTTACGATTGCAGATATACCATTTTATCTTAGTAGATTACATTCATTACAGGCCTGGTTTTGAAGGATAACCCGCCGATTGTTTTATTCTTCGTTTTCTTTTCCCACAGTTGCTGTGCTACAAGCGGAGGGGATTCCACACTTTGCGCACTCAAAGCAATTATATGTCAGACCCCTGAAAGGAAGGGATGAGATGAGAGCGTCCTACGGACGTGTTGAAATCCGGGCGAGGATAGTTTTCAGGTGATTCAGTTGGTTAGGCGCTGGCCTATTTTCCCATGGTAAGGGTTCAAACCCGGCCCAGACCGATGACTTTTAAGTGCGTTTAAAAGCAACGTTCCATATTAGTAGATTTACTGGCACATTGAAGAACCCATGGGACGAAATTCCTGAACACTGACGTCGCTGGCATCATCCTGGCAATTAACAGCAATTTAAAAAAATAATGTTCTTTGTGTTTTAATTTAGGGGTTAGATTTCGGTTATACTATACAGCGGAGGGGATACCTCGACAGACCTACAGAGATCCATTGTGGCTATAACCCTCAGGAAGAAGGGATGAAGTGAAGCAAACACAGCAGAGACAGAGGGAACCGATGTTCGCGGAAGTATCTAACAATTCCAGGCTCGATGACCGTCCTACTGCTGAGCTGCCTAGAGAGGGTAATGAATGACCCGTCAACCAAGCAGCCCTCCATGCTGCTCAGGGAGTACTCTTTCCTTTGAGCAAGCATCCCCGCCATCTGTCCGGAACCACCACAATCCATGAAATCTAGAAGCGCATCTAAAGATGAGAATGAAACGGAACGAAAAGGAAATAAAATCGTGGCATATGAGGAACCACCCCAGCATTCGGCTGCGACCAGCCGAAAGCACGAAAACCACAAGGTCAGAATGTACGGTTGACGGGAACTGAACGCGTTCACTAATTCTACTGAATTGTATTTCAATTCATGCTGTATAGTTCATGGACTGCGAGCATTTGAAAGTGTTTGTGGTAAATATGGTTACATTTCCTCGTTTCCAATCAACAGTTCTTCAGAGTAAAGATTGGTTCACAAACATTCGGTAACGGTAACGAGAATGGGAAGCAAGGCAACACTCGACATTTTGATTCACAGCAGCCCGGCAATGAGAACAGAAAGGTATTACCGATTAGCTTATCGATAGAAAGTGAAAATCGATATTGCGCATTGGGCATTCATTTGTTTCTAACTGGTCAATGATATTTGTGCTATTCTGTGACTAGAGAGAGCTCTAGCGGCTGTTTCATGGCATAGCTGCCGTGAATAATTTCTACAGCGAAAAATCTAATGCGCACAATATGAATCTAACATGCGTGCCCAGTAACGGGAACGAGAAGGTTAACACTTGGCCAAGTATTCTTTCCCATTCCCGGCGTCCGCTAAAGCTTCCTGTCGGTTCTGTTGTTGTAGTGTTTAACGCCCGCTTTTACTACTACGGCACCGCAGGCGGTGACACTGATGATACATGAAGATGGAGCACCGGTGGAATGAGATGGCGGGGAAAACCGGAGTACCCGGAGAAAACCCGCCCTGACGCCGCTTCGTCCACCACGAATACCACATCCAGGTCCCTGGGATCGAACCCGGGCCGCCTAGGTGTCCTGTCGGTTCTGAACACTCCCATTCGAATATGTTTCAACTTTCTCGTTCTGCTTATCGTTACCGTTACTGGTGTTTATGGAACAGCCTTAAAAGCGTAATAGTAGTAATACCCCTCCAAAGCCGGAAGATGTAATGAAATATTGCTATGTTGGATGCCACTGCACACGCCATTGACAGATAGTTTTTTAAATTCGAATCATGAAGTAATCGCATTTACCTCCCCCGTTCTTTATTAAATTATATTAGTGAAAAGTTATATAATATTTGTACGGCGAATGCTACTCATTACCTCTGGATGTCTTCCAAATGCTGAAAATGCTGCACAGCCTTTGGCTGGGGAACAATCGTCAAGGTCGAGTAAAAGGTAACTAGGGGCCCAATGGCTGTTGTGGTTTGTCCCGGTTGTAAGGACCTCTCTGTAATAGGTATCTACCTCTACCAGGTTGCAGCTGAGCTGTGGAAGGTTTGTTCCCTCGGCTTTAGGGTCTGGTGAGTGGACCCGGGCGACGTCGGGCGGCGTCTGATATTTATCCGTCTGTAGCCTCAAGAAATCAGTTAGGAAGGCTTGTCGTGAAGTAGCAATTTCATCGACTTCTGTGCGGAGAATTTTAAGAAGACGCTTACAACTACGTCCTTATCTTTTGCTGTTGTTACAAGCTCTAAAGCCTACAGACTACGGTTTACGTGCCTACTTTGCTAACGAAATGTTGCTGCATGAAGATGAATGTTTTCTGAATCGTATCTCTTCATGATGAATCGACATTTCACATAAATGGAAATGTGAACACTCATAATGTGCTCATCTGGGGATCATCTGTTTATGGGCCTTTCTTTTTCGGTGACGCAATTATAACTGGTGCTTCTTACTTTGATGCACTACAACTACGGCTCTTTCCCCAGTTGGAAGTAGCTGAACCAGATAACTTTATTTGGCAGCAGGATGGTATACCACCTCACCGGCAAGTTTTCAAGTTTCAAGTTATTTATTGTAAAAGTATTGGCCTGGTGCCGGTACATTGGGCCCGGCTTACAGGCTATATTTACATTGATTTACAGTTGACTTTGTTCATATTTACAGTTTTCGCTATATACAAAAACCCATACGGTGACCATCTGTAGGTCACCGAGAATAGTTTTCTTTTGTCTTTTGTCTGTTTCGTCTTTGGGTTATATATACATATGTACATATTTACAAATTATATATAGACACATACACGCACGCATTCACCCACGCACACACTCGTACACACACACACACACACACACACACACACACACACACATCTTCACTGGGCACACCAGAAATATGCGTCCCAGCGCACTACACTATTTACATTTTTGACACTATATACACTGTCCCGCGGTGGCAGCTCCTGAATGTTTTCCGAGGCAAGGGCCTCTGCCGGAACATGTATGTGGTCTAGGAACGAGGTTGCGTGGACGCGCATTAGTCGGCGAGCCGAGCCGCTTCTAGAACATTTTTATCCAAGTATGTTTGCGGTGCTTCGGCTCGCCTTTGCCGATGTTAGCGATCACGTCATTTTCGCGGTTCCTAATGCGCGTCCATGCCGCCATTGCTCTTTTGTCTATTTTGGAAGAAGCTGAACCAGATAACTTTATTTGGCAGCAGGATGGTGCACCACCTCACCAGCATCACTCGGTGCGGTTGGTTAGACAACGTAGTACCTACCCAGTGCTGGATTGGCTGCAAGGGGCCGGATGACAGAGCTTATTTCGCATAGCATTCATGTTCACCCGATCTGACGCCATGCGACTATTACCAATGGGATCATGTGTATGTGCCTCCGCTACCTGCCGCCTTAACCGACTCAAGAAACAGTATTCAAGCAGTTGTTGCAACAATTACTCCAAATGCACTGATCGAGATTTGGGAAGAACTGGATGTGTGCCGTATGACGAATGGTGCTCACATTGAACACTTGTAAGAAAAACTGAGTTGCTCTTACATTTGGTGCATGATTTATAGTTGTAAGTTAAATGTAATAAATACTACAAACCCTTAAACCCCTTATATTCATTTGGAAACACCCTGCATTTAGTTCTGCGCCGAGTTTGAACTTGCCTTACGTGGACATGATGAAACTGCAGAATTGAATAATCCTGGAATATTCAGAAGGCTAGTAAATTTCACTTGAGCTTTGGATGCATTTGTAAAAGAGCACGTGAATAATAATAGTTTTTAAAAGTACGTCCAAGGACATACAAAATGATTTACTGGAGTGTAAGTTGCATGTGTGTCATGAGGAAATTTATGCAGAATGTTGAAACATTTTGGACATTTTTAAACCCATCAGCTCCAAAAAGAAATTATAAGTTATCCAATTCTTGAATAATTGTAACATCTAGACTAGACTAAAGTTTTTGCGTTGTACTTACCTTAGGATTATTTGGGTTAAGTTGAAATTATTGCTGAGTAATTGTTTTCTCGTTAGAAGTTATTTGAAGATCCTTTCTTTTACATTAAATGCATATTTGGTTTTAAAAGTTTCACTTGCACCGTTTCAATAAATAGAGATCACAACACTTACTGTCAAAGATACAGCGCAAACGTTACAGATCAACTACAGTCACTGTCAATTGTAACATCCGATTTTAATTTCTCGGGTAATCCCCGAGCAAGATACTGGTCTTTGCTCCGAGAGGGAACCACCAACTGGCCGTCTGACAGTCGTTATGGATAATATTTGAGTTGAGTCTTAGTAATGAGACTTGTAACCAGTAAAATTGCATTACAAAGATGTGAAAGTTTGCATGTATGCTAGAAGAATCGCTAAATAAGCCTATTGCACCTTTAGAGGTGATACCCTTTACACCTTTAATATATCCTTGATGAATTTCGCGTTCCAAGCACAAGGTCAGCCACGAATACGCATATGATATGCTTAATGCATGTAAAAAAACTATAAAATATGCAGCAGCATCGGAAATGTGCAATTTATATGCGCTTACAATCACAGAAGACATGAAACATATTGCAAGCGTTAATTCCATATCACAAGTAAAAACCATCCAAATATGCGTAAGTCTACTCTTAACAGCTTCTCTCGAAATTATACTTTTACATTAGTCAACAAAAATAGGAGTCAAGCTTTGTACACAGCCTTTATAAACTACTTCGTTGTCTCCAGTTGAACGTAACAAGGTAATGAAGCCCCCCCCCCCTTTCTTTAAGAGGGGGTCAGAGTGATATGCTGTATAATTTCCGGAATGAAATACTTCCTTTTGGATAAATTTGTAATTTGCCACTTTTGTTCTGAAGGCTCATGATGAGAAAATTAATTCAATAATATAAAATGTGGGGGCTTAATAATTAAGTCACCAAAACAAAATCTATCATCAACAATTAACATGGATGAAACGTTAGAGGTTCTAAATGAGGAAATCAGAATGTTCGATAAATATAAATATTTGGGAATAATATTAGAAGCAGATGGAGTTAACAGACTAGGAATTGGAGAAAAAAAAGAGTAAGTGAAGGGAAAAAAACGATCGGAAAGTTTAATGGAATATTATGGAGCGGAAACATTTTAAGTAAAATTAAAAAATGTTATAATTCAATAGTACAAAGCACATTACTTTATGGAGCAGAAACGTGGACAATGTATAGACAGCAAGAAAACATTATTAGGTATGTTATCAATAATTGTTCATTGGCTCAGAGTGTGACATATTAAATGCAATACTAAGGTTAACATCATATTAATAAATAACAACCAGCAACAAAAGCAATGTAATTAATGTAGGGAAAAACCCTGATAAAAGCTCTCATTTTAAAATTAGCCCCAGTGTAGTATAGTGATATAATAAAGGCAGTACTACTACTCCTCACCACTCCCCACCCACTAACCACCAACCACTGATGATGATGATGATGATGATAATAATGATAATAATAATAATAATAATAATAATAATAATAATAATAATAATAATAATAATAATAATAATAATAATAATAATAATAATAATAATAATAATAATAATAATAATAATAATAATAATAATAATAATAATAATAATAATAATAATAATAATAATAATAATAATAATAATAATAATAGTAATAAAGACGATGATTATTATGATGATGATGATGATGATGATGATGATGATGATGATGATGATGATGATGATGATGATGATGATGATGATGATGATGATGATGATGATGATGAAGGTGATAATAATAAATCATGATAAAATGCATTTATACAACAAGCGAGTGCCTTACACATTGCTCTTAATGTTGCTTTATTGTTTAGAAACACCTGTTGTAATTATTACTTCTTTTGCAGAGCATATTTTGGTTAATAAGACAGGAGCAAAACGCTTCCTGAATGAAATCACATGTCTACGAAGTTTGTTTGCAGGAAGACCTTAATAACAAACAATGATAGCTCATATTCATGACTGTGATTTTGTCCAAAATAGGCCCACCAAATTTCTGCTACACAAACTATTTATGTGTTATAAACTGTATCAACGATCACTATTTTTATTAGTGGGAATTATGTAGCACTGTTTTACACAGCTCGTGTTTTGTATTAAACCAATTTTGAAGTTCCCGCAATAAAGCAAGCCTGTGGCAAGCCTGCTCTCTTTATCACCCATCTCTCTTGACTCCAATGTCGTAAACACAAGCACGTTGTCCTCAATCACAACATTCCCATGCAAAATGTCACTGTACATCGATAAGAATGTTGCTACTCTAACCTAAAACTGAGTTCATAGTTGAATTATTGCGCCTATATATGCGCTGTTGGCTGCTGTGTCACTCCTGTTTCTTCCTAGAGAATGTTTTGGTACTATTTACGTCATTGCCTTCCGCGTATAGAGTACAAAAGGAAGAGCGTTTGATACGATATGGAATCAGTCTCTAGTGGTTGTTTAGTTTTCAGATGCAAATAAATTTACAGGAGTTTCAGATTCAACCAAAAATTTCAAATGAAATCTTATGCGGTTGAAATCCTACTGTTGACACACTCTTGCCACTTGTCAGTTACAGTAAACTTCGGCTGCTGAATGTGACATTTGTCAATCTGTAATGCCAAAAGCCAAAATACTCGAATTTCGTATTCTACTCCGATAATGAAACGCAGTATGACGTATCTATACAAGATAATCACCTGCTCAAGTAAAATTGAAGAAAACTGCAGCTTGGAAGAAGAGCAAGAAATAAAGCAGCATAACAAATTGAGTGCATCACCATTGGAATCTGAAATAGTTCCAGCCTCAATGGTTAGTCCTACAGATCATTCAACATGTGAAAGTGTGTATGTCCCTAGTGAAGTGCCAAACATAGAATCTCAGCAAGACTTTGTGTGTAATTATGCTGATTGTTTGTGTAAAACTGTTCGTGAGAATGACATGATAAAACATGATTTGGATATTTTAATAAACAATATCTGTCCAATTAATTACTATGACTTTTGTGTAATTACATGTGAAAAAGATTATGAGCGTGCTCTAGAATTCAGGGCAAAATTTTGCCAGCAGTTTAATTTAAAAGGCTGCATGTTGTATGATCCTGACATAACATGCGCTGGTGCAGATGTGTTTGAAAAGTATGAAGCTATGATGGACAGAAGTACTAAAGTGTTGTTTTTTCTTACAGAAAACTATAAAGCAGACCGTATGTCCTTAAGGGTTCAGAATGGTGCAGTGTACCAACAGCTGGAATATGTGCAACAAGATAGGGAGAAGTGTATACCAGTATTTCCTGATGGAAATTGCAAATTTGGCTTAGCAATGTCAGGTATTGTTGGCCTTGATTTGACTCTTCCTTTGAATTTCAACAATTGTGTACAGGCAACATTCAATGATCAAGTGCGTAAAGTGCGTACTCTAAGGGAGTCCAGATGTGTGAAAATAAGACAAGAACTTTTCTGTAAACATCTTCATGCCATCTTAAATGATGCTATAACAAATGGTGTTAATATAAATGAACGTGTCAAAATGCAGGAAATATTTGCTTTGGTAAAAAACACTTTATCATCTTTGCCAATTAATAATTTGGAAGTGCCAGGAGATCCAGCTCAGGAAGTTTTTAACAAAAACACTAATTTAGTAACTACTACCACTACAGTTAATATATCAGGAACATCTTCTAACATACATGTGGGACCAAAAGTAGTGCTGAATATCAATGTAGGTTCAGAATCAGAATGAATATAGAGTATTGCTGCTTGTTTACTCTTTTTAAGTTAGGTACTTTAAAATAATACTAAAAAATGCTTTTAAAGCAATGTTCCTCAGTGCTTCTGATTTTTGAGACCATGCTGCCTCACCTTTACGCATGGGCGTCGCAAACGGGGGGCAAGGGGAGGCCGCGGCCCCTCCCTGGAAGTTGGTCAACTTAATGCGCAATCAATTACTGACTATTAAACTACTGTTTTAAAAGATCAATTTCTATTTAACACAAATTAACATGGTTATATGCAACAAATATTATAAATTTTGACAATAAAATAGTGAATTGATATTATCTGATTGCAAATTTGAAACATGTGGCCCCCCCCTGGAAAAATGTCTGCCGACGCTTATGCCTTTAAGTTATAACTTGGTTCTGCAATAACTCAACAATATTCAGCGTATATTTTTGAATCTGTGCTACCAACATTTGTTATATTCATTTATTACCAAGATGATAATATATTATTTCATAGGGTAGTCATTACTTTGACCCTGGCTGCTTTTAAATAGCACTGGCCAAATCTGAAACTCACTGAGATGCTGTTTGAGTCCAATGAAGATGTAGTTTAATTACGCAATGTTGCATTTGCATGAATTTTTCTAGCCACTGTAATTCATGTTTATACACCTACAAACTATTCTTGCAAAAGCTTATTTTTGTATACATGGGTGTTGGCAGACTGTTTTTCAGAAGGGGGCTGCATGTTGGAAGTTTGCAATCATACAGTATTAATTCATTATTCTGTTGTCAAAAGTTATAGCATTTGTAGCGGATAACTGTATTAATTTGTACTAAATAAAAATTATTGTTCACATCAAAATTAAAACAGTAATCTAATATTCACATAATATATACAAAGTGAAACAGTGAAACTTGTCCAATGTTTTAGAAGTAAATGAGTCGACCTATAGACACTTATTATCGTTTCACTTACACTTATTTTTAATTGACTACACATTAAATTTGCTACTTTCCAGGGGAGAGTCACGCCCCTCCCCCCCCTGACCCCCCTTCATGATGCCCATGCCTGTATCTACTACATGTTAATCTGTATCGCACAAATAGTTTAAACAGATCTACATTTCTGGTACAGTAAGCTTTTCTCTCTCTCTCTTACGCTTTACCAGTTATACAGAATTATTTCGGGCTTTGCAGGCCATTCAGAGAAAATTTATGTTACATGTTTTATTAATCATGTAAATATTTTAGGCATAGAGCATTTTAATTAACATTAAATATTGTAAAAACAGAAATTATCAATAAAAATATTATTAATCAATCTGGAAAAGCCATTGGGTCATTTTGGAGAAAATGGAAAATAATAATTTTTTCCATGTAAATTGTAATTTGGTGTGAGCAAATTATCTTGGAAGTTTTCATGTCACATCCTTGAAAGAAACTGTAATTAAATAGGAAGTTTGTTATTTATCAAACTATTTCTTTTTTATTTATGCTGTTCACAGGTACACTAATGCAGATCATTTTTCAAAAAGCTTTTATTACTTTTTATTCCTCAGAGGTCCTCGCATTTCCAGTGAGATATTGGTAAAAAACTTTTAGTTCGTATGCAGTACTTCCTCTACTTGCTATAGTATGTAGGTACCTACTAGAGAAAGTAAAAAGTATGTTGACATTTACAAAAATAGAGGCGTAAATTTTTATTGTATCATAAGTGCATCATTTTAATCTTATTACTTAGATGAAACATCGGATGTGTTGCACTCACATGACTTTCTCCTCTTGTACTAACCATTTTTACAAACTCTTATTCTTCTATCTTCTTCGTGTTAGTTGAGATAAACATTTGCAGAAATTATCTTATTGCTTGTTTTCTTGCACGTGCAACCAGCTTTAAAAGATTTAACCATTGCTTCAAGCCAACTACATTGTCATATTCTCCTTCATGGGCGTCGCGAAACGGGGGCAAGGGGGGGGCTGCGGCCCCCCCCTTGGAAGTTGGTGAACTTAATGTGCAGCCAGTTACTGACTATTAAACTATTATTTTAATTTTTATGTAAAGAACAATTTTTATTTAGCACAAATTAATGTGGTTATCTGCAACAAATATGATAAATTTTGACAGTAAAATGATGATTTAATATTATATGATTGCAAATTTCCAACATGTGGCCCCCCCCCCCCCCCTGGAAAAAGGTCTGCCGACACTCATGTTCTCCTTGCATCTACAAGAAAATTAGCAATAAGATAATTTCTACAAATGTTTATCTTGATTAACATGAACTATAGAGAAATAAGCATTTGTTTGAATGGTTTAGATAGTAAAGTGTATAAACCTTCCACTTTCTAACTATACCACACCTTAATCTTTATATCTGTTGAACTAGCACCAAGTTTGACTGCAGTATTAGCAAGAGATCCATGTGAAATGCCAACAATTGTTGTTTCTGTTGAACTATGCCACAAGCAAAGTTTAATACCGGCTGATAACTGACTATTACTATACTTGAATTAATGTAACTTGGGTGTTCTGACAGTTCCCTCAGCATGTGCTACACGCATGGTAGGGGACTGCTGTGCCACTCCACTACCACATATGTAACGCACACCGAGGGAAGTGTCAGAACTCCCAAGTTACATTAATTCAAGCATATTCTCTTTCCTGTTGCACAAATAAATTTGGTTGGTGCAAACTATATTTATATCACCAGCTTCACAGCCTGATTTCACAGCACATAACTATACAACACCACAAGGGGTGGCAAGCATATGATTTGATGTTGTATAGAGCCACCCACCATTAAATTCTCCTCAACATTAGCAACTAGCCCATGTGTAATGTCTACAATTCTTATATTTGTTGAACCAGCATTAGGTTTGATAAAAAAGTGGCAGTGATTGTTGTCATAAAAATTTTTTTTTTGTTGCTAACAGCACTGACAGTGTGCTGGAATTTCATACTGGAGGAATTCTAATCTACTGACATGGGGCTGTTGCTTATAAGCACACTTAAAAACTGTCTGTCTGGTCCGCCTTGAGATCAGGAAGTCAGTGCCTTACCAATCGAGGCACCCAGACCCAAATGTTTGTTTAGTATTCTGAGCTGAATATGTTTTGCTAAAAGTACTATGTAAAATCTAGAGACAATTTCTAATATATATGACTTTTCCACCATGCCAACAGATGCATTGCTAGTACAGAGGTATTTTTCAGAGGTGGCGCGTGACCTTGTCAGTCGCGCATATCCGAGCATCACACAAAGCGATGGTGGGGGTAAGTTTCTACCAGCAGCCTGCCGGTTAGTGGACTAGAAGTCGAAGAGATACTAACCAGACACCCCTTTTATCTTGCAATAGACAAGTGGACTCGACCATGAACTACTGCGCAACATTACGACACACGCCACCTCTAAAAATACCTCTGTAATTCTGGGCTTGTTGTCACATGAGATGGAAATTAGAAAGCGAGGGGCAACATACTGGTTGAGAAAACAAAACCTGGTAAAAGCAGCGCAGATGACTGGGGCCCCAGTAAGAGATGGATTGGAAATTTAGGAGGTACTCCAAACACAATGACAGGGATTTTGGGATGCAAGCTCCACAGGATGGAGAACTTTATGACATACCAAATTTAGAAGAAAGGCACAAGGATTTGAAATTCATTGCTCCATCTAGAGGCCTGATACACTACCCCTTATGGCACATATCTTTATTGTTTCAGCCTCTCTGAAACAGGTACTTGTCAATGTGAGAAGGAGGAATCTCTTGAACATGCCCTCTTACTCAATTACATAGAACTATAGCACAGTGATATGTACAAAATTGGACTATACATGAAATAATTAGAAACAGAAAAATGTGGATTTGGTTAGATTGTCTGTGCAATACTACAAGCCCTAACCACTATAGAAAACTTCAGCAAAGACCTCTGTTTCTATCTGCTAGAGGACACTGACTGACATGGTATGAACATGGATATTACTTTTTATTTATTTATTTTCATTTTAGGATTATTTGTAGTTAATTGTTCTTGTGTTGTTAAATTACGCTATGTTATACTTTATGTGCGTATGTCATGTCCTACTTATTCATTCATAGTTGAATTATGTTTTTCATAATCTTAGTTGCAAATCTCCTATAATTGTTTTTTTTTCAGTTTTCTACATGTAAATGAGCACATTAGAAGCAAAATAGACATTAACATAGTGTGGTTTATAAAATAGGTACCAGTTTTTCCAATAAAGAATAATAAACAGTGCAGGGTTAGAATTATACTGGCTCATACTAATAAACTAGGTTAGAAAATGGATGAAAAAAATTTATGAAATATACTTTTGCAAGTAAAAACTTACATTAATCTGAGTCACCAGTAGAGGCTTTCATATATATGCCAGCTGCTTCTGAGGTCAGTTTGATTATGCCTTTTAAGCCAGTGTCATAACGTTGAAAGAAGGATTATAATTACAATTGCCTTTTCAGCAACAGATTTGCTCCTTGTATATTCCTCTACAAATATGAATGCTCCTCCATTATGATTACACATGTGTATATGCATTATGCATTAGAGTAATTCTGTTTAGTTCCCCCAATGTTTATAAAGCTACCAAGATCCTTAGTACTACAGCTATGTACCTGTATACAGATGTAATATTTTGTTTACTTTAGTTAATGTTTACAATATATCTAATTTGTAATTTTTATAATATTGTTAAAGAAATGGATAACACAGACAAAAGTGAATTAATAAAGCTAAATTTTTGGGATAACAAAACACATCTACATTTATACAGTATTTACAATCCTCCCAGGAATGAACCAGATCTCTCTCTTATTGACCAATTAAATAAAACAATCGTAATTGGGGATTTCAATGTTCATTCCAAAAGATGGGGTTATGAAAAAGTGGATTCTACAGGGAAGATAGTGGAAGAATTTTTGAATACCACAACTTTTGAACTGATTTATAGTAAAGAAGATCCCACAACCTTCATACATTACTCTGGAGCAGGCAGTAACCCAGACCTCTTGTTAGCTACAACAGATATTGTTTCAAAAATTAAAAAACAAGTTATAGAAGATCCAAGTTCTGGTCACAGAGCAGTAATTGCTTATATAAAACTGGATAATACAAATAACAGTCAATGTCATACGAATCTGTATTGGAACTTCAAAAAAGCAGATTGGATCAAATATAAAACTGAACTGGAACATAAATTTAAAGAACAACCAAACTCACAGCTACATGACCAACCAGATCATTTGAACAAAAATTTCTGTAAAGTCATCCTAGAAACCGCAAAAAAACATATTCCTCGGGGAAGAATTAAAAATTTCAAACCCTTTTGGAACCCCCAGTTAGAAGAACTGAAAAAGCAAAGGGATATAGCTAGAAATACAGCTGAACAAACAAAAAACATATCGGATACACAAATATGGCGGAAGAAATGTGCCTCACTAAAAAAAGAAATTAATACTGCTAAAAAGAATTACTTTAATAATTTCTTAGAAAAAATGGATTATAGGACAGATGGTAACAAAGCTCATAAGTTCATAAAAAATGTCAAGGATAGGAAAGAAAACAACAGCACACCTATCATACACAACAATAAAATATTAACAAATGATGCAGCCATAGCCGAAACATTCAATAAATATTATGCTAATTCACATAAAGTAACAAGAAATAATAAAAAGGAACGTAAAGAATTTAAGAAAGATTTGAAACAAGAAAGAGAATGTGATCCTAACACTCAGTGCAATATCTTTTTTCAAAATTTTAATATGCAAGAACTAAACATTGCAATAAATAATCTAAAAAACAAAAAGTCTCCTGGACCTGATCACATACATCCAGAGTTCATAAAAAACCTTGGAAAAACAGCAAAACAACAACTACTAAAACTCTACTATCTATCCTGGAAAACCACTGTACCTGCTGAATGGCGCCTTTCACTGTTAAAACTTCTAACAGGAATGAAGTGGGGATGTTCCAGAGCAACTCTTAACACAACATACAATGTATATATAAAGCCATTATTTACTTACTGCAGCGAAGTTCTTGTAACAGCAAACACAAAAAAGATTCAAATCTTTCAAAACCAAAGTCTGAGATTAATTACAGGTGCTATCAAAACCACACCAATAGCAGCTATGGCAATACTAACCAACCAATGCCCCATTGAATATGAAATAGAAAAAGCGGCTCTTATTCAACACGAAAAGTTGATCAGACTCCCATTCAATACATGGCACAAGAGAAATTTTACACATACACTTAAGACTCAGGAGAGCTTTCTTTCCAAAATTCAAGACATTAAGAAGAATGTATACCTTCCTAATTCAAAGGAAAACTTCTTATCTAAAGTCAATCCGACACAAACATTAGACATCACATATTAATTACACCTGACAGAAGAAGTTAAGAAAAGTGATACTCCAACTAGTGTTCTAAAATTATTGGCATTAGAGACAATCCATACTAGATTTCCAGAACACGAATGGCTCCATATTTATACTGATGGATCATTAATATCAAACCAAGATGGAGCAGGTGCTGGAGTCACATGTCACCTCTTTTCCTATTACAAATTTTTAAGTTATGGAACTACGAACTTTGATGGAGAAATTGAAGCAATTCAAATGGCCCTACAAAATCTTTTGTACAGAATTTCACATTTTTAGCAAGCAGTTATTCTCTCAGATTCCAGGGTAGCAATTATAGCAATTACTTCCAAGTTGTCACCAAAAAACCAAACAATTATAGAATGTTGGAAAATCCTTACCCATCTAACAGCTCTTCAAAAACACCTGGTCTTCCAATGGAAACCAGCTCACTGTGGACTGAGTGGTAATGAGAAAGCTGATTTTCTTGCAAAAAAGGGTACCGGCAATGTGCAGAAATCTATAGTTAATCTACCAGCTAAAAGATTAGTCAACTCTGAATTCAAAAGAATTATTGAAAAATATTACTATGAAAAATCAAAAAATAAAAGATGGGAACTACCAAACATTCAAACAGTAATTCCTGAGTATCCTCGAAAAACAGCAGTTGCAACCTTCAGGTTGATTACAGGACATGATTGTCTGGCAAAACATTTAAACAGAATTGGGATATATTCTTCACCACTCTGTCCTCTATGTGATCTGCAAGAGGAAATGGATCGAGACCACCTTCAAATATGCCCGGCCACTTCTAATGCCCCATCCATCAGTGAAAAATATTAGAGAGCAAGAGGATTAATGACTTCATTGTCAGAAATCCAGCGTTAGCTAACAACAACAACAATATATCTATTTATTTGTAATACTAATAATTATAGTGCTTGAGGAGGGTTACTAAGAGAAAAATCTGATGTGTTGCACTCACATGACTTTCTCTACTCTTGTACTAACCATTCTAACAAACTCTTATTCCTATATCTCCATGTTAGTTAAGATAAACATTCATACAAATTATCTTATAGCTTATTTCCTTGTAGGTGCAAGGGAGATATTAGAATACAGCAGGCTTTGTGCGACAGTCAAATCTTTTTGACCTTTGCGATTCCGTTCTCTTTGCACGATTAACATATAAAAAAATGAACAACATTGTTGCATTTTGCTAAAGTTCTAAGTTTTCTGAAACTCACACTCATAACAAGGAATATCTCCGAAATGGTTCACCCTACAAGAAATTTTATTGAGACATAAATAGTGTAGTTTAGCAAGATCTACATTTTTTGTACAGCAAGATTTTGTCTATCTCTAACGGTTTACCAGTTATGCAAAATTCGTCCAGAGTAAATACGACTACATGAGCTATAGCCAGAAAATTCAAGATATACATTTCATTTGTCATAAAAATATCTCAAACGTATGACATTTTAATCAAAATCATCAGAGCCATTTTCAAGAAAATCAAAATTTTCGAAAAATTTTCTATGTAAAGGGTAGTTTAGGGTAGAGCTATTTTCTTCAAAATGTTCGTGTCGCATCCTTGAATGACAATAAACTTAAATACCAAGTTTGGTTTTTAATCGACTTTTTATTTTTGAGTTATGCTGTCCACAGACTCACAGACTGACACACAGACACACACACACACACACACACACACACACACACACACACACACACACACACACACACACGGACCTTTTTCTAAAAATGCTTTTTTTTATTTTGGATTCAGGGGGTCTCAAAACATATATTTCCAGTGAAATCTTGACATCGAATTTTTGGGTGGAATACAATACTTCCCCTACTTACCAGTAGAGAAAGTAAAAATTCAAGGAGACAGTACAATAACATCTAATCCTCTGCCATTCAAAGTGATATATAGTGCCACATGCTGTCTTGCTCTGTGGACCTTGGGCTCATTTGAGCATCATTTCACCCATTTCATTCATTCACTGTCCGATATGACATTACATGGGAGGGCGTTAATTTAGGAAAAAATAGTTTGCCCATGCTAATATCACCATAAATACTGAAGTTCCCAAAGCATTTTACACCATATCAAAGTTAGATTTTGTACATCATAAAGGAAACCATAAATGCAAAGTTTTAATAAAAAATTTCAACTGTCTTAAGAAGTGGCTTAGACCAATATTGTACTGACCTCATCAAATGAACTTTGTGCTTATGTGGAGAAGTCTTTGATCTCTTCCCATTATTGACAAACATATGCATAGTTTTGGTAATGAAATTGTGATGGGGTTCAAAATGTATTGTGTGGCTTTATTAACAGTTACAGAGAAACATATATTCTAAGCCTTCTCTTTGGTCATTTTTCAAAGAATTATACAAGGTAGCAAGACAAGTTTTTCCTTCTCCTGTTTTATTATGAACACATTAAATGCTATAACAATGACCATTATTGTAATATAAACCATATACAATAACATTAAAAGTTTATAGTTTGTACATTTGTTTCTTGATTACTAAGCCATATGCAGACTAATATGACAAAGCTATTTTTGTTGAAATGTGCTCAAACTTATAAAATGTCATTTGCATACACCTATCAAGTAAATATTCATTGTTGTTTGTTTACCTTTCTCAAGCTGAAGTTTACACTACTATGTCATCTAATGGTACATGTTCTAAGTTTTGTTTTTGTATTGAGCAATAATCACATCTGTATTTTCCAAATTAAAACTATTTCTAAGCAAATATCAATATTAGTATCACAGTATATGACATTTATTGTTATATGAATATATGAGAGATAGCTGAACATGGATTTATCAAGTAATGCTTTATGTTTTAAATATTTGTTGATGAAATTGCACAACAGGGCAGATATTTATTGTTATATATAACTTACTACACAACTATAACAAAATTTAAAATAACAACAGCGGATTATTTTGATGCCATTGGTATAATATTAAATAACATCTGTACAATTTTTTTTGATGATTTATCAGAGCTGGGACATCAGTTTGTCCCAAAAAAGATATTTTGGATGCCAGAATGAACTAAAGAACTTTTGCGTCTACCCTAAAAAATTTAGGGAATACAGCAATCCTATCTATGACACTGAGTGGAATGGCTCAAGCAGTAAAGTGTGTGGCCTGTATTCGGGAGGTTGCATGTTTGATCCCCAAGACCGACCTTCCTGACCCATGGGTTTTTCAAAGGTTTCCCCGGGTCGCCAGGCAAATGCTGGGAAGTATTTTCATGTCCTTTGAATTTTCTGTCCTTCCATTTCATTACATTAATCATTTCATTTCACCCTTCAAATACTTGCACAAAGTAACACTGTAGACATGTCATGGATACTGATTTCTCAAGACTGTGATGTATGCATGCCAAAAAACTAATGGCATAAGCAAAAATCCTGAACACATTGTGGGCTATACTGCACATGTGTATAGAGTTGACACAGTGAATAAAATCTCACCTACTACCCTCTGATGATGCTCAAGGCAGATTTGAGCGAAAGGTCAGGAGCAATTCCTACACGTTGACCACGGCTTACAAGCCTGGAAGGTACTTTATTCCAAATGGACACCGGCCGTGGAAAGCCTAAGCACATAGTCCCTTATTGTCTTATCTGATAGGCAGGCGCGGCTCCTCAGGGTAGGCAGGGTAGGCATTGCCTGCCCTACCGTGATACATCAACAAATAATGTTTAACTATGATTCTGCATTTTATTATTTGAACCGTCATTTTCCCTAAATTGCAGTTCAGAAAAGCATGGTCAAATCCTTGAATCTCAATTCCGATTCATCAAAACTGCGCTGCATGTTTGAAACGCGCGGCAGAAATGATACGCATGGAACCTGGGTAGTGGAGAGCCAGCAAGCTTAACCTCTGCCGGCCCGGCCCCCTTTCCTCAGTACGAGGCCCTTGAACATGGATAAGGAAATATTCCGTCTGTATATGCACTCCGAGCATGCGTAGACGCGTCTGCCAGCACTCGGAACACTTGCCTGCCCAAATCCGAATTTATGCGACTTTTTCCGAACAGCCATACTCTGCGAGCGAAGATCTCAGAGACCCGAATCGTTTTGCTATCACTCTGTGTAATACCAGTGTGTTGTAATATTACTAGTATATGTTGTAATATTTACTAGTATAACCGACTTAATTAGTGAACTATTACAAAGTCTGCTTTCGCGGCGCACTGGCAATGAAAAGAGGAGTGTTTTAGCTATTTAACACAATGTTACAGTCAGACAATTTTTCAATTTCTTCGTTAATTTTAGTTTTGGCGGTAATTCGTCCGTAAGTCACACTCATTCACTCTGCACTTATTAAACAACCAAACGATATATCTATTGTTTGCGTTATCCGCAATGACTTCGCCCCCTTTATTTCGGATAAAAGGGGTTCTACTGTACTACGACTATTATTATTATTATTATTATTATTATTATTATTATTATTATTATTATTATTATTATTATTATTATTATTATTATTATTATTATTATTATTATTATTATTATTATTATTATTATTATTATTATTATTATTATTATTATTATTATTATTATTGTCGTTTTTGTTGTCGTTGTTGCTGTTACACCTTGCCTACCCAAAATTTTGACTGCGAGCCGCCACTGCTGATAGGCCTAGTGATAGTCCAAATCACAGTCCCAGCATACGCCACTGACGGGAACTCTGCCACCTGCTCTGTGGTGGCAACGTTCCAGCCGCCCCTAGGATCCATTCACCTCATTCATCCTCACCGGGGTGGGGGGTCAGGGTCATAGGCACAAAAGATCCCTCTGTCCCTCTCAGCAACTTGTCATTGAGTCGTAAAGTTTGTGCTTCTCCAGGGCGGTTTAATCAAACAACAGTTTGAAACAGCCGTCCTAGGATTTTTATATTGAATGTTCAGAAATTTGAAGTGCATATTATTCTTATCCTACGTTTTGCTTTCCATTTTCAATTTGTGCATTAGAATCAGCACATTCAGTCAACTGGAAACAGTTACGTAGCGGTGCCGGCTACTATAGTAGTACGAATATCTGCCATTACTTGTGGCTTAGGTGCTGAGGTGCTCTTGTCTAAGCGTGGTCTAAGCAATCAATCAATTAGGGTATTTGGACGTGCAAGCACGCCCGGGCTGCTTAGGGAGTGTCCCCTCTTCAGCCTAGCTTTGTTTTTGTTTTGTGGTGGGGCAGAGATCATTCTTACTTTCTTGAAACAAGAAAGAAACATCAATAAGAAAAGGAAAATGTACTAACCCACAGATCTAGGCCTTATAATGCATGGCCCTATTAATGTTAGAATAATGCAGAGCCAGATGGCAGCGTTGTTAATGCTTGTATAATTTTTTTTTTTTTTTTTTTTTTTTTTTAATTTTTAATTTTTATTAAGATCGATCAGCAATAATGTTTTTACAGATCTATGAGAATAACATAAAATAAAGAACATTATAAAGTTGTTGAGGTTGGCTACATCAATGTAGCTCCTCGAACATAATTATAGTTTGTCTCATAAAGGAGGAAGTAACATAATAGATCACAGATACAAGGCAAATGTGCAGGAGAACATTTTAAACATTTTGTGAAAAAACTAAAGGTCGGAGTCTTCTGAGCTTGAGGTCGAACTGAGCAGGATATCTTAAGGCAAGCGTTTACGAAGGCGTGTTGGCCGGCGTGGTTCTGATGCCGAGATGGTATTTTACAGCTCCAGGAACCTCTTGTAGTCGTATGAAAAAACGGCGTGCTGTTTGGCGTATGAACTGTGATATGGGGAGAAGGCATAGTTCTTGATGTAGCTGTTGGTTGCGCACGAACCAGGGAGCATTAGTAGCGAGCCGTATGACCTTGTTTTGAATTACCTGTAACCGATGTAGGTGTGATTTACAAGCACCACCCCAGATAGGAGCAGCCTAAGTGAGAATAGGGCGAATAAGGGAACGATAGAGTAATAAACTGGAATCAAGTCCAAGAGAACTGCGTCTATTGAGTAGTGGACAAAGTTGAGAAAGCCGGGCTGAAGCAAGGTTAACAGTACGATTGATATGCGGACGCCAGGTAAGGCTAGTGTCAAATAACACCCCAAGATACTTCACTGGAACATTAGAAGGTAACCAAGGAATACAGGTGTTATGAATATATAAGGGTGGGGGTGTACGAATAATACGAAGAGAGAAAATTTTTGCCTCTGTTTTATTAGGGTTCAAAGAAAGGCGCCAGGTGGAACACCACTGTATAAGAGAGTTCAAGGATTCTTGTAAGGTAGCAATAGCAATATGAAGGTCTTGATTGGAGTAATAAAGAACTGTGTCGTCAGCATATAATGCCACTTCAGTATGTTCGAAGATTGGAAGATCCGAAGTAAAAACGTTAAATAGAAGTGGAGCTAAGATGGAGCTCTGAGGGACACCAGCCTGAATGGATTTCAGTGTAGAAGAGGTGCCACCTATGCGGACCATAAACTTTCGATTGGAAAGATAGCTAGAAACAATATTTAGCAAGTATTGTGGAAGACCTATACGAAACAGTTTCAGTATAAGTCCATCATGCCACACTTTATCGAAAGCCTGAGCGATATCCAAAAACACAGACGGTGTGTATTGTCGATTTTCAAATCCATTAGCAATAGCTTGAGTGAAGCGAAGCAGTTGGTGGGTAACAGAGTGATGTGGTCTAAAGCCAAATTGAAATGGAGGTATAACATTATTACTAAAGATAAATTTAGATAAATGACGATGAAGAACCTTCTCAAAAAGCTTATTGGGTTTGTGAAAGACAATAATTTGAGCAAGTTTCCAAGAGGTGGGAAAATGGCCAAGGTGTAATGCAGAGTTTATAATAGAAGAAAGGTAAGCTAGGGCCTTTTTTGTGAGTTTCTTTAATACAATGTTTGGTACCAAATCGTGCCCGGGAGATTTTTTATTCCGAAGGCGAGAAATAAAAAACGATAATTCTCCCGGACTGGTAAAAGATGGTCGAATAGGAACAGTGCATTGTGATTGGAATGCATCAAGTTCTTTCCGAAGAGATTGCGAAATAAGAACATCGAAATTAGGATGAGAAGTTAATGTTTGTTCGAAATGAGAGGCCAGAATATCACATTTATCAGAAGTAGACGTTACAACTGTATTATTATAATGTAGACTAGGAACAACAGTAGGTCTCCGAAGAATACGTTTAGTCGTGTGCCATAACATGTGGTCATCTGATGAAATGCTGGCTAACTGTTGTTGAAAGGTTTGAAATCGATGTTGCTCTAGTTCAAGTTTTACACGACGTATCAGCCCATTTAATCTTCGGCGCAGCCAAGGTCTCCTTTCTCGTTGCCAGTGACGTCGAATATAATTCTTCTTTTGGATGAGAGCAGAAATAAAGAGAGGTAGATGGTAAGTAAACGGATGGTTAGAAGAAACCGTGGACTGGCGAACACAGGAGCAGATGGTGTCCGTAAAATGGTGAACTGCTGCATCTAGATCTTTAGTAACTATGTGATACGAAGTTGTTAGAGCCGAATCCAACCGTTCTTGAAAAACGTTCCACTGTACGAAGCCATTAATAAGTCTTGGTGGTGGAGGAACGAAATCGAGAGCATGGGAGAAAGTAGCCATGACTGGACAGTGGTCAGAATCTAGTTCAGCTAAAGAAGTCATAAAAATTGGCAAATTCAAGTTTCTAGAAATGCCAATATCAAGAATATCTGGAGATACTCTAGGATTATTTGAATAATAAGTGGGGTCAGGAGGAGCCAGAATATTGCAAAGAGAATTGCTGAGAAAGTGTTGAAGACGACGACCATTGGGGTTAGTAGTTCTACAGCCCCATGATATGTGTTTACTGTTCAGATCACCTAATAAAAGAGTGCGACCATGATTGGGAAAAAGTAATGAAAGAAAAGTTGTGTTTAGCTGATAGTTAGGGGGTTTATAGGCACTGATGAGAACAAGATCATTACCATCAGGAGAATGAATTTTGATACCAACAACTTCCAGAGCTGGTGAATAAGGGAGAAATATGGCACTATGTTTGATACAACGTCGCACAGCAATTGCAACACCCCCCTGAGGCCGTTAAAGATGCCCTATCTCGCCTATAAACACAATAACCAGGAAGAGTAAATCTTTCACTGGGAAGAAAGTGTGTTTCCGTGATACAGGCGATATCAATGTTATGAAGTGTGAGGAAAGATATAAAAGAAGCACGTTTACATTGGAGGCCATTAGCGTTCCAGTTGAGGAGAGTGATGCTATTAAGAGAACGATGATTAGGGAGCACCATTGTTATTAATACTTGTTATGTATGTATGAAAAAGTCAAGAAACTGTGATAAATGGGGTAAAAGAAAAGAACGAAGGACACCAAAGAGTTGTGTTATCAGATCAGTAAATCAGGTCCAGGAAGACGTATTATCTGTACTCTCCGTAGTAGGTACAGAGGCGTTAGAATTTGAAGCAGTAGAACGTACAACATCAGCCAAAGATCGACTTGTAATAGGAGTTGAAGTCTGATCAGGATGCAATGATGTTTGTTGTTGTTGCTGCTGTTGTTGATGTTGTTGTTGCTGCTGCTGTTGCTGCTTCTGTTGCTGCTGCTGTTGTGCTTGTGCTTGTGGTGAAGAGAGCTGACTCAACGAAGTAGATACAACACGAGGTTGACGAGTCATTGCTAATGGTGTAGTTTGCGGCACACGTTGTGATTGA
The DNA here is from genome assembly GCA_030765045.1 of Tenodera sinensis. Classification (NCBI taxonomy): domain Eukaryota; kingdom Metazoa; phylum Arthropoda; class Insecta; order Mantodea; family Mantidae; genus Tenodera; species Tenodera sinensis. The sequence continues at coordinate 39,802,912 of CM060970.1, forward strand.
AGAGCACCTTGAGTGGTACGCTGCTTGAGTTTTAAATAGTGAGGACAACCACGAAAATTTGCTGGGTGATCTTGATGACAATTGACGCATTACGCTGGTGTAGTTTTAGGTATGGTGCATTGAGAGTAGTGATGTTCACCGAGGCAACGAACACAGCGAGGTCCTAGCTTGCAATAGTTTTTAGTATGACCATAATTTTGGCATCGAGTGCACTGCGGCAAGTCTGCATTACGGCGACGAGGCTCTACGGTTACTACACTATAAAGTAAACGGGTGAGGTTGAGAATACCTCTGCCCGAATCATCGTTCAATAACTCAATAGCACAAAGAGGAATAGGTTGTTTTAATTTATTTAGTAAACGTGTGACTTTTTGAACGGGGTATTGTAAAGCAGTGAGTTCAGCATATATTTCTTGGTCGGTGAGAGAACAAGGTATATTTCTAATGATCACTGAGAAAAGTTTATTGGTCGGGTTTCTGTATGTGTTACGTATTACACGTTAACAAACTAAATGAAGTGCAGTTTCACTTAATTATAGTGAAAACTTTATAAAATCTAAACACAAAATAATTCTCGGCTTCTGATCAACAAAATCTTTATTTGCGTCCCTAGCAACAAACAACAAAACATCACTTCTCTTTTGCAAAGAGAATACAATCTAACACACAACATTCTCCCACCTTGCAATTTTGGAACTTCAAAAAATTGCAACACGAGAGTCTCATTCATAAAATCTTGAAGGGCGCTTCACTAATCTCCCACTACGAGTAGACAATATATCTCTGCACTGTGAGATCTTGTTGAGATCTTCTCTCTGTTCTGAGGACTCAGTCTTCGGGGTAGTCTCCTCAGATAATTTTGTAGAACACTCTAAGGGAACCAAACGTTGAACAGGACGCATTATAATTCCATTCTTTGTTCGAACCCTTACAACACGAGTTCGCCCATCCTTTCCAGGCAGGAGTTCCTCAATTACTCCGAGCGGCCACTCAAGTCTCTTCAGGTCGTCTGCTTCAACTAATACAACATCCCCTTTCTTCACGTGACCATGCTGGTTCCGCTTGAGCAGTAACTGTCCAAGGTACTCTCTACGGAATCGCTGACGCAGTGTATTTCTTAACTGCAGACAATATGCTGCCCTTCTTTTAAGTCGGTCTTCATCTATCTGATCAAGATCTGCTACACCTATTTCTTGAACCTCCTGCAAAAACAGGGCGGGCGTGATAGGCCTTAGGTCATGAGGATCTTCAGTTTCTGCAGTCAGAGGGCGGCTGTTAACAAGGGCTTCACACTCACATAGCAGAGTCAGTAATTCCTCAATAGTTAGGCACGATTTCCCAAGGACTTTACGCAGGGCATCTTTCACAAGTCCAATCAATCTCTCCCACCACCCACCCCACCAGGATGCTGTGGGTGGATTAAACTTCCATGTGATACGTTGGATGCTGCTATACATTTCTATTTTATGCCAGTCAAGTTTAATCATCATATTATGGGCACCTCTAAAATTCGTTCCATTATCACAGAAGATTGTGGAAGGCCTTCCTCGGCGTGAAACAAATCTTCGTAAACCTTGAAGAAATGAATCTGTGGATAGTGACGTAAGCAGTTCCAAATGTATAGCACGATAAACTGCGCATGTGAACAGGCAAATCCATACCTTCTGACCATCCTTCACAAATAATGGGCCAGTTAAGTCAACACCAACAATTTCAGAAACCTTTGCATCTCTCACACAATCTTTTGGTGGAGGTGGCGTAGTGACCTTCAGTCGTTCTCTCTTGTACCTCCTACAGATGACACATCTTCGTATGGTTGACCTCACAATCCTTCTTCCATTTAGGATCCAAAATTTCTCTCTGAGAATACCCAACAGAGTCTGTGGTCCAGTATGTCCATGTCGAACATGAACATCATAAATCAGTCGCTGAACTACAGGACTGTCTGCAGGTAAGACAGCAGGTTGTCGGAATTCTGGGATGTCATCTCTCTCAATTATTCTTGTCTTCACTCGCAGAATGCCATGTTCATCCAGGAATGGCACCACTGATGTAAGTTTCTGATCCTCAATTCCATGGAAATGCTGTCTGTGAATCAACTTAATCACTGTTTTTTCACTCTCTTCTATCTCTGAACATGCAAGTTCTCCTCGCTGTGGACTTGTAGACTTACAGTTTGAGACGAATCTTTTAATCCATCCAATGAACCTGACTATTTTCTCAAATCGAGAAAAATATTTGTAGTACCAGTCTGAGTCCTGTGAATTTTCCGATACCAAGAGAACTGTAGCGGATTTTCGCCTCTCAAGCACGATTTCTTCTTCATTTACGCTACAACAGTCTGTAGGCCACTCACTCATGGGACGGTATAGCCAGGATGGTCCCTCCCACCATTTTGACGTCAGGAGTTCTGCTGTTGTACATCCCCGGGTAGGCAGGTCAGCAGGATTCAGCACACCTGGTACGTGTCTCCAACATTCCTTCTGTGTCAGTTGTCTGATCTCTCGAACTCTGTTCTCAACAAACACTGACCACAGAACTTCTCGTTTTATCCATGCCAATACTGTTGTCGAATCGGTCCACAAATAAACATCTTCAACATTAATATCATTTTTTATAGATGATAACAAACGTGTATTAATTGTAGCTGCCATTAATTCAAGACGCGGAATAGTAGGTCGAGGCAGTGGAGCCACCCTCGATTTCGCTTGGAGAAGTTGAACACGAACTCCTGTCTCGGTGCATGCCCGCAGAAATATCACTGTTGCGTAGGCATCTCGACTGGCATCACAAAAAGCATGCAGGCTGCAATTCAGATGTGTCTCTGGAAGCCTCCTAGGAATCTGTAGTCTACTGATTTTTTCCAGTGCAGTGAGCCACCTTTTAAACTTAGTTAAGATTTCCTTAGGTATCTCAGCATCCCAGGAATATTTATGCAGTTCTTGGAGCAGTAGCTTAGGCAATAACATAACCGGAACTGCAAATCCAATTGGATCGTAAACCTTGTGTACAACTGACAGCATCACTCTTTTCGTTATCTTCTCTGGTGACAGTTCCTTTAGGTGATCACAGTTTAAACTAAGAGTATCGTCCGCACGATTCCATCGTATTCCCAGAACAGACGACATCTTATCCTCACCTTCATACACAATATACGAGCTCTCCCACCCTCTAAGCTCAAATTGGTGACGAGCAAGAACATCTTGGGCAACTCTAATTAACAGTTCTAGTTCACCTTCATTCGAAACACTTGTTACACAGTTGTCGACATAAAAGCTCTCTTTCAGTTGTTCAATAATGCCAGTAGTTAAAATATCTTCATTTTCCCATGCATCTTTCAAGGCATTTTGCAAGAGATGTTCAATTACAGCTCCCAGCAGAAAAGGGCTCGATGTCACTCCGAAAACTACTCGTTTGTGTCGGTATGTTCTGATTTTATCTTTTCCGCATAGGAATCTCAGAAAGTCATGATCTTCAGGTGCCACGGAAATCTGAAGAAAGGCTTTACGAATATCAGCAATAACACCAATTTTTTTCTTCCGGAACTTGATGAGGAGAGAAGGAATAAGCTGAATCAGATTTGGGCCCTTTTCTAAACAGTCATTTAGAGAAGGACTATTACCCTTTCTTGCCGAGGCATCAAAGACTGGTCGAATAGGTGTTGTTGATGAATTCTTGATAACAGGTCGATGAGGCAAGTAGTGACCACAAATGTCTGTCTCAATGGATGGAATTTCTTCTATTATTCCTTCATCTAGCCAACATTTAAAAACTTTATCATAATCTTCTAAGTATCCACTTGCTTCCAGTTTTCTTCTAGTAACTTCCAGTCGTTTTACTGCTAAGTCGTATGCAGAATCCAAAGGGAGATGATCATTCAACCAAGGAAGCTGAACTTCATACCTTCCATCTTCGTTTATCTTTACTGTTTCGATGAAGTTCCTCCTTGCTTGTTCCTCCAACTGCTGTTTCTTCCTTTCTATTATCGGATCCTGTATTCCTAGCACGTCCAATTCCCATAGGTTGCAGATCTTTTCTAGGTTGAGTAGAATAGGTGTTGTCTCACTCTGCTTACTTGGTATGAACACGTCATGACCGAATACAGTCCACCCTAAAGCAGTCTTCATAGCAGTCAACCCTCCTACTCTTTTGCACTCGTCGGAGAGTACCGATCCCAAGAAGTCTGCACCAATAAGAATCTCGATATCTTTATCCTCTCCTACATCCAGATGAATAAGTCTTAGCTCCTTCACTTGCTCTGCTGTAAGACGAGGTACATGAGTACAAATAATATGCTGACCAAGGGCAGTTAATTCTAACTGATTAGAATTATCTAGATTCTGAAGGACAACCTTAAATACTTTGTGTTCTACTGCCGATTCGGTCCGACCTCCAAAAACAGAATGATTCAAAGTGATCTTCTGAGTTGCTTTAAGTCCTATTCTCGACGCTAAATCTTCTGAGATATATGAATGTTGAGATGCTGAATCCAGAAGAGCACGCACAACTTCCACCTTATATCCAAAAACTATTTTAACTATGATTGTCTGGAGGTACACACAAGAATAATTAATACAAAAATTAGTAACCGACTTCGATTTTAATTCTGCCTGTCTTTCTTCCTGTAATTTCTTTTCGGAGATATCACACATGATTGGATAGTGCTGTCGTTTACAGACATTACACGAGAGACGCATGTGACATCTTCTAGCAGTATGTCCAATCTTGAGACATTTAAAACAGGCACCTTTCTTTGACAACTTTGTCTTCTTTTCTTCAGATGTCATCCTTTTAGCCTGTGGACACCCTGACGACAAATGGTTCTCTTCACCACAGAAAACACAAACATTTAATACTCCTAGAGTTGCCACTAAGCCCTGTGCACTAGGAGTTGGACATTTCTTCAAATATTTTACATTCTTCATTGTATCAGTTACATTAGCGTTACTAATCTTCCTCGTAAGTTGCAGGTACTCGTCAATTTCCACTTCAGATTTCAAAAACTTTAAAATATTTTTCAGTTTCTCCTGTGACCCATATTCTCGCATATTTTCTTCTTTTCTTTGCCAAATGCGGATAAGTTCATCACTTAAACATGACTCCACTAGAGGGAACAATAATGCAGCGTAGTTGTCTGTTGTTAATCCCATTGTTTCTAAGGACCTTACATTAACCTCAATCTTGTCATACAAAACTGAAAGCGGCGGCTTTTCTGTCACTAGATTAATTATATCCCTCACATAAATTTCTATTAGCAAGTCTCTACGTGCATAGCGCTCTTCTAATAGTTGTACAGCTTTAAAATAATTCTCGGCAGTCGGGGGAAATCCATTTACCAGCTCGTAGGCTCTCGTGCCTGGGGTCATAGATTCTCTTAAATACAGAATTTTTTCTACGTCCTGTAATTCATTACTTTCATGAATTCTCTTAAACTGTGCCCAGAATGGTAGCCATTGCTTAATATCTCCCGAGAATTTGACAAGTGACAACTTCGGCAATTTCGTGAGCAATCTGTTGGATTGGGACGTAACTGACCTCACAGAAGAAGGATCACACTGCACTTCAGCTCTTACAGACTTTTCATACTCACATTTAGCTATTACCCACTTGTCACGGTATGCTTCTATTTCTTCAAACTCCGTAGCTTCATCTTCACTTTCAACTTCGCGGACACCGCAAGCTTCACGGATTCGTTCGTCAAGTACGAATAATCTATCAGCTTTGTCTTCAAGGATCTTAAAACATGTCAAAATATCTTCATGTACTATATTGACTTCCTTGATCTTGCTCTGAAATGCATTATAAGCTCGAGAAAACGAACGGCGTAATTGTGTTCTTTCTCTTTTTAACGAGATCACTTCCACCATTTTATTACGCCTGTCTATATTTCGTGTTTTCTTTTCATCAATTAAAATAACTGCACAACCAGTCCTGTCGCGGTCGCCAGATGTTACGTATTACACGTTAACAAACTAAATGAAGTGCAGTTTCACTTAATTATAGTGAAAACTTTATAAAATCTAAACACAAAATAACTCTCGGCTTCTGATCAACAAAATCTTTATTTGCGTCCCTAGCAACAAACAACAAAACATCACTTCTCTTTTGCAAAGAGAATACAATCTAACACACAACAGTATGTAAAGTATTGCTGGTTAGTGCTTGTAAAATACCTGGTGAGATTACGAAAGTCAGAAGAGGTGGAAGAATATAATTTTATAATAGGCCCACGCAACTCAGTACGAAACTCAGATGTAACATGTTCCTTGATATCATGTAAAAGCAATTGATAATTCTGAACATCTTTTAGACAAATGGGTGGAATGCGCTCTTTGGAGGCGGAACTAATCGGGTTAGCAGTTTCCATTCCAGCGTTATCTTCTAACGGCTGAAAGCGATTATGCGTAGGAATAGCATAACGTGGGGCTATTGGAATATTTGATGGAGGTGCTGCAACACAAACACGCTTGTGTTGTTCTTCTGATGCTGAAGAGGGTGGAGAATGCACCAGGCTAGTAGATGTGGTAGATGCTAGTAGATTGTGTTCAGTAGATGAACCGTCTTCAACCATTGTAGCAGCTCTTGATAACATTTCAAGTGCTGATTCTGTTGGTTCCATTATATATAAAATATAATTCAGTCAAAACGGTGTCCACTCTGTACTCAATGGTTTTCACCAAACACTATTGTGGCACACGAAGTAATGACTATAATACACTAATGAATCCGAATGTTATATATATAACATTCGGATTCATTAGTGTATTATAGTCATTACTTCGTGTGCCACAATAGTGTTTGGTGAAAACCATTGAGTACAGAGTGGACACCGTTTTGACTGAATTATATTTTATATATAATGGAACCAACAGAATCAGCACTTGAAATGTTATCAAGAGCTGCTACAATGGTTGAAGACGGTTCATCTACTGAACACAATCTACTAGCATCTACCACATCTACTAGCCTGGTGCATTCTCCTATATATATATATATGTTATATAAAGAACAAATATTAAATATATTAACAGCTAAATAACTTAATTTTGTGGAGTACTTATCAAAACAAAACTTTCGTATTGTTGATCATGGCCTCCTATCTTGTATAATCTCTGCTTGTAAATGTCAAGTTTAAGTTGGTATTCTGTGATGTCAGATGACAGGTGGTTGCAATTATTTAGGTGCCCAGGTTTGAATGAGAATAAATGGGAAGTTGTTAATATGATATTTCGTGCCCTTAAAAAAACAAAAAGAAGATATTGAAGAGCGTTCTGCGATCAAGGCTTCTGTACTTTAGAAGGTAACTTAGAAGCCAAGAAGTTCGTCAAAATAATTACCTAATTAGTTGTATCAAGAACTTTAATGGAGTTCAGATTGAAAATGAACACGTGGTGGCCCCAAGTTTTCCTAAATATTATCTTACCTATGTGCCACTTTTATTGGGTTAAAATGCGTATTATTGGTGCATGTTTTACGCGTGTTTCTGTGGCCTTTATAGGTTAGATATTTCTCATGTGAGGTATTTGATAAGTACATACATCACATGCGTTACTGTATAATAAAAGTGACCATAGTCATACAGCTCTTTCAAATAAAACCTATCCATGCCAGTAACCCAATTAAATGCTATATGAAATTAATTTAAAGTTATACCATTTTTGCAGTTAATTGAAATGATGTAAAAGTGAAGGAGTGCAATTAATTTAAAATAATAACTAGGACTAGGACTTTCATGATGAAGCTTAGGGGTGGTATTATTGTTTGTTTGTTTTTTTTTTTTTTTAATTGCCATTGAGCTGTACACAGCGATAGACGACATAACCATCTTATTATACACAACAGAACAACAATATAATAGTTCTACAATCAAGGTATTCTTGCAAAGAATAAAAGACTTGCCATAAACCAATCATACATTGTGCATTCAAATAATGTCATTGGTAATTGTGACATTCTTGATAACTGGTTGTATAGTTTTATTCCTAGCACTTCATAGCTGTTACCAGATTTAGATGGTCTGTGATAGGACACATTGACCATTGTATTTTTTCTGGATTATATGAATGAATGTTGAACCTATGTTGTTGAATAGATTAATTATTTTTTATGCATAGCAGTATAGTATATATAATGGGTGATCCAAAAGACTCCAAACCGACTACATTGTGTTTCACATGTACATGTCCTCAGTGCTCGTCACTGGCTGCCACTGTCATAAAACAGCGCAGATGAAACCATACAACATTTTCAAAACTACTTTTAAAGGCTTTACTTACCAATGTTATTAAAGGAGATGCTGAAACTGGCCACCATTGTCATCCATACATTTTTGACACCTCTTTAGGAAACTATACATCGCTTGCCGTAGTTCATGTTGAGAAATGCTGGCAATTTCCTGGCGGATATTCTGTTTTAATTCTTTCAGGATGTGTGAGTTTGTCTTGTACACTTTATGCTTTAAGTTACCCCAGAGATAGAAATTGCAGATCACCTGGAAATCTTTGTGCAAATCACATTTTCACTTGGCGAGCTGAGTTAACACATATTAATCATAAATAAATACATGCTGTGCAGTAGAAAACAAATGCTGAGCCATAATACTCTTTGTGAAAGTACAGGACAAAATATTAAAGTGCACTGGTAATAACTAAACCACACGTGTGTAAGCTCAATACTGTACTTTCAGAGCAGAGAAAAACAAGCCAACTGCATGACCTTGTGTACAGCAGCTGCGTTATCGTGCTCCAGGTGTGCAGTGGTAAAACACAGTGCAGGGGTTTGGATGTTTTTGGGTCTCTCTGTGTGGGTGTGTATGTGCATATACACACATATATGCACACCTTGCATATCACAACAAAAAATCACTCAATCAAAAATATTCAATTAGGTACCCCCTAAGTTAACATCCACTAGATTTATTGCTCTCCAACACCTCTTAAATGTTTTTGTTGCACTGAAATGTGCGTCTTCATTTTCTACTGTTTCTGAAAATGGTCTTTCTTTCAAATTTTTTGAAATGTAACTAAACGGTCATGTATTTTCAGGTGTTATTGCTAAAATGTAGCACTTTCAATAAATTATAATTGCAGAATTCTTATGAGATTAAATATTTCTAGGTTGATTTTGAAGAAAGTGAATTTGAATCAAACAGAAGATGATGGAAAGAAGCCACTGAAACGAAGTGCCATGCCCAGACTTTTGAGTGTTCCAAATAAGCCAAGAACACCACAGCTAAGAAAACCTCCAGTTTCACGCTTACTACATTCTGCTTTCCAGCAGTCAGCAAGGAGCACCCAGAAATCCTGGTTTAAGTTTGGCACGTCAGAACCAGCTGTGGAGGGGGAGAAATTAAGTTCAGGTAATGAGCAGATAGTTGGAACACATTTAAGTAATAGTGTAGATTCTAGAAACAAATTATGGAATAGACAAGTTGCAGGATTTCCTGTGTTTGACTCAGAAGCAATTGCAACGTGCTAAATCATGTAATGATAAAACCTTAAAGCCTTTTGTGAAATATTTTAGCTTGAGCACACTGATAGAGGGTAAACATAAAAACATGTATGATAATTAAACTGATTAGAAATGGTACACAGTAAAGCAAAATTCTGATTTTGAGTAACTATGAGTTGAAATTAACACTTTTGAGCTTCACTAAGCTTTACTTATATAGTACATATGCTTCACAGACATCTGCATCATCAGTGATACTGATGTCTACAAAACATATGTATTACTGTAAGTAAAAGTAAATGAATCTCAAAAATGTTAATCTGTACTCTGCCATATACAGATATGCAGTGGTACTTCCGTTGCCATCTACTTCTGTCTGGCAGCAGTCATGGGAAGTGTTAGTTGGTACTCAATTGCGGACATCCATGGCTAACCTCTTGTAGGGACTCCAGGCATTCTAACTCGACTATATAGAGGTCATGCGCGTGCCACTCATGATCATCTTTTGCATGGTGACCCGGTCTGTCAGTCTAACTTGGGGTGTAGGAGTGTCCATGGTTCATGTTCTTCTTGATTGTCCACGCTACATTCGTGGGTGCCAGTTCATTGGCGTGGGTTCTATGCTTCAGTCAATTTTGGGTGACTACCTGATGCCTGTAGCCAAGGTGCTGTGATTTGTCCCCCAAATTCAATTTGATAGGCAAGAGTAACTTGTTTTTTTAGCTTTGGGAGCATTTTCAATTCTTAAAATTTTATTTGTAATATTTTAACCCTCTTGTTTTAACTGTTTAATATTTTAATTTGTTTTCTATTTCATGTTTTAACCATCTTAGTTTATGGGTGTGTCTTGTTTGAAAGATAGCACCCTTGTCCTTTGCCCTTTGGTGTTTTTTCTGTTTACATTTTAGTTGCCTGTTGTGTACACCTTTTAGCCAGCAAGTTTTTTGAGTGGTTTAGATTTTAACTTTTGACTTTCTGTCAACGGACCCTTAAACTCTACTCACTCACTCACTCACTCACTCACTCACTCACTCACTCACTCACTCACTCACAAGTGTTGAGTTCAACTCAACTACTAAAAAAAAATCTGATGAGCTGCACTCACATGACTTTCTCTACTCTTGTATTAACCATTCTTACAAACTCTTATTCCTATATCTTCTTCATGTTAGTTAAGATAAACATTTGTACAAATTATCTTATTGCTTATTTCCTTGTAGGTGCAAGGGGGATATTAGAATACAGTAGGCTTTGTGCGATAGTCAAATCTTTTAAAGCTTTGAGATCCCGTTCTCTTGGCACACATAACATATAAAAAATGAACGATGTTCCATTTCACGGAAGTTTTAAGTTTCCCGAAACTCACACACATAACAAGTAATATCTCCGAAATGGTTCACCCTACAAAAAAAATTTATTCAGACATAAATTGTGTATTTTAGCAAGAGCTACATTTATTGTGTAGTATGATTTGGTCTATCCCTAACGGTTTACCAGTTATGCAAAAGTCGTCCAGAGTAAATATGACTACAAGGGCTATAGCTAGAAAATTCAAGATATGCATTTCATTTGTCATAAAAATATCTCAAACATATGAAATTTTAACAAAATTGTTAGAACCATTTTCCAGAAAATCAAAATTTTCGAAAAATTTTCCAATTAAAGGATAGTTTAGGATGGGGCTATTTTCTTCCAAATCTTTGTGTCGCATCCATGAAAGACACTAAACTTAAATACTGACTTTGGTTTTTAACCTACTTTGCGATTTTGAGTTATGCTGTCCACAGACTGACAGACACACACACACACACACACACACACACACACACACACACACACACACACACAGACTATTTTCTAAAAATGCTTTTTTTGCATTCAAGGGGTCTCAAAACATATATTTCCGGTGAAATCTTGACACCAAATTTTTGGGTGGAATACAATACTTCCCCTACTTACAGTAGAGAAAGTAAAAATGTGGTCAAAAATAAGCCTTTCAGATTCAATTTGCAGTTGGATGGAAGTTTTTTCTTGGCCATCATACAGCATTCTGTGCAGACAATTCCAGTCTGCGCATTTTGCACCTGACTTATCACTGATGTAATCTAGTTGTTAGGGGAAAGAGCCAAATATTTGTGTGAGCATGAAGAAGATTGTGTTTCTTTTAGACTAAGTAGACGCTGAGCAGGGCTTGTATTTTGACAGTTCAATGCAATCATACACAGGCTACTCCCCCCAGGGGGACTTACTACGATAGGTCTGTGTTTGGCACACCTGGGGCCCAGAGCCAACTGACTCCCTCGGTGTGGGCTCCTCTTCGTGGTGAGGGAGTCAGTCAGTGTGTGGAGACCCGTGTCAGTGGAAAGGATTATCCTGGTGGTTGAGGGGTGCGTATCTGAGGCCAGGACAGTTTATTTTTCTGAAGCCGGGGAGAGTGCACATTTCCGATACACTGCTTTTGTTTCTGCTTCATCTAAACGGGAGGCTAGGGACTAACCAACCCCTAGTCAATCGCCAGTATTAGGTATTGCACTGAACTCTAGGGTGAGTGGGACAGCGAGCCCGCTATATCCCCTGTGTAGCTCTGTCATCCCAGTGGGATGACCCCTCATTGGGCTCCGTGGGGGTTGGGAAGCACTGGGGGATGAAATTTATAGCCCTTTTCTATGACACACCAAAACATTAAAAGAAAACGACAGTTTAAGGATGAAAAAGAGGTATACATAGCGTCCACAGCTTATTACCTAGTAATCAGTAGGACGGAAGAGGGACAGTCTTTTTTGAAGGTCAACCCGTTTATCATCCAATTAGGTCTAGATAAAATAGCCAGTCAAGTCATGTACCCGTATTAGATCAGGATCACTACTTGTCGAAACTTATACGTCCACCCAGTTCAACAAGTTGCTTAAGCAAAACAACACTACTTCACTGATATCCCATCCATGTTGAGAAGCACCGGAGCCTCAACTCTTCCAGAGGCGTCATTACGACCCACTTGTTGGACGGTATGCCGGAGGAAGAGATTCAGGGTTACCTGTCTGATCAGGGAGTAACCTCTTGTTTCTTGAGTGCGAACAAAGCGTGACAGAGCACTAGTAGATACCCGTACGCTTTTTCTTACGTTTGACCGTCTCGATCTCCCTCCAAAGGTAAAGGCCGGCTATGAGGTCATTAACATTCAGCCGTATATCCCCCGCCCTATGTGGTGTTTCCAATGCCAATGATATGGCCATACTCAGACATCTTGTAAAGCCTCCGTTCCTGTTTGTGTCACCTGTGGCAAAGATGCCCACGAAGGAGCGCGTCCATCTGCTCCTAGCTGTGTTAACTGTAGAGGTGCCCATCTGGCGAATTCCCGCGATTGTGCACATTACCTGGATGACAAGACTATTCAAGAGCTGCAGGTCGAAGAGCGCTTATCGTTCCCTGAGGCCTGCAAACGCCATCTTGCTCGCCAGCCGTCGATACTCAAATTTGGTACTTTTAGTTCAGTAGTGTCAACCCCAGTACCAAAGCGGGATGTAGGTACTCAAACCTCCCCTGTAGCCAGCACCACCAACACACCTACTCGTACACCATCCACAGCTACAGCCTCAACCAGCACCAGCTCCAAGACTATCCCTACTGGTCCTCAAACCTGCAAGTTCTGAATTGAACCTAAACGGAGTGACTTTCTTAAAGACCCAACGACCTCTGCCGGTGGGAAGTGTGCTCTCCCTGCCACTTTCCCCTCTCCTCCCCGGCGCTCATGCTCTCAGGACACCAGAGGGTGTAGTCTGGTGCCACGGGTCTCTCCAACTCCCGTTACCAAAGGCAACCGGTACACAGTCCTGTCTTCTGCTACCTGTGACACAGAGCCTCTTCCGTCTGAAGAGCCCATGGAGCAAGAACCATCTGCTCCAAAGAGCCCTAGCCCCACACACTATCAGAAGAGCAAATTAAAGTGCCAACCGTCGGTCAAGTGACCCTAGATGACAGCTTATCCCATTTATCCCAGGATGTCCATTATTCAGTGGAATACACGTGGCATACGTGCGCGTAGAGCTGACTTAACATTACTTTGTAATTCGCTGTCCCCTACTATTCTGTGCCTGCAGGAGACCAAACTTTGCCAACAGGACTCTTTCACGTTTTCTGGGTTTATTCCAGTGCGTTATGACCTCCCACCGGAACCTGGTACTCCTGCACATGGAGGTGTCATGCTCCTCGTTCGCAGCGTAACCAACCTGCAGCACAATATTACTGCCTCAAGGGTGCTTCATAGCAGCACCAGAAAGCAGGATATTGAAGTCGCCATAACAAAGGAACCATGGCTTAGGCAGGATAGTATTTTGGGGCTAAAATTAGGGAGTTTTTAAATTTTCTTCTGGGCGTATTAAACACATAAGTATACCAATAAACAAAAATATACATTTTACATTAACTTTAATATGTTGTTCTTAGCTGATGCTGGATTTCTGACAATTAAGTCATTAATCCTCTTGCTCTCCAATATTTTTCACCGATGGATTGGGCACTAGAAGTGGTCGGGCATATTTGAATGTGGTCTCGGTCCATTTCCTCTTGCAGATCACATAGAGGACAGAGTGGTGAAGAATATATCCCAATTCTGTTCCAATATTTTGCCAGACAATCATGTTCTGTAATCAACCTTAAGGCTGCAACTGCTGTTTTTTGAGGATACTCAGGAATTACTGTTTGAATGTTTGGTAGTTCCCATCTTTTACTCTTTGATTTTTCATAGTAATATTTTGCAATAATTTTTTTTTGAATTCAGAGTTGACTAATCTTTTAGCTGCATAATATGGTAGATTAACTATAGATTTTTGTACACTGCTGGCACCCTTTTTTGCAAGAAAATCAGCTTTCTCATTACCATTGGAAGACTAGGTGTTTTTGAAGAGCTGTTAGATAGGTAAGGATTTTCCAACATTCTATAATTGTTTGGTTTTTTGGTGACAACTTGGAAGTAATTTCTATAATTGTCGCCCTGGAATCTGAGAGAATAACTGCTTGCTGTTATAACTTTAATATAAATAGATTAATACTTTAATATAAATAGATATAAAACAAATTTATATAATTTCCTAACCATTTTAACAAATACATAAATTCTCTAGGCATGATAATTTTGATAATTTGAAGAAGGGCAAGAGATTCTGAAAGACAGTTCTCATTCTGCCCAGCCTTTGGAAGCTTCAAACAAGAGAACAATGTAAAGCATGAGGGACTTGGTAAATGAAAATCGACATGTCACTGTTCAGTATAGAAGTTGGTATTAGTGTATTGTGTCGTTTATTCACCCTTTGTATCTAGCACAAGATAATGAAACATCAAGCACAATATTTACAGAATAACATTAACATAGTAATAGATACAAAATAAATAAATAACATAGTAATTGCAGAAAACAAAATATACAAAAGAAAATACAAATTTTTAGAAAATGGTAATATTGAAAAGGAGAAAACATGGTTTTAAAACTCTAGAATAAAAATATTTTTAAACTAAGAATTTCTGTAATTTGGTTTTAAAAAACTTTATTTTGTCTACTTGTTTTATATGAAGTGGCAACTTGTTATGCAATTGTATACTACTACAGGTGAAGGAATGTTTATACAGAGTGGTGTTATGACCAATTGTTGACAGATTTAAGCTTCCTCTTGTGCCATATTTGTGTGTCATTTGGCAAGTTTTGAAGTTATTTATACTTGCTTTACCATATATAAAGTCAATCCGACACAAACATTAGACATTGCATATTATTTACACATGACAGAAGAAGTTAAGAAAATTGATACTCCAACTAGTGTTTTAAAATTATTGGCATTAGAGACAATCCATACCAGATTTCTAGAAGACGAATGGCTGCATATTTATACTGATGGATCACTGATATCAAACCGAGATGGAGCAGGGGCTGGAGTCACATGTCACCTCTTTTCCTATGACAAATCTTTAAGTTATGGAACTACAAACTTTGATGGAGAAATTGAAGCAATTCGAATGGCCCTCCAAAATCTTTTGTATAGAATTTCACATTTTCATCCCCCACCCCCCAGGGGGACCTACTATCGTAGGCGTGGGTTTGGCACACCCGGGGCCCCGAGCCAACTGACTCCCTTGACGTGGGCTCCTCTTCGTGGTGAGGGAGTCAGTCAAAATGCCCACCCGCGTGTAGGCCGTGTGTGGAGACCCGTGTCTGTGGAAAGGTTTATGCTGGTGATTGAGGGATGCGTATCTGAGCTCAGTCCAGTTTTCTTTCTGAATTCGGGGAGGGTGCGCATTTCCAATACACTGCGTTGGTTTCTGCTTCATCTAAACGGGAGGCTAGGGACTAACCCACCCCTAGTCATTCGGCCAGGACTAGGTAATGCACCGAACTCCAGGGTGAGTGGGACGGCGAGCCCTCTATATCCCCTGTGTAGCCCTATCATCCCAGTGGGATGACCCCTTGTTGGGCTCCGTGGTGGGTGGGGAGCACTGGGGGATGAAATTTTTAGCCTTTTTACTATGGCAACAAACACACCTAAACGCCGCAAACAAGTGCAAGTTGAAAAAGAGGTACACGCGTCATCGGCACGTTACCTAGTTATTCACCGGATGGAAGATGGTCAGTCATTTTTGAAGGTCAATCCGTTCATTATTCAGTCAGGGCTACATAAAATTGCCGGTCCTGTAAAATCGTGCACCCGACTGCGATCCGGTTCACTACTTGTTGAGAGCTTCACAGCCCAACAGTTCGAGAAGGTCTTGAAGGCGAAACTCCTCCACGAATATCCCATCCGTGTTGAGAAGCACCGAAGCCTAAACTCCTCTAAGGGCGTCATTGCTACCCAACTTTTGGATGGTATGCCGGAGGAGGAGATACAGGGTTATCTGTCGGACCAAGGAGTAACTGAAGTTTACCGTGTAAGAGCTAAGCGTGGTGCCGTGAGGTTGATACCCACACGCTGTTTCTCACTTTTGATCGGCTCGAGTTGCCTCAGAAGATCAAGGCAGGTTACGAGGTTATTCCGGTCCGACCTTATATTCCACGGCCTATGCGTTGTTTCCAGTGCCAGCGCTATGGCCATACTAAGACCTCTGTAAGACTTCGGTTGCGGTTTGTGCCAACTGTGGTAAGGATTCGCATTAGGAAGCTTGTCCATCGGCTCCTAGCTGTGTGAACTGTCGAGGTAACCATTCAGCTACTTCCCGCGACTGTCCACGATACCAGGATGAGAAGGCCATTTAAGAGCTGCGGGAGAAAGAGCGTCTCTCTTTCTCTGAAGCCCGCAAACGCCATCTAGCTCGCCAGCCTCCTCTCTTCTTTCGACACCAGTGCCAAAGCGGGATATGGGCACTCAAACTTGCCCTATAGTCTCCACAACCGTCGCTCCTCGCATTGTAGTACCAGCTTTCACTTCCACCAGCTCCACATCGTTCCCATAAGTAGTGAAACTTGGAAGTTCGAAGTCACGCCCGCCTCGGTAGCGTGATGGTTAGCGTGTCTGCCTCATGTTCAAGAGGTCGCGAGTTCGAATCTCGCTTAGGGTAAGTTATCCGAGTAAGGTTTTTTCCCGAGGTTTTCCCTACCCTGAGAAGACGAATGTCGGGTAACTTAAAGCTCCATGGACCTCGGGCTCATTTGAGCATCATTTCACCCATTTCATTTCATTCATTCTGCTCCACAAAGTCCCACGCGGAATCAGAAGGGCAAATTGAAGCGACAGCCGTCCGCTAAATGAACTCGGTGATGAGCTTTTCCCATTTTTCCACAGGATGTCTATCTTACAGTGGAATACACGTGGCGTGCGCAGGACTGCAACTGTTGGTTAATTCGCTGTCCCCCGGTCTTTTCTGGCTGCAGGAAACCAAACTTAATCAGCAGGATGCTTTCACCTTTCCTGGTTTTACTCCGGTGCGATGTGATTTACCACCGGAGCCTGGTACTCCTGCACATGGGGGTGTCATGCTGCTGATCCGCGACGACGTATTTTACCAGCCTATTAAGCTCACTACTACATTGCAAGCTGTAGCCGTTACTGTGACTTTACCTGGTTTTTGTTTTACAGTATGCTCCGTCTATCTCCCGCCTTCTTCCCCCTTCGCCATTGGGCACCTTTCTGAACTAGTGTCTCAGTGCCCTACCTGTTGTTGGGAGACTTCAACACCCATCACCCTCTTTGGGGATCTTCTAGGGCTTGCGTAAGGGGGAAGCACCTTGCAGATTTTTTCCACCGCCTTGTCTTCTCAATACTGGCGAACCTACTTTTATTTCTGATTCCACAGGCACTCTTTCTCACTTGGACTTATCTGTTTGCACAGCACAGCTTGCCCATCGTTTTGAGTGGAACGTGGTCTCGGATACCTTCTCCAGTGATCACCTTCCCTGCGTGATCAGCCTGCTTTCTAATTGCATACCCTCGTCACGTGTACCCACCTGGCAGCTACGTAGAGCGAACTGGCCTCTTTTTTGCCACTTAGCTGTTTTCGACGAACGTGTGTTCGGCAATGTTGACCAGATGGTGGATCACCTTACTACTGTGATCACAGCCGCTGCCGAGCGTGCTATCCCTCGGTCGTCGGCCCAACCGAGGCGTTTAGCCGTTCCTTGGTGGACCGACGGTTCGTGCACGGCGTGCTACACTACGGGTAATTTAGCGCCACCCTACCCTCGATAATCTGGTCATCTACAAGTGATTACGCGCCCGTGCTCGTATCATACAGGCCAGTAAGAGGACATCCTGGCACCGCTTTGTGGAATCCTTCAACTGCTTCACACCATCGTCAGTGGTTTGGGACAAGCTCCGTCGCGTGGCCGGC
This sequence comes from Tenodera sinensis, assembly GCA_030765045.1. NCBI lineage: Eukaryota > Metazoa > Arthropoda > Insecta > Mantodea > Mantidae > Tenodera > Tenodera sinensis. The sequence goes on from CM060970.1 coordinate 39,821,170, forward strand.
AAAGTTTCGCGAATGACGGTGCCTGGTCTTAAGAACAATAATGACACTGTAGTTTGGCCTAGGGCTGTCGCTGACGCGCTTGGAGGTGCTTTTGCGGAGGTGTCTAGCTCATCACATTACCACCCGAACTTTTTACCAATCAAGCATGATTTTTCTTTTCACTCTTAACAACCGCGTTATAATGCCTTCTTCACTATGTCGGAGCTGGAGCGGGTCTTGGTCTCTTCGAGGCATTCCGCTCCTGGGCGGGATGGTGTTCACATCTCGATGCTGCAGCACCTGTTTTTGCCTGGCAAGCAGTATCTTTTACGAGTAATTAACCATATCTGGCTGTTTTCCCATTCGTTTGGCGAGAAGCCACCATCGTCCCGCTTTTAAAGCCTGGAAAGGACCGGCATCTACCTTCCAGTTATCGCCCAATCTCCCTCACTAGTTGCATCTGCAAGGTGATGGAGCGGATGATTAACGGGCGACTAACGTGGTGGCTTGAAACTCAACACCTGCTGTCCAACGTTCAACGGTCGACCATTTAATTTCGTTATCCACGCACGTCATGGACGGCTTTGTGCGCAAGTGCCAAACGGTTGCTGTCTTTTTTTATCTCGAAAAGGCTTATGACACTTGCTGGAGGTACGGTATTCTTCGTACCCTCCATAAATAGGGCATTCGTGGTCGGCTACCCCTTTTTATTCGGGAGTTTATGTGGGATAGAGTGTTTCGGGTACGGGTGGGCTCGGTTTTGTCCCGTGTTTTTAGTCAAGAGAACGGAGTACCGCAGGGCTCGGTACTCAGCATCACACTATTTGCTATTGCAATCAATCTCATTGTAGAGTGCGCCCAGTCTGGCGTTTCATCTTCGCTATTTGTGGATGACTTCGCCATTTACTATAGTTCTCGGCGGACTTCTCTCTTGCAACGACGTCTCCAATTGTGTCTGGACCGACTGTTTACTTGAAGTGTCGAAAATGATTTTCATTTCTCCGCCGAGAAGACCGTCTGCGTAAACTTCTGGCGTCGGAAGGCGTTTCTCAAGCCTTCCTTCCGTCTCGACCCAGATGCACTCCTTTACGCAGACGAGACGAAATTTTTGGGATTGATTTTTGATCGAAAACTTCGTTGGTCTTCTCACATTTCCTACTTAAAAGCAAGGTGTGAACGTTCTCTGAATATTTTACGTGTTTTAAGTGGCACATCCTAGGGAGCTGATCGGACAGTTCTTTTACGATTATACCGTTCACTGGTCCGATCGAAGCTGGATTACGGCTGTGTTGTGTATGCTTCGGCTCGACCATCTGTTTTAAATCGGCTCAATCCTACACACCACCGTGGCATCCGGTTGAGTATTGGCGCATTTCCTACGATCCCAGTTATTAGCCTGTGCGCGGAAGCTGCTGAACGTCCGCTCAGCTATCGGCGGGATGTTCTTTACAGCTATGCTTGCAGGCTCTCTAGTATAGCCTAACACCCGTCTTTTAGTTTAGTTTTTAATGATAGCTTGGACCGCCAATACCTAGGGAGCTCCCTAGCCCTACTTCCTCCTGGCGTTCGGTTTCGCTCAATGCTTCGGCCTTTGGACGTCGAATTACCCGCGACGTTGCCGAAAGGTGAAACTAGATTTCCCCCATGGCTTCGCCGCGAGACCCATGTCAACCTGGGTTTGTTGTCCCTGCCGAAGTTGTCGACGCCAGATTCCGTTCTTCGTTCTGTCTTTTTGGATATTCAGGCGCAGTTTGGATCCTGCAGTTTTATGTACACTGACGGCTCGAAGGACGATCGGGGAGTAAGGTGTGCTTTTATCCATGGTAGCTAGAGTTTTAGCTTTCGACTTTTACCGCAGTGCTTGATTTTTACAGCAGAGTTATTTGGTATTTATCAAGCCCTTTTATACATACATCAACAGCCCATGCAGCGCTTCATTAGTTGTTCGGATTCCTTGACTGTCCTCCAGAGCCTGCGGACGCTGTACAATTATCATCCACTGGTGCAGCATATCCAGGACTACCTCCACACCCTCGTCAGTGCTGGCACTTGCGTCTCTTTTGTGTGGGTACCTGGTCATGTAGGCCTGCAAGGAAACGAAGCTGCCGATGCCGCTGGTAATGCAACAGTTTTAACCACCAGGCTTTTTAGCACTTGTGTTCCTTCTGATGATTTTAGATCATTTTTACGTTGTGCACTTCTTTCACAGTGGTGTAGTGATTGGAGTAATGTTCAGGGGAACAACTTAGGGAGGTGAAGCCCCTCCCTGTCGCCTGGAGGACTTCCTCCCGCGTCTCTCGTTGGGAGGAAGTGATTTTAGCAAGACTGCGTATTGGGCACTGCTTTTTTAGTCATCGTCACCTTCTATCTTCAGATGCTGCACCGCTCTGTGCTCATTGCCATGAGCCCCTGACTGTGCGGCATGTTCTAATTCAGTGCCAGTATTTTACTCCGCTGCGGGAATCCCTGGGTTTGCCAGCGACCTTGGCCGAGGTGCTCGGAGACACATCATGTGCTGTAGAGCGAGTGTTACATTTTATTCGTGATTGTGGACTGGGCAAACGTGTTTAACTCGCATATTGTACTTTATTTTATTATTATTTTTTTTTAACTTGTCTTTTTTTATCTTGGCTTCTCACAGTGACTTATTTTAACACTTGTCATTTTATGCTTTTGTTTTATCTCATGTTTTAGTGTTCCAAGTACTGTGTTGGTAACGTTTTAATTGTTTTTAATTGTTATACAATAAACGGGATCTAGCTTTTGTTTTGTCTGGGTGCTAATGACCTCCGTAGTTGTGCCCTAAAACCATAATACTACTACTACATTTTCATCAAGCAGTTATTCTCTCAGACTTCAGGGTGGCAATTATAGCAATTACTTCCAAGCTGTCACCAAGAAACCAAACAATAATAGAATGCTGGAAAATCCTTACTCACCTAACACCACTTCAAAAACACCTAGCCTTCCAATGGGTACCAGCTCACTGTGGACTGAGTAGTAGGGTACCAGCAGTGTACAGAAATCTGTAGTTAATCTACTATTTTATGCAGCTAAGAGACTTTTCAACTATGAATTCCCAGGAATTTAGTCATGTTGTTGTTGTTAGCTAATGCTGGATTTCTGACAATGAAGTCATTAATCCTCTTGCTCTCCAATATTTTTCACTGATGTATGGGGCACTAGAAGTATCCGGGCATATTTGAAGGTGGTCTCGATCCATTTCCTCTTGGAGATCACATAGAGGACAGAGTGGTGAAGAATATATCCCAAGTCTGTTTAAATGTTTTGCCAGACAATCATGTCCTGTAATCAACCTGAAGGTTGCAACTGCTGTTTTTCGAGGATACTCAGGAATTACTGTTTGAATGTTTGGTAGTTCCCATCTTTTATTCTTCGATTTTTCATAGTAATATTTTGCAATAATTTTTTTGAATTCAGAGTTGACTAATGTTTTAGCTGCATAAAATGGTAGATTAACTATAGATTTTTGTACACCGCTGGTACCCTTTTTTGCAAGAAAATCAGCTTTCTCATTACCACGGAATTTAGTCATAGACTTCTTCAAATCACTGGATAAGCAAATTTTTATGCAGGGATTTTTAGTTTTATTGATATTACATTCAAGATTATTGGAATTAAAGAAATTAAGCAGTTGTATTATGACATATTTTATATTTATTTTTAAAATATTAATTTTCTTCAATATAGTAATGTATCACCTGCATAAGAGAATACTTTTGTTTTGTTTGTTTGACATATAATTCACATGCATATATGTGTAATGTTTACATTCACAAAATAAATAATAAATGTCAAAAAACAGTTCCTTTTAGAACTCCATAATTTGCTGTTCTATATTTCGACTGTATTTTACTGATTTTATTATCAGCTTTATAATATATCCGAGCTAGTTGCTTTTTTCCTATTAAATAGGTTTTAATCAAATTGTTACCTTCTCCATGCAGTCTATATTTTTCTAATTTATGCATCAACATATTTTGATCAACACAATCAAATGCCCTAGATAAATCAAATATTACTGTACCTATCTTTAAGTTACTTTCCATTTTTGTTATTGTTTCATGAATAAGTTTATTTAGAGCAGTTATGGTAGATAACCCTTTTCTAAAACCATGTTGCTGCTTCTGTATTGTTTTTCTGATTAAAGAAATGCATAAGATTACTATATATTATTCTCTCAAATACCTTAGCTAATTCAGAAGTCAGTGTGGTGGGACAATAATTATTTATGTTCTTTTTATCTCCTATTTTGAATAAGGGTCGGACAGCACTTAATTTAAGATGTCTCGGAAAAATTCCCTTTTTAATTGAAAAATTTATTAAATGCTCTAAAGGCTCAGCTAAAACATGTCTGCAGTTTTTTAATACAGTGTAGTATCTGTGGAATACCTATGTGACGACATTGCAACAAATTCAAACCGAATATGATCTTAAATTGGTTCCCAATGTTGCAGAAATGTTTCTGAACCCAAGTCAGTTTCAGAAAATGAAAGTTAACAGGGTAGAATATATCATTAATAACAAGACAGCAACAGGTATATCAGTGAAATCAAAGCTGTTGCCAAGATGCTTTGATAACAGCCTGGTTCCTGCAATTAATGCGGTAATAATTTCAAAACCTCAATGCAAATTCTAAAGACCAGCATCATATGCAAAAACGGGATCCAAAAGATAAAGAAATTGATAGATGAAATGTTCATAATTGAAACTGCATAATGTGGGGAAAAAAGTTACTTTGTTGTTTAACAATCACTGTCAATTGCCAGGATCACATCAGTGTAGCTGGCTTGTCGTAATTTTGTCCTGTAGGAGTTCTTTTACATGCCAGTAAATCTACTGACATGGAGCTGTCATTTTTAAGCACACATAAAAACCATCAGTCTGGGCTAGGTTTGAACCTGCAATCTTGAGATTGTAGCTTGTAGGCCAGTCTAGCCAACTGAGCCACCCAGACTGACACATAACTTGGGGACCAAAATTGCTGGAAGCTTGTGCAAACTGGCATTATACTGTCAATGAAGAACTAACTAGTTACCTCTTTAGCCAAGACTACAAATATTTAACGACTTCCAGATATAATTAAGATGCTCTGGAAATGTACTGACTGTTCTGCCAAGACATGCAGAAATACATGCTTGAGTACTGCAGGTTAATCACAGTAGGTCAATTTGTCGGTGATGAAAACCAATGGTGGATAAAATTATAACAGTGGTAATGACCAACCATACCTAAATTTCTTGCAACAATCCTCAAAGCCTTGTATTGCAAGCACTAGTAGTGCTGTAAGCATAGGAGCATGTGTTTGTTCTCCATTGATGGAGGAACTCTGAGAATGATGTTCTTACACATAAAAGAGATAGTGAAAATTTTATAAATTACCTTTTGAGTCCTGCAGTGAAGGAAGTGATTGTGAAAGGAAGGCTTATGAAGAATGCAAGAAATACATCTTTATGGATGAAAGCTTGGATCTTTATTATCCTTCCTGACATATGTACTTAATAGTGAACAGAGTAGAGAATATCTTTTGCACTCACATCAAGATTTGTAGAAACCATCCACAACTGCTGAAACATCTCCTGTACAGAGTAAAAAATGATGTGATACCATTGCAAGGTCCGTAAAATTCTGGATGCTGTTTTGAAAGAGTCTTGCTCTCCAATATTTTTCACTGATGATATTGAAGAGAGCAATAGCAGTAATAGTAACCACTTTTTAGAGAGCACCATATTTTTATGTTTTGGCGGTCACATCGCTCTCCCCCAGATGTCTGGAGGACCACACCTGTCGTTGGTTTACGGGTCTCACCGACCTGACCAGGAGAACTATCAAAATAAATTCACCAACCATATCCTCTGATTACCAATCAGAGGACATATTACATGCCATGACAGGTCAGCATGTTAGGGGTTAAGATTTTATATAGAAATTAGAGAAATGGAGAGATTGGAAAAATAAAGATAAAGACTCCTCGGGAACCCTAATAGTATCGGGGTCGGAAGAGAACAAGAGATGACCAAGGTAAGGTCAGATAGAAAAGTTACAGTGAGGAGCAAAACACCAGTAAGTGCAAGTAATGTTCTGCTCAGCTTGAGTACCTTGTGGTCGCTATTCACATATCCCCTAGACGGAGACCCCTGAGTCATTCCGACATAAGTATTTACGTTTATCATGAAACACTTATAAAAATGAAAAAGAATTGTGTAAATATCTTACAAGTTTTGTTTGAAGTCAATGCTGCCACCCGTCCACCCTTTTAGGAAGCTTTCTTTTATAGGAAAACAAAGGCTTAAGGGCAACAAACGTGGCCTTCTTCCCACTGTTCCAATGTGATGGGGACTGCAAACCTGAATGAGAAAGGAATCCGCTGGATTGGCGAGTAATTTGTGACATGTTAAAAAACAAGTCAGGAGCTGGGATTGGTCAAAACTAGAATAAATGTTCCTATAAACATATGTCCAGAAACAAATGTACATGTTGAGATATAGCGAGAGACCTCCACCTTCTCTGAAGGATACAAGACAGATAAAGGGTAAAGAAAATGTGAAATGGAAGGACAGGAAATTAGGGGATGTAATGAACATAACCAAATTCGCCTGGCGACCCAGAGAAACCCCGAAAAAAAGCCCATGAGTCAGGTAGGCCGGCTGCTGAGATCGAACCCACGATCTCCCGAATGCAGGCCACAGATGAAACCATCTAGGCCATCCCGCTCTATAATTCCTTGCAGTATTTCTACATGTTGTCTGTTACCACCTTTTAAACAATTTAAGTTATATGAAGTGAAATTTCCCACAATGCCGATCAATGTACATAATACCTTACTTTTTTATATCTTATGCTCACATTTATTTTGATAAATGTAAATGGACGCTTAACTTAGGAAACATAAGAAACTGAAAAAACATCCACTCCTCTACTTCCAAAACAAATTAATATGGCAGAAAATTAACAGTTTTTACTGATCGTCATCCTCGGCTCCCCCTTTTCCAAATATATAACTAGTCCAATAGCCTTGTGTTGCTTTGGAGATACTTCAAAATATTACTTAACAGTCTTAAACAATGGTTTAATTAAAACTCTTAGGATACTATAAAGAACACAAGATAAGTAATAACATAAAAAGACACCATGCAAAAGGCCTGCTGAACAGCCCCAAATGCCACAGGAAGAAAAGCAAGTAGAGAAAGCCTTGTAAATGTAAGACGTTGCATTGTATTTCAATCCCATGCGCTGCATTTCAATTTGAAACATACAGAAAACTGTATAATTTGTTTGCAGAAGAGGGATTAGCGAAAGAAGTGTGATTGTGTTTCATAAAAGAAAAGTAATTAGATAAAACCGTGTGAACATAGTACGTTGCATTTGTATTTCAATGTAGAAAATTACATGAATTGTTTGCTAAAGGGCAAGTGGATAACGAGATGTGAATGCGTTACGTAAAAGAAAAGCTAGTAGAGAAAACCGTGTGAACATAATATGTTGCATTTCGGTTTCAATTGTAGAAAACAGTATCAATTGTATATTGAAGAACGAGTAGAGAAAGAAATGTGGTTGTTTTTCGCAAAACGAAAAGTGAGTAGAAAGAACCGTTTGAACCCATAGTAATTTAAAGTTCATAGACATAGGCTTAAATGCCACGGTACAGGACAAAAGTAGCAAGGGATTCTAGATTCTATTATTGCAAATTCAATGCATTACTTCATTGGTTTGAGTATCGTTAAATTACATTGCTTAAATATGAGTCTACAACATATTTTACATACTGTACTTAAAAGTATAATAGCCTATGAAATGCATTTAGCTATTGAAGTAAGCAAATTCTAAAACCAGAATACTAATTCTATAGCGTACCTATGATAATTAAAAGTAAAATAATACTGATGCAATATAATTTTCCCTTACCACACCATTCATAACACCATAATTATGATGAGTATTAACTACATATCTAAAGTATCTTCCGATTCAGTCCATTTAAAACATGTCTAAGAGTATATTCTCATCTAAAAGTGTATATCCTGCTTTTCTGTAAATGAGTCGTGTATGCCACAATATTTCCACTAATAGCCATTAAGCTATGATTATGCAAAAAATTTCTAAAAATGCAAGGCAAACAATTATATTAATAATAAATTGTTAATAGTAATAATTATTATTTATTGATCCAATAAATCATTTGTACAGCACAAAGTCGACAATGGACAAGTCAATTTCATTATAATATTAAAATTATAGAGAACATAAGGCAACAACTTTTAAGATAGTAAATATGACATGTAACATATGAAAGAACAAAATTTAATTACTAACATATGTACATACACATCACAAACTGTTTGCATTCTGCCTAATAATTCATGCAGATAATCTAGATTGTACAAACATTTGTTAATTACATTTGTACTCTTTTAGTTTGTTTGAAACATATTTTTGGTCTGTTGGCAAATTTCTCAGTATCACTGGCAATTTGATAAACAAAATTACTGTCTTTGTATCAATATTCCTCTTAGAGATACTTTTATTTGTACATAGCTAAAACCATTGCAGTTATTTCTGGTATTATGTTCATACACTTAATTGTTCCTTGTTAATACTTGTTCTTCTATTGCGTATATCACAGTTCTGTAAACATACAAGTGATAAATGGTAAAGTTTTTTATTAATGAAGGTAGTTTTACTAGTTTCCCTTGGTTTGAAGTTATATGTCAGCCTGATATTTTTCTTTTGTGGAATGAGAATTATCTTTAAATAAGCTTTTGCAGCACCCCTCCAGTATTTCTGTGCCATAAATTAAATAAGCATACATGCTAATTATTATTTATTTATGCCTAAAAACTTACTGTTGGTGTTTTTAAACACACAACCCGTGTGTGGGCAAAGTTTGAGAGGTAGAACTGGAACTTAAAAATTCAATGCCACAACTGGGATTTGAACCACAGACTTTCCGGTTACCGGGCGGCTGCTCTACCACTGAGCTATTGTGACAAACTGCCAGAATGGCATTAAATTCTCAAACCAATTCGTATTTCTCCTGGTAAACCACAAAGATAAGCGGAAGGTCTGTGGTTCAAATCCAAGTTGTGGCATTGAATTTTTAAGTTCCAGTTCTACCTCTCAAGCATACATGCATCCAAAATAAATCAGTTTCAGAGTTGTAACATCATTTCAGTTTTTGAATTGCCTCAGTAGGTGTATTTTTATGCTGATGGCATTGCATTTATGTTCAATATGTCCTCGCCATTTTAAGTGATTGTCTACCATAATGCCTAGTTAATCTCATGGGCAGTCAGGTTCTGAACTTACAGGCTAATACTGTTAACATTTTTGTTAAGATGTTGAATATCATCTTTATTTTCCGTGTATAGCATTTCAGATTTAGTGTTTCAAAATAGTTAACAAGCATGGATGTCAAACTCTTTATATCTGCTTGTAGCTCTTCATCTGTTTTATTCCAGTCAGTAATAGTAGTATCATTAACATAACCTATGATGGAGGTATTATTTGGGTGTATTTTTTTTTTTAGTTAAGGTCCTCAAGTGTAATGCCATATCGGATGGTGAATGAATGAAATGGATGAAATGATGCTCAAATGAGCCCGAGGTCCATGGAGCTTTAAGTTACTCGACATTCGTCTTTTCAGATAAGGGAAAATCTCGGAAAAAGCCTTACCTGGATAACTTGCCCCAAACAAGATTATGATGTTAACATACATGATAAATAATAGCGGACTTAACATAGTACCTTGGGGAACCCCATGCTTTCCATTTTTGAACTTATGTTTGTGGCTAATTTTCCTTATTTATGGAAATTTCGCACTAGCCATATGTAGGACAAGGTTGGAATCAGAATGAAAAATTTCAATACCATAGCTGTGGTTCAAATCTCGGCATTGGTATTGACATTTTTCAATCTGTTTTCCCTTTTCTGTTCCCATTTGTGTCATTTGAGTAGTTAGCTTTCTTCCAGTTAGAGAAGTGGTAATTAGTGGTCTTCCCAAAACATAATTCCATATATCTCTAGCTTGTTTAATTGTGATCAACTCAGTCGAAGGCTCTGGATTGGTCAAAGAAAGTGTTAACCTGTTGGCAGTTTGTAGCTTTTCTGCTGCTATTTGAACAAATTGACTGACACCAGTAATGATGTATCTGCTTTTCCAGAAGCCATGTTGGAAAATTTTTAATATATCATGTTTGACAAAGAAATTAGTTTAGATAATTCTGAAAAATTTTAGCAATCTCGGAAGTTAAAGTTATCTGCATGTAATTAATATAGTTTTGTTATACCTTTTGAAAAAATTACTTAATTTTTTCCAGTTTTAATATATCCAGGAATTTTCCTTCCTTAATGAAACAATTAATTAAATGAGGCAGCAGTATGATTTAGGCTGCTTTGTAGCATTTTAGTATAACTGGACTAATCTCATCCTACCCACAACTTTGTTTATTCCATAATTTGCTAATTAAATTATTTCATTTCCAGTGACTGCTTTAATGAGAATAGGTGGCAATGGTATTGTTTACAGATTTAGTTAAGGATGAAATTTGTGCAGCAACATTGATAAAGTAGTGCAAAGTTGGTATATTAAAATTACTATTCCACTTATGTCAGATTATCATCTCCTGGTCGTGGTATTATCACTTCGGTTATATTACCTCCTCCTTGCGATTCTGCCAACATAAATATTTCCTCATGTTTCTGAACATCTGAGGTATCCATGCATAGTAAATACAATTAGTAGATTTGGTGAATATTCTAATGAGGATATTGATATTTTAACTGAAGAAGCAAAGTCAAAAAATAAGGGAAAGAGCAAGTCATGTGTATGGAATCAGTTTCAGATGTTTTGTAAAGAAAGAGTTTACAAACTCACAGAGGAGTTGTTGCTCTCACAGCCTACTGGATTAGGTGAAAATAAATCTTAATTAAAATGTATTAATGCTATTGTAAGTTGTATTTCATTTACTTTTAAATTAATATTAAATAGTATTAAATAAATGAATAATTATTTTGCTGAATACTCCAAGCAAATACCACTCCAGGTTTTCATATTTGGCATAATTTTTCTCGTTTTTTGTGCTCACAAAACTGTCATATGAAACCCTCTTGTGGTATTACATTGCAGAATCATTTATTTTTACTGTTATGTGCTTGCAACTAAAGTTGCAAATCTAAGTATTGAGATATTAAGAGTACTTGTTTTTAATTATATGAATATTCCACTTAAAAGCACTTATAATATCTTTTCTTTTCTTCATTACATAATATCTTTGTTGCTCTTTTGTATGCTTATGTTGTATAATGTTATACTTGATTGTATTACATTTTAATTTTCTTTACTTCCTTTTAATATTTGTTAAATCTTTATATTTTGATGTTTATTATAGTCATTATATTGCCTGGTACAGTGGAAGAGAAGGCCTCGTGGCCTTAACTCCTACCAGGGCAAATAAATACATTTTCCATTCCCATCATTCCTTTCTTATCCATTTTCAGGATTGTTGGACCAGGTGATAGTGTTTGACATGTCATCCTTCCCTCCTAGGGGTGGTGGTAGCAGCACAAAAGGTTTGCTGGCCTATGTACAGGGCTTTCGAATCTTCACCACTGCACGGCCTTTTGCCTGTGCGAGTTTGAAGTTGCCGCAGCCGTGTCTGTAGCAACAAAAATTCCCCCCGAAAGCATGCTCCTGCTTGCCGCCGCTATGCTCCCCCAACTTCTCCCCGTAGACACACACTCAGTGATTGTTCGTCACCATGGACAGGCGACTGACCTTGGTGCAGCGTATTTTTATTTGTAAAACTTACTATAAATATGAATCTGCACATCGTGTTCGCATAGAGTATATTCAGAAGTTCCCTGGTGAAGTCCCTCCACCCAGACTTGGAATTCACAACTTTGTGAACAAATTCAAAAGCACTTCCTTCTTCCCCCTTCGCTATTGCGGACCTGTCCAATCTCGTTTTCTGGCTCCCAGCGCCCTACCTGTTGCTGGGAGATTTTAATGCCCAACACCCCCTTTGAGCATCGCCTCGGGCTTGCGTAAGGGGGACGCACCTTGCTGAGTTTTTCGCTCGCAATAATCTTTTTGTTCTGAACACTGGTCAACCGGCTTTTGTTTCTCTTTCTTCTGGCACCTTTTCTCACTTAGACCTATCTGTGTGTTCAGCGCAGCTTGCTCATCGTTTTCCATGGAACGTCGTCTCTGACACCTTCTCTAGCGACCATTTTCCCTGCCTGATCAGCCTGCTGTCCAACTATGTGCCATCGTCATGTGTTCCTACTTGGCAAATCCACAAGGCAAACTGGCCCCTTTTTTCCAGTTTGGCCAACTTTGACGACCACCTATTCCCCGATGTTGACCAGATGGTGACTCGCCTTACAGCTGTGATTATTTCTGCTGCCGAACATGCTGTCCCTCGCTCTTCTGTCCGCCCGCGGCGTTTACCCGTCACTTGGTGGTCCAGCGAATGCCGGGCTGCGCTGCGGGTATTTCGTCGGCACCCTACTCTAGATAATCTCGTCATCTTCAAGCGCTTACGTGTCAAGGCTCGTCGCATAATACAGGCCAGAAAGAGGACATCCTGGCACAACTTTGTGGAATCGTTTAATCATTTCACACCGTCGTCGGTCGTTTGGGACATGCTCCGTCGTGTGGCGGGCAAAGTTACACTTTCTACCTTACCCGGTCTTAGGGTTAACAATGACACCTTAGTTTGCCCTAAGGAGGTTGCTGACGCTCTGGGTGAGGCTTTTGCTAGTTTTTCTAGCTCCTCACAATACCACCCGGAATTCTCGGCTATCAAGCACCGGGTCGAGTCTCGTGGAGTTTCCTTTTGTTCCTCTAACCGCGAGTGTTATAACGCTCTTCTCACCATGCCGGAACTGGAGCATGCCCTGGGCTCTTACAGGCCCTCCGCACCTGAACCGGATGGTATTCACATTTCCATGCTACAGCACCTGTCCTTGACTGGTAAACAGTTTCTTTTAGAAGTTTATAACTACATCTGGCGAACCTGTAGTTTTCCGTCCGCTTGGCGCGAAGCCACCATCGTCCCGATCTTAAAACCTGGCAAGCACCGCCATCTACCTTCCAGTTATCGTCCGATCTCCCTCACTAGTGTCCTCTGCAAGGTGATGGAGCGCATGATTAACGGACGATTGACGTGGTGGCTTGAATCTAATAATCTGCTGTCCAACGTCCAGTGCGGTTTTCGTCGTTTCCGTTCCACGGCCGACCACTTGGTATCGTTGTCGACGTATATCATAGACGGTTTTCTACGAAAGAGCCGAACTGTTGCTTTTTTTTTTTCTTTTTTTTTTCTTTCTTTTTTTTCCCCCTTAAACTTGGAGAAGGCGTATGACACTTGCTGGAGGTATGGAATGCTTCGTACTCTCTATCAGTGGGGCATTCGTGGTGTCCCTTTTTATTCAAGATTTTATGCGGGATAGGGTGTTTCGAGTACGGGTAGGCTCGGTTTTGTCCCGTGTTTTTACTCAAGAGAACGGGGTACTGCAGGGCTCGGTACTCAGCGTCACACTGTTTGCTATTGCAATCAATCCCATTGTGGAGTGCGTTCCCGCTGGCGTTTCATCTTCCTTGTTCGTCGATGACTTCGCCGTTTACTCTAGTTCTCGGCGGACTTATCTCTTGGAACTTTGCCTCGACCGCCTCTTCACTTGGAGTATCGAAAACAGCTTTAAGTTCTCCGCCGAGCTAACTATCTGCGTTAACTTTTGGCGCCAGAAGGCCTTCCTTCCACCTTCTCTGCACCTCGGTGCCGAAGTACTTCCTTACGCAGACGAGACGAAATTCCTGGGATTGATTTTTGACAGAAAGCTCAGTTGGACGCCCTTCTATTTAAAAGCAAGGTGTGAACGTTCTCTTGGTGTCTTACGCGTTTTATGTGGCACATCCTGGGAAGCCGATCGGACTGTTCTTTTAAGCCTGTATCGCTCTCTTGTCCGATCTAAGCTTGACTACGGTTCTATTGTGTATTCGTGGGGTCGACCGTCGATTTTAAAACGACTTGACCCCACCATTCATCACCGTGGTGTCCGTTTGAGTATTGGCGCTTTTCCAACGAGCCCCGTTATCAGCTCCCCCAGGGGGACCTACCACGGTAGGTCCGGGCTTGGCGCACCCGGGGCCCCGAGCCGCTCATCCCCATTATCATCCCCTCGCCTCCATCAGGTCTAGCCACGTTATCATCCACTTAGATTTAGTCTCTTCCTCTTCTAGGTCTTATGGTTTTATGTAGGTTAAGTTTTAGAATTATAACTCCTGTCTCACCAACAGGGATCTATCCTGTCTCCGTGGTTCCTGTCCCACGGTTTCGGCGCAGCTTCCAACTTGTGTGCTCTTCGGAGGCTCAGGCGTGAAGGTTGAGTGGACCCTCCTCACTACCCCTTTTGTGCGACACTAGGTGCGGAGCCGTTCCATTGTCAAGTACACCCCCGTAGCCCCTTAGGGGCCGGGTCCCCATGGGTATCTCGGCGGCCGTGCTGCCGCTGGGGTGTACAGGGGGACCCGACGTGTTACCGCTGTCTGGGGTCCGATGTAATCAACCACAAGTCCCCTGAATCCACGCTGACTCCGTTGAGGCAGCGTGGGCTAGAGTGGGGAGCCACAGGCGGTTATTCCTGTGGTAGGGGCATAAAGTCGGGCCTGCCTTTGGTGGAAATGTCGCATACCGGTAAGTAGTGATAGGCGGAGGGTAACTTTTTCTGATGTACTCCTTGAGATCGGGTCTGAAGCGGGTGCTTCGGGCCGGCACAGACCGGAAGATTTAGGTGTCTTTTTCCTTTATCCCCCGGATGGCAGGCTGACGCCGACGGTCCGGAAGGGGGACCCTTTCATAATGTCTCCTCTGCGCTCCCCCCCTTCAACTCCACGATTTTTGGTTATGAGTATGGTAAGCGAGAAGAAGACCCTGGCTACTCTGAGTCCGTTTTATATTAAAAAGGAAGTAGATCGCTTATGTGGCGCTGTAAAAAATGTCACTCGATGTAGGGACGGCAACTTGCTGATAGAGGTGGCTCAAGACTCCCAAACCGCAAAACTACTTAAAGCCACTCTCCTAGGTTCTTATCCCGTGAAGGTAGAGAAGCATAAGACTTTGAATAGTTGTCGCGGCGTAGTTTCAACATCAAGTCTGGACAACCTCTCTAACGAGGACATAGTTAACTGCCTCTCTGACCAAGGTGTTATTGCTGCATACCGTTTAATTGGTAAGAAGGATGACAAGCCCTCCCCCTTACGTACGGTTTTCCTTACGTTTGAACGTACGACTCTGCCGCAATTCATTTTCTGCGGGTATGAACGCGCAACCGTACGACCGTATGTGCCGAACCCTATGCGTTGTTTCCGCTGCCAGAAGTTCGGGCATACGCAGCAGCGATGTACCGGTACACCAGTTTGTCCTCGCTGTGGTCGAAATGCTCACGACGGCTCCCTGTGCGATCAGGACTCCACCTGTGTCAACTGTGGAGGTGCACACCCGTCGAACTCGCGCGATTGCCCCCGCTTTTTAGAGGAGAAGGCAATCCAGGAGCTTCGGGTTAAGGAACACCTGACTTTTGTAGACGCACGAAAGCGGTATCAGGAACTTCATCCAACCACCACCTTGAAGTTTTCTGCAGCTGTCCGCCAGGCTGTTCCGAAACAGGACGCCGTCGTACAGACGTGCCCCAGTTCGCCCTCTCGGGTTTCCGTGGGAGTACAAACTGGCTCACCTGACGAGCATAGTTCTACTCCACCTACAGTTCGACCACAGACTACCTCTTCTGCCGTCCAGACGCCAGTTCCGCCGCAGTCGACTAGCTCTGAGACTGCTTCGTTGCCTGTTGAACGCCATCGTTCCAGGCATAAACTCCGGGCCAGTAGTTGCACGTCCTCTGTGAAGTCCCGCTCCCGCTCTGCGAGCCGCAGGGGTTCTTCAGACTCCCGCACATCGGAGGAGTCACCGGAGGATGGTGGACCTCACATTATCGGTCCAAAGAGTGCGAAGGTGAAAAAGAAAATAAAGACCAACTACTAATTCGATTTTAGCATGGAAATAATCCAGTGGAATATTAATGGGTTCCGGGCCAGGGCTCCAGACATACAACATTTAGTTTCTCAGCGATCGCCTTCCGTCGTCTGCTTACAAGAAACCCATTTGCAGCCTAATCATGGTTTACATCTACGTAATTTTTCCGCATTTAGACATGACTCTGCAGCTGGTCGGCGGGCTAGCGGTGGTGTGGCTACGCTGGTGGCACATAGCATCTCTGCTGCCAGCATACCGCTTAACACGCCGCTGCAAGCTGTAGCGGTTCGTGTACAGCTGCGGGGCCTGTGCTTTTCTATTTGCAATGTCTATCTGCCACCGGTCAATGTCGTACAAGAACACGATCTTCGGGCTCTTCTGGTTCAGATTCCGCCACCGCTTCTATTCCTCGGCGATCTGAATGCCAAAAACACTTTATGGGGCTCCGACATTGACGATGCTCGTGGGTGCCTTATAGCAGACGTTTGTGACATGTCTGGCTTACTTCTGCTGAACACTGGTGTCCCCACATTCTTATCCTCTACTCATGGCACACATTCAGCACTAGACGTTACCTTTTGTAGCCCGGCATTAGTTCCACTGCTTGATTGGTCGGTGCTTTCCGACCTATTTGGCAGCGATCATTACCCCATTAATATTCACCTCTACCATAGTCATACTGTGCCAACACGGCATCCTCACTGGATTATTTCCAGAGCTGATTGGGGGAAATTTCACTCGCTTATTCATCTCACCGACGATGGCTTTACCACCATTGACGACATGGTGGAATATTTTACATGTTCTGTGTTGCTCGCAGCAGATTCCAGCATTCCTCGTGGATCATCTACACCACGACACTTTCCTGTGCCTTGGTGGTCTGAGGAATGCCGTTTGGCTATCAAAGCGCGTAAACGTGCTCTGCGTCTTTTTAGTTTACATCCGACCGAAGACAATTTTATAGCTTTTAAGCGTTCTCGTGCCAGAGCACGTTTTGTTCTTCGGAGTGCAAAGCGCAGATCCTGGGAAAGCTATGTCTCTTCGCTTTCACGTCGCACTTCGGCACAAAGGGTGTGGACTGCTGTTCGGCGTATGTACGGCAAGTGTCGCCGGACCATTATTCCCGCTCTTGCCGTACAAGGCTCCACCTACACCTCCGAGCAGGACATCGCCGACACCCTTGCCGATTCTTTCGCTGCTGACAGCCAAACCCGAAGTTACAGTAATGCCTTTCTAGGAATCAAGGAATCTGCGGAGCGGATAATCCTCAATTTTAACAGTGACTGCAGTGAATCGTACAACGCGCCTTTCACCGAAGAGGAGCTAGAACGTGCTTTGTCTCTCGCAAAGGACTCCTCTCCTGGCCCTGATGACATCCACCGACAAATGCTGCTTCATCTTCCACCTGCGGCTCTCTCCTTCCTGCTGAGCATTTACAACCGCATATGGCTTCAGCAGGTTTTCCCGTCTTCCTGGCGCGAGGGTATTGTCATCCCCATCCCTCGGCCCGGAAAGGACCGGACACTTCCCTCTAGCTACCGCCCTATTTGCCTGACGAGTGTTGTTTGTAAGACCTTCGAACGTATGGTTAACACTCGCTTAGTGTGGTGGCTGGAGAAGAATAACCTGCTGAGCAATGCTCAGTGCGGTTTTCGTCGTCATCGCTCCAGTGTCGACAATCTGGCACGCATGGAAGCATATATACAAAATGCCTTTCTCTTGAAGCAGCATGTCGTGGGCGTCTTCTTCGATCTGCAGAAGGCCTACGATACTACCTGGCGCTATGGTATCCTACGTACTTTACACGGTTACGGTTTACGCGGTCATTTAGCCATTCTCGTTTTAAATTTTTTAAAACTACGCCGGTTTCGTGTCCGCATTGGGAATACACTATCCCACGACAGGATCCAGGAGAACGGTGTACCCCAGGGGTCGATTCTTAGTGTAACGCTTTTCGCCGTGGCGATTGACGGTATCGCCAGTGTTGTTCGTGGGGGAATCCCGATATCGCTGTATGTTGACGACTTTGCCATCTACTACCGCTCTTTTAATCTTGAACACATCGAACGCCAACTGCAGCTGACCATATCCTCTATCGCCGAATGGGCTCATCGCACCGGCTTTCAGTTCTCCCCTACGAAAACACAGTGTCTACACTTTCATCGACTTCGTGGTGTGCATCCTCCTCCTGTTCTTTATTTGCGTGACACGCGTATTCCTTTTGTTCCGCACCTGAAGTTCTTGGGCCTACACCTCGACAGCAAACTCACATGGGAGCATCATATTCGCCATCTTCGTGCTTCCTGCAATCGTTCGCTTCGGATGCTCCGGGTGTTATCTGGGGCATCTTGGGGCGGCGATCGAACCGTCATGTTGAGGTTGTATGGCTCACTGGTCCGGTCCAAATTAGATTACGGCTGTTTTATTTATGGCGCGGCATCTGCCTCTAAACTCCGCCTTTTAGATACGATTCATCATACTGGTATCCGCCTTGCTACTGGAGCTTTCCGTACTAGTCGAATTCCGTGTCTGTATGCTGAATCTGGCGAACCTCCATTGTCTGTGCGACGCTCGGTATTGCTTTCTTCATACGTGGCACGGTTAGCAGCTCACCCTGGTCACCCGTCATTTTACTCTGTGTTGCGTCCAGACCTAGCCCACCGTTATATGCGAAATAGCTCAATATCCCGCCCCAGCGGTATTCGGTTTCGTGAACTGCTCGCCACACATTCTTTGCGAATGCCTGCTGTAGAGCGGTATTGCCATGGTCGCTTTCCTCCTTGGCAACTCCACCGTGCCCAATTCGACCTCGAGCTTGCAGCCCATGCTAAAGTAACTACCCCTCACTCGGTGTTTCGTCAACTCTTCACCGAGCTCCTGGGACGTTACCCGATTTACTTTCCGGTTTTTACCGATGGTTCCCAGGTGGGTGGTGCTACAGGCTGTAGTTTTGTTTTTAACAATGAGGCTCACAAGTACCGCCTTCCGGACGCCAGTTCTGTTTTTACCGCCGAGCTGTTCGCCATACTTTATTTTTTACTCTTTATCTCCAGCTCAGGTCCTGGAAATTTTATGATTTGCTGTGACTCTCTGAGTGCTCTCCAGGCCTTACAGCAATTTCTCGGCACTTCAGCACTCATAATTAAAATACAGACACTCATTTCACAGTTACTGACTCACGGATACCAGTTTGTTTTTATATGGATCCCAGGCCATGTGGGTATTCCTGGTAACGAGGAGGCGGATGCGGCTGCAAAGTCTGCATGTCGTCTGCCGGGATTATCCACACGAACTCTGCCTTTTAGTGATGCGCAACGATATTTCCGGCGCCATATTTTTTCGTTCTGGCAGAAGTCGTGGGAAGAAATATCTGGCACCCAATTACGGACAATCAAAGACACAGTAACACCCTGGCCGACATCCGTCAGGGATGCGCGGCGGTCGGAGGTCATTCTCACCCGGTTGAGAATCGGTCACACTCGCGCCACACACGGTCATCTACTGCGTGGCGACCCGGCCCCTGTGTGTCAGACGTGCGGTGTACAACTGTCCGTCCCACACGTTTTGCTTGATTGTCCACGATATACTAGAGAGCGCCAGTCCCTTGGCCTGGGTTTTACTATGCGGTCAATTCTGGGCGACGACCCGGTATCGGTAGATAAGGTTCTGCGGTTCGTCACCCAAATTGGGTTTGGGAAACAAGTTTAACTTGTGTTTTATTTTTGGTGTTTTATTCTACGGTTTTTAGACAATGAATCCCGCTTTTATTGTAGCACCGTTTGTTTTTACTTTTTAGCTGTTTTATTTTAATATTTGTCCGTAAGATTTTTAACGTTTTAACTGTTTTAGATTTTCACGTTTTACCTTCTTACAAGTTTACTGCTTTTTTAGTTTCCCCTTTTTAACCGTATTAATTTGTTTCAGACCGTAAAAATTGACCTGGGTCCCAAATGACCCAGCTGTCGACGGGCCCTTAAACTCCACACTCCACTCCACTCCGTTATCAGCATGTGTGCGGAAGCCGCTGAGCCCCCGCTGTCTTATCGGCGCGACGTACTTCTGTGCAGTTACGCCTGCAGACTCTGGTTTGCCGCGTCATCCGTCTTTTAGTTGTTTCTTTAATGACTCCTTGGACCGCCAATACTCAACGAGCTCCCTGGGGTTACTCCCTCGCTCTCTCCTTCGGACGTTGGACATCACTTCACCGGTGGCGTTTCCCAAAGGCGAAACGCAGTTTCCGCCATGGCTCCGACCAGAAACCCCCGTCGATCTGGGGTTAACGTCCATGCCGAAGTCCACTACACCAGCTTCGGTGCTCCGTTCAGCCTTTTCAGAAATTCAGACAGAGTTTGCTTACACCCGTTTTATCTACACTGGTGGCTTGAAGGACGATAGGGGAGTAGGATGTGCTTTTATCCATGGTCGCCAAAGTTATAGCTTTAGACTTTGAGGGCCGTGCTCGATTTTTACCACTGAGCTTTTTGGTATCTGCGAAGCTCTTTTATACATTCGTCGGCAAGCCTTGCAGCGCTGGGTTATCTGTTTGGATTCCTTGAGTGCGTTGGAGAGCCTACGATCGCTGTACATCTACCACCCCCTGGTGCAGCGTATCCAGGACAACCTTCATTCCCTCGCTAGTGCTGGCGCTAATGTGTCTTTCTTGTGGGTGCCTGGACACCTAGGCCTACCGGGAAACGAGGCTGCTGATGCTGCCGCGAAAGCAGCGGTTTTAGCTCTCAGGTGTTTTAGCTCTCACGTTCCCTCTGCTGATATTAGCGCGACTTTTCGCACTTCTATCCTTTGTCGTTGGACGGCGGAGTGGTCGAATATTCAGGGGAACAAACTCAGGGAGGTGAAGTACCTCCCTGTCACCTGGAGGAACTCCTCGCGTGCTTGTCGCCGCGAGGAAGTGATTTTAACCAGATTGCATGTCGGGCACTGTCACCTTTTATCACCGATGCTGCGCCGCCCTGTACTCATTGTCATGAGCCATTGATGATGCGGCACGTTTTAATTCAGTGCCAGTTTTTAGTTCAGTTACGTTTGTCCGTGGGTCTGCCAGCCACACTTGCTGAAGTGCTGGCAGATAAATCAAGTGCCGTAGAGCGTTTATTGCATTTTATCCGCCTTAGCGGTTTGGGCGACCGTGTTTGACTCACTGGTTTTATTGTTTAATTTTGTTAGTCGTGCGGTTTGTTTATATATTCCTTAAGGTGTCCTTGTCCCAGTTTTGCTCTACTTTTACGGCTTCTGGCACTGTGTTGGTGACTTTTTAAAGTTTTTAATGTTTTAATCTTAGGGGCTCAGTGTCTCAGTTGTTTTAGCCATTTTGTTCTGATTGGGCCCTAATGACCGTAGCAGTTGTGCGTTCTAAAGCCCTACTACTACTACTACCCTGTTCACTACAGCCGTCATTGGAAGGGTACAGTACTGGAGGGTGGGACGTGGTCAGCGCCCCCGAGCTCCGCCGGCCAGTTACGCGGCAATCGCGAATTGGAGCCGCTACTTCTCCATTAAGTAGCTCCTATAGTAGGAGCTAAGTAGGACCTAACGAGGCTGAGTGAACCCCCTCCCAGACCTCCCAGCCAGTTAAAATCCCCAAGTTGGTACTGAGGATCCAATCCGGTTCCTCCGCACCGGAGAAAAGCGCGCTCCCAACTGCACTTTTCTAATCTTCCTCGTGTAACAAGTATTGCTTACAACAGTCTGCAACTCATGAAACAAGTGTAGACAATAGCAACCCCACACCTCAAGTAACAAGTGTTGCCTATAACAGTCGGCAGTTCATGTAGGAGGTGTTGTCTTTAACAGTCTGTAGTTCGTGTAGGAAGTGTTGCCTATAACAGCCTGCAGTTCGTGTAGGAAGTGTTGCCTATAACAGTCTGTAGTTCGTGTAGGAAGTGTTGCCTATAACAGCCTGCAGTTCGTGTAGGAACTGTTGCCTTTATCAGCCTGTGCGCCGTGTAGGAGTTGTTACCTAGAGCAACCTTCGCCATGCATAACAAGTGTTGCCTATAACAGCCTACAGTTCGTGTAGGAAGTGTTGCCTATAACAGCCTGCAGTTCGTGTAGGAAGCGTTGCCTATAACAGCCTGCAGTTCGTGTAGGAAGTGTTGCCTTTATCAGCCTGTGCGCCGTATAGGAGCTGTTACCTAGAACAACCTTCGCCATGCAAAAGAAGTGTTGCCTATAACAGTCCGCAGTTCGTATAGGAAACGTTGCCTATAAGAGCCTGTAGTTCGTGTAGGAAGTGTTGCCTATAACAGCCTGCAGTTCGTGTAGGAAGTGTTGCCTATAACTGTCTGCAGTTCGTGTAGGAAGTGTTGCCTATAACAGCCTGCAGTTCGTGTAAGAAGTGTTGCCTATAACAGCCTGCAGTTCGTATAGGAAGTGTTGCTTATAACAGTCCGCAGTTCGTATAGGAAACGTTGCCTATAAGAGCCTGTAGTTCGTGTAGGAAGTGTTGCCTATAACAGCCTGCAGTTCGTGTAGGAAGTGTTGCCTATAACTGTCTGCAGTTCGTGTAGGAAGTGTTGCCTATAACAGCCTGCAGTTCGTGTAGGAAGTGTTGCCTATAACTGCCTGCAGTTCGTGTAGGAAGTGTTGCCTATAACAGCCTGCAGTTCGTATAGGAAGTGCTGCCTATAACAGTCTGCTGTTCGTATAGGAAACGTTGCCTATAACAGCCTGCAGTTCGTATAGGAAGTGTTGCCTATAACAGACCGTAGTTCGTATAGGAAACGTTGCCTATAACACCCTGCAGTTCGTATAGATAGTGTTACCTATAACAGCCTGTAGTTCGTGTAGCAACTGTTGCCTATAACAGCCTGCAGTTCGTGTAGGAAGTGTTGCCTATACCAGTCTGCAGTTCGTCTAGGAAGTGTTGCATATAACAGTCTGCAGTTCGTGTAGGAAGTGTTGCCTATAACTGTCTGCAGTTTGTGTAGGAAGTGTTGCCTATAACTGTCTGCAGTTCGTGTAGGAAGTGTTGTCTATAACAGCCTGCAGTTCGTGTAGGAAGTGTTGCCTATAACTGTCTGCAGTTCGTGTAGGAAGTGTTGCCTATAACAGTCTGCAGTTCGTGTAAGAAGTGTTGTCTATAACAGTCTGCAGTTCGTGTAGGAAGTGTTGCCTACAACTGTCTGCAGTTTGTGTAGGAAGTGTTGCCTATAACTGTCTGCAGTTCGTGTAGGAAGTGTTGCCTATAACAGCCTGTAGTTCGTGTAGGAAGTGTTGCCTATAACTGTCTGCAGTTCGTGTAGGAAGTGTTGCCAATAACTGTCTGCAGTTCGTGTAGGAAGTGTTGCCTATAACAGCCTGCAGTTCGTGTAGGAAGTGTTGCCTATACCAGTCTGCAGTTCGTATAGCAAGTGTTGCCTATAACAGCCTGCAGTTTGTGTAGGAAGTGCTGCCTATAACAGCCTGTAGTTCGTATAGCAAGTGTTACTTATAACAGTCTGCAGTTCGTATAGGAATTGTTGCCTATAGCAGTCTGCAGTTCGTGTAGGAAGTGTTGCCAATAACAGCCTTCAGTGTGTGTAGGAAGTGATGCCTATAACAGTCTGCGGTTCGTATAGGAAGTGTTGCCTATAACAGTCTGCAGTTCGTGTAGGAAGTGTTGCCTATAACAGCCTTCAGTGTGGGTAGGAAGTGTTGCCTATAACAGTCTTCAGTTCGTGTAGGAAGTGTTGCCTATAACAGTTTCAGTTCGTGTAGGAAGTGTTGCCTATCTCAGCCTGTGCGCCGTGTAGGAGCTGTTACCTAGAGCAACCTTCGCCATGCATAAGAAGGGCTGCCTATAACAGCCTACAGTTCGTGTAGGAAGTGTTGCCTATAACAGCCTTCAGTTCCTGTAGGAAGTGTTGCCTATATCAGCCTGTGCGCCGTGTAGGAGCTGTTACCTAGAGCAACCTACGCCATGCATAAGAACTGCTGCCTATAACAGCCTACAGTTCGTGTAGGAAGTGTTGCCTATAACAGTCTGCAGTTCGTGAAGGAATTGTTGCCTATAACAGTCTGCAGTTCGTGTAGGAAGTGATGCCTATAAGAGCCTTCAGTTCGTGTAGGAAATGTTGCCTATAACAGCCTGCAGTTGGTATAGGAAGTGTTGCCTATAACAGCCTTCAGTTCCTGTAGGAAGTGATGCCAATAACAGCCTGCAGTTCGTGTAGTAAGTGATGCCTATAACAGTCTGCGGTTCGTATAGGAAGTGTTGCTTATAACAGTCTGCAGTTCGTATAGGAAGTGTTGCCTATAACAGTGTGCAGTTCGTGTAGGAAGTTGCCTATAACAGCCTGTAGTTCTTATAGGAAGTGTTGCATATAACAGCCTGCAGTTCGTGAAGGAAGTGTTGCCTACAACAGCCTGTAGTTCGTATAGGAAGTGTTGCCTATAACAGACTGTAGTTCGTGTAGGAAGTTGCCTATAACACCCTGTAGTTGGTATAGGAAGTGTTACCTATAACAGCCTGCAGTTCGTGAAGGAAGTGTTGCCTATAACAGCCTGCAGTTCGTGAAGGAAGTGTTACCTATAACAGCCTGCAGTTCGTGAAGGAAGTGTTGCCTATAACAGCCTGCAGTTCGTGAAGGAAGTGTTGCCTATAACAGCCTGCGGTTCGTATAGGAAGTGTTGTCTTTAACAGCCTGTAGTTCGTGTAGGAAGTGTTGCCTATAACAGCCTGCAGTTCGTGTAGGAAGTGTTGCCTATAACAGTCTGTAGTTCGTGTAGGAAGTGTTGCCTATAACAGCCTGCAGTTCGTGTAGGAAGTGTTGCCTTTATCAGCCTGTGCGCCGTGCAGGAGTTGTTACCTAGAGCAACCTTCGCCATGCATAACAAGTGTTGCCTATAACAGCCTACAGTTCGTGTAGGATGTGTTGCCTATAACAGCCTGCAGTTCGTGTTGGAAGCGTTGCCTATAACAGCCTGCAGTTCGTGTAGGAAGTGTTACCTTTATCAGCCTGCAGTTCGTGTAGGAAGTGTTGCCTTTATCAGCCTGTGCGCCGTGTAGGAGTTGTTACCTAGAACAGCCTTCCCCATGCAAAAGAAGTGTTGCCTATAACAGTCCGCAGTTCGTATAGGAAACGTTGCCTATAAGAGCCTGTAGTTCGTGTAGGAAGTGTTGCCTATAACACCCTGCAGTTCGTGTAGGAAGTGTTGCCTATAACTGTCTGCAGTTCGTATAGGAAACGTTGCCTATAAGAGCCTGTAGTTCGTGCAGGAAGTGTTGCCTATAACAGCCTGCAGTTCGTGTAGGAAGTGTTGCCTATAACTGTCTGCAGTTCGTGTAGGAAGTGTTGCCTATAACAGCCTGCTGTTCGTATAGGAAACGTTGCCTATAACAGCCTGCAGTTCGTATAGGAAGTGTTGCCTATAACAGACCGTAGTTTGTATAGGAAACGTTGCCTATAACACCCTGCAGTTCGTATAGGAAGTGTTACCTATAACAGCCTGTACTTCGTGTAGCAACTGTTGCCTATAACAACCTGCAGTTCGTGTAGGAAGTGTTACCTATAACAGTCTGCAGTTCGTGTAGGAAGTGTTGCATATAACAGTCTGCAGTTCGTGTAGGAAGTGTTGCCTATAACTGTCTGCAGTTTGTGTAGGAAGTGTTGCCTATAACTGTCTGCAGTTCGTGTAGGAAGTGTTGCCTATAACAGTCTGCAGCTCGTGTAGGAAGTGTTGCCTATAATAGTCTGCAGTTCGTGTAGGAAGTGTTGCCTACAACTGTCTGCAGTTTGTGTAGGAAGTGTTGCCTATAACTGTCTGCAGTTCGTGTAGGAAGTGTTGCCTATAACAGCCTGTAGTTCGTGTAGGAAGTGTTGCCTATAGCTGTCTGCAGTTCGTGTAGGAAGTGTTGCCTATAACAGCCTGCAGTTCGTGTAGGAAGTGTTGCCTATACCAGTCTGCAGTTCGTATAGCAAGTGTTGCCTATAACAGCCTGCAGTTTGTGTAGGAAGTGCTGCCTATAACAGCCTGTAGTTCCTATAGCAAGTGTTGCCTATAACAGTCTGCAGTTCGTATAGGAATTGTTGCCTATAGCAGTCTGCAGTTCGTGTAGGAAGTGTTGCCAATAACAGCCTTCAGTGTGTGTAGGAAGTGATGCCTATAACAGTCTGCGGTTCGTATAGGAAGTGTTGCCTATAACAGTCTGCAGTTCGTGTAGGAAGTGTTGCCTATAACAGCCTTCAGTGTGGGTAGGAAGTGTTGCCTATAACAGTCTTCAGTTCGTGTAGGAAGTGTTGCCTATAACAGTCTTCAGTTCGTGTAGGAAGTGTTGCCTATCTCAGCCTGTGCGCCGTGTAGGAGCTGTTACCTAGAGCGACCTTCGCCATGCATAAGAAGGGCTGCCTATAACAGCCTACGGTTCGTGTAGGAAGTGTTGCCTATAACAGCCTTCAGTTCCTGTAGGAAGTGTTGCCTATATCAGCCTGTGCGCCGTGTAGGAGCTGTTACCTAGAGCAACCTACGCCATGCATAAGAACTGCTGCCTATAACAGCCTACAGTTCGTGTAGGAAGTGTTGCCTATAACAGTCTGCAGTTCGTGAAGGAATTGTTGCCTATAACAGTCTGCAGTTCGTGTAGGAAGTGATGCCTATAAGAGCCTTCAGTTCGTGTAGGAAATGTTGCCTATAACAGCCTGCAGTTGGTATAGGAAGTGCTGCCTATAACAGCCTTCAGTTCCTGTAGGAAGTGATGCCAATAACAGCCTGCAGTTCGTGTAGGAAGTGATGCCTATAACAGTCTGCGGTTCGTATAGGAAGTGTTGCTTATAACAGTCTGCAGTTCGTATAGGAAGTGTTGCCTATAACAGTGTGCAGTTCGTGTAGGAAGTTGCCTATAACAGCCTGTAGTTCTTATAGGAAGTGTTGCATATAACAGCCTGCAGTTCGTGAAGGAAGTGTTGCCTACAACAGCCTGTAGTTCGTATAGGAAGTGTTGCCTATAACAGACTGTAGTTCGTGTAGGAAGTTGCCTATAACACCCTGTAGTTCGTATAGGAAATGTTACCTATAACAGCCTGCAGTTCGTGAAGGAAGTGTTGCCTATAACAGCCTGCAGTTCGTGAAGGAAGTGTTGCCTATAACAGCCTGCAGTTCGTGAAGGAAGTGTTACCTATAACAGCCTGCAGTTCGTGAAGGAAGTGTTGCCTATAACAGCCTGCAGTTCGTGAAGGAAGTGTTGCCTATAACAGCCTGCAGTTCGTGAAGGAAGTGTTGCCTATAACAGCCTGCGGTTCGTATAGGAAGTGTTGTCTTTAACAGCCTGTAGTTCGTGTAGGAAGTGTTGCCTATAACAGCCTGCAGTTCGTGTAGGAAGTGTTGCCTATAACAGTCTGTAGTTCGTGTAGGAAGTGTTGCCTATAACAGCCTGCAGTTCGTGTAGGAAGTGTTGCCTTTATCAGCCTGTGCGCCGTGTAGGAGTTGTTACCTAGAGCAACCTTCGCCATGCATAACAAGTGTTGCCTATAACAGCCTACAGTTCGTGTAGGATGTGTTGCCTATAACAGCCTGCAGTTCGTGTAGGAGGCGTTGCCTATAACAGCCTGCAGTTCGTGTAGGAAGTGTTACCTTTATCAGCCTGCAGTTCGTGTAGGAAGTGTTGCCTTTATCAGCCTGTGCGCCGTGTAGGAGTTGTTACCTAGAACAGCCTTCCCCATGCAAAAGAAGTGTTGCCTATAACAGTCCGCAGTTCGTATAGGAAACGTTGCCTATAAGAGCCTGTAGTTCGTGTAGGAAGTGTTGCCTATAACAGCCTGCAGTTCGTGTAGGAAGTGTTGCCTATAACTGTCTGCAGTTCGTATAGGAAACGTTGCCTATAAGAGCCTGTAGTTCGTGCAGGAAGTGTTGCCTATAACAGCCTGCAGTTCGTGTAGGAAGTGTTGCCTATAACTGTCTGCAGTTCGTGTAGGAAGTGTTGCCTATAACAGCCTGCAGTTCGTGTAGGAAGTGTTGCCTATAACAGCCTGCTGTTCGTATAGGAAACGTTGCCTATAACAGCCTGCAGTTCGTATAGGAAGTGTTGCCTATAACAGACCGTAGTTTGTATAGGAAACGTTGCCTATAACACCCTGCAGTTCGTATAGGAAGTGTTACCTATAACAGCCTGTACTTCGTGTAGCAACTGTTGCCTATAACAACCTGCAGTTCGTGTAGGAAGTGTTACCTATAACAGTCTGCAGTTCGTGTAGGAAGTGTTGCATATAACAGTCTGCAGTTCGTGTAGGAAGTGTTGCCTATAACTGTCTGCAGTTTGTGTAGGAAGTGTTGCCTATAACTGTCTGCAGTTCGTGTAGGAAGTGTTGCCTATAACAGTCTGCAGTTCGTGTAGGAAGTGTTGCCTATAATAATCTGCAGTTCGTGTAGGAAGTGTTGCCTACAACTGTCTGCAGTTTGTGTAGGAAGTGTTGCCTATAACTGTCTGCAGTTCGTGTAGGAAGTGTTGCCTATAACAGTCTGTAGTTCGTGTAGGAAGTGTTGCCTATAACTGTCTGCAGTTCGTGTAGGAAGTGTTGCCTATAGCTGTCTGCAGTTCGTGTAGGAAGTGTTGCCTATAACAGTCTGCAGTTCGTATAGCAAGTGTTGCCTATAACAGCCTGCAGTTTGTGTAGGAAGTGTTGCCTATAACAGCCTGTAGTTCGTATAGCAAGTGTTGCCTATAACAGTCTGCAGTTCGTATAGGAATTGTTGCCTATAGCAGTCTGCAGTTCGTGTAGGAAGTGTTGCCAATAACAGCCTTCAGTGTGTGTAGGAAGTGATGCCTATAACAGTCTGCGGTTCGTATAGGAAGTGTTGCCTATAACAGTCTGCAGTTCGTGTAGGAAGTGTTGCCTATAACAGTCTTCAGTGTGGGTAGGAAGTGTTGCCTATAGCAGTCTTCAGTTCGTGTAGGAAGTGTTGCCTATATCAGCCTGTGCGACGTGTAGGAGCTGTTACCTAGAGCAACCTTCGCCATGCATAAGAAGTGCTGCCTATAACAGCCTACAGTTCGTGTACGAAGTGTTGCATATAACAGCCTTCAGTTCGTGTAGGAAGTGTTGCCTATATCAGCCTGTGCGCCGTGTAGGAGCTGTTACCTAGAGCAACCTTCGCCATGCATAAGAAGTGCTGCCTATAACAGCCTACAGTTCGTTTAGGAAGTGTTGCCTATAACAGTCTGCAGTTCGTGTAGGAAGTGATACCTATAACAGCCTTCAGTTCGCGTAGGAAATGTTGCCTATAACAGCCTGCAGTTGGTATAGGAAGTGTTGCCTATAACAGCCTTCAGTTCATGTAGGAAGATAACAGCCTACAGTTCGTGTAGGAAGTGTTGCCTATAACAGTCTGCAGTTCCTGTAGGAGGTGATGCCAATAACAGCCTGCAGTTCGTGTAGGAAGTGATGCCTATAACAATCTGCGGATCGTATAGGAAGTGTTGCTTATAACAGTCTGCAGTTCGTATAGGAAGTGTTGCCTATAACAGTCTGCAGTTCGTGTAGGAAGTTGCCTATAACAGCCTGTAGTTCTTATAGGAAGTGTTGCGTGTAACAGCCTGCAGTTCGTGAAGGAAGTGTTGCATATAACAGCCTGTAGTTCGTATAGGAAGTGTTGCCTATAACAGCCTGCAGTTCGTGTAGGAAGTTGCCTATAACACCCTGTAGTTCGTATAGGAAGTGTTACCTATAACAGCCTGCAGTTCGTGAAGGAAGTGTTGCCTATAACAGCCTGCAGTTCGTGAACGAAGTGTTACCTATAACAGCCTGCAGTTCGTGAAGGAAGTGTTGCCTATAACAGCCTGCAGTTCGTGAAGGAAGTGTTGCCTATAACAGCCTGCAGTTCGTGTAGGAAGTGATGCCTATAACAGCCTGCGGTTCGTATAGGAAGTGTTGCCTATAACAGCCTGTAGTTCGTATAGGAAGTGTTGCCTATAACAGCCTGCAGTTCGTGTAGGAAGTTGCCTATAACAGCCTGTAGTTCGTATAGGAAGTGTTGTCTATAACAGCCTGTAGTTCGTATAGGAAGTGTTGCCTATAACAGTCTGCAGTTCGTATAGCAAGTGTTGCCTATAACAGCCTGCAGTTTGTGTAGGAAGTGTTGCCTATAACAGCCTGTAGTTCGTATAGCAAGTGTTGCCTATAACAGTCTGCAGTTCGTATACGAATTGTTGCCTATAGCAGTCTGCAGTTCGTGTAGGAAGTGTTGCCAATAACAGCCTTCAGTGTGTGTAGGAAGTGATGCCTATAACAGTCTGCGGTTCGTATAGGAAGTGTTGCCTATAACAGCCTTCAGTGTGGGTAGGAAGTGTTGCCTATAACAGTGTTCAGTTCGTGTAGGAAGTGTTGCCTATAACAGTGTTCAGCTCGTGTAGGAAGTGTTGCCTCTATCAGCCTGTGCGCCGTGTAGGAGCTGTTACCTAGAGCAACCTTCGCCATGCATAAGAAGTGCTGCCTATAACAGTCTGCAGTTCGTGTAGGAAGTGATGCCTATAACAGCCTTCAGTTCGTGTAGGAAATGTTGCCTATAACAGCCTGCAGTTGTTATAGGAAGTGTTGCCTATAACAGCCTTCAGTTCATGTAGGAAATGTTGCCTATAACAGCCTGCACTTGGTATAGGAAGTGTTGCCTATAACAGTCTGCTGTTCGTATAGGAATTGTTACCTATAACAGCCTTCAGTTGGTGTAGGAAATGTTGCCTATAACAGCTTGCAGTTGGTATAGGAAGTGTTGCCTATAACAGTCTGCTGTTCGTATAGGAATTGTTACCTATAACAACCTTCAGTTGGTGTAGGAAATGTTGCCTATAACAGCTTGCAGTTGGTATAGGAAGTGTTGCCTATAACAGTCTGCTGTTCGTATAGGAATTGTTACCTATAACAGCCTTCAGTTCGTGTAGGAAATGTTGCCTATAATAGCCTGCAGTTGGTATAGGAAGTGTTGCCTATAACAGTCTGCTGTTCGTATAGGAATTGTTACCTATAACAGTCTGCAGTTCGTGTAGGAAGTGTTGCCTATAACAGCCTGTAGTTCGTATAGGAAGTGTTGCCTATAACAGCCTACAGTTCGTATAAGAAGTGTTGCCTATAACAGTCCGCAGTTCGTGTAAGAAGTGTTGCCTATAGCAGCCTTCAGTTCGTGTAGGAAGTGTTGCCTATAACAGCCTACAGTTCGTATAGGAAGTGTTGCCTATAACAGCCTGCAGTTCGTGTAGGAAGTGTTGCCTTTAACAGCCTACAGTTCGCATAGGAAGTGTTGCCTATAACAGCCTTCAGTTCGTGTAGGAAGTGTTGCCTATAACAACCTGCAGTTCGTGTAAGAAGTGTTGCCTATAACAGCCTGCAGTTCGTGTAAGAAGTGTTGCCTATAACAGCCTTCAGTTCGTGTAAGAAGTGTTGCCTATAACAGCCTCCAGTTCATGTAAGAAGTGTTGCCTATAACAGCCTTCCGTTCGTGTAAGAAGTGTTGCCTATAACAACCTGCAGTTCGTGTAAGAAGTGTTGCCTATAACAGCCTTCAGTTCGTGTAAGAGGTGTTGCCTATAACAGCCTTCAGTTCGTGTAGAAAGTGTTGCCTATAACAGCCTTCAGTTCGTGTAGGAAGTGTTGCCTATAACAGCCTGCAGTTCGTGTAAGAAGTGTTGCCTATAACAGCCTTCAGTTCGTGTAGGAAGTGTTGCCTATAACAGCCTTCAGTTCGTGTAGGAAGTGTTGCCTATAACAACCTGCAGTTCATGTAAGAAGTGTTGCCTATAACAGCCTGCAGTTCGTGTAAGAAGTGTTGGCTATAACAGCCTTCAGTTCGTGTAAGTAATGTTAACTATAACAGCCTGCAATTCCTATAGGAAGTGTTGCCTATAACAGTCTGCAGTTCGTGTAGGAACTGATGCCTATAAACAGCCTGCAGTTTGTATAGGAAATTTGCCTATAACAGCCTGCAGTTCGTGTAAGAAGTGTTGCCTATAACAGCCTACAGTTCGTGTTGGAAGTGTTACCTAGAGCAACCTTCGCCATGCATAAGAAATGTTGCCTGTAGCAGCTTAGAAAGCCTCTCTTATTGGTAGATATTGCCTATCTAAAGGTATCGGGTCCTGCGCCTCTTTTATGATGTGATGATTTCGCTTATATCAATCTCTACGTATAGCTACTGTTGCATACATCATCCTATTCCTGAGTGCGCAGGCTACATCTCTTGTAAGAATCGTTGCGTATAACACCCTGCCACTCATGTAACAGTGGTCGTCTATAAGTCAGCAATTAATGTAAACATCACCCATAACAGCCTGCACCTCATGTGAAACATATTGCCTTCTTCCGCCTATACTAGCCTACAAAGCTTCTCATAAGATTTGCCTATCTAAACCTATAGTGTCCTGCAGTTCTAGTGATAAGTGTTGCATAATTCAGCTGATCCTAAATCCAACTGCTTCACATATTCTAATTGTGGCGTACCTCGTCCTGTTGTAACCAACACTTCATTGAAGAAGTGTTGCGTTGTTAATGTGTATGTGGAGGCTAATATGCAGCTATTCTATTCCGAAACTATGCTCGTTTAACGTGTTCAAGTTCTCAAGCTACACTATACTAACTCTATATTCATGTAACAGGTTTTATCCCTCTCAAGCTGTATGTATACTGCCTTACCTGTACCTGATGTACCCTACCTCAGACTATACTGGGCTGGAGCTCTTCTCACAGCATACACCAGCCTGAAGATATTCTGATGTAGTAGGTGTTGCTTATTTCGCCATATATTAGTCTGCACCTCGACTGGTGGAAGAAGTGTTGTATACATCAGCGTATAATAGCCTGAAGCATTTCGTATGTAACAGGTATTAGCAGCCTCAGCCTATACCAGCCTGCACCTCGTCTCGTGTATCAAGTGTTGCCTACCTCAGCCTAAAATAGCCTATAGCTATTCATATGCTAGTTATTAAAAACCTCAGACTGTACCAGCCTGCCACACGTCTCATGTACACAGTGTTGCCTATCTCAGCCTATACCAGCCTGCCTCTCGTCTCATGTATACAGTGTTGCCTATCTCAACCTATACCAGCCTGCCTCTCGTCTCATGTATACAGTGTTGCCTATCTCAGCCTATAACATCCTACCCCTCGTCTCATGTATGCAGTGTTGCCTATCTCAGCCTATACCAGCATACTCGTCTCATGCATACAGTGTTGCCTATCTCAGCCTATAACAGCCTACCCCTCGTCTCATATATACAGTGCTGCCTATCTCAGCCTATACCAGCCTACCCCTCGTCTCATGTATACAGTGTTGCCTATCTCAGCCTATACCAGCATACTCGTCTCATGTATACAGTGCTGCCTATCTCAGCCTATACCAGCCTACCCCTCGTCTCATGTATGCAGTGTTGCCTATCTCAGCCTATACCAGCATACTCGTCTCATGTATACAGTGTTGCCTATCTCAGCCTATACCAGCATACTCGTCTCATATATACAGTGCTGCCTATCTCAGCCTATACCAGCCTATCCCTCGTCTCATGTATGCAGTGTTGCCTATCTCAGCCTATACCAGCATACTCGTCTCATGTATACAGTGTTGCCTATCTCAGCCTATACCAGCCTACCCCTCGTCTCATGTATACAGTGTTGAATATCTCAGCCTATACCAGCCTGCTCCTCGTCTCATGTATACAGTGTTGCCTATCTCAGCCTATACCAGCCTGCCCCGCGTCTCATGTATACAGTGTGCCTATCTAAGCCTATGCCAGCCTGCTCCTCGTCTCATGCATACAGTGTTGCCTATCTCAGCCTATACCAGAGTGCCCCTCGTCTCATGTATACAGTGTTGCCTATCTCAGCCTATACCAGCCTGCCCCTCGTCTCATGTATACAGTGTTGCCTATCTGAGCCTATACCAGCCTGCCCCGCGTCTTATGTAGAAAGTGTTGGCTATCTTGCACCAACTCTTATGTGATGTGTAGCCTATCTCAGCCTATATTAGCCCACACCTTGTTTCAGGTACGGAAAGTTGCCTACGTCAGCCTACTCGCATAGCAGCCCGCACCTTGGCCCGTGTACGAAGTGTTGCCTACGTCAACCTACTGCACCACGTCGGGTTGAGAAGTATTGCTTATCTCAGCTTGCATCTCATCTCGTGTACTACAGCTTCTCTCATGTTTATAGTGTTGCATATCTTAGCCTATACCTTCTCTCATGTATAAAGTGTTGCCTATCTTATCCTATCCTTTGTCTCATAAATAAAGTGTTGCCTATCTTATCCTATCCTTTGTCTCATAAATAAAGTGTTGCCTATCTTAGCCTATACATTGTCTCATGCATATAGTGTTGCCTATCTTAGTCTATACCTTGTCTCATATGTATAGTGTTGCCTATCTTAGCCTATACTAGCCTATACCTTGTCTCATGTATATAGTGTTGCCTATCTTAGCCTATACTAGCCTATACATAGTCTCATGTATATAGTGTTGCCTATACTAGCCTATACCTTGTCTCATGTATATAGTGTTGCCTATCTTAGCCTATACTAGCCTATACCTTGTCTCATGTATATAGTGTTGCCTATCTTAGCCTATAGTAGCCTATACCTTGTCTCATGTATATAGTGTTGCCAATCTTAGCCTATACTAGCCTATACGTAGTCTCATGTATATAGTGTTTCCTATCTTAGCCTATACTATCCTATACCTTGTCTCATGTATATAGTGTTGCCTATCTTAGCCTATACTAGCCTATACGAAGTCTCATGTATATAGTGTTGCCTATCTTAGCCTATAGTAGCCTATACCTTGTCTCATGTATATAGTGTTGCCTATCATAGCCTACACTAGCCTATACCTTGTCTCATGTATATAGTGTTGCCTATCTTACCCTATACTAGCCTATACCTTGTCTCATGTATATAGTGTTGCCTATCTTAGCCCATACTAGCCTATACGTAGTCTCATGTATATAGTGTTGCCTATCTTAGCCTATACTAGCCTATACGTAGTCTCATGTATATAGTGTTGCCTATCTTAGCCTATACCTTGTCTCATATGTATAGTGTTGCCTATCTTAGCCTATACTAGCCTATACGTAGTCTCATGTATATAGTGTTGCCTATCTTAGCCTATACCTTGTCTCATGCATATAGTGGTGCCTATCTTAGCCTATACTAGCCCACACCTTATCTCATGCATATAGTGGTGCCTATCTTAGCCTATACTAGCCTATACCTTGTCTCATGCATATAGTGGTGTCTATCTTAGCCTATACCTTGTCTCATGTATATAGTGTTGCCTATCTTAGCCTATACCTTGTCTCATGCATATAGTGGTGCCTATCTTAGCCTATACCTTGTCTCATGCATATAGTGTTACCTATCTTAGCCTATACCTTGTCTCATGTGTATAGTGTTGCCTATCTTAGCCTATACTAGCCTACACCTTATCTCATGCATATAGTGGTGCCTATCTTAGCCTATACCTTGTCTCATGTATATAGTGGTGCCTATCTTAGCGTATACTAGCCTACACCTTATCTCATGCATATAGTGGTGCCTATCCTAGCCTATACCTTGTCTCATGCATATAGTGGTGTCTATCTTAGCCTATACCTTGTCTCATGTATATAGTGTTGCCTATCTTAGCCTATACCTTGTCTCATGCATATAGTGGTGCCTATCTTAGCCTATACCTTGTCTCATGTATATAGTGTTGCCTATCTTAGCCTATACTAGCCTATACGTAGTCTCATCTATATAGTGTTGCCTATCTTAGCCTATACTAGCCTATACCTTGTCTCATGTATATAGTGTTGCCTATCTTAGCCTATACTAGCCTATACGTAGCCTCATGTATATAGTGTTGCCTATCTTAGCCTACACTAGCCTATACCTTGTCTTATGTATATAGCGTTGCCTGTCATAGCCTATACCTTGTCTCATGTATATAGTGTTGCCTATCTTAGCCTATACTAGCCTATATGTAGTCTCATGTATAAAGTGTTGCCTATCTTAGCCTATACTAGCGTATACGTAGTCTCATGTATATAGTGTTGCCTATCTTAGCCTATACTAGCCTATACCTTGTCTCATGTATATAGTGTTGCCTATCTTAGCCTATACGTAGTCTCATGTATATAGTGTTGGATATACTAGCCTATACGTAGTCTCATGTATATAGTGTTGCCTATCTTAGCCTATACTAGCCTATACCTTGTCTCATGTATAAAGTTTTGCCTATCTTAGCCTATACTAGCCTATACGTAGTCTCATGTATATAGTGTTGCCTATCTTAGCCTATACGTAGTCTCATGTATATAGTGTTGCCTATCTTAGCCTATACCTTGTCTCATGCATATAGTGGTGCCTATCTTAGCCTATACTAGCCTACACCTTATCTCATGCATATAGTGGTGCCTATCTTAGCCTATACTAGCCTACACCTTGTCTCATGCATATAGTGGTGTCTATCTTAGCCTATACCTTGTCTCATGCATATAGTGGTGCCTATCTTAGCCTATACCTTGTCTCATGCATATACTGTTACCTATCTTAGCCTATAGCTTGTCTCATGTATAAAGTGTTGCCTATCTTAGCCTATACGTTATCTCATGCATATAGTGGTGCCTATATTAGCCTATACCTTGTCTCATGCATATACTGTTACCTATCTTAGCCTATACTAGCCTATAGCTTGACTCATGTATAAAGTGTTGTCTATCTTAGCCTATACCTTGTCTCATGTATATTATGTTGCCTATCTTAGCCTATACTTTGTCTCATGCATATAGTGGTGCCTATCTTAGCCTATACCTTGTCTCATGCATATAGTGATGCCTATCTTAGCCTATACCTTGGCTCATGCATATAGTGGTGCCTATCTTAGCCTATACCTTGTCACATGCATATAGTGGTGCCTATCTTAGCCTATACCTTGTCTCATGCATATAGTGTTGCCTATCTTAGCCTATACCTTGTCTCATGCATATAGTGGTGCCTATCTTAGCCTATACTAGCCTATACCTTGTCTCATGTATAAAGCGTTGCCTATACTAGCCTATACCTTGTCTCATGTATAAAGCGTTGCCTATCTTAGCCTATACTAGCCTATACCTTCTCTCATGCATATAGTGTTGCCTATCTTAGCCTATACCTTGTCTCATGTATATAGTGTTGCCTATCTTAGCCTATACTAGCCTACACCTTATCTCATGAATATAGTGGTGCCTATCTTAGCCTATACTAGCCTATACCTTGTCTCATGCATATAGTGGTGTCTATCTTAGCCTATACCTTGTCTCATGTATATAGTGTTGCCTATCTTAGCCTATACCTTGTCTCATGCATATAGTGGTGCCTATCTTAGCCTATACTAGCCTATAGCTTGTCTCATGTATAAAATGTTGCCTATCTTAGCCTATACCTTGTCTCATGTATATTATGTTGCCTATCTTAGCCTATACCTTGTCTCATGCATATAGTGGTGCCTATCTTAGCCTATACCTTGGCTCATGCATATAGTGGTGCCTATCTTAGCCTATATTAGCCTATACCTTGTCTCACGTATAAAGCGTTGCCTATCTTAGCCTATACTAGCCTATACCTTCTCTCATGCATATGGTGGTGCCTATCTTAGCCTATACCTTGTCTCATGCATATAGTGTTGCCTATCTTAGCCTATACCTTGTCTCATGTATATAGTGTTGCCTATCTTAGCCTATACCTTGTTGCATATCTTAGCCTATAGTAGCCTATAGCTTGTCTCATGTATAAAGTGGTGCCTATCTTAGCCTATACTAGCCTATACCTAGTGTCATGCATATAGTGTTGCATATCTTAGCCTATACTAGCCTATACCTTATCTCATGCATATAGTGGTGCCTATCTTAGCCTATACTAGCCTATACCTTGTGTCATGCATATAGTGTTGCATATCTTAGCCTATACTAGCCTATAGCTTGTCTCATGTATAAAGAGTTGCCTATCTTAGCCTATACCTTGTCTCATGTATATAGCGTTGCCTATCTTAGCCTATACCTTGTCTCATGTATATACTGTTGCCTATCTTAGCCTATACCAGCCTATACCTTATCTCATGGATATAGTGTTGCCTATCTTAGCCTATACCTTGTCTGATGTATATAGTGTTGCCTATCCTAGCCTATACCTTGTCTCATGTATATAGTGTTGCCTATCTTAGCCTATACCTGGTCTCATGTATACAGTGTTGCCTATCTTAGCCTATACCTTGTCTCATGTATATAGTGTTGCCTATCTTAGCCTATACTAGCCTATACCTTGTCTCATGTATATAGCGTTGCCTATCATAGCCTGTACCTTGTCTCATGTATATAGTGTTGCCTATCCTAGCCTATACCTTGTCTCATGTATATAGTGTTGCCTATCTTAGCCTATACTAGCCTATACGAAGTCTCATGTATATAGTGTTGGATATCTTAGCCTATACTAGCCTATACGTAGTCTCATGTATATAGTGTTGCCTATCTTAGCCTATACCTTGTCTCATGCATATAGTGGTGCCTATCTTAGCCTATACTAGCCCACACCTTATCTCATGCATATAGTGGTGCCTATCTTAGCCTATACTAGCCTATACCTTGTCTCATGCATATAGTGGTGTCTATCTTAGCCTATACCTTGTCTCATGTATATAGTATTGCCTATCTTAGCCTATACCTTGTCTCATGCATATAGTGGTGCCTATCTTAGCCTATACCTTGTCTCATGCCTATAGTGTTGCCTATCTTAGCCTATACCTTGTCTCATGTGTATAGTGTTGCCTATCTTAGCCTATACTAGCCTACACCTTATCTCATGCATATAGTGGTGCCTATCTTAGCCTATACCTTGTCTCATGTAAATAGTGGTGCCTATCTTAGCCTATACTAGCCTACACCTTATCTCATGCATATAGTGTTGCATATCTTAGCCTATACTAGCCTATACCTTATCTCATGCATATAGTGGTGCCTATCTTAGCCTATACTAGCCTATACCTTGTGTCATGCATATAGTGTTGCATATCTTAGCCTATACTAGCCTATAGCTTGTCTCATGTATAAAGAGTTGCCTATCTTAGCCTATACCTTGTCTCATGTATATAGCGTTGCCTATCTTAGCCTATACCTTGTCTCATGTATATACTGTTGCCTATCTTAGCCTATACTAGCCTATACCTTATCTCATGGATATAGTGTTGCCTATCTTAGCCTATACCTTGTCTGATGTATATAGTGTTGCCTATCTTAGCCTATACCTGGTCTCATGTATACAGTGTTGCCTATCTTAGCCTATACCTGGTCTCATGTATATAGTGTTGCCTATCTTAGCCTATACTAGCCTATACCTTGTCTCATGTATATAGCGTTGCCTATCATAGCCTGTACCTTGTCTCATGTATATAGTGTTGCCTATCCTAGCCTATACCTTGTCTCATGTATATAGTGTTGCCTATCTTAGCCTATACGTAGTCTCATGTATATAGTGTTGCCTATCTTAGCCTATACCTTGTCTCATGTATATAGTGTTGCCTATCTTAGCCTATACCTTGTCTCATGCATATAGTGGTGCCTATCTTAGCCTATACTAGCCCACACCTTATCTCATGCATATAGTGGTGCCTATCTTAGCCTATACTAGCCTATACCTTGTCTCATGCATATAGTGGTGTCTATCTTAGCCTATACCTTGTCTCATGTATATAGTATTGCCTATCTTAGCCTATACCTTGTCTCATGCATATAGTGGTGCCTATCTTAGCCTATACCTTGTCTCATGCCTATAGTGTTGCCTATCTTAGCCTATACCTTGTCTCATGTGTATAGTGTTGCCTATCTTAGCCTATACCTTGTCTCATGTAAATAGTGGTGCCTATCTTAGCCTATACTAGCCTACACCTTATCTCATGCATATAGTGGTGCCTATCCAAGCCTATACCTTGTCTCATGCATATAGTGGTGTCTATCTTAGCCTATACCTTGTCTCATGCATATAGTGGTGCCTATCTTAGCCTATACCTTGTCTCATGCATATAGTGTTGCCTATCTTAGCCTATACCTTGTCTCATGTATATAGTGTTGCCTATCTTAGCCTATACTAGCCTATACGTAGTCTCATGTATATAGTGTTACCTATCTTAGCCTATACCTTGTCTCATGTATAAAGTGTTGCCTATCTTAGCCTATACTAGCGTATACGTAGTCTCATGTATATAGTGTTGCCTATCTTAGCCTATACTAGCCTATACCTTGTCTCATGTATATAGTCTTGCCTAGCTTAGCCTATACGTAGTCTCATGTATATAGTGTTGGATATCTTAGCCTATACTACCCTATACGTAGTCTCATGTATATAGTGTTGCCTATCTTAGCCTATACTAGCCTATACCTTGTCTCATGTATAAAGTGTTGCCTGTCTTAGCCTATACGTAGTCTCATGTATATAGTGTTGCCTATCTTAGCCTATACTAGCCTATACGTAGTCTCATGTATATAGTGTTGCCTATCTTAGCCTATACCTTGTCTCATGTATATAGTGTTCCTATCTTAGCCTACACTAGCCTATACCTTGTCTTATGTATATAGCGTTGCCTGTCATAGCCTATACCTTGTCTCATGTATATAGTGTTGCCTGTCTTAGCCTATACCTTGTCTCATGTATATAGTGTTGCCTATCTTAGCCTATACTAGCCTATATGTAGTCTCATGTATAAAGTGTTGCCTATCTTAGCCTATACTAGCCTATACCTTGTCTCATGTATATAGTGTTGCCTATCTTAGCCTATACGTAGTCTCATGTATATAGTGTTGGATATACTAGCCTATACGTAGTCTCATGTGTATAGTGTTGCCTATCTTAGCCTATACTAGCCTATACCTTGTCTCATGTATAAAGTTTTGCCTATCTTAGCCTATACTAGCCTATACGTAGTCTCATGT
Source organism: Tenodera sinensis (assembly GCA_030765045.1). Taxonomy (NCBI): domain Eukaryota; kingdom Metazoa; phylum Arthropoda; class Insecta; order Mantodea; family Mantidae; genus Tenodera; species Tenodera sinensis. The sequence continues at coordinate 39,862,102 of CM060970.1, forward strand.
ATATAGTGTTGCCTATCTTAGCCTATACTAGCCTATACGTAGTCTCATGTATATAGTGTTGCCTATCTTAGCCTATACTAGCCTATACGTAGTCTCATGTATATAGTGTTGCCTATCTTAGCCTATACCTTGTCTCATGCATATAGTGGTGCCTATCTTAGCCTATACTAGCCTACACCTTATCTCATGCATATAGTGGTGCCTATCTTAGCCTATACTAGCCTACACCTTGTCTCATGCATATAGTGTTGCCTATCTTAGCCTATACCTTGTCTCATGCATATACTGTTACCTATCTTAGCCTATAGCTTGTCTCATGTATAAAGTGTTCCCTATCTTAGCCTATACGTTATCTCATGCATATAGTGGTGCCTATCTTAGCCTATACCTTGTCTCATGCATATACTGTTACCTATCTTAGCCTATACTAGCCTATAGCTTGACTCATGTATAAAGTGTTGTCTATCTTAGCCTATACCTTGTCTCATGTATATTATGTTGCCTATCTTAGCCTATACCTTGTCTCATGCATATAGTGGTGCCTATCTTAGCCTATACTAGCCTATACCTTGTCTCATGTATAAAGCGTTGCCTATACTAGCCTATACCTTGTCTCATGTATAAAGCGTTGCCTATCTTAGCCTATACTAGCCTATACCTTCTCTCATGCATATGGTGGTGCCTATCTTAGCCTATACCTTGTCTCATGTATATAGTGTTGCCTATCTTAGCCTATACCTTGTCTCATGCATATAGTGGTGCCTATCTTAGCCTATACTAGCCTACACCTTATCTCATGCATATAGTGGTGCCTATCTTAGCCTATACTAGCCTATACCTTGTCTCATGCATATAGTGGTGTCTATCTTAGCCTATACCTTGTCTCATGTATATAGTGTTGCCTATCTTAGCCTATACCTTGTCTCATGCATATAGTGGTGCCTATCTTAGCCTATACCTTGTCTCATGCATATACTGTTACCTATCTTAGCCTATACTAGCCTATAGCTTGTCTCATGTATAAAATGTTGCCTATCTTAGCCTATACCTTGTCTCATGTATATTATGTTGCCTATCTTAGCCTATACCTTGTCTCATGCATATAGTGGTGCCTATCTTAGCCTATACCTTGGCTCATGCATATAGTGGTGCCTATCTTAGCCTATACCTTGTCTCATGCATATAGTGTTGCCTATCTTAGCCTATACCTTGTCTCATGCATATAGTGGTGCCTATCTTAGCCTATATTAGCCTATACCTTGTCTCATGTATAAAGCGTTGCCTATCTTAGCCTATACTAGCCTATACCTTCTCTCATGCATATGGTGGTGCCTATCTTCGCCTATACCTTGTCTCATGCATATAGTGTTTCCTATCTTAGCCTATACCTTGTCTCATGTATATAGTGTTGCCTATCTTAGCCTATACCTTGTCTCATGCATATAGTGTTTCCTATCTTAGCCTATACCTTGTCTCATGTATATAGTGTTGCCTATCTTAGCCTATACTAGCCTATACCTTCTCTCATGCATATGGTGGTGCCTATCTTAGCCTATACCTTGTCTCATGCATATAGTGTTTCCTATCTTAGCCTATACCTTGTCTCATGTATATAGTGTTGCCTATCTTAGCCTATAGCTTGTCTCATATGTATAGTGTTGCCTATCTAAGCCTATACCTTGTCTCATGTATATAGTGTTGCCTATCTTAGCCTATACCTTGTCTCATATGTATAGTGTTGCCTATCTTAGCCTATACCTTGTCTCATGTATATAGTGTTGCCTATCTTAGCCTATACCTTGTCTCATATGTATAGTGTTGCCTATCTTAGCCTATACTAGCCTATACCTTGTCTCATGTATATAGTGTTACCTATCTTAGCCTATACTAGCCTATACCTTGTCTCATGTATATAGTGTTGGCTATCTTAGCCTATACTAGCCTATACCTTGTCTCATGTATATAGTGTTACCTATCTTAGCCTATACTAGCCTATACCTTGTCTCATGTATATAGTGTTGCCTGTCTTAGCCTATACCTTGTCTCATATGTATAGTGTTGCCTATCTTAGCCTATACTAGCCTATACCTTGTCTCATGTATATAGTGTTACCTATCTTAGCCTATACTAGCCTATACCTTGTCTCATGTATATAGTGTTGCCTATACTAGCCTATACCTTGTCTCATGTGTATAGTGTTGCCTATCTTAGCCTATACCTTGTCTCATGTATATAGTGTTGCCTATCTTAGCCTATACGTTGTCTCATATGTGTAGTGTTGCCTATCTTAGCCTATACCTTGTCTCATGTATATAGTGTTGCCTATCTTAGCCTATACTAGCCTATACCTTGTCTCATGTATATAGTTTTGCCTATCTTAGCCTATACCTTGTCTCATATGTATAGTGTTGCCTATCTAAGCCTATACCTTGTCTCATGTATATAGTGTTGCCTATCTTAGCCTATACCTTGTCTCATGTATATAGTGTTGCCTATCTTAGCCTATACCTTGTCTCATATGTATAGTGTTGCCTATCTTAGCCTATTCCTTGTCTCATGTATATAGTGTTGCCTATCTTAGCCTATACCTTGTCTCATATGTATAGTGTTGCCTATCTTAGCCTATACCTTGTCTCATGTATATAGTGTTGCCTATCTTAGCCTATACTAGCCTATACCTTGTCTCATGTATATAGTGTTGCCTATCTTAGCCTATACCTTGTCTCATGTAGGTATATAGTGTTGCCTGTCTTAGCCTATACCTTGTCTCATGTATATAGTGTTGCCTATCTTAGCCTATACTAGCCTATACCTTGTCTCATGTATATAGTGTTGGCTCTCTTAGCCTATACTAGGCTATACATTGTCTCATGTATATAGTGTTGCCTATACTAGCCTATACCTTGTCTCATGTATATAGCTGTTGCCTATCTTAGCCTATACTAGCCTATACCTTGTCTCATGTATATAGTGTTGCCTATCTTAGCCTATACTAGCCTATACCTTTTCTCATGCATATAGTGTTGCCTATCTTAGCCTATACTAGCCTATACCTTGTCTCATGCATATAGTGTTGCCTATCTTAGCCTATACTAGCCTATACCTTGTCTCATGTATATAGTGTTGCCTATCTTAGCCTATACCTTGTCTCATGTATATTGTGTTGCCTATCTTAGCCTATACTAGCCTATACCTTGTCTCATGTATATAGTGTTGCCTATACTAGCCTATACCTTGTCTCATGTATATAGTGTTGCCTATCTTAGCCTATACTAGCCTATACCTTGTCTCATGTATATAGTGTTGGCTATCTTAGCCTATACCTTGTCTCATATGTATAGTGTTGCCTATCTTAGCCTATACCTTGTCTCCTGTAGGTATATAGTGTTGCCTGTCTTAGCCTATACCTTGTCTCATATGTATAGTGTTGCCTATCTTAGCCTATACTAGCCTATACCTTGTCTCATGTATATAGTGTTGCCTATCTTAGTCTATACCTTGTCTCATATGTATAGTGTTGCCTATCTTAGCCTATACTAGCCCATACCTTGTCTCATGTATATAGTGTTGCCTATCTTAGCCTATACTAGCCTATACCTTGTCTCATGTATATAGTGTTTCCTATCTTAGCCTATACTTTGTCTCATGTATATAGTGTTGCCTATCTTAGCCTATACCTTGTCTCATGTATATAGTGTTGCCTATCTTAGCCTATACCTTGTCTCATATGTATAGTTTCGCCTATCTTAGCCTATACCTTGTCTCATATGTTTAGTGTTGCCTATCTTAGCCTATACTAGCCTATACCTTGTCTCATGTAGGTATATAGTGTTGCCTGTCTTAGCCTATACCTTATCTCATGTATATAGTGTTGCCTATCTTAGCCTATACTAGCCTATACCTTGTCTCATGTATATAGTGTTGCCTATCTTAGCCTATACTAGCCTATACCTTGTCTCATGTATATAGTGTTGCCTATACTAGCCTATACCTTGTCTCATGTATATAGTGTTGCCTATCTTAGCCTATCTTAGCCTATACCTTGTCTCATGTATATAGTGTTGCCTATCTTAGCCTATATTAGCCTATACCTTGTTTAATGCATATAGTGTTGCCTATCTTAGCCTATACTAGCCTATACCTTGTCTCATGTATATAGTGTTGCCTATACTAGCCTATACCTTGTCTCATGTATATAGTGTTGCCTATCTTGGCCTATACTAGCCTATACCTTGTCTCATGTATATAGTGTTGCCTATCTTAGCCTATCTTAGCCTATACCTTGTCTCATATGTATAGTGTTGCCTATCTTAGCCTATACCTTGTCTCATGTATATAGTGTTGCCTATCTTAGCCTATACCTTGTCTCATATGTATAGTGTTGCCTATCTAAGCCTATACCTTGTCTCATGTATATAGTGTTGCCTATCTTAGCCTATACTAGCCTATACCTTGTCTCATGTATATAGTGTTGCCTATCTTGGCCTATACTAGCCTATACCTTGTCTCATGTATATAGTGTTGCCTATCTTAGCCTATACTAGCCTACACCTTATCTCATGAATATAGTGGTGCCTATCTTAGCCTATACTAGCCTATACCTTGTCTCATGCATATAGTGGTGTCTATCTTAGCCTATACCTTGTCTCATGTATATAGTGTTGCCTATCTTAGCCTATACCTTGTCTCATGCATATAGTGTTTCCTATCTTAGCCTATACCTTGTCTCATGTATATAGTGTTGCCTATCTTAGCCTATACTAGCCTATACCTTCTCTCATGCATATGGTGGTGCCTATCTTAGCCTATACCTTGTCTCATGCATATAGTGTTTCCTATCTTAGCCTATACCTTGTCTCATGTATATAGTGTTGCCTATCTTAGCCTATAGCTTGTCTCATATGTATAGTGTTGCCTATCTAAGCCTATACCTTGTCTCATGTATATAGTGTTGCCTATCTTAGCCTATACCTTGTCTCATATGTATAGTGTTGCCTATCTTAGCCTATACCTTGTCTCATGTATATAGTGTTGCCTATCTTAGCCTATACCTTGTCTCATATGTATAGTGTTGCCTATCTTAGCCTATACTAGCCTATACCTTGTCTCATGTATATAGTGTTACCTATCTTAGCCTATACTAGCCTATACCTTGTCTCATGTATATAGTGTTGGCTATCTTAGCCTATACTAGCCTATACCTTGTCTCATGTATATAGTGTTACCTATCTTAGCCTATACTAGCCTATACCTTGTCTCATGTATATAGTGTTGCCTGTCTTAGCCTATACCTTGTCTCATATGTATAGTGTTGCCTATCTTAGCCTATACTAGCCTATACCTTGTCTCATGTATATAGTGTTACCTATCTTAGCCTATACTAGCCTATACCTTGTCTCATGTATATAGTGTTGCCTATACTAGCCTATACCTTGTCTCATGTGTATAGTGTTGCCTATCTTAGCCTATACCTTGTCTCATGTATATAGTGTTGCCTATCTTAGCCTATACGTTGTCTCATATGTGTAGTGTTGCCTATCTTAGCCTATACCTTGTCTCATGTATATAGTGTTGCCTATCTTAGCCTATACTAGCCTATACCTTGTCTCATGTATATAGTGTTGCCTATCTTAGCCTATACCTTGTCTCATATGTATAGTGTTGCCTATCTAAGCCTATACCTTGTCTCATGTATATAGTGTTGCCTATCTTAGCCTATACCTTGTCTCATGTATATAGTGTTGCCTATCTTAGCCTATACCTTGTCTCATATGTATAGTGTTGCCTATCTTAGCCTATTCCTTGTCTCATGTATATAGTGTTGCCTATCTTAGCCTATACCTTGTCTCATATGTATAGTGTTGCCTATCTTAGCCTATACCTTGTCTCATGTATATAGTGTTGCCTATCTTAGCCTATACTAGCCTATACCTTGTCTCATGTATATAGTGTTGCCTATCTTAGCCTATACTAGCCTATACCTTGTCTCATGTATATTGTGTTGCCTATCTTAGCCTATACTAGCCTATACCTTGTCTCATGTATATAGTGTTGCCTATACTAGCCTATACCTTGTCTCATGTATATAGTGTTGCCTATACTAGCCTATACCTTGTCTCATGTATATAGTGTTGCCTATCTTAGCCTATACTAGCCTATACCTTGTCTCATGTATATAGTGTTGGCTATCTTAGCCTATACCTTGTCTCATATGTATAGTGTTGCCTATCTTAGCCTATACCTTGTCTCCTGTAGGTATATAGTGTTGCCTGTCTTAGCCTATACCTTGTCTCATATGTATAGTGTTGCCTATCTTAGCCTATACTAGCCTATACCTTGTCTCATGTATATAGTGTTGCCTATCTTAGTCTATACCTTGTCTCATATGTATAGTGTTGCCTATCTTAGCCTATACTAGCCCATACCTTGTCTCATGTATATAGTGTTGCCTATCTTAGCCTATACTAGCCTATACCTTGTCTCATGTATATAGTGTTTCCTATCTTAGCCTATACTTTGTCTCATGTATATAGTGTTGCCTATCATAGCCTATACCTTGTCTCATGTATATAGTGTTGCCTATCTTAGCCTATACCTTGTCTCATATGTATAGTTTCGCCTATCTTAGCCTATACCTTGTCTCATATGTTTAGTGTTGCCTATCTTAGCCTATACTAGCCTATACCTTGTCTCATGTAGGTATATAGTGTTGCCTGTCTTAGCCTATACCTTATCTCATGTATATAGTGTTGCCTATCTTAGCCTATACTAGCCTATACCTTGTCTCATGTATATAGTGTTGCCTATCTTAGCCTATACTAGCCTATACCTTGTCTCATGTATATAGTGTTGCCTATACTAGCCTATACCTTGTCTCATGTATATAGTGTTGCCTATCTTAGCCTATACCTTGTCTCATGTATATAGTGTTGCCTATCTTAGCCTATACTAGCCTATACCTTGTTTAATGCATATAGTGTTGCCTATCTTAGCCTATACTAGCCTATACCTTGTCTCATGTATATAGTGTTGCCTATCTTAGCCTATACCTTGTCTCATATGTATAGTGTTGCCTATCTAAGCCTATACCTTGTCTCATGTATATAGTGTTGCCTATCTTAGCCTATACTAGCCTATACCTTGTCTCATGTATATAGTGTTGCCTATCTTGGCCTATACTAGCCTATACCTTGTCTCATGTATATAGTGTTGCCTATCTTAGCCTATACCTTGTCTCATGTATATAGTGTTGCCTATCTTAGCCTATACTAGCCTATACCTTGTTTAATGCATATAGTGTTGCCTATCTTAGCCTATACTAGCCTATACCTTGTCTCATGTATATAGTGTTGCCTATACTAGCCTATACCTTGTCTCATGTATATAGTGTTGCCTATCTTGGCCTATACTAGCCTATACCTTGTCTCATATGTATAGTGTTGCCTATCTTAGCCTATACTAGCCTATACCTTGTCTCATGTATATAGTGTTGCCTATCTTAGCCTATACCTTGTCTCATATGTATAGTGTTGCCTATACTAGCCTATACCTTGTCTCATATGTATAGTGTTGCCTATCTTAGCCTATACTAGCCTATACCTTGTCTCATGTATATAGTGTTACCTATCTTAGCCTATACCTTGTCTCATATGTATAGTGTTGCCTATCTTAGCCTATACTAGCCTATACCTTGTTTAATGCATATAGTGTTGCCTATCTTAGCCTATACTAGCCTATACCTTGTCTCATGTATATAGTGTTGGCTATCTTAGCCTATACTAGCCTATACCTTGTCTCATGTATATAGTGTTGCCTATACTAGCCTATACCTTGTCTCATGTATATAGTGTTGCCTATACTAGCCTATACCTTGTCTCATGTATATAGCTGTTGCCTATCTTAGCCTATACTAGCCTATACCTTGTCTCATGTATATAGTGTTGCCTATCTTAGCCTATACTAGCCTATACCTTTTCTCATGCATATAGTGTTGCCTATCTTAGCCTATACCTTGTCTCATGTATATAGTGTTGCCTATCTTAGCCTATACTAGCCTATACCTTGTCTCATGTGTATAGTGTTGCCTATCTTAGCCTATACCTTGTCTCATGTATATAGTGTTGCCTATCTTAGCCTATACTAGCCTATACCTTGTCTCATGTAGGTATATAGTGTTGCCTGTCTTAGCCTATACCTTATCTCATGTATATAGTGTTGCCTATCTTAGCCTATACTAGCCTATACCTTGTCTCATGTATATAGTGTTGCCTATCTTAGCCTATACTAGCCTATACCTTGTCTCATGTATATAGTGTTGCCTATACTAGCCTATACCTTGTCTCATGTATATAGTGTTGCCTATCTTGGCCTATACTAGCCTATACCTTGTCTCATGTATATAGTGTTGCCTATCTTAGCCTATCTTAGCCTATACCTTGTCTCATGTATATAGTGTTGCCTATCTTAGCCTATACTAGCCTATACCTTGTTTAATGCATATAGTGTTGCCTATCTTAGCCTATACTAGCCTATACCTTGTCTCATGTATATAGTGTTGCCTATACTAGCCTATACCTTGTCTCATGTATATAGTGTTGCCTATCTTGGCCTATACTAGCCTATACCTTGTCTCATGTATATAGTGTTGCCTATCTTAGCCTATCTTAGCCTATACCTTGTCTCATATGTATAGTGTTGCCTATCTTAGCCTATACCTTGTCTCATGTATATAGTGTTGCCTATCTTAGCCTATACGTTGTCTCATATGTGTAGTGTTGCCTATCTTAGCCTATACCTTGTCTCATGTATATAGTGTTGCCTATCTTAGCCTATACTAGCCTATACCTTGTCTCATGTATATAGTGTTGCCTATCTTAGCCTATACCTTGTCTCATATGTATAGTGTTGCCTATCTTAGCCTATACCTTGTCTCATGTATATAGTGTTGCCTATCTTAGCCTATACCTTGTCTCATATGTATAGTGTTGCCTATCTTAGCCTATACTAGCCTATACCTTGTCTCATGTAGGTATATAGTGTTGCCTGTCTTAGCCTATACCTTGTCTCATGTATATAGTGTTGCCTATCTTAGCCTATACTAGCCTATACCTTGTCTCGTGTATATAGTGCTGCCTATCTTAGCCTATACCTTGTCTCATGTATATAGTGTTGCCTATGCTAGCCTATACCTTGTCTCATGTATATAGTGTTGCCTATACTAGCCTATACCTTGTCTCATGTATATAGCTGTTGCCTATCTTAGCCTATACTAGCCTATACCTTGTCTCATGTATATAGTGTTGCCTATCTTAGCCTGTACTAGCCTATACCTTGTCTCATGCATATAGTGTTGCCTATCTTAGCCTATACTAGCCTATACCTTGTCTCATGCATATAGTGTTGCCTATCTTAGCCTATACTAGCCTATACCTTGTCTCAGTCATATAGTGTTGCCTATCTTAGCCTATACTAGCCTATACCTTGTCTCATGTATATTGTGTTGCCTATCTTAGCCTATACCTTGTTTAATGCATATAGTGTTGCGTATCTTAGCCTATACTAGCCTATACCTTGTTTAATGCATATAGTGTTGCCTATCTTAGCCTATACTAGCCTATACCTTGTTTAATGCATATAGTGTTGCCTATCTTACCCTATACTAGCCTATAGCGTGTCTCATATGTATATTGTGTTGCCTATCTTAGCCTATACCTTGTTTAATGCATATAGTGTTGCCTATACTAGCCTATACCTTGTCTCATGTATATAGTGTTGCCTATCTTAGCCTATACCTTGTCTCATATGTATATTGTGTTGCTTATCTTAGCCTATACTAGCCTATACTAGCCTATACCTTGTCTCATGTATATAGTGTTGCCTATCTTAGCCTATACCTTGTCTCATGTATATAGTGTTGCCTATCTTAGCCTATACTAGCCTATACCTTGTCTCATGTATATAGTGTTGCCTATCTTAGCCTATGCTAGCCTATACCTTGTCTCATGTATATAGTGTTGCCTATCTTAGCCTATACCTTGTTTAATGCATATAGTGTTGCCTATCTTAGCCTATACCTTGTCTCAGGGCCTATACCTCATCGCATGAGTGAAGTGTTACCAAACTGGTACGTTTTCAGCATCAGCAAAAAGGGGGGGGGGAGGAACTAAACTACATAAATGTAAGAGATATCTAATCAAAATTTTTTAGGATAATATCTTGAACACTTAACATATGAAATACATGTAAACGAAGTATGGAATAAACTCACAAAAAACATATACCTACTAAAATACTTTGCAAATTACCTTACTGTAGAAGAGCTTAAAGCTATATATTACAGAAGAATATATGTGCACTTGGAATATGGTATTGAAATTTGGGGAGGGTTACTATTGCTGCAGAAGAGATGCATACGTCATATTCTTTAACTACAGACACGTGTAAGCCATTCTTTAAAAAGATTAAAATATTGACAATAGGAGTTTCCACGTCAAATCGAACAAAATATGGCAAAAAGTGACCTTGATCTCTCAGATTTTCTTGAAATTTTTTTTGGTGCTTTGGAACAAAATATATTTGATCCGTGTTCCTTCGTTTTATATAAAAAAATTTATTTTGGCAGATATTAATTTTTGGAATGTCCCAAAAATCGCGCGCTCCTCACTCTTCGATCAATCATACCTCCGATTGTAATGAAGCAAATTACTTGATCTTTGGCTCAAATTAAAGATAAATCGCAGTATTTCGTGAGGTATTTATTAGAAAATTTTATTAATTATTATTAGTATTATATTTTATACGATTAAAGTTTTAAAGTTAGATAATAACACAAACTCGACCATTTAAAAATCTGGAAAAAAAACTAAAAATACAATGAAGTTTATTCAATATTCTTAGAAAAATTCAGAATGGAGTCTGTAATAGTTCAGTTGTAATTAACTTACTTGCAAATCAGTGGAGCAGTGACGGCTACCGTAACCTCGCACAATTGCCACCTTCCATTACGGCAACTGTCCATTGCTTGAGGTTCTATGAACTTTACAACAGTACAGTAAGGAGAACACTGCTAGCTGACACTATTATATGTACACTATTAATGTTTTTAAAATGTGCATTTTAAACTGTTGGCGAATCCATAGCTTTTGTCTGTTTCATCAGCTCATATTATATAATTGTGCGAATAAAACCATGCACATGGGGAGGGAGGGTTAAGGTAATGATGTCTGCATGATCTGAGAGTCTTCCTAATTCAAAGGTGCTTTTTAGTACAGCGTGCAGTTGAATACATAGATCTTCGCGATAAAGAGTGAATATAGTGAATTTGTGAGAAATTGATCATAGTGTAAATCAATTATGCCACCTGTACGTTCTAAATTAGGGACCAAAACATTACACAGTCAGAGTAGAGAAATTATTTCAAATGTATGGATGTACATGAAGGAAGAAGCTAAAAGCAAAGAACTGCTTACATCAGAAGATTTCTTCAAAAAAATTCAAAAGTTCAAAATCACGTATCAGATACCACAGGAGTATCAGAAAGATTGTGGAGACATTGTTCTGTATGGACTGTACTGTCTTAGTAAGAAGTTATGTGAGTAGCATGCTGTCTGCAGTCACCTGGTTTGTTACTCGTCCGTGAGCGCTTGCAGGCCTCCAGAAAAAAAATTGTAGCAAATGCACTAATGCAAGCTCCATAGTTTTCAACATCTTATTTTATAGATAAAATGTTAGGGAATACGTGTGTACCTTTTTTAGGTTTTTAACACATCAATTTAAATTCTATTTTTGGTTTTACAAAATATACCAACAAAAAAACAGTCCAAAATTTATGTGTAATAATGATTGATCGAAAGTTGTTAAAAGAGTTATATTTAACCTTTCTAGTGTGCCAAACCCCAACTCTCAACTCTATATGGCCTTAGAGTAACAAGTGATTTTATATTACAGTGCGCGCAGAAATTGCTTAATTTTTAATAGCCATAACTAAGCAAGTAATTTAAAAATACGGAAATAAAAAAATATGGGTCTACTTATTTGATGCCTATTATTCATAAAAAAATTTTGAACCTTCTACGAAAAAGTCGTGTTTTACGGGTGTTCGATTTGACGTGGATTGACCCATAGTTGCTGTTTATGTATACAAAGTAATTACACTGACTCAAAACAATCACCTACTAAAAACACAGCTATTCATACATGTAACACCAGAGGGAATGAAAATTACCATAGAACGCACTTAAATAAGGCTTCAACCAAAAAGGATCCGATTGTAATGGGAATGATATATAATGCCCTACCAAGAAGTATAAAAGAGCACTCAAGAAAAAACTCCTTTGCTAAAGAGTTAAAGAATTATCTAATTGAAAAGTGCCCATACAGGTTAGAAGAGATGTTAAATTAATGTGTACTGTTGATGTAATTTTTGTATATTCAATATTTCATGTTTGTCTTATGATATATAGATTATTTTTACTAACAATAAGTCTAATTATGTGCCATGATGTACTTTTCATTCATGTATTAGCATTTGACAATGCTCCATGCTTGTATTACAAGTTTTATGAGCAATAAAGAATATATTAACTTGTAAAAAAATATCTTAGCCTATACTAGCCTACACCTCTTCTCATGTATAAAGTGTTGCCTACCTTAGCCTATACTAGCCTACACCTCTTCTCATGTATAAACTGTTGCCTATCTCAGCCTATACTAGCCTACACCTTGTTTCATGTATAAAGTGTGATGTTATTTCAGTGCACGCTCTGCTCATGTAACAGGTGTTACCCTCTCATGGAAAGGGTGTTGCATACCTCAGCATGTGCTAGGCTTTACCTCTGCTTGTTATCTAAGAAGTGCTGCTTGCCTCAGCCTATTAAAGTATTCACTATATGAAGTGTTTGCTACTTCAGGCTGTTCTACCCTTCACCGAGTGTCATACAAGGTTACCTACCAAAGCGTATTCTCGGCTGCAGCTCACATTTGGCGCCATCCTGATTTTAGGTGACCTTCGGCTCTACGTGGACCTGCAGCTTCTATTGTTGATATTCACAGGCTAGCAGATCGAGTCTTCTCACAATTGGAGATGTGTTGAGTTGAAATGGTGGTAAAAATTGACTTCATACCTCAGCAACAGTGGCAGACATAGGATATGTTTTTGGGGGAGGATATGTTGATGTAGTAGGATTCAAAATATCTGGAAATATCATCATATGCATAAATATACAAGGTATTTCAGCCTTCTTTATGTTTGGAGATAGGCAGCACTTCGTACTGTGAAAGCAACAATGTCAGAATTGCCGTGCCTGTCGACCATTTGGTAGCCATGCAAATCAAGCCTACTCTTCATGGGAAAATGGATATTAGACCTTAGCAACAGTCCATTCCACAACCATGCGCTGCTAAGGTTATTTTCCCATGAAGAGCAGGCTAGATTTGCATGGCTACCAAATGGTCCACAAGCACAGTAATTTCGACCTTGTTGCTTTCCAAGTGTGTAGCGTTGTCTATCTCCACAAATAATGAGGAATAGGTGAACCACTTGGTATATCAGATAATTGTCTTACATGGTTATACAATCACATTTAAAGAATCAGACAAGGCGTTTTACACATTTTATCCAATAAGTCCAAAATAAGTCTTCAGATACCGTAATGTTGAGGGTTCATTAGTTACGTCCTTAATAGTTTCCAGATTTTTGGGGGTGATACAACCTCCCTATCCCCTCTTGGATCCACTCCTGCTCGGCAAGTATGAAGATATAGGCCTGTTCTTATAGTAATCTTTTCTTGTTTTAATTTACACTACATATCCTGTGCTGAATTAAAATTGGAATCCCTTTTTTAAACTTCCTGTGTATGATCTATTTCACAATGGAAACAAAGCAGTATTATATTATATACTTAGTATGTGCAATTCAATCTAATGCATTTAGATTAAAAGTCGTATCTTTTTAATTCTTCTTAATTCTTCTTAATGCTTCAGGGTTGCAAGCATAGGTGCAGAATTTGTAGTCATGTTTACAGTGACAATGGCAAGAGAAACTAAATATAAATTTTAAAATAAATGTCAAGACCTTAAAGACCATATTGCATGCAGATGACCAAGCAATATTTAGTAAAACAGAACTACAAATTGCAGTACATATAACATGAGAATTTCAGAGAAGAAAACAAAGGTCAAACCACTTAAGATGTAAAACAGTTACCAATAACAAAGTAATAGAACAAGTAAAAAATTTTAATTAGGTAATTGTTTACAAAATCTACCGCTTGAGAAAACGAATGAAACATAGTGCAATGGATGCAGTTTTTATTGCTGATTTTGAAAGTTTTATTTGGCGCTCAAGCTTTGTTTTTGATTTAGGATTTAATGTATTCTACTGTCAAAGGAATGACATTAATATAAAATTAAATAGGTTCTATAGTATGTGTGGAACAATAAGATCACCGAGAAATAAAACATTAAGAACAACTCAATTAAAATGTTATAAAACCATGACAGTTCCCATGTTAACATATGCCTGTGATATTGGACATTTACCAGATCAGACAGAAGATAGAGACAGCTGAAATGAAATTCTTACGTTCAATAGTGGGCTTTTAGATTTAAAAAAAAAAAAAAAAAGCAGCATGGAAATCAGGAAAGAGTTACAAATATACAATATAAAAGACAGAATAAACCAAACAAGAACTACACATGAATGCTGGTAAATAATACTAAACCATGTGCTACAGAGCGGTGTAACATGGCAACGCTTTAGCCCTCAAAATTAAGCTTGTTGGCGAAAGGAAAGTGGCTGGTGGCACCTTATTGGCTAACCTAATGAAATGGTGAATGAGACGTTGCCAGATAAACAAACCAAGTAAAGTCAGAAGTCTCAGGTTGTTTAAATGGCAAATTCCTATAGCAGCACTGGTGCTCTCTATGGATTAAATAACGGAATTAAACTCCCACTAACGGAGGGTTTCACTATATTTACGTTTAAACATTATCGTCAACAATCATTTGTTTAAAGCTCTGTTATGTTAATTCTTGTAAAAAGGTTTCAACATTTTAGGGAATTTGTTATGTTTCTTCAAAATGTGTATTTACTATTCAAAACATGCACATAAATTTACTGCCATCTCTTCCTGTCACTCTGCAATTAAAGGGAATTAATGCAGAATTAATTAAGTTTGGAACTCCTTTCCTCTTTTCCTTTCACCCTATAATCTAGACATGTACATTTTCTGAATTGCAACAAGGTGGATAGCCTGATAACGGGTGATCCAAAAAACTGTGAACTGGCTGCACTGTGTTTTGCCTGTAAGCGTCCTCGGTGCTCGGCACCAGCTGTCGCTGTCATAACATATTGTGGATGAAAACATACAACATTTTTAAAACTACCTTGCCAATGTTATTTAAGGAGATGCTAAAACTGGCCACCAATGTTGATCATACATTTTTGGTACCTCTTTATGAAACTATCCATCATTCGTCATAGTTCACATTGAGACATGCTGGAAATTTCCTGGCGGATAATTTGTCTTAATTTTTCCAGGGTGTTTGGGTTTGTATTTTACTCCATCCAACAATTTGTTATAGAAATTTTACAGGAAATATGGGTTTTGAGACTCCCTGAATCCAAAAAGATTTTTTGCTGTGTGTATGAATAGCATAACTCAAAAGCGAAAAGTGCCTTAAATAACAAACTTGATATTTAAGTTAAGCATCCCAGGGGTTGTATAAAATCAGCTGTGATTGCAGAGACCCCTATGTTGAACAAACTGACACATGTTCCAACTCGCAGAACAGGCATATTAGATTCATTAAATATTCCCATGTAGAGAACTGGTTAGGTCTCTTGGGGATTCTACACCTAGAGCACACCGCTTGAGGCATTACCAGTTTGGGGCACATCCGGTACAATCGGATCAACTCCTACAGCAAAAGCTGAGCAATACAATCCTACCAAGAGGCGCTAGGATTCCAAAATTTATAGTCAACCCCTATTATTTGGATACAACAGCATACAAGAACTTTTTCACCCTGACCGGCAGCCATTGAAGAGCAGTATTCAATGCAAACTTGATGGCAACAAATTAAAGAGGGCATTACTGCTGTCAACAGCAGGTGCTGTGAGCGAATGGAAAGAATTTGCTTACAAGCAAGACACTGCATACCGTCGACATTTACACTGTTGAGCAGTATTTCTGTGCAATACAGATACAAAGCCAATTGGGACAATAAACTTTGCACACCCCTCCCACTATCCCTGTCTAGTCTGTTTCAGGACCATCATTAAGCTGAAGAACACAGGAAGAAAGCAACTTCCTTTTCGGTTGAAGCCTCAATAAACAGTATTGTATTACATATCTCTTTTAGCACGACACTCAACCTTTTAACAAAAGGTCTCTGATCTGCACCTTTGTCAAGACCAGTAATGTAGCTCTCCACTATATCTGCATACTCTCTTATCTGCAGGCATCTTTGCAGTAATCACCCAATAACATTTGGTTTGCGGTACCGGACACCACATTACCCAGTTTTCCCATTCATCAGTGTAGCACAGTGCAGGTGATGTAGCTCCCTTTTGGATGTTCGGCAGCGTATAAGGCAGAGGCGGGACCACAAAAAATAAAGGAAAAGATGCAGTACTAGTAGCCAAGGAAAGAAGCTTCACTTAGATTTCAGCGAAATGCCAGAAGAGTGTCTTCTAAAGTAACGACATGACATATATCGGAATCCAAAGAAACATACATACTATGGACAGCGATTGTGAAAGCCTGAATACATATTTATTGAAATGTATATCGTGAATTTTCAGAGAAGAGCCGGAAGTGTACTTCATCATTAGTAACTTCCATAACTGATAAACCATAACCCTACAATACAAATAAAAATATAAGTAAATAAATTAAAAAATCTGATGTGTTGCATTCACATGACTTTCTCTACTCTTGTACTAACCATTCTTACAAACTCTTATTCCTATATCTTCATGTTATTTAAGATAAACATTTGTACAAATTATCTTATTACTTATTTCTTGTAGGTGCAAGGGAAATATTAGAATACAGTAGGCTTTGTGTGATTGTCAAATCTTTTAAAGCTTTGAGATTACATTCTCTTTGCACATTTAACATAAAAAAAATTAACAACGATGTTCCAATTCACGAAAGTTTTAAGTTTTCCAAAACTCACACACATAACAAGGAATATCTCCGAAATGGTTCACCCTACAAGAAAATTGGCTCTTCTTTAGGAAGAGTCCCATAGCACTTGACGGCCAAATTCTAAGTCCGAAGCTATTTACTGCACATGTGCCGACAGTTGTTAGCAGAATCGCCACTAGGTTGCACCGTCTCACTAGCAGACGATTTTCATATTTGCCAACATTGCTTTTTTCAACCGCACTAGTTTTTGTTGCCAACACACTAAACACTCGCGTGCGCATCGACTAATCTACACCGCCAGCGCAACTCCATACAATTATTGTGTACATTATCATTATTATCCATACAGATATATCGCTAGCATGACTCCATACTATTGTTGTGTGCATTATTGTGTAACACCGTTATTGCCTTGTGACTGGGTCCACGAAATGTTGGCTTGTTTTATTTTTTATTTATTTTTATTTTCGAGTGGAGAAAAAATCCATTTATGGAGCCCCATGCGCTGGGATGGCACAGATGGGGGACTGTAGGCTTCGCCCTAGGGCTCTACCCACTAAAAAAACTCCACCAGAAGCGCTGAATTAACACTAATTTTTGTTATGGGGTGTAACACGGCATCACATTCCCTGCATAGCATTCAGGTTCTCAGCAGGCCCTTGTCGTAGAGGAATTGTATACATTCTTCCTCATTATAACACAAAGGTGCTAAATCTACTATGCTAATGAAGCGATTCATTGCACCCTCACAACTTGCTTCTAACAAGTTCACTACCATACTGCTGGGTCCCGCTAAAACATTCAAATTTAAGATTGGCAACAAATTAATGGAGAAATAGTGGTGTTGGCAGTACTGAATTAACACTGCAACTTCGGCAACTTTCGTAAGAATTCGCTCACACTGCCGAGTGGGACTTAGACGAAATTCTCACGGGACTCTTTTTAAAGAATATCCAGAAAATTTATTTGGACATAAATTGTGCATTTTAGAAAGAAGTACATTTTTTGTATAGTATGATTTGGTCTATCTCTAGCGGTTTACCAGTTATGCAATAGTCATCCAGAGTAAATACTACAGGGGCTATAGCCAGAAAATTCAAGATATACATTTCATTTGTCATAAAAACAAAACATGACATGTTAATCAAAATCGTTAGAGCCATTTTCAAGAAAATAAAAATTTTTGAAAAATTTTCCATGTAAAGGGTAGTTTAGGGTTGGGCTATTTTTTACAAAATCTTAGTGTCGCATCCTTAAAAGACATTAAACTTTAAATACCAACTTTGGTTTTTAAACTACTTTTCATTTTTGAGTTATGCTGTCTACAGATTGGCAGACAGGCACAGACACACAGACCTTTTTCTAAAAATACTTTTTTTGGATTTAGGGGTGTCAAAACATTTCGGGTGAAATCTCAACATCAAATTTTTGGGTGGAATACAATACTTCCTCTACTTACCAGTAGAGAAAGTAAAGCAAACTTAGTAAAAATATTTTTGTGGAGTTAGCCATTTCCAGGATAATCCTTGTAATTTGCATGAATTTTCAAATACCTACATATACTTTTCTCAAATAGGAAGTCATTCAGGTTTCTTTTTATCTCTTGACCATGGAAGGAGAATGGATTCTCAAAGCTATCACATAGCGACCAGTTCTTCACGGATTTGACAATAACTTAAGCCTACTGTATTCCATCATACCCACTGTACTGTGACATTTGGACTTTATGCTCAGCTATGAGTGACACGTAGGAGTGTTACCATTAGGTAGTTTAGCTTGGCCTTGCACGCTAAGCTACCACAGTTAGGTCTGAGTGCTGAGTAATGCACCGTTGGCTTACTCTGCTAATAGTATATGTATGCAAGTTGGTGATTAAACAGATAAGATTCTACGTGTATAAAACAATACATGTTTCCCAATTCACCAAAATGTCTGCATGATAATTATGCCTACTGAGGAGAATTGAGGTTATTGTACACAAAATAGTTAAATAAAAAACTACTGAATTTAACAATTAAATGGTAAAGTGTACAAGATAATACATTTCACTGAGAAAATAAAACTAATTACACCTGAAAAAAATCTATCGCTCTCCAGAAGTATTCACCAGTTAACCTGGAACATATGCGCAATAACTGGTTCCGTACATGTTTAAAGTGCAGCGAAACTGGAGACTGGAAGTAGGAAATTACATACGGTCTGTCCAATTTATCAGCAAGCTTGTTAGTGAACATTTTTGCAGCACAAATTTGCAGAGGAGCACACCACTGAACTGTATCCCCAACAGAAAAAATGTGATTTCCTGGATTTGTAATATTGATTGACTAACGTTTTTAGATCATGCAACCAAAATGCTAGAATCTCGGCTGAATTAGCTGGCAAAACATGGTAATATTTTCCAAGATTGTAAAACGGTATGGAATACAAAGTAAAACATATCACTTTAGCTGATATAACACATGCTTCACACCAAAACAAATTAGATTCCAAACACTGAACCTCCCTCATGGTAAACAACCATGAGTAAAGATCTCTACTAAAGATAACTACCGCCCTCAAAATAAACTCGCCCCAGTCCCAACTGGGATCATCAATTCCTTTTTATTCTTCCAGGGAACAAAGGGCTAATACAAAAGTTCTCCATCCCACTCTATTGATAGCAAGTGCCTTTACTTCATTCTGACTCTTTCCCTTACTACTAGCCTCTCTTTCCAAGTTTCGGTTGGTCTTCCTCTCTTTCTGGTCCCCTGGGGGTTCCAATCCAGTGCCTTCTTTGGAATGCATTCATTTTCTCACCAAAATGTATGGCCTATCCAATTACATTTACGTTTCTTTGTTTGTTTTTTTGACGTGTTATGTTAAAGTAACTGCAAATCATTAGAATATCAGTCTACACTTTATTTTATGTTTATAGATTATGAAAAAGCAGTTGATAGCTTAATAAGAAGTAAAATATGGAGCAGCTTGAAAATCAATGGAATATCAGATAAAATATAGTGAGTGCAAAGTAAAATGACTGCACATGTCAATGAAAACAATGGTGATCTTTCTGAACCCTTTCAAGAAATGCAGGTGTAAGGCAGGGCTGTATATTATCTCCCATGTTTTAATTGGTCATGGATAGAATTCTTAGAGAGGCAACAAAATGAGGGAAACAAGGAATCCAGCGGAGTTTTACAGAAAAATTAGAAGTTCTTGATTTTGCAGATGACATGTTTATTAGCTCAAGGACCCCAAGATATGGCTAGTAAAACGGAAGACCTATCTGAGATAAGAAAAAGTTTCAGCCTAAAAATTAATAAAAAAAAAACCAAAAGAAGTGAGAATAAATAACAAACAGAAATTGTCACCTTAGATGAGGGGGAAAAAAAAGAAGAAAAGATTGACCAGTTTTATTACATGAGTGGCATTGTATCCAATAAAGGTGGTACAGATGAAGATGTAAAAAATAGGGGGGGGGGGGGGGGGAAAAGGCAACAGGAGTATTTGTGCAACTAAGAGCAATATAGTCACCAAAAGCTTCAATAAGAACCAAATTGAGAATTTTTAATACAAAAGTAAAAACAGTCTTATTGTTTGGGTATGAAACTTGGAAGGTAACTCATGATTAAGCTTAGATGAGCTACCAAAAGAATGAAGTTGTGCATGTTTTGTCTGTACAGCAGACGAACAGAGCCCCCACACTGTGCCATCACATACATGTGGATAACTTCATTTGTCTTTAATGTGGCTGAACTACTAAACCTACTCATGATGTTAAGCATAAGCTACGAACATTCATAAATAAATGTCTCAGAATTATATTAAAAATAAGATGCCTGGAAATAATTACAAATGAAAAGCTTTTAAACATAACACAACAAACAGTATAAAAGCACCAATCACACATGGATCGATACTAAAGAACCAACCAACCTTCTGAGCCGATTTACTGTGTTCACATATTCCACATGTTTCACCCATGAGAATGAATTTCTACATCCATATACACTGCCACTCCAAAGTTTCCACACACTAAGTGTAATACAGACTTTATTTAAAGAAAGAAAAAGCAAGTGAACAAACATATTTTGCATGGTTTATTGTTCCATCAAAATTTAATGTGATTATAACAATATGATCACAAAATATTGACAACATTGTTCAAAGTTTGATATCCTTAGAGGAAGTGTTTTAAACTTGTTTCTCACTGAAAAACATTCTTTCACTGAAGTCACTTTCTTCACTATTCTTGGCATTCTCTCTAAGTTTTTAAATTGTAGATGCTGAAATGTCATTCCAAGTGGCTTGTAGTACATTCCACAGTGCATTTTGAGATGTAGGGCAAGTTTTCTTTACCTGGTGAGAGGGTTCATCCCAAAGTAACTCAGTGGGGTTAAGATCTGTAGACTGAACCAGCCACTCTATAATTTTCAGTTCTCCTGCCTTCTGCTGATTCTCCAGGTATTTCCTACACATTTTTTAAGTATGTTTTGGGTCATTATCCTGCTGAAATATGAAGCCCTGACCTATCACGTGTTTATCTGATGGGACTGCATATCTGCTCAAGATATTGTGGTAGCCATTTTTGTCAAGTATCCCATTAATATTGAGCAGGGCACCTACACCTTGTGTACGTAGCCTCATACTATTACAGACTCTCCTCCATTTTCACTGTAGGGATAACACAGTCTGGATGCATCTGTTCAGTTGGTGATTGTCTTAGATAGATCCATCATCTGTTTCCAAAAACCTCAAATTTGGATTCATCAGTCCAAAGCAGCCTTTTTCAGTCATCAATAGTCCAATTTTTGTGTTCCAAAGCACACTGAAGACTTTTTTGTTTGTTCACCTTCCTCAGAAGATGTTTCCTCACAGCTAATCTTCTAACAGATTGGTGTTCAAGTCGTCTCTTGATAGTACTAACTGATATTTTCTTATCATGACTTAAATTAAATTCAGCTTGAATTTCCTCTGCTGCCAGCTTTCTATTTTGCTTGCTTTTTAGCACTATAGTGTTATCCTCATTTTTATTTGTAACTGCAGTTCTCCCACTTCTTTTTCTGTCCCTATTTATCCCAGTCTCCCTTAATCTCTGTATGGCATTAGCAACTTTTGTCCCAGGAATCTTAAACTTTGATATTTGTTGAATTGAATGACCTTTATTTCAAAGGGTATTCACTGCTGACTGATTTTCAATACTTAATGCCTGCTTATGGCCTATATCATGGAATTAAATTAGTTTAATTTGCTTAATTTTGTGAAATATTATGAAATTGCTTAAATTTTGAGAATACTTTCAGTGTTGGACTATGATTTCAAAAATCATGTAATAATCACATAATAACTGGAAATACACATTTACGCACCCTTTTAGGACACAGAAACCACTGTATTGTTATGAGCTATTCTTAAATGAACAAAGTGATTCACAACAACTAAGAATATGGAACTTAACATGCCAGCAAAATTATTCTCACTGTGCACCTGTGCACAAATGACTCAGCTTGAGTGGCATATATAACAATAGCACGGAGTATCAATATCTGTTTACAACGCTGACACATGCTTATGAACTTGTGATAAGATATGCTTGCCTAAGATCTCTAGAGATTATTATTCAAGTTAAATGCTGAATTGCATCGCTTTTTGCTGAAATCTTTCATCAAACGCACGGGAAAGCATGTGCAGATTTTTAACATAACATCCTACTTCTAGGGAATCACAATCACGGATCACACTTTCCAACCTGGGAAGATGACAAGGATTACCATTTGACAGTTCACGTTCCCATAAGGAGAGCATTTTTAAAAGCTTCAATGCTACAGAACATTTCTATGATTAACTTTTTTTTTCCCTTGAAGTGAAACATTCAAAGTATTCAAATGTTCACTTATATCGGCCATAAATGCAAGATTACATTTTCACTTAACATTCATGAGCTCTTCAATAGGTTCTCCGCACATTTCCATGAACATACGTATCTCTTCCAATAATTCAAACAATCTGCTTAAAACCTTGCCTCGACTGAGCCACCTAACTGCTGTATATCACCATACTCATGCTCCAAATCTTCTAAGAAGCTTTTAAATTGTCTGTGTTTTAGACCGTGGGACCTCAGTTTCTTTACAATCTTCAAAACCAGACTCATTACATTGATTACATTCAGTGTTTTGGCACATAAGTTTTCCTGATGAACTATACGATGAACTGCTGTTATTTCTGTAGCTAGTTTACTTTTCAGGAGGGTCACAAATCCGTTGCAAACCAACCAAAGCTGGGGCACCATCGGTGGCTACCGATATGTGTGTTTCCCATGGAATCCCTGCATTCTCTACAACTTCTACTACACAATTCAGAATGTCTGATCCTGTTTTGCCTTTTATTGGCACCAGATCTAGCACTTCTTCCACAACTTCCAAATTTTCATTTACTCCACGACTAAAAATACATAACTGAGCCATACTTGATCAGTCAGTGCTCTCACCAATAGCAATAGAGAATGCAATGAATTCTCTTGCTCTTTCAATAAGTTGTGCGTAAATGTTGTCAGCCAGAGCTTGAATTCTGCGTGAAATAGTATGAGGTGACAGACTGACACCCTCGAACTGGTGAACACTGACAGGGGTGAATTTGCTTGCAGCTATAAGCATACATCGTTTAATTAGTGGACCATCAGAAAAACTACTAGAAGATCTGGCAATTTCTAGTGCTATTTAGTAACTCACATAAACTCAGGTTTTTGCCATTACACCATCCCCTTCTTCCTGTTCCTCTTCCTGCGATGTGATCTTTTCTCTGAGTTTTTGTATCTCTGTAGTGTGTTCTTCTCTTTCTAGGGCCGAATAATCATTTGCATTCAATATATTAAAATTGTCGCTGAAGATTAAATCGTTTCAGCACTTGCAATTTTTTCTAGCAAATTAAACAAATAGCACCACCGCTACATTCCATGAAGAAGTACTGTTTGCCATTCGGGACTGAAATAACGTGTCGGCGTGGGTGCCCTTCCATATCAAACCGACACTGAAGTACGGACCGCCAGTGCTAAGGAAGACAAACCAACCGCTACCACTGCGAAGCACGAACTGAGGCAACACGGTGCTTGTAGCCCAGCACATGCACTGCGGCAAGCGAGTTGGCTGTGGCTGATATATAGAAAATGAACAAAGAGGGTAACTATAAATAAATGCTTTCATAGTCAGAGTCATAATTAGAAGAATATGCCTCCGAGCTAAGAGGCTGTGGTCCATTGGGCTGAGAGAGACTGAGAGACCTAGGAGAGTTATACATTGCCAATGATGATGCTTGCCATAGCTGCAAGTGAAACATCTGGGAAAGGAATGAAGGAGCCCAGTGGACCACTGCCTCTTAGCCCGGAAGCATATTCTAATTAAAGAGGGTAATGTCGCAGACTGCAACAGCAAAGTAAACCAACGATTTTTCGTAGCGTGGCTCCTCTTCATAGAACAAACAGACATTAGCTAATAGTCTGTGGAAGGGTACAGACGTAAGCTTTGTTTTCATGTCGAATTCCTTAAAAACCAATGGACAAAGTGAGCATCTTAAAGCTTATTTGTGTATGTAAATAGTGTCGGTTGGTGAATTATACGAGAATACATGAATATTGGTTGGCAATATCTCCAGTGAAAAGAGTAAAAAGAATTTATCCTTCATTAAAAGATGTTCCATTCAAAATTTGTGTCATCCTTTCGAAACCACTCGTGCAAACTCACAGAGAGAGAAAATTCTCATCGCTTCTATCGATGGCAAAAGAGCTGATTCAAACGAACTTCTCGACATTGTTAGGTACTGGAAAGCATTGTCGCTTCAAATAATTGACAATGTTTGACCAACAACAGGTGTGATTCCATTTCGGGGTTCACATCACCAGAAGTAACATTCTTCAAACGATTTGCTAGAAAATAACCCCACCTTATGAAAAAACTTTATAAAAAATGACTTTAAATAAAAAAAGAACTTGCCTTTGATTAAAACACCATAATTTTAAGATGTTTTCATTATGAAATGTGTATCTTAAATTTTCCAGGAAGAGCCTCTGAAGTCCTCTTCTTTCTGAATGACTTTAGCATCACAATAAACACCCCTCAAAAAAAAAAAAAAAAAAAAAAAAAATATTGTTAAGGCACAGAATTTGTCAAATTTTTATGTGTGGTTAATCTATGAGACATTTCTTATTGGTTTGAATTTTCAAACATTATTTTTCTAAACTGGGATGTTGTAATCAATTTTTACTTTCTCTACTGATAAGTAGAAGGAAGTATTGTATTCCACCCAAAAATTCAATGAGATTTCACCAGAAATATGTTTTGAGACCCCCTGAATCCAAAAAAAGCATTTTTAGAAAAAGGTCTGTGTCAGTGGACAGCATAACTCAAAAATGAAAAGTCGGTTAAAAAACAAAGTTGATATTTAAGTTTAATGTCTTTCAAGCATGCAACACGAAGATTTTGAAGAAAATAGCCCCACCCTAAACTACCCTTTACATGGAAAATTTTGATTTTCTTGAAAATGGCTCTAATGCTTTTGATTAAAACGTCATGTGTTCAAGATATTTGTATGACAACTGAAATTTATATTTTGAATTTTCTGGCTATAACCTATGTAGTCCTGTTTACTCTGGATGACTTTTGAATAACTCAAAGAGTAAGAGGTAGACAAATTCTTAATATACAAAAAATGTAGATCCCACTAAAACATTCAATTTACATCTAAATAAGTTTTTTTGTAGAGTGAACCATTTTGGAGATATTCCTTGTTATTTGTGTCAGATTCAGAAAACTTGAAACTTTTGTGAAATGGAACATTGTTGTCCATTTTTTTTTTTTTTTTTTTTTTGTATGTTAAGCATGCAAAGAGAACGGGTTCTAAAAGCTTTAAATATTTGACTATTGCTCATAGCCTACTGTATTCTAATATTCTTCATGCACCTACAAGGAAATAAGCAATAAGATAATTTGTACAAATGCTTATCTCAACAAGAAGAAGATGTAGGTATGAGTTTGTAAGAATGGTTACTACAACAGTAGAGAAAGTCATGTGAGTGCAACACACCAAATTTTTTTATGTCTGGTCATACAAAGAGCATGGAACCATAAAACCATTACATAGCGACATGCTCCTTAAAAATTTGACAATCTCTTTATCTACTGCCTGCTATAGTAAAATGTGTAAATATGAATTGAAAGTTTATTTGTATTTATTCATAAAAAAGGCTTTCAACTTTCCCAAACAGGGACTACCATCTAGACAAAGTGTTGCAAATGATAAGTAGTTATTGGAACAAGTTGAATGCTAAAATGAAAAAGAACTATAATCTCTGTAAGAGTGATGGTCTAAATAAATTTTTTTGTAGAGTGAACCATTTTGGAGATATTCCTTGTTATTTGTGTCAGATTCAGAAAACTTGAAACTTTTGTGAAATGGAACATTGTTGTCCATTTTTTTTTTTTGTATGTTAAGCATGCAAAGAGAACGGGTTCTAAAAGCTTTAAATATTTGACTATTGCTCATAGCAGTTAATTTGAATAGAACAATTCTCTTACAAGAGTAGTTTGTGAGTAAAGAAAGTCATGTGAAAGATTTTTTTTTCTTGGTCAAGCAAAGAGAACAGAATTTTAAAGGCATCTTATAGCGATCAGCTTTTAAAAGATTGACTATCATTTAAGCATACTGTATTTGCTTATTCCTATTGGACCTACAAGAAAATATGTAATAAAGCCATTTCTACAAATGTTTATCTTGACTGACTTCTCGAAGAATAAGATTTTGTAACATAATTTGTTGGATGGATGGAGAAAGTTTAGTGAATGTGTTATATCAGATTGTTTTTTTTTTAATACATGCCTTGTTATGCTGTCCTGCACATGTACCATCACACTATTAGTTTTGAATTAAACATACGACTTCTATGTTCTTTGTAATAGC
This sequence comes from Tenodera sinensis, assembly GCA_030765045.1. Classification (NCBI taxonomy): domain Eukaryota; kingdom Metazoa; phylum Arthropoda; class Insecta; order Mantodea; family Mantidae; genus Tenodera; species Tenodera sinensis. Next base: position 39,889,182 of record CM060970.1, read on the forward strand.
TATGTGTGATTTCCACTGTTATATTTGAAATTATATGGTATTGAATTTTTCAGTCTCATTCTACCATCTCTAACCCTGTCCTACACATTCTATTGTGTCGAAGAACAATTGCATTTTATAATGGACTATGGATGCAAGTGTTACCTATGAACACAATGTATACTTAATATACTACAAAATAAATATACTGTCAATTTCAATGTCTTGGGCTTTATTCTTTGCATATCATTTTCCTTCTTAGTGATGTAGGAGTTGAACATGGCATACTACAAAAATTTACATACGTATACATACAGAAAGATAAACATACATAGGATCACATAACAAAATGTACAACTTATATGTTCAAACAAATAGGAAAAATTCATCACTTCACTTACATATCACAGTATTTAAGGGGAGATGTAGGTCCAAATGACAGCAAATATTAAATTTACCATAAAGTATAAAGTTGCTTAGCTTAAACTTGGAACTTTTGTAAGGTGATTTACAATAATTGACTTCAAGTTTTAACATGTTTTCACAATTAGGTATTTGCTGTGCTAGGAGTCAACTTACATAGATATAACAACCTGACATTGCTGAAGATGAACATTTTTACATGTATTGTTATAAATATGGAACAGATATTTTCCAAACAGTTTCTTCACATTAAATATTGCAGATTACTGCAGGTATATTTTTTTCAATATTGATTATTTATTTTGTAAGAAAACAGTAAAGATTAGTACTATTAATTTTTAAAAATTATATTCCCTTTCTCCATGACAAATATTATAAATTTACACATAGAAGCAGGAAGATGTATGTCTGCAGAAAAACTTCCAGTATGAAAAGGTAAATAAGTGTGGGAAATTATTATTTATTTATGCCAACAAACTTACTGTTGGTGTTTTTAAACACACAAGCCGTGTGTGGGCAAAGTTTGAGAGGTTTACCAGGAGAAATACGAACTGGTTTGAGAATTTAATGCCATTCTGGCAGTTTGTCACAATAGCTCAGTGGTTAGAGCGTCTGCCCGGTAAGCGGAAGGTCTGTGGTTCAAATCCCAGTTGTGGCATTGAATTTTTAAGTTCCAGTTCTACCTCTCAAAGTGTGGGAAATTTCATTATTTTCTCTATAGTTTTTCAGAAAATGGTCCCTAAGTAAGAACATTACAGCTTTCTGATATTCATACCATTCCTGCTGTCCAAAAGCACAAATTTGTAAAAATAAGTAAATGTACAGTGGCTGGAAAACATTGCAGACAAAAAAGGACATAGTACTGCAAAGGCCGCTCTTTAAACTTTAAAACCATTTAGACTAATGATTTTACCAGAAAATATTGTGAAATTTAGTCATTTTTAACCTACATCTTTCCTTAATGTATGTATGGCCTTGACAAATAAGTGGCAGAAACACGCTAGTTCTTGCTCTTTTCCCAAAAATGTGAAATAAGAATTATTTTTGTAAGAAAATTATAGTTTTATTGCATGTACATTAGCAATACAGTACATATTATCCTTATATATTACAATATAATAATCTGCATATGAACCATACTATTCAGATTAAATAGGACTGTGCTGCTGGAGACTTACTACTGAAAGTACTTTTGCTTCTCTTTGTTTTTGAAGTATTTTTAAGGAGATACATTGGGGGAAATTTGGGAAAAAATGATGAAAAATCCAATTTTTCAATTAAAATTATGTCTGTACTTCATACTTTCAGAATCTACCGTTGCTACACTGCATTGTCATTTAAAAGGCTGTTACATCATGATTTAAATGCCCATTTGCAGGTGGGTATGGCTCCTGAAATACATTATCACATTGAAACAAAATTGCTTACAATTTCGAAGCTTAAAAGGTCAAGAGGTCAGATTCAGTGTTGGTTGTTGGTGGATGTAACCAGAGATATTGTGGGATTTTCTGCAAGTATTCGTCGTGGTAAAGCAGTGCTAAAATATGACAAAGATTTTGCCTGCGTACATGTGTTAACCATGTGGTCATGCTTTCTGTATTCTATACAAGAACTTTTGCTGTTAAAAAGACATTACAAATTGCAGTGACTTTAACTATGGTTACTGGTAGCTTTAGCCACAGATACTAACATAAGTCCAGTCAGCAAAAGAATCAGGAATGTTAGGGATAAATGAAGATTAAAGTACTGCTATCCCCTGTTAAATAACAGCCTACTGTATGCTTCCATTTGCTGGATATACTACCTAACATGAAGACCAAAGCACGATTTGATTTACTTGACAGCACGATTTGTAATGTTATGTCCCCAATAAATTTCTTGGTTGAAGTGTGCAATTTATTTCCTAGCACAATGCTCATTTCATCAAGCAAGAGAACATGTTGCCTTTCTTGGGTAGACCTGAACAAATCAATTTACAGTTTTAAAAATATGCTAATGGCTTCATTGCCAGATGCAAGGCACTAGAAAACAACAGTTTTAAAAATTTGAAATCATCATATAAAACTCCTGATTAGAAAGGAGGATTCTGCATTCTCATCTGAAGGGTTCTTAACATTCTGTTGTTTGCTAAAGGCTTGAGAGACCCCTAGGTTCATTTAAAAGTTTCGAACAAACACCTCTATGCAATTGCCTAGCTAGGATATCTAATATTATACCTTACTAGATTGTTTGCTGGAGCAACAACCTTATCTGATTATTTCTTTAGCTGCAAGAATGACTTGCTTGAATGACTAATCGGTAGTCACATGACACATAGGTCAACCAAACCCTGTGCACTTACTCACATTACATTTTGCTGACATATGCTTTTCCTCATTAGTTGTGCAATATTGCTTTGCCATTGCAAATAGTATGTTACTACTTCTCACAAACATGAGTAAAAGGTATGCTCTACAAAATACCAAGGATTTGGAAGAAGTGGATCATCTATCTTGTGATGTGTGCTTATGTGTTTAAAAACACCAACAGTAAGTTTATTGGTATAAATAAATAATAATTACAATCTGAAGGTTATTTTAGTCCCGGGACAAAGTACTTAATATAGTATGTCGCCATTGGTGTAATTGTCTCTGATGTGAGACTGCCTATATGGTTTACCAGGAGAAAATACGAAGAGATTGGAGAATTCAGTGTCATTCTGGTAGGTTGTCACAGTAGCTTAATGGTTAGAGCACCTGACTGGTAAGCGGAGGGTCTGTGGTTCAAATCCCAGCTGTGGCATTGAGTTTTTCAGTTCTGGTTCTATGTCTCAAATATTGCCCATACACGACGTGTGTGTTTAAAAACACCAACTGTAAGTTTGTTGGCATAAACAAATAATAATCTTGAATACATAAAAAAATTAAAAAATAAACAGAGCATAATTATTTACTTCTTAAATTGCTATTATTCATTAAAATGTCTTAATCATTCACCAGCTATGTTGAATAACATGTTTGTAAAGTGACTACAAAATTTGAAATGTATCACTGTTTAGGAGAAAAGTGCACCCATAGAAGAAAATGTGTCAGAAACCTTGAACATTTTTGTTTATTGGAATATCAGTAGAGTAAAAATTAACTTTGTTCATGATTTGATTATGGTTTCTGAATCAGAAGAAGCTGTTTTATAAGCAGTTAAAGTTTCATTATGATAGATTGTATAGTTTTCAAGAAACACTAACATACATTGCATAGAAATTGCCATTCTGACACTACCAAGTGTCCTTAAGTCTAAAAGCAATCAAATAAATACAATTAAATAAAGGAAGGTCTCTCAGACTTTAATTTACTATGCAATGAAAATTGAAACTTATTTTATTTGTGTACTGGTCATTTTGACATGTGGGTCATCTCACACCAAGTGGTTTTCAAAAATTAGATAACATAGATCACATCAATAAAAAATAAAAGCTTAAAATCAATACATTACAGTTAAATTTTTCTTTTTATGTGCATAATTTGAAGATATTTCTTATGCTAAAGTAAGGTCAAAATCAGAGAACATCTTTCGCTCACAACATATTCCCTCCTTGTCATGTATTTTGTGCCTTAATAGATTGTTTAAACTACATAGCTTCTGGAGAGAAATAACAAAGGCATATGACCTACCCATCCATACAAATTAATTTTATTCTCTTTACAAACTGAATGTCCATATGACATGTTGCAACAAGAAAATAATGTAGTACAAAACAAAACCAAAAAATATATTAATGTACTGTTTAGTAGCTTTAGCAGAATGTAGTAGGAAAATCACTGACAGATCTCCCATCTATTACATATTTGATAAATATTACATTAAATATCAGATAAATGAAGGAATTTTAACTCCATTTCACACATTAAGTAACAGCCAGAAAAATTTGACAGAAGTATAAGAAATACAAATACATATCTGAATTATGCACCATCTGTCACAAAAACAAAACTGGGAATTCATGAGTAAGACATTGCATATGTTTTTTCTTCAAGAGGTATCCTTACCAATGTCGATTTATACTTGGTGCCAATCAAGAAGGGGACTGACAGTTCCTAGCCACACGGCAGAAACCTCTAACTGAATGAGAGGGGATGGATACATCATTGTGGTTGTCATAGCAATGAAAAGAAGAGCCAATTAGAGATAAGACATTTCCATAACAACAGCAGATACAAAACCAGTGTTGCAGGTATTTAACATGTTGGTAGCATGTGCCTGGCGAGCAATTCTGCAGTAACAAACTGCGTGTCTTATCTTCTGTTCTCCATTGAATGTATACACAATACTTTCCTGTAGACCAGCATGCAATGCTTGCATCAGTTAGAGATTGCCCGTATGCTGACAAGTTCGTTTGCATTATTCTATTTATGTGGTTAGTTGCCTGGTATTTATGTGTGTCTTTGTCTGCGTATCTGTGTGTATGTTGTGAACAAATTTGTCTAACACTTTTAATGAATATTTAACTATCTACAAAAATATTGACAAAGATAGCGCAAACAAACAAAACCCGAGTGTTCTTGGGAAGTTAATAAAATTGTATTTAGTAAAAGTACATACTATACTAGCTAAAAGGATTACGCAGTTGATCATATTGCTGCAGAACATGGTCACAAAGTAGTTTGCCTTTCGCCTTTGCTAATTTAACCCAATTGAATTAATTTGTGCTGAAATAAAGAGCAATGTTAGGCAAAACAACAGATTTCACTGTATTGTCTGTAATAAAGCTACATAGAGGCTCTAATAGCAGTAAAAGCTGAATACTCGGAAAAAGTTATTACTCATACAAAGAGCATAATAAGTTGTTAGCTAATGCTGGATTTCTGACAATGTAGTCATTAATCCTCTTGCTCTCCAATAATTTTCACTGATGGATGGGGCACTAGAAATGGCCAGGCATATTTGAATTGGGATATATTCTTCACCACTCTGTTCCCTATGTGATCTGCATAATAAGAGCAACATCGGAAAGTGAAGGAGTTTTGGTAGAAAGAACAGAATGGCTTGTCATTTCCGAGGGAAATTTCAGCAACAAGAATAGTGATTCAAGCGATTCAGATATCAGTGGCATTTTCCCATTACAATATTTCACAGGTAGGTATGTCTCTTTTGTTAACATAAATCTTTACACTGATACATATTTGCATGTTCTAACCTTTGCACGTAGATTAACTATTTTATTATTGTCTTCGAATGTGAATATAAATAACACTCGCTCTACATTCCAAGTGTAACCTAATCGTCTTTGCACACATAATCCTAACACACTCTCCATGTGGTTGCAATACGCGACATCACCTCTCTCTCTCTTTTGTTGCAAACCGTCAATCCCTTTCTTGATTGGCACCAATTATAAGCTGAAATATTTGTTACCTAGTGAAATACTGGAAAACACTGTTTTGTACATAAGAGTGGAACTGGTTTGGTGCCATGGGTTGAAAATCAAAGGCATGGGGACCAGACCAACTCATTGACAGCTTTTTCTTAATCAGAATATGGGACAGAAATGGACCTTCTTATTAAGGATAGCTTGGACCTTTCTTGAGCCCAAAATGTTGATTTTTCAATTTTTGCAAAAATGACATCAAACTTATGCAGGAAACGTTTTGTGAAAGTCTAATTTTAAATAGTTTGGTAGCCAGTTTTAAAAGCCCCTGCATAGCTTTGTAACACCCCTTTTTGTTCTGAAAGGATGATTTTCCACAATTTCTGTGCTCGAGTCCTAAAATTTTGTATCCACAAATACAGGATGTGCAAATTTTATACTAATAGAATGAGTTCTTAAGATATTAAGAATTAACATTTTTATAACTGTCATTCCTACAGGTTTTGAAGTATTCCATATAGCAGTACATTTTTTTCCTAGTTACTATTTCTCCATAAGATTTGATATATTTTGGAGTGATTGTAAGATACTTTTTAATAAGGAAACCAGAATTTAAAATCTTAATATTGCATAGTATTATAGAGCTAAAATGTCATCAAATTTCAGTACTCATAATTATTAATACAAATAAATCCAGTATTGCCATTTTGTAAATAAAAGTAAAAAAATTCTATGTATTATTTGCATTATTCTTTAAAAGAGTTGTGGAAATTTTCGTAAAGGCTGGATAGTAAATGAAATACATATAAAGTATTACATGTCTATAAAGTTTAGAGAGACTTAAACGTTATTAGTTGTAGTTGCACTACTAGTAAGGAAAGAATAACCTACAAAAGACATTTCAGAAGTATAAAAGTTGTTGCAGTTCATTGCAGGAGAAATAATTCATAAGGAAGAGGTGAAATACAGAAAGGACAAAGTGTAAGCTAAGCCGAGAAGCAAGAGAAGTGCTAGTAGTAGTAGGGCTGTAGGGCGCACAACTGCTACGGTCATTAGCGCCCATTCAGAACAAAATAGCTAAAACAACTAACAACTAAGCCTCTAAGTCTAAAACACTAAAAACATAAAAAATTTAAAGTCACCAACACAGTGCCAGAAGCCGTAAAAGCAAAGCAAAACTAAAAAGTAGTGTGATGACCCATTAAGGGATAGATAAACAAACAAACAAACCGCACGACCAACAAAATTAAACAATAAACCCAGTGAGTCAAACACGGTCGCCCAAACCGCTAAGACGGATAAAATGCAATAAACGCTCTACGGCACTAGATGTATCTGTCAGCACTTCAGCAAGCGTGGCTGGCAGACCCACAGACAAACGTAACTGAGCTAAAACCTGTCACTGAATTAAAACGTGCCGCACCGAAGAGAAGTGCTGATGAAATTTTATAATTAATACAGGGTAAAACTTATGGTATGCATGACTTTTAAGCAAAATTTAGGTTTTCTGAAAGCAACATTCTTCAGCATGTGAAATATCCCACCATAATTTTTCTGTCTCGTGTACAAGAAAAATTTCCTGAATTTTCCAAGTATTAATGCATTTTAGGAAAGCATTTAGTTTTATTTTAAAAATGTTAACCACAGTGCACTAATTATTCTAAAATTATAACATATATAGCATTTGGAGCATAAGATTATTTAATCTGTATAATCCAGCGGGTGTTCAGCACAGATAAAATATTTCAAAGGGTTCAGGAGCCCTAAACCTTCCATACACGTGTAATTACCAGTTTGAGTTTTAAAGGTTGCAAATAAAAAATTATGAGTTTTAGGATGCACTCATTTACCTCGCATAAAATGAGTAATTGGAAGCATTCCAGCCTTCGCTTTTAATCATAGCAGATTCTTTTTTCCGGACTGGATCTCCAGGAAAATCTTTGATTAAAAGCCCTTATCTGGTCGGTTTGTACGTCCATAAGCACAACAGTCCGGCAATTTTTTCAGCAATGTGCAGACTGAAATACGTACACACAATTCAAAAGTATAATCAATAATAACCCACCTTATTTAGCAATAAACATTATTAGTACTATTAAACCTAAAATACATAACTTTATTTGCAATAAAATTATATAAATAGCGGTGCTTACCATACGTGCCAAGGTATGCAGTTGCAGAGTAGAGCACACGTGCTACTGACAGCTGACAAGGTAATTGGCAAAGCTGACGGACTTCTACGGCAGCAGGGTTGCCAACACATAATTACTTTTCCGTCAGACAAAAATCCATCAAAATTAGAGACTTCTGTATTTTATTTCAAAAGTAAAGATTAAATTAAAAGGTATACTAAACATGACAACCATTACTTTGAATTGTATGACAAATCAGCCCAACTCTGTAAAATAGAAATACGTAGGGTATTAGTCAGTGGTGGCTCGTGACTACTCGCAGTGGGTGTGCAGTATATTACATCCTCTCCACCTTTACTCTCTTTCTCTCACACACACACCACGCAATTCTAATTCTAAATTCATATGGGCAATTATTGAGCACTTATGTTTTGCGATTTTTTGTTTTAAATGACCAATATCACAAGAACTATTATTTTTCCAGATGCCGTTTCTCTCACTCGCAAACAAGAAGGACGGAAAACAGCTTTTCTTCTAAGAATAAACCCGAAAGATTATCTCCTCCAGTTTAGCCATGTTATTCTTTTCCAGACTTTCATACACTCAAATTTCCCGCTATGAGCAGACACAACTGCATGCAACTTGCTGCCAGAACACAAACAAACAGTAATAAAGACTGCAACAAAATAACTATTCCAAACTGAAGTATTGGCCTTAGTAAATTACATGAAGAGCAATTATATGCATTTATAACTGCTTAATAAGATTAGATGTAGTTGTGTTTATAGCATTAATATAACTGTCATTTTAATATACTCTGTATTCACTCTAAGGTTGATCCGCGCGAAACTAAACCAAGTGGCCAGTGCACAGTTATAATGTATAATAGGTTCTGCTAAACAACCGGAGGGAAATGCTGGTAGCAAGGAAAACGGAGGGATTTGTACAATAACGTAGTGCGCTTGCGCGGTAAGAATCGCATGTGTTGGCCTTGTCGATTATGCTGCCTCAACTCGCCGTACTCTTACATGCAAGCTTTGCATCGCTCCCCGCGTACCCCTCGCCTAAAAGCTACCTTCGCCAGTCGCAAAATCGGGTTTATGCGTCTCAGCTTGTAGACTGAATGAGGTGACATTTGGTAAAGAGGGCGTGGGAAAATTAAATGAGCAAGTTCATATAGAAGAAAGTTAGACATCCGACTTTCTCATATGCATATCTATATAGGCAAATACACATTCACACGCGGAAAAAAATTAGTATGTGAGCAGTTGCTAGAATGCGATCACCCAGGAACTGCCACTGGTATAAATACTTCATATCTTAGAGTAACAATAGCAAACAAATTCAAATATATTTACTTGCATATATTTACGAACCCAAAAGTTTGTCCCTGATGAACATAACAATTTATCCACATCGTCCTCCACCTCTTCTGCAGTTGAAGTTTTGGGTTCTTCTGCTCCTCGGCATACAGCCATCTTGCCGATTTGCTCTTTGTTTTGGTAGTGCTTAACGACTGCTTTTACTATATGCGGCAGTGTAAGCGGATACCAATTGGCTTCAAACCATATCTGGTAGGACATAATTATGACAGCATATTTTTACACTCTTAATTCCGGCTCCATAGTAAGAATTGAGTTTACCATGTTGGCTTTAAGCTTACTCCTGAGGGTCATACCAAAAGTATAATTGCAAAATTTGAGAGCTCCAGAAATGGATTTTGCGAGCTTGATCTTTATATGATGCAAGCCTCTTGCCAAAGTTCTATGTCATTACTACTATTTTTCCATTAAATGGTAATTTATTTATTTTCGTTCTGTTTTAGGTAATTGAAGTTATTGAGCTAGCGGGATTATAGCTTCTTTAACCACCCTCAAACACTGCTGTGGTGCAATTAAAGCCCCTTTTTGCAAGATCTTGACATTATTCTATTGTAAAAAGCTTTTTGGCTTTCTGGGTCAATTTTATTTTGTTTTATCATATTCACCAGCGAAAACTCTTCATATTTTCTAACGTCTACGGGGGATGGGGGGTTGTATCGCTCCCCCCCCCCCCCGAAAATTTGGAAAGTATTAAGGACGTAACTAAAGAAAAAAGTATTCAGATTAATTCACAAATATATTACGATTCTTTGTCTCTGTAAGACAATTATCTTATATATGCTTTTGCATAGAGTGACATTTCCAGATTTTCTAATTGTAGCACCTCATCAGGCCCTCCTCCAAAAACAAATGCTGCGTCTGCCCCTGCCTCCTATAACCGGGGATAACAATCCGCTTTGTTAGATCCAAAGTAGAACAAGAGCTTGTAGAAACTTTGAAGAGTCTGACTGAAATGATTTATCTTTGATTTTTCGTAGTAATATTTTGCAATAATTGTTTCGAATTTAGAGTTGACTAATCTTTTAGCTGCATAAAATGGTAGATTCACTATAGATTTCTGTACACTGTTGGTACCTTTGTTTGCAAGAAAATTAGCTTTGTCATTACCACTCATTCCACAGCGAGCTGGTATCCATTGGAAGACTAGGTGTTTTTGAAGTGCTGTTAGATGGGTAAGGATTTTCCAACATTCTATAATAGTTTGGTTTTTAGGTGACAACGAAAAGACAAATGTTGAATAGGTCTAAACTCTATGGACTCCGGAGCTTGTTTCAACATTCAGTCCAATCTACAGATATTTTCTTTCACCAGAATATCTTTCTTCTTGACCTCCACTGGGCCACAATTTCTTCAAACCATTGTTAACGAATCTGCTACTTTCAAATGATTATGTTCCAGGGGTTTGGAATTATGAATCATTTGGTCAAAGCTATACTTAACACAAAAAAGAGTTATTCTGTTTAGTTTCCCCAATGTTTATAAAGCTACCAAGATCCTTAGTACAACAGCTATGTACCTGTATAAAGATGTAATATTTTGTTTAATTAATGTTTACAATATATCTATTTATTTGTAATACTAATAAATGTAGTGCTTGAGGAGGATTACTAAGAGAAAAATTCAAGGAGACAGTACAATAACATCTAATCCTCTGCCATACAAAGTGATATATGGTGCCACATGCTGTCTTGCTCTGTGGACCTTGGGCTCATTTGAGCATCATTTCACCCATTTCATTCATTCACTGTCCAATATGACAATACATTGGAGGACGTTAATTTAAAAAACAAAATTTACCTATGCTAATATCACAATTAAGTATTGAAGTTCCCAAAGCATTTTACACCATATCAAAGTTAGATTTTGTATGTCATAAAGAAAACCATAAATGCAAAGTTTTAATAAAAAAATTTCAAATGTTTTAAGAAGTGTTTTAGACCAATATTGTACTGACCTCATCAAATGAACTTTGTGCTTATGTGGAGAAGTCTTGGCTCTCTTCCCATTATTGAACAAGATATGCATAGTTTTGGTAATGAAATTGTGATGGGGTCCAAAATTTATTGTGTGGCTTTATTAACAATTACAGAGAAACATATATTCTAAGCCTTCTCTTTGGTCATTTTTCAAAGAATTATACAAGGTAGCAAGACAAGTTTTTCCTTCTCCTGTTTTATTATGAACACAATAAATGCTATAACAATGACCATTATTGTAATATAAACCATATACAACTATATTATAAACATTTATAGTTTGTACATTTGTTTCTTGATTACTAAGGCCATATGCAGACTAATATGACAAAGCTATCTTTGTTGAAATGTGCTTAAACTTATACAATGTCATTTGCATACACCTATCAAGCAAAATGTTGAGCCCAATTTGGCCTAAGGCAACTTTTTGACACACAATATGCATGACAGAGACAGAAAGTTGAGTGACCATTTCTTAAAAATAAACTCAAAAGTTGAATAAGTTAATAACTGTGATGTGAAATTAATTTATGGATAAATTGAGCCAGATATTGGAACACTAGCATCACTTACACTATTTTGTGTCTTGTCCGGTTTTGAGAGCTGTTGCTCCCATCATCAGAATATTTTCTGACTCAATTTATCCATGAACTGTTGTTACATTTTTATTTTCTTAATAACAGACAAAACAATTTTGATTAAAATGCAATATACAACAGTCATACTGAATCATGAGCAACTTACTGTTGAAATTCAAATTCCAACAATGTAACAAAAACTACTCCAGGATCGTCATATACAGACTTTACACATTTTGTCATACTGTGATGTCATCATGTGTCCACAGGTAGTAGTTCCAAAACAGTGGACATCAATGTTTGTTTCGACAACATGCTGTCATTTAATTCCTTGTTAATGAAGAAAAATCTGTTCCTTAAATTTACCTCAGATTTCAACCAACCCATGGAGATGTCTGCATGGCTGCCAGCAATGTTAGGAGATAAGTGAAACATTTCAAAGATAAAAACATGATTGTCCAATATGAGTAGCGGTTACCTTCGAACTGACTACAGTGCAACAAGGAAAGAGTTATCAGCTCATTAGAGAAGACGGGCGTGCCGTTGTGGATGAAATTGCTGCATAACTTACAATAAGACATGGTGCACCTCAAGAAATCATAGAAACTTAGATTATCAAAAAGTTAGTGTTCATTGTATCCCACGTTTATCGACCAAGACCACAATCTTCAAAAAAGAGCATCACCCTAAACCTTCTTCAGAAATTTCAAAACGAAGGTCGTGGTATTTTGAAAAGTACTGCGACAGGCGATGGAAGCTGGTTGCTTCATTATGAGCCTGAAACAAAATGCCGAGTATGGAACGGCACCACTTGGAATGTACTTCTATCATAAGGGTATTTTCAGGTTGCAGAATGATGGAAAAAATGTGAGGAAAGAAGTGGAGACTATATTGAAAAGTGATAGTGAAATTCATAGATTAAGATGGCGTACTTGATTTGTCTAAAAAATAAAGATTAAGGTTTTTAAAAATTGTTACTCAAGATTTTCAGTATAACCTTGTATTTAAGCATTTGCAATACTAATAAAATGTATAGCTTGAATTTTCTGTGAATAGTTTGTCAAATCAACTTTCTTGCTGAAACCTATATGATTGGAAAAAGCATAATAGATAGACAAAACTTACTGCAACAAGAATGCAGAATTGCATAAGATACAAAATTTTTCCAGATTTTTTCATTGCCTAACCCATTTCCAAAATATTCATTGTTGTTTGTTTACCTTTCTCAAGCTGAAGTTTACACTACTATGTCATCTAATGGTACATGTTCTAAGTTTTGTTTTTGTATTGAGCAATAATCACATCTGAATTTTCCAAATTAAAACTATTTCTAAGCAAATATCAATGTTAGTATCACAGTATAGGAAATTGATTGTTATATGAATATATGAGAGATAACTGTGAATTTGTAATGGACAGAGGAAGTCTGGTGAATGTTATGTGTGAGATAATCTCTTTATTACTTAAAATGAAGTAACAAATAAAATCGTGCATGGTATTTTTTTTTTTGTCAAACAAAACGACACAGAAGCTTCTTGTTTTGTAAGTGTATACACGGACCCAAATAATACCAATAATAGCATACGTTATCATTATCCTCCTAACCATAGTTAAGAATGAGGAACCATGAGTTGAAGTGCTTTTACTTTCAGAAAAAGTGTAACACTGCAAACTATTTTTAGTACAGTGAAAAGCAGCTTTGCTATATACATCTGCAGCAGCCTTACAATTAAGTTTATTCCTGGCATATTTCCAGTTAATATAAAATTTACTCCATTTGATGATACTCTTAAGAAATTCATTCTATCAAGTCATTTCGGTATTACTGTGATCTTTCAGACTTTGAGCCCAAGAATAACACAAATAGCATAATACTAGTCTTATTTCAGCAGATGTATATCCTATATTTTATCTTAACAGCTATATTGTAGAGTATTTATGTATAAAAGAACACATTTAATTTCCTGCATATCTGCAGTATTATGTGCTTAAAATTATTTGTTTTTAAAACCTACAGCCTCATAAATTGAGCTTAAGTCTTGAAAGAATAATAATGAAACAGAAAAATAAGCATGCTCAGCAAAATGTAAGAGAAGAATGCATAATAATTAATTACAATATTATATAATTTTCATTATAACAACATACTGTATTTGCTAATAAAAGTGATGTTTTTTCTTTCCTTTTTTCCCCACATTGATACATTGCAAATGTATTACAAAAATAGGATTGGTTATAGTCAACTGATAATTGACATACTGAGATTTGACTGACACTGAAAATAAAGCATTGAATAATCACACAGGGTATTATTTTTTCACATACATACATACATGTATTAAGGATAATTCTTATGTTCTGTTGCTAAATGTATAATAATCACAATGGATAGTTACATCTATAAAATTGCTTAAAACAAATTTTTTTCATTGATATTTCAGACCGAAGCTTCTGGGGCTTAGTCCTTTTTATTCTGCTTCACATTTAAATGTAGCCAGGATTTCACAAAAGTGTACAAAATAAGTAATCCAACATAAGAACTTGGCAGATTTGTTTGAAACTTTAGTAATTAAAATGTTTCTAAGATGTTAGGCCACTTTTACTCTGGTTTACAAAAACCTCATTTGCAACAGCCATGTGGACACTAAACCTTATCCCCCCCAAGCAGGGTAACCTTGAACAAATATTTTTTGGCTTGACTGAGGCCTAGTAAAAATGTTTCACACAGTTGACGACAATGATTAATGTATATGTTATCCATAATATAGAGTTGCTGTATTTTAACCATATGTCTCAGACAAACTATACTTTTAGGCCCTTTTTAAAATGGCAAAAATATATAAATTAGACCATACTTTCTTGCATTATATGCTGTAAATATAAAAGAACCTAAAATAATATATTTATTTATCTAATGGCCGGGTTTGACATTTACCTGCTGTTGTTGCTCATTTTGCACTATCCAGGGGGCATGTGTACCTTAAAGCTTGTTAAAATATTTAAAATCAAAAAATTCTTTGATTTACTATGAGTTATAAGCAAACTTTGAGAGGTAGAACTGTTTGAAAGCCTCTACAAATACAGTCAAAACCGGTTATAGTGGCATCGCTTTTAACGACGTATTGGCTACAACAGCAAAATCCAATGGTCCTGTCTAAACCCTATGTGAATACTAAAAAAATTGCTTAGTATGACATTGCATAGGGCGACTTATCCTATAAAACAACATATTTTTATTACCTTTTAGGAGAAATATATCGGCTGTAACGTCCAATGTTCATTTTTTTTGTTACATATACCAATATACAGAGGTATTTTTACACATGGTGAATGACCTTGCTAGGAGCTGCAGGAGTGACATTATGCAAATTTACGGTGGGGAGGTAACGTATTTGTTTCTTTCCTGGAAATAAACAAGACACTGTTGATGATGTGAGTGGCACATGCAGTTCACAATTTTCACTGCATCAAATTAGAGAGATACTAACGTAATATCCCTATGGTCCTATGCAAAAAAAAATTCTAACATCGGATTGTGTGACTATCGGCACAAACCATTGGTCACTTCGACATTGCTATAAGCTGTTTGGCTGTATATACAAATGGAATTAGTAATTCCTCTCATGCACTCTGTGCATTTATGGTCTGTTAGCACTGGAAATTGGTAAAATATTAAGTCTCTAGATTTCAATTTTATTTAACAATTGTTCAACACAAATAATAACAAAACTGATATTGCTGATATTGCCTTGCTGCATTTTTGCTTAGGTCTGTAAGTAGGAATACTTCCATGAGCCATGGATTTATCAAGTAGTTTTATCTTTTAAGTATTCATTGATGAAATTGCACAACAGGGCAGGTATTTATTGTTATATTTGACTTACTACACAATTATAACAAAATTTAAAATAACAGCAGTTTATTTTGATGCCATTGGTATAATATTCAGCAACATCTGTACGATTTGTTTTAACGATTTATCAAATCTGGGACATCAGCTTGTCCCAAAAAAGATATTTTGAATGCCAGAATGGACTAAAGAACTCTGGGTCTGCCCTAAAAAATTTAGGACATACAGCAATCCTATCTATGGGACTGAGCAGAATGGCTCAAGCAGTAAAGTCCATGGCCTGCATTCGGGAGGTTGCACGTTTGATCCCCAAGGCCAACCTTCTTGACCCATGGGTTTTTCAAAGGTTTCCCCGGGTCGCCAGGCTGGGAGGTATTTTCATGTCCTTTGAATTTCCGGTCCTTCCATTTCATTACATTAATCATTTCATTTCACCCTTCATCTTATTAGATTTCTTTCAGGGTTGAAAGTGTCACAGCAGTAGCACGGCAGGGGGAATGAATGCACTCTGGAAATCTGGTCCCCCGGATTGGATGGTGAGCATGCTGGTTTCCAAGTTCCCAATGGGATAGTACAATCCCTTGGAAGTACAAACCTGAAGGGGAGGGAGAGTAACCAGGCTGAGCGAGCCTTTTTTGGGGTGCTTCTAACTGGGAAAATGTAGGGACCCTGCCCCCTGCTGTCATGGCAATGTTCCAGCAGTCCTAAGGTTCCATTTGCCACATTCATCCTCCTGGGAGGTGCCTGTAAGGGGCATAGGCACAAAACATTGTCTTTCGTTCGAAGTGCTAAGTCCCCCTCTGCAAGTTGTCATAGAGTCAATCCTATCTATATTTCCTTTTAATCAAACCCCATTATCAGGGGGAAAAAACCGATTACAGTGGTAAACTGAACATAACATCACACCTTTCTTTCCAAAATTAATTTTCTAACAATTATTTTAAAACAGGGCTACTGAGAAAGTCTACATAACCAGTCTTCTGATTCTCAGCACTAATATTCATACTCAGGGCTTAAAATGAACCTCCACACTTATATAGTTATGGATTAACATTAAATTTGTGCTTAACACTGATGAATGAGCTTATAATGACAACTTTTATTCAAATAATTTTTAACTCAGAATGTGCAGATCATATTTTTTTGAGAGATTATATGTAGAAGGATATAATAAATCGGTGCCTTAAGGTTTTCAAAGCCAAAGAATACCACACTACCAATGCAAAAAGATTTGGCTCACATAATAATGAGATACATGTTTTGCTTTTTTGTATAAAGGCATGACTAAGGACTTGTGAAGTATGGAGTTCTCTGGCACAGAAGGAACTCAAGGTGGTAAATTACTTTATCCTAATATATTGGGATGATCAGCATAGAAGAGAACAGGTTTTGCTGTTTGCTATGTGCTGAGTAGGTGACAGCACATTCGTAGTAAATATATTATGGTTAATTACATAAATTATTTCAAACAGACACAAAATGTAAGTACCTAAAAATAAAAGTACTCATATATCAGGTCTCCCATATAAGCCAAGGCCATCCAAGTGGCGTATTTACGCTCCAAAATGTAAGTTCAGTACTGGAGGTGTGGGCATAGTTCTTAACCTTGCAAGCAGCATGTACGGGTTTGACCTCACCAGTCTACATATCAGCTGTTAATATAGCGAGACAGTTATCATTGGAACACTATACTTTTGTGTGTAAAAGTTATTTTAAGCATAAGTTGGCTCGATGGGTACACACTGCATTTGTTCAGCAATTTCCTGGTGCAGTGCCACCTTCACGAGCACAAGTTCAGTAATTATAAATAAATTTGAAACTATTGGCACAGTGTTCAATAAAAAACATAGATGCACACAAACAGTTTTAACAGACGAAAAACTAGATGACACTGGAGCGAATCCTGAATGGTCACCAAATAAATCAGTCGCAAAATTAGCACAAAAACGTTACAAATGAAATCAGAAATGTTACAGTGGCAGAACTCAATCGCATCAGTCAGAATGTTGTTACCAAATACAATGCCTGTATAACCCAGGAAGGTTATACATCCAGCATCTTTTATAGAGTAAGAGTTCATATAAGGCTTATACATGCTTGCAGTGCAGTCAGTCACACATGACATACATTCGACTGAGGCAACTGCTGGAGCACAGAAGACAAACACTGTGTGTACAGTCTTGGTTTATATAGGATTCTTGTATATTATAAAGTCAGGAGATGGAAATGCCTCCCTTTACTGTTTATGCATTTCTTGTGCTTAGCAAATTGGCAATCACACACTGCAGTTCCAAATGAGAAATGTCAGCAATTTCTTGGTAAGTGCTATTTTTAATTTCTTCTTAAAGTGTATGGATTTGTTTTGTAAACTTCCTCTTTCAGTCACCCATCCAGAGGTGAAAATTGCAAGGGGTTAAATCAGGGGAACACAGAGGCCATATTGTTTTAGTGATAACGTTTATCCTCAAGCATTTAATGGATTTGCTGTAAGGAGAAGAAGGCTGTGTGTGCCATCACAGAGTCTTGCTGGAAAGTCACATCTTTTTCTACTCTCAGTTAATTCGCCAACGTATGGTACACCGCTTTTTGGGGGAAACGAATAACAGTACCTGAATAGATTCATTTCATTTAAAACACACAATATTGCATTGACTAACAAATATGTGAAATATTTCAGCAGTTTTAACTCACATTGAAGTCTCATACTTTGCCACCGACCAACTGAGAGCCGAGAAGCCTGTTCTGCTCTATGCTGATCACACAGTATCTTTCAGTCAATAACACCAATAAATCATTTAAGTGCTTTATTCACTCTAAGTGAGAAAATTCCACACTCTGAAGATGCAACAAAAATATTTTTAATAGAATCACTTTTTTTGGCTTAATATTCTGATTGCCACTAAATTTAAAAAAGCACCATTAAATTGTCAGCAACTGACTACATAAATAGGTAGTTGTTCTAAATTTGTCTACCTTTTCTTTCTTCAACTGGATATCTACACAGTCATTTTGATAATTATCATCTATTATATTTAATTATTCTTAAAAGATGTATCAGAAAATAGAATTCATTTTCATCCAATATACTTGCACAAAGTAACACTGTAGACATGTCATGGAAACTGATTTCTCCAGACTGTGATGTATGCATGCCAAAAAACTAATGGCATAAGGAAAAATCCTGAACATATTGTGCACATATGTATAGTATACTGCACATACGTATAAGGTTGACACAGTGATTAAAATCTCACCTACTACCCTTTAACTTGTAAGGCAAAATGACCCAAGAGAGATTTTTATACTATTCTCAACATGCATGCATGCATGCACACAAAACAAACAAATCAACAGGATGAATCAGCATCCACAACAGTCATTGTCATGAATCATCATCATGTACAAAAAATCATAATTCATATTGCTCAAAAATTACAAGACAAGACACTGACCTGGAAATGTGGAGCTTCAGGAGCTAAACCACATTATTTTGCAAGGTTCTTCAGTACCCGGAAAGCTGCTACAACTGGCATAACACCATTAACATTTTTAAGGATATGTTCATAATTTCTTTTACCTAGTATAAACTATATTTTTAATTAAAGGCAGCATTATTACTCAAAGACTGATTGAATTCTGGCAATTTCATATGCGGATAAGTTTCAATTGCTGGCAATAAATGGTGAAGTATTTTCTGTTGCATTAACTGAGGAGCAAAATTCAGTAATATCCATGGTTCTGAGTCCAACAGCATTCTCAATCACAATGTCCAGAAGCAGCCATTTGTACAAAAATTAGCCTGACATCAAAATCTTTCATCAGCAATAATAGAATGAGAATCAATGAGTTTAACAGCTTTAGCCATATAACATTTGTTTGATAGCCTTTCATAATTAAAGATTCTGTTCTTTTGTCTTTCTATGATTATCGATCACTGAGCATGGCAGACTTGTCCATTATCACATTACCAAATAAAACTTTGGCATGAATAATTTCATCTTCTTCTATAATACTTTACTTCATTAGAAATATTTTTCTGTGTCCATTAGCTCTGAGCTTTCCACTCAACCTGCCACACATTAAGATGTTTTAGCGGGCTGAGCAATAAACTGTCGTCATGGCATCTCCTTCATAGACAGCTTAAGATTCATGTTACGCAGCATACAAAGGTCTCTTGCAGTGTTTTTACGTCCTACTATGGTATTAATATCATACAACCGTAGAAGTAAATCTGTAGTGAAGAGATCTGGTAGTGACCGCAGAAGGCATGGTACCTGTTGATGATAAAGGTGTTTAATGCTTTTCATTTTGAATAGATTTGCTTAATTACTTTGACCAATAATATTAAATTCAGGTAAACTTATTTTAAGTTGATTTAAACAAATTTTCTCTATAATGAATAGCTGTATAACAGGTGTGGGGAACACTACTCCAAAGGTGAGAACAGAGTAGTCCCACCCCTCCTTAACTGCACTAGCTACCAGCACACACATATACACATGTATTAAACTGAGCTGGTTTTCTGCTTGGGTGCTCACGACAGGAAGGTTAATAAGGAAATGTCTTGACACTTTATGAGTACTGTTTCCCAGGCCTGCTCTATAAACAAGAATAACAACAGTGTTCATTTAAGTTTACACCAAACATCATTCAGAAACAATAGAATAGGAAAAGAAGGAATGGACTTCAGATTATTGGAAGCAAAATGTATGTCAAGATTCAAAGGTTCAAGTGTCTACTTAAAAATAAAAAGAAGATAAGGAGCACGGTTTAAGAAAAATCATTCTAACAACAGCTGAAGTTCATCTAACAACAGCACAGCTTATGCCTGAAAATGTACCTATCAACAGGACATTAATAAAAATTAAACCATATATGAAATCTGAGACTTGAGCTTCAGGATTTCAAAGCATTGATGGATCCTCAACTTAATCACAATGGTAGTTATATTCAAAACAAGAGTAGCATGGATGATGGAGTAAATATGCTGCAAAACTAGTTTGCTTTTAATTTCAAGAACTTGCAGCAAATACTAAAATAAGTGAAACTTATAGTATAGTATAAGTAAACCAAAGCACAATAAACAACAGTTTAAGTGGTTTTCTTTTGATCTTACAGTGTTCAGTGTTATGTTGTGTAATCTTGAGGCTAACAATGTAGATTCAACTGAGATAAATTTAGAAAGCTTATAATAATAGTAAGAGTGTGAAATATTTTAAATAAAAAAGTATTTAAACATGCAGAAAATATTTATCTTTTAAACTTCTCTAAGAAATATTTGAAAAAGTATTTGTGTTTCTTAAAATATTCATAAAGTTAATGTTAAGCAATTTTTGCTTTTTTTCTCTAAAACTACTTTAAAAACAACAAACCCGCACAAAATTTGTTGTTCTATTCATTACAAAGAGTCATCTGGTTCAAGGATGATTACTGGTCACATTCCACAAGTTTCTTTCTTTCTTTTTTTGCCTGATTACCCTTGGCTTACAAATCAGTGCTTAGCGTCAGATGCCTGTTGGGGACCACAGGAACCTATGGACCGGACAGAGTAAAGACCTGGAAGTGGGTGGTCAGCCCAGCCCCAGGTATGATAGAGAGGAAGAGGATGATATGAAATGCCAGCAAAATCGATGAATGAAAAGGTGATGATGGAGCAATTTGTGGAATGAGTTGCAGGGGAAACCAGAGACCTGGAGAAAACCCACCCAGACATTTAAATTAAATTATTTTGTTGTTTAATGACACTGTCAATTGCCAGGATCACATCAGCATCGCCATTGTGTCAGAATTTCGTCCCGCAGGAGTTCTTTTACATGCCAGTAAATCTACTGACATGGAGCTGTCGTTTTTAAGCACACTTAAAAACCATCGGCCTGTGCCGGGTTTGAACCTGCGACCTTGGGATCAGTAGGCCAGCGTCTAACCAACTGAGCCACCCAGACTGACACACCCAGATACTGCTTTGTCCACCACGAATGCCACATGCAGGTCTCAGACCACCTTGGTGGTAGCCAAACAGTCTAGCCGCTTGGCCCCAGTGCTACCTATATGTATGTTGAAGAAATAAATTTATCTGTATCTTACCAAGGTGGATGGCATACTCTGAAGAACAAGTCTTGTTCTATCTCGGCCACAGTTCACTACAAACTGAAGAAACTTGCACACAAAATGTGTCTGCTGGGATACTTCTCCATCTCTTCCTGCAATGAGTGTGAATGTGTGGAACAGATCATTAAGAGCTTTATTAAGTGGCTCTTTGATTGTGGTTGGTTGACTGTTATTATTGGAGGAACTTATAGAGGTGGTTGTAGTAGTTGCTGCACCAAATAGGGCAGCAGCATCTCCAGCTTCTCCTGCTGTCAATCGTAGTTGCTTAGCAGCTGGACGTAGCCCATCTATGTCCTGTCAACAACAGATATAATAATTATTAACAATGGCCACTTAACTTAGTTTAATACTGTACATGCAAGATTTGTTGGACACTGGCTAGTAAAGAAGTGCAGTCAGGGAAGGAAAAAGAGGCCTTTGTTTCTGCAGTGCACTCAAACAAATCACGTGAAAAAAATAGATATAAGCAGTTAAAAGCTGATCGCTATGTGATGCCTTTGAACTTCCATTCTCTTGGCATGACCAAGAATGATGAAATGAACAAGTTCCCATTCAAGAAAAAATATGTATTGCACAATTCAGACAAATAAGGAGAAACTGCATTTTTGGAAGATCTTGAACTTAAATACCAAGTTTGGTACACACATGTACGATTTTTTCTAAAAATGCTTTTTTTTGGACTCAGAGTATACAAAATGTTATTCCCAAAGAAATTTTGGTATAACATTTTATGTATGTGGTAGAACAATTAAAGAATTAGAGCAACCTAATTTATGCTGGTAACATATTTAGAATACATAATTAAAAGTCTCCATTTAGTTATAACTTAACAAGGCATAACATTTGAAACACTGGATATAAAAATACAATTCCTATTTGTACTTGTTCAGAAGAATGTCACCTTTTATCCTATCTACTTGTTGCTTTTCTATAAAATGAAATACACATGCAGGCACAAGATATTGCATTTTGAGTTTTACAAGCGGCAAACTGCACTGTCCATATGAGGTAATGTCTTAATGCTTCTACACTCTATACCGGTTTCATTGAAAAGATTGGTCCTTATGTAAACAATGCCTAAACATGCAACCCTCCGCTTTCTCACTGGGATTGGAGCAGTAACAGCACTAGTTTCATAACCACTTGTTGCCAAGGGAGATAACCATGTGGAGCCTGAAACTATCATCGCCTTTCTTTGACCCCCCAACCTTTTCGCACAATAGTTTAAAACATGCTACTGATTAGATAACAATTGCGTAGAACACTCAGAACTAAAAACATAAATAACAAATATATCCTCACAGTCAACTATGATGTTCTTACCATTTCTTTTCTGGAACTCGAGACCAATGTAAGTAACAGCTTGTAAAAAGAAGGAAGGTCAGGATCATCACTGACAAATGCAAGCACTTTTTTGATTATAGGTAGCTTATTTATGAGGAAGAAATTATGAACTTTTCGATGCACTGAACTTCCAGCACTGGCTTTTTCCATGTCCTTGATTTTCTAGGTGTGGTTAACTTACCTGCGTGTGGAATTTATACTTAATGCAACACATCTGTAAACTCTGCTGTCAGGTTAACAACATTCTTGATAGCCAAAGAGGGATATTTCTGACATAGTTTGTGAAACATTCATTTATTCTTCATTACGGGTGTCCAGCATCACTGATGACGTTAAGTCCATTGCATTACTACACATTACACCACAATCTTGGCATGCACAAAATATACTATAGCACAGCTGTGAACACACATTCAGGATTATAACTTTCTCACCACTAGTTAGAGCAGGCAGCCTCAACTCACGTAAATACGGGCAGCGGGCAAAGTCAGCATATCTGTGCGTGCAAGCGGGCATTGTGTTACAGTTGTTTATCTGAGTGCACCAGCAACGGACGTGTGTAACTAGTGTGCAGTGGCGGTTCATGAAGTACAGAAATGGCAACATCTCTAAGTGTGGCTACCTCATCTAATCCTCGCCCATCTTCCCCATATACTTTTTCCTCTGTTTGGGAACAACAGTATCTGTTCATAGACCTAGGGGATGCCGCGAAATGTTTAGTGTGTGGTAAGATTGTTCAAACAATTAAAAAGTATAACCTACAACGACATTACGCTGCTCATAGCAGTGAATACGACGGCTATAATGGAGTGGAACGTGACATGATGATACAGAAACTCAAAGACACTATGGCTACTGACAATGATACGGACCATAAAATAAGTGAATCGGCTGTACGTCTTAGCTATAATAGAATAATTATACAAACTATGGAATCTACATGTTTTCCATTATTTGTCACTCCTTTCGCCGTAGACGTCGAGAACGTTCCTACAGAGTTTCAATTAGAACTTATTGACCTGCAATATGATCGGGAAATGAAGGATTCCTTTGTTCATAAAAGAAACTTGATCGATTGTTATATAAACTTTCCTCAGTCCAGATTTCCACGACTACACAGACAAGCAGCTCACATATTAAGCATATTTGGCTCTACTTACCTCTGTGAACAATTCTTTTCACTAATGAAACACTGTAAACCGAGTCACAGAAGCCATTTATCTGACAGCAACTTGAAATGCAGTCTTCGTCTTTGTACTACAAAGACAATTACACCAAATATTTCACAGATAATAAGGGGAAAAAGGATACAAAAAAACTCGACGTCTGAATCAAAATTGAACTCACTTGGAAGTATTAAATATAATATAAGTGACAGATATAAGCTATGAAATGGTATGTTAAATTTGCTCTATTAAGCATCTAGGTAAATATATGTTTATTTCTCTTTGTATACTCAGTCAACACTCAATATGAATAAACGTTCAAAGCTTCCGATGTTGCAAATCTTAGTTATTCCGCCACTGACTGTTTTTCTATCTCCGTTGACCTTCATTTCTGCCCGCTTCCACACGCTCGGGCATCGGGCTATAAGATATGACGTCACAGTGCATCGAGTTGAGGCTGCCTGAGTTAGAGGCTTCCCTGCATCATGTTTTACAAACTGCACCTGTTTGGCCATGCTGGTTCAATAGCAGTCTTACCTGCCGTTTCCACAGATGCCAGCAGAAGGCAGCCTACGAATGCTCTTAGCTCATTTTCTGATTAAATGCAATTAATTACTTTAGATTCATTTTGCTGCAGTTCTACATACTATAATAACATGCTAAACATACCGTTATTGCATAATACAGAGAAAATCCGGTACTTTTTGTTAGTATTGAGCAAACTTTGTAACCGATGTACCTTGTAATATGCAACATCAGCCAATGAACGTACACTTGATTCATGTTTGTACACATTTCTGTTTATATAAGGACCAATCCTTTCCGTGGAACCAGTATTGCTGGAACATGCCTCAAATATCAGGAGGTTTGGAGTTGATAATAGTAATGCTAGTGTAAAGCAACTTACCTCCCCCTCCATTTCACGGCGACTGCGCTTTCGACTGTTGCCTTGTCCTGGAGTAGAATTGTTCTGAAACTCCAATGCTGCAAACACACAGTAAGCACATAATTTTGCTAATGCTGATGCTTGTGGTTCCACCAGCTCTTCACTCCTGTAAATGCAAAACCAATATTCACAAATTTTCTGAGCTACTCAACTTGCTTTTTCATAAAATGCAGGAAATTCTCTAGATTAGAAATCTACTTACTGTAACCTGTTGTGGAGGTACTGGGGAAGAACTTGTAGTAGAAGAGCCAAAGTGCAATGCTCTATGTCTAAATGGAATACAGCAAAGGCCAGATCTACAGCACGATCAAGATCTTCCTGGTATCTATACTTAAGCACTTCCTGCAATAACATTAACTGTAAATTAAATAAGGAAAATTGAAGCTATTAACAGTGAAGCAACAAGATTCTAAAGTATTATATTATTTGCAAATAATACTAAGATAAGTAGAGTTTTTAGTTTCTAATTTGTTCTTACTTTAGAACATTAACTGTACTTTAACTCGGAGCAAAACCTTTAGTTTCCTACTCTAATGTTGTAATAAATGAACATCTTTTTCATTTATCTTTTTAAAAGCTAGTAACAGTGATGTGAATTTAATTCTGATGATGGGAGCAAGTTGGGTTCTTGAAACCGGTCAAGATTAATTATATGTAAGCAATGTTTTGTGTTTCAATCCGATTCAGTTTTCATTATAATCTTTTTCATTCTTAAATATTTCAATAAATTTAAGCTTAACAACTATTTTCGTTCTTTGACAGAGCCTAAAGTTAAACTACATGCCAAAAAAACCCTAATGACTTTTATGAAATTGGGCCAAAAATTTTACTGGAGGAAAGAAACACACCTAGATAGATCGTATCTCCTGGAAAACTCATTTTCATAGGTTTTGGGGAAAAAATATTAACAGTTGTAACATTTTGATCACATTTACAAAAAAGTTTTTAAGGAACGGAAAAATATCTTGCTCAGTCTTTCTATGGGAACACTCAGTATTCATTGGTAAAAAATAAATAAATAAAAATATATTTTTTTAATTGTGCCATTTATATGTCACCTTTAACTCTAAGGCAAGCCTCTAAAAGCTTAAAATTGCACTGGGTGCAATCCAAGCTGCAGAAGTTCCTTGCACCATGCATCATGGTGACTTGGTTAAGTTCAGCTCAACTCGCAAGGTGCACAGCGAAGAAGCAAGGAAATGTGTTAATAGATGGCTTGCTTATCAGTGAAATAGATTATATTATAAGTAAGTGTTGTGTAGTGTTATTAATCAATTCACCTTGATTGTTTTTCATTTTTCTTAAAGTGTTTAATGCCCGATCTTACTTCATATGGCAGAACAGTTATGCACTGCTATGTTGTTGTTTTCTAGTGCCTTGCATCTGGCAATGAAGCCATTAGCATTCGTGCTTTCCAATACTTTTGAACTGTAGTTTCTTCTGATCTTAATGCTTCACAGGTCTTCAAGTGTTCTTCATTCATTTCTGCTG
Organism: Tenodera sinensis; assembly: GCA_030765045.1. Taxonomy (NCBI): domain Eukaryota; kingdom Metazoa; phylum Arthropoda; class Insecta; order Mantodea; family Mantidae; genus Tenodera; species Tenodera sinensis. The sequence goes on from CM060970.1 coordinate 39,915,901, forward strand.
GATCGTTACACAGGACACATATTGGTGATGCTGAGATACCTATGCACTGCTACGTGAAAGGTAATGAATTTGGGAAAGAACAGTTGGAGAAAAAACAAAATTCAGGTCTACGTTGAGGGTACTTTCCCGGCATTTGGAGAAAACCTCAGTCAGGGAGGATAGTCCTGGCAAGATTTAAACCACAACCATGCATTCATAATCCTGTGTCTTAACAACCTTGGCTGCCCCGTCAGTATCAAATGGTTAGAGGTGACAATTTTTTAAGTGAAAGGTGCAGAGAAATATGAATAGTACAGATGGGGAATATCAACAAATATAAAGCGGTGGCACATGTTTAGCAGAAAAAGTAAAATTTAAAAAAAAAATTTTTTTTTTAAATTATGAGAATTTATACACAATTGACAGTGGGAGAAATATTTTTTTATGCAAAATAATGTAGTAAAATGAAAACAAAACAAGGATGTGATGGTCATTAATGGGAAGCAGTGAAAATTAGTCGACTGATAGCCGACGTTGAGCGTGATGATTCATGGAATTTTTCTGCAATGATGTGTCATGCTCCATCTATGTTCAAAGTGTTAATGCCTTCGATAACTTATAAAGATTTGGATTACTTAAAAATATTTGTAGTTGTTCTAATGTGGAGGATTTTGACCTATTAATTTTTCCCTACCCAGCCAATATAAATGATATATCTTCCCATCTGGTACAGATTTCCTTACAAATATTAAATTAAAAATTGTTAAAAATTAAATTGAGTTTTATTTAGGCATGCTCTTCAACTGCTGTGGTTCTCAGTGTCTCATTGTATATTAGGTATGAAAGACAGCTTAATTTTGCTCAGAGGTCTCTTTATCAGCCTTTAGGTTCTTTTATGTGCCTAAATAATAATAATATTTTATTGTCATTAAGCCGAGTACAGCAATAGACAATGTCAAACAGTATGTACAGGTTATATACGAAACAAGTATTAGTCTTATATTTATATACAATTTTTCTAATATTACAACATACTTTCAACATTTTAACTTAAATTCTGGGATCACTATACACATTAAAAGCTAATACAGCAATAATCAACACCCATGTGTAGACTTTATCAATTACCTCAGGGGTCTCCGTCTAGGGGATATGTGAATAGCGACCACAAGGTACCCAAGCTGAGCAGAACATTACTTCCACTTACTGGTGTTTTGCTCCTCACTGTAACTTTTCTATCTAACCTTACCTTGGTCATCTCTTGTTCTCTTCCGACCCCGATGCTATTAGGGTTCCCGAGGGCTAGGGAGTCTTTATTTTTCCAATCTCTCCATTTCTCTATAAAATCTTAACCCCAACATGCTGACCTGTCATGGCATGTAATACGTCCTCTGATTGGTAATCAGAGGATATGGTCGGTGAATTTATTTTGATAATTCTCCCGGTCAGGTCAGTGAGACCCGTAAACCAACGACAGGTGTGGTCCTCCATACATTCTGGGGGTTGTGAGAGAGTGATGTGACCGCCAAAACATAAAAATATGGTGCTCTTTAAAAAACGGTTACTATTACTGCTATTGCTCTCTTCAATATCATTGTGAAAAATATTGGAGAGCAAGAGGATTAATGACTTCATTGTCAGAAATCCAGCATTAGCTAGCAACAACAAGATTTTATCAATAACAACATTTTATAATTTAGCCTAAGATGATGAAGTTGCTTTATTTATTGCTCTCAAAATATTCATGTATTGAATAGTATGGATTAGACACTAACCATTCATATAATCTACTTTTAAATTTACAACCCAATAATTTTGTCAATGCTGTTGGCAAAGTATTATACAGTTTAATGCCCAAGACTTCAAAGCTGTTTGATGTTTTTGAAAGCCTGTGAGATGGTAAGTTAAGTTGGTAGTTATATCTAGTATTATAGTCATGTATGTTTAGTCTGTAGACTTGGTCTGATATATTATTTTTTACATAAGTGAGTGCTGTATAAATGTATAGGTTAATCACAGTCATTACTTTGAATTTTATGAATAGAGGTTTACAGTGTGCGGTTTTTTCTGAATCTGCAATAATACTAATTACCTTTTTCTGTAATAGTAGGATATTAGAGACATGACTGCTGCTTCCCCAGAGTAGAATACCATATGATATTATGCTATGAAAAAAAGCAAAATATGTAGATCGTATATATGGCTCAGGTACATGGTTTTTTAAATTCCTAATTAGATGTATAACTCTGGAGAGCTCAGCTGTTATATAGTTGATATGTGGCACCCATGAGAGCTTGTTGTCCACAATGACTCCTAAAAATTTAATTTCTGTTGAACAATTCACGCAAATTACATACAAGTTGTTGCGTTTTATCATCATTTAATAAGAAGCCATTGGCTCTGAACCACATGCTAGCACAACTTATGGTGTCCTCTGTTACTGTTTTAAGGCTTTGATAATCAGTGCTGATGTTAAGAAATGTGGTAATCTATGACCTATGACATGACACCATCAGCTTTACTTCCCTTTCAAAGAAAGCCGTACTAAGGATTTTTACAGCTGAAAAAATTTATCATCCTCCACCACATTTGAACTAGTGACCTCAAGAACTAGAGACTAGCATGCTACTCCTAGACCTCAGAGGATGACTTAATTTGTTAATTATCACCCTTAGATAAGTGGTACTATATAAATGAAGAGGTATACCTTCACAAGATTAGTAACAAACCACTGGGAGCCTCCTGTGTTTAGAAGACTTTCAAGAGAATGTGTTGCCTCAATATTCACCCAGCCTCTCTGCTGAATACCTGCCCATACACTTTGTAGCTGCTCACTTATAGGCTGTCGAGAAATTATGCTGAAAACAAAATTGCACATGTGTTTATAAATCTGATTAAAACCAATCTGATGTATAACTAATATGGCCCTTTTTATTCACTGCCAGTTCCTGAAAATTTCTGATTATCCTATATATGTACTGTACATTAATCACAATACATCTTTTTCTAGAAATAGCTTCAAATCAAACAGTTCAGCAGTGATAATTGGCTCTGAATCACCTTCTAGGAGATAGGACAGAAATGCAAATATTTTTGTACAGCAATTACAGCATCTTTGCTCTCCACGAACCTGTGTGATAAAGTCATAACTTTAACCTTCGACTGGGTAGGTGGATGTACATCATACTGCATCTTTCTAATTATCTGGAACATCAGTCCTGATCTGAAAAGAAAAGAAACAGTGCCTCAATAAATATTGTAATAGAAATCAAATAAAAAGGATACCAATTGTAACAATGCTTCAGATCGTTCATACAAATTGGAAATGTCAGGACTGTGATAATCAGAAAGCAGTTGTTTAAGGTTAATAATAACTTTAACTAAGGAAAAATTGAAGCTATTAACAGTGATGCAACAGAAGCTAAATTAAGAACAAATTAGAAACTAATGCTCTAATGGTATATTGCATTATACCACCTTGCAATATTAATAAGATAAGTGGAGCTTTTAAGTTCTAATTTGTTCTTAATTTAAATAACTTTAACCTTTAAAATTGGTTTTCAAGATCTCAAAACTTCCAAGTTTTCAGCTCTCGAAATGCACATTAAGACTGTTACCTCCCTTCCTGCCAATACATACACATATGTTTTTAAACCCCTAACTCACTTTCAGCAGTAGAGCCTCCTTTTCCTTTCACATATAAAATTAACCATTTTCTAAAATTTGATGTTAACTCATTCCACTTAATATATATATATATACAAAGTGATATAGACAGTGAGAATTTTCTAATATTTTTTAGAAGTATACGAGTTGACCTTTAGACACTTCTAGTTTCACTTAAACTTACTTTTATCCGGATGAGTTTCAAAGACAAGCATCATCATTGTCAACAGTTTCTCAACTGGCAGATGAAGAGGAAACATCTGTTGTGGTTGTGACTGTGCTGCTATCCGGGTTGCTGGATGTAAACTTCAGTATGTCGTTTACTTGTGGTATTTCAAAATTCATGGCTATGTGAGCATTCTTTATTATACGTATTTCCCCCAAATTATCAGTTTAGCTGTTGTTTTTACGTGTTTTAGTAATTTTATATCCTGCGGCTGATTTGTTGATTTGTTTGAATTTTATGTTTCTAATGTGTTCTGTAAGTCTTGTTTTTAGACATCTAAAAATAACTAATGTTAACTGTTGTACGTGACACACTGATTACACATATTTTTGTACATAAGAAGCTGGGAATGGGCAAGAAAAACACTGAACACTGCAGTGACTAATGCATAAAATGCATAACTGGAGTTTAACTGGCCAGATGGAGTGGAAGCCAAAGCTTTGACCTTACCACAAAAGCATTTCCTTGTTCCAGCAGCAATTCAAAACCAAGCACACTTACAAGAATTTGAACCCCTGCCACCTTGTTTGAGTTGCAAAGTATCCCTACTTTTCTTGTCACTGTTATTAGCAAAAATATGAATTGGGTGCTGTTTTATGCCATAAAAGCATATGGCATTCAACACTGAAAAATGCTATGTAGTTCACCAAAATAAGCACAGGAAAGAACAAATGGTTTTTTTTTTTTTTTTTTTTTTTTTTTTTTTTTTTTTTTTTTTTTTGCTTCAACCTTTTTATAACTTTGTTTTAATTCTGGCTTTTCCTGTTTGTTTGGCATATTTATCTATATTTCTTTTCCTTTTCACTAGTACTTTTATTTTGAATTGATATTTATCTCTGACTTTTGCCATGATCAGTTTTTTTAAGGGCGCTGATGACCAAGTAGTTGAGTGCCCTTAAACCAAAATCAAATGGGATTGGAGATATCTTGGGTTCAACTCCCAAGTGAACCATAATTTGAATTTGAATCTGGAAGACACCACAGAAGTTAAAGTGAAGACACAGTGAAGTGACAGAACAACTGAACTAGTTCACATTCATGAAATAACAGTGAACAGGGGAACTAGTTTACATTAGCGAAGTGACAGACTGAACTAAGCAAACTGGGCAAAACCTGATCAAGATAATTAAGTGACAGTGAAAACTGAGTGAAGTGACAGTTTGGAATTCTGGACAAAGTCAAAACATTAACAATGCTGTGACATGCAACATATATACATTGCCAGAGAGCTAAAGGTAACCATTGCCTTCCACTCTAAGAATTTAAGATCATAAAGAAGAATGGAGTATTCAATACAAATTACAAAACTATACATACAGCTTCAGTTACAAACAAGTTTAATGCTCATGCCCGAATGCAGCATTTCTAGTTAAAAGAATATTGTGGTAAATTTTTTAGTCTACCAGAGCAAAGTCGTATTTCAGTTGCATCAACAACTTTATATAACAAATTACCTCTGGAGATCAAAACTGTAAGGAAATCTAACTTAAAACTTATTTAAAAAATTACTTGACTCAAAAATTCTGTATCCTCTGATGAATTATAAATATGCTGACTGATTGTAAATGTAAATATTAAATCTTGATGACAATGTCTGAAGCTTGTATACAAGTCTATAGACAATAAAGATTATTATCATAAAAAATATAAGATAGGAAGTTAATACATATTTAACAATTATTTGATCTTACTGAATGCAAAGGTTTGATGTCTGTGACTATTTTTGTAAATGCTGCTGTACTTATATTCTATGTATCAAGGATCTGATTTGGTTTGCATAAATGTATAATGATGAACATTATTATTGTAGTGGTGGCGGTGGTGATGAATTAGGAGGAGAAGGAGGAGAAAAGCAACAAGCACTATTAAGCCTTCTCATTGTAGCATACTTACCGTTCCTTAAAGTTATCTTGCTGAGACATTTCTTCATTACTAAGAGGAGTTAAAAACTGCTGTACCATGTTCATTGGCTTCAATAAAGCATCTTGATGCAATATCTATAAAGCAACACAACATTCATTTTGTATGTGAAAACATTGAGAACTCAAGACGGTAAATTTAATGTTATTCAAAATAGAGGTAATGTTTGAGAGGTAGAACTGGAACTTAAAAATTCAATGCCACAGCTGCAACTTGAACCACAGACCCTCCCCTTACCAGTTGGAGGGTCTGTGGTTCAAGTCCCAGCTGTGGCATTGAATGTTCTACCTCTCAAACATTGCCCACACATGGCTTGTGTGTTTAAAAACACCAACACTAAGTTTGTTGGCATAAATAAATAAGAGGTAATGTTGTTCCAAAAATGTCATGTGAAGGCAAATTTGGAAATCTCAGCATTCTGAAAAAGCAGATTTCAAATTTTTAGCATGTTTTACGCTTGAACATTTATGTCTCAATAATAGCACCTTAGAGAGACTTTTAATATTCTGATTTCTTCCTTTAATTGACATTGCATACGCAAAATGTTTGCACTTTCTAATGGTTCTTGCTGTATGAATTCTCCACAGTTTAATGTCTGATGAAAACTGGACAAAGAGTGTGAAATATTACTTCTAAGCTTAGAATTTGAATCATGCTCAAAAAAATTAAATGCAGCATTTGTTGGACATATGTCATTAATACTTTACACATTATCTGTGACAAATTAAGCAAGGAAAAACAACAGACTGGTGATTTAATGTCACTGTATTGGAAAGCCAGAAGGGAAATGATGAAAATGACAAACCCGGCCATTAGAAAAATAAATAACTTTACACATTATTTGTAAAATCTTGACCCTTAGATATACCAGATGAGTTAGAAGCTAAACACTTTGGTTAGTAAAATATATTGTTAGAAGTCACCTTTCTAACATTGACTATACTTCACTTCCCTAAAGCAAGACATGTTATAAGTATAACACACAAATTATTAAAAAATATATTTGCAATTACATATTATATGAGTATTTTAATAATAGTTATGGCTTCACTGTGTTAATTTCTACTGTGGTTTTAGCAGTTCTGATTAGTAACATGCTTCTCAAATGGAAATCCACACTCGCTTCAATGGAGTATAAATCACACAAAACATTAAATGTTATTTCAAACATTGAGGAATTTTTTTTTATTTTTATAACATTGGAGCAGATTCATCCTAATATTTAATGCTTGAACCATGGTTTGCATCTAATGACATACTAGTTAGCATAACATAAAAAGATGTTCATATTGCAGAGATATACCTCTGGTGGGGAGCATTTATCCCTCGCCTGGTCCGGTGCTGCCGCAGGGCAACCCAACCAAGCTACCAGTGCACAGTATTTTCAACTTCATTTATTGCGAAAAATTTTCAAGTTTAGATAAACAAACTTCTTTCATGTTACTTTTGGCTGTTTTAATATTCAGCTCATCTTAAGAAGAAAAATAGTTTTATGATATATTTGACTGCAGTTGCCATTTCATTTGAAAGTTAACATTTTCTAATGAAGGAAATTGAAGCTATTAACAGAGATTAGTGATTAAAATGAACATCTGTAGCTTTGGTAACAAATTTGTTTGTATAGCTTTGAGAATGAGTTGGAGTCAACTCGAAACTTTAGTCAGCTTTGCACCAACAACTTGCAATATTACTAAGATAGGTGAAGTTTTTAGTTTCTAATTTGTTCTTACTTTAACATTTTCTAGTTTGATGGAGCCTATACAAAATAATAACAGGACTATGACCATGCATTCTACATCTCGAGTGAAATTTCTTCTGTTTATGTTTATTACTGAATTCCAACCGTAATCACATTTATATCTCCTGTAACGTTGAACAGGTTCAAAGTGTATAGGAATTTAAACAATTCATTTGTCTTCTACATTATTTTTATACTCTTAAGAATTTGTTGACTTTCTGAATACAAATTTAATACCAATTATACAATTTAATATGAAGATACACCACCTTTGGGGGAAAAAATAGCAGACTTGTATAGATGACGTTTGAAGACATGTATCTCACATGGTAGATCAAAATTTGAATGGCAATGATACATGCAGCAAGGGGAAAGGATTTTGACATCACTGCAGTTCACGCCATGTTAAAACTCACCTGCATATAACTACATAACCAAGCTGCAGCACATACAGGTAGACAGCACATGCGTGACCTCATGGCATCTAATATACGCTTCACATCATTGGCTGTTAGTGCACCATGTTCCCATGCTAGTAGGACTTCCTTAATGGCAGCAGGCACATGTAGACAGACTTCGTGCCACTTGACCTGGCTAAATTATAAATCAAAAGAATTTTTAATTTTTTGTACTAATCTAGCTGTAAATTATATTACCTTGCTTGGTTCCAATATTTCTTAAATAGCAAAAATTAGAAATGTATCCACTATTTCGGAATACTAATACAGTAACGTATACCACTAACTATTTTAGATTTTAGTACATCACTGTAACTAATTTCTGTAATGTAAGAAATTGCTTGCCTTGTTTTAAAATCTCCATCTGCATTGTTGAACTGAGCCAACAACTGATCTACCCGAGCTGGATCACAGTGTTGCAACATTTGGTCTGGAGATTTAGGACGACCACGTTCTACCATACACTCACGTACCCACTGCTCAAAGAATGAATCTCCACCCTCTTCCGATAACACTACCTAAAAAGAAAGAGTAACCTTGTTGATGTCTGAAACCAGCTAAAACATATCATTGTAAAAATTCTAACATTGAATCTTTCATTAAAGAACTGAACTGCAACCCAGATAGGAGCACAATCACAACCATAACAGATCCTTCCTATTCGAATGCCAGTCAAGAAACTGTTGACAATGAAGACGGTGTTTGAAACATTTCCATATAAAAAGTAAGTTAAGTGAAACAAAGTACTTCGTATATACTAAGTAGAAAAATTGTAAGTTTTAAGTTGTAACATCTGACTTAAGTCTGTCTTCTGCTCAATCTTCAGGATAATAAAATTTACCCTGCACCAAAGCTACCAGTATCTGTGCACAAGACTGCAATAAAGATAAATTACAACCAATTATGTAATGAGGATAAAATCGCCAATAGTTACGATTCTTTTTCTTAAGGTGAGGGTGCCTCCAAGAAAAAAAGCTGAAGAGATAAAAACTAGACATTTTTGTAAATTCTCTCATTTAATTTGAGATATGAGAAGAATTATGTATTATCAGTGAATCATTCTAATTTGTAAACAATTTTTATTTTCCCTACTACCTATAGCAAGTAGAGGAAGTATTGTATTTCACCAAACAATTTGAAGTCCAGATATCACTGGCAATATATGACGCACGCACGCACACACACGCACGCACGCATGGACCTTTTTTTAAAATGCTTTTTTGGATTTGGGGGGTCTCAAAACATATATTTCCAGTGAAATCTCATTATCAAAATTTTGGGTGGAATACAATACTTCCTCTACTTACCAGCAGAGAAAGTAAAAATGGATTAGGATCATACTTTCTTAGAAAAAATCAGAAACAGCAATAGCATAACATTTAAGAAGTGCTTACCATGGATGTCAAATTTTGAAGATGGTTAGTTTGGTTATACTATGTTTAAAAAAACCAACAGTAAGTTTGTCGGCATAAATAAATAATACGTTTTACATTGTTAAATTTGATTCATCTTATCAAATAATTCATCACTTCATTGTATATATTTTCTTATATAAATAAATATGGGTGCATGCAACGTTTTTATAACAATTACAAAGGTTGAGTCCCAATTAAGTTGCTCAAATGTGATGAGCATTGAGGAAGCAACTCCAAAATAAGACAACTTGCTTTTTTTTAAAATCTAAAATTATATCTTATAGATTATAATAAGCAAAACAGTAAATATTAATTATTATTTATTTATGCCAACAAACTCACTGTTGGTGTTTTTAAACACACAAGGCGTGTGTGGGCAATATTTCTGGCAGATTGTCAGAGTAGCTCAATGGTTAGAGCAGCCGCCTGATAAGCAGAAGGTCTGTGGTTCAAGTCCCAGCTGTGGCATTGAATTTTTAAGTTCCAGTTCTACCTCTCAAGTAAATATTAATCTTTGGTTATGGAATAAATTAGGCTGCTATACCCAGTGCCCAGTATACACTCACCTCAGAGCCATAAGTATGGACAATAGAACAAAGCATGAGAAACGAAACATCAAATAACAGAGCTCTTGTTTGTGATGCCTTGCCACCTTCACCACCAATTTGTTTGCTGCACTCGTTGAACTTCAGTAGTTTGGTAACAAATGTACGTAGCTTTCCTTCTACAGTAGCCACAGCCAAGATAAGCTCAAAGCTCTTTCCTGTCAGCACCTGACACAGTACACTCAGCAGAGCTTCCTAAAAATAAAAAGCATTCTCTAAGAGCTTATTCTTATTACCGGGAACTATGAAGAGGAAGTTCTTAACTGAGAGTTAAAAGCAATAGTACATGCACATTCACCTCTACTAGTCAATGAAAGTTGGGAAAAAATGTATATAAAGAAATGAGATAATTCTTTGACAATTTTGATATCCAATTGAATGGAAAGTTTTGGTAGTATCAATATGAAGCCTTTTTTATTTGTGGTAGACACAAAATTTAATGATGCCGGATAGCTGATTATTACTATTCTTTTTCCTGTTGTGCAAATAAATTTTGTGGGTGCAAATGATATTTATCTCCCCAGCTTAGCAGAACGATTTCACAGTATGTTTAACTATACAACACCATAAGGCATGGCAAGGCTAATATTGGATTTTGTATTGAGTCAACTGCCATTAAATTTTGCAACATCCATAGATAAAATATGCTAAATTTATGGGTCATCTCCTTAGCGCAGTGGTAGCACTGCTGCTTACCAAGTGAGAGACCCTGGTTCGATTCCCACTACCAGCATGGGGATTGTCTCTCACTGGAAGACCTGATTTGGGGTGCACTCATCCTCGTTAGGTCCGTGAGGGGCCAACTGAGGAGCTACTTGATTGAGAAGTAATGGTTCCCGGTTGCAAAGACAGCATAACCCACTGGAAGGTACTGGGGCACTGAACACATCCCAAATTCAGTAATGCACCCATCCTGATTCCTTTTACTGTAAACGGTGAGTCAATTAATAACACTAAACAACACTTACATTTATAATTTTCCGGAATGCGTTTCGGAGGTTAACTTTCCTTCCCCATTCTAAATTTAAATCTCTGTGAACATTCAGTGACTTTTAGTATTAAAACACCAAGCATTTCCTGAATTCAATATTGATTCTTAATTTAATTTCTTTCCAAAAGCTCCTTTCTTTTAATTCTGTTTCTCTCCAAGTCATCCATTTTTTCCAAAATAAATTTAATTCTGTTAATCCAAGTGCTATGGCAGGCAATATGCTCCTGGGAACTGTAGCAGGAATTATAAGTCTAGGATCTTTAATTTGGAGTACTAGAATTGAATGATTCATGCTGATATTTGTTTTTATTTGCATTCATCAAAAATATGTCAATTTCCTGTATATGAATGTTATATTTTATTTTTGTAAACTTTATTGTAGCATCTGAAACTATTCAGTAAAGGGAAAAATGATCAACATAGATTACAAGTGAAAATTGTGAAAAGCAACAAAGGAAAGACAATGGTTAATAAGTTCTGTGACCAAGAAGAATAAACAGTCAATATTTTTCAGTACAGTTGCGATATTGAGTTCAAATAGAATAGATGTCAAATTTTGTGCAAATACTAGTGAGTACGTGTCATAATAATCAGAAAATGATTTGGTAATCTGAAATTATAACAAGAAATACCAAATAGTATGATAATGATCGTGCACAAAAGAAATACTGCACAATAAATATCAGTGGATACAAACATGAACCAGTGAATGAAAAACCGATGTTTATCATAAAAGTGATGCCATTGAAGTTCGCATGAGAAATAGTTATAAAAGAAAATACTGTCACGGCAATATCCCAAATAATTTGGACATTGGCTTCAAGAATATTTTAAAGAGAGAAATAATTTGTCAATGTATGTTATCTTAATTCAAATTAAGCTAATTTTGTTGGAGTCTGGACTTTAATTGAAGAAATATTAGCCCTCGCCATCTTGATTTTATCTGTTACCCTGTAAATAAGACCCTGAAACAAAGATTTCATCGGCTCCTTGTATACAAACTCCCAGAGAATTCAGACATTGTTTTAGAATACTTTCTTCATTGCAACTCTTTAATCTAAGATAATTTTTAAAATGCTTGCCATTATTTTATTTTTGTGACCACTTCTTTTTCGTTAGGTGTGGTTATTCCTTCTTTTATTTACAAAATAGGCAGAGACTTGCTGACGTAAGCAATGGTTCTTAAAATATACTCCATGAATAGAAATAATTGAAAACAGCTGTGGAAACTGTCTGGCTGATTGGGACAACACTTGACTCTAGTAATGTTATAGTTTACAATACCTGTATCTTGACATAGTCTGCATCCAAAGTCTTCAGTATGCGAGCTAATGTTGGTTCTGCCCTAACTATCACTTTTGGTATAGACGCTGCTTGAGAAACTGATTGTTCCAACTTCTGTATTGCAGTAGTCATTCCTTCCCTGTGAAACAAGAGCAGGGTTAAACATTTCCCTCATTAAAGTATTGATTTTGAGACAATTAATAACACTAAACAACACTCACTTTTAAATTTTCCTGGCACATGTTTTGGAGGTTAGCTTTCCTGCATTATAAACCGGACATCAACTGAACTGTAGAGACTGATTCCCAGGACTGGTATCTCCTGAATCTGAATCCTCTAGACTGCTCTGGTGGTGGTATTAAGAACTTCTATAATGGATTGCCTTGTGGTATATCAAAATTGAAAACTTAGTCTTTGTTTTTCCAGATGAAGATCTGTTCCCACGTTGACAATTCTTGGTTTCCTGATGTGTGTTTTAATAATTTTGGATCTGGACTAATGTCATGATTTTCTTTCCATAAATGGGTGACAATTGCTGATTTTTGTAAATGTTTGCATTTTATACATCTGAAATGTTCTTTTGTTCTTGTTTCCAGTTCCTCTTAGTTTTTCCTATATAAACTTGGTTGCAGTTATTGCATTCTATTTGGTAGATTCCAGTTTTTTTATTTGGTGCAATGCTGTCTTTAGTGTTTGAGCCAAGTAAGTTTTTAACACTATATCTGTTGATTGGAGCCAATTGTATATTGTATTCTTTAAAAATCTTTATGAATTTGTCAAATGTCTTTGGGTGGTATGTAAATTTTTTGAATGACATTTCTTCTTTTGGTTTGCTTTGTTTTCTAGTTTCTTCTTTTTTGCTATATTCAATTTTTTTATATATCCAAGATTTCCAGAAGCCATTAATTTTTGCAATTCCACAGTTCCGTCGATGTCCGGTTGATAATGGAGGAAAACTAACCTCCGAAACATGTACCGGGAAAATTTAAAAGTGAGTGTTGTTTAGTGTTATTCATTGACTCAAAATCTATATTTTAATGTAATTCTAACAACAGTCATCAACTTCAATATTTATTATCATTTCACTCATTGTTTGAAAAAGAATGAGCATTAAATAATTATGTTAACTCAAAAGCAAAGTAATGGTTTCTTAATTCTAAAAGTGATAACTAACCCTTAGTGAATTTCCATACAACCATGTAACCTTTTTTTTATTTTTGGTAGTGTTTAATGCCCACTTTTACTACATGTGAAACTGCAGGCAGTGACAATGATGATAATGGAATGAAGATGAAGCACTGGTGGTATAAGATGGTGGGGGAAACCAGAGAACCCTTTGGAAATCCGCCACTGTACTGCTTTGTCCACCACAATTTCCAATGTGGTTGCCTGGGATCGAACCCGGGCTACTGTGGTGAGGGGCAAGTGGTCTAGCCACTTGGTCAATGTAACTGCTGTGAAAGGTAGAGTCAGAAATAAAATATTCAATGCCATAACCAGGATTTGAACCATGGATCTTTCACTCTACATGCAGCTGCTCTTAACCACTTAGGTACCATAGTAAAATGTCAGCATGGCCTTAAGTCTGATTCAATTTTCGCAGTAGACTACAAAAGAGCTGCATTCGAGAGACATGACCTAGTGGCGAAGATCTGTAGTTCAAATCCCGTCTATGGCATTGAGTTTGTAATTTCCGATTCTACCTTTCCCTACACAAGGTTTGTGTGTATTAGAACAATCAATTATCATTGATAGGAAAACTACGTAACTGGTGTATTTGAGTGCAAAAGACATGGGAGAAAGCTTTTGTAATTGGAGACTATGGGAGTGTTTACATAACAGGATGTTTCCATTCTTGTCACTACTTTTACTTACACAGTATACCATACAAAGGAAATGCAACTTTAATGGTAACTCATGACAGTTATAAGAATTCTGTGTAACAGTTCCTTACCTCTTTGTTATAAAATGATTGACATGAGATTCAGTAACCAGACCGATCTTTAGCAACTCTTTCAGAAGGCATTCAACACAATTACACGAGCATTTAGCATCCATGATGTCAAGAAGTGGAGTATACTGCAATAGAAGTTCAAAGGCATCAACTACATCCTGAGAGAATTCTCCCTTTTCTTCTCCGGAATCTCCACCACCTGCAACAAACACTAGGTCCACTTTAACTCAATAGATAACACATTTTATACAGAATATTTAACTTCACCTAATATGTCACGCCTAGGAATCAGACTGAAGTTAAAATTTACCAAGTCCTGTTTCCCTTTCCCAGGACCAGAAAGCTTCCCATTAATTCCAAACACTCATATTAAAATACATGTATTTTAACTTTGTCATCACTGTTTTAGTAAATAAACCTTAAAACCTAAAATAAAAACAAATTTAGAGACTATAAGCTTCACTTATCTTATTAATTGCTACAAGTTCTTGAAATATACATACAAATACATTACTACATATATTACTTTAATCTACCATTTTATGCAGCTAAAAGATTAGTCTCTCATAATTCAAAAAAAATTATTGCAAAATATTACTATGAAAAATCAAAAAATGAAAGATGGAAACTACCAAACATTCAAACAGTAATTCCTGAGTATCCTCGAAAAACGGCAGTTGCAACCTTCAGGTTGATTACAGAACATGATTGTCTGGCAAAACATTTAAACAGAATTGGGATATATTCTTCACCACTCTGTCCTCTATGTGATCTGCAAGAGGAAATGGACCGAGACCACCTTCAAATATGCCTGGCCACTTCTGGTGCCCCATCCATCAGTGAAAAATATTGGAGAGCAAGAGGATTAATGACTTCATTGTCAGAAATCCAGCATTAGCTAACAATAATAACATATTACTAGAAAGAGCATACACAAGGCTTGTGGGCCGTGGTCTACTGGGCTCCTTCTTCTTCCCAGATGTTTCATCTGCAACTGCGGCAGACATCTTCAGTGGCAGCGAGGTCGAAGTGTCCTAGTGGAGATTTCAACAGCGACTGTGCCAGTTGCTCCGTGGGCTGCAGTATTTATATCCGCAAGTGGAGGGGAGGTCTATTGTGATTGGTTTGGGTGGTCAGTGGGCTGAACTTGTGTTGGCGGTGTGCTACTATCTGCTGGCATCTGATTGGCTTGGGTGGAGTTCTTGACTTTGACTTTTGTCAGTACTGTTTGCCATATTCTGTTGAGTTTGAGGCCGCCTTCTTCTTTGCGATTGATGTTTTTATGCTTCTGTATTTCAATGGCTTCACAGAATAAACGAGAATAGTACTGGGACGTAGATGCCAGAATATCTGTGTTTTTATACTGGATGATGTGTTCCTCTTCTTCTTCTATGGCATGTTTTGAGAAGAAGGGTAACACATCATCCAGTATAAAAACACAAGATATTCTGGCATCTACATCCCAGTACTATTGTTATTTATTTGGTAAGGCCATTGAAATACAGAAGCATAAAAACAATATCAATCGCAAAGAAGAAGGCCTCAAACTCAACAGAATATGACAAACAGTACTGACAAAAGTCAAAACTCCACCCAAGCTGATCAGACGCAGGCAGACCATAGCACACCGCCAACTCACTGACCACCCGTACCAATCACAATAGACCTCCCCTTCAGCCTTGGATATAAATACTGCAGCCCAAGGAGCAATGGCACAGTCGCTGTTGAAATCTCCCACTAGGACACTTATACCTCACTGCCACTGAAGATGTCTGCCGCAGTCACAGACAAAACATCTGGGAAGGAGCCCAGTAGACCACAGCCCACAGGCCTGGTTTATGCTGTTTCTAGTATTGACAACGGTTATGAAAGCCTTATAACTTTGATGAATATAAATACTGTGTATATTTCAACAACTTGCAGAAATTAGTAAGATAAGTGAAACTTTTAGTCTCTAAATTTAGTTTTATTTTAGATTCTATTGTTTCACGTCACAGTTTTTTCATTGAAGCCTTAGAACCTTAATATCTTCAGCATACTATTTTGGAAAATATTTAAACAATTATACCTTTCATTTATGCATTACAAAGTAATTGCTAAAACCTTACCATTAACTGTAAAGTGAAGTTGTCTAAGAATATGTGGAACCTTGAGGAATGTGAATGCTCCCCACTGGGACTCCACACTAGTTCCCAGCACATCATTAAGGCTGATGAGACATGCTCGCATTATTTCTGAATATAGCCGAGGCATGGTATACCCCTGTAAAATTGTAAAAGGAAATGTTTAATAAAGCTGTTGACCAAAGGAAAGTTAGTAGAAAACTTTTAAAGCAAACTGAAAAAATTTGAATGTAGACAGTCAATTATCTGCATTAGGGGCTTCTTCACACATTACATGTTTCATAAGCGGTTACCAACATCATCAGTTGATTGACTAGGTTTTACTACTCTAGATTACTACTCTAGATATTATGTAGTGATGCTATAAATTATTTCAGTATCAACTGTTTCCCAGGCCACTGCCTCTAAATAATTTCTACCTTGAAGATAGCTGTACCTAATATAAACACAACATGCCGCGACCACAAAGTAGAAAGGAATTTTTTAAGCTTGACCAGGGCTCATTTCCTGGATTCCAAGATAAACTATTCAAATACAAACAAGTGTAGCTAGAGCTAATGACAAAACCATCATATTTTTATATTTAGTAATGAAATAAATAAGTATACATACAAGTGTCTTGTTCTAGTGCCTATTCCTACTTATTGTTTAACAGCTTATATTTGAGAGGTAGAATCAAGGCTGAAAAATTCACTGCCATAGCCAGGATTTAAACCACAGATCTTCCACTTCACACGTGGCTGCTCTAACCATTGAGCTATCACAGCAACTTGCCAGTATGACATTAAATTGCCCAACCAATTGTCTGATTCTACCTCTCAAACTTTGCCCACAGCACGTTAGTTGGCATAAAATAACAATTACCACCTTTAGAGCTTATATTGTCACTTATTTACATACACGTCAAATAGCTGTGCATACCTTTAGCCGTTGAACCATAAGAAGCTCATTAACAAACATCTGTGTATCTGAGCTAGGATTCAACAGTACTTCAATAGCAAGGAGAGCTTGAAGACAGTACGTAACAGGTTCTGATGTGTCTGCACCCCCTTCGTTATCTATATCCAGGTTGCGCAGCTTTCTGTAAATGGTACCAGTTATAGATATAATGCAACTTTGCTAGCACTGAACTCCTTTCTGTTTCCAAATTGGAAACACTGTAGAAAGTAAAACCTGATGCTTCAAAAGGTCTTTCAACACTGTCTTCATCATCACCACCACCATCAAAACAATAAAAAAAATAATATAATAATACAACAGTAACAATAATAGTAATAATAACAATAAGATGGAGAAGTAGATGGGGAAGGGAGAAGAGGAGAGGGGAGGGAAGGTGAAGTAAATTTGGGAGCTTTGTGTGATATTAGAAAGGCAAAAATTGTGATCAATCCTTCATTCTATACAAAAGCAAGTTAAACAGTTAAAGTATGTTCAACTGATTTAAGATTAATTTTAACAATAAAGTATAATTTAACACATATGTGAGTCTCTTACTAGTACAGTCACTTCAATGGAAATCTTTACATTTTAAATGCAAGGAAACTCTTTATGTAGACAATGCACTCAGTTTACCCTTCTCCGACACCTATACAAAAAGACGAACAGAGTAGCAAATCAAGTAATTCTTGAGTGCACAGCAGCAACTTGCTTTCATTAGCAGCTCAGGTCTCAGTCTGCCTCTACTATTTGTACACAGAAATTTGTTTACAGTGTGTTATCATCAGATTTTTTATCTGAATGCTGTTTTTGAAGCGGTATATTTCTGCTTCTAATACATAAATAATGGGATGCAAAAAGCTCACTTCTAAGGAGAAGACTTGTGCTTTAACCCTGTTAGAGGTAGAAATCTCTGTAATTTGCGCAGCCACTGATCTAAAGACAAGCTACTTGGGACCTAAAAAGAGCAGCAGCACCTTTGCCACATCAAACGAAAAATGGGCTCAGATGGTAAAATAAAGACTTCACCAAGGACCGGTGACTAGAAAAACATGAAGTGATGTTTAATAGTTTTGACGATAAACTTTGGATCATACTGTGACACAGTACTACTTATTCTTGTTTGCCTTTAGTTTCTCATGCTGTACTAATGGCTGTAGACAAACACTATCTAGAAAATCTAGCAGAGTTGATGCCTAGGAGACTCAGGAAAGTAATACAGGTTAAGAGAAATATGACCGAGTAATAATTGTACAGAGAAGTGAAAAATAAAACCATGTATTGTCAGTGTTGTGTTTATTACCTTGTAAAGATTTCTATTGCAATGACTATATAACTTTTCACCATATACAATTCCCTTTTTATTTTGAAACCACCTTTCTTACTGTTAACAAATGAAACATTTATTATTTCCCACGAAAAAGTAATAAGCATTTTACTTATGATCAAAAGATCAAATTGGGCTCATTTTAAATGTAATGGCAGTAAATGAGACACTTTTGAAAAACTTCCTATTTTATGCGAATCATTCTATACTTGAAAAGTATAAAGCTTTAAAGAAAATAAAAGCTATGACAGAGAGAGCAAAATAACAGTACTGCATGGAAAGTTTACTTCACTGTCAATGAAAAATATTACCTGAGGGATTCCTCTATTGGTACGCATGGCTGAAATGGTGGATTCTGTGTAAGTAAAGCCTCTACTTCTTGGCTTTTCTTCACTACTTCATTATACAAATCTGGAACAAAATGTAAATAAGTACTATGATAAAAGTATTGAGACAGAATATTAGAAGACCCCAAAAGAAAATCGTTTATGTGAATATTTGTTAAAAGTGTAATTTGTTTTTTGATATTGGTATGAGTTGGTTAAATGGTGAAAACGTGTTAATAATGTTCATTGTTACAAACAACTAAGTTTGCCCAAAGACGTCATAAATCTTTCCATATTTGATTTTAATATGTATGTATAAATATTAGAATTATATGTGTTCCATAATAAAAGTAAGGGAGGATGGCTAGGGATCGCTTCCCTAACAAGAAAGAACTATTTGATGGACGCATACGTGGATGTATACGAAAAAGGCGGTGTCACGTGAGGACGCCATAATCTGCCCACTCGCGTGTGTGTAATCAAGGCATGAGGACGTATTGGTGTAGCGTGTGAACATGGAACTTTCACCAGACTTTCAGCGAGCATAAGTTCTACTAAATGAAAAAGTGGAAAGGTTTTGAATCATTTAGAACGGTGCTAGGAGGAATTATTTAATGTAAAGTATCGAAAAAGTGTTAATAAAATAATACATTGTGGTGAAGAAACATCGTGTGATTTTTCATTCCATCCGTTACCACACCCAAAGATCTCAACAGCTCAAAGACACAACGTTAATAATTACAAAAACCGCACCAGTATACAGAGGAAATATATTTTACAATCGAAAATTAAATGGTATACAAAGATCCTTCATCCTAGAGGTGGTAACCACAACAAAACACAATCAACAAAGCTGAGGATGCAAATTGCTAAACTGTTCTGAGAAATTTATAATTAAACAACAAAATAAGTCACAGGAGGAAGCATAGCAGTGAATTAAGGCTGATGATACACACAATGATCTCCAAAATATGTTCCAGTAGGTAGTTCTGGGGTAGAAAGTGAAGTGTGGATAATAAAAAAATCCAAATTTTTGCATATAAATGTCAAAATAATGTCATTGTATGTTTTGTAGTGTTTAACAGCCAGTTTTATTACTACGGCACCGCAGGCGGGTGACACTGATGATACATGGAATGAAGATGGTGCACTGATGGAATGAGATGGCGGGGGAACCTGGAGGAAACCCGCCCCAGCGCCACTTCGTCCACCACAAATCCCACATGCGGCTGCCTGGGATTGAACCCAGACCACTTTGGTGAGAAGCGAATGGTCTACAGGGTGAGAGGGGAACAACTCACATCACTACCAGGTTCAGCCATGAAAGTTAATGTTTCAAGTTCTCTTTTTAAATTTTCAACAAATCTATTATCAAACGAAATGACTAAGTGTACAAGCAGTTCTATTATGTAACACTGAGAACAAATGCAGTGCTTATTTTTAACATTTTCATAAACTTTCAATTGGTTTTCGTCTGCTAAAGCACAACATGGCAACTGCACATGAAGCACATGGCTACCACCTCTCTGTTATATTCAGTGTCGTGTTCGTCTTGTTCAGAACCATGTAGTAGAGGTTAAATTGTGACAAAGTGGTTAACTGATGATTACTATGACTTAGATAAAAACTTAGCCTGGTATTACTTTTAAAACAATACCCTATACATACCTCTAGACTCATGTTTTGCAAGATACAGCATGGCTACTAAAAAGTCACATTTTAACAATTCTACAAAAATGACGACGGCTTTATCCAACATTGGCGAAAGGTCAATGTTGCCACTGTGCAACTCATTCAGATTCTTAAAAGCATGCAGTATACAAGCCAGCAACCACTGCACTATTGATAGAACAGCAGCAGCAAGAAGACCTTCCTCAGGCTTTCCTCTACATGTAATACCACCCTGAAACATTTTAATATGCATTTAGTATTTCAAAATATTATACTGAAACAAAGTTTGAATGGTGGGTTGAATGAGAATGAATGGTGGGTTACAAATGAATGCCCTGAAATCCTTATACCGGTGGAAGGGAAGTCATTACATTAATTTAAACCAGTGATAGGTCTCGCTATTTGGAACACATTTTGTATCTTATGTTTTTGTCTCTCACCATTTCTTATGGATATATTTTAGCTTTGTCAAAAACAACCTGGTAACACTCCAGATTGTGTGGGTGTCACTCTCCCTAACTCAGTACATAAACAAACACTGTAATGGTGCATCTTGAAAACAAACCCATATCCTGCCTTGTCCATGTGTACACGAAAGCGATAGCGCCCGACCTGTTTACATCCACAAACCAGGTCAATTTTCTGACCAACCTCAACGCAACATTGTTGTCTTACCTCACCTCTGAAAGAGCAGCTTGGAGTATTCCTTCATGTCTTTTAAGGGATTAATAATTACTGCCGAAGCTATGTCAGAAATAAGTTACTCTACGCATCTTACATGTAACAAACTGTTATCTTCGTACATTCTTGTGGAATTATGCATCAAATTTGGATCAAAAACCATTTATTTTTTCGAAATCAGATGATCAAAGAACAAAATGCCATTTGACTTTTTTATTTCTAATGTTTCTATGAAGCACATATTAAAAGGAATGTAATGACTTCCCTTCCATCCTGTATAATGCTTTGAGGCAATCACATTACAAGATAATGAACTTCAAATACTAAAAATAGAAGTGCTATCACATTCTCCCTTTACCATGTTTATGTATATTAAAAAGTGTGTGTTTCATTAGCAATAATATTCATTTACTTTGCCTTGATGACAAAATTCATAGTCACAAGACCCTGGGTTCCATAGTTAAAAAGTGAGTATGGTTTTATGCCATCAATTGACTCAGTTTCTACTTTTATTATATTTTTCATATTGTATAATGGCCATGATTTCTGACAATTCAGGCACCAAACAAAAAGTTCTAGAAGTTAACATTAGATGGCCAGAGAATAATTCGATGCTAACATCTTCATGAATCAAATTGCTTAAGCTTTTACAGCCAGTGTCATAAAATACAGAATGAATGAAGAACGAAGAATGAAGCTGAGTCGAACGAAACGTCTGGAAGAAGAATTTCCACTAGACCACAGCCCACAAGCCTGGATATTCATTCTGTATTTTATCTTCATAAATGTTCGAGTTATTTTATGAGTCACTTTTTTTTTTTTACCAAACTTTACTTTTTTTACACTCACCGCTTTTAAAATCTTGGAAAATTTGTAATGTTTCCAAGGTCATTCAGCTTAATCCTCAGCTGTAGGATGAGTCAAGAGCTGAGGGTTACCCAACAGCTAAGGATGAAGTCAAATGACCTCAAAAACTTTACAAATTTTCTAAAATTTTGAAAGTGACTATAAGTGTAAAAAAAAAGTGATTCATAAAAGAACACAAAAATGAAGAATACTTCACTGTTAATAACACTTCTGTTTTTAGTATTTAACCTTCATATATGTTAAATATGTGGAAGTTTTTCCTGCTGTTGTAGTAGATATTCCTCCATTTCATAAATAAAGTAAATACCATTTACAGGGTATTCAGCTGCCTATATTGTTTTTTATTTATATAATAAGGTGTCTTCATCAAATTATGTCTGATTTCACATATGTATAGTTTTGTACAATAAGCACATACAAATTCCTTTAATCTACATTTATTTTACCTGAAGTGAAAAGTATGATACACATACCTGTATAGTTTCCAAGAATTCCAATAGGCTTATTATGCAGTGTGGCTTGTGGAAACCATCATATTTACTGATTCTCTGCAACACAGCTGCATAAGAAACAAGCTGAAAGCACATAAGCTTCAATTACTCTGTTATGCAACATACTATGCTGGAATAACACACTATATATGGTACAACAATCGATTTCCAAAATCATTAAATTTGAAAAATACTTTGTGTCCAACAATTTAAATATAAACAACAGCATCTCTAAAATATCATCTTCTACCACAGTCACATAATTAAACCTGAAGATAGTTACAACTGGGATCTCAACTCAACAGAGAAGTGCTTTCCTTCCTTGGAACAGAAACTGATAGTAACTTTGCTGGAACAAACACTAAATAACTTTTGAGAAGTACAATCGGAACTGAAAAATTCAATGCCACAGCTGGGATATGAACCACAGACCCTCTGCTTACCAGGTGCATGCTCTAACCATAAAGCTACTGTGACAACCTGCCAGAATGACAATGAATTTTCCAACCAGTTTATATTTCTCCCGGCAAAACCACAAAGGGGAGGGGAAGTGTTGTATTGCAACTGTTTCTCATCTTTCTCAGAAAGTATTTGTACATATTATACACCATTTCTCTGGCTTCACTGAGAATAACGCAACTTTTTTTTTTTTTTTTTTTTTTTTTGCTTCTGCCATCATTGGAACTCATAACACATTTACTATCACACAATGGAGTGGACTTTTTGCTCGATTACTTAATTTCGCTGTTAAACTGTAAGCAGCACTCTCACACACACTCTGAAACAGACTACGCCTGATTGGCTAGAAAACATGTGACTGTGATGTCATTGAATATTTGTCTTCTGTGCAACCGCCTTCATTCATGATGGTGACTATAGCAGCATGTTATGAATTTTAACATCAATTATTGATTTGCATATATTCTAATAACAGTGAAGTGAATCTAAATTATTATAAAAATTGAATTGGTACTGAAATACTTAACTGGACAATTCTGACGATGGGAGAAATTTAAGCTCTTGAAACCAGTCAAGGTAAATATTTACAAGTAAGTGATGTTAAGTGTTTCAACACTGATTCAATTTTTATAATAATTTAATTATTGATGCAAAATGAGTGCCTCAGTTAACATGCAGCGTTGGATAAGCATTCTCAGTAAAGCAAGTTTCTACTGTATTGAAATTTGGAGAAACCTGCCAATGTACATTTAAATACAAGCTTCGTCTTAAACTATCAGAACAATGTGCAACATGAAATTGACTTAATTGTGTAGAGCAATCTTCTGCTTTAAATATTTACCATATAGTCACTTTTTGTACCTACATATAAGTTGTCTCACTAATAGCTTAAAACTCTATACAAAGATTAAAGAATATCAAATTAAATCAAATCATATCTTTAGCGTCCTTTATAACTTGTTACAATGGAAAGCGGAATATCAACCAACAAAAGTAAAATAATAATGGTACCTATATCATTGGCTGCTCATTCCTGTATAACAAATTACCTTTCAATATTACAGCAACTGAAGGCAACATATTTAAGAAAAAACTTAGAGAAATCTTAATATCAAAATGTTTATACACGCTAAATGAAATTAATATATAATTTTGAATTTTACTTTTAATCTTAAATAAAACAATTATTTACAGGCTAAAAGCTTCACTTATCCTAAGATTTGTGTTGCTTCACAGTTAACAGCTTCAGTTTTTCATTGAATTTACTTCTAATTCTTCTATTTACTGTGACTACATATATAGACTAAGACAGAGTGCAAAACTGCTTTTAACCGTTTCATTTTTCTGTTACATATTTTACATAATGTATATAGTGTATGACTATGCATTCGACAAGGGTCATACTGAGCAACAATCTTTAAAAATGTTAATCTTTATTTTTTTAAGGCAAACCAAGAACACCATCTTAATCTACAGACTTTTTTTTACCCTTTTCGACATAATTTCCATTTCTTTGCACACATTAAGTATTTTGCTCTCCCATTAGATGTGGATCTCTTCCCGAAAACAACATCCACAAACACATGAGCTTAGCAGTGAGTCTAAGCTGATAATGGAGACAACAGTCCTCAAAACATTTTGCAGCAAGTTTTAGTGTAGAAAATAAAGCTAGAGTAATTAAAATTTTAATTTGTACATGTAAATGCCAAGAAATATAATGTTCAATACTTACTTGAGAGCTGAGAGAATGTTTGAGATATGACACTACTAGCTGGTTAGGACCAGGTCCTACTAGTGCTTGTTGCAGTATGCAGTCTGCCAAGTTGTATACATCTCCACTCACACCTCTAGGAAGGATCTAATGAAAATAAACACTGGATGTCATACATACTATAACATAGTGATTTCCAGATATTACACTCAAACAACTTAAAGGATTATTTGTATAACGTTTTGGAATTGGGAAAGAATAAAACCAACAGTCTTTATCCATTTTAAGTATGCACATATGTGTGAATTAGACAAGGAAAAAAGAATAATACAACCATTCAATAACAGTTACACAAATGGAATTGTTTCAAAAATAATCACAAATCCAATTTATACAGCTCCAAAATAATGATCCAACCTTGCTTAACCCATTAACGACTAGTATTGGCATATGGTAACACATTCTTAAAGTTGTCATTGAGCTTTCAAAAATTAAACTGGAGTTTAAGAGGTAGAACTGGAACTTAAAAATTCAATGCCACAACTGGGATTTGAACCACAGACCTTCCGCTTGCCGGGCAGATGCTCTAACCACTGAGCTATTGTGACAAACTGCCAGAATGGCATTAAATTCTCAAGCCAGTTCCAGTTCTACCTCTTAAACTTTGCCCACACACGGCTTGTGTGTTTAAAAACACCAACAGTAAGTTTGTTGGCATAAATAAATAATTACACTGGAGATTTGGTACCACTGCTAACTGCTCTGTAAAGAAATAGTGTTTACAACAATATAGTCATGTTTGTTATGATAATAACCTACTAACTGAAAATTGCTGTTGCTGAATGTGGAGCAGAAATGGATATCCATTTTGAATAAGTATATTTTTATGTGCTTAAGAGTTATTATGTGGATTGTTTCTTGATAGTACATTTCTTTGCATAGTGTAATATATATTCTCTGGGAGTTACAAGGTGATTCAGAGAAAAACAATGACCTTGTGGCTTCCTAATTTCAATATTACTATATGGCAATGCTAGGTGGATATACTCAGTAAAACATGTCATTATGTTGTTTCAGGAGAAGGCTTTCATTGGAGATAACGCTAATTGCCAAATAGAACACCTTTATGGGGCATACTGATCAGAGGGACCAAAATATTGCCTGTTGTCATATTGGGATATGAAGCAAAAAATTGTACTGGCCTTTGTTTACATGGATGCTAGATGTGACCATTCAGAACAGCTGGATTTTGTACGATAAAGTCAGAAGACAAAGAGTAGTTCAGCTAGATTTCAAAAGGGAAATAGCTACCATCTATCTTAAAAAATACCAGACTGCACCAAAAGGATTTGGAAGGCCAGCAGCTTCTTAGCGGTCACATATCAATGTCCTTTCTAAACAAGTTGCCTAAGCCTAAGTGTAATTTTGATTTCTTAGAACTTAGTGTTGAGGATGTTTACTCTGGTATTATGAATAGTACATGCGTGGAGGTCTATGGAATTAATTCTAAAATTCTTAAATTAGCTGCTCCATATATATCTGAACCATTAACTTACGTTTTTAATAGTTGCCTCAAAGCTGGTCTTTTCCGGATGCTTTTAAATTTTCCAAAATAATACCATTATTTAAGAAAGGAGATAAAACCTGTTATGAGAACTATAGACCTATTAGTATAATTCCAATAATTGGAAAGGTGTTTGAAGCATTATTATGCAAGCAAATTGTGACTTATTTTGAAACCAACCAGTTGTTTAATAAAAACCAATTCGACTTCAGACATGGCAAGAGTACAATAAAGGCTGTCACCAGCTTTCTGAAACAATGCTATAAAAATATTAATAATGGTAACATTTTATCAACTAGGCTTTTTGATCTCTCGAGAGCCTTTGACACTGTCTCACCAAATACTCTTTTAGAGAAACTGACTTTTTATGGTTTTCATAATCATAGCATTCAATTTTTAAGATCTTATTTTAGCAATAGGACTCAGGCAACTTATTTTAATGGAATTTTATCTCAGTTCAAACCTGTGAATTATGGAGTTCCTCAAGAATCAATTTTGGGACCTGTATTTTTTATTATTTATATTAATGATCTTCCCGCTTCAGTTAGTGATGATAAGTTTACTCCTTATTTTTATGCAGATGATCTAGCAATTACCTTTTATGACAAAGCTGAACACATTAAGACCTATGCTACACACGGTAACACTAGTAGTTAACAATTGGTGTAATGCCAATAATTTGAGCATAAACACTGGAAAAACTACTGACATTCAGCATAATTGTAATACCACATGTCTCGGAAGCTCCATAAAGTTTTTAGGTATTTATATAGACTCTGACCTTGGATGGTCAACACATATTAATCACATCTTTAAAAAAATAACAACAGGAATTTTCATGCTGAAAATTTTAAGTCACAGTGTAAGTAAAGATGTTCTCATGAAAGTGTATTATGCTCACGTTTATTCGCATGCTAACTACGGTTTACTTTTCTGGGGGAATCACTCCCTGGCTATGAAGATCTTTGTACAACAAAAAAAGGCTGTTAGATTAATCTGTGGAGTTCATCCAAAAGAGCATTGTAAACCACTTTCTATTGATTTATGTATTTTAACCCTGCCATCATTGTATGTGCTGACCTGCCTCATGTATGTTAAAGAAAATTTTACCACTTTTACAGTTTGCTCGAACATTCACAATTACATGACACGAAATTGTAGAATTTATACATCAACAAATTTAAACTTACGAAAATTCAGAACAGTTTTATAGTTGTCTCTAATAAACTATACAATATTTTACCCGAAGGGATAAGGGGTCTCCCTATCTCAAATTTTAAAAGGACTTTACGCCATACATTGATGGCCAATCCACTGTATTCTGTGCATGATTTTTATAATCTAGAATGGTAATTTTAAATTATGACGTTGCTTTACTGTAATAGTTTTTGGCAATAAACACTATCTATCTATCAGATTCTGTAAGATTTGATAGACTGCATAGATGGGAGCTTTTACTCAATAGAAGAGTTTCTAAATAGGGCATAAGCCATACCTGTAAGATTATAAATATGTGTTAGTTGGTAGAAACTGTAAAGCTAGTGATATGAGTGTAATACAGAAACTTGACTATGTATATATTAGTATAGATGTGTGTGTATATATATTTTTGTAAAGGTTTTTTATAAGTAATTATGTATAACCATATGTATTTTGATGATGCTATGAATTACACTTTAATTTCTACAGCTGATAATAAACAATAAACCGCCTTGTCTAGTCAACAGAAAGAGGAAAAAGGAAAAGGTGTGCTAATGACAACTGTAAATCCAATACGATTGGAGTTTGGTATTGAATTGTGCATCAACTGCTTCATTCCCTTCCAAGCTTGCTAGATTTTGTGTCATATTATAAATGCATAAAGTACTAATGTGTGTATTTTATAAGGGCTTTGTTGTGAAATTACACAATGCTTTCATATTTACTTCAGATTGTTAATTTTTTGTGGGGGAGGCAGTATTACCTTGAATAATAATGTAGAATACTAGCCTGTTGAAGATTATAAATCAATTTCCTAATGAAGATTATATGCCATAAAATAAGTAGTGGAAACACCTAGCATTACCATATGGTACCACCAAATATTCTCAAAACTGAGGAATGAAAACTTATTTTTGTATTTTGTTCAGTACATTTGTATTACTTACAAACATAATAAAGAAAAAAAAAAACAGAAATCAACAAAAGATAATTATGGCGTCAATGGGTTAAGCATGCACTTTTACTTAAACCAAAATGGTGAGTCAATTAATAACACTACACAATACTAACTTATAATTTACCGGAACCTTTTTGGTTTAAATTGATTATTACAACCCTGTTTCCAAACTTCCAAGAAAGAAGATATGCACTTTTATATCTGGTTCCAAAAGCAATATCCTAATTAGGGACAGTACACTGTGTTTCAATACAACAGCTGTATGTGTATGATGTGAGATCTTGGAATTACCCTTGCTTCCAAAGAGGGAAATGCCCAACAGAAATTTCCAGCTAATAAGATTTATCATGCTATTGAACTCTTACAATTTTGCACATGATGGCTGAAGGGAGGGGAGCACAATCTTTCTACACTGGAACAAAGAATCACAACCTGATGTGAAAGTACCCCTGTATGGCAAGTCCTATGATAGCAGATTAAGTATACTGCTGTTACATTTATATGTAAATATTCTTGAATGTACTTCACCTATTGTTTCGGAGTAGTTATTTATAATGCAGTATTATTCTAGAACAGAAAGTCAGAACTGTAGGTGAAAAATAACCATTTCTAGCATCAATTATTTTACTTACTGTCTTTATATGGATGCCCCATTGAAGATCTGACCAACGTTCCCTCCAGGCGCGCAACAATAATGCCTTCAGACTACTTGTCTTGCTCGTCATGCTCAACAATGGTGCCATGGCCACTTATTCATACCACATTTATCTAAAGAACATAAAAATAGAAGTCCTGTAACCTTTGTATATAATATGAGGTTCTAATACTGATTACCACGGCAGAATTCCGATCAATATGTAATCTTTTAACTATTGCATCACAGGCATTGCTAACATGTACATAAAGCCTTATCATTCTCCCAGATTAAAACAAAAGCTGTGTTATACTCACATGACTCTCCACCCATTCTTCAACAAACTACTGTTACATAATTTGAGAGGTAGAACTGGAATTGAAAAATTCAATGCACAGCTGGGATTTGAACCACAGACCCTCCGCTTACCTGGCAAGTGCTCTAACCATTGAGCTACTGTGACAACCTGCTAGAATGACATTGAACTCTCCAATCAATTCATATTTCATTTACCATTTACAGCAGGCCTAATTGCTTAAGCACAGAAGGTTACAACTTCCGAGCTTTAGTAATAATCCTTCAGAATTTGATTTTAAAGGTGCCTTGACTGAAAGGTTTTGATAATTTTATTTCAGGAACTTTCACTGAACATTTCAATTAATGATTTTAGAGGTAGAAAATCAGGACTGAAAAATTCAATGCACTAGCCGGGATTTGAACCATGGATCTGCTCTAACCCCTAGTCCTCATTCCCCCTCACAAACAGTGCCCCACATGGCTTATGTGTTTAAGACCAAGAGTAAGTTAGGTGGCATAAAATAACAATTACTA
Source organism: Tenodera sinensis (assembly GCA_030765045.1). Taxonomy (NCBI): domain Eukaryota; kingdom Metazoa; phylum Arthropoda; class Insecta; order Mantodea; family Mantidae; genus Tenodera; species Tenodera sinensis. The sequence continues at coordinate 39,945,916 of CM060970.1, forward strand.
TTTCAATTAGTGTTTCATCTTGGATACCACATGCATGCAAATATTTTTAGAGATATTATTTACTTTATACTGTGTTGCACATCATATATGACCTCGTTGTCAACGGGCCGTTAAACCCCACACACTCTTTTCTTCATGTCCTTTCAAAGTCATGAAATCACAGAAAAATTGTGATTTTCTAAAACTGTTTAAGAGGTTAAATTTTCACACAATTTAGCCACATTCTAACTTCGATTTCGGACATCAAGCTCTTTTATTTGGAATAAACACATGGTGTACTTCAATCTACAACAATTAAGAAAAATTATAATTCATGCAAAATGAAAGGGTGTTCAAAGTAAGAACAATTAGAAACTAAAAACTTCACTTATCTTAGTAATGTTGCACGTTCTTTTTGCACAAACTGACCCAGGGTTTCAAGTTGTCTCCAACTCATTCTCAAAGCTATAGGTGTTACTTACCTATAATTTATTTATGCCATCAAACTTACTGCTGGTGTTTTTAAACACTCAAGCCATGTGTGGACAGTGTTTGAGAGGTACAATTGGAACTGGAAAGTTCAATGCCGCAGCTAGGATTTGAATCACAGACCTTCCGCTTGGCCTTATACATTAACATGCATAAAATGCAACAATATGCAGATCTTCTATAAAACACTTCTGCATTTAGCTTTGAATTGTGACAATACATTCAGGGATTCTTTTGTATTTTAGAAAGATATTTCTTTTGCCAAATTCTTAAGAGCAAGTCCTTTCTAATGCTTCGTAATATGTAGTTAGCAATTTACAGTTTGTTCATAATTCTTTAAAATGATATGGTATAATATTACATGTCCAAAATAGTGCCTTAGCATTATGAAGGTTTAATTCTTCTTGTGTACTACTTATTCATTTTACTACCATGGTATTTGCATTTTAAAAAATATCCTTTTTATTAGATTTAAATAAATGGTATTCAAGCCATCGATAATAACAGAGATGCTCATGCAACATCAAAATTTACATCACACAGCTAAGTACAACTATTAATTAAAAATTTGATATTAATAACTTTTACTTATTTCATACTTGATTGTTTTATATATAGTGGTGTAAAATGCAAAATCTCAAGGAGATACTATACCAAAAAGATTACTTTCCAAAGAATTAAGCGCAGAACACTGTGGCAGTAATTAAATGTCACGTCCCCAAATTTACTGGTTTTGCCATGTTTAATTTGTAAATATTATATATGTGTATGTGATTAATTTTTATGCATCTTTTATGTACAAATTGTTATGGTATTATGTACTCATTTGTGTATGTTCCTGTTTACAATTTAATGTTGTAGAAGCGTTAAATTTGTGTAAGGTAATACAGCTCTTTCTCTCTCTGAAATTATAAAGACATATAAGTGCATATTGCTTGTCACTGCTCTTGGCGATTGTTGGTTAAGAAGAGTAACAAGATATAGAATTTTCCAGAGTAGAGAAAGGAACAGTTTTGATAGTTTAAGTTAATTCTTTGAAAATACTGCAATCAGTAATACAAGTCTTATAAAAAGTAATGATTTTGGACTAGTAGTATATGACTCATAAATGGTGATGCTGAGCTACGAAAAATAAGTCAGATAATTTTTCATCAGTAGACGAACATTTTGGAGTTTCCACTTATGGAATGACGATGTCTAGAAGGACATTAATTATACAGAGAGAGTTTCATTACCCTAACATTGTGTTATTGCAGCGGTTTTCTAGCTATATAAGTTATAATGGAAGTACTTAAAAGCACAGACCTTTCATTGGTAGAAATTGCAGGAAATAAAGTGTTCTCCAGTAAAACCAGACTTTTGGATTTTCATTTAAGCATTAAACAATTCATTCCTCTGCACCTGTACACCCTGAGATACGATCCGAGGTTACTAGCCGAGTGGCAGGAGACTTGGCCGCCTCAACATTCAAGTTTTGTAGTTATATTTGTAATATGATGCAAAACAAACCTATATAACCTGTAATCACTTTGTTTATAACCCTCAGATAAACAACATATTTCTTCTAAGAAGTTAGCATGTGCAAATTCTAACTAATCAAACATAATATGTTCATTTGAAAATTTAATCTACAACATTCTCACTTAAAAAATGTGTGTAAATATGTTGTTTTCTAGTGCCTTGCATCTGGCAATGAAGCCATTAGCATTCATGCTTTGCAATACTTTTGAACTGTAGTTTCTTCTGATCTTAATGCTTCACAGGTCTTCAAATGTGTGTAAATATAACTGGCTTTCATTTCTTTTATAAATTAATTAGGGATAACTTAAAAATAACTGTCATCTTTTTTTTAAAAATATACTTGATGCTGAATCAGAATTAGAACACAGACATCACTTATATTTTACTTACACATCACCATCATCACAAAGGAAACTCCAACAATACAGATCAATTGGACATCTGATGATGGGAACAACTGTTACCTGAAACATGTCATGTAAGTAAAACATAAGTAATGTTAGTTTAACTAATTCCGACTCAACATTAAGAAAATTCAAAAACACATCACTGTTTCTAGCTTCTTTTCATATATTAACTGTTATTTTCTTCATCCAATCTCCTTCTTTTTAAGTACCTACTTCCACTCATGAAGAATTCCCAGTACTATCTGTCAGTACAGTAGAGTCTCGATAACTCAATCTAATGTGGACTGAAATGGTGTTGAGTTATCAAAATGTCTAGTTTCAGAGAATAAAGGCTCTGTTATTATTTATTTATGCCAACAAAATGCCAGCTGTGGCATTGAATTTTTCAGTTCTGATTCTACCTCTTAAAGGGCCTGTTATTATAATTCATAAGTTCATAACATAATACTTAAATTACATAAATGCATGTTCTAGCACAATATAGGAACAGAAAAGTATAAATTCTAAAATATATTACTTATTAATATGTTTCCCTTTGTCCAATCTCTTTAATGCATCCAATTTAATTCCCTTTGTCATGTTAACTTGTCTTTTCTTCTTATTCAATGTTTTCACTGACACAAACATATCTCAACACAACACTAACAGTAAGCCTGAAACCTATGAAACTTTACTGTAACCAGAAATATGTAACTGAAAGTTTAGCTTACCACATTCATACTGGGTAAAGCAATAAAGCTTCAAACCTTCCAAACAAGTGTTGGTGCTATGTATGCCCACATCATTGGCGGCAAGCTTTTGATTTCATGACAATGGTCTGCTGACTGCTTATGTTCTGACTATAATCAGTTTACTATAAAGATGAAGTAGATGTAAGCAGAAGCACGTGACGGAAATGAACCTCATTGGCTGGTGCATTTTAATACTCCCATATTCTTCCACAATATAGTTCCAAGGCCTATTTAGCTTCTTGTTTTACTTGTGTTCAATGGACTACTTAAATTGTTGCTATAATGGAATATAACAATGTAATGTAATATACTGCAATAATACACTATGTATCTTATTGTCAATCGCAGGACATTCAGTTCTCAAGTTTTGAATACCAGTCATCAACCATTGGGTCTGCATGTTGCCTCAGCGCCATTTTGGCATGCAAAATGGAAGCAAGATCGGTAGAAGTGTTTTTGTTTAACATCTGCGAGAAAAGTCTTTAAGGAATGGTAAAAAGGTTATTATATTGAATATATTCAATAAGTTTTGGGTGAAGTATTCTACCGTGGCTATAAAGATCCGGTAAAGTGTGATAATGGACAATGGCTCTTACCATCCAGGAAGAGCAGAGTGCATTCCAAACAATGCATGGAGAAAAAAAATCTGAAGTGCTATCTTAGCTGAGATCTAAGAATCTTACAATGTGATATATCTGATTATTGCAATAACAATGGCTCTCATATATTCAATAATGCAATGGCTTATGTAACAACAAAGAGAGCAGTTAAATTCAGGTTATCTGAACGAGGTAAATTGGGCAAGGGCAACATAAATATTGTTATTTACATGTGCAAATGCAGATATTATGTTGACCAATAGCGCACTAGAGGTGCAGCGCAGAGAAATACACTACTTTGTTCTAACAGCAAACAGATTATAGATATTGAAGGTCAATACGCAGTCAGCCCTTTTGTTACTTGAGGGAGAATGCCTAAGGTTGTATATGAACCCTAATTAAAATTTACTTAATTTAAACCAAAAAGGTAAGTCAATCAATAACACTACACAACACTTACTTATAATTTACCAGAACATGTTTCGGAGGCTGACTTTCCTCCATTATCAACTGGACATCGATTCGAAAAAAAAGAAGCTGATAATGGAGGAAAGTCAGCCTCTAAAACGTGTTCTGGTAAATTATAATTAAGTGTGTGTAGTGTTATTAAATGACTTACCTTTTTGGTTTAAATTGAATATTAAAACACTGTTTTCAAACTTCCAAGAAAGAAGATAAAATTTACCCACTTTGTTTATACCCGCATAGTGGATTATAGAAATGATTGTAGTCAAGTTTAACAATAAAAATAAAAAAAGACTGAGGTATAAGGAATGTTCAGTTATCAAAAGTCAAATGTCAGGGTTCTATTGTACCATTATTTTGTTGTTTTAATACCACAAACAATGACCTGCTTCAAATTGTGCTTCACTGTTGGACACAACTTCCTAGAGAGTTAATGTTTATACCAGAGTGTAGAGCAGTTCAAAGCATTGTCAGTTAGTCTGGGACGTTGGTCAAATGGACATCATGTGTTTGCAGTTAATATGTTTTTCAAATATGGTGATAGTGTTGCATTTATGCAGCATTTGTTTCAGCAACGTCTTGACATTGGTCAGAATGATTATGTTCCATCATGAAAGACAACGAGATGGATCCAGCAGTTCAGAGCAACAGCATGCAGCATAAGAATATCTGTATGCAGTCGTTATGGTTTCTAAAAAACAGAGTAACCATCATCAGCCAGAATGTCCATTACAGCCTTGCAGAATGTTTCCATAACATTTTGTTTCCCACTTTGGTGATGTCAACTGGCCACCCATTCATCAGATTTATTGGCATGTGATTTTTTTCTGTGAGGATTCCATCTCCAAAACATATGTTAACAAGCTAACAAATATTGAGGACTTGAAAAACAATATTCACGTTGAAATAAAGGCCATGACAGGTGACACACTTCATACAGTTAGGAAGAACGTGTGTGTTCAAGCTGAAGTCTGCATTGCCAAAAATGGACACCTGAAGGATATAATTTATACAAAGTGACATGTGTCATTAATGGATTGAAGTATTTCTTTTAAACAGTGCACACTGATAATGTGTAGTTGTATTTCCTCATGCTTAAATAGCAGGTGTTAGATGGGCCACTGTTTCTGCTGCACCCTGTATTTTCTAGCCTCCTAGTGTGAATTCTGCATACTGTGCATTACAAATTTCACCTTTATATAAATAGTTAGTCAAACAGTCTTGTCCTGTTTGTTTCTGAATCTGACCACTACTTCCTTCAGCAGCATTTTGATGTTTCTTGGCCAGACTAGATGGATATTGGGCCACTGTTAACAGTGGCACTTTTTTTAAATTAATTTTTTAAGTTGCTTTTATTATTGTTTTGAATTCTTTTGCTTTGAACAAGTTGTTTGTTTCATGTAAAGTGGTTCCCTCTTTTGATAGTAGATCCACCATCTCATCACTATAGAGCGCTGATGGCCACGAAGTTGAGCGCCCTTAAACCTACATTCCTTCCTTCCATCTCATTACCATACATTCCCACGTGGGAAAGTACCCACTGTATTGCTACTTTATGAATGCTGGTCCCTTAGTGACTTTTTAATTTTTAATATAATTTGTACTTTTTTGTTGAAGACATGAATGCTGGTCCCTTAGTGACTTTTTAATTTTTAATATAATTTATACTTTTTTGTTGAAGAAAACTGTTTGAATAACCAATCACTACTTGACAGAGTCAATAGCTGTGGTCTTTGCAGATAATATTAGTTGATTATATCTGAAAAGTCACATCAGCAATTAAGGGATTCTGTCAATAAAGCATCTGAACAGCTCAACATTTGGTTTGAAGTAAATAAACTATCATACGATAAAGCAAATTTTATTCAATTCAAAACAAAGCATATGCAAGTAAATGAAATAACAATAAGAATCACTCTGATACAGCATTTCTTGGGCTCCAAATAGGTAAAGAGAACTCAGCTGGAGAAAACAAAAATTGTGCTACCAAACTTGTTTTACACTGAAATTTAAATAATCTACTTAACCTTAATTATTTAAGAACAGTATATTTTGCTTACTTTCACTCTCTGTTGTGGTATGAAGTTATATTCTGGGGTAATTAAGTACACAGTAAGCAAGTGTTTATATTACACAAGGGCCATATTTATTATTTGTGCCATTGGACCCCATGATTTCTGTAGCCCATTGTTTAAAACCCAAAAAATTCTTATTTTTGCTGGTGAATACATACTCGTACTCTGTTGAGTTATCTTACAGATAACTGTGATAATTTAACAACAAAACCTTACCGTGCATGACAGCAATACGAGGCATGCAAGTGATTTACATAGACCAGCAAAAAGCTTGAAACTGTTCCAAAAAGGATGTTATAGGTTGTGAGGTGAGATATGAACAAATCTTGCGCATAGGGGAAGCTGCTTTCCTTCCCTCCCTCTCTCCAATGGCTGAGAGGGAGCAAAGGCGGGTGAGCTTGCTATGAGTGAGTAAACATTAGTATAACAGCATGTTGCTGAAACAATTGCACTTTACATGAAAGTAATCGTTGGCACATAACCATAGTTATAGCCAAATCACTTTGTTCATTATAATGTTAATTTTTATACATATGTCATTAGCAATATGCACTAAGGCTATGCTAGTGAAATTCACTCCTTCATGGATGGAAATGTTAAGATTTCTGCACATACATGATTGTGCAACTTCAACCACCATCAATCTTTCAGGTGAAGAGTTGCCACTGCACTGCTAGGGGAATTTCTCTTGTCTTGCCTCACAACCTATAGTACTCTATAATAAAAATGTATACTACACGTCCATGTTATCTAAAACTACTAGATAATCCAAATCAACATAAAATCTCCAAGAAAGATCTTAAGTCATTCCTATTTACTCACTCCCATATCCTATGGAGACATTCTGAAATATCTTGTTAACAGGTAAATATTCACTACATAGTACAGATTGCATGTGATGGTGATTTACGCTTATTCGTTATTGTTCACCTTACTGTAATGCATGTTGTGAAGTTTACTCTTGTAATGGTGATGGCCTACAAATTTTCATTTTTTTCTTACATAATGCAAGAAAGAGGGAAAAGAGAGATATTATTAGTCGTGGGTATATTATTGATCATTATGCATGTTCCATAATTGTATGACATGTTCAATGTCTGTGAGCTCTACTCATGATGGGACTAAATGAACAAAGATACAGCCTTATCCAAAATCTTGGAAAATACACTCAGAGGATTTTTAATGATGGAAAAGTTAACAGCTTGAAATTATGGTATGACATTGCATATGTGCTAAAATAAATTTTTCTTCATAAATACATTAGTGAATCCTGGGTAGGTATATAAATATACTGAGTTCATGATTATGGTTTGAAGAACATGATGTTGCCTCATCGTAGGACCACCCAAACAACTTTTTAGTGAAGCTGCTTAGATAACAGATGCTACAACCATTCCCACGTGGAAAGAACAGACTAGGGGCAAAAGGGAGGTAAGAAAAGACTGGGAAAGTGTTGTTACTTATGTACAAAAATGCAGGAAACTATGGAATTTTGTGGGATATGCAAGAAATGGCAATGGGAATAAAACTGAATACTGACCTCCAAATTTGGGCACAGAAAGTACAACAGGGGATCACTTCTGGAAGGACTGGGTTTGTCGCACATGCAGCACTATTTGGCTGCATTTGGAATGGCGAAGTTGATAATATACAGGAGAACGAAGGGATGGGCTATCCTGTACAATAGTGGCCTGCCTCCCACGCCCCTCGACCTGTTGTTTATAAACACTTGTTAACTACATACTATTATGGTGTTCCCAAGTTTAACTTTTTTTTTTTTTTACTCCATAAAATATATCTCAGATTTGTGCTACAAAGCTCACCTTAATACTTCTTCCCTTCTCTTAGGTGGTCAACATAACCTGGTTGACATATAATGAACATAACAAATTTAATACATATTCAGATATGCCTATTTCCAGAATAGCTATGTCTTGCATACAAAACGTGTACTTGAGTCCAGTGATGATATTTACATTGATACATTAATTAATTCCATAAATATTAAATTTGAGAACCTATACGCTCCAAAGTTGTTAGTACACAAAATCAAACTTGTGATGTTGGTAGAAGTGAATAATGCACAACTACCCTCACAGTTTAATACACTTGTCACACCGTCATTTGTTCACTATTAAAACTTATTTCAAATTCATTGAATCAAATGTGCAAGAAAAAATTCTATTGTTGTTATTAATTAACGATATATACATTCATAAACTGTGGGACAGATCTACTGCAAAGTTCCTTTGGCCATGACACCTAATCACTTTCGTTTTCCACAGTTGCCATTTCGGTTCCACATCACAGAGTATATAAGTAGATGAAATCCATCTGCTCCAGAGGTACCAACTGTGAAATCGGAAGTATATTTCCCTCTTTTCCATTTAAACTCAGATAAAATATGATGTAGAATTGTTGCTGTAAATCAACAAGACTGCCTCCATAGTGCAGTAGGTAGCACACCTGCCTCTGTCGCGGAGAACCGCGGTTCGATCCCCGGTACCGGCATGGGATTTTTTCCCCGCTGGGAGGTCAGGTACGGGGTGCACTCAGCCTCATTAGGTCCCAGAGGGGCAAATTGAGGAGCTATCCTGATAGAAAGGTAGCATCCCTAAAAGGTCAAGTAGTCGCCTTACGGTCGGGGGAGTTGGCATGCTGACCCCCAACCTGGACTCCTCCATGGCCTTGGCTGCAGATGGAGGATGCAGCGGCCAGGAGATGAGGGTAACCTCTGCATTGAGAAAACACCTTTGGGGGAAAAAGTCATTAATAATTTATTATTATTAATTTTCACTTTTCTATTAACTTGGTAAAATTCCTTACAACCCCACACTAAAAGATGACACAGCTGCTCAATCCCTTATACCTAATGCACTTATCAACATGAAACATGCAAAAGCCTGCCTGTCAGTTTTCTGCTCTTTTTTGAATTCTTTATTCTAGCTGTTGAAATAGCACAACAAACTTTCTACAAAATTGTGTCAAATTTGTTTTCTCCATCTCATAAAATATTCCCTTTTCTAGTGTCATCCCACTTTTATTATAAGTTAGACTCTTGCTCAAAGTGAGTATTAATTAAATCATACACTATTACACAGAACTGGGCCAGCGTTGTGGCCAAGCGGTTAGAGCATTTGCCTACCACATAGGTGGCCTGGGTTCGATCTAAAGGACCCACATGTGGTATTCTTGGTGGACGAAGCGACATCTGGGCAGGTTTTCTTCAAGTTCTCCAGTTTCCCCCACCATTCATTCCACTAATTGCTCCATCATCACCTTTCAAATCATCCATTTTGCCTGCATTTCACGTCATCTTCTTCCTCACTATCATACTTGGTGCTTGGCTGGCTGACTGACTGCCTGCTTCCAGGTGTTCACTCTGTCCGGTCCATAGGTTCCTCTGCTCCTCGACAGGTATCTGACCCTAGGCACTGGCTTGTAACTCCTATGGGGTGTAAGTCCTACATAAGGGCAGGGTAATCAGGTAAAGAATAAAAAGCAAAAAGAGCACAACTGAAAATGTAAAGAAATATAGCAAAACTATTCTACATTCATGCATTTGGGGTTTCTGGGTAATGTTAAATATTGCATAAGCATTTGTTTGTTTCTTTGGTCCCATTGTGAGCAGAGCTCAGGGATACTGAATGCATCATATAATTATGGAACACGCATAATATAGTAATATACCCACCACTTATTTTCTTTTTTCCTTCATTTTGCATTATGTAAGAAACAAATGAAAATTTTTAAGTCACCACCATTTCAAGAGTAAGCTTCACAACATGCATTACAGTAGGTTAAAAATAATAATTAGTGTAAATGACCATCACATACAATCTACCCTAAGCAGTGAATATTGACGAGGAATTCCTCCATAATATATGGGGAGCGATGTAACAATGACTTTAAATCTTTCTTGAAGATATTATATAGATTAGGATTGCCTGATAGTGTTATGTAGCATACATTCTTATTAGAATAGTAAGTCTTTTGAAACGGTTTTAAGCTATCTGCTGATCTATGTAAATCACCTGCATGCCTCATACTATGGTAAATCGCTTGAGGAGTTTTAATTGTAAGAGTTAAATGTACTTAAATTAACTCACATTTGCAGAAATAGGTGAAATCATGCTCAAATGAACCTAGGTTCTATTCACTTCAGAATAAAAGAACATCCTGAAAAAAGCCTTAAGCAGACGACTCACCCCAATCAAGATGAAACATTATCAAGCTAAAAGGCAACATATTACCCCCACTCTATTAAGAGGTTCATAATTAGTTGTCATATGTTTATTTGCTCAAAGCTTAGAACTTTCATTTCAGAACTAATTCAAAGCTTTTAAAAGAAGCGGCTAGCTTACTGTGACAGTACAGTGTAACTTTAACTGTAAAGGATGAAAAATAAGTTAATGAAGTTCACAGAACTATATGCTATTTGTACACGGTGGTCACAAAGTCCCATTACCCCTTTTATAAATGTTAATGTAAGTTGTTTTGTTGCATATTTCAGAATGTGTGAACTAAATGATGACTGATGGCCAAGTTACAGTATTGAAGAACATGCTATTGCAACTTTTTGGGTGCACAAGAGAAATTAAACAGGGAAGACAACTGCAGAAGTTTGTGCTGATTTTTGGGCATGATTTCAATGAGATCCTCCAAAACTCCCACATACAGTCACCTGGGATCGAACCCCTGGTGAGAGGTGAATGGTCTAACCCAGCGATGTCCAACCCCATAATGGATTTTTCTGGTGCCCTCCATAAGCAAATTTTTCCTCCAACAATTTCTGATATTAATCCAAATTTCAAGACAAAACAGTTTCCTTTCAGATATCTTCCAAATACACGGCCATGAAGTATGTTTTATACACATAAAGTTGGGTTCATTACTTCCCCAACCAGTACCTTCTCTTTATCCTCTCAAAAGAAGGTTACCTGCCATAACAGTGGTTGTGGTGCCCATGCCTGCTTAGGCATGAGTTAAACGTGCCCGAGTGCATAAGAAAGTTGGACAGTGCTGGTCTAACCACTTGGCTACGGTTTGGCCTGATAAATATTATATTGATAAATTTTATATAAATTGTATTACAGTAACCTGACGAAACCATGTGTGCTTTGTTATATTAATGGTGAATTTGAAATTTGGCAGACTTTCCACAAAAAGAGAAAAATGTCAGCTTGTCAATGTGTTTGTGGATACATCGCTGGAGAAGTTGACACGTTAAAGATCTGGAGAATCGGGTATATTCCAGTTGACATGCAGAAGCACATAAAACAAGACCATGGCCTGTACCCATTTCAGTGTATGTCTATCAAAGAAGTATGGGACATGGAACAGACACTGGAGGCATGAGTGGCACTCCTTCAGATATTTGACACAATACCAAAACAAGCCAAAGTGATCTTGTTTTATCAGTGTGCAATTTACAAGAGTTCTCAAGTAGATAGTGTGGTACTTTGGGGCAAGGAAAATCCACACTTTTATGAAAAGTTGGAAAATAACCTGTTGCATGTGATAATATGGGCAGTCATGGACAGCTAACGCTTGTTTGGGCAGTGAGAATGACACAAACTGATCCATTAGACAAGTAATGGTTCATCTCAAGAAAATTCCTCTACAGAACTGTTGTTTTCAATTTAACGAAGTTTAAGGGATTAAGTTGATTATTATAGGGGTAACGGAACTCTATGGCCATCCTGTACACAATATTTTAAAATAAGCTGTATCACATTAGAAAACTTGCATTTAATAGTAAGCTAGAACATCAATATTATGTTTGGAATTCCATCTATATGGTGTCAAACTTGCTGCAAAAATGCATTTTACTATTGACAACAGCTACATATTTTAATCAATGTTATTATTGTTGATTAGTGATGCCCCAGGAATCACTACTTGTGGATTAGCGAAGCATTCAAAATACCTACTGTCATCTGCACTTATTAAATGTAATTCACAGTTTCACTTCTCAAATGGTGTGAAATTCTGATTGCATAGTCAACAGTTTATTTGGTAATTTGGATTCATGATTAAATAGAGTAGAAAATCCTACTTTGTAAAAGTCCATCAAGAGTTTTTGTGCTAGCGTAATTACTACACAAGCAAAACATGCTGTTGTCCACATTGTCTATAATCACTTGTATGCATTTCTGTTCCTTAAATCACACTGTCTAATATCTTAAAATTAAGTACTATGCGGAAGCATTTCTGATTTCACTCATCAATAAAATTTGGTTTTTCTTATGTTAAGGTTATACACATTGCATCCAAGCTGTCACATTTGTACCTCCATATAATATGTTGCAGAAAAAGTGGGAGAGTGGGGTACTTGTACCTCTCATGTGGCATTTTCTTTCCTTTATTCGGTTTTGAATGATCTGGCAGCTTCTTAACGAGATACGTTATTGGTAGAACTAAAATTGAGAATGGTCTCTAATTGCTGTGACAGTAAAATTCTTGAAACACTTAGTTTCCATATGCTCTATTACACTTCATTTAGTGGGGATAGATATGAAACATACGCCAGGTTTTCCGTTAATTACTGCTTTGTAACCTCTCCTATTTCTTAGTGTTCAAGGATTTACCTGCAACGAAATTAGCATAAGGTCAGGATAACCAAAAATAAAAGAATAATTCAAAGAACATATAATGTACATACTTTTTGTTTATTACTCTCTATATATAAATGAGAACCTTGCAAATAATTGTATTCTACAATTTACAACATGATGGTTCCCTGCTTCAACTTTAATTACTTTTATGGGCATCCCAATTCCAGACATTTCCTGGGAGTGGTAGTTTCTTCTTTGCCGAACACTCTGCAGAAGCAGCAGAATCCCCACCACTTTCCAATTTCTTTCCTGAGTCTGAAGCTATTGCTGTTTGTATTTGATAATCGGCAAGGACTACTGGAGGTTGAACCTCTCGCCTAGCGTCTCGAGTGCAGTAGTAGTTTGCAGATAATTTATGACAAGGTCCTTCTGGTAAAACTGGTGGTGGCTGTGTGCGAGCTGCGATACCATCGGCGAAACGAAGAGCATTAGTGTATTCTCTTCCCAATAAAATTGCTCGCAAACGTTGTATAAGAGGAGACACATCCCTTGGTTTCACAGACTTCGCCATTCTAGATTGTAGCTCCACACACAGGTCCCGATTTATAATCCAACACCCAAATTACGTACAGCGTACAGCAGACTAGTAAATTTTCATAATAAACAAAACACTATCGTGATTATCATGAATCCCACTATAGGCAACTTTACGGTTATGAAATCTGCCGTGCTCTCAAGTTGGATTACTTTATAAAAGGAGAAACTTTACGACGGTATTGTTATATTCACTTCTTTAGTGACACTCTTTGTTAAAATGAGAACTTGTGACGGCTATGTTATGTTCACTTCCGCATTTGTAATTCTGTTACATCACCGCCTACCGCGTTAGGTAGGTATTCCAGGGCCTAGCGGTTTTTTTCTTGCGGCTTGTTTACTTGTACAATGACCTCAAAAGATAAAAGCGGAAAAATGAGGGTTCTTAATCAAATTAAAACCCGAAATAGTCAATAGAAGTAGCTATTGACTATAGTATTGACTTCTATAGTAGGCCGCTATTATACAGGGATAACCCATTTCAGAATCGGTAATGGAGAGAGGAACGGGGAGGGAGAATTTTATCTTTTATAAGGGTCGTGCCATTCTCGGACAGTGGGCAAAATACCCATGCAGTCTAATTATTGAATATCCTATTTTTCCGCTATACATTTTCGAGGCCATTGTAGGTCACAATGGACATGAGCAGCTAAAAAAAGGTCTGCTTAATATTTGGACTCCCTACACTGATTTTACTCGATTACATTGTAGCAAATGTATCGACTGTGTCCACAGATTAAGGCTGTGCCTTATACATATCTATGAGATGAGCGCACCTACCGTTGTAAGTGCGTAACTTTACATGGGCGTCGGCACACTTTTTTTCCAGGAGGGGGGGGGGGGGCATGTTGGAAGTTTGCAATCAAACAATTGAGAATAAAATACCTGAGGTATCAATTGCAAAGCGTTTCTTTCAGTCAGTTTCTCTGAAAACATAATTCAAAATGTACATAACATTTAAACCACATAAATCCATTAATTCTGAAAGAACACTATGAGTACAAAGTCTGCAACATACAGTTGTCCTCTAGGATGTGTGTACCCAAAGACTGAAGATGCACATTATAATTCACAGCATTTTCATAACTGTAACATTTTAACATTAGTTTTTAAAAACCTGAATTAAAAGCACCTCCTTTTAAACTGCAAAGGCTTTGACACTTATTTTCTATATTGATATTCTAAAGATGTGAAATACCATGCATTCTCAGACCGACCGGACTGCCCCAGGCAAGGACCTGCAGTCTCTCTGCCAGAGTTACATGTAAAGAACCAGTAAGTCATGGGCATGGAACATTAACTTGCATTAGACTTGCCTGAATCACAACAGATGTTGAAACTTATGACTTTCAACATGAACACATTCCCTGTATCTCCGAGAACAATTCTGGTTTACTCACAAAGTTCATGTTAACTGATTGCTTGTATTTCTCTTGTGATATTGTCCTTCAATTCTTGTAATGTGAACGTATTTCATGCTTACACTTTATTCTTTAACATTCCCCATAAATAAAAATCACTAAGACGTTTAGCAATTAACATTTCCAAGACATCAGCTTTGTGGCAGAGAAACTTCTGAAACATAAGTTCATGCTTGACAACAGCAAGATCCTGTAAATAGGTTTAATTAATGCAATTGGTTTTAACAGTGCGTTCATAGTGACGTGGACCTACCTTTAACGTTCACTGATGAAGCATGGTTTTATCTTCAAGGTCACATTTCTACTCAAAACAATTGATACTGGGCTACTGAAAATCACAGTAAGTTGCTCACCACGCATAGAATTATAGGTCTCATGACAACAGTTGATTCAAACAGTTATGAAAATTCTACTTTAAATATTTTTCTCCACAACTAACAAGAAATAAAGATTGTGTGACTGGTTTCAACAGGATTCAGCTATAGCACACAGGGCTAGTAAATCCATGCATGAATTGTGAAGTGCATATGGGGACAATGATTAGTCAAGGATTGTGGCCACCTTGTTCCCCTGACCTATCTCCATGCTAGTTTTATTTATGGGGAACGTTAAAGAAAGTGTACGCATCAAATATGTTCACGTTACATGAATTGAAGGACAATATCACAAGAGAAATATAGGCAGTCAGTCAACATGAACTTTGCAAGTAAACTAGAATAATAATAATGATTTGGCCATTACAATGCACAGATTTAGCCTGTTTGAAAAGCTACCTAGTTACGCTGGTGCAAGATTCTACAATAGACTGCCAGCAGAAATTTAAAGGTGTGAAAACTACACTAAATTCAAATCTGCTTTACAAACTTATTTATTAATGTGTTCTATTCACTAGAGGAATTTTTAAAATAGGTTAAAAGTTCAGTAATCAAAAAGTCAATGTTATCTATGTACTTTGTCATGTTTAATATAACTTATGTACCTTGTTTTATTATTAATTATTATTGTTAATGTTTTGTTATTTTGTCTTTTGCAATTTATATTTACTTGTTTATCATTGACTAGATTCAATCGTGTATTACACCATATTGAATTGTTTATGAACATATAGGGAATGTGTTTGCACTGAAGGTCATCAATTTAAACATCTGTTGTGCTGCAGGTAAGTCTAATGCAAAATAGTACAGTAGTTAGTGTTCTGTACCCGTGACTTGTCGGTCCTTTACATGTAACTGTCAGAGAGTCTACAGGTTCTCACCCAGTGCGGTGCCACCGGAGGGTGGTTCAGCCGGTCTGAGAATGCATAGTAGCTTCTCCAAAATTAAATTTGGAAACTTCAAAATGGTGTTTAAAATTCTTTAATGGCACAGATAATGAATCACAAACCTTAAACACATCAAAACTAAAGACTACAAGCACATTCCTAGTTTGTTATTCTAATGCTTCATAAGCTGCAAAAATTTAAGCTTCACTATCAATGCACTTTTTCTCACTCAAGTTGGTGATGGAAATGTATACTACCATTGACAAAGTTTGGTTTAGATTTTGTACAGACTGTTTGGAATAAAATATTTTGCTTTCATTTTACATTCCTTGTGCAGAAGTAATTGATTCCAATAGGTTTAAATTGTAATATCATGCATTATAAACCTATTGCAATTTTTTTAGGAGTCAATCTGCATGTTTTAGATTTTTTAAATAAAAAAATGGGGAGTACAGATCTAGTAGTGGAACTGAGCGGACGTATAGTGAAGGAAGCTCCCATGGCCGAGGGGAAAAGAGTGACATGGCAGCTAAAGCAGATAAACGAAACAGTTTTAGTAAGAGACAAAGAACTGGCAGAGATTCAGACAAGAGCGGATGAAATACGACAGGGGAAACAAAGAAATGGATACGTTAAAACGGGAAATTCTAAACTTAAAAAGAAGACTGGAAAGAATGGAAGACAAAAGCAGAAAATACAATTAGTGATTTCAGGAGTTGAAGCTAGGTAGCAGAGAAGAACAGACCAAGCGACGGGCAGAGGCAGGACCAGCAGTCATTGCACCAAGGAAATGAACAAGCATCAGCAAGAAATATCATAGAACAGACTACTCGGCAACTTGCAACACTGTGGTTCCAGTAACAAGTGCATCATAGTCAAGGTCAAGGGTGAGCAAAACGCAAGGTGATGAAATGGTAAGATGTGGCACATAAAAGAAACCGGGAAAAGAGCCAAGGTTGGGGATGACAACACTGGACAGTAGGGAGCACAGAGAAAAAGCAATATCCGAGGGTGAGGGGGGAAAGGGAGAAGTAGGCAGGAGAAAAAGAGACATTTCACCGAGAATAACAAGGTTTAAAAAATTGTTGGGAAATCCATAAATGAGGAAGTAGAAGGTTCTTATACATGGTGAAAGTGAGGTTATAGTGAAGTACTGAATGAAAATTAAGTGTACAGTGTAAACTGATGAATAAAAGTTCTGAGTTAAGCTGACTAGAAAAGTTGAGAAAGAGGGAAAAGAATAGTGGTGGGAGATGAATGAAAAAAAAAAAAAAAAAAAAAAAAAAAAAAAAAAAAAAATAAATAAAATAAATTTAATGGTGGGAGCAGGATAAGATTAGTGAAAAGGTAAACATGTAAATTGGAGAAAGGGGAACAGTAACCATGCACAATATTACCAGGGTGCTCAAGCTGTATGGGACCCTAGGATAAATTCCAAGTACTCCAAATAGAGGCAAGTTGTAACATGTGTAATGTTTATGTAAACAAATGAAGTTAATAAAATTCATTCAATTAAAAAAATTACGTCCTTTAATAGAATGTCATAACTAAGGATCATTTGAAACCTTTCTAAACATACGGGCAGATTATGCATTTTCAATAACTCTTGCAAACTGGTTTAAAATAACAGAAGCAATTATTTTGGATAAGTATTCTATGAGGTAGAATCAGGACTGAAAAATTCAATACCATAGCCAGGATTTGAACCAGGAATCTTCCACTCCAACCACTGAGCTACCATGACAACTTGTCAGCATGACAAATTGGCCAACCAGTTTAATGTTATACTGGCAGGTTGGCATGGTAGCTCAGTGCTTATAGCAGGATCTGTGGTTCAAATCCCGGCCATGGCATTAAATTATTCAGTCCTGATTCTACCTCTCAAACATTATCCACACACAGCTTGTGTGTAAAAACCATCAGCAAGTTGGTTGGCATAAAATAACAGGTATGCTATGTTACTTAAAGGAAAATTAACTCATTAAATCAAAGATTTAAAATGTGTTTTAATCACATGCATTTAAAAAGTATTTTATTTGCCATTTAATACATACATAAAAATGTAAATAAATTTTAAATCTTTATAGTTTATCTTTGTGCTAACACTTAACAAATAACAGTGATACAAAAATATTTTGATTTACATTTACATAGCATGATACAAAATTAGCTATTACAATAAGTTATTCAGAGAATTAAGCTACACTGTATTGGTATTTACTTCAAGGAGTTTTGTACGGCTTGGTTCAGGTTGGTACATCATTGCATTGAATGCTCGTTGCTTATGAAGTTTCTTCTTTAACACAGCACTTCTTTCAGACTTATATTAAAAATGGCATAAGCATCATTGGTAACTAAGTGGAACAAAATGTGAACTATTTATTGCTGCTCATTCTGCGGAGCTGTTTTCTCTGTCAGCCCTACAAGCAGTACAAAAACACAAAAATTAAACATATGTAAAGGGACTCCCTTGATGTATCAGATTTAACTTAGTATGATTTTAATTAAATTCATTGAAAAAAATCAACAGTTCATACAATTTACAAACATTAATACTGTTACATGAATGAATACATTGGGATGTTAACGTAAATCTTTGTGATATCCTGTTTCTACTCCCTTTCCAAGTATTAGGTAGTATGGCCTGTTATACTGCTGTATTGTTTCCGTTCAAACAATAGTGAAGCATGGTTTTTGGAATTCTACTTTAACAGATACAATACAAATTACTCATTTGTTCTTTCATGCATGCAATGCAAATTATTTGTTCATCTTTACCAAAACCCTATAGATTATCAATTAAGGTTCTAATTTTAATTCTTCTATTACTCCTCATAATGGTAATGTTGCCATAAACAGGCTTATTGATGCACAATTTTGCTAAATCATGCCAACTTGACATGAATCCACTACATCCCCCTTCCCATTTAAAAGGCAGAATAGGGTAGGGTATATTTTGAAAATCTTTGTCACAATCTTGTACATCTTTTTCTTAAGATGCCTTTTGGATTCAGAGAGCCTCAGGAGGAGACCTTCTTGTGAAATCTTTTCACATTTGGATGGAATGCAATACTTACTTTACATGCTAGCTGGTAGAAAAGCACAAAGATTTTGCAAGAATAGTTTGTGGCAGAGATGTGAAAATGAGGCTAGAGAAAGTCCTGTGAATGTAACAAGATTTTTCACTTTCTTGCAATTCAGAGATTATACAGAAGACTGCATCATTTTGCTAATTTCATTCATCCGATATGACACTACATTAATATATCAAAAAGTATAACAAAGAATTTTGAAATAGACTATAAATTTTCTAAAAGCTATGCAGTTACAATTTCGAATTCTTCTAGTGAAAGTCATTCTCATAATTTATAATAAGGCACATGTTAAAGTTAGCAAATATTTTTATCTGCTTTCTTGTTTTTCAAGCTTGTGAACAGACAGCTCTAATGGTACTTTAGTTCATGGCCTGCTTGCATATAATTTCTACCATGTAAACTGCTAAATACTACAATATGAATATATATGCTATTACCAGGAACGGAAATGTTGGTATCTCCCATTTTCAGCCTCCAGTTACCTCACATTAATTGTGAACAATCACAATGTAACAAACATTTTTGCCATCTTTCTGTTCTTGGTTATTGTGAACTGGCCTTACTATCACTTTTGGAGAAGTAAATGCAATTAGCCTATTCTCTAAATGGTATCAAAATTATGCAATATAAATTTTTTCTTAATCAGATCAACTTTCTCGGAGGGACAGGTAAAATACTTGCACATATATACACTAACACAACTTTAAAAATGTGATATTTTTTTTCATATTTTAGCACAGCCTATAATACACACTAGTTATTCAGGCAAACTCCAAATTAAAAAAAAAGTTTGCTTATGTTTTAGTAATGTACAAATTATGTTGGCAGCTACCTTTGGGAAACAAAAGATAAGCTGTAAATCTAAATTCCACAATTATAAACTATCTTACCAAGTGCTTCAAGAAATTTTGAGTTTGGGGGATGTTCTGCTGGTCGCTCTTGAAGGAAACTCAACAAAACCTTTTCACCACCAGCTGCTACCACCAGGGCTCCTCCATTTTGTAAGCCATCACCACGATAGTCACCTCCAAGATTAAGAGACCTTCCCTACAGAAGAGAATTTTAATTTTGTATTTAAAGACATTGTGATGAAAACTTCAGTCTGAGTACTCAGCAATGTGAAATTCAGGTAGGATATCTCAAATTGCTGCCATTGTTCACAGCCTTACAAGTAGTATGCTGTAAACTCAGTAATACTGCAAGACTGCTTTTACAATTTGTGTAAATTAAAAATGATAAATGTTCCATTTATGTAACATAGCACAAAGAAGAAGTCATAAGTAAACAAGGATGGGTTCAAACAAATTGAAATTTGATGTACATATATTCCTGACAATGAAAATTCCATTCTGAGAAGAAAAATTCCAAAACTTATCAGAGAAATGGTACCATATGGGAGTGGTACAGATCTCATTGGCAACATCATTAGGTATCTTGGTATTTGAAGTCATTGGGATATGCAATACTGTGCTGTGCTTACGTGATGCTTTGCTCATCAAGCTTTATCAAAATGACTGCAATGTCTCCATTGCACTTTACTTAGGGCAAACAGCAAAGAACCTACAGAGAGGTAATTCAACCCAAAAAGTAATTCGCTCTGAAGCTGCATGTATACTATGCCATGCCAATCACCAAAACAGAATCCTACACAAAAAGACTTTCAATCAGATCTTTAAATAGTGCAACCTCCATTATTTCAAATGCGAACAATGGCAATGCCACAGTTGTCATGGACACAAGATTGGAAACAAGAGATAGAATAGTTACTAAACCTATCAGAGAAATCAAATCAGTAGAGTTACACAGATGACGAACCAGCTGATAAAAAGCATCTACATTAATGCAGGAAGTACAAGAAAGTATTGTCACCGGTGAAGCCATTGCTCTACATCCCTATGGCTTGCCCAAGATTCACAAAGAATTCACGCCAATGCAGCCCATAGTGAGTGTCCAACACGGTGCTCATGGGTGGCATTGCACCTGTAATGTACTTTTCTGGTGCCCTTCATAAGCAAATTTTAACCCCAATAATTTCTAACAATTCAAATTTCAACATGAAACCATTTCCTTCTGAATGTCTTCCCAAGACACCCATGAAGTATGTTTTTGTACACCTAAAGTTCTATCCATTACTTACCTAACCAATACTTACACTTTTTCCTCTCAAAAGAAGGGTATTGCTCTAAGAGTGGTTGTGATGGTCCCCATGCTTCCTTAGGCACGAGTTAATTGTGCCAGAATGCGTAAGTTGGAAATTAAATTTTGTTCAATGACACTCAATTGCCAAGATCACATCAGCATCACTGGTGTGCTGGAATTTTGTCCTGCAGGAGTTTTTAGATGCCAGTAAATCTGACAGAGCGGTCATTTTTAGGCACACTTAATAACCATCGATTTGAACCCACGACCTTGATATCAGTAGGCCAGCATCCAACCAACTGAGCCACCCAGACTGATGCATAAGTTGGAGAACACTGATATAGCAATCTGCTACAACCATGTATCAGCAACACTGAATGCCACAAAAAAACTCTGCACACTTCATAGAAAATTTGAGAGAAACTATGTTAGACCCACATGATCAACTTAAGTGTTGATGCAATATCCCTCTTTACCAGACTTCTGCGAGAGGACACCTTGATGCACATCTTCAAGATATTTTCCAAAGATATCGCAAGTCTGTTCTGTAACAAGCTTTTTCCAGTGGAATGGGAACTTTTCTGAACAAGAAGGAATTGCAATGGGAAGTCCACTCATCCCTACGATTGTTAACTTCTACTATGGAAAAGTGTCAAAGCAATAGCCTTGGAATCAGTCATTTACAAACCCAAAGTATGGTGGCAATGAGCCAATGAAACAGTGATCCACACACCCTTACGATGAGACATGACATTAGGTTCAAGGATATGGAAGTTCTCAATAACAGCACAGTACCATGCCTGAACTTATCGGTAAGCCATTGAACTTCACAAACAAAATTTCAATAGGAAAGAAGTCACAGGTGCACAAAAGGTGGATTCCTGTGTTAGAAAAGACTAAGATTAAACCAAAAACTGGAAAAACCACAGGACAGCATCCGTACTGTGACTGGCAGACACAGCCAACAGGAGAGAGTGGGTGGCCTCACCTATAGATTGATGAACACTACAACCAGCACCACTCTTGCTATTCCAGCCATGAGTATTTGAGGATTCCGACAGACAGACAAAACATCAGGTGCTTTGTCTACAGGATCATGGCCAATCAGCCCAGAAACTTCTTTCTACTGGATGTACATTTTCAGTCTGAACTACTCTCAATAACCTACAATCTAGATAGTTTTAAAGTCTGGAATTGGTCTGATTTAAGTACAGAGTAGATCATGAATAACAGTACACCTAGTCAACAGTTAATATAAGAAAATATATAAACAGAAAAACAAAATATGCAATGCCTGAATTTGAATCACTCACAGCACTCTATTGTCTCAGATCTGTTTATTGTATCATCAATTTGCAATTTTTTTTTCCTTTTTATACTCGGCACCAACTGTGTATCTCAATTTTAGTTCTGACTATCTGTTCAACTGCTGGTGGAAACTAAAATGTTGGATGGGTACTACAGAATGCAAGCCTAGCTTTTATGTTTCTCTAAATGTACTTAATCAGTGTACTATTTGATTTTCATAGTTTTATTCATCAAAGAATGAAAGTAAATGGACTTCAAGCCTCAGATTCTTGTAAGATAAATTTTGGAGTTCTTTGTTACTACAGATGAAAAGCACTACCACTTCCAAGTTTAATATAATAAAACACACCAAATGTATGAATTAGTGTGCTGTTTACCTTCTGCACAGCTGCTCGTGATTCACTGCTGAAGAGAGACATCAGTATGCTTGGCCAACTAAATCTCTTGAATTTTAGTTCTTTGTAGATTGTTCTATCTTTATCCACGTAGAGCTCTAGAAAAGAGAGCAACTCAAGAAGTTGTGCATCATAAAATTACAACATAATCCAATACAATTTAATGCTTTGTCATACATGGTGAAAATATCTAAAGCTTTAAACTTGATTACAAAGCCATAAAAACACCCAAAGTGCAATAAAAACTGACAAAGACCTCCATTCCCATTGAGCATACAGAAAAACAATAAACGTTGACAAATTTGGATATATCTCAATTATACTTTAATTGGGCCATCACTGGCACATTATCACACTAACTCAACCGATAAGAGCAACTGCAGAGAAAGCAGGAGATGTCTTGAAATCCTGGCACTGAATTTTTCAGCTGATTCTTAATATGTTGAAGTTCAGTTACTTACCACCATCAAAGAATTTCCCATTCACAAATTCATCTGCTCCAAGGTCTTCTACACCAACACCCACAAACCTAACATCATTCTCCTTTAAGACTGGTGCAATTTCACTTAGTTCCTTTGCCCATAGCCTACAGAAAAGGCAACCCCAACGACGAAAGAAAATGATCACACATGTCTTGTCCTTCCATAAACTTTCCATCTGTACTGTCTGAAATACAAAAAAGTTTAAGGTAAGATCACTAGGAAAAACAATATCTATTCATAAGAAATGGATACACAATTTATCTACTTTTAATGAGCAAAACCTGGACTTTTGCTCACATGCCATTGAGTGATAAAATACTTTCCTCCTGCTGCCCCCCCCCCCCAACCCACTGACTACTGCAGTGTATAGTATCAGTGGGGATTAAAACCCCCTCCAAATGCAATAAAAATGCCTAAATTAGAGTTTTAGGAGATGTGAAATTTGGAAATCTACCATCCTTTTTAATACATAAATGCAGAATATCAAAAAAGGATTCCATCTTATTGCTGCACATGCCAAAAAACTGCCAATCAGTTGCATCAATGTACATAGTTCTGTGCTTCAATAACTATTCCCTTTGTTTATATCACAATGTATTGACACTGTTGCACACAAAGGATAGTAGCAGCCAAGATACTTCATAGCACATACCAGGTGTGGCACATATCACAGCCACTCAAGGTCAAGCTTCCACACGCCACTCACATGAGCAAATACGGGAATGAGCACAGCACAACAAAGGGGCTTTTTCAGATTATTCAAGGAGTGTCCGGCAGCCAACATAGTTGTAGAAGTATGAGAAAGGTCTGTGTTCGTCTTTGCTATATAAGGAGGTGCTTGCTTGTACATTTATGAATGTCTCAAGCATGTAATAAAGGCACATAAAGACGATAAAAACATGAATGTACACAGTCATGACACTAGAACTAGGCAAAACTATTTTAGAAGTAGATTAAGAGGCTCCCTTGGAAAGAAATGTATTGAGAGTAATGCAAAGGATTTATATAATCACTTACCTGGTGAAATTAAGGAAATAAAGAATGAGGTGAAAATGAAAATGGAAATAAAGTCCTATCTCATCAAAAATGTATTCTATTCTGTAGAAGAGTATAAGGCAGGAAGAAATGTATGCTGTTAGTTTACCTCTCCTTTAAGAGTAGCTCTGAAGTTAAAATCTGATACTTGTGTATACTTAACTAAAATTGTAATCTCATGAAACAACTCTTAAAATTATAAAAATTGTAAATGTATTCACTTGTCTTGTGTACAAAATTCTTCAAATTGTAAAATTTATGTTTTTTTTATCTGACGAACCTTGTAAATTTTATTACATTGGTGAATAAACTGATACTGATACTAAGTAACGAGCAGAGTTACACACATGAGTGACTGTGTCAATGAGCACAAGGCAGTTTTTGTGTATGTGTGTGTGTGTGTGTGTGTGATGTGGTCATTATGAAAGATATGTCACAGAGTGAAGTTTTGAGTGTTGAGTGATTGTATCAGAGTGTGTGACACAGAAAGCAAAGAAAGTGAAAGAGTCAAGGTTAAGAGAAGAAAACAGTTATGAGTTGTAATATGAAAGAGTGTAGACAATGTCAGTTAAAGAGAACTAGTATTTGTACAAAGATATTAGAAGAAATATTAAAGCAAGAAACAGTAATTGAACTGATTGTCATTTTGTTAACAGTATGTTATTTGCTTTGTTTTTTACTACTGTGGTATTTTTATGATTTTGACCACTATTTACTATGTGTTTGGCATTTAACATGATTAACTGATTTAGGTTATTTGTAACCCATGTATTTACCACTACATTGTTGAATCTACATCTATGTTAAACCTTTCAGTACATTATGTTTTATAGCTACATATGTGTGACTTGCGAGTGATGCTTATTTTTGATATCTGCAATGCATGAAATAATGAAATCTATTATAACAATTATGTATCTAATGATGAATAAGGTGTAATTATTCTTGCGGACTTATAAAATGTTATGAAAATTATTTTCTGAGCCAGTATACATGGATTGAATAATATGCATATTTTGTTTTATTAGTCACATAAGACCTGTCTAGATCATTGGGTGAGTGGTATTATCTTTCCACTTCACCAAGTAAAGGCACTGATGACCTAGTTTGGCTTATCATAGATATGACACGGTTTACCAAGTAAACATCAATGGAGCTGATTGTCTTCTAAAAGCTGCTACAAAGATTTCAGTCAAAACTCATGGTAGTTCTCCAAAAAAAAAAAACAGAATGAAAGAACACTAAAGTTCTTTTAAATGAAAGTTGGAAGGGGATTCATCCTACACAGGAAATGCAACTGAAAGATTACTTCTACTCCTCTAGTAAAGGTAACAGTAGAATCACCTACACAAATCAGGTACAAATTTAAGATATTTGCTTTACACTGACAAATTGCCATTAGAGTAGGCACCTATAAGTTAGTCACATGAAGGTCATACTGAAGATTCCAACAAATTGTACTTGCATTTCACACCAGCACTCCCAAATGCATCTTATGCATTTGAACAGAATATAATCAATTATGCTCAGATACATATTTTAAAAAGATAGATGACGATGTTATAATTAGGCAATTTTAAGATTATGGCTGTACAAAAAATCCCATTTCTACATACTTAGGAGCTATGTACCTTTAATCTTCACTGGGTTATTCATTTAATATTCATTCAATGCTGAAAAGCCTATAATCATTCATTCCTCACAATGGTTATTTCAAACATATAGTGCAGTATGAAAATGCAAATCATTCTTTCCTCACAATCTTATCTCAAATATAAACCCACAGTAGAATATGAAAATACAAACCACACAGTTTAAAAAAGGAGTATGGTGCTATTTTATTATTAAAGTTACTGGACATGTGTTATGTCCTGTTTCAAACTCAAGCTGAAATATTACTATATACATGAAATTACAATAGAACCCAGACAGTGACTCGATTACTCAACATTCCATATAACTACTTTAACTTTATATTGATAAACTTGACTAATAATTTCCATAATCCTTATTGTGGTATGAACATTATAGGCAAACTTTAATTAGTGTACATATACCTACAAACTAGTGCATTCTCCCTCACAGTAACAAAAGGGCTGACTTCGATATCTAGTTAGAATATAAGCAGCCGGCAGAACATTGTCATGAAATCAAAAGCTTGTTGCTGTGGATATATAACTCAAAACACTTATTTGGCAGGTTTTATGCACTATGTATATGGTACGCTAATTTTCAGCGACATATTTCCGGTTACATTACCATTTTTAAGATTTCAGGCTTACTGTTAGTGTTGTATTGGATTGTGTTTGTGCCATCGAAAATCTCTGAAGAAAAGTTAAAGTGACAATTGAAATTAAATTGCATGTGTTAGAGGCTGAACAAAGGGGGACAATACATTTTAGGATATATTATAGGCATGGGCAAAATTGGCTCAAAAGGGCCACTCCACTGAAACACACTCTTGCCTCATTCCACTTGCTAATTTTCAGCGACATATTTCCGGTTACATTACCATTTTTAAGATTTCAGGCTTACTGTTAGTGTTGTATTGGATTGTGTTTGTGCCATCGAAAATCTCTGAAGAAAAGTTAAAGTGACAATTGAAATTAAATTGCATGTGTTAGAGGCTAAACAAAGGGGGACAATACATTTTAGGATATATTATAGGCATGGGCAAAATTGGCTCAAAAGGGCCACTCCACTGAAACACACTCTTGCCTCATTCCACTTGCATCCCTCCTCTTTAGTGCTGTTCAGATCCCGAGATGCCTCATTCAGTGGCGAGTTTGGCTTTATCAGAACATCCAGTTCTTGACAAGACAATTTTTTGCAAGTAACAAAAACAGGAAAGTCTGCTGTTTAATATGCGGACTTCAATTTGCAAGTACAAAGCATTATAATATCAAACAACTATGATCAGAAACAAAGCAAAGTTTGGTGATCTTACAGATAGGTATTTATTTGCAATTCCAAAAGGTACTTTTGGAATAGTCATTTGTAAACATAAAAGGGACGATATGACTCCACTTTTTAGAGGTTTAGTTTCTTATTAGTTAAAGGGACACTGGGAGTTAAACTTTGGCCAAAAAGTCGAAAATTGTTTTCTTACACAACAAATTATGATGGAGAAATAGAGGCTATATACATTGCTCTCCAACAATTATTAAATCTTCCCTTAAATAAATTTAACAAGGCAGTAATTCTTTCGGATTCTAAAGCTGCAATTCAGGGAATATGTTCAAATACTACAAAGAAGTCAACAAAAATTAGAGAATGCTACAAAATGTTAACACAACTCCAAAAAGTTAATAAGACTGTTCATCTCCAATGGATTCCAGCACACTGTGGAGTCATGGGGAACGAAGCTGCAGACTCACTTGCAAAGAAAGCCACAACAATAACACAAAAGTCTAAATTCAATTTCTCATATTCCTCAATAAAACGCTTGATCATTAAAAATTTTTGTCATTCATACCTACAAGAAATAGAAACAAATGCCAAAGATAAAAAATGGATTACACTACTTTCCAATCCAGATATAATCCCCCAGAGACCAAGGAAAACAGCTGTTGCAGCCGTCCGACTATTGACAAATCATGACTGCTTGGCAAGTCATTTCTACAGAATAGGTATCTCAGCCTCACCGATGTGTCCTGTGTAACGATCCAGCAGAAATGAATGAAGAACACTTGAAGACCTGTGAAGCATTAAGATCAGAAGAAACTACAGTTCAAAAGTATTGGAAAGCACGAATGCTAATGGCTTCATTGCCAGATGCAAGGCACTAGAAAACAACAACAACAACATTAAAATGTACCTGGAACTCCTGTGCATCTGGATCAGCTAACATTTTTCATATCCCCCACTCCATGTGGTCATTACGGCCCTTTCAAATAGTGCTCTTCCCTTAAAGTACACAGCATGTTCCTATATAAAATCATGTTTTTCTCAAAATTAAATTTCTGCATATTCCAAATGTAATTCGGGCATCAGGTTTGCTTTAAACTCAATAAAAATTCCCAGAAGTATTCATAAATAGCAGCTAAACAATTCTATGAATCAATATTGATATTAACATGAATTCCCAAATGCCAATGTAAATCAATTTTAAGAAGTCAGTACACACGTATCACATTTTGAAAATGTGCCTAAATAGCATAATTAAATTCATAAAATAATTTATATACCATAAACGAATTATCCAATTTTTATGAAATTTGGTGTACAGCCTATCCTCATAACTACAAACACAATAAAAATTTCAAAAACTATAAAGAAATGTGGAGCTTTCAAAATTCTCTCCCAGTGTCCCTTAATATAAGCTGTTGTATTTCATGTTTCAAAATTTGAACACAATATTAAGTTTAAAACCAAACATCTTAAGTTGATCAACTAGTTTTAAAATTTATTTATGCCAACAAACTTACTGTTGGTGTTTTTAAATGCACAAAATGTGTGTGGGCAATGTTTGAGAGGTAAAATGGAACTGAAAAACTCAATGACACAGGTGGGACTTGAATCACACACACCTTCCACTTACCACACAGTTGCTCTAACCATTAAGCTACTGTGACAGCCTGCCAGAGTGACATTGAATTGTCTTTGTGACATTGAAAATCTCGGAAGAAAACAGGCCTTTGAAGTTATGTTCATTCTGATATGATAACTCTTGCATAACTGATGAATCATAAGAAAATCTCATTCAAAAAATGTAGATCTTAAAGAATACAATTTATGTAAAATAAATTTTTTGTGGAACTGACCATTTAAGAGACATTCCTCACTATTGGCTTACTGTATTCCCTTATTCCCATTGTGCCTACAAGTAAAAATATGTAATAGGAATTTCAGCAGATGTTTATCTGGATTAACATGAAGTAGATAGAACAGGATTAGAGATAATTTGAAAACTCTGCAGCCTCAAGAGAGCAAGTAAATTGAAATTCTCAACTCTAGAGTTAAAAACCTAAAAAGCCAGTAAGTCTTAACTACAGACAAAACATAATTGACAAACTTTTTAAATAGTCCAAAAGAATGCAAGTTATACAAACTATCACTATCACTGATTGACAAAGTACTCTATACAATACTGAAAATTAAAGAGGAAATGAAAGAGTAGAAATTCAATTCTCTTTATAAGGAAGTAAGTCAAGTTAATGATCTCATGTGCTGCTGTAAATAGATAATTGTCAGGTCTAGCAAGCTGCAGTGAAATCATAAGATCCTGTGGTCTCAAAGTTTACCCAAGATGAGGTTAAAATTGGTGTTTTCCTCTAAGCACTCCTAAACCACTTGAGTACCGCAAAATTCGGCATCTATATGCTTCATGGAGGTTTGTATGCTATCCATTTTACTATGCAAAATATTCACTAATCTTTATTCATTTTTCTATTATAAAACATGATCATATTTCTTTCTCTATTGCCCCTTTAACATACAATGCATACAATTTTCTATGACAAATACAAATGCAGCATTTTACATTCAGGTGGTTGGTAAATATTTGCAATTTTCTCTACTCACGTTTCTTTTATGAAACAATCACTTCTTCCTCTACTCCCTCTTCTACACAATTCATACAATTTTCCACATTTTAAATTGAAATGCAATATATTACATTCAGTTATTTTTACTCACGTTTCTTTTATGAAACAAATACATTCCTTTCTCTACTCCGTCTTCTACAAAGAATACTTGCAATTTTCTGTAGGAGTGACATAGAAATGCAAAGTCTTACATTCACACTTGCTTTTCTTCCTGTGGTATTTCGGGTTGTTCAACAATACTTTTGCATAATGTTTTCAGTTTTTTTGGGGGGTTCTTTATGTCTAAAAGTTGTAGGGATAAAATTGTCTAACCACGGGCAATGCCGGGTATTTCAGCTAGTTAGGTATAAATCTTGAGCATCCTTTTTGGAAAAGTGTTCAATTTTGCCATATATGCATTTTTATACTGTCAGCAGTTCTCTTGAAACAGCATTTCCGGCACCCACAACAAAAATTGTAATAAATGTTGGAAAAAGGAGCCTACTTCCGTATTGTAACCAGTACAGCACGGCGCAGTGTTGCTTAGGATAAGTATTCCAGGGTATGTGCATAATCCTGAGTTAATAATTAGTAGTTGGCGATCATTGGGTTTTAACTACAATGATATTTCGGCTACGCTTTCCCGTCGCTTTGCAGTTATGGCCAAGTTCCATATTCCTCTGCTTATAAAAAAGCATCCCTC
The DNA here is from genome assembly GCA_030765045.1 of Tenodera sinensis. Lineage (NCBI taxonomy): Eukaryota > Metazoa > Arthropoda > Insecta > Mantodea > Mantidae > Tenodera > Tenodera sinensis. Next base: position 39,976,697 of record CM060970.1, read on the forward strand.
AGTGTCGGTCTGGGTGGCTCAGTTGGTTAGACGCTGGTCTACTGATCCCAAGGTCGCGGGTTCAAACCCGGCCCAGGTGGTTTTTAAGTGTGCTTAAAAACGACAGCTCCATGTCAGATTTACTGGCATGTAAAAGAACTCCTGCGGGACGAAATTCCGGCACACCGGCGACGCTGATGTGATCCTGGCAATTAACAGCGTCGTTAAACAACAAAATAATTTAAAGCATCCTCAGCTACGCTTTGCGGCTTAGGACCCTCAGTATACTTCGCTATAGTTGTGGTTAATTACGCGAATACTTTGTACAACAAAGGAATGATGCATATATGCGCATTACTAATAATTCCATGACCGCACTTTATACGGAACCTTAACCGAAGAGAAACGATACGCTAGCTAACTCGGAAAATAGAAAGTTTCATTGTCAATATTTTAGTATTTGACAATTTGAAGGAATCCTTCTATGTTCCCCGGTTTATTTTCCACTGTGGTTGGTATAAGGTATGCTGTATTATATTTTTCTTGTGAACAGAATAATTTCTTTTTTCCTTTGACATGATGAAACGCTCACTTCCGCCGAATCAGCACAAAACAGCTTAGCCCGCCAACCTACAGGTGTTGAAGGGCATAGGTCAATGACCTTATGATTTTCTGTTCTGCACAAGTTATATGCAGCAGCAGTGTACCACGTATGGGGAACGCTAATTTTATGCTTTTCAGCTTAGGATGACTTATTTAGGATGGATTAGAGGTATAGGAGAAGGCTAACTTTATGCCTTTCAGCTTAAGAGGACTTGTTTAGGGTGGATTAGCGGTATACAATCACTATAGGTACGATGAAGCATGTCCCTCGACTGTTTCTGGATGTAGCAGCCCCCTGGGCCCTTGAGGGCGTGGTTTTCAAGGTATTCATCTGCGATAAAACCCTACCGAGGGTGGGCACGCAGCAAAAACTCTGGCTGAACCTCAGACTGCCTTCCAAAAAGGTATACGCAAATTGTGTCTTAATGTCTTTCGGCTCCGACTTATTCATTACAGAATATGCATCCGGGGTAATATACCCGTTAACGATACTGGTTTTCCCCTCCATCTTGCATTATATAAGAAACAATGAACACAAACTGAGCACCAGCATTTCAAGGGTAAATTTCGTAACATGCATTCTAGTGGATCAATAACGAATAACTATTACATGCAATGTTCTCATACATTGAATAATTTAGCTGTTCAACTAAATATCAAAGAACTCCTGCATAGTATATGAGGAGCGAGTATATGAAAATTCAAATTTTTCTTGATGTTACTTTGATTAGGACTGCCTACTAGTTTTAGGTAAACTGGAAGGTTATAAATGTTTATTGCAGAATAGTAACATCCTTTTTGGAACAGTTTTAAGCCATTTGCATGCAAATCGCCCGCATGCCTCGTAATGTATTCGCGCACAGCAAGATTTGTTGAGTCATAATTATCTGTAAGACAGCTCAACAGCTTAGTATTTACCAGCAAGACCAAGAACTTTTATGGGGGTTTAAATAATGGCATACCGGAATGACGGGACCAAACGCCACAAATACAACTGATGTATGCTTGCTGTGCGCATCAGAGAACGACAGTTTGGAACAATTGCAGGCTTGTTTTATAGATCTGACATCCCATACAATTAAATATCAATTACCACATGCACTTTAATGAAATAAATAAGAGTCCAGGGCCTGGAACTCGTAGACGTACGTGTGAGAAGCAAACAGACTTTACCAAAATTTTGAAATATACAATTAGCCCACCTTTTATAACTACACATTTAATTAGCTCATGATAGATCTACTCATACTTTCGTTCAAAATACACATAGCCTTCGTTTAATCAATTTTTAATTGGGAAGCTGAATCATCTTAATTCTATCAATTCTACTTAAACTTTACTAATTAGCCTAAAACCTTGTGACAAAGAACAAATAACAGCATATTTTCGAAATTTAGAACCATACCTCGCCACCTGGAAGTAACTTTAATGCGTGTTTTCCCAGCTTGCTCAAATCTAAGTTAGGTATAGCTGACATATCTCTTCAGTGTATTATTCTCAAGTTCCAACACAACTACTAGTTATCAACCGATGTCCACCTGCCCATGCAAGAATCTGTCACAACTTGCAAGACCGGCTGTCACGCACCGGTTTCTGCGCTTTCCTTGATCATGTGTTCGATGTGCTCTGTTGCCTTGCGTGGGCGCTCAGGTTGCGTGAGCACTCTAAAAATGCCATTCTCTTAGGGTCAAGGTCGCGACGCCATCTAGCAACCTTGCCTTGGGTGAAACCGGAACGGCATCTGTAGTCTCGTCACGAAACCTCCAACCACTTCCAACCAACAGAACATAAGAGACGACGATCACTACAGACAATATCACTTATAGATTTATCATTTTGTCCTGGCGTTGAGAGTTCATAGATTACAGAATTTTATAAGATTTTAATTCAAATGTACCTATACACATTTTAACGCTCCACTGCCGTGTTTAGAGTAGCTGATATTAGCGGCAATAATAAAAATAATAGTTTCGCTTAAACTGTCGGTAAAATTGTCTGGCGAAGCCTTCATCCTTCTAGAAATGTTACATAACGGCGGATATTTCGAAATGCTAACTTAGGAGACCTCTTATTACAATTACAATACAAATTGCTAGGGACAGAATGTACTTGCTGATTTTTGAAATTATCTCAATGTTACGTAAATTTTATCTTAAAACTGGCGGATACACAACACTGCCAATTCATACATTACATAAAGCTATTAATCATTTAGATCAACACTGCTATCAATATTTGTTAATCAAAATAGAATTTAATTTTAAATAAGAGGCCACATTCGCGAAACTTTTCTTTTTCCTAAGTGAAATGTCAAAAATAGCCTTGGTCTCATTTCTACTTTTAGAAGTAATTTTGTTATAAAATGCCTAAGTTATCATTTCCATCTCTTTTGCATCTATTTTCAGACAGTATGAAACAAAAATATCATCTCTAGATTTATGAATATTAATGCTACCAAATAGGGTTATTAGAAACTGTAAAAAACACATAAATAATAAATAACATGTTTGTTCATGAATTGTGAGTTATACCTGTAGTTATTTTATTTCTTGCTTGCAGTATGACTACACTAACTAATAAAATAAAGGAGAGAATGGCAGCTGGAATTCCTTTCTGCTCAATAGAAGTATGTCCTCCTTCACTAGAGGATTGTGACACAGTATTTACCAGGTATCCATATAGTTAAGCAGTGAAAAGCAGGCCTTTATGGAACTCAGATTCATAATGTAAAAATCTTCAAGATATTTGTTTTATACAAAATTTCTTTTTTTATACCTTTAACCTCAGGTTGTTTTATAGTATATAATTTTGCTTTATGTGAAATGTCCTTTTCAGCCTAAAATAATTTATGTTTAAAGTTCTGAGGTTCCCCTCAGTCCTTAAGGCAAATGCTGGATATCTGTGTTTTACCTTGGTGTGACTTTGTATTATTTGCTTAAACTTTGTATATTGTAAATATGATAATGTCTGTCCTAACATTTTTGATGAAGCCTATGTTCTGTATGAATGTTCTTGGTGAATAAATCTGAATCTGAATAGTTTAGTTGATTTTTGTTTTGAAGAGTACACTAATGACTAGATACATGATACAATCCCAGGAATTCATTAAAAGTTAACATAAATACAATAAAATTGCCCATGGCATATCTGTTTTCCAAGTTGCAAGCTTATATGAGGTTGCACATAATTCTCTATTGACCACATACCTACAGTTTTCTGTTGGGTATTCATTTCCTACCCATTTGCCATAATTCTTTATAAGATGTATGAAATAGAAATAAAATCTCCAGGTTAAAGGAGAATCAACATACATATTTTAAGGTACCTATTGATAACAAAGTTAAACATTTAAAATTTTAGGGTTCTGTAGAATGTATCTACTTTTAGATGATACTATTAAGCCAGAATTATGGTGAACTTAACATAACTTAATGAAATGTAATAAGGGTTGACAACTTTCATAAATGAAAACAAGAAATGCCTAGGTAATTGCTCTAATGCATTCTGTGGATAGACATTTTTACTATGCATTTATATATCACAGCTTTATTACTGTAAATAAATTACATTATATGTATTCTTCTATCTTAACATCAATATATCATGTTTGTGCTTATTAACAGAACATATCTCTTTTTTACATCATCTGTTTTTACTGCTATTGCTCTCTTCAATATCATTAGTGAAAAATATTGGAGAGCAAGAGGATTGGTGACTTCATTGTCAGGGATCCGGCATTGGCTAACAACAACAACAAATATAGAAAACACTCTACATGAATAAATAAGATTTACCATTTAAGAGGTAGAACTGGAACTTAAAAATTCAATGCCACAACTGGGATTTGAACCACAGACCTTCCTCTTAAACTTTGCCCACACACGGCTTGTGTGTTTAAAAACACCAACAGTAAGTTTGTTGGCATAAATAAATAATAAGATTTACCATATTGACTCAAAAGATGATGCATTTTACTCACATGACTTTCTCTACTCTTGTACTAACTATTCTTACAAACTCTTATTCGTCTATCTTCTTCATGTTATTCGAGATAAGGGAATACAGTAGGCTTTGAGTAATAGTAAAATCTTTTAAAGCTGGTCGCTATATGAAGGCTTTGAAATTCTGCTCTCTTTACACGGCCAAGAAATAAAAAAGTGAATAATGACGTTGCATTTGAGAAAAGTATAAGTATTGAAAACTTACGCAAATAACAAGAAATATCCCTAAAATGGTTCACACCACAACAACAAAAAATGCATTTGGTCATAAGTTGTGTTTTAACAAGGTCTAAATATTTTGCATAGTAAGATTTGGTGTATCTCTTATGGTTTACCAGTTACGCAAAAGTCATCAATACTAAAGAGGAATATGCAGGCTAGCGCCAGAAAATTCAAAATATACATTTAATTTGCCATAAGAATATCTTAAACAAAATCATTAGAGCCATTTTTAAGAAAATCAAAAGTTTCAAAAAAATCTTCCATGTAAAGTGTAGTTTACAGTGGAGGAATTTTCTTCAAAATCTTTGTGTCACATCCTGGAAAAATATTAAACTTAAATACCAACTTGGTTTTTAGCACTTTTTGTTTTTGAGCTATGCTGTTTACAGACACACATGGACCTTTTTCTAAAAATACTTTTTTTTTTCTTTTTGAATTCAGGAAGCCTCAAAACATAGTTCTGATGAAATCTCAACATCAAATTACTGTATTGAATACCTACCTACCCCTACTTACTATATGTAGTAGAGAAAGTAATAAGTGCCACCACATATAAGCCACACCTTTAAATTATGAGGGAAAAAAAATTGTGCAAAAGTAAGCCACACGCTAATTAAGAGGACAAAAATTACCAGAAATTTTCTTGTACTTCACGTACCATAAACATTTGTTTTAATATATGATACAACACATTGGCACCTAACACAAAAATAACCCTTAGCACAACAGCCTTTCACGGACCAAGGCTTATCACCCGGCTTCTGCATTCCCCTCTCCTCTGCCCACTAAGGCATCATGAGAAGGGTGGCACCTAACATACCAGTACCATATTTTGTTTTCTTATTCACTCTCATCACTATCAGTTCCGGTATGAGCTTTATCACTCTCATTCCCATAACTTTCTTCATTCTCTTCCCACAGTACATCATCCTCGCTGGCATTCCATCGCATTCAATATGTAGCATTTCTTGAACCCCTTAACAATGATTTTGGTGATATGGAGGACTGTAAAGTGAGAATCCACTTGCATAGAAAGGTGACTGATGGCTTCTTAATCTTACCAGACAGTGTAAGGGCCTGGTCTTCTTCCAGTGTAAATTCATTTTTCAGAGGTTGTCCTTGAACAGCTTGTTTATGGCCACATCTAATACCTGTAGTTTTGAAGTCACTCCTCCAGCCATTACCACAAGGTCTGTCTTTTATGCAGCAAGTTTATCTTTTACTTCAGCAGTTAGATGTCCCTGCAAAGCATCCAAAACTAGCATGGCTCTCTTAGCAAGCGGTGCCCGGGACTGATTCCAAACAGCAGACTGCCAGTCACCCATCAGTTGCATCGTCATCCATCCCTTTTCTTAGCAGCGAATCACTAAGCCCTTAGGAAAGCTTTCTTTGGCCATAGTTATTCTCTTCAGAATGACATAAGGGACTAACTTTTTCCCTTCGGCTGTAACAGTTAACTTCACAGTTATTGTATTTTTTTCACTACTGGTCCTCTTAGTGGGATACTTTTTGTCCCTTTTATATCTACTGTCGTATTGCTCAGCATATCAAAAAATACTGATGTTCTATCAGGTTGCCAGTCTAATGAAAAGGGTATGAGCAGCACTTATGAAACTGGATGACATACTGTTGGAAGTTAACCAGTTTCTCCTCGAAATCTGCTAGCATTCACTGTTCTAGTTTAGTACTTAATCAAAGAGCAAGCCCATTTCTCCACATAAACCACAACACCTACCAATACTTGCACGGAATTCTCTTTGTGGCACATTTAAGACTTGCAATTTCCAAGGCTTTCAGCTGGATTATTTCTCATGAGATAGACATCCCATCTTTCCTTTTATCTTGCGCATAGGAAAGGACCTTAACTTCAAGTTCCAGATATTTGCCTCATTTCAGTCTCCTGAACAATTTTCTCATTGAAACTGCCTTCTTCCATTTTTCTTCTAAAGCAACCCAACATCACAATTCAATTCCTCCAGCACATATTTTCTTCCAGTCGCTCAGTTGGTTGTGGTTTTGGTATAACACACAACTGTAAGTTTGAAGCATAACAACTGTTCTAAATTCCTTGGCTTGATGATGCTTTTTGCTCTAAATAGCCATTCATCAGTTTTTCTTACCAATTCTTACCAATATCCAACTGGAACTGAATTACAAGTTAACAAAATAATATTGGTACACTTAAACAATGTTAACACTAATAAAATATTCGTAAAAGTTTGCATTGTTGCATAATAAAATGCCTTGCCACCAATTTTGGTGCAGAAGCTAATTGTATTGTAGCAAATGAGCATAATTTTTTACAGCAACAGTATGTAAAAAGACAAGTTAGCGGATATAAGCTGTACCCTAACTTTTCAAGGATGAAATTTGGATAAAAAGTGTCTTATTTTCGGACCAATATCTGAAACTACTTTTATGAGTCATACTACTTGTGCCATGTGTCTCAATCCATTTATTGTTCATTTGAAAAAAAAAATTCTTTCTATTTCTGCATTTGATCTTGACACACTAAGTTAAAAAACAAGCTACCTTTATTATTTACTGATACCTTTTTTTTATTTCAAAGCGACCTTGACCCATTTTTCTGATCCATTCCCTTCCTGAGGTATAACATTTAACACTGAATACACTTAGTTTTGAAATTGTTTAAGCTTAAACTCTAATCTTAAAGTAAGGGCATTGAAGATTCTATAGGCAACTTTTATTCAAACATGAAGTGCTGATTGAAATATACACCCAGACTCAAGTAAAATTTCTTAAAGTTTTCTTCAATTGGACTCATGGTTGTGGAAAGTGATAATTTATTTAACATCCTGTATGTTCCACTACATAAAGGTAGAACTAATGATTTAAATGTGGGATAAGTGCTTCAAAATAAAAGAACCTGGGATTTGGATCAAAATATATGTTGAAATACATTACAAAAAAATGTGTAATGCAACTATTTATGTAAACATTACCTAATCAACTTGAAGTAGCATGGTCATAAGCTTTGGAAGAAAAGTTTATAGAACAGTTATAAAAATGAACAATAGTGGTTAGAGAAAGTCATGTAAATGTAAAACGTCAGATTTGTTTCACCTTAGCTTGAGAAAAATACATTTTAATCAAATTATTTATGAAGTTGAAATGTAAGTATACTCACAAAACTGAAATCTTTAAAAAATGCATTCAATACTTTTTTTTTCAAATCTAACACTGTAATTGAGTAAAACTTGCATGCTTATTGAATCAAAGTAAAATTTGTGAAGATAAGATGCAATATTTATGCGTGCTTCACAAATAACAGTCTTCTATGTGTGCATGTATTGATTTTCTAAATCTGACATAATAGAATAAAAAATAGTTTTAAAAATATCAGTCACAACTTAATCATTTTTGATAAAAGAGAAAATGTAAACATGTAATAAAATTGTAACCAAAATGTCAGTAATTAGCTTCTGTATTTGGAATTGGAAGGTTAGAAGAAACAATTTAATAGCAAGCGCTACATGACATTAAAATGAACAAAGAGCTTTTGGTACTTTCCGCAGAAAAGGGGAACGCAGCTGTTGTGATATCAAGAACCCAATATCAGTCGAAACTATTGGATTTGCTTTCTGATAAAGCCTACAAAGAGATTCCTAAAGATCCTACCAACAAAGTGGAAAGAAAAACGGCCGCTCTATTAAAATCCTCTGGTCTTTCTCTAGAAGTCATCAAAAAGATAACGCCGCATCACTCGACTCCTCCCAGACTTTATGGCCTGCCAAAAATACACAAACCAAACATCCCGTTCAGACCCATTGTTGACGCTATAGGCTCTCCGACATACGCTCTGGCTAAATATCTAACTGAGCTAATGCAACCATTGATTGGAAATTGCAGTCACCATGTGAAAAATTCTTCAGAATTTACCAAAGTCATACAGGAAATCCAGGTAACTACCTCAGACATACTGGTTAGTTTCGATGTAGAATCTCTCTTCACTAAAGTGCCCCTCCAAGAGACATTAGAACTGTTGAAACCCCACTTTGATGACAAGATGATCAGCTTATTCCACCATGCTTTAACTTCAACGTACTTCCTGTTTAATGGCACCTATTACGAACAAGTGGATGGTGTTGCTATGGGTTCTCCTTTATCTCCGGCTATAGCCAATTTCTACATGCAGGAATTTGAACATGTGGCACTCAAAACTGCACCCCTTGCTCCTACTCATTTCTTCCGTTATGTAGACGATACTTTTGTGATATGGCCACACGGAAAAGATGCCCTGACAGCTTTCCATGAATTTCTCAACAGCATCCATCCCAACATTAAGTTTACCATGGAAACTGAACACCAGGACGGCTTACCTTTCTTGGATTTACTTATTTATAGAAAAAACGATGGTCAACTGGGGCATAAGGTGTATAGGAAACCAACTCACACCGATCTATACCTTAATAGCACCAGCTGTCATCACCCGGCACAAAAGCGGACAGTCCTCTCAACACTCATACATCGAGCGATTGCTATCTCTGATCTTGAAAATCTACCTCAAGAAATACAACACCTGCGTACAGTTTTCAGACAGAATCAATACACCAATCAGGAAATAAACAGTACTTTTAAGAAAATCCACTCCAAACGAAACCGTGAACCTAATACAAAGAAAGAACATGCAGGCTTAGCAGTCATCCCTTATTGTGGCGCCCTGTCGGGGAAAATTGGAAGATTGCTCATGAAATATCAAATAAAAACCGTATTCAAACCTCCAACCAAAATAAAACAGTTTTTAGACTCTGCTAAAGATAATTTAGGTCTTCGTGCACCAGGCATTTATGAAATCCCATGCAGTTGCGGCAAAGTTTACATAGGACAAACAGGTAGAACTGTAGAAGATCGCATCAAAGAACATCAACGTTGTATTAGACTAGGATACCCAGAAAAATCTGCAGTGGCTGAGCACACATATAATACAGATCATAAAATCAAATTCGCCTCTACAAAAATTCTTGAAAAGTCCTCTAGGTACTACGATAGGGTGATTAAAGAAGCTCTATACATTAAAGCGAATAAAAACAACTTCAACAGGGATGAAGGCCTTCTAATCAGCAAAGCATGGACACCAGTCATTCAGCATATCTCTCCTCCACAGTGCAGCGAAACATCAGCAATCACCTGATTGGTTCCGCACGTGCCTCCATCGGCCGGAGCTCGGCCAATGGTAAAAAAGTGGGCGGTTCTTATCGGCCGCGCTCTAGGTATAAATATCGCAACATCAGTAGCCTAGATTCAGTTCCCCTGAGGATGGCGGCAGAGTTAGTCGCTGAAAGCTTGGGTAGTTACCCTAATCTGACCTGGCTGTTAGCCCGAGAAACTATCATCAATAATCAACGCCGGGAAAGCTTCAAGTCATTAATTTAATAGCATCATGATCGACATCACCATTGTCGATGTCGTTGTCTTCCTCATCATCAATATCCTCCTTGTCATCATCAGCAGCAGCATCACTACTACTACCTATTATTATTTACAATTATCATAAGCAATGAACATAATGCTGCACTTGGAAGTTCATATTAGCATTATTTCAACCACTTTGTTCACTCACCATATGACTTTCCCAGGTTAAAGGATGCCTCCCCCCCAAAAAGTTGATAATCCAAATATTCAATAATGGCATACCTCAACAACTGATCACCTTTTTTATATTTGCAGAATCCGGAGGCTAAGTGAAGTTTGTTATCCATTATTTATTGCTATTGGACGTTTAAAGCAACCAGGTAGGACATTTACCTAATACAACTAACATAAAATATGTCTTCATTGACATGGACAGAAACAGCTGAAATTTCATATAACTTTGAGCTTTGGCAGAAGTCCTGTGCTTCTAAAAGCTTAAAAAGAAGAATTCTTTACATAATTGATGCAGCAGGAAGTTAGCATACTATTTTTCCCAGCAGAAAATCCTGGTTCAAATCCTAAAGTTCTTATTATATAACTGAACATTCTCCTTGTTTTTTCAGCACTTGTATCTAGCTAGCCATGAAATCACTCAATTATCCCATTCCACGATTAAGAATAAAGAAACTTAACAGCTAATTGTAGAACTCAAAAAAAATGTTCATTTTAAAAGTTCATAATGTTGAAAACAAATCTTTCCTCAGTAGAGAAAATCTAGCTCATAAATCAGTCTTACAGAAATAACAGAAAGAGTACAATTACATGCAAATGAAGTTATTTTAATTACACTTTGTTATTCATGAATTAAAATCTAAAATCTATAAAACTTATGAAGACCACTTGAAGACCTGTGAAGCATTAAGATCAGAAGAAACTACAGTTCAAAAGTATTGGAAAGCACGAATGCTAATGGCTTCATTGCCAGATGCAAGGCACTAGAAAACAACAACAACAACATTTCTGTCAACATTTAAAAAACATTTTTTGTTCCATTTACTTTAAAAATCCCTCAGGACTAGTTTCGGAGAGGTTCCTTGCCATTCTCAGCTAAGTCTTATGGATTTTAATGACATGTTCCACTGTTCTAAACACTTCATTTTCATCATGTTTTACTATCTTATAACAGTTCAAAATATTTAACCTCATTAAAACAATGCTTACAACTTGACAAAATACCCTAAATGAAGCGAAAATGGTTAATATGACTGTGTGATCATATTTTTGCAGATGTAGGACCATTAGTTGAGAATTTAAGCTTGTTTAGCAAAGATAAGAGTTCTTTACTGTTGCATCTACCAGCTTCAGGATTAACAAAGGCACAAGCTTTTAAGTTTCTAAATGATGCAAAGGATATTGGAATAAACAGCATATTTGCTTTGCGTGGAGGTAAGCATTACTTCTTTGTTTTCGCCTTTACAAAGCAATATACATATTTCATAATGCTTTAAATGCTGTCTATATTTGCTATGTGTACTTTGAAATCCTTTAGAGCATTGTGAGTGTTGCCTCACACGCACAGGTCTTCTTTCATGCCAGGTACCATACTTCTGGCACCTACCTTTTACAGAAACTGTGTTGGTTCAAACTCTCATTTGTATCTTATGTGATATATGAGGCATGAAGGATAACTTTAATCCAAAATTATTATATAAAGGAAACTAACATTTGGAAATAATTAGTTCCAGATACAAACAATGTGCAATAATTCTGAAATACCTTTCAGATGTTTGGAAAGATCAATCTACACAAGCAGATTTTTCACATGCAATTGATCTGGTTGCTTTCATCCGAAAACATTTTGGTTCCTATTTTACTGTGTGTGTAGCTGGCTATCCTGAAAGACACCCTGAAAGTGTGTCAGATGAACAGGATCTATTTTTTCTTAAACAGAAGGTGAGTTTGACTAAAAAAAAATTGCATTTCTGAATTATAACATTGCAACTTTTTGATATGCTGCACAAATCAGAATACTAAACCATTCAAGTGATGATGATGATGATGAATGATGATAAAAAGCATAATGGGGCATTATTTATTAAAACCTTCCCTGCCAGTGTGGTTGCTCTTTGGCACAGAAGAGCTTGGATAATTCAAAATCATCATTAATTTGAAGATTTTTCTTGGTCCCTTGAATTTTCTATTAAAGTAATGTAAAAAAAATTCCCATATAATTTGAATGTCATTTCCCTTAATTTGAAGTTTTTGTTCAGAAATGTCAGTCGAAAATTCATCCAAACGCAGAACTTTAATATAACTTCATCCATGTGTTTCTTCAAAAAAGGTCACTGCTCTGGGGTTCTTTCTTTCTTCAGAATGCAATTGGTATGCTGTTTTGGGGGGATGGAATAGCTTTCCTCATTGCTGGCCTTGAGCTTCTGTACCTCCCACATCCCTTGTTTAAAACAGGTGTGCCTTTAATTGTCACTTGAGCTTCCTACGGTTCATCATGTGGCAAATCAATGCCACTATGTCTCTTAGTAAACAGTGTCCAGTACAAGACTAACTTTTGCAGAAAAAATTGCCATCATTCGAGACATTGAAAAGGGTTTGAAGAAAAAATCTGAAATTGTGAAAGTATATGCAATACCACCAAACACTGTGTCAACTTATCTGAAGAATAAGGAGAAAATTTTAAGCAATGCCTCGAGTGAAAACGGAAAGAGTTGAAAAACTGTAAAACAAGTGGGGAAAGTCCTGATAGATGTATGTACTTGTACCTATATTGCTAAAATGTGAATTTTAGACATAACTTTTATCGTTTAAAGTTTGGGATATTTCAAATTTTTTTCTTGTCCCTTCAGCTTTGAATTATCCAAATTTCACTGTATATGTTAAACAGTGCCTTGGAAAAGTGAAGTGAGAAGGATTTTGAGTTTGTTAATTGTAATGGTTTATTGTTTTTAAAATGAGACCAACTTAGTTCATCTTTGTTGTAAAGGATAGTGTGTCTATGAAGAAATTTGACGCTGCCAATTTTCAAGCCTTGGAGAAGCTGTAGCAACATGTAAGGAGCTATCTGCAGCGTCAGAAATGAGTGGTATGGGTGCTTCTAGAAGTGTTTCCAGAGAATGAAATGGTGCAAGTAGTACCAAGGGGAGTAATTTGAGAAGCTGGGATAGACATTTCTGCGAGTTTTAGAAGAAAATGAGTTACACTTACACTTATTTTTGTCCAGATGTATTTCAAAGACCAATGTCTTCATTCTCAATGGTTTCTCGACTGGCAGTTGAAGAGGAAACATCTGTTGTGGTAGTGACTGTGCCTCTATCTGGGTTGCTGGATATAAACCACATTTAGAAGGAATGTAATGACTTCCCTTCCACCATGTATATATTTTTTATTTGTGACTACCAATTGCTAGGATCTTATCGCACTGCCAGTGTGCTGAAATTTTGTCCCACAAAAGTACTTTTCATGCCAGTAAATGTAATGACATGGGGCTGTTGCTTCTCAGGATACTTAAAACCATTTTGTCTGGGCCAGGTTTGAACCTGCAACCTTGAGATCAGAAGGCCAGTGCCAAACCAACTGAACCACCCAGATTAACAAACCATGTGATGATTTGTGAAAACCAGTAAACATTGCAAAATGGTTGCAGAAAGGAACATGGCATACTATACTAGGTATACGTTCAGCAATCTAATCAAGCTCAACCAAGTTTTAAAATAGAAACATTTTATTTTCTTTCTGCCACGGATAACTATTTCTTCAACGGACTCCAAATTCATTCAAAAGATTTGAGATAAAGTCATCCTGTCTTCTTAACCAAAAACTGAAATACATACAGTTGCAACATTTTGTAAGCTTTACATTTTATTCACACTATATTACTGAGATCTACAGGTAAAATAAAAAAATTATAATCTATCAAATTTATGACTTTATACATTGTAACAACTTTTTCCTACAGGTTGAAGCTGGAGCTGATTTTATAATTACCCAGATGTTCTTTAAATGTGAAACTTTTATTAAGTATGAACAGCGTTGCAGACATATTGGTATCACTGTACCCATCATCCCAGGTATTATGCCAATAAAGGTAAGAGATTACACACTTTTCATCCAACAACATACACAAACTTAAAATAGGAGTGCCTAAAATAAACATTTCAGAAATGAATTGTTAGAATGACCTACCTTTAATGTGCAGAGTTATGAGTCACTACAGCAAGTTACTAAGCGTTGTCATGTTGCTGTGCCAGAAGAAATTCTTGAAGCTCTTGAACCAATCAGAAGCAGTAAAGAAAAAGTTCAAGATTTTGGGACACAGCTAGCTGCTCAGATGGTTAATCAATTATTACCTATTTCCAATGCAGTACATTTTTTCACACTTAACAGGTAAGAGGTATAGGATGAATAAACAATTAGCCATGTTTGAGAGGTAGAACTGGAACTTAAAAATTCAATGCCACAGTTCTACCTCTCAAACTTTGCCCACACACAGCTTGTGTGTTTAAAAACACCAACAGTAAGTTTATTGGCATAAATAAATAATAATTAGCCATGTTATTAGATGTACAATAGAAATGCACAATTTCTGACACTGTTTTCCATTAATAATCAATAATTTAATTCTCATGCCACTAAATGTATTTAAAAGGGCCTTAGAAAAGTTGAACTCTTAATACTCATGTAAACATTGAGAATTTTCCCTAAGAACTCATGGTAAAATTGTGGAATATATTTTCTTCCTGATATTTGGAAGGTTAAACACCAGTGCAGTAGTAGCGTGCCTGCATCTTGCACGGAGGACCTGCGTTCAATCTCTGGTACAGGCATGGAGATTTTTCCCCTGCCAGGAGGTCTGGCACGGGATGCACTCAGCCTCCTTAGGTTTTAGGTTCCACAGGGGCCAACTGAGGAGCTACTTGTTGGAGAAGTAGCAATCCCAGGTCGTGAATGCTGTGTAATTGCCGGGAGAGCTCAGGCAAGT
The DNA here is from genome assembly GCA_030765045.1 of Tenodera sinensis. Classification (NCBI taxonomy): domain Eukaryota; kingdom Metazoa; phylum Arthropoda; class Insecta; order Mantodea; family Mantidae; genus Tenodera; species Tenodera sinensis. The sequence continues at coordinate 39,991,868 of CM060970.1, forward strand.
TGGCCATAGTAGCTCAGTAGTTAGAGCAGCCAAGTGTGAAGTGAAAGTTCCGTGGTTCAAATCCTGGTTATGGCATTGAATTTTTCAGCCCTGATTCTACCTCTCAAAAATTCTCTTAAATTCATAATTTTGGACACTCATTTATTTACATAAATGATTTGAAAACCAGAAAAAGTATCAGCAGCTGTTTACCATAACAATAATCATTAAAAATCAAGTTCATTTATTTAGCAAAGCTTAAAGCCATTAAAACTGTTTATCATACATTACTGATGCAATGATTAGTTAAGTCATATTCTCAGGTTCCAATTGTGTTTTAAGTAGAGTAAAACCGTCATGGATGCAAATTTTAACATCACTGAAATATAAATTAAACAGAACATGTATGTAGCCATGCAAAAAGAACTGCAAATTAAATTAATTTGGATTCCTGGTCATAAGAATATAAAAGGTAATTGTAAAGTGGATAGATCTACAGTATATATATATATAAAAAAAAAAAAAAAAAAAAAACCCTGATGGGGAAAATGTTCAATATTCAAATACTTATCTAGGAAAGACATTGGTACCTCAAGAAAGAAGTACTGAACATACATATATAACATTCCAGAATTTGGGGAGAAAAATTATTGTTCAAGAAAATTTACGGTCCAAAACAAGATTATCATGCATCAAAGAGATAACATTACATTTAGCCATTGCCCATTATTATTAAATAAAATAATAGAAGAAATAAAAGAATGTGGAGAAATGGGTAAGTTAGAACATTCATTAATTGAATATACAAGGATCACACTAAAGGTTGTGAACAACCCATTGCTAAAATTTAAATTTCAACAATATAACAAAAATGACTGCAGAATGTTAATCTACAGACTTTACAGCACATATTGCCGTATTGTGATGTCATCAGCTTCTATCACATAACAGCCAGCATGTCCAAAATAGCAGACATCAATGTTTTATGTTAACAGCATGCTATTTATGGAATTCGTTTTTGATGAGTTAAACTCTGCTGCTGAAATTCACCTCAGATTTCAGTACATCTCATCACATTAGAAGATGAGTGCAACATTTCAGAGATGGGAACATGAATTTCCAAGATTTGGTCATCCTCAAACTGCCTCCACATGGACAAAAAGGAAAGAGTTGATGAGCTCATTAGAGAGGACAGGTGTGTCACTTTAGATGAAATTGCTGCAAAACTCAGTCTGCGCAAGAAATGAATCCACATTTATTTATTGGCTCCTATGTATAATGACAGAAGACTACAAACTTCAAAGCCAATCAAAACTTTCTTCAGAGATTTTGAAATGACGGTTATGATTTTTTGACAAGTACTGTGACAAGCGATGAAAGCTGGTTCCATCACTATGAGCCTGAAACAAAATCCCAGAGTACGGTGTGGCACCATCATCAAAGAAGAAAATGAAGACAGTGCAATCTGCTGGAAAGGTTATGGACAGTATCTTCTGGGATGCACAGGGTTGATTTTCTTGAACCTAGACAAATCATATCTGCTAATCAGATGCTTTTGAAGTTCCACTGTGCATTGCACAATAAATGCACTGGAAAGAAGATCATTTGGCAACACGATAATGCATATGCTGAAAAGTGACAAAAGCTTATAGATTAAGAACTCAGTTTGTCTAAAAACTAAAGATTGATTTTTAAAAACTTTTGTTCTTGGCTTTCAGTATGATTCAAGTTTACTAAAAAAATGAATTCAGAATTAATGAACTCTTGTATAAAGATGGTTTACATGGAACAGTAAAATTCACAAATTGTGTAGAAGATACACAGACGGCAATATATAAAAAAATTGCACATAGAATCAAAACTTTAACGGTCTCATAAGGATTTACAAAAAGTATGGGTAACCTCAGGTTTCACTAAAAAAAAAAAAGAGGTACAATAATTACAGTTCTTAGGTGCTGAATCTTTATTTTCTGCAAGTGGGGATTTTATAAAAAAATATGTACAAGAAATGTCTCAATCTATCCTGTACTCACACTATGGAAGAAACTTCCATCTTTTTTTCTTTTCGACACTGAATGGAAACTGTGGTATGCCATCAGCAGCTCTTCTGAACTACCAGCATTGACCCCAATTAACCTGTTTAAGCATTTTAATCTTCCTTTGTGGAGATAAAAACTACTCTGAAATGAAGTTTTCAATCTAAAATTGTTAGAGCTAAAAGATTCTAAAGGATAAGCGTAGTTCATGTACATTAAAAAAACAACTCCTCTTTTACGCTTTCTAATACTCGAAATGAACTCTTGTGTTTTATCATCAAGCAATTTCAGGATTACACATAGGACTAGGGTATTAATATTTTGTTTTCTTTATGGAATGTAGGTCTTTAGTTGTGAACTTGTAACCTACAGCAAACATACAATGTATTTTATGTGAAGCAATTCTATTTTGTAACTTAAGTATGCAACTAAATACAAGATTTTCTATTTCATGATGCCATTTCTGCTCTTTTATTAAATACATTATGTACAATTGAAGTTTATTTTGTTCTCATAATTTATTAAATGTTTAGGGCAAAAAAAAAGAATACAGCATGCAATCATTAGTTAGAATTGATGAGTAGAAAGATTACACTTTTATTTCACTTACTAGGTTATGTTATTTAGGGCAATTGTTTCGACAGCAACTACCATAGTCTGCTGTGTGCCTACTAGAGGATATTCCATATTTGTAGGGTGTTAGTGAGGAGACTAACAACTAGCAGTCTCAGTAGCCAAAGAACACTCTCCTTTTGGAATTATACAGCAAGACTTATAAATTGCAAGTATTAATATTGTATAAAAATATAAAAATTGGCACACTTAATTATTTCAAACAAAAAGAATAAACATTTCCAAGCAAGTCTCCAGAAATGGCTAAATCCAGAATGTGTTCAATAAGACAACTGACTTCATTAAGCAGAAGCTGATATTTTAAAATTATTTATCAACTGCTTGTCTTAAAAACTAGAGCATACACACATTTGCAAATGCCTAAGTACTTAACAATTTGTATATTTAATGTTGCAGTGATCAAACAGCAGAGGTGTATAAACTGACATTGCTTCATTGCAAGAAATGACAGCATGAATATCACAGGAACAACATACAAGGAAGTTGAATGTGAAAGAAAATAAAGCCCGGCACCAGTTATTCTACTACTGTTGTCTAAACTGCTTCTAATAAAATTGCATACAATACATAAACAACTTTATTTCTTTCTACAAAAACACAGCTAACATAAAAAACAAAGAAAGATGCTGCCAACATTGGCAATCTGCATTTTTAATAAAGCAAACATTTAAATTGTTGGTTAGTTTATTACATATAAACAAAAATATGAAAACTAGGATGCTGCTTTAATATAAAAAAATTGTCAACATTTGCAATATATAATTTATGTAAATAAAAAATATACATAAATGTGTGATTTCATATTTGAATCAAATGCTTATAAGAATACAGTTAGGCAGATTGTGTGCATAATATTTATTAACACCATTTTAAAACCACTTTGAGTTAAGCTGCTCCCATTTAGCCATATTTACAAGAATACTGGAAGTTATCTCCTCAACAGTGCGATTCTGTCCATAGTAATCCACAAATTCTCCATCTGGATTCACCAGATACATCACAATAGTGTGATCTACCTGAAAGTAGAGTAAAAGAGTATACATATGATTATACCAGTATTATTCTTTGCACAAGCACTGAAAAAAGTCATTGACACTAAGCATGTAATTCAGGATGTTTAGTAATAGGCAATAGTGCCAGATTGATGGCACTGTTATTCTTACGTTCCAAGTACCCTGTACTCACTAAACAGGGATAATTGCTGTATGTAGACAACATTATTATCCCGCCTAGACTTCCATTTCCATCATTTATCCTGAAGACAAAGATGAACACCTTAGAAACACAGGTTACAAACCATCTATTTACCTGGCTACAAGTCTGAGAAAATTAAATGTTCTGATGAATTTGACACCAATTGGGCAAACAAACAGGAGACAGCAAGACCCAAGTTTTGCATATGATGGCTGATTCATATAGTATGCCTAAGTTTCTTAACTTCTTATGAAAGAAGCAAACATATCAATTATGAATTTCTGTATTCTGAGAGATGCATGTTGTGATAAGAAACCAAGGAATTTTATAGGAATGTCTTATAACATTAGTATTATATGACTTGAAACTTTAGAGAGCTAACATCACTCATCTTTGGGGAATGATGTCGAGACTCCTGGTGGTCTATGTTTACAGTCAGTGTGGTGGGGAAAACAGCCTGATGCACCTCCACATAGGCTCAGGTCCTGCACAGAAGGCATTGTCTGGGACCAATGGTGTCCATTGTGGAGCTGAACCTCTCTGTGGCCTGCTGCAAAATGTATGCCAGTAATAAAACCAGGGCTGGCCTTCAGCCGTCTGACAAAGCTTCCTGCATATTTGTTAAGTACTGAGTCCCAAACGCTATTCACCTGCAAGCCATTGTCTGTGTTAATATTGTTTGGTTCATCCTTGATAGGTATTGCTTCTGTAACCCCCTGTTAGGCGCATGCCCTGATAAAACATCATTAGTCGCGTGAGACCTTGTAGGTCCTCGGTAATTTTTGTGCTTATATGCGTGAATTAATTTTTTTAATTGTATTTTTCCTTCATTCCCAGGTTTAGTTTCATTTAAATTAAATATACATGGGTTTTATAAGCATCTTACTAGATGGATCTAAGATAAATAAAAATGTGTACTACACTACATGGAAAGATAATAAATTGCAATGTTCAGGTACATACAGCTTGTAATTTGAAACATGGTGTCAATAATAATAATAATGATGATGATGATGATGGTGATAATATCTTTGACAAGCATGTGAGTTACCTACAAAATACATGTTATTATGACATAAGTTGCTTACATCCTCTTCTTTATTATCAGTTTCTAAATCTGAAGATCTCATTTTCAGTTTATCTTCAGAATTGTAATAATCTGATTCATATAAGTTGTCATACACATGTAAGGGCATCATCACTAGGTAGATGATGCACTTCTTCCAAATCCTTGGAATTTTGTAAATCATACCTTTTATTTCTGTTTGTGAGAAGTAGTAACATACTCCTTTCAATGACAAAGCAATATTGCACAACTAATGAGGAAAAAACATGTCAGTAACATGTAATGAGAGTAGGTTGCAGAGTTTTGTTGACCTCTGCAATACATAACTGCCGATTAGTCATTCTTGGAACTAAAGAAATAAACAGACAAGGTTGTCGCTCCACCAAACAGTCAAGTAAGGTGTAATATTAGATGTCCTAGTCAGGCAGTTATATAGGTTTGTTCGTTCAAAAACTAGAATGTTTAAATAAACATAGGGTCTCCCAGGCCCTTAGTGACCAACTGCAAATTTGGAGATGGCAGTTGTTTCACTCAGTTTTATGTGTCCCTCTTTGATGAAGGGCTCTGCAACATCAATTTTTCTGGGTACATCAGGCAGATGCAACCCTCATGCTCTTAGAATTGCTGCTCTATGGTTTTTCTGTCTGTCCCCGATGCAAGCCCTGAGGCATTCACATGGGATGCAACATACCCCGAGAGAGGATGTTTGGTCTGTTGTAGCATGTATCGGATTTTGTTGGGTGGTTTGAGGATGATCTTGATGCTATATTTATCCATAATGTTGCTCAGCTTACTGGACAAATTGCCCAAGTATGGAATATAGGCCTTGCATTGATTCTTGGTTTCCTGTGACTCAATGAACTGAGAGGTGTTCTATTGTGAGCTGTGCAAACCTTTCTTTTTTTGTGCTCTGTTGATGTTATTCTTACTGTATTCATTTCTCTCCAGTGTAATTCTGAGATACTGAACTTTTTGGGCGAGATTATCTGTGTGTGATATGGCTATTGGTGGCGCCGTGGCAGAGCAGCTAGTGTGTTTGCCTACCACCTAGGTGACCCAGGTTTGATCCCAGGGACCCACATGTGGTATTCATGGTGGACAAAGTGGCATCAGGGTGGGTTTTCTCCAGGTTCTCCAGTTTCTCCCAGCACTCATTCCACCAATTGCTCCATTATCACCTTTCCAATCATCAATCTTGCCTGCATTTCATATCATCCTCTTCTTCACTCTCATACCTGGTGCTTGGCAGACCACCTGCTTCTAGGTCTTCACTCTGTCTGGTCCATAGGTTCCTGTGCTCCCCGACAGGCGTCTGACCCTAGGCACTGGCTTGTAAGGGGGTGTAAGCCCTACATAAGGGGAGGGTAATCAGGAAAAGAAGAAGATATGGCTATTGTTCTGTGTATAAGTGTCAATAAAACTGTGTTTCAATGAACTCAATGGTGGCAGTGTTTGCATTTAAATACAAGTTCATGTGCATGGACTTCTGGTACACAGAACCGTAGAGCTCCCAACAAACTAGTATGTCCAAGAATGGCAACATCCCATCCCGTTCTATTTTGATTGTAAACATGAAGTTGGCATGCTGGCTATTCAGATGGTTCAGAAAGTCCTTAGTGTATCTTTCCCATGAGGCCAGATGATGAAAGTGTCATCCACATATCTGTAGAAGGCAGAAGGTTTTGGCTGCTGAATCTAGGGCCACATGTTCAAATGCTTCCATGTAGAAAATAGCTATGGCTGGTGAGAAAGGAGAGCCCAGGGACACTCCGTCAGTTTACTTGTAGTGCTGTACTTGAAACCATTCCAGAATTGACCTAGCTGATAGCCTGAGAGAAATTACTCTCATTAGTATTGAGACAGAACATTAGAAGACCCCAAAAGAAAATCGTTTATGTGAATATTTGTTAAAAGTGTAATTTGTTTTTTGATGTTGGTATGAGTTGGTTAAATGACGAAAACGTGTTGCAAATGTTCATTGTTACGAACAACTAAGTTAGTTTAAAGACGTCATAAATATTTCCATATTTGATTTTAATATATATGTATAAATATTAGAATTATATGTGTTCCATAATGAAAGAACTATTTGATGGACGCATACGCGGATGTATACGAAAAAGGCGGTGTCACGTGAGGTGACGCCATAATCTTCCCACTAGCGTGTGTATATTGAAGGTGAAAGGACAAGTTTAAGTAGTGTGAACATTGTAGATCTTTCACTAGACTTTCATCAAGCATTAGTTCCACTAAATGAAAAAGTGGAAACGTTTTAAATCATTTAAAACGGTGCTAGGGGGATTTATTTTAATGTAAAATATAGTAAAAGTGTTAATAAAATAATACATTGTGGTGAAGAAACATCATGTGATTTTTCATTCCATCCGTTACCACGCCCTGAGATCACAAAGATTTCAATAGCTCAAAGACCCAACGAAGCATAATTATAAAAACTGCACCAGTATCATACTGCCTTTATTAAGTTGATACTAATAAAAGCAACTCGTAGTTTTGAATCTTTCTTTGGAGAAAACACTAAGAAGTTATTTTAACATTTATACGTAAAACTGCAATTTTTTAACTTCACTTTCTGCACCACAACATACTGGAACATTTTTAGAACTGTTGGGAAAAATTTCTGGTATTTATGAAATTGGATGTAACGACTACAAAAATGTATACAGAAGGAAGTCAAAGAGGAACATTGATACAAGGTTTAAAGAACACATGAGAAATGTGAAATATAAAGGAATAGAAAATTGAGCAGTTGCAGAGCACTTTTGGTCCTCAGATAGTCAGTTGAAAGAAAAACCTAGGCAGAATTCTCTGTCTGGGAAAATTAATTCATACACAAAAATAAACACAATTTATTAAACTTTGATATCCCTATGAAAAGGATCTCATCATACAGTATGTCCAGCCAAAATCTCATCTACAAGTCATAAGAGGAAGCACAGCAGTGAATCAAGGGTGATGATGGAGACAACAAACTCTGAAACATACTGCAGTTCTGGTGTTGAAAGCGAAGTTAGAGTAATAAAATGCTTCAAACTTCAACATATAAACTTAAAAAAAAATGAAACTTGCCTTTATAAATCAATGAGTTCAATGTGTGAAACCATCAAAAACCCCAACTTAGGTACCCTGGATTCCATAAATGTTGTCTCTACTGCTTCACAGGGTATTTTACCATCCTTCCCAGCCAGCACGTATATAGTAGGGAGGAGCGTGTATTGAGCATCCTTGTTGTTTGACCAAGCAGTGGTGTATGTTACAAGGAACTTTAGGGCCAAACTTTTAGAGAAAATGACATTTTCAGTTTTTTAATTATATCATATAAATATTCCATAGACATCTGTGAATTACTCTGGTCAAACATTCTTCCCGACCCAACATTTTTAAAAGTCCAGTGACATGTTTAAGTCTGTGTGGTTCATTTTAACCATACTGGTGCTTTCTTTTCCCAGTTTTGCTTTTTGTATCAAATTTATTCCCTTTATTTCAGTTTTCCTCTGATCCATATGTAAACTGGCATACGTAATTTCAAATATGTTATCTAAAGATTCAAATATGCATTTAATGGTTGCTTTATTCATAGACTCACAAAAAATAATTTAGTTGAAAAGAAAAGGAATTTCAACACTAACTTCATAAAAACTTCATAACAACAACTACTTTGCAAGTAGTAACATCAACTTCAATCAAATACTTTAATTTATGTTCAGTTTATTTAAGTATCAGAAAATGCCACTGTATAATGTGAAGGCAGTTTTTAAAAAATACATCTTTTTTCGCTAATTGTTGTTGTTGGCTAATGCTGGATTTCTGACAATGAAGTCATTAATCCTCTTGCTCTCCAATATTTTTCACTGATGGATGGGGCACTAGAAGTGGCCGGGCATATTTGAAGGTGGTCTCGATCCATTTCCTCTAGCAGATCACACAGAGGACAGAGTGGTGAAGAATATATCCCAATTCTGTTTAAATGTTTTGCCAGACAATCATGTCTTTTTTGCTAATTAAACGCATTTGATTCTATTATCTGAGAAACTGAGGTAGAGGATTGAGCTTTTGCAGTCATTTCTTTATGTATTAATATTAAGTCTGCTAATTTTCAAGTAAATGGATGCAAAATTGAAAAAGTTAGAAAATTCAATTCCAGTGTCCCTTACTTTGCTGACACAATGTATGCAAATATTGCAGAGGTGCATCAGGGAAGAATTGTGGATATAGGGAAACGAATTTGCCATAAGGACATTGCTTGAAATTATATATTCATATATGAGTAATTTAGAACTGTACAAGTAAAACATGATGCCACTGCATGTGCGAAAAGGTAAACAGACACATACACCTCATCCTTGCTATACATACTCCACCTGTGCAGGGCAGCAGAATCCCTTCTAAAGCTGTGGGGATGGCATAAATGGAAGTGAGTGTCCCAGAGGACTGCAATCTATGTTTCTTCCTGCTATTAACAACAAAACTTACTATGTAATCTGAATCCTTGTCACGTGGTCCTGCACTGAAGTATACTCTGTAGGCTTTGCATGCTTTTTCCACTTGCTCAACAGTACCAGTGAGCCCCAGAATTCGTGGTGAGAATTCTGCTACATACTTGCCCACTACTTCTGCTGTATCTCTCACAGGATCCACTGTGATGAATAGTGGCTGGATATCAGGAACTTTACCAGCATCACCACTCTCTACAAATCAATGCACATGAAGTTATAAAAGACTGACAGGAATGATAAAATTGAAGTAGTAGATGTTAGAAGTATTAAGAAATTGAGAAAATATAGCCACAAAAAAAGCACAAATGAAAAGAAACAGGTGATGTGTTGCATTCATGTGACTTTCCCTACTCACTCTTCTACAAACTATTCACTTTTACACATTTTGTTATACATGCTAATGGCTTCATTGGCAGATACAAGGCACTAGAAAACAACAACAACATTTTGTTATACAATTCAGTGAGAAAGGGTAGTTAAACTTTTGAAGAGCATGTTGCATAACTACAAGAAAAAAATAAAATAACAATAACTTCCCATTTGAGGAAACTAAGTATTTGAAAATCTCAGAAACGGTTATCTCAACAATAAAAATGTATTTGACCTAAGCTGTGTGCTTTAACGAGATTTACAGTAAGATTGTCTATCGAGGCGCTGCAGCAGAGCAGTTAGAGCATTTGCCTGCTACCTGCAGCCTGCCTGGCTTCTATTCCAGGGACCTGAATGTGGTATTCATGGTAACATCAACTTTGTCAAAATTTTTGAAGCCTGGTATTGACATTTAAGAGTGTAGAAATCATGGTTAAATCTTCAGTTTGCAATGTCTCCTGATTCCGTACCTTCAAGCCACAATCTTTTCCATCAATTTTTTTAAACTTTCACCCCTTTCCCAATTTATTTAAAATTTATAGTTTTTCTTCAATTGTTAAGAAGGTGTACTCCATTTTAGCTCCTCCAATCGATCCCATTTCACAAGACGAACAGAGTGAAACAAAGCTGAAGCATTACAAGTTTAGCATCAAGTACACATTATGGTACACCAAGCCAATTGGGTGAGTTTAAAAGATGAGGTGGAAGGGATCACATACATCCCTACTCTGTCATAGGGCACAATCGGGGTTGTCAAGAGTCAATTCATCAGGCCAAGAATGAGTCTTCTATCCCATGCCTGTGTTTTTTAAATGGCATGGAAAGAAATAATTGATGGATTGGGTTTGGATTTTCAAAAGTTCAAGATATTGGCGTTTGGATTTTTGACATTCTACTGTATCTTAAACAGTAGATACCACAGAGCAAAAAAGCAGGAATCTATCAAATCAGTTGCCCAGATTGTGACCAGATTTACATAGGGAAAACCAAGAGTAATTTAAAAGAACATATGAGATGCATCAAATACAAACAGATGGATAAATCTGCAGTTGCAGGCCATTTTTGGACATCCAACCACAACATTACGCCGAACATGAAACTTTTAAAAGCTACAAAATACACTACAGCGTTGGATACCTGGGAAAAAATTCACATAATAAAAAACAAGCTCCGTAAAATGAACTTTGATTTGCCTCCACAAAACCCTTTATGGAAATAAGGAAAAATTGAAGCTAAGATAAGTGAAGTTTTTAGTTTCTAATTTGTTCTTACTTTAGATCCCTTTATGGAAGTTTATCAGCTCACCGCTAGACGTCAGCCCACATCAAACAATATCAACAATAACCAGTTGGTTAATTCTGATAATGGGAGCAAGTGATGCTCTTAAAACTGGTCAAGACTAATTAAATATAAGTGATGTTGTTTCAATCCAACTCAGTTTTCATTATAATTTTTTTTTTATGTTTTTGGCCTTGCTGTGTTCTTTTTAGTCTAATATCTAACCTGGTAGGTCATATCAGACAATGAATGAATGGAATGGGTGAAGTTAGGCGCAAATGAGCCCAGAGTCTATAGAACTTAAAGTTAACTGTCATTCATCATTTTAGAACGAGAAAAAACCTCAGAAAAAACCCTATCCAGGTAACTAGCCCTGAGATTCAAAATCAGTGCCTCTCGAATGTGAGGCAGACATACTCTGAGGTGCGCTTAAACATCTTATGTGCAGAAATAAAACTTCCGTATTAAATTGATACAAAGCATAAAGGTGCAACAGAATACATACTCTCCCCACAGAGAATCGCTTTTTTACTTTCTCTATTATGTATAGTAAGTAGGAGAAGTATTGCATTCCACCCAAAAATTTTATATTGAGATTTCACCAAAAATACATCTGAATAAAAAAAGGCATTTTTAGAAAAAGGTCTCTGTGTGTCTGTGTCTGCCTGAGAATAGCATAACTCAAAAACGAAAATTCAGTTAAAAACCAAAGTTGGTATTTAAGTTTATCTTTCAAGGATGTGACACAAAGATTTTGAAGGAAATTTCTCCACCCTAAACTATCCTTTGCATGAAAAGTTTTTCGAAAATGTTGATTTTCTTGAAAATGGCTCTAACATGTTTTATTAAAATGCCAAATGTTTAAGATATTTTTACAGAAAATGAAATGTATATTTTGAATTTTCTGGCTAAAGCCCACATAGTCCTGTTTACCCTTGATGATTTTTACATAACTGGTAAACCGTAAGAGGTAGACTAGATCTTACTACACAAAATATCTAGATCTCGTTAAAACACACAATTAATTCCAAATGCACTTTTTGTGGTGTGAATCATTTTAGATATTCCTTGCTATTTGAGTGAGTTTTGCAATACTTAAACTTTTCTCAAATGGAACGTCATTATTCACTTTTTTATATCTTAGCTGTGCAAAGAGAAGACTTTCAAAGCCTTCATATAGTGACCAGCTTTGGAAGATGACTATCACTCAAAGCCCACTGTATTCCCATATTCCCCTTACATCTACAAGGAAATAAGCAATAAGATAATTTTTGCAAATATTCATCTCAACCAACATGAAGATAAAGGAATAAGAGGAATAAGAATGGTTAGTACAGGCATACAGAAAGTCATGTGAGTGCAACACATTAGATTTTTTATTCAGAAACCACAAAATAAAGGCACAGCCTTCTTGAATCCACTGCTCAGGGAAGTAAACAGCATGTTAATTGACACTTTGCATGGGAGTGTTTGTGAACTGCAAGTATCGTAGTATGTTAAAATTTGAGCAGTGTTGTGTTTAAAAGCTTCTACTAAACTGCTTTATAGTAAAATTCATATTCTGAAAAATACATCTTTATGAACATACATTGATCTGAAAATATACTTACCAAGCTTTTTAACAACAGCAGCCAGTTTCTCAAGTTCATCTGGGCAGACATCTGGACAATGCGTAAATCCAAAGTATATAAGAAGCCATTTTCCTAAGAAGTCTTCGGTCTTACAAGGACGCTTATTATGATCGACTAATTCAAAATGTCCTCCTATGCTTGCTTTTCCCAGCTGCCGCTTACGTTCCCTCTGTAAAGCTGAAAAATACATTGTAAATTAAATATGTTTAAGTGCCTCATTCAATTGAGAGCAACACATTAATTTCACATTTCTTAATGTGTAATATATAAATATATTGTATACTACAGATGAACAACCTGAGCCTAATAACATTCCTGCAATGCGCTACATTCATCCACTGAGTCCTTGGAGCGCATCCTGTGTTACTTGTGTAGTTTCCAGTGCAGTAATGTTTTATAACAGCAGTGCGGCATGTACCAGTACACAGATGTCGAAATGGCCGACATGAGCTCCAGCACACTTTGATGTAAATGTGTGGAATCACCTCAACATTGCATATCCAAATCGATGGATTGGTAGAGGTGGACTACTTCCATGGCAAGCACGGTCACCATATCTGACATCTCTCGACTATTTTCTGTGGAGTTGTATGAAGATATGGTGTTGGCACTCCTGTAACATCAGCAGAGGACCTTATTGCTCAAGTCCACGGAGCAATTGAAAATCTTCAAAGACAACTGCAAGTATTGGGTCTTGCGCATTAGGCTCAGCACCGCTGATATACGATCTGCAATGACGTAGGTGATACACAGTTCGAAGCCTGTTTGTAATGTAGACAGCTGTTGGGCTTACTGATGAATTATGAAAGCACACCCATCTCACACTTTCATGCGCTACAGCGTCCAAGCTGTGCATTTCCAGACAGGGATTCGTTCTTGAAAACTGATCAGTTTGTCTGCTCAGTACTTGAATACTAAAGAGAAAATGAACACTTCTTGTAGACATCAGATTACTGTTACACAAATTTGAACAGTGAGTGAGTGTGTAGTGTTTAAGGACCTGTCGACAGTGGCAATACTCGAATCCATAGGGATACTTCTTCTTTTCAAATTATGTTTATTACTAATGTCAATTAATGATTACGAAGTAATAATAACAATAAAAAGAACAGTAACTAGCATATATGCTTTTCTGCTAATCATGTTTCCTGTCGTTAGCAATATTCACCTGCTTCTGCAAATTTCAGTTCCACTGTTGGCAACATCGTCATCCATGTGTAGCAGCAATTAAAGATAATAAGAGAATAATCCTTTTTGCCTATAATTTACACCTATTTGTATTGTCCTTAAAAGACAATCAGGTATAAATAAATTTTTAAAAATAACCTACAGCCACTTAATGAAGACAGACTTATTAGGCTGATATACATCCTGGTGACATCTTTATCTAAAGACACTTACCAATTTCTTTTTCATTTCTCAAATACCACATGTATCCCATAAGTCCTCCTCCCACAACTGCCGTTATCGAGAGACTTTTCCAAGTAATCGGCCCGAACTTCCTTTGTTTCGGCTTCGGTGGTAATGGTGTACAGAATGCCCTCTTGATTAACGACACACAGGGCTTTTGTTGTGATGTGGATATAACCTGAAAATATAATTAATTTAGTATCCACTCACATTAGTACTTCGTACTATCTCTATTGCTTATATTTCCGTATACTTACTGCATTTCTTAAACAAGCTCGGCAGTGCTGAGTAATAAGCAGTGCCATGATGTCACGTCCGAAATATTTGGAGGTTATAGCACTTTTCTGTCACATTCAGCAATAGAATGATAGTTACATTGCTCTTGCACGCATTACGTATGAAATTATCATTAAATACCTGTTTTCTTTATTACTTGTTTACATACATTACCATGATACGTTTACCTATACTGACATAACATGTAGCATGACGTAATGTATGCCTATATAGCTGGCTCCACACGGGAATAGGATACTTTACGCCGAAGCAGTGTCGCGGGTCTCGTGCGGGTCACAGAATACTTGTACGGAATACCAACCTCACTGTTTCGCGTTAGTATACTACTGTGGTATACTACGATACAATAGATTTCCGGCTGCGATTAATTGCTATTGTTCACTTCTCTATTGCGTTGTATACACTTCAGTAGGTAAAGACAGTATTGAATACCACCCAAAAATTCGATATTGAGCCTTTACCCAAAATATGTTACGAAATCCCCTTAATAAAAAAAAGCAAAAAGTATACTTCAATCTTCCACGTAAACACCTAGTACGTGGAGGAGGTAATTATTGCATCCACGTATAAATTAGATGACGAGAATTCAGGGTAAATGCATGTTTTAGGTCCTCCTAAATACAAAGAAAGCACTTTAGAAAAAAAACTCTGTAAATGTATGTGCTAACAGCATAACTAAACAATAAAGTCCGTACAAAAACCTTCAAGAAATTCCCTGCCCCACAAACTACTCTTTACAAGAGGATCTTTTCCCTTGTTTAATATTTTAAAAGTTGTCTTAATTGAGATCAAAACGCACTATATATCTAAGGTATTTACACGACAAGTAAAACGTAGTACCTGAGCGACCGAGCTTCGTTCGACTTTTCTTTTCTTTCCCTTTTTAATCGTGTTTTTTTGGGGAGAAGATATTTATATAAACTTGAAAAGCAAAATGTTAACTAAATATAAATTTTCATCCTAATTGTTGGAGCCGTTTCCGTGACGAGACCTTTAATAGGCTGGCTTGTTTGTTGAAATAGCCCATTAACAGAGAAATTATGGCCAAAATAAAGTTCCGACTAATTGTGACTATTACGCGTAGACTAATATAGCTAAGTCAACTTTCTTTAGATTTTCTGAAAGCTCTTGATGAGGCCTTTAATATCCTGGTTTGTTTGTTGAAATTGGCCCATTAATGTTTTTTTTAATTAACGTCCTCCAACGTAATGCCATATCGGACGGTGAATGAATGAAACGGGTGAAATGATGCTCAAATGAGCTCGAGGTCCATGGAGCTGTAAGTTAGCCGACATTCACCTTCTCAGGATAAGGGAAAACCTCGGAACATATACATTACGGCCAAAATAAGGTTTCGAATAATTCCGACTGTTACGCGTAGACTAAGATAGCTAAGTTAACTTTCTTTAGGTTTTCTGAAAGCTCTTGACGAGACCTTTAATATCCTGGCTTGTTTGTTGAAATTGGCCCATTAATGTTTTTTTTAATTAACGTCCTCCAACGTAATGTCATATCGGACGGTGAATGAATGAAGCGGGTGAAATGATGCTCAAATGAGCTCGAGGTCCATGGAGCTGTAAGTTAGCCGACATTCATCTTCTCAGGATAAGGGAAAACCTCGGAACATAGACATTACGGCCAAAATAAGGTTTCGAATAATTCCGACTGTTACGCGTAGACTAAGATAGCTAAGTTAACTTTCTTTAGGTTTTCTGAAAGCTCTTGACGAGACCTTTAATATCCTGGCTTGTTTGTTTAAATTGGCCCATTTACAGAGTAATAAGGACCAAAATAAAGTTTAGAGTAATTGTGACTGTTACGCGTAAAATCGCGTTTTTTCAGGAATGACACCTATATAGATAAACTTAATAAGTAAAACCCTGTCTAAATACAAAATTTGATCGAAATCGTTTAAGCCGTTTCCAAGTTGCGTGGAATATATATAGTACCTGGGCGACCGAGCTTCGCTCGCCACTTCCCCCTAAGCGAGATTCGAACCCGCTAACTCTTGAACGTGAGGCACATTAACCATCACTCTACCAAGGCGGGATTTTAGAAGAGTGAGTAGAGAAAGAGATGTGAATGTGTTACTTAAAAGTAGGTAGAGAAACCACTGTAAATGTAATATGCAGCATATCTATTCCAAACACACAGAAAATTTGTAGAAGAGTGAGTAGAGAAAGAGATGTGAAGGTGTTACCTAAAAGTGATAGGAGAAAACAGTGTGAATGTAATAGCATTTCTATTTCAAACTTACGAAACATGGTGTTTAAATTCCATTCTCTTTGCATGTCTAAGAGATAAAAAAAATGAATAATCAATTCACATTGAGAAAAATATATTAGAAAATTCAGACAAATAACAATGAATACCTCTGAAATGGTTCACTACGCACAAAAATGTCATGAGTGTCGGCAGACTTTTTTCCAGGGGGGGTGGGGGGCACATGTTGGAAGTTTGCAATCAGATATTAAATCATTATTTTATAGTCAAAATTAATAATATTTGTTGCAAATAACCATATTAATTTGTGCTAAATAAAAATTGTTTTTACATCAAAATTAAAATAATAGTTTAATAGTCAGTAATTGGCTGCACATTAAGTTTATTGCTTCGCAACACCCATGAAAAATGTACTTGACATAAATAGGGTGCTTTAATTAGATCTAAATTTTTATGCATTAAGATTTTGTCTATCTCTTACGGTTTAGCAGTTATGCAAAAGTCATCCAGAATGAAGATGACTTATGAGGACATTACCAGAAAATTCAAGAGGTACATTTCATTTGTCATCAATATATCTTAAACATTTGTATTTTAATCATATCATTAGAACTATTTTTAATAAAATCAAAATTTTCAAAAATATTCCATGTTGGGGAGATTTTTTGAAAAATCTTTATGTTATAACCTTGAAAGCTGCTGAACTTACATAAACACCACGTTTAGTATTTAACAGACTTTTTATTTTTGAGGTATGCTGTTCACAGACACACACAAATCTTATTCTAAAAATGCTTTTGTTGGACTCCAGAGATCTGAAAATGTGTATTTAAAATGTAACCTCTGTATAAAATTTTTGGGTGGAATGCAACACCTTCTCTACCCACTATGTACACAGTAGAGAACATTTTAAAAATTTATTTTGAACTTTCAGAAGGTTTATCTAGACCGTAAAGAACAATTTTTATTTACCGCAAATTAATATGGTTATCTGCAACAAATATTACAAATTTTGACACTGAAATAATGATTTAATATTATCTGATTGCAAACTTCCAACATGTGCCCCCCCCCCCCTGCCGACACTCATGCTGAAAAAATAATTTTATAATTCTGCCAACATCTACCAGCATCAGAGGGCTAAAAACAAGATTTCCACTTTATGATACTGAGTTATTTATTACAGCTTCACAGGTGAAAGCTTTAAATGATACTAAGTTGTCAAAATTTATTGCACTAAATTTAAACACCATTGTGATGCAACAAAAAACCTGAAGCTATATACATTAACAAATATTAATAAATATTAGCAAACTATAACTAATTATCTTTGGTAATTCCATATTACATTCCAATTTCAAATTAATTCAAAATGATTATGTAATTCTGGAATTGGAATATAATGCACAATTATAATGGGTAAGTATTAGTTGCTAATATGGAGGGTTGTTTCTGACCTCTGATAATGAATTGCAAATATAGTTGCTAAGTTTCTGCATGCGCAACAAGGTCAAGTATTTGTGAAACAAACAACCCAGTTCCTATGCTCCCTTCATAGCAGTAGGATTCTCATTATTCTTAAGCAAACTGAAACACTCTGGGAAGGCTACATTATTGCCCTTTCTGATACACAATATAGTTATTCTGCTATTTTTTAAGAATGCAAGAAGCAAAATTTTGTTGTGTCAAAGTGCAGGATTAGCTCAGTGTTGAACGAAAAGGAAAAAGGTCACATGGGATTTATTCCAAAATGAAGAAAGCAGGCAAACCAACGATCTGCTATTAGATGCTCTCCAGAGGTGATAAGGAAAGTCAAGGCCCTTGTTTGTGGCAGTAATCCAGTCACACAATGGCCCATTGCAAACAAATTGAGAATATCCCTCAAAACTGTTAACACCATTATAAACAAAGATTTAAATAAGAGAAATGCCACAAAGTTCGAGTTCATATGTCGTTGCCACATCACATCTCAGAACACCCAAGAGCAGGAAGCTCTATGAGAAGCACCTGGCAGGAAAAAATAGAAATTTGTGATCACATTAGATGGGTACATGTGTATGTGACAAACACCATGCAATTTACTATCGACTAAGGGGTAGAAAAAGTTTAAAAAATGGTATGCAGAATGCAAAGAAAATTTCTCAAAGGGATTTATGGTCATTGCTTGTTACTGCTACAATGAGAAACTGATAATTCGTGGAGTTGCTAAACATGCCAAAATCAATTAAAAGTATTATAAGGATGAAGTTCACACCCCAATTTACTACACTGAAATCCCTGCTTTCTATGGGAGAGACTAAAATGAAGCGTCAGTGCACCAAGATAAGGCATCCAATCACACTTCTGTTATGACTTGCATTTTTGCAAAAAATGGAACAGGAAACTGGAATATGCACTATTCTGTTCAGCAGCATCCCATTGTATTCTCCTGATGCCTCTCCAATGGACTTTTGCACCACTAAACTCTTGAAAAGGGCATTGGGAAGTAGACGCCCTCGAACAATTGATGGTATTTGGAAAACCCGTAAAGAGGAGTGGGAACTTCTGGACATAACTGCACTGCACAAGAACTTCTCCAGTGGAAACTAAGGTGCAGAGTGATTGCTAGGATGAGACGACAACAAATACTGTCTGTTCATCAGCTCGAGGTTTTAGGGGGCTGAGGGGGACAGGAGAGGCATTCCACGATAGTGTAACATGAGCTTTGTAAATATCGTAGATAACGCTGCTGTTGGTTAGGTTGCCAACTTACCTCCAAAGTTATTTCCACTAAATTTGCTCGCGAATATGCTAATATCTCTTAATTTCAATTAAAAACTGGACGAGTCACTAATACTGTCTCAGAAGTAAAGAAAAGAGGAGTGTAGAAGTAGATAAATCCCTGCCTAGGAGTGCTGTGAAATCTGCCATGATTATTGGGTTGTAGAACAAAGGGGTTCAGAGTGACAGTGCCATATGTAAGTTGATTTTTACAGGATGATAGAAACAAACAAACCTAAAGAGGTTTCTAAAGCAGACACATTTTTTGTTTTATTGGGCCACATTGTCCCCAGACATGTGTGATCTTAATCCCACAGAACTAGCTTGGGCCAAGGTAACATGAACAGTTAAATAAATGTAACAGGTGACTTTTCCTTACAGGAACTGCACAATATAACACTTGAGGGTGTATCACTTGTAACTGAAAGAGGCTGGCAGGGTTTTTGAAAACATATAGAAAAGGTAGAAAATGATCAGTGAGAGAAAGACGGCATAGTTGAAAATATTGCTTATGTTTTATAAGCTAGATGTACTGCATGAACTAAAAATAACATTTAAGTTCCACTACTTTGAGTGACTTCTTTGCTTTGATCTAATGTGTATACACATTCCAAGGTTGGCAACATTATTGCAAGTGCAATTAAAAGCAGGAACAAAATCAAACTTGCTATCAGAGATAGGAAACAACCCTCTGTATTTATTGACATTTCTGAACCATTGTGATATTTCAATACATTCCTTTTCTTTTTCCTACCTTGTTGTTGGGATGGATCCACTTCTTGTCACCTAAGCGTTGATGCCTGCGACACTTGCCGTATACATGCCGAACGGCAGTCCACACCTTCTGGGCCGAACTGTGACATGAAAGGGATGAGACGTAAGAATCTCAGGATGTGCGTCTTGCATTGCGCACTACAAAGCGTGCCCTTGCATGAGAACGTTTAAAAGCAATAAAATTCGCCTCCGTAGGGTGTACACGGAAAACACGCAGAGTACACTTGCGTGCTTTGATAGCCAAATGGCATTCCCTGGACCACTAAGGCACAGGAATGTGACGTGGTGTAGATGAGCCTCGAGGAATGCTGGAATCTGCTGCAAGAAGGATAGAGCAAATAAAATAATCCACCATGTCATTAATGGTGGTAAAAACATTTTCGGTCAAGGGAATGAGGAAGCGGAATTTCCCCCAGTCAGCTTTGGAAATAATCCAGTGAGGATATTGTGTTAGCACAGAATGGTGGCTGGATATGTGAATGTTAATGGGGTAATGATCACTGCCAAATAAGTCTTGATATCCTTGAGGACTAATTGAAAAATGCTTGATGGAAAATTAATGGCTTCCAGTCTTACAAACCCTAAGCTATGCATGCCAGCTTCATTATTGCACATCACCATGATATCCTGTGGGAAGCATGCAGAAGGTCCAACTGCAAAATTCTCAGCAGTGTTATATTTTTTATTACACAAAGAATACAAAGATTGTTCTTGATAACAAAGTGAGGTAGTATAGTCCACCTTCTTTAACTTTCATTTGAAAGGGTGTGGATTTAATCCCTGCAGCCGACTCTGACCCATGGTTTTTTTGGGGGTTTCCCTGGGTAGCTAGACGAATACTGGGATGGATGGTTCCTTTCATTCCCCGAATTTCCTCTCCTTCCATTTCATCTCACTTCTCATTTCTCTTCACCTTTCATTCACTTGGTTCTTTCAGGGTTGCATGTGTCGACAGGTGTGTTGGCACTGCATGGCAGAGAAAAAGGATGCTCTCTGTGAAGCTCTTCCAGTTTCTGAGCCTCCCAGTGGAATGTGGAACATTAAACTCAGTTTCAAGTTCATATTAGGATCCAAACAAAATCCGAGCCCTATTGATGAACAATACTGCTAATCACTTCTGCCTTTGGAGTACTGTTACAAAATTTGCTCATGCTATATTTTAATTTCTATAAGGAAATAAAAAGAAACATCTCTGGTAAGTCAAAAATATTATGTGTAGCAATTAGGGATGGGTCCTTGATACTTACAATACCTCGATACTCATGACACTTGCATGATATCGACATCAAGCTATACTTCAGAAAATTCGCTTGGTACTTTTTTGATGCTTTGGTGGTGATTCTGCAATTTTTATTTGGTTTTAAAGTCACAAAATATTATTGCCACAAGCAGACCATTTTAAAGCGGTCACAATTACCACATAAACAATGGAGATGAAGAGAGAGATACGGTCAGGAAGACCTTTCAATTCCAACTTATTCAGTGCAAACCCAAACGTCTAATTACCTCAAGCAAGTTAAGCAAGAACCTGACTAATGACATGTTGAGTTGAATTTTCTAGGAAGTACTTATTGTCTAGAGACAACTAGAAATATCAATGCAGGTAAACAAACAACTTCTCCCTGCATCCAAAAATGATCAGGTAAAATTTATTTTTAATTTTTTTTTTCAGATTTTCGGATACCGATGTAGGGATAGTCATGTAATACTGATGTACTCATAAAAATCGATCAGTCCACAAACTCTTCTTTATTTTATTTTAGATGTCACCTGCTGCAAAGCCCGAGAAATTACTAGGTATGTGGTACCTGTACAGTAACATTATACAAGAAAGTAATCACTACCAGTTAACAGTTTCCAAGAAGAAATCACTGCATATCTCAATGATGATTTGTCACCTCCTCTTTCTTCTGCACTGAACTACTGGAAAACAAATTCAAAATTTCTAAAACTAAAAAAATTAATCGCTAAATATTTGTGTATTCGATCTGAAACAGTTTTCTCTGAAGGACTATTTAGCACAGCAGGATTAATATGTGACAGAAAAAGAGGTAGACTTGACCCCAAAAGAGTAAGAATGCTAGTATTTTTGAACAAAAACTTATAAAAGTGGACTGCTTCAAAAAGGCATTTTGCTTTTAAATGTCTAATGTAGAGCTTAAAAATAAGTACACTGATGGTTTTAAATTTTGTCTCATTAAATATGTGCACCTACTTAATTAATTTAATTGGCATTACACAGTTCTCCCAACATTCTATTTTGTGTTGAAATTAGAAGTAGAAATGACGGTATTCAGTATTGAAGTATCGGGTATTGTGGAAAATATGTATCAATATGGAGTATCAAGAAAAACTGGTTGCCAAGTAGCAACACAGACGTTGTTGACAGTGAAGCAAATAAATGTTAAAATTAAGTTGAATCATTATGGTGAGTGAGTGAGTGAGTGAGTGGGATTTAAGGGCCCGTCGACAGCTAGGTCATTTGGGCCCATGAATCATTATGGTAATGACATTTACTTTAAGTGAAGTATTAGTGTCACCATAACCAACTCACTAAATTTTAATTATAATCTTTGCTTGCTATTTCTTTGTATAATCCTAAACCTAATGATACAAGGAAGTGAAGGGAGAAGGTAAGGAAAGGCTGACACAGAACTACTTGTAAAAAACACGAGTTCTACATTATATACACAGATAATTTTTACTGTAACTTTTTACAAAATTTTGTACTCCTGTTATTGTACAAAGTAAAAAATCTAGAGCAAAACACTCATTCCAGTTCTCTCTTGAATATGCATTTACTGTGGAAGGTTTCAATAGAGCCCAGTAAGACAAGAACAACTTTATAATGATACTAGCATTTATTACTAATATAAAATATTAATTGTGAACATTTATTCAAAGCATTCTTGTGCTCAGAGAGCTATGTTTGTGCTCAGCTAAGTTTAATTAATGTTGTATTGAAGGCATATAGAGAAACTTTCATATAAATACCTGATAGCTGTCATTAACTAGACAACTACAGCTTCCCAATGGTACTAAAACCTGTTATAAATGTCACACTAGTACAGCAAACAATACCTCCATAAAGCATTTTTGTAACACAATCTGAAGCCATTCAAGTATGTCATATAATAATTGAACCAAAATAATGTCTATAATTTCAAGGCATTTGAAATATTGTTTTCTTTTCACGTGAAGACCTTGCATTTTCTGACTCCAAGTAAAAGTGTACTATTATTTATTTGTAAAAGTATACTGGTGAATAACATTTGCAAAGCAGCTCTGGAAATCAAGAGAAGCAGCAATTGTGTCACAGAAATCTCACAGCAGCCAGCAAAGACACCATTTAAAACCAGTCACTTCCATAGTAGCTTGGAACACAAACCTAGGATTGGCACATGCTATCCATGTTCTTTAACATTAAACCTGACAACAGAAATCTGTCATAGCAACTAACACGCTGATGTGAATGTACTGTCGTTAACTCAGGAGAATGTTTTTGTCCTTGAATGTGCAATTGCGCCATGGAATGGGGAGCTTCTTAGTACAATGTAAACAGTAACACCAGCAGTTCAAAATTACTGCCTATATGACTGTATGCAGTGCCAGTGTTGCTATTAAATCATGTGATTCTCGAGTCTCCAATAAACATAATTCATTAGTGATATTACTGAAAGTATGTTCTGTTTTATGCAGCAATGTATTAGTGATACTCTTTTGCATAATATTTATTGTACTGGAATAGAAAGTTACTTTTGAAGCAGGATGTAAAACATCAGCACAAGAGGAAAAAACAACATTGCGATATCTCAGGTTCGCTTGTCTCAATCACAAGGTCATAGCTAAACTCCTGAGACAGCACATTATTTATCAGATCTCATTGCATTCATCACTTCCAGGGGCTCCAGACAGGTAAAATATTTGTTCTATGTGTTGTTCAGTGGTATCAGTTCAGATTTACATTTAAATTTAAAATACAACTGAACCTGCTTTATATGTAAGCCAATTCTACGTAATTCATCTTTATACCTAAATTTTTGTAGGTCCCGGTAAAAAGTAATTTAGAGACGTGTTAATAAAATCTTATTTATATGCAATTTGCAGTTGTACATAATTATAATGAGCATATGGCATACATTATCTTAAAAGAAACTCGAGGCATATTTTCTGTATCTTTGTTGACAAAGACCCAACTTGAGCAGATAACTTTTGGCAGGACAATGTTATAGCAACAAACAAGAAGTAAACATCAACATTTTCAGTATCTGGTGCTTAGTATTGAACAGCGGTTTTGTATTTCAGTTCTAAGTTGCTTTTAATCAGTCATGGAGAACAGAAAAAGGAAACGGTACACACTAGATCAGAAAGTAAAATTCATACAGGAGGTGGAACTTAATCCACAGAAAACCAAAACCAAAACTGCTTCAGACTTAGGAATTGCTTATGCCATGCTATGTAGTCATCAGTAACAAAATGAGCTGCGTGCACTTAGTGCAAGAACAGTGAAACAAGCCAAATTAACCGATTTTTTAAAAGAGGACCAAGTTCAAAATAATGTTTTCTTCATACATATCTTTATTGTTTGTAAAATTTTACACAAGTAGGCCCACTGCATTGCTTTTCTAAAAAAAATCTGATGTGTTGCACTCACATGACTTTCTCTACTCTCGTACTAACCATTCTTACAAACTCTTATTTCTATATATCCATGTTAACACAGATAAACATTTGCAGAAATTATGTGATTGCTTATTTCCTTGTAGGCGCAAGGGGGATATTAGAATACAGTAGGCTTTGAGTGATAGTCAAATATTTCAAAGCTTTGAGATCCCATTCTCTTTGCACGCTTAACATATACAAAATGAATGATGTTCCATTTCACAAAAGTTTTAAGTTTTCCAAAACTGACACAAATAACTAGGAATATCTCCAAAATAGTTCACTCTACAAAAAATGTATTTGAACATAGATTGTTTGTTTTAGCAAGATCTACATTTTTCGTATAGTAAGATTTTGTCTGGCTCTTACAGTTTACAAGTTATTCAAAAGTCATCCAGACTACATAGGCTACAGCCAGAAAATTCAAAATATACATTTCATTTGTCATAAAAATATCTTAAACATATGGCATTTTAATCAAAATTGTTAGAGCCACTTTCAAGAAAATCAAAATTTTCAAAACATTTTCTGTGTAAAGGGTAGTTTAGGGTGGGGCTATTTTCTTAAAAATCTTCGTGTTGCATCCTTGAAAGGCATTAAACTTAAAACACCAACTTTCGTTTTTAACGGATCTTTCGTTTTTGAGTTATGCTGTCCACAGACTGACTGATAGACACACACACAGACCTTTTTCTAAAAATGCTTTTTTTGGATTTAGAGGGTCTCAAAACATGTATTTCCAGTGAAATCTTGACATTGAATTTTTGGGTGGCATACAATACTATCTACTTATCAGCAGAGAAAGTAAAAAGTATGACACATTATCAAAATCTCAGTTGTAATTAATTCTGAATTATAAGTAATCTTCCCTCTTCCCCTTGATATACGCATAAATCAGGTTCAACTGTAATTGTAACTTTTAAATAATTAAATTATGGAAAATGAATCAATATGAATGCTAAATATGATTAATTTTCCATAGCTTTAACACTTCAGATATTGGAAGGATATGATTCATAAACATAATTTAAAAATATGAAAAGACATCCAAAGACATCCTGTATTTGGAACAATATGAGTACTAAATTTGATTAATTTGTCACAATTTTATCACTTCAGGTACATTATTATTTTGGAGTGCTGAATGGTACTCTATAGCAAGGTTCGAGGATTTCTGCCTCTCATTAAATAATTTGCCTGGCTTGTCAAAGAAGAATTCCTTTCCTACCAGGGAAGTATTTTTTCTTTTTACTGAAAGAATTTACTATTACTGTTCTTTGAAAATACAAGAAGACATAGAACACTTTTGATACAGACTGTACATGGTACGAGTGCGAGCTGTAAGCAAATGTGTTATATCGCAAGTAAGCTAAACAGTAAACAATTCTCAGTTACACTAGCTGGGTTGGCATTCGTCACAATTCCAGCAATTCTGCGCCAGCAATGCTGACTGCAGCTTGCAATATTCAGTTCAGTTTCTTGCAACTGACTGTTCTATTGTTTGTCAGCATGGATAAATTTGTGACAAGAAAGCGAAAAGTGATGTATTCCAGTTTGAATCTCAGGCTTCAATTTCAAGTAATATTAATATTACAGCTTCTCAGATAACAATTGAAGCATTAAAAGTGACATTTAGTGAAAATAGTGAGAGAAAGTGCTTTACACTAATCAGGGGATGTATAGAGAAAACTAGATTTGAAAAATGGAAAACAAATCCCTTCTGACTTTCATCAAACAGTTTTGGGAGAGTTATATGCCTGTACTGCTCGGAAATACAAAATCACAGTGCTCTTAAAGACAGTAAAATGCATATTGTTGCTGCTACATTTTATGTATATAATACACCAATGCTACCACCATTGGTATTAGTACCATTATTACCATAAATATAACACAACTTTTCCCTTGTTCAAATATGGTACTGTTTTTGAAACAGATGTTTATGCTATTATTCAATATTGTTGTTAGCTAATGCTGGATTTCTGACAATGAAGTCATTATATTCAATATATACACGTATATATAAGAGAGCTTATATTGATAGACACATCCTTATTTTCTCAGATAGCTAGCTGCACCTAAAGCTCTAAATAGTCATAAGTAGTGAGAGGTAGAACTGGAACTTAAAAATTCAATGCCACAACTGGGATTTGAACCACAGACCTTCCGCTTACCGGAAGTAAGTAGTTCCAGTTCTACCTCTCAAACTTTGCCCACACACGGCTTGTGTGTTTAAAAACACCAACAGTAAGTTTGTTGGCATAAATAAATAATAATTAGTCATAAGTAGTGTTCGCAAGGTGCTACCCTATGCATCTAGTAGTGTGCAGTCTATGTAATCCTGCCTTTTTGCTCAGTTAAGGGAGGGGTGGAATGCATTGCTGAGTTTGGAAGGGGTAGCGGAAATTATGACCAGTAAGGTAATTCTGTTTACCCTTACCCTCCCCCTGTCACTCTTTGCTTGTCAACATTGTCCATCCCTCAAGCTATTTACGTCATAGGAGGCCATTTTACTTAATACTATTCTCAAAGTGGTACTGCCATGGCTGAGTGGTTAGAGCTTTCACCAAGCATCTAGGTGACCCGGGTTCCATCCCAGGGACCTGCATGTGGTGGATGAAGCGGCATCTGGACGGATTTTCTCCTGGTTCCATAGTTTCCCCCGCCACTCATTCCACCAATTATTCCATTATCACCTTTCCATTCATCGATTTTGCCTGTATTTCATATAATCCTCTTCCTCATTATCATACCTGGTGCTTGGCTGACCACCTGCTTCCAGGTCTTCACTCTGTCCAGTCTATAGGTTCATCTGCTCCCCGACAGGTGTCTGACCCTAGGCACTGGCTTGTAAGTCTTACATACGGGGAGGGTAATCAGGTAAAGAAGAAACTATTCTCAAAGCACTGCTGGGATCAGGTAGTATCTTGTGAACACTGATCATAAGGTAACATTAAGAGTGGTTTTACAGTACCTACATATGCTCAGAGGCTTGGCAGAACAGAATGAAATTCAACTCATCTGGGTGCTGGGTCATAATGGCATGGAGGGAAATGAAAAAGGTGTACTTGCAAGACAAGGAGCAGCTTCACAATTTATTGGACCAGAGCCAACTCTAGGAATGTCTACATGTTCAGTAAGAGAAGCTTTTATGAACTGGTCAAAAGTAGAACATCATAAAACCTGGCTTAAAACTCCAGGAAACAAACCTGGTAAACTATTTATTAGGAAACCATGAAAGAAAACAGTTGAAGGCTTATTAAATGTAACAGACTTCAGCTGATAACGTATGTTGTATTTCTCACAGAACATGCTCTTGTGAAAAGGCATCTTAACACCAGCGAGTTAGTAAGTTAGATTGCAGATTATGCAGGAAAAAAACAAGCAGCCCAGCACATTTTATGCTTTTGGGAAAATGTTTTTAGACCAGAAGAATTTGAATCATATCTGTTACGAGACTGTATTCCTGGTAAAGAGTGTAGACATTATGTATTGGCTTTAAAACAATACAGGTGGCAAAGTAAGCCCAAGGATGAAGTGTATCCAGAGCAATGACAGAAATCTGTGTCAGAAAAGATGAGGTTAAACAAAAAATGTTGGAGTGTTGCGAAACATAAAATTCAATGCCTAGTTTTCCTCGCACATGTTTTCTTACATAATATTATTAACATTCACAAAACCATGCCAATGGGCAAATAACATAACACACAAAAATGCACAAGAAGGCAAAAACATGTATTCTATAAGAATGTATTCCTATAAATGAACAAGCATGTGAAATTATTTTATGCTTCATGGAAAAAGAGAAACTTCTTCACTTATGGTTTAGGCATTTTCCATTAGAGTAAAACAGTATTTAAGATATGGCTCTCTTCTTTGGTACATTTTAATTGAAGTAATTTCATGTATGTGGATTGATGCTAAAACTGGCACCACTGTTGTCCACGTGCCTTCTGTCAATCACCAACTTATGGGTGTGTAAGTAACAATTATTAGAATGGTGAAACATCCTTGCTTGTGTAATGGCTAATAAGACTTATAAAACAAAATATACATAGAAACGTGAACTACAAAAAAATTCTAATTATAGGGCAAAATATACTTAACAAACATGCACAGTTCAAAATACATATTATCAAAACGACTACTGATCTTACTGCAAATTGTTGCAATGAAACTGATATTACTGAGGATAAAAGGTGCAATTAATTTAATTTTTAAACATAGAGTATTTATTTCTCAAAAGTTTTTAAAATATCCACACAACAATGGAGAAATATACCTTTCCACCAGCATCAGATAATCAAAGATCACAACACACACACTATAATGTAATTTTAAGAAGTTAAATAACTGTATTCAGCATAAATGGCCTTACAAAACAGCAGCTTTTCACATATATTTTCTTTTACTTTTAAACATAAGTAAACTATACGTAAAACTTTGATTAAAAAACTTAAGAGCTATAATTTCCCTAAGAGGAGCAAGTGCTACTTGTGTCACATTTTTCTTGAATGCCTCTATATGCCTTCAACTTGTTCATAGATATATATGAAGCTTTAAAATTTTATTGCACAATGCATATAAACTTTCATACTCTTGCAGCAACCAAACAGACAAAATAAGAACTGGTTAAAAAGTGCATAAAAAGATAACAATAATAAAATTACTTTTTAAATAACCATTTTTACATAAAAAGAGTCTGGTACAAGACATACATATATATAATTATATATATTTATATAGATTAGATAAAATATCAATGACTAGATTACAGTGATTCATTAATATAGAATTAATAATAAGCCCAAAGGCTTTCTCTATATCCTCAGACATTTTCACCAATAATTTTAAGTTAATCTTCCCTGCAATAAAGTGGAGAAACCAAACAAATGTTTTATTACCGAAAGCACTTTTAAAACTTACTAAATTTAATTACTTGTTTTTATTTTGAAGTAACTTTATCTAATTGGCACCTTGGGTAATGTAACACTATACCTAAAAGCTGTTAGGCATCTATTTATATTTGTAATGAAGTGAATTATTGGAAGAGATGCAATATAATTTATGCAATTTTTATTTTTGGAAAAATAATATATCTTTATTTTATACAAATGTTAAAAGTAATATTAATTTTTATCTTATTCACATACATTCTGTTCTGCAAATGTTGCAAGGCAAGCTATGAATATACTGTATATTGTTTCTGTAAATGGTATAAAAACATTTAGCAACCTGAATATAAACAAATGCATCTTTCATAAACCATATGGTACAAAGAACAAAACAGTATAAAAGCACACTTGTTGCTGGCAAATAGAATAAGTTAGTATCATTTTGAAATGAGGGAAGGTTGACTGTTAACAACAGAGCTGTGGCAACGTACACAGACATTCACATATAACGACTGATTCATCTCATAATGAAGTGACCAATAGGCAATCTAGAAATTTACACATATGTAAAATTCAGGTAGGCATGTCTTATATACTTGTCTGCACACTAAATATTGTGAGTTCAATTACCTACAACAATGGGATTCTAAAATAGGAGTTGAAGCTTTTCCTGATGCCATAATAACTTATAACCCTTTCACTGAGGATGCGGGAACAGTTCCGTCAGCGTTAATCACTGCTCTCCTTGCAGGTCATGTAGCATTGCTGATGCATAGAAGTTAACAAAACAATTTGCTGTACAACAGCTATTTTGTTTTCAAAGTCTGATTGGTTGCAAACCAAAACCACAGTGAAAATAAAAAAATATCTTATTTGTAACATTTAGCTACATCTACAGGCTACTTCTGAGCAGTTGCCATGCCAACATAGAGATTTTTCATAGCGTGGTACCAACTTTCCAACCCCCTCGTGATAGAAGGCAGTGAATTGTGCTTTCAGCCACTTCAATCATGATCATGATGATATATAGAGCTAACTTTTAAATTTTGGGAAACAAATCGCTCAATACAAAAATTGTGACAATTTTCTCGGAGCCCTTGATCTACTCGATGAACAGGATCATTGGCTGACCTTCGCTTTCTTCCCTTATTGCTTGCATTATGAACATTTGTACATCCTGCTTCAAAGTTCCTGCGCCATTGTCAAACTGCTGTCACTTATGAAAGTTTCACTGTATACATCACTCATTCATTGAACTCCTCTGAATAAAGAAATTGAATTGCAGCACACACTTCACATTTGGCAGGAGATTATTGTTTTGTGCATGTTTAAATGCTCACTGCACACTCAGAACTGACAAGTGCAATGTGACATTATCAACGGACATAATAGAGACACTACACAACACATCTGCATGAAGTTTCAACTTATTTTCACTGTAGTTTTGGTTTTGCAACTGACTGGACTTTGAAAACAAAATATTCCTCAAACACAAAGAGGAAGGTTAAGAATATACTAATTAATGATTGGTGAAAATAACTCAGCAAGGAGGGTCTGTGAGCTTGTTAATACTTCAGCAATGAAAGGGTTAAATTTTCTTGGGCTTCTGACCAGGTATATACAATAGAGTTACAGTTATTCGAGCCCGACTGAGTTCTGGATTAACGGAGGTCCTGTTCCATGAAATGTGCTGTGAAAAGTATAAGTGTAACTGGAACATGTACACCCATGGACAAAAA
Source organism: Tenodera sinensis (assembly GCA_030765045.1). NCBI lineage: Eukaryota > Metazoa > Arthropoda > Insecta > Mantodea > Mantidae > Tenodera > Tenodera sinensis. The sequence goes on from CM060970.1 coordinate 40,023,328, forward strand.
AAATGAGTCATGTATGGAATGCCAGGCTACTATAACAGCAGAGAACAACTCCATGAGTACCAAATAACTTGTAGTTTTCACAAAGTCTGACTGTCTATCTGTCATGTACATGTATATGTATGTATGTCTGTCTGTATGTATGTAGGCACCATGTATGCGTTCTAGACATGACTCATTTTCTTTTGTGCATGGGGCTACATACTGTATGTAATTTTGTTTAATTTTGTATTTTTATTTGTATATACAGAATTTTTTCATTTGATAATAGAGTAAAGACCATTTTTTTTTCATATCTTTGCCCATGTTTTCACGCAGTTTACCATACATTTCCCTCTTGATTTTTGACAGAGTTCATGTTATCAGAGTTTTTGATTTTCGAGATACTGTTGGTCCTCCTTACCTTGGATAATAATCGAGGCTCTCCTGTAAATGATTTGAAGCTGACATTTGGAAAGTGTTCATTATCTTTGCCTTGTTACTGAAGCCCAAGAAAATTTAGAGTTCATGGCATTCTAGAATAAGGAAATCTTTATTCTATTTGTGAGCAATGCACACTTGTGTTTACAAAACAATATCTGGTTATGCTCTTGCATTTGTACTGAGACATTTTTGGCTTTAAAGGGAATCTGTGCACAGAATTTAGACAAAACATTAAAAAATAAGTTTCATCTGTTCTGCAACAGTTAAATATAAATAGAATAAGATGTTGGTTATACTTTTTTAATTTTACCTCATAAATTATCCCTAAGTATCATTTATTACAGCTATGCAATTCTTTTTCGTTCATGCAGCATTATGTTTGGGCAGTGATTTAAGAAGGACCATTGAAACTATTATTATTTTTAAAAGTAGCATTTTGTTGGGTTGTTTTCTCTGTTCCCTCAAACAAAAGATAGATGAAGGTTTTGCAGTACTGCCAATCAATTGTATAAGTATCTAAAATGTTAATGCTTTCATAAAAATATGGTGGCAATCTAAGGTGCAAATCTAGTATTAGAAAAGACAAAGGGGCAGACTGTGTAACACAGTGCACAAAATATTTATGTAGTTATCCTGTACATTAAGAAATAGAAGTTTTCACAATCTAACAACTAAGCATATGCTTAGAAGGAACTAGTACTTTCACATATAGGTAAAATAGTGCAAATTATGCATCAGATTTTAAAAATTAATGTAATACTTTGACTTTATGCTGATCCTGTTATCAAATGAGGCTCCTATCTATCTCCTTATACACATCTCTCTCATCTGATCCTATATGGCCTCGCGATTTCTGAGGTTATCAGAACTCTAAAGGTCTTTGGGATATACAGGAACAGAAGAAAGTTCAACTACAGATTACTTATTTTTTTTGCTGCTAATGCACTACCTCAAAGCAACCTGCTGTTTAGTTGCTAATGAATGCATAACATTGTAATGCATACTTTCAGAATAAAAACTTTGCTTGCTTTAAAAGAAAATTAAAAAAAAAAGAAAAATCACAGGTTGCAATCACCGTCAATAAATCATTTACATTTTTTGTAGAAGTATGTTTTTGTACCACTAAAGTTTACTGACTTGTTGATCTATTTAGGTATATTCTTTGTCTAAACCTCCTCCTTTAACCTCTACTACAGTTATAATTAATTTTCAAGCAGAACAGATAATGCAGCGAAGTATTACCATAGTCTGGAGCCCAAATCTTCTATAAATGTGCAAAAATTTGGATGACTTTATTTCCTCTTCCTTATGAAAACCTAGAACATTCAAATATACAGAAATATTAAGACTTACAAAGAATAAATTACAGTGAAACTTAGATAATTTGAAGCTTAAGGGACAAGAAAAAAATTTGAAATATCAAAAAGCTTTAATTACAAAAGTTACACCTAAAATTGACATTTTAGCAATACAGGTACACACAGTTTGTTCACCAGCTCATGGTCCCTAGCAGAAATGCAACGAGTCAGTACATTATTAAATAATTCTAGGTATACAGCAATATATGAAGCTGAACTTGTGCTTCTGGTTGCATGTAATGTAGCTGCAATGAGAAGCATGAGTCCAGCTTCAGATATCGTCTTGTACCTAGAATTATTTATTCATGTATTAACTCGTTGCATTCATGCCAGGGACCATGAACTGGTGAAAAAACTGTACAACCATAAGGATTTTCCGGTCGTCTCACTCTTTTTCGACTCTTTCCATTTTCATTCAAGGTACTGCTTAAAATTTTCTCCTTATTTTTCAGATAAGTTAACAAAGTGTTCTGTGGTATTCTGTATTCTTTCACAATTTCAGATTTTTTCTTCAAATCCTTTTCAATGTCTCAAATGATAGCAGCTTTTTCCACAAGAGTTAAAGTCTTGCACTGGACATGCGGTTTAGTAAGAGACATAGTAGCATTGATTTGCACCATGGAACAGTAGGAAGCTCAAGCAACAACTAAAGACGCATGTGTTTTAAACAAGGGGATGTGAGAGCAGGTATAGAAGCTCAAGGCCGGCAGCTAGGAAAGTTATTCCACCCCCAAGCAGAACAAAAAACTCCAGAATGATGACCTCTTTTGCAGAAACATATGTACAAAGTTATCATATTAAATTTCCGCATTTGATAAGTTTTAAACTACCTTTCTGAACAAAGACTTTAAATTATGGAAAATTAAATCTGAACTACATGTGAGTTTTTTACTTTGCTTTAATACAAAATTCAAGGGACAGAGAAAAATCTTTGAACTAACAATTTTGAATTATGTTGTTAGCTAATGCTGGATTTCTGACAATGAAGTCATTAATCCTCTTGCTCTCCAATATTTTTCACTGATGGATGGGGCATTAGAAGTGGCCGGGCATATTTGAAGGTGGTCTCGATCCATTTCCTCTTGCAGATCACATAGAGGACAGAGTGGTGAAGAATTTATCCCAATTCTGTTTAAATGTTTTGCCAGACAGTCATGTCCTGTAATCAACCTGAACGTTGCAACTCCTCACATTACACCACCAGTTTCCACCTCACACATTATGCCACCAGTCTCCACCTCATACATTACGACACCCCACCTCACACATTACGCCACCCCACCTCACACACGCCACCAGTCTCCACCTCACATTACGCCACCACACCCCACCTCACATTATGCCACCAGTCTCCACCTCACATTATGCCACCACACCCCACCTCACATTACGCCACCACACACCACCTCACATTATGCCACCATACTCGGGGGTCTCCGTCTAGGGGATAAGTGAATGGCAACCACAAGGTACCCAAGCTGAGCAGAACATTACTTCCACATACTGGTGTTTTGCTCCTCACTGTAACTTTTCTATCTGGCCTTACCTTGGTCATCTCTTGCTCTCTTCTGACCCCGATGCTATTAGGGTTCCTGAGGGCTAGGGAGTCTTTATTTTTCCAACTTCTCCATTTCTCTATAAAACCTTAACCCCTAACATGCTGACCTGTCATGGCATGTAATACGTCCTCTGATTGGTAATCAGAGGATATGGTCGGTGAATTTATTTTTATAACTCTCCCGGTCAGGTTGATGAGACCCGTAAACCAACGACAGGTGTGGTCCTCCAGACATTCTGGGGGTTGTGAAAGAGCGATGTGACCGCCAAAACATAAAAATATGGTGCTCTCTAAAAAGCGGTTACATTTACTGCTAAGTTTCTTCAATATTTATGAAATATGACTCGAGGGGTAAAATATTCCGGAGTTAAAATAGTCCCCCATTCGGATCTCCGGGCGGGGACTACTTCTCAAGAACCAAAACATTATATTAATATCAGACTACTACAATAGAATGCGGGTGGTCTCACACAAACAAAAAGAGTAGAATTGAATAAAATTGTATTTGACTATAAAATAGATATATTTGTCATACAAAAAGCAAATCTAACACATTTTGAATTATAAACATTTGAATTATCCAAGTTTCACTGTAAATCTGAGGTGTTGTATTCACGTTACTTTTCCTATTCTCTCTTCTAAAACTATTCTTGCAAAATCTTATTTTTCTATTTATATCTCGTTAATCAATATAAATTTGCATTAACATTTATACATTTTGTTGTAGGTATAAGGGTAAGGTTATAGCAATATCAGATTTTTAAAACACAAACTGCTACGTGTTGGTTCTGAAATTCCATGCTCTTTGCATGACCATGAGGAAAAACAAATAGCAGTTTATCACTTGAAAAGAAGAGCAAGTATTTGAAAATTCAAACCAATAACAAAGAATATCTAAGAAATGGTTAATGCCACAATCATAAATCATGTCCTTTAATGAGTTTTCGAAAATCTTTGTATCGCTTTCTTGGCAGACACTGAGCTTAAATACTAGATTTGGTTTCCATACATCAGGCAATCAATGATAACTGACTGTTTTAACATACACAAACCATGTGTAGGTAAACTTTGAAAGGTAGAATCAGAAATGAAGAATTCTGTGTCATGCCAGATAAATGCGAATCAGTTGGAGAATTTAAGGTCATGGTGGCATGTGACCATGGTAGCCCAATTAAAAGCAGCTGCATGTGGAGCGGAAGATCCATGATTCAAATCCCAGGTATGGCATTAAATTTTTCAGTTCTGATTCTAACTTTCACTAGATTTGGTATTTAAACAAGTTTAAGAGGTAGAACTGGAACTTAAAAATTCAATGCCACAACTGGGATTTGAACCACAGACCTTCCACTTGCCGGGTGGACGCTCTACCACTGAGCTATTGTGACAAACTGCCAGAATGGCATTAAATTCTCAAGTTAGTTCGTATTTTTCCTGGTAAACCACAAAGGCAGTCTCACATCAGAGACAATTACCCCAATGGTGACTTACTATTGCAAGTACTTTATATCCCAGGATTAAATAACCTTCACATGGTAATTATTATTTATTTATGCCAACAAACTTACTGTTGGTGTTTTTAAACACACAAGCCGTGTGTGGGCAAAGTTTAAGAGGTAGAACTGGAACTTAAAAATTCAATGCCACAACTGGGATTTGAACCACAGACCTTCCGCTTGCCGGGCGGACGCTCTACCACTGAGCTATTGTGACAAACTGCCAGAATGGCATTAAATTCTCAAGTTAGTTCGTATTTTTCCTGGTAAACCACAAAGGCAGTCTCACATCAGAGACAATTACCCCAATGGTGACTTACTATTGCAAGTACTTTATATCCCAGGATTAAATAACCTTCACATGGTAATTATTATTTATTTATGCCAACAAACGTACTGTTGGTGTTTTTAAATACACAAGCCGTGTGTGGGCAAAGTTTAAGAGGAAAAATACGAACTAACTTGAGAATTTAATGCCATTCTGGCAGTTTGTCACAATAGCTCAGTGGTAGAGCGTCCGCCCGGCGAGCGGAAGGTCTGTGGTTCAAATCCCAGTTGTGGCATTGAATTTTTAAGTTCCAGTTCTACCTCTTAAACTTTGCCCACACACGGCTTGTGTGTTTAAAAACACCAACAGTAAGTTTGTTGGCATAAATAAATAATAATTTAAACAAGTTTTTGTTTTTAAGTTACTTTGCACATACATGCATGCACGTACGTACACATATATATACATACACACACACACACACACACACACACACACACGTGTAACTTTTTCTAAAAATGCTTTTTTTTTAATTATTTAATAAGAGGGACTCAAAATATGCATTTCTGGTGAAATCTTGAAACAAAATTTTTGGGTGGAATGCTATACTTCCACTTACTACAGTAAATGGTAGAGAAAATAAATAATTATTTAAATTAAAAAATTGTTAATATATCACATTTTTAAGTATAAAATAATTTCTCCTTGCCCCATACAGATTTATGAACCCACACAGATTGTTGTGAAAATTTGTTAATCTCTAATAGCTATGAAACTATTTGTAAGATTTAAAATGAAAAACATGGGGCGCATTCAACAGATGATTGATGCATCAATTGATACATACACTTTTATTGCATTGCAAATGGTATGAACTGTTGGGCAAGTTTCCTGCACAGAAACTCCCTGTACTCCTTACTATTATCCATTCAGTGTATCAGACATATTGTCTATGAAGAATTTATGCATATTCCGTATAACATAACCAATTTATCTCTGTCTACAGACAAGAAAGCTTCTACTGAAGTAAACAGCCAGTGAGAATTAAAAGCAACAGAAGTATTCACACAAGTTAGAAAACCATATACAATAAGAAACAAGCCAGTTCACCAGTCTGTGAGAATCATTTGACCCATGCTCACACTAATCCAAGAAGCAAAGTCAAAGCAATTAGACAAAGGTGACAATAGTGCACTGCAAATGTATCTAACCATATACAATAAAACCCTACTGATCCAAATTAATTGGGAGTGAGGTTTGTTTAGATTCGGAAATGTTCGGATTATTCGAAAAACAGAACAAAAGAAAAAAACTGATATGCAGCACTCACATGAGTTTCTCTACTCTTATACTAACCATCCCTACAAACTCTTATCCCTTTATCTTCTTCATGTTAGTTGAGATAAACATTTGCAGAAATTATCTTATTTGCTTATTTCCTTGTAGGTGGAATGAGAATATGGGAATACAGTAGGTTTTGAGTGATAGTAAAATGTTTTAAAGCTTTGAAATTCCATTCTTTCTGCATGGTTAACATATAAAAAGTTGAATAACGATGTTCTGTTTGACAGAAGTATAAATTCTCCAAAACTCACACAAATAACAAGGCATATCTCTGAAATGGTTCACTCTATAAAAAATGTTACTTGGACATAAATTGTGTATTTTAGCAAGATCTACATTTTTTGTATGCTAAGATTTGGTCTATCTCTAATGGTTTACCAGTTATGCTAAAGTTGTCCAGAGTAAATACAACTACAGAGGCTATAGCCAGAAGATTCAAGATATACATTTCATTTGTCATAAGAGTATCTCAAGCATATGGCATTTTAATCAAAATCATTTGAGGCATTTTCAAAAAATTCTCCATGTAAAGGGTAGTTTAGGGTGAAGCAATTTTCTTCAAAATCTTCGTGTCGCATCCTTGAAAGACATTAAACTTAAATACCAAAGTTTGAGAGGTAGAACTGGAACTTAAAAATTCAATGCCTCAACTGGGATTTGAACCACAGACCTTCCGCTTACCGGGCGGACGCTCTAACCACTGAGCTATTGTGACAAACTGCCAGAATGGCGTTAAATTCTCAAACCAGTTCGTATTTCTCCTGGTAAACCACAAAGGCAGTCTCACATCAGAGACAAATTACCCCAATGGTGACTTACTATTGTACTTTATATCCCAGGATTAAATAACCTTCAGAATGGTAATTATTATTTATTTATGCCAACAAACTTACTGTTGTTGTTGTTGTTGTCTGTGGTTCAAATCCCAGTTGTGGCATTGAATTTTTAAGTTCCAGTTCTACCTCTCAAACTTTGCCCACACACGGCTTGTGTGTTTAAAAACACACAATGTTATGTATTGAACATAACAACAATGTATGCTTCTGACCTGTGGACATAGCCGATCATATGTGATAGTGGCAGCATGTAGGTAATTGAGTTTGTTTTGCTATTGTTAATGGCATTACACTAAGAATACGCTGCCACACCAAACATTATGATGCTCATGCAATGCTGTATAACATTGCATCTTCAAGCAGGTTTAGTTCTTTACGGCTGAAGATTACCAATTTTGCAAGTTAGGTGAAAATGATTATCAGTGATCAAATGAATGCATTATGTACAGGCATATTGCCTATAGCAAAATTCAGCAAAATATTTTTGTGCAATAAACATTTTGTTCCGATGTGTGTAGTTTCAATAATTACTTTGTCAGTTCTTTAATAAAAATGGTTTCTCTAAACTACAAATAAGCTTTGAGAGGTAGAATGTGATGTGAGACTGCCTTTGTGGTTTGCCAGGAGAAATACGAACTGGTTTGAGAATTTAATGCCATTCTGGCAGTTTGTCACAATAGCTCAATGGTTAGAGCAGCCGCCTGGTAAGCGGAAGGCCTGTGGTTCAAATCCCAGTTGTGGCATTGCATTTTTAAGTTCCAGTTCTACCTCTCAAACTTTGCCCACACACGGTTTGTGTGTTTAAAAACACCAACAGTAAGTTTGTTGGCATAAATAAATAACTACAAATAAGCTTTTTATTGTTTTTTTTTAAATTAAGGATTTTGTGTTCAGATTATCTGGAATTTTGGGTTTGCAGAGTTCAGATTAGCATGCTTCCACTGGTGTTAGTAGTAAAACCACACAATGTGGATAAAAACATGTAGTACTCGTACATCAAACGAGTAATACTGTAGAAGTCTTATTGCAGATGGTGACAATAATAAAATAAATGAAATTATGAATAGTGTTATTGCATACAACATGTGTATTAATTGCATTAATTAATGTAGTATTAAAGTATAAATTGTCTCTCATCTCAATGCCCTGAAATCTTCATACTAATCATGCTCTACTACCACTAATAAAACAGCAGACTAACTGAGGATAAACCAAGGATCACAAGGAGAAGGATTCCACTACTAATGGACACTACCACATATTAACATTAAGTTTTTCTTTTATACACAACTTTAATTAATTACATCTTTATAATTTGCAAATCTAAGGGACAAGCTCCAATATAAGTCATTTGTAAGGGATACGAGCTCTGGCCTAATGGATTAGAGATGGGCACTCTTATCCCACAACAAGAAGGTAGAACATTTTCTCAGAAGTCTGAACACATAACAATGAAAATCACTGATTATTTACCTTCTACTATGAGGGCCGAGAAGTCTTGGTAGCTGCATCCAACAGTGGAGTTCTTTCTGCTTGAATTGCTTCATCACCTGTTTCTCTGATGCCTGGCATGTCCTGATGAGGCTTTTGCCACTGTGACCGACTCAGGCTTGTCTCCTGATAACCTCTTCGTCTCACCTTCAAAAGTAAATAAATATAATAATAGTTGGAGAATTAAATACATTTTATTTACATCTATGGTAAAAATGCAAAACACACACAGTGCAGAAATCTCAATTTCTCATACATGATAACATGAATGGGAAGTAGACAAAGAAAGAAACACTGTTGTCAAGAAAATGTGTTGCACTCACATGACTTTCTCTACTCTTCTACTATTCTTACAAACTCTTATACCTCTAACTTCATGTTAGTTGAGGTAAACATTCAGAGAAATTACCTTATCACTTATTTTCTTGTAGGTACAAGGGGAATATGGGAATACAGTAGGCTTTGAGTGATAGTCAAATCTTTTAAAGCTGGTCGCTATATGAAGACTGAAATTCTGTTCTCTTTGGATGGCCAAGACATAAAAAAGTGAATGATCTTCCATTTGAGAAAAATTTAAGTATTGCAAAACTCACACAAAGAACAAGGAATATCTCCAAAATGGTTCACTTTACAAAAAAATTGATTTCAACATTAATTGTGTTTTAACGAGATCTACATTTTTTTGTACACTAAGAATTGGTCTATCTCTTATGGTTTACAGTTATGCAAAAGTCATCAAGGGTAAACAGGACTACATGGGCCATAGCGCGAAAATTCAAAATATACATTTCATTTGCAATAAAAATATTTTAAACATATGGCATTTTAATTAAAATCGTTTGAGCCATTTTTGAGAAAATCAAAAATTTTGAAAAATTTTTCATATAAAGGGTAGTTTAGGAGGGAGTAATTTTCTTAAATATCTTTTATGTCCCATCCTTAAATACCAACTTTGGTTCTTAACCAACTTTCGTTTTTGAGCTATGCTATTCACAGACACACACAGACAGACCTTTACTAAAATTTTTTTTTTTTCTTTTTTTTTTTTTTTTTGTTCAGGGGGTCTCAAAATATATATTTCTGGTAAAATCTTGACATCAAAGTTTTCGGTGAAATGCAAATGGAAATGGAACATATTTGTTTATTTTTCTATATGCTAAGTATGCAAAGAGAACGGAATCTCAAAGCTTTAAAATATTTGACTATTGCTCAAAGCCTACTGTATTCTAATATTCCCCTTGCACCTACAAGGAAATAGGCAATAAGATAATTTTTACAAATGTTTATCTCAACTAACATGAAGAAGATATAGGAATAAGAGTTTGTAAGAATGGTTGGTACAAGAGTAGAGAAAGTCATGTGAGTGCAGCACATCAGATTTTTTTTAAACTAATAACTTGTACTTTCATGCAACATAATTGCATTTCTTTTTTAAACAACAATTTTAAAGTCACTGATGGTTATTTGATTGTCCTTTACAATTTGGGTAAAGCAAACAATTGAACTTTAAACTCCATTTTTCTCAGCTCCTTTTCTTCGGCATTTCCCACTATTCAAGCTGCTCCTTGGACCAATGATTACAATTTATTAGTCTGAAATTTTTAAGGATAGCTTCAGGAATTGAGGATTGAAAATTGCTCTGCACTAGTTAAAAATTATTACTTAGTTCAACTGAAACTATTATTTAACTTACACTGAAAAAGTTGTATACTTGTATAGCATTAATTTCTCTTACACTGATTAAAATGCTGCGGGACAATTTCTTTAAGTTTATATATTAAGCTCAAATTTAAAATTTGGAAGCAATACAATAAACCATAGTGTGCAAGGAGCATTTCATATTACCATACAAAAAGTGATTAATTGTGAATAAATAAATTAAGATCTTAATAACTATAAGACAGCTTGTTAAAATTTGTGCTCAATGTTTGTTTAATTTGTTCTGAGCATAGGGTAGAAAATCTATGTGTGGCAATGTAATGATTTTCTCTACTGCTGTGCAAACTATTCTTACAAATGTTTATTCCTCTATCTACTTCATGTTAATCAAAATAAAAGTTGGCAGAAATGATTTGATTACATGTTTCCTTGTAGTACAATGAGAAGAGGCTTAAGCAAAAGTCAAATCTTTCAGGAATTGGCCGCTTGTGATTGCTTTGACATTCCATTTTCCATGCTTACAGAACATAAAAAAGAAAGAATAATGACTTTTCATTTGAAAAATAAGTATTGGAAAATTCAAACAAACAAGGATATCTAGAAATGGTTTACTTCACAAAAAAAAAAAAATGTATTTGACATAAATTGTGTGTTTTAACGAGATCAACTTTTTTGTGCAATAAGATTTTGTGTATCTCTTATGGTTTACCAGTTATGCAAAGGTCATCCAGAAAATAATGAGGACACTCTCAGAATGTTTCATGTAAAGGGTCTGGGTGGGAGAGATTTTCTTGAAAATCTTCATGTTGTATCCTTGGAAGATACTCAACTTAAACACCAAGTTTGGTATTTAATCGACTTTTTATTTTTGAGTTATGCTGTACTTCCCCCCCCCCCTCCCCATATACACAAATACATACAAACATGCAAACTTTTTTCTCAAAATCTTATGTGTTGCACTCACATGACTTCCTCTACTCTTGTACAAACTATTCAGACAAATGCTTATTCCTCTCTCTATGGATAAATATTTGCAGAAATTATCTTATTGCTGATTTTCTTCTGCGCACAAGCAGAATATGGAAATACAGTAACATTAAAGTGATAGTCAAATCTTTTAAAGCTGATTGCTATGTGATGGCTTTGACATTTCATTCTTTTGGCATGGCCAAGGGATAAAAAAATGAATAATGGCTTCCTGTTTGAGAAAATTATGTTAGTTTTGTATGCCAACCAGCTTACAGTTGTTGCTGTGGGCAATGTTTGAGAGGTAGTGAAAAATTCAAATGCCACAGCCAGGATTTGAACCACGGACTTTCTGCTTCACATGTGGCTACTCTAACCACTGAGCTACTATGGCGACTTGTCAGTATGGCATTACTGTATGTTCCCTGTAGACCACAAAGGGAATCTCACATCTGAGATAAGTACCTCAAGGGTGACTTGCAATCTTAAGTACCAGCAGGAAGTTGGTTGACATACAAAAGTAACAATTACCATCTAAAGGTTATTAACACCCGGGACATAAAGTACTTACTATACAATGCCACACTTAGCACAAAATGGAACTATACTTTTTCTTCAAGGATCAACACAATGTGTTTCTTTTTCTGTCAAAAACCTCCTTTGACGAAGATGTCTTACTTCATCTCAAATTTGCAGCTTCATTTTTTGATTTTTCTTCTAATGGCCATAATCTTGGCCTTTTTAATTTCTCTACATTTACCTGTTAGGTAGAGAAAACACTGTATCCCACCCAAAAGTTTCATATAGAGATTTCATGAGAAATGTATATTTTGAGGTATCCTTCTCCAAATAAAGCATATTTGGAAAAAGGCATGAGAGACAGAGGGAGGTGGACAGTGAGAGAGAGACAGAGAGAGAGGGAGAAGCGCAAACTCAAAAATGAAGAGTTGAATGGGTACAATAAAAACATTTTCATCAAATTATTCCCACTATGAAATATTCTCAACAATATAATGTCCATTATATTTTTATTTTCTCAAAAAGAGCTTTTGCGATTTTCAATTAGTACAAGATTTAAAGCTTTCATGGCAATGATTATTGATTAGAACTTCTTGTGTTACCAGCCATGTAATATTTATGAACTTGTTCAAGCTTTTGGTCATATTAAACTCTATGCTCAAAAGCCTGAGCAACTTCATAAATTTTACATGGCTGATAACCCGAGAAGCTCTAATCGATTTTCAATTTGGTATCACTTGATTTTACATATGAGTGAAGACTGATATTATGTGATGGGTATCCTGAATTGACTATAAACAGCCTATGAAATGTCACTCATTCTGATATAATTGTGTATAACTGGTAACCTTAAGAGATAATAATAATAATTTACAAACAGAAAGTCAAAGAACTCATTGAACATTCAGGGAGTAGCTTTTCTGAATTAGATAAATTTACTAAGCTAAATAAATCTAAAATCCGTAAGTCAAAGAAATTGTTACTATTTTGTACTATATACATATTAGGTTAATTATGGCATTTCACCCTAAAATTTGATACTGAGATTTCACTGAAAATACATCTTTTGGGGTGCACCAAATCCCAAAAAAAGGTATTTCTAGAAAAAGGTCCATGTGTTTCTTTCTTTCTTTTTTTTTTTCATGGAAAAAGCACAACCCAGCACCAGCAGGAAACCCCTGGAAATATTTTTAAAAATGTTAATTTTCTGGAAAATGGCTCTAATGACTTTTATTAAAATACCTATGTTTAAGATGACACATTAAATATATCTCTTGTACATTCTGGCAATAGTCTCTGATGTGCTCTTCATTTTGTATGAATTTTCCATAAATAATGAAATATAATAGACAAAAATCTTACTATAGAAAATCTAGATCTTGTTAAAGCACACATTTATGTTAATTATATTTTATGTGGAGTTTACCATTTTTGAGATATTCCTTGTTATCAATTTGAATTTTCACATACTTCTCTTCAGATCCTGCATGTCGTATATGATACATGTCTTAAGGTGCTCTATGCGCTAGGGGCGTTATATGTAAACTTTGACCTTAAGCAGTACTGAACTCAGGACTGATAAGGCCTGTTTTTACTTGAAGGTCATACCTTGACTGTCATCCTTAAAAGCAACTGAAGTCAGATCTGAAGAGGTTAAACTTTTCTCAAACAGGAGGTTATTAATTTTGTCCTAGCCAAGCAAATGTCAAAGCCATCACATAGTGACCAGTTCTTAAAAGCTTTCACTATTGCCTAAGCCTACTGTAATCTACTATTCCAATCAGGGGCAGATGCAGCATTTGTGTTTCTTTGGTGAGGGGGGGGGGGATCTGATTTAAGTGCTACAATTAGAACACCTCGAAATGTCATCGGATGCATATATATACATCTTATCCAGTACTTCTTGAGTTTAAATTTCCAAATTTTTATGTATATACATTGGCACTAATCCAATCTGTCTGCTCCCATGGTGCTCCTCAAGTAGGTCCTCAGATACAGTAATGTTGAGAACAAACATTCTGGTGTTGCTGTAGTTGCCGGTAAAGTGCAGAAAACCTTCAGCACCTCACGTATGAAGGGGAAAATAATTTCATTACATCTATTCAAAGATGATAAGCCCCTCCATTGTTACTACTAAAGCAATCTAGGAGTTTCCTGAAACTGCAGAGCAATTTGTGTTATCACAATGCTGTAGATGTTCATACGATTTGGAATGAGATTATGGGAAGCATATTTTATCGTTAACTGCTCTAAATCTTCCTGCTCTGAATTACGATGGCAGAACATTGTTATATTTAGATATTTCATTAAATATACATTCATTATTTTAATGAAAATAATTAATGTAAAAAATGCTCAGATCCTTTTAATATATTTGTGAATTAATGTGAGTACTTTTCTCTTTACTTACATCCTTAACAGTTTCCAATTTTTTTGGGGGGGAGGGAGGGAAATACAACCCCTCTGGATACACCCAATTCCAACTGTGCCTACAGGAAATATCTAATAAAATTAATTAAAGAAATTGAAGCTATTAACAGTGAAGTAACAAGATTCTAAAGTAAGAACAAATTAGAAACTAAAAACTTCACTTATCTTAGTAATGTTGCAAGTTCTTGTTGCAAAACTGACTCAAGCTATAGCTTTGAGAATGAGTTGGAGTCAACTCGAAACCTGAGTCAGTTTTGCAACAAGAACTTGCAACATTACTAAGATAAGTGAAGTTTTTAGTTTCTAATTTGTTCTTACTTTAGAATCTAATATGTTTATCTCAATATGAAATAGAAGAATAAGGATTTTTAAGAATATTTTGTGCGAGTACAGAATATCACATGAGTGCAACTTATCAGATTTTTTCATAGCATTAGCTGTTTTCACAGTATTACCTACTTTATATTTGCATTTTCCTAAATGGTGACTAACGTCATGGCTAATAATATCAACATTGAGTGTCATTCCTGAATGTCATAAGTAGGCTTTGGTCATGGTTGTAAACGATATTAGGTTGAGAGCTACTTTACTGTACCTCTTTCTACTTCATGTTTGTTGGCAGTAGAGGTGGTGGGGAAAGTGACGTGACTATACTGCTCCTACCCCCATTAGGTAGGGATGGTAGTAAACCTCCCTACAAGCATAACTTAAATGCAGACATGTAACTGGAGCTGAAGCCTAGTTATAAGTAACTAAACCCATCATAATGTCAAGTAAGTATTGTGAATAATTTAAGTTAAAATAAGTAGTTCTATATGAGTAATGTGGATTTTTAATGGCTAGAGAAGGTTGTTTGTCTGTTACACATCAGGGTTTTGCATTTATCTTCAACCCATACTCCTTATTGTAATCATCTCCATTACTATGTTTTCCTTAAGATATATTCTCTCCTGCAAGCATTAGCAACGTTACACATTTCATCTTCGCAGTCTAAACATCAATCCTCCCTTGTCCTGGAAAGAATTCTTCTACTTCTTCAAATAGATGTTGAACAGGATGGGAGATAGCGGTCATCCTTATTGTACACCTTTCATTTATATTTCCCTTTGATATAGCTACTGCTATCTCAACTCTGATTAGTTAATTCATATAGAGATAGTCCACCACAAATCCCACATATGGATTCTTGGAACAGAACCTTGCCTGCTTTGGTAAGAAGCAAGCAGTCTATATATACCACAAAATATAAAAATAGTTAAGCTGGCTAGATAAATGTTGGTTTGCTGCTATTTAATATTGGGCAATTGTCAATTAAGCCATTTGCTCTCTTGCATCCTCAACAAGAACTTGATATGGGCTATATAAATGTAGGGAGGGAGTTATCTGTAATGTAATGTGTTGATTTCCCTGAAAGTTTTAAGGATTTAATGTAATTTAATTTGTAATTAGGCTACTCACTTGTTTTCTCAAAAATGTTTAAAAGAAATTTTATTTATTTTTACTTTCCCTACTACGTACTTACAACAAATGGAGGAAGTATTGTATTCCATGTAAAAATTCACTACTAAGATTTCACTGGAAATACATGTTTTAAGGCCCCCTGCATCCAAAACGAGCATTTTTAGAAAAAGGTCTGTGTAATTATTATTTATTTATGCCAACAAACTTACTGTTGGTGTTTTTAAACACACAAGCCGTGTGTGTGGCGGAAGGTCTGTGGTTCAAATCCCAGTTGTGGCATTGAATTTTTAAGTTCCAGTTCTACCTCTTAAGGTCTGTGTGTTTGTCTGTAAACAGCATAACTCAAAAATCAAAAGACGGTTAAATACCAAACTTGGTATTTAAGCTTAGTATCTTCTAAGGATGTAAAGCAAAAGCTCTGTAAAATTCCCCTATTTCAAGCTACCCTTTGCATGGAAAATTTTTTAATAATTTTGATTTTCTAAAAAATGGCTCTAATGGTTTTGATTAGATTAACGAGATATTTAAGATATTTTTATGACAAATGAAATGCATATCTTCAATTTTCTAGGAATAACCTCCGAAGTCCTCTTCATTCTGGATGTCCTTTGCAGAACTAGCAAACCGTAACAATTATACAAAATATTACTGCACAAAAAATGTAGATCTCATTAAAGCACACAAATTATGTCTTAAATTTTACAATATTTATACTTTTCTCAAATAGGAAGTCTTTATTTGCTTCTTTTTTCCCCTCTCTATGCCTGTGCAAAGAGAACCGAATTTCAAAGCCACCATATGGCCACCAGCCCTTTAACAATTTGACTATTGCTTAAGACTACTGTATTTCCATGTCCCCTTTGCACCTGCAATAAGTCAATTTCTGTAAATGTTTATCTCAATTAACATTATGTAGATAAAAGAGTTAGCATTAGTAACATTTTGTACAAAAATAGAGAAAGTATGTGAGTGCAACACATTAGAATTTTTATTATGACTGTTAATTTCTATTTTCCTGATTTTTTTCATACCAGATCACAAGATGCACTCATCATCAAATGAATTATTTTAAATCACTGGCAAATTCTCTTCAGAGACAAGAATATGTTTACATTAGAAGAAAAGTTGAACTGTTCAGCATTTTATACAAACTTTTCTAATGCTGAACATTGTTACCAGCTGGAGCATGTGATGGTTTGCTGATGTGTGCAATATTACGGCATCATGGTCTAGCATTTTTGCAAACTAGATTTTGAAAAAACAAGAGCCAAACTATCAAATCAATCTCTGAGAGGGCAGTGAAGCCCTTACATCATCTTGGGTATAAGTTTCTAAAGTAAGAACAAATTAGAAACTAAAACCTTCACTTTCTTAGCAATGTTGCACGTTCTTTTTGTTTGTATAGCTTTGAGAATGAGTTGGAGACAACTTGAAACTCGACTCAGTTTGTGCAAAAAGAACGTGCAACATTATTAAGATAAGGGAAGTTTTTAGTTTCTAATTTGTTCTTACTTTAGAATCTTGTTGCTTCACTGTTAATAGCTTCAATTTTCCTTATTTGGGTATAAGTATTTGATTTTCCAGTAGAGTGCAGCTGATCAGAGCTCAGCATGCCAAAATTCACTGCATGCAGAAATCAGCTCTCTGGAAACCCCAGTTAGAATTCCATGTACTCCATTTGCAGAACATTCGGGAGTAGAAGGCTTGCCCAAAACTCCATTGAAGTACTAAGTCCCTAAAACCTAGTGAAGGGAATGGCTTCATTTCCAAAGGCACAGCAACACCCTTAGAGAGGAAGTTCTGAGAAGTGCTTTTACAGAAATGGCCATTCTAGTTAGGATGTATGCTAGAGGGAGCATCACAGCTTTTACAGAATTTAGAGAAAATCAAACATGCTTGTGATTGATTTAAGTAGATTACTGTGTAGTTGGTGTTTATGTGTTTTCAACAAGTGAAATGTGTCCAACTGCATGGGAAATTATAAAAGTAGCAGCAAATTCTATATGCTCTAAGTTCTCAAAGGATGAAGATTTGAAAGAACAGTGGTTAAAAGCCATTAAAGGATAGAATTTTTTCTAACCAGAAACTTAGAGGCAAGTACAATATTTGCTTTAATGTTCCCAATCTATATGTGTATAAAATTATAATGTAATAACTGCACAATGGCTCATGTTTGCCGAAAAGTTTATGTAGTCTTTTGCAAGTATCACAGTTCATAATGTATTCACAAGTATATGTGTAATGCATCCACTTTCTGTGCTAATGTTTTAGTTTAACTTGGAACAGTCTAAGTCAACAAGGCTTGTGCTTTGCCAAAGTAACAACTGAGCAATGTTATCCATTTGTACATTTCACTGTACACTATTTCCTTTGTTGCTCTTTCTTGTGTGATCATACCAGTTTACTTTTGTGTTTAATCAACTCAAACGGTAATTTTGAGTACTAAATGTCTGAAGCAGATCCAGCATCAACACCACAAATTCTTGTAAATAGTAAAATAATAAGCCACATGTGTAGCCTTTTACTTCAGCCACTGGCTAACATGCATAAAACAACTGCGGAAACTCAACCCATGGGCTTCTATGATATAATTTGAAATAAATCAAAAGTCCTATTGATGTCCTCAATAAAAATGTCATTTGAGAGCTCATGATAAAGTGAGCAAGTAACACCTATGATGGATAATAATTATGGAGTCAACTCGAAACTTTAGTCAGCTTTGCACCAAAGAACTTGCAATATTACTGAGACAAGTGAAGTTTTTAGTTTCTAATTTGTTCTTACTTTAGAATCTTGTTGTTTCACTGTTAATGGCTTCAATTTCCTTAATTAACCTAATTTATTATTTATTTATGCCAACAAACTTACTGTTGGTGCTTTTAAATACACAAGTCGTGTGTGGGCAATGTTTGAGAGTAGAATTGGAACTGAAAACTTCAGTGCTACAGCTGGTATTTGAACCACAGACCTTCTGCTTGCCATGCGTGCTGTGGTCTACTGGGAAAAATACAAATCAAAAGCAGCCGTGTGTGAAACAGAAGGGCTGTGGTTCAAATCCCGGCTGCTGCATTGAATTTTGCAGTTCCGATTCTACATCTCAAACACCTAATTTAACCAAATCTAACAAAGTCAAACAAAGATTATTTTCCAAAACCATTCCAATTGCTATTTCTGGAACTCCAGTTGATTTTTAAATGTATGTCCGACATTTAAATATAAACCTGATGATATTTTTCTTAATTGCAACAATCTTTTTCTTAAGATGGAGTTAAATATTAAGGTTATTGATAATTTTTCTGTAATATTTATCAATTTTTCTTTTTAAATCCAGGCCTCTTATCATATTTGCATGGGCATTATTTGTGGAATGAAGAATAAAAAAAAAAAGACATACCACACAGAACAATAATAGATACGGCCTATCAACAAAAGTAGGAGGCTACATTATGAGAAAAAGAATGTGTTTGGGAAAAAAACAGGTGCACTTAAGTGGAAAAGAGACTGCTGGTGCTTTTTGGAACTAGTTGGAATACTTGTCATCACTTTTATGTTTACTTTTATCTGTTAAATATTTCTGTTTAGTAATTCGGAGTATTTTCCTTTTGCATCATGCAGCTTTTATAAAATATTAAATAACTTTTAAATGAACTCCACATGTTTAAAACTCTAAACATACCAAGAAAAAGGCTGAATATTTGTTTAACATTTCTATTTGCTTGAAAGGAAGTATTTATGGAATGAATCCGTTTAGCCATTCATTTCCCCATTCCAGCCACTAACAAATAATATTCAAAGCTTTCTACATTTTATACCCAAGCCATAGTAATAATATTACAGCAAAGTTCCTTGCTGCATTTACCTGCAATATGCCAAATTTTCTGTGTGACCTATACAATTATTTTAGGTTTAATATATTTCTTTTGTGATCATATACATGGGTTTATTTTTATCCCATATTTTCATGTTTATGCAGGGCTTTATTCTATTCGAGGGAGTGGGTGAGAATTTGTTGGGGCTGTCCCTTTTGAATTCTGAAGTGACTACTTTAGATTTAAATAACTTGATGCTACTAATATCCTTGACAACATGAGTGTGATTATAATTAAAATTTCATGTTTTCTGCAAGTCAAAATGTAGAATAAAAGGAATAGAAGTAAACTTTTCTCTTAAAGGAACAAGATATATTCAATGCCACAGCTGGGATTTAAACCACAGACCCTCCGCTTTTCAGTTCCAATTCTACCTCTCAAACATTGCCCATATATGGCTTGAGTGTTTAAAAAAAAAACACCATCAGTAAGTTTGTTGGCATAAATAAATAATGTAACTGAAAGTTTAGTTTACCATCTACAGAGGTATTTTTAGACTTGGCAAATGACCTTGCTACCTTCTGCATGAATGACATCATGCAAATTGATGATGGGGGTAATGTCTCTGTTTCCTTCCTTGAAATAAACAAAACACTGCTGAAAGTTCGAGGTGGCACTGTACTGTACTTATGGTTTTAGAATTACAAAAGTGAACTTGATTATAAACAGCTATCCAATTATTATTTATTTATGCCAACAAACTTACTGTTGGTGTTTATAAACACATAAGCTGTGGGCGGGTAATGTTTGAGAGGTAGAACTGGAACTTAAAAATTCTATGCCACAGCTGGGATTTGAACCACAGACCCTCCACTTACCAGGTGTGTGCTCTAATCATTAAGCTACTGTGACAACCTTCCAGAATGACAATGAATTACAATAGCTTGATGGGTAGAGCACCCCCTGGTAAGTGGAGGGTCTGTGGTTCAAATCCCAGCTGTGGCACTGAATTTTTAAGTTCCAATTCTACCTCTCAAACTGTGCAATTCTTCACATCTAAAATATACCTTTGTACTGGGTAAAGCAATAGACCTTCAAACCTTCCTAACAAATGTTTGTACTGTGTCCATATTATTAGCGGCAAGCTTTTGGTTTCATGACAATGGTCTGCTGACTGCATATGATCTGATTAAATATTGAAGGTCAGCCTTTTGTTACTGTGAGGGAGAATGCAGTATGTTGTATATGTATATTAATTAAAATTTACCTTTACTATTCACACTGTATAGTAGATAATAGAAATTATTACAATCAAGTTTAACGATAAAAAAAGAAAAAAATGAGTTATACAGAATGTCTAGTTATTGGGATTCTACTGTAAAATCTCTTTGTTAAATGACAATTCTATAATGAAGAACAGAAGAGAAATACAGCACTTTCTGGGATAAAACTATAATTCTATACACACGTCAATTGATAATAATGCATACAGCAATAGGTTTTATTTACTTGTATCTGAGGATGTCATAATATGAAACAAATTAAGAGGAAACCATGCGATGAAAGCAATAATGACAGCCATTCACTGTTTATAGGTCCAAGATTAGAGCTATAGCGATACTCCATCGATTAGCATTGTAGATCAGTCTTGCAACACATTTCAGAGGCAAATGAACACTTTAGCACTAACGAAACCTGTAAGTGCATTCTTGCAACCCAGCATAAGTGTAACATAAATGCATTGAAAAGCAAACTGACATTTGCTGTAACCAATAAAAATCACTGTGTCCTATCAAGTACTATTAAAACTGTAAACTATTACAAATATGAGTGTTAATATTAGTTGGAACCCACCACCAGCACATGAACACATTTTATGTTAATTAACATAAGCTTGCTAATCAAGATGCTTTGGAAAGTTTAAGGGGGAAATGCAAAACTGTCTTCAGTGTTAAATTTATAAATTTAGTCCACAAATAACACTTCAATATTGAAGTGAAGTGTGAGTCTCTAATTACTTTGTGTTATTTGTGGATCAAATTGCTTCACTGTTAATAGCTTCAGGTGTGTATATTATAAATTTAGATTTACTTTTTTAAAAATGCTACCCAGTATATTGGAAAACTGAATTTTGACTTGAAAATTAAGTGTCACGGCCAAGACTTGAACTATTGATCAACTTTTTGTTTCTATGGACCTACTACTGAGTTACCGTGATGCAGTTAACCCTCTCATCTGATTCAAGTATCCCTATAAACCTTCAGGTCAATCTTAATACTCGAACTATCATTCCTCAAAGGCAACTGTTAGAAGTACTTTATTTTGCTTTTTGAGCTTTTATAGTTAACCAGTATTAAGGTTAATTTATCTTTAATATTAATAACAGCTCTTTCAACTATTTTGAATCAGACCTGAAAAATTCAATGCTATGCCCATAAAGCTATCATTTCATATAAGCATTTAACTGCTAGTGAACCTATTTTTACAAAGTTGAATTAACTTTGGTTTGCTCCTATTCAGATTTTTTTAAATTTGGGTTTTGTTTTCTAAGAAAATCAGGCAGCTAGAACTTTACGAACATATTAAATGAACTTTTAGGCTATGTAATGAGATGGTGGATTATGCATTGTAAAACATAAGTAACCTTTCAACCTTACTCTAAACATGGCCTTGTGTGAAAGAACAATTACATTGATGGACGTCATAGAGATTATCTGTAAAGCCCTGGACTTAAAATACTTACAAGATTCTAAATTGCTATTGGGACATACTACCTTAAATGTGATTCCAGATCTCTCTGTGATTTACCCGGAAAATGAAACTCAGTTGAAGTATTTACGATGGCAGGCTGATAAGTTCTTGGCTTCACTAAGAGATTGCAGCACTACTCACATGATATTTTCCCCTTATGTTGGTATACATGTTAGTATAGATACCAAGTAAAATTGCAAGTCACTCCAGGCAGCTGTTGACACAGGCAGTCATTTCAAACAGTTGTCATGCATATGGTGTTGAAAATGGCAGGAGTAGTGCGCAGTGATGAAATTCTTCATAAAAGAAGGTTTAAGATCAACCAAAATTCATTTGTGGCTTGTAAATGTGTGTGGCAACTCTTTACCTTCAATTTCCATGGCGAAGAAATGGGTGGCCAAGTTTAAACGTAGCCATAAAGTGTCAAAGATGACCCATATAAAAAACATCCAAAAACTGCAACAACACTGGAAATCATAAAAAAAAAGTGCATGATATGATTTTGGAAGATAGGTGTAAAAGGTGCACGCAATTACTAGTGCTCTAGGGATATCAAAGGAATGTGTTGGTCACATCTTGCTCCAGAAATTGAACATGAAAACACTTTGGGAAAGATGGGTACTGGGTGTGTTCACTGTAGATCACAAATGCATTCGCACAACACTTTCCGAAAAGTGCTTGATGCGTTTTAAGGAATAAAAAGTGACTTTTTGCATCAATACTTGACAATGGATGAAACATGGATTCATGCACCTTTGTAAACCAATCTTCCAAAATCATATCAAGCACCTTTTCAACGATTTCCGGTGTGGTTGCAGTTTTTGGACAATCTTCGCATGGCTCATCTTGGACACTTACATGGCCACATTTAAACTCAGTCCCCATTTCTTCATGGTGGAAATTGAAGGTGAAGAGTCACTACATACATTTACAGGTTGCAAATGAATTTTGGTCTGTATTAAACCTTATTTTATGAAGCATTTTATCACCTCCACTGGTGGGCAAATCCTAATTGATCCAAAACATTTTCCTGCACATCATCCCATCAGTCTCATCTCAGAGGTTAAACCCAAAGCGGCTTGGTATTGCAGTGTTTACACCTGAACAGTAATGACCCCATTCTACCAGGACATCGTCTGGTGTCTTGCACTGCATCATACTCCCATTTTCTTCATTTTCACAACTGCTTTAAATGACTTCATTGCTGCCTGGAATGACTTGCAATTTTATTGGCATCTTCTAACATGTATTCCAATGTAAGGAGAAAATATAATGCAAGTAGTGCTGCAATCTCTGGACAAGGCTAAGAACTTATCAGTCTGCCCTTGTAATGTCCTATTGGCATATTGCCACGGCAGCTCAGATGGTAAGAGCAGCCGTGCATAGAGTGAAAGATTCATGATTCAAATTCCGACTATAGCATTGAATTTCTCTGATTCACCTTTTAGCACCTTTCAGCCTTTGAGCAAATATTTTTTAAAATTTTATGTAAAAACTTTTAGAAAATATTTTTATGAAATTAAAATTCATAAAAGCAGATTCACTGTGAAGCCACATGCTTGTGTCAAACACATAAACAATTTCAAAAAAGAGTACCCAATAATTAGGAAATTTAACACTAGACAAATGTAACCTATGTTTTATGGCTGCTACAACTCAATAAATGTCTTGCCTGTTCATTGTAAAACTAGTTTATGCTTACTCCAGCAAAGTAATCACATGCACACAGACTGCCTCTGTGGTTGAGTGGTCAGCATTCTGACTTTGCAACCCAAAGACCATGGATTTATTTTCTGTCTGTGGCAAGGAAGTTTTCTTCATCCAGAATCAGTCCCTGTCCCTCATAGAGTCTACAAGTATAAATGTGCAAGAGAATAAGAGTGTGTTTAATAGTTAAAAAGTGAGGAAACCAACGTTAAGAAAGCCTACAGTTCAGCAGGCAGTATTGCTATCAATTGTTTCTTGAGTCAAAACCCCAATATCACCAAAAAAATTAAATGGGCCTACAGAAATGAAAAAACAAACAAATGGATAAAAGATAATAATATTACTCCATGATGACAGTAGTGATGGCTAGCCAACAGAGGTAATACAATTAAAAGGATGAAAAAAGAATGTTTAGGAATGAGTAAGTGTAGGCTTTCAAGACCAGAGTTGATAATTCTAGAAGAAACTTCTGGGCTGATTTGCCATGTAACTGGGTCCAGATTATTATTTATTTATGCCAACAAACTTACTATTGAGTTTTTAAACACACAAGCCATGTGTGGGCAATGTTTGAGAGGTAGAACTGGAGCTGAAAAATTCAATGCCACAGCTGAGATTTGAACCACAGACACTCAGCTTACCAGATGGGTGCTCTAACCATTAAGCTACTATGACAGCCTGCCAGAATGACATTGAATTCTCCAACCAATTCATATTTCTCCCAGTAAACCACAAAAGCCGTCTCACATCAGAGGCAACAACTGGGTCCAATGTTTCATCCACAACTGCATTGATGGATATCATCAATGGCGTGGGCAAAGTCTTCTCAGGGTTCAGTTACATCTGAAGCACTTCCTGCCTCTGCAAGGTGCACCTAATACCACAAGAACTTTACCATCTGGAACAAGCCTAACAAGCTAATGGCTACTCTGCCCAGGGAGTAAGGAGAGCCTTCCGACTACCCAGACATCAGCTGACTTAGACTAAGACAATCCCACATAAGTGCCAAGGTACGGTACTCCTTCCTTATGTTAGAAACTCAGGATTGAACCCTTGCTACTATGCCATAATATCAAGGCTATCTTCAAACCTATTAAACAGCTCAACAGTTTACTATACTCAGCTGAGGACCAAGGGACCCCCTCTCCTCAGCTGGCATATACAGGATTCCTTGTTCGTGCGGTACAGTGTATATTGGCTCGACATTACATAGCGTCAACACCAGGCTGACTGAACATAAGAGATGCTACTGTTTAGGGCAATTTGAGAAGTCAGTGGTTGCCAAACATGCCACAGAAGTGGAGGGGGAACACTCATCAAGTTTGAAGATACCAATATTCTCTCAACCATTTCACATTACCATGCTCAACTACAGTATGAAGCTATAGAAATTTATAAGCAACTCAACAATTTTAACAAGAAGGAAGAATCCCTTAAGCTCAATAGAACTTGGTATACCATCATTGATGATGTTAAACAACAATTCAGACAGTGAAATGATATGAATCAATCAGGAACTAGCACTGACCTAGAAGCAGCTAGGCCCCTCCCACCAGCCATACTGCCTCAGCTGGCCCAGAGCCAATCAGAGATCACCCCTCTCTACATAAATACTGCATCCCCGATAGTTAACACTTCAGATGCAACTGAATCTTCACCGAGAAGACTTTGCCTGCACCACCAATGATGTCCACCGCTGCTGTGGATGAAATGTCTGGACCCAGCTACTCTAACATACCATGGAAAATCAGTCTGGAGGTTTCTTATAAAATTAATGTTTAGGAACTTTGCTTACTGAAGTATGGTCACCATCTGCTGCTGTATAATATTCAAATAAGCTTTGTTAGTCAGTCAATTAATACATTTTGTCTACACACGAAGGGTATCTATCTTAAGTGAGATGACCAGAGAACTTTACATGCATATGGAAAGGAGCAGGACACAAGAAAAAGTAGATATAGATGGAGTATTTTTAACATAAAAGGTCTTTGTTATATAAAACATTTTTATTAGTAGTATTTTACATTTCTCTGAAAATCCAATAAATTAAGTTCTACAGTTATCATTGTTTATGCTTAGCATGTGTATAAGACACTTACAGTCTTCCGAAGGCAATTAGTATGACATGGCAAAACCTGAGTATGAAACTTATTAAAAAGAAGTTACATGTAACCATTACATCATTTTCTCCACCTACAAGCATACTACTGCTACTCAAATAAATAAATGCTTGCACTTTCATCTGTCTCATGTCAACAGCTCAATAACTCTTGCATGGGACTGGGACTAATTTCAGTTAGGTAATTTTTTTTTTGGTAGTGTTTAATGCCCGCGTTTACTACTACAACACTGCAGGCAGCAATACTGATGATACATGGAATGAAGATGGAGCACCAGTGGAATGAGATGGCGGGGGAAACCAGAGAACCCGGAGGAAACCTGCCCCAGCGACGCTTTGTCCACCAAGAATCCCACATGCAGTTGCCTGGGATCGAACCTGGGCAGCTTTGGTGAGTTAGGTAATGTAGATGGTTAAAACAACAGCCAAATGTTATAAAACAAGCCAATTTATGTTGTGCATGAACTCATGTGAAACCAAAGAATGGGTCCTAACATTTCATATCTGCTATTTATGCCTTGGAGAATTAAGAGCAATCTAGTTATAAAACTTGGTTACTACTCTGTTATTTTAGTTATTAGCAGTGTCTTACATGGCAGCGCTGCACCTCATCTGTGCTGTCTAATCTCCTACCTTACAGCAGATGCTATAACTATCACATACCTTCTGCTGTACAAATACAGGAACAGTAGAATCCCAATAACTCAACCCTTAGTAACTCAACATTCTGTGTAACTCGACATCTTTTATTTTAATATTTTTGTTTTTTATGATTAAACTTGACTAATAATTTCTATAATCCGCTATGCTGTATAAATAGTATAGATACATTAGTATTTAAACACACAAGCCGTGTGTGAGCAATGCTTGAGAGGTAGAATTGGAACTGAAAAATTCAATGCCATAGCTGGGATTTCAGCCACAGAACCTCCGCTTACCAGGTGGATGCTCTAACCATTAAGCTACTGTAACAACCTACCAGAATGACATTGAATTCTCCAACTGATTCGTATTTTTCTCCTGGTAAACCACAAAGGCAGTCTCACATCAGAGACAATTACCCCAATGGCAACTTACTATTATAAGTACTTTATGTCCCGGATTAAATAACCTTTAGATGGTAATTAGCTAGTGTGTTTGTTGGCATAAATAAATACTAATTACCATTTAATCCCTGACTGAGTAATGATCATCTGCTGTTAAGCATATAATCAGATGAGTTTGACTCCCTGTCACTGATTGATCATGTCGGTCTGCTGACAGACTGACCACTGCTCACTCCTATACGAATCCTTCTGAGCAGTGCAGAATCATGTGAAAAATCAGGTACAATGCCTACTTCTACACCTACAAGCTTACAGGAAACATCATTATATTTGTATAGTTTGAGTTTTAATGATTGAATTACCTAATGTGCAGTGAACAGTACTGCTCTCCCCATTGAGCTGCCATGGCAACTTACCGATGTGATGTTGGGTTCTTCAACTGATTTGTGCTTTTCCCAGTGGACCATGGGAGGGAGTCTCGCATTGGAGAAGAGTGCCCCAAGGGTGACTTACAACCATGGCTACTTTGTGTCCCAGGACTGAATAACCTTTAGATGGTAGTTATTGTTTATTTATGCCAACAAACTTGCTGCTGGTGTTTTTTTTTTTTTTCCCCTTTTTTTTGGGAAACATGGGCCGTGGGTGGACAGTGTTTGGGGGCTGGAGCCAGAATTCAAAAATTCAATGCCACAGCTGGGATTTGCACCACAGAATTGAATTTTTCAGTTCAGTTCTGATTCTGCCTCTCAAGCATTGCTCATGCACAGCTTGTGTGTTTGGAAGGAACACCAGCATGGATGAGTGATAGTTGCCATCTAAAGATTATATAGTCCCATGACGTGGGGAACTTGGAATTGCAAGTCGCCCTTGGAGTGTTTGTCTCTGATGTCAGACTCCCTTTGTGGTCCGTTGGGGAGGGAAAGGGTGCGGGTCAGTTGGAGGATTGTCATTGTGGCTTAATGGTTGGAGTGGCCGCACATGGGGTGGAGGTCTGTGGTTCAAATCCCAGCTGTGGCATTAAATTTTTCAAATTTGATTCTGCCTCTCAGGTATTGCCCACTTATGGTTTGTGTGTAAAAAAAAAAACACCAGCAGTAAGTTTGTTGGCATAAATAAATAACAGTCATTCCTATATGTTATGTTAGTTCACGTAATTATTTTATAGGTGAATATTCGGATATTGTTTAGAACAGCTTACGCAAGCACTTGGTCAGAATTTCGGCAAAGTCCCACTCGGCAGTATGTACAAATGGTCACGAAAGTTGCCGAAGTTGCTGTGTTAATGCAGCGCTGCCAACAGCAGTATGTCCCTAGGAGTTTGTTGCCAATAGTAAGTGTGAATGTTTTTGCGGGAGTCGGCAGTATGCTGTTGACCTTCCTAGAAGCAAGTAGCGCAATGGCTAGGTTTATCAGTATATTGGATTAAGCTATTATAAATAAAAAAGAACGATAATTAATAAAAATAATATAAATATAATAATATAATACTACAAAATATAATATATATAAATAATATATAATATAATAATATTAAATAAACTTACAATAAAATAATATAATATAAAATAAATAAAAAAGAACGATAAATAATAATATAAATATAATAATATAATAAATATAATATATAATATATATATAATATAAATCTAATAACATTAAAAATAATAATATAAAATAAAATAGATAAACAAAACAACGATAAATAGTAAACATAATAAAAATATAACAATATAATAAATATAATAACATTATATAATAAAATAATAATATAAAATAAAAAAAAGAACGATAAATAATAAACATAATAAAAATATAATAAAAAAATATAATATAATAAATATAATAGCATTAAATAATAATAATATAAAATAAAATAAATAAACAAAAAAAGATAAAAGATAAAGATAAAATAAAGATAGATAAAGATAAAAGATAAAGGTAAAAGATAAAATAAATAAACAAAAAAAGAACAATAAATAATAAACATAATAAAAATATAATAATATTAATATATTATAATATAAATATAATAAACATAAGTATAATATATAGTATTATATATAAATAATAATATATAATATAAATGTAATAATAATAATCATCATAAGGTTCCTGAGAACCTTCAGCTAGCTTTGGGTGATCAACAATATCACAAGAAAATCATCAAGGCACGCAAAGTTAATGTTTAAATGTTTAAATTCAATGTAAACTTCATGATTTGTTTTTTTGTTTCCTCCTAATAAATAAATAAATTTAAAAAAATAATAATATAATAAAAATAATAATATAATAAAATAATATAATAATAAAGAACGAGCCAGCGTATCGTGGACCCAGTAACAAGGCAATAAGGATAATGTACACAATAATTTGCACTAGCGATATATCTGTGTGAGCAAGAGCAAAATAATGTACACAATGAGCAAAATAATAATGTACAGAATCCACAACAATAGTATAAGAGCAAAATAATGTACACAATGAGCAAAAAAATAATGTACAGAATCCACAGCAATAGTATGGAGTTGCGCTAGGCGATAGCGGTGTATGTCTGTGGCGGCAACGACGCGAGTGAGTGCATTTGTGTTTAATGTGTTGGCAACGAAAACTAGTGTAGTGTAAAAAGCAATGTTGGCAGATGTGAAAATCGTCTGCTAGTCATGCAGTGAAATCTAGTGGGCGATTGTGAAACTACTGTCAGCGCATGCGCAGTAAGTAAGTTCGGACTTATAATCTGGCTGGCAAGTGGAAAGTGAGCTGTTCTAAACATGAGCCGAATATTCTATATGTTTGCAAATTTAGTTTAATTTCTTGTGTAAACTGTATATGCTTGCTCACGTTTTCTCTTTTTTCAGTGAATGCAAATTTAAGTTTGTGCACCGCATTTTGAATTTACTTTAAAAAGCAAACAGTTTTAATTTTTTTCAGTTAGTACATATGCACACAAAAACAAATTTTAGTACAGTCAACTGTCTAATCGTCCAAGCATTTCTCTTTACATTGTTGTGAGGCAGGCAGGGAGAATTGCCAGCTCTTGTGTGTGTGGTAACCCAAGCTTAAAACACTGTATGAGCAACCAAGTTTGATAACTAGTAAGCACATACTAGAAATGTTTTAGAAATAGTTCATGGCACAAAAAAATCAATGTATTTTAACATTTCCTTAGTGTCTGTACCTTTCATACTCTCTCTTATTATATAAAATTCCACAACGTTGAAAAATTTGTAACAGGCTTTTTACAGAATATTCAACATAATGCATAGTATCAGTCCATTACCTCAAATTTAAGATAGTTTAATAAAACAGAGCCACTTTTTAAAAAATTAGTTAAAATATTTTGATGTAAATGGTTTTATGAATGCAGCATCCTTTACTAATTTTTTTTTTTTCATTTTATTCAGGGACTATAAAATACTATCTCCTTTCTTGGAAGTTTGAAAACAGTGCTGTAATAATCAATTTAAACCAAAAAGGTGAGTCAATAACACTACAAAACACTTAATAAAGTGTATATAGGAAAAACCAAAAGAAAATTAGGAATATGATCCAAGGAATACTTTAGAAACGTAAAAAACAAACAGTTGGAAAAATCAGCAGTTGTCACTCACTTTTGGACAGAAAACCACAACATAAAGTCAGAACTGAAGCTCCTCAAACACGTAACAGGAAAAAAAGAGCTGTCCACGTGGGAACAAATCTTCATTTTGAAAAATAGAAACAGAGTATACAATTTCGACATCCCCAAGCAAGTTCCTTGAACCACCACCAGAGGAGACATCAGAGAAAACATCACCATCCACACCAGGGAGAACCAGTCGATGTCCGGTTGATAATGGAGGAAAGTCAAGCCTTCAAAATATGTTCCGGTAAATTGTAAGTAAGTTTGAGAGGTAGAACTGGAACTTAAAAACTCAATGCCACAACTGGGATTTGAACCACAGACCTTCCGCTTACCAGGCGTAGTGTTATTAATCGACTCACCTTTTTGGTTTAAACTATAAAATACATTTAAATTCCTGGTAAATTCTTGATAGTGAATGTTCTCTTGAAAGTTTCTTACTCAAGTAATACCTATATTTTAAACATATCACTTTCACCACCACTTGTGAAGATATAAATGATTTAGTATGAGATTCTGCATGCTTCAGTCTAGCAAAAGCCATGGAAGGCAATGCAATGTAATAAATTGTAAATCTACAAGGATCTGGAATGAGGTTATTGATCCAAGCTGCCTTACAGGGATTCTGAGGTGGTTAGTATTACAAGTGTTGAATTTACTTATAACAACACACCTGTCGATGGTGAAGTTCATGGAGGTAAAGAGTACTAAGGCTCATGTCTGCAGCTGTCAGCTCCAGAGGATCACTTTCAGGAACCAGATCTGGTCCACTTGGACCAAATACAGAGGCACCCATGGAGTTTCCTGGTAGGCCTTGCTGTAAACTACAATCACTCTATGTTATTTGGACATATTTTTATATGAAAATTAGCCAATAACCTAAAAAGTTTATTTTTTATTACAAAAACTATTTGTCACACACTGAAAATAATAACAACTAAGTTTGTTCAAGTCTTTGCACAGCATGCATATAAATGTTTACTACCATTAGATCAAAACTACTGCGCCAGCCTCATTTTATGTGTTGCAAAATGTAAACTTGAGAAAAATTGAGTTTTTGGAAAACATGCATTTCAAATATTTTTATCCAGTATCCTCAGAACTGACTTATAGTGTTACAGTATGATATCAAACAGTGGAACTTGACCCAAACACAGCTTACAGTGTTATGATATGTACTTACTGTAAATCATTATTTGTTTAAAAAAAAGAGGCTACAGTAATATTTCCAAAACTGTTTCAAAATAGGTATCACACTGGGTGCTTTCTACCTGCCCCATTAACTTCCAGGCATACCATACCTCTGGTTATTTTGCCTGAACCCTCCCTGTCCTTATCCACAGGCGAGATAGAAGCACCCAGCAGGTCTAGCCACACTCCATCAACCAGCATGATTCCGTTCGTGAAACAGTGGCTGTTGTAATGCAGAGCAAGGTTTAATTCCTACTGAGAGAGTACGACTTGCTATGTATATCTGGGACCATGTCTACCAATAGACTGTGAGTGTTGCATCATTTCATAAAATTAAAATCACCCTGCTGTTTTCAGAGATGAGGCAAATACTCTATTGGAAAGGGTTGAGCGAGACTGAAAAATTGAATGCCATGACCGGGATTTGAAATACGGATCTACTGGTTACCGTCCGGCTGCTCTATTACTTGAGAGGTAGAACTGGAACTGAAAAATTCAATGCCACAGCTGGGATTTGAACCACAGGCCCTCTGCTTACCAGGCGGGTCTCTAGTGCCTGATTAGCGAAGGGTCTGTGGTTCAAATCCCAGCTGTGGCATTGAATTTTTCAGTTCCAATTCTACCTCTCAAACATTGCCCACACATGGCTTGTGTGTTTAAAAACACCAACTATAAGTTTGTTGACATAAACAATAATGATTACTCTATTACTTATTAAGATAAGTAAAGCCTATACCTCCAAGATTTGTTACAGCTGTTAGAACTGTATTGCTTCACTGTTAATAGCTTCAGTTTTTTCATAATATACTCTGTTACCAATTAATAATAACTTAAAAACCTTTTCATCTGACAAATTCACGTGTTAACATAATGAAACATTGCAAAATACACTAAATGACATCGTCCTGTCATCATGAATTTCTTAGTCCCAGCAGATGGCAGACTATTACAGTGGTGACAGTGAAATCGAATCACTGTCATCTGTTGGCAAGTTATAGAAGGTAATACCGATTACTCTGTTCGGCCTGTCAGAGAAGTTGCCTATACATGAGGGTTAAGGGACATAGGGACTGAAATTTCAAAGTTCTGTAATATTTAAGCTACTGAGTTAAAATTGTGTGTAGGTTATAAGTAGGTCACTAGTAAGCTGTGTAGCAAGTGATGACTCTTTGCTTAATATTGTGCAGAGAAAACGAACAAAAATGTATATTTATTTATGCCAGCAAACTTACTGTTGGTGTTTTTAAACATACAAGACGTGTGTGGGCAATGTTTGAGGTAGAACTGGAACTTAAAAATTCAATGCCACATCCAGGATTTGAACCACAGACCCTCCACTTACTAGGCAGGTGCTCTAACCATTAAGCTACTGTGACATGCCAGAACGACACTGAATTTTCAAACCAGTTCGTATTTCTCTCAGTAAACCACAAACCACATCAGAGACAATTACCTCAATGGTGACTTACTATTGCAAGTACTTTATGTCCCAGGATTAAATAACCTTCAGATGGTATCTATTATTTATTTATTTATTGGCATTCAATTTTTAAGTTCCAGTTCTACCTCTCAAAAACGCATATATTTCACGAAATTACAAGAATTTCTCCATTTTGCAAATGTATGGGCATGGTGCTGTATGCAGAGAATTGGAAGCACTGTACAACTGGGCATTCAATGGTGGAACCTGACACTTTTTATATGAATTTTATTCCTGAAGTTCCTAGGTACATTTGTAAGTGAAAATCTAAAATTCATAAAATTTATCAGTTTTGGTCGTAATTTCAGTTATATTTTGCTAGAAAATCCACTAAGGTATTAAGGTATGAAAACTTGACATAATATTCACAAATTTAACATTTATATAGAAACTTGAGGCGACCACTGTTGCCACTGAACTGAATATTTTAGTATTCTGAAGCATGTGAAATGAGTATTAAATATATTAAAGTTTAAAACAATATATATGTATATTTATTATATATTTATTACATGGCTTTAGAACC
Source organism: Tenodera sinensis (assembly GCA_030765045.1). Taxonomy (NCBI): domain Eukaryota; kingdom Metazoa; phylum Arthropoda; class Insecta; order Mantodea; family Mantidae; genus Tenodera; species Tenodera sinensis. The sequence continues at coordinate 40,057,379 of CM060970.1, forward strand.
CATCCTAAAGGCAAATACCCCAGAACATTGGCCACACACTTTGCTTATAAAAAAGTAACTAGGTTCACATGTTTCAGGATAAATATAAAGAACTGCAAATGATGATAATAATATTCAAAATAAAACTGAGCTTACCTATACAAAAGACCCCTATCTGAAGAATGAATTGGGCCTTCTGCTCGACTGAGATATCCCCTAACCGTTGGAGTGTGTGGTGTTGTGTCCCCATGTGATTCTGGTGGGATAGTTGTGCCAGTTGCAAATGCTGCTTGGAAAGGTGAAGTAAAACCAATTGTAGGCTCTCCTATGTTTCCACCAGCTGCCATATTGCCACGGAATATGCTAGCCACCAGGCTGCTGAACTGCAAAGTGCAATTTTTCATGCAATTATTTTGTTAATGTTTTATACAACAGGTGTGTATTTGTGTAAATATATATGCAAAACTCTCTCTTCAACCCCCACCTCTCTCTCTCCACACATTACAGTTCAATTATACTACTTGCAAAAGTTAAAGGCACATGAACACTGGCCACTGCACAAGCAGAGTGCTGTTGCCAAGCGTAGTGCGTGTACCAGCGGAGACTCTGTACACAAGAGCGCGTGAGATGCACGTACCACTTTTGGCAGCGCTGGTAGGAGGGGCAAGCTTAGAATTCACTGGAGTCTGCAGTATGGCCCGCCTCCATATGCCTTTAACTTTTGCGAGGATTATAGATTCTACATTTTTTACATAGTTTCTGTCAATCTTATGTGGTTTACCAATTACAAAAGAATAAATGGAATTTGTTCAGAAAAGAGGTCTTCACAGGATATTCATAGAAAATTCAAGTATATACTATCTTAAACATATAGCATTTTAACAAAAATCATTAAAATCAGTTTTAAGACGAAAACTAATGGAAATATTTGCATGTAAAGAGTAATTTGGAATGGCAGATTTTTAAAAACTTTGCCCGGCATCCTTAAACAGTATCTGACTCCAATACAAAGTTTAGTAGCTGTCTAACGGTTAAATTGAAAAATATGTTGATATTTTTAAACACACTTTGCTCCAACTTACTCGTAATTATGTTAATTACAGAACTAGTTTCGGAGAGCGTTCTCTCCATCATTCAGCTGTTGATCGACTGGTTGAACATCAAATAACTGCCTCCCCTTTCTCTCATTGTCTGGTAAGCTGTTCTTATTGGGTAGTCGTAAGATGCCATCTATGATTGGTATGTCAAAATTCAAACAGTCGATCAACAGCTGAATGATGGAGAGAGCTCTCTCCAAAACTATCCTGTGATTAACATAATCATAAGTTGGAGCAGAATGTGTTTAGAAATATTGACATATTTTTCAATTTATCAACCTACTCCACTGTTTTAAACACTTCATTTTCATCAATTTTATATCTGACAATTTGTTTTTCACTTATGGGATTTCCTTTCTCTCTCAGAAGGATGCACGTACAGCCACGGACCATTTTCTAAAACTGCTTGTTTTGTTCAGTGGATCTCAAAACAGACACTTTCCAAGAAAATTTGATATATCAAATTTTTGGGTGGAATACTTCTCTGAGGTACAGCGAGAAGGTACCAGATGAATGAATAAGGGTATATACTGATGGCTCCCTGACTAACTTGGAAGATGGATCAGGGGAGACGGACCAGTACAGCAAAATCTTTTCCCAATACATTTCACCTGTAGCAGAAGCAACAAATTTTGAAGAAGGGCTAAAGACAATAGAAATCATGTTACGGAAGATTATATACAAACTCAACATAAGAAAAAATATAGTAATACTGATAGATTCAATACAAGCAAATAACTGGGTAACAACAAAACACTCTGATCACCCAAGGCTTCAGAACCATGCATAAAATTGAAGCGCAAGTTAAACATATATTACAATGGGTACCTTCACATATGGGATTAATGGGCAATGAGAAACGAGACCCTCTTGGCAAAGAAAGGCTCCAAAATCCAGCAAAGGACAACAAAAAAGATATCTCTACAAAGAAGGCAACAGGAGCTAAAACAGAAAGTACAACACAAAAGAAGAAAACAGAATAAGACCTTCAAAACAATAAATTCAAAGACATTGCTAAATTTGCAGAAAAATTAAACATATCCCAAGAAGAACAGTGGAAGCACTCTTCAGATTAGAAATAGACCATTACTGTGTAGATGATCACCTACATAGAATGGGAATCATCCCCAGAACTGATGGCTGTTCCTTGTGTGGAGAAAATGTTCTAAGCAAGGAGCACTTGCTGCACTGCAGGCAACTAGACCCTGAGAAATGGAATAGGAAGGACTTACTGGGACTCTATTGGGAAGCAAGAGAACTAATAGTGTAAACCAAGCTCAAGCCATTCGAAAACAACTTTGTCATGGTCAGGACTGGAACCATGGGTGTCCAGTTCAAGATGTTGTCTGTATGGTGTATTTCAAATTTCATGGCTTGGTGAATATTCTTCTTTATGTGTATTTTTTTCCCAATTTATCAGTTCAGCTGTAGTTTTTACATGTTTTAACAATTTGATATCCTGTTTTATGGTGTGCTGAGCTGACCAGAAATGATGGGCTATGGCTGATTTGTCAATTTGTTTAAGTTTTGTGTTTCTGATGTGTTCCTCCAGTCTTGTTTCCACGTTCCTTTTGGTTTGGCCAATGTGTACTTTTGGGCAATCTTTGTGTTTTATTTGATATACATTGGATTTTGAAGTGGCTGGTATTGTGCCTTTTAATGGATGGTTTAACAGGTTTCTCAGGTTGAATTTGTTGTAAGGGACTAGCTTAATGTTATGCTCCTGGAACAGTTTCTGGAATTTGTGGGATGTGACTGGAATGTGAATTTACTGCGTGTGGATTGTGGATTGATCCTCTATTCAGTGTTGTAATGTCTTTTATCTGTTTTTGTCTTTTGTATTTTCTTATGAGTCTGTCCACTAAATCTGTTTTGAGTCTGTTTCTTGTTGCTACTGTCCTAATGTGTTGGTGCTCTTTTTTAAATTCTTCCTTTGTCATTGGTCTGTTTGTTATCCTGTGTATTAAGCTGCAGAATATAGCATGTTGATGTGAACTTTGGGTTAAGGTTGTTTTCCTTGATAGCTGTCTGTCTGAGAGGGTTTTCCATAAATGCCATGAGGCAAAACAACAAAACAGAATTTGGTATTTACAGAAAACCCTCCTATCTATATAGTATGTAGCCCATATGCAGTATATCTTGTACACTTTATAGTAATCTGCCAGAGTCCATGCAAAACTTACCCCTGCTCCTAAAGAGGACACTGAATGCAATGAAGAGTACAATGGATTCACAGTGCTGACTCCAGTTGGACTGAGCAAGTTATTTGCATCTCTTCTTGCCTGATTTCGCAGAGCTGCCACAAAGTTTTCAGCATCTGCTGGTGGTTGCCACTCTGGATTGGTCAATGTAAAATGGACCAATGAGAGCTCCGTTTTCCCGTCTTCAGCCTGAAAATATAGTTATGAAGTAGTTTCACAATTTTCACTTTCACTCTAGTGTGAGTGACTTTCATGAACATTCATAAAACTTTCACTATTAGTGCATAACAAAGTTAACCATTAAAATTACTCTATTCATTGTTTCTAATGTAATAATAGCAGAGTACGAAATTATAGTTCATAATATTTAACATACAAGTAAATGTTTACACAATAAGGAATGTGAATTTTCTAAGTTTTATGGGTGCATAATTCTATAACTTTATAAGAAATTTTATACTATTTTTTTCAATAGAATTATAAATTTAAGTTTTCAGTCATAAAACTGATTACTGACATTTTGAAAGGAAATGAGATATTTAATGCACAACATGGCATCTGACTTTCATGTAGCACTATTGTCATAATCAGAGCGAGGCATTTCCATACCTTTCCGGTCCCAGGAGAGTACTGCAGGATGTAATCACATGGACATTAGGGCAAGATTAGGCACTGGCTGTTACACATAGCCCATCCAGGGTGCATAGAACAGTATAGTGCAGTACTTGCAAATAGAGAACCTAACTCTGGATTAATTGTGCAACTGAAATAAGTATGTATGTCTCAAGTGCAGGATTCCAATTATAAATTGATGTACAAAATTGTAGAGGAGTTAGATTCAAAACATTTCTCTACAGTGGAGAAAACATCACATGTAAGATGTGTTATCTAAGTTTTGTATTTGAGACACTGAAAATATATATTTTCATATATTGTAAAGGTTACAAAAATAAAGTTTATGTATGAATTTATGAGTGATATTGGTAAATAATGCAATCTGTCACATATAATTCAATTTTTCATTGTACTGCCCCTTTTACGTATCCCAATGTGCAATTTAATGGCTACCCTGGTCTCAACAGGCTACAAAAGTAATGTTTATGTATAAATTTATGGATGGTATAGGTAAAAAATTCAATCTGTCACATATAATACAATTTTTTTATTGCACTGTCCCTTTTATGTATCTCAATGTACAATTTAATGGCTACCCTGTAACCCTGCATGTAATTTCAAATTAACTGCTCATCTACAGATACATTTTACTTTGTACGCCACTGTATCTCATTTGATTGAGTCCGCATAAGAAGCAGCTTTCTTTGCATTGTCACTGCCCAGCATTTCATGGGTTACAGTCCATGTGCACTAAACCTGAAGAGGCAGGTATACAGAAATGCCTTGCTCTGGTCATAACTTCTCTTCCTCAAAGCAAAATTTCCCCTTCTATGAAGTATACTATTTACCTGTGTATACTGATTGGCAAGTGTAAGAGGAAGGCCCTCGCCAATACCAAGAGGAGCAGGAGGTACTGGGGATGTCACACTAGTCTGCCATGCTGGATTCCCATGTCGACGGATATCCATCTGTGCAAATGAACACACATCTCCCACACCCACTACCTCCACTGTGAAATTCCGATAAAAATCAACTATGTCCAGTGCTTTCGACCGCACGTGGAAACAAAGGACGAAAGGAGTTATCACAGGTGACAGCAACTCTTCTAGCAAATATACCTGCAATTATAAAGGTGTAATGAGGATTTCATTATTTTTAAAATTCTATACTTTAAATGCAATTTCAGTTGATTTTATTGCAATTAAATATGTGTAACTAAGTACTTCTCATTAATTAACAACAACAATGATGACGATGATGATAATGATAAAGGCAGTCTCACATCTGAGACAATTACCCCAATGGTAACTTACTATTGCAAGTACTTTATGTCCCGGGATTAAATAACCTTCAGATGGTTATGCCTTTGTGGTTTACCGGGAGAAATACGAACTGGTTTGAGAATTCAATGTCATTCTGGCAGGCTGTCACAGTAGCTTAATGGTTAGAGCACCCTAGTAAGCGGAGGTTCTGTGGTTCAAATCCCAGCTGTGGCATTGAATTTTTAAGTTCCAGTTCTACCTCTCAAACATTGCCCACACACGGCTTGTGTGTTTAAAAACACCAAGAGTAAGTTTGTTGGCATAAATAAATAATGTAAGAGGTTTAGGAGGTTGAATCAGAAACTTGGGTGTTTAAAAAAAATAAATAAAAAATTTAAAAAAACCACCAGCAGTAAGCTTGTTGGCATAAATAAATAAATAATGTAAGAGGTAATTATTATTTATTTATGCCAACAAACTTACTGTTGGTGTTTTTAAACACACAAGCCGTGTGTGGGCAAAGTTTAAGAGGTAGAACTGGAACTTAAAAATTCAATGCCACAACTGGGATTTGAACCACAGACCTTCCGCTTGCCGGGCGGACGCTCTACCACTGAGCTATTGTGACAAACTGCCAGAATGGCATTAAATTCTCAAGTCAATTCGTATTTTTTCCTGGTAAACCACAAAGGCAGTCTCACATCAGAGACAATTACCCCAATGGTGACTTACTATTGCAAGTACTTTGTATCCCAGGATTAAATAACCTTCACATGGTAATTATTATTTATTTATGCCAACAAACTTACTGTTGGTGTTTTTAAACACACAAGCCGTGTGTGGGCAAAGTTTAAGAGGTAGAACTGGAACTTAAAAATTCAATGCCACAACTGGGATTTGAACCACAGACCTCCGCTTGCCGGGCGGACGCTCTACCACTGAGCTATTGTGACAAACTGCCAGAATCCTGGGATACAAAGTACTTGCAATAGTAAGTCACCATTGGGGTAATTGTCTCTGATGTGAGACTGCCTTTGTGGTTTACCAGGAAAAAATATGAACTGACTTGAGAATTTAATGCCATTCTGGCAGTTTGTCACAATAGCTCAGTGGTAGAGCGTCCGCCCGGCAAGCGGAAGGTCTGTGGTTCAAATCCCAGTTGTGGCATTGAATTTTTAAGTTCCAGTTCTACCTCTTAAACTTTGCCCACACACGGCTTGTGTGTTTAAAAACACCAACAGTAAGTTTGTTGGCATAAATAAATAATAATTACCATGTGAAGGTTATTTAATCCTGGGATACAAAGTACTTGCAATAGTAAGTCACCATTGGGGTAATTGTCTCTGATGTGAGACTGCCTTTGTGGTTTACCAGGAAAAAATACGAACTGACTTGAGAATTTAATGCCATTCTGGCAGTTTGTCACAATAGCTCAGTGGTAGAGCGTCCGCCCGGCAAGCGGAAGGTCTGTGGTTCAAATCCCAGTTGTGGCATTGAATTTTTAAGTTCCAGTTCTACCTCTTAATGTAAGAGGTGTTTCACATAAGAGTCATAACTTTTGGAATGCTTGTTTTCATTTCAAATAAAGCATTACATTGTCACATACTTATCACTGCATCTTATTTAAAACATTCCTTTTGAACTACATATATAATGGTTTAATATTAATAACTATTCCATGCAGGTTTGTTATCTTGCCAAGGCATAAGCCTCTCAGATAAAACTGGCCAAATATCCAAGCCTTTAAACAGATCAAATGAAATCTTAATTACAGGGAATGTAAGTTTCTAGGTAATGTTTGCATACAGTGCAGTGAACAATAACCCCACTTTTTGCTGGAATTTTTTGGTGTCTTGCGCACTTGCAACAAAACATGTAAATTTGATACATGGCCAATGTTAGTTTTTGATAGAGCATTAGAATAGTTCATTGCACCACCAGTAGAAGCGGACTACTCAATCAACAAGTTATGCCACATTGTCACATACTCTTACTTTTACACACTGCAGGATTATTTAATTTCCATCCTGTATATGTTTTCTACACTTATATACCTGCTTTTTCATATGTATTTGTTCTATGTAATTTGCTTACCACCTCACTTCTAAAGAGCAGTCCCTACACAGAGCAATATGCTCATTGGGACCTTGACTGACTGACAGACTGACTGACCGATTAATAAAACAAATAAATAAATGAATGAACAAATCAATGAATGAATAAGTAAATAACTAAATAAATAAATAACTAAATAAATAAGTAAACAAATGAATAAATAAATAAATAAATAAATAAATAAATAAGTAAATAAATAAATAAATAAATAAATAAATAAATAAATAAATAAATAAATAAATAAGTAAGTAAGTAAGTAAATAAATAAATACATGATGCTTGGTAAGACACTTTTACTAGAGAAATTGTAAATAGTAATTCCTCTACATTCAGAAAATATTTATTTTAACAAATTTTGAGTTCGCTAACCAGCATTATCTTGGCAGACTGAAGCAGGCCAAACATTGTCAATGGCCAATAACAAACAAATGATATCCCAAAGTGCAAAATCAACTTTTCATTTTGCCATTGATATGATCGATATTCATTGTTCTTGTTCCTTGTGTATTGTGAACCAAAATACTGCACGCTGTTTTAGATACCATTATGGTTTCTGCTTTTGGGTTATTGTGAAACAGTTTTTATGTTATTCTTTACAACATAAGATGCATAATTATGTTATATACTTACAGCTTTATAATGAAAAAGTTGTGAGAATTCTTCACGAACTCTATTAGTATGTGCCTGACCACGCCAACTGTCAGGGAGGTAGTGTACATGAGCAAGAACTGCAGTCATCAGCTTCTCAGGACACCATACAAGATTCTCATCTGGGATAAAAACCCTAAAACCAACAAATATTTTACATGTAATTGTAGATATTTCATGAACACTATGGAAAAAGACATTTATATGCTGAATCAATTGATACTAAAGCTTATTATCTATTTCATAGCTATTCTATACTGTTTTGTGTTTACTTCTTGGTACTCATGACAAATGTTGGCAGAAATTATTTCAACACACATTAATATTACACAGGTAAATATAGGAAATCAAGACAAGAGATGAATGTTTGAAAAGTAAGTCACTTTATACTGCATATTTTTTGCATGACCACATGAGAAACACTTGAGAGGATTTTGCTTACAATATTATAAAGTTATTATAGAATTATATATATCTCACCTGCAAAATGCTAAGATGGCACCTAATACTGTAACTGTTGTCAATACATGCTCCACCGTAAGCACATCCTCATCATATACTGTGAGTATTACAAGAACAGCCAATAAAGCTCCAGCCACAAATGCTACATTCCTGAAAACAAGCAAAATTGTACATCACTGGGGTATATGAATGACACATGAATCTACAAAATATGAATATCTTAATTATAATGAAAACTGAGTCGGATTGAAGCACAAAACATTACTTACATATAATTAATCTTGACCGGTTTCAGTTGTTTAATTCTGATGTTGGAAGCAGATTGGGCTCTTGAAACTGGTCAAGATTAATTATATGTAAGTGATGTTTTGTGCTTCAATCCGACTTAGTTTTCATTATAATTTAAATTCACATCACTGTTACCAGCATATAAAAAGATACATAAATATCTCCAGTTTATAGGGCCGTACCATGCTTTACTTTCCAAAGACGTATCTTTCCAGACTTGTCTCTGAAAATTAGTTGAAATGATGTAGGCAGAATCAAACTGACCCGTGTGGAGCTGCCACTCCCATTGGGCACCTCCCAAGGTGGCGAATAGTGGAACGCTCACCAGATATGGCAGGTACTGGTACATATTAGATCTTTCGCTGTAGAAATTATTCAAGATGGCCACACCATGAAAAAGCTGCCAGAAATCTCTCTAGTCCAAGCTGTATGTAGATTGTGGATTGGATCTATTGTTCAGTGTTGCAAATTCACTTTCCATCCAAAGTTACACAACAAATTCCAGGATCATAACATTAAGCTAGCCCCTTACAACAGATTCAACCTGAGAAACCTGCTAAATCAACCATTAAAAGGCACAATACCAACCAACTCAAAATCTGGTGTTTATCAAATAAAATGCAAAGATTGCCCAAAAATATACATTGGCCAAACTAAAATGAATCTAGAAACAGGATTTACGGAACACATTAGAAACATAAAATTCAAATAAATTGAGAAATCAGCCATAGCCCATCACTTCTGGTCAACTCAGCACACCATAGAGCAGGATATCAAATTACTAAAACGTATAAAAACAACAGCGGAACTGATAATTTGGGAGAAAATAGATATATTGAAGAATGTTCATATAGCCATGAATTTTGATATACCATAAGCAGATAACATACTGAAGAATATATCCAGCAACCCAGATAGCAACACAGTCACTACCAAAACAGATGTTTCCTCTTCAACCTCCAGTCGAGAAATTGTTGACAATGAAGATGCTTGTCTTCAAAACACGTCCGGATAAAAGTAAGTTTAAATGAAACTATAAGTGTCTAAAGGTAGACTCATATACTTCTAAAATATTTGAAGTCTCACTGTCTATATCACTTTGTATGTATTAAGTGGAATGTTTATAAGAGTTTTTAGTGGATCCAACAATATCCCTCACACGAATTGGGATGTATTCTTCACCACTCTGTCCTCTATGTGATCTGCAAGAGGAAATGAACCGAGACCACCTTCAAATATGCCCGGCCACTTCTAGTGTCCCATTCGTCAGTGAAAAATATTGGGGAGCAAGAGGATTAATGACTTCATTGTCAGAAATCCAGCATTAGCTAACAACAGCAATATCCCTCACTGATTTAAAGAATGACATATATTATAACTAAAGCTAGGATTTTTATGTAATATCAACATGTAGAATAGGTATGTACATATTTAATGTAATAATATTATGTAAAATATGTACTATTATATAAAAAGTTTTAAAATATGTAATAATTTAATTCAATTTTTATATGTATGATGTATTAAACATATTACTTGAAGATTTCTCATTTTATTAATTATATTTTTACAAAATAAAGTGTGGTACAATAATTCATTATCCGATAGATAGTACTTTTCAGGTTTGTAGGTCGTGGTCCAGTCGATGAATTATCTGAATTGCCCAAGACTGCATTGGGCATCTTCAGAGAGTGACTCCTGGCTGGTTAACAACTAGAGGGCGATTAATGGAGCACCTGGCTTTTGTTTTTTAACCATTTCCTCCCCATAGAGGTGTCTAATATATAGTTGTTAACCAACCAGGAGTCACTCTCTGAAGATGCCCAACACAGTCTTGGGAAAAACGTCAGATAATTCATTGACTGGACCAAGGCCTACAAACCCCAAAACTACTATCTATTGGATTAATGCCAGCCATGAACGCCTGAGCATGTATAATAATTAATTATGTTGATATTACAGCACACTTAAACAAATTACATTATTATGAATTATGCCAATTTTTTATTTGCAAAACAGGCCACTGTTGAATGATTTGTGTGTTCCAGTACTTTGTAGAAATTAGAAGAGGTGTAGGACATTTTTCTCCATCCAGCTTACCAATCATAAGATTGGTAACATAGTAACCTTTCACATCCGTTGTTTCTGCCTATTATGGCATCACACATATGCCAATACTTCCTCACAACAGAAATGCAGGTAGCCTTTTCAGAGCATAGAATTGTTAGGTATCTGCCTCCCACAACACTTGTTTAAAATGTACGATATTAACAAGCAGGTACCTGGAGTTTGTACCATGTGGCAACCATAGCAGTGCACATGCCATAGAAAGCATTCCTTGCACTTGAAGACTGTTGCATTTGAGATAGAAAGGCTTGCTTTTTAGATGTTTGCAGTGCTTTATTCCTACTATGCAGGGCACTGTGCACATATTGGTCAAGTTGTGATTTCATTGAACATGTAATCCTTTTGAGGTACAATTGGAACTTAAAAATTAAAATCCCAGCTGTGGCATTGAATTTTTAAGTTCCAGTTCTACCACTCAAACATTGCCCACACACAGCTTGTGTGTTTAAAGAGAGAGACAGTAAGTTTGTTGGCATAAATAAATATTATCAAGAATAACTTGCTTCATTGACCTTGCATACTGATTAATACGAGGAAAATGACAATGTTTTCAATCGTCATGTACTAGACAGGCCAACAACAATTGAAATGGTAAACTTTTGTCGCATTGAAATCTTTTATTGCAGACTCCTAAAGCTCCCTCTCTCAGCAATTCCAACACAAAAAATGTAGTTAACAGGTGGATGAAACATTATGAGGTACTTTTATTTTGTTCTCTACAAAGATGCTTGGATAATCCGCAAACCAGATAATTCACACATGAACAATCAGGAATTAATCTATTTCAATTGAAAAAAAAAATTACAATAAGAGGCAGAATAAGTCATTTTACATAAAAAAAATAAAAATACGCAAAATAAATGTCATTATGCTCAAATATGTAAAATATGTAACAATAACATATCATTAAATGATAGATAAGGTTCTAATTCATGGACATTTATCAATTTTAGTTATACATAAGCAAAGGGAAAGAATATGTATTTACATAGAAATCCTAGCTATAAATATAACACATACGTAAAGGAAGCCAGGGTCATTGCATTGATATAAATATGCGAATATTAATAGTTAATTGTACTTACTTTGCAATAACAGTCATTAGTGGAGAAGTAAAAATATTCATATATTTAGAGGCAGGTCTGTAGGCTCTGTTAAGCCGAGCATTTAGTTCATGGTCAAGCTCATTGAAATGTCGAAGATATAGCTTCCCATACAGCGACCAGCACCGTGATCCTAAGCTGCCTGGTTCACGTTTTATTACCTGAAACACATTAAATAATTCATTTTTATACACTTCATAGGTAATTTACAGAAAACATTTTTTATATCTAAGCTTAATGAAAAGGATGCCTTATTATAAGAAAATGAACACTTACTTCAGCATAATTGAAGAATGAGTAGAGAATCTGCCAAAGTAAAATAAGTGGACAAAGCACAAAATTTGCAATGGCCACCCAAAGTATGTGCTTTGATAGATGTTGTGCTAACTCTTTTCGCTTTCCAACTTTCTTGTAATCTTCTTTTAGATGCCAGTTGTTTTCAAATGGAGCCCAAGGACCCCCTGAAACAAAAGAAATGCTTCAAAGCACTTCTGTTGCTGTTTTATTTAAACTAATCAGTATGACAGCTTTTAAACTAAAAACATAGTCTCCAGTGTGAAGAAAAGACTGAAGGTTTTATAAGCCTATAATCATTCACACCTTCCTATAATACAGAAATTATACATTTTCATAAGACCACCTTGGTTTCTTATCACAACATATATTTAACTCATAGAATACTTCTTTCCCTGATTACCCTCCCCTTATGTAGGACTTACAAGCCAGTGCCTAGGGTTAGACACCTATCGGGGAGCAGTGGGACCTCTGAACCAGAGTGAAGACCTGGAAGCAGGTGGTCAGCCAAGCACCAGGTATGATAGTGAGGAAGAGGATGATATGAAATGCAGACAAAATGGATGATTGGAAGAGTGATAATGGAGCAATTGGTGGAACCCACCCAGACACCGCTTCGTCCACCATGAATATCACATGTGGGTCCCGCCTAGGAGGTAGGTGAGCGGTCTAACCACTCAGTCACAGCACCGCCATTATACTTCCAGACTCAGGAAAGGATGAGGAATAATCCTGGCTGAAGAAAAATTCCTACCCCCCTGCCGGGAATCGAACCTGGGACCCCTTGTACAGCAGGCAGGTGCTCTACCAACTGCGCTACAATACTGTGCTAGAATACAATTAAGGCCATAATTGTTATATAGCAGAACTCTGCTTTTCTGAATTTAACCAAACTCCACCTTAACTAAAATTCATCACATGCCCTCACCACACCAATAATTTAAGATTGCATTTTAAGGCAAAACATAATTTCTCGAAAGTACTCAGGGGTCTCCGTCTAGGGGATATGTGAATGGCAACCACAAGGTACCCAAGCTGAGCAGAACATTACTTCCACTTACTGGTGTTTTGCTCCTCACTGTAACTTTTCTATCTGACCTTACCTTGGTCATCTCTTGTTCTCTTCCGACCCCGATGCTATTAGGGTTCCTGAGGGCTAGGGAGTCTTTATTTTTCCAACCTCTCCATTTCTCTAATTTCTCTATAAAACCTTAACCCCTAACATGCTGACCTGTCATGGCATGTAATACGTCCTCTGATTGGTAACCAGAGGATATGGTCGGTGAATTTATTTTGATAATTCTCCCGGTCAGGTCGGTAAGACCCGTAAACCAACGACAGGTGTGGTCCTCCAGACATTCTGGGGGTTGTGTGAGAGCGATGTGACCACCAAAACATAAAAATATGGTGCTCTCTAAAAAGCGGTTACATTTAATGCTAAGTCTCTTCAATATCTGTGAAAAATATTGGAGAGCAAGAGGATTAATGACTTCATTGTCAGAAATCCAGCATTAACTAACAACAACAACATAATTTCTCGAAAATGTTAAGAGTTTCACTCTACCTTATTCCTTAGTGCAAATATGTACCGATGTACATATGTTTCATATCAACTATAACAAATTGAAATGCTTCAGAAATTGAATGGAATGAAGTGGCACCCATTATATAAATTATCTGACTTTGAAATATTACTTTACTCAACAATCAAAACAAGGCAGCTGTAATATGGATTGAGAATTACTATTTACCTGCAGTTTGACACTTTACCATCTGCATTACATTTGTGAGGAAAAGCTAGAGCAAGCAGAAATGCTGCTATGAGAGCAACTAAACAGAAATTTTAGGTACTATCATATATAAGACGGGCGCTCCTGACAAGCGCCACTTCACAATAAGTCACCTTCCTCTGATGATGCTCATTGGAATGGCAGGGAAAACATCAGGTGTTCACGCATTGACTCGGCCACGGTCAATAAGCCCAAAATCATTTTATTGGATACTCAGTCCAGCACAGCATAAGCCAAGCATTCACTTAATAAAAGTAGATAGTAGCTGGCTTCCAATTACTAAGTTTTGCTTGTTTCCAGTAACCGCAGATAAAAAATTTATACTGTAGAAATGTAATTAAGTTCTACTTTATGCCTATACCCTAATTTTATAATTGATATTCTCCGTCTTTCTTTTTCTTACATTTTTATTTCTATCTTTATTTATTTAGGATTGTGAAGATTTTGTGTAGCCGCAGTTACTCCATCTAAACAATTTTGTATAACAAAAAAGAAATGTAACTATGGTGTTTGAATAAATGTAAAGTTTGAACATATGCCCCAGTGTAGTAACCAAGGTGCCAGGATAGTATATTCAGATTTTATTTATTATTCAGTTTTATCAATAAAATAAATTAAGTTTTCAGTTATAATGTTATAAAAACAAATGATCTCTTATTAATGGAAAAAGATGCCTATATTTTATGATATACATACAGCTAAGATAAATTAAGCATAATTTTTAAAAATAACTTTTGATCTTACAAAAGAGAAGTAGTTCGATGTTATATTTAAGTCCTCTGGTGAGAAAAACGACTTCACCAAGAAATGGTAGCCTCAGTCGAACTGGAAGCAAAGACTTGTTCACCATTGCCACCATATAATTTTTGAACCTATAACATAAAGCAAACACATGCAAATATAAAACAAAAAATTAATAATGGTATAAACAGCAAGATTGTTTCTGAAAATCAGGTAATATATGTCTATTACATGAAGTGAAACACACTTGCAGTAGTGCAGTCAGGATTACACACAGCTAAAGTAAGCGCAAAGCTCATTAGAACTAAACTTATGTGAAAGAGTATATATCTTAGGTTTTGAGCATTCAATTATAAACTTTAAAATTCCAGCAGACATGCTTTAATCTAGTTGGAGAATTCAAAGTCATTCTGGCAGGTTGAAACAGTAACTTAATGGTTAGAGCACCTGCCTGGTAAGTGGAGGGCTTGTGGTTCAAATCCCAGCTCTGGCATTGAATTTTTCAGTTCCAGTTCTACCTCTCAAGTTACTGTTGGTGTTTTTAAGCACACGAGCCGTGTGTGGGCAATGTTTGAAAGGTACACAATTACCTTAATGGTGACTAACTATCATAAGTACTTTATGCCCCGGGATTAAATAACCTTTAGATGGTAATCTTATATATTTAAACGAGCAATTCTTGTATATATACATATATTTATTCTGCGCAACTTGGAAACGGCTCTAACGATTTTGATCAAATTTTGTATTCAGATAGAGTTTTGCCTTTTAAGTTCATCTATATAGGTGTAATTCCCGAAAAAACGCGATTTTACATAAAAAATAACATTTTTTTATTCCCGCTTCTACAGTGCAATTCTTGTATATATATATATATATATATTCCCCGTATTTCAAAAACGACTCTAAAGATTTGGTTAAATGTTTGTATACATGCATATTACATTCAGTGTTTTCTCTACTCACTTTTGGGTAACACATTCACATCTCTTTCTCTACTCAGTCTTCTAAAAACAATTTTCCATAAAAAAACATGATTTTGCACCAAAAACATTTTATCCCCACTTTTAAAATAAGTCATACCATGTTCTGTATGTTTGAAACAGAAGTGCTATTACATTCACACTGTTTTCTCCTCTCACTTTTAGGTAACACATTCACATCTCTACTCACTCTTCTGTAAACAATTTTCCATAAAAAGTGTGATTTTGCACCGAAAAACACTTTTATCGGAAGGTCTGTGGTTCAAATCCCAGTTGTGGCATTGAATTTTTAAGTTCCAGTTCTACCTCTTAAACTTTTATCCCCACTTTTAAAATAAGTCAAACCATGTTCTGTATGTTTGAAACAGAAGTGCTATTACATTCACGCTGTTTTCTCCTCTCACTATTAGGTGATACATTCACATCTCTTTCTCTACTCACTCTTCGACAAATAAGTCATGCAATTTTCTGTATGTTTGAAATAGAGATGTTGCATATTACTTTCACAGCGGTTTCTCTACTCACTTTTAGGTGGCACATTCACATCTCTTTCTCTACTCAGTCTTCTATAAACAATTTTCCATAAAAAACATGATTTTGCTCCAAAAACACTTTCATCCCCACTTTTAAAATAAGCCAAACCACGTTTTGTATGTTTGAAATAGAGATGCTGCATATTACATTCACAGTGGTTTCTGTACTTTTAGGTATCACATTTACGTCTCCTTCTCTACTCACCCTTCTATAAATAAGTTTCCATAAAAAACGTGATTTTGCACCAAAAACACTTTTATCCCCACTTTTAAAATTAGTCATACCATGTTCTGTATGTTTTAAATAGAAATGCTATTACATTCACACTGTTTTCTCCTCTCACTATTAGGTAACACATTCACATCTCTTTCTTTACTCACTCTTCTACAAATAAGTCATACAATTTTCTGTATGTTTGAAATAGAGATGTTGCATATTACTTTCACAGCGGTTTCTCTACTCACTTTTAGGTGGCACATTCACATCTCTTTCTCTACTCACTCTTCTGTAAACAATTTTCCATAAAAAGCGTGATTTTGCACCGAAAAACACTTTTATCCCTACTTTTAAAATAAGTCAAACCATGTTCTGTATGGTTGAAACAGAAATGCTATTACATTCACACTGTTTTCTCCCCTCACTATTAGGTGATACATTCACACCTCTTTCTCTACTCACTGTTCTACAAATAAGTCATGCAATTTTCTGTATGTTTGAAATAGAGATGCTGCATATTACATTCACAGTGGTTTTTCTACTTACTTTTAGGTATCACATTTACATCTCATTCTCTACTCACCCTTCTATAAACAATTTTCCATAAAAAACGTGATTTTGCACCAATAAAACACTTTTATCCCCCCTTTTAAAATTAGTCATGCCATGTTCTGTATATTTTAAATAGAAATGCTATTACATTCCCACTATTTTCTCCTTTCACTATAAGGTATCACGTTCACATCTCTTTCTATACTCTTCTATAAAGAAATCATGCAATTTTCTGTATGTTTGAAATAGAAATGCTACATATTATATTCATATTGTTTTCTCTACTCACTCTTAGGTAACACATTCACATCTCTCTCTACTCACTCTTCTACAAATAAGTCATACAATTTCGTGCATGTTTGAAATAGAAATGCTACGTATTACATTCATACTGTTTTCTCTACTTGCTTTTGGGTAACACACTCATAGCTGTTTCTCTACTTACTCTTCTAGAAATAAGTCATACAATTTTGTGCATGTTTGATATAGAAATGCTGTATGTGACATTCACAGTGTATACTCTACTCACTTTTAGGGAACACCTTCACATGTCTTTCTCCACTCACTCTTCTACAAACAATTCATATCATCTATACAACTTGAATGTTTGTATATATCTAACTGTTAATCTCAAAAACTGCTTAACCGATCACCGCGAAATTCGGCACGTATATGTATGTTTTTCATTGAGAGTTTTCATGGTAACAATTTTACTACACAATATATTACTTTCAAATGGTTTTCTACTCGCTTTTCTTTTACGTAGCACATTCATGTATCCTCTGTTTGCCCTTCAACATACAATTCATATAATATTCTAGGATTGAAATATAAATGCAGTGTATTACATTCACACGATTTCCTCTACTAATTCTTCCTTTACGAGACACAATCAGTCTTCTTTCGCTCTTCGCCCTTCAACATATAATTCATACAATTTGCTATATGTTTGAAACAAATACAACGTATTACATTCATACTACTTTCTCTACTCACTTTTGTTTTACGTAACAATTCACATGTTATTCCCTATGGTTTATCAACTTCATACATACCAAGGCCTATACATATCTTATGCTGAAGAGTGATTAAATTCCAAAACAGGTAGACCGATCGCCATGAAAAGTGACATATCTAATTTTTTTCATGGCGAAGGTTTTTATGCAATCCATTTTACCACGCAATGTATTACGTTCACATGGTTTTCTCTACTCCCTTTTCTTTTACCTAACATACTACTCCTTCTTTTGCAAACAATCCATACATTTTTCCATACACTTGAAATATAAGTGCAATGTATAACATTCACATGGTTTTTCTACTCATTTTTCTTTAGTAAAACACAATCACATTTCTTTCACTACTCCCGCTTCGACGAACAATTACGAACAATTCATACACTTTTCTATATGTTTGAAACATAAATGCGTAGTACATTCACATGACTTTATCAACCACCTTTTCTTTCTGTAGTATTTGATATTCTTCAACATTGCTTTTGCTTAGTGTCGCTCCGGTGTTTAAATAAAAAATAAAGAAATAGTTAAAAAAGTAAAGTAATCACAATTGGTGTCCGGAGTGCGACGAAAAGCACGATATGGAACAGTTGATGAAACAAATGTTAGCCAAGATGGACATAATGGGAAATGAAATGAATTCCGGATGCGGCAGAGGAAACAAATATGAAAACCGGATTGGAAAAATGTAAACTGCGGAATAGAAAATAGGGGAACAAAAATGGAAGGCAAATTGAAAATGTAAACTCCGAAACGGAAAAGATGAAGACGGGAATTCCAATATGAAGACAGGTCTATCGAAGAATACTAACGAGCGACTGGCCGGGGTTAAGGAAGCCATGGAAGAACTCAATGGAAGTATGAAGGATCTTGGCCAACGTGTTAACGTCCTGGAGTCAATCACAGCAGCAGAGAACTGAACTCCATAATGGAACAAATGCTCGACGAAAACCTCAAACTGGGTGGATATCTATGGGGGAGGCCTGCTTTCAGCAGTACACGTTTTACAGCTGAAATGATGGTGTTTATGCAATATTTTTATGTATTTATATATCTCTTGTACCTCGGACATTACTCTTAACAATTGTGACAAGTAGTTTTATTTAGTTAACATTTTGCCTTTCAGGTTTGTCTAAATAAGTATCTTCTCCCACAAAAAATAAGATTTCACAAAAACAGAGGCGAAAAACGCCGAGCGAAGCTCGGTCGCCCAGGTACTTATTATTTATTTATGCCAAAAAACTTACTGTCAGTGTTTTTACTGTGTGTGGACAGTGTTTGAAACGTAAAATTGGAACTGAATAATTCAATGCCACAGCTGGGATTTGAACCACATACCCTATACATCTCTGATGTGAGACTCCCTTTGTGGTTTACCGGAAGAAATATGAATTGGTTGGAGAATTCAATGTCATTCTGGCAGGTTATCACAGTAGCCTAATGGTTAGAGCACCTGACTGGTAAGCGGATGGTTTGTGGCTCAAATCCCAGCTGTGGCATTGAATTTTTCAGTTCCGATTCTACTTAAGCAGTTTTATTATTAAGAAAGTAGAGGACACCACCTCTGCACTAATGCAACTAAAGACTTGGTCGCTAGCGTTCCAGTTATGCCAAGACTGAAGACACAAGAAATTGCTCTTAAAATACATTTAAATTTTAAGTGAAATAGTCCCCAATTGACTCAAAATTCAAATAAATTATTTGTGATCTTGTTCATTCTTTCCACAAAATTTCAAATTGGCATCCATTTTGAAAGACACAATCATATATGCAGATATAATGTTTTCAATGTTAACCTGCTTCTACTCTATAAACTTATGTGTAGGCATAGGCATTTGCATGTACATAATTGTGGTATAATTCTGAGGCGATATTTTTTTGAAAAAGCCTCCTGAAATATTTGAATGTTTAGTTATAGTGGTGGCAGAAAAAGCCCCCTAAAATTGTAAATCGCTATTATAGTCTGCAATAATGTCTGTATTCAACTGTCCTGTTCTTGTTCTACAAAAGTCTGGATTGGCATCGCGTGGGACACGCGAAGTCCGGGTAAAATTATAATTTAGCAGCATATAACATCATAATACACAAATATTCTTGTGTATTATGTAAGTAGAAATTACTCTTTGCAAAAGAGACATATAATTTATGACGTGGGTCATAAACTAAATAAGTTAGAGAATATACAAAAGTGCATGGTCCGTGATTTCGACATGTGAACCCCATACGTATGATATGAAGGACGCCAATCCATTGTATTGAATTGTATATTTTTGAGTAAGAGTGAAGTAATAAACGAGTTCCACAAAGTGAATCTGAACTTTAATTACTCTTACTGTATGTTGACCCGTACTATGCCCTGGATGCAAGCAATTTACTGGACTACTGGTGAAAAAGAGTAATTCAAGTTCGCCGCTTTGCTAGCCCGGCAAAGAAAAATTGACGCCCCCCCACACCAAACAGCAGATGGTACCCCCAGATCCCAGTGAAGTAACAATCAAACAAGATTAAAACGTTACAATTCTAACCATGATTACTTACACAATTTCAAAGCATTTCAAAACATTTTCAATCATAGCATAACATCTGCATCAACTTACCTTAATATTCTATGGTATATGTCCAATTCTGTGAGATCACGTTTATGTATGCACATCTGTTGTTCTAACTGGACTTCTCGCACCCTGCGCTGAATTTCGTGCCACGTCAGGTTGTCCAAGTCACTCTGCAAAAATAATGCTGGAATGGATTCACTTGGACTCATGTTTTAAGTCATTTGCTACTGCAAGATAGAACAAAAGGTTTGAAATAAAAAAATATTTTGTTTGTTAATGATACTGCCAATTGCATTAATCATATCAGCGCTGCAGATTTGTTGGAATTTAATCCTGCAGTTCTTTTACATGGCTGTAAATCTTCTAACATGGGCCAGTACCTAACCAACTGAGTCACCCAAACCAATGCAAACAAAAGGTTTAAGTGGAGGCATCTCTGAAAATGACAAAAAATCCACAATTTTTGTCACAATGATGTGAAAATATGTATGCATGTGTGCCATAGGATATCCAGTACATCTTCCAAATTTCACTTTTCTATGCAAGATAGTTTTGCACAAAAAATATTTATTGGGTCTTTGATGCTATTTTAGTGTAGTATAAGAAATGCTTCATATAAAATATTATTTGCCATAAATAAATAAACTCTGGGTATGTGTTTCTTTTATCACTACAACATCTGGTATTTTTATTTAGGTATGTCAAATACTTCTAGAGGAAAAAAATACTGAATACATTGATGGGCATTTTTTTTTAAATGATTAATAATTTTCAAAACCAGAATTCAGTAACAATTAAATTGCTCTATCTAGAGCATTTAAAATACCAGATTTTATGAAGCAACTAAGAATACGTGTGCAAAATTTCAAAAAAATGTATCAAGAATTGCACTAGAAGGAGTATTTTGAAGATAAGTAAAAAAATAGAAAGCGAAGAAAAATGAAAAGTTTTAAGTGTATGACAACATATATTTACTGTTAAATAAGGAATTAATGAAGCTATTAACAGTGAAGTAACAAGAATCTAAAGTAAGAACAAATTAACTTGCAATATCACTAAGTTAAGTGAAGCTAACTTGTTCTTACTTTAGATATATATTTACTGCTTTAGAATTTCCTTGGAGCATATGAAGGTCCTTATGCTTTGCTTATCCCTAACATTAATTCTTTTGTTGATTGGACCTACTTTACTAGCTGTGACTTTTTCCTTTACATAGAGAGTAGCCTTATAACCCATATGAATCCACTAATAGCTAAGTCCTTGTAATTTACAATTTAATTTTACAAACAAAAATTCTTGTATAAAATTCAGAAAAACACAATCATGTGATTAACATATGTACACCAACAAAAATTTCACCACACTTTAGCACTGTTTTATGACGGCAGTCCAGAAAGTCCCAGACGTTTTGACCTATCATGGTGATGAGAAGGGCTAGAGCCACCATTTTGGTGTCAGAACATCCCTACATTCAGTACACATCCAGTTGTGGTAGCGTGAGGACTGTGCCTTCCTTACTTTGCTCTTTGCAAGTTGTCAAAATGTGTGCTGCAATAGAAAATTCTGCCATTTGTGAAGTGTTGTCTGTGATTAGATTTTTGTTGGCTAAAAACAACAAACCAATTGAAACTTATCATCAACTTTGTGATGTTTACGGGCAGGGAATAATGAGTGAAAACTGAATCAGGCAATGGTGCATTGATTTTCAAAATAGCTGTACTAATGTTCATGACGAGAACCGCCGTGGTAGGCCAAGCCTTGTGACTAATGAACTGGCAATGAAAATCAATGACAAAATTTGTGAAAATTGCCATTTCACGATTACAGAGCTTTGGGAACAGCGACAAAGATATGGCTTGGTACAAAACAACACTTTGATGCTGACACCGAACTGCATGCCAGTGTAAACCAGTGGTTGAAATCACAGGCGGCAGATTTCTACAGAGAGGATATTAAAAAACTTGTGCCATGGTATGATAAATGCCTCAATTTTAATGGCAATTATATAGAAAAATAGCTTAAGAGTGTACCTTTCAAATATAGATAGTAGAATTTGATTTTTTCATTTCGTTAATTGTCTATTTCAAAATGTCTTGGACTTTCTGTACTGCCCTCGTATATACATTCACCATCAAGGAA
Organism: Tenodera sinensis; assembly: GCA_030765045.1. Taxonomy (NCBI): domain Eukaryota; kingdom Metazoa; phylum Arthropoda; class Insecta; order Mantodea; family Mantidae; genus Tenodera; species Tenodera sinensis. The sequence goes on from CM060970.1 coordinate 40,080,093, forward strand.
TCTGACCACCATTTAAACCTCAAAATTGTATGCAATTTTGCTGCAATGGGGTAATGAATGCATGTCAGGAGCCATGCCCACCCACACACAGGCATTTAAATTATGATGTAGCAGCCCTTTAAATGGCAATGTGGCATAAGCAACAGTAGATTCCGAAAGTACAAAGCACAGACATAATTTTAAGGCAAAAAATGAAAAATCTGATTTTTTATCATTTTAACCAAAATTTCACTGATGCCTCCCCTGCAGAACTAAACCCTTAAAGTACACATTTGTGTATTTTAATCAGTGTGTTTTCATAAAATGATAAAAGGTAAGAGGTTTCCTATATGTACTTCTTTGAGCTTTCATCCATTAGTCATACAATGCTTAGACTTTCAACAACAACCTGTGGCAACAAGGAAGACATACTGACAAGGTCTAGTCGGTAAATTATCTATCAACAGAATTCAATAAACATGCACACACAAAGTATGAAATATTGCATTAGGTCTATGTGCATGGAAGGGTTACTCTAGGACTAGATTGGACAAAATATCAAGAAATTAATGAGTATAACAACCAACAAATGCAATAAAATTTTCTTTTTTGTTTTCATCTTAGGTTCAAGGGAGTATTACATAAAATAATGTGGCAAGAGACCACACAGACTGATGGATGAATTATAACTATTCCTACTTAATATGTTGTATCTTCCTCTTTATATTCTTTTTTTACAGCAGCTGTAGGATTGGAAGCATTATGTAGGAACCCTGGTGGGAGTAATGCTTATAGGTGGGTCCTAAGTTAATAAAAGAGCATATATTGCTAAAATTTGCATCTTTATAGTAGTACAGAAGTGTTAACTGTGATCAATTATTTGAAGTAAGTAGCATTAAAGACCATGCTTGAAATGTACAGATTTATACCCTGGGAGAAATAACCTGGCACTTGATGTTTCAGCTGTCTGCCAGCCGTTCTGTCGCAGCGTTGCTGCTTTTCACTTGCTGTCTGTGGCCAGTGGTTCAACATGATGTCAAATGGCTTCCATTTGAAATGAATCTAATTTTGTTACGCACCTGCTGACTTTTCTTTTTTTTGCCAGCAGTTGTAAGTACTGCTGATGGGCTGCATTTTTCCTAAATGCCCAACTTTTCTTTGCCCATCCTTAACACCGTACTTTTGGATATTTGTAAAGCTCTGCGGTTCTCTCTACTATCTTTTCCATGAGAATAAAAGGTCCACCAATTTCCTTTTCTTTTTCAAAGTGGTGCTGAGCTTTTAATAATTGTACTTTGAGTTGAGCTATGAGATTCTTTTTTCTATCCCACGTCATGGTATAGGGTAAAATGAACAAACATAAGATGTAACTTCACTATATCACTTTTATTTGCACTTTTTTTGTTGAATATTACACTTGTTACACTTAAATTAACTTTCATTGCACCTGTACATACTTTCTTGAGTCTTTTCACGTTATTAGTTATTAGCCTAGGACGCTAATAATGAAAAAGTTGGCGCCTCTCTACATAATGCTTTTGTATTCATGAGCGTATGCGCTCATTTTGCCACAAAGTATACTTTGAAACCCTTCTACATGCTAAATAGTACCTGTAATGTTAGGGAAGCAATCTTTATCTATCCTTCCTACACTTTTAACATTAAATATATATAGTTCTTATATTTAAACATATTAAATTTGAACATGTAACTTAACATTTATGACATTTTTAAACAACTCTTTTTTGTAACAATCGAGAAAATAGCAATACATTTTCAGTACTCAACAAATCCTTACCAACACAAAAAATAAACTTCATTTGCAACAAATATTTACATAAATGCTTTCCTTTCGGGGTCTAACCATATATTCTGTCTCAAAAGTATTGTCTTACTGCACATATCATTTCCCGGGTCTGACTTCTTAGGGTTATTCCTGTATCCAATACACGCTTTTTGGCTTTACCAGGACTATAAGCCATTTTTAAACAAAACACAGTGTAACCGAGACCACTGAAATCTGTTACGAATGCCACAAAACACTGAAATATGCAGTAAACTATATATGCGGTAAACTATATAAAGCATATAAAATATAAATCTACAATCCCTCCAGATACATCGCTGTATGTAATTTGTCCATGAGTCATCTTCTTTCACTCTGCATTTATTAAACAATCAAACAATATATTGTTCCGAGCAGCAAAACATGCAAAAGGAAGAAGCCAGGAATACACGCACATATTGCAACATGGGTGAGTACACACCTCTCATGTGATAATCACATGATGTATTTGTAACACAAATGGATGTGATAAGCCAAGCCTCCTTACCCGCCATGTGAGCGATGTGGCTGTCAGGTGTCAGGTTAATTCTCCCAGGGTGTAGCTGTTGGTGTGAGGCAACATTCCACTTAGCATTTCTGCAACTTACACTAACTTAGGCTTTGTGTTGTTGTCATTGTCCTCCTCCTCCTCATCCTTATCGTCATTATTATTGCTAGTACTATTTTCTACATAAATGTTATATGTGTTCATTTTTTTTGTACTTACATCGTTTATCTTGAGGGCTGTATTGAAAAACGCTTTAATATCCCAGAACTGGAACAGGTGATACATTACTTTAATTGCACGAAGGGTCCAAAATATCACAGCCACTAGGATACATATCCATGTTGTCAGCCCAAAACTTGATACACATGTATGAGTTGATAGGATTGCATCACTTAAGGATACTTTCTTCATATTCTGTCCAGAGTCTCTGTAACATTTGGTAAGTATTGGTGATAAATTTTTATGAGATAAGAAATGAAACAAGTAATGCTATTTCAAAATTCTTTCTTTATGTAATTTATTTAATAACATTCTTAAGCATACATTGCTCTTCAACAATAAGACTGGTAATAAGCATAATTTGATGTGCTCATAAAACAGGGATCCTATAATTTCAAAGTGAAAAGGTGAAATATGTACTCAAACAGATAATTAAAAAACTCTTGTACCTTTCATGTTTAAGCCATTGCCCTGTTTTGGTCTAGCATCTTTCTTGACAGATTCTTTGAATTATGTTTCCATTTTTGTTAATGTTCTATAATTTCTCCTACTGATCTAATCTGTAGGTCTTCTCTTATTTCTTCATTGGTTAATCTTCTCTTCTTGTTACTCCCTTAAAAGACCCCAAAAAATTCATTTCTGACACCAGAATATCACTTATCTTTCTGTCTTAAAGCCCAGTTTCACTCCCATCAACTATTATTGGAACTGCCATGTTTTTATAGAATTTAAGATGAGTTTCCTATCTTGTGCTTTTCAAATATCTTCTTACTATTCCATACATGTGTTGGGGTTTATGTATCTTATTATCTATGTACGTATCTGATTCACTGTCCAAAAGAAGCAATGAATTGCAGTTCACAACAATTCATGTGATGAAGGTTTTCAAACTTAAAGGAATGCCTGTTATCTCTGTAGATGGATTTATATCTTGAGAAACTGGTCTCTACATCACCGGATGATACTGGTGCACACTTAAGCAATGCTAAATGGTTCACAGTTGTTGTTGTTGTAGTGTTTAACGCCCGCTTTTACTACTACGGCACCGCAGGCGGTGACACTGATGATACATGGAATGAAGATGGAGCACCGGTGGAATGAGATGGCGGGGGAAACCGGAGCACCCGGAGAAAACCCGCCCTGATGCCGCTTCGTCCACCACGAATACCACATGCGGGTCCCTGGAATCGAACCCGGGCCACCTGGGTGGTAGGTGAGCGCACTAACTGCATGGTTCACAGTAAAACCCTATTCATGTCAGTTAATTGTAGTGTTTCCATTTATAATGTCTCCAATTTTATATATGTTCATATCCAGGATTTTTTGATATTACACTCTTCACTTTGTTCTTTAGTATTTCTCCTACACTACTGGAAACATAATTTAAGTTGGATACTGAAATACTTCGAGTGCTTCCTTTAAAACTAGGAATATTGCTTCTAAGGAAGTAATAGCTAAGGTAGCCCTGGAAAGCAAGCAGACAAAAAAGGTCGGTTCCTGCTTGTTAATGGCACCAACTATTACATTTGTAATAAATCTACCTGCAGATTCTGTTTCATACAGGAAACCCAAATAAATTCATTTTCCAGTTTATCTTGCATTCTTGATACAAAAGTTTTTCGTAATGTGCTCTTGTCACATACATGTGTAGTACATTTATGAAGAAAGTTTCTCAGATTAGAATTAGTAAGTTTTCACAGCAGTATATCTGATGCTAAAAATGCTTCACATAAATCGGAAGAAAATTGATCTAGCTTGTTCCCAAAACATTGTTCCAATTGCTTTTGCCTAGGCAGGTTTCTTTTTTTGTCTTTCCCAACGTGTTTACAAGTGTGCTGAGTTCGCAATTGCAACATTTATAATCTTACATGAAAAAAGATTGTTGTTAGCTAATGCTGGATTTCTGACAATGAAGTCATTAATCCTCTTGCTCTCCAACATGATATTGAAGAGAGCAATAGCAGTAATAGTAACCGCTTTTTAGAGAGTACCATATTTTTATGTTTTGGTGGTCACATCGCTCTCTCACAACCCCCAGAATGTCTGGAGGACCACACCTGTCATTGGTTTACGGGTCTCACCGACCTGACCGGGAGATTATCAAAATAAATTCACCATGAAAAAAGATGGTTTTATGCCACAAAACATTAAAATAATGATATATGACATTTTTATCAGAAAAGCCAAAATATGCAACATATGCAACATTAAATTGGGTTTAATAAGCTAATAAACTGATGATTTGTGTATATAACTTATCAGAATTGTAATTATAATTATTGTAATTATAACAGAGGAAAAAATATGCAAATGCATGAATTTCCAGGCCCTAAACATGACAATATAGGCTCTCCCACTTCTCCACTTCAAAAGCTGTTGGGAGTGTCAGCTTGTTTAAATGGAACTGTAAGAGCGTGTGAGTAACAATATAAGAATTTAAGTTTTAAGATAGTGAAGCACATTAGAAGCACACATCTACAGAAAAAACAAAAGGGATCAGCGATCCAGTGATTGAACTAATAATGTTAAAAATTTAAGCTGCAGGTAATGCAAATTATGTCCTTAAAAGTTCACTACAGTTGCTAACAAAGAAAAAACTTCTAATTCTTATACAAGTTTATGCACAACTTTTAAAATAAAAAGGTAGAATAGTGCTGCTATTAAAGCAACAATCATAATTGTTTCATGCAGTGACACACCTGAATAATACAGAGTAATCCACACAATGGAACAAGAATGTAGAAAACACAACAACAAAGATGAACTGTAATAACTCCAGCATCTCTTGCAACATCATGCATGTGAACCCATGTTTCTGGTGGTAATGGTACATTCTAGCAAAGAAGGAATCCAAGTCTTCTATGTGGTTCCATCGAGCTGTAACAAACAACGATACATCAATCATATTTTATATTTACTTTATTTGTTATACAAGAATAGGAGTACTATTTGTCAATAAAATAATACAGATATACATAACTTTAATTCAAGGAAAATTGAAGTTATTAATAGTGAAGAAAGAGAATCTAAAATAAGAACAAATTAGAAACTAAAAGCTCCACTTATCTTAGTAATACCGCAAGTTCATCAAACACTATTGGATACAACTTGAAACTATTCAACATTTGAAGAACTTACAATATTACTAAGATAAGTGAAGCTTTTAGTTTCTAATTTGTTCTTATTTTAGATACATTAGTTTTACTTGATGTAACTAAGTAAACTAAACCTGTGGCACAACAGCCTTTCCCAGATCAATGCCTACCACCTGGTTCTTCCATCCCCAACCTCTGCCCACTACAGGCATCATGAGTTGGGTGAGGGGCAGTTCTAAAGGGTGGAATGTGGTCAGTGCCACAGTCCTTCCCAGACAGGGTCTGCTATTTCTTAATCAAGTAGCTCATCAATTGGCCCTCAGGGACCTAACAAATCCGAGTGCACCTCCGACAAGGTCTTCCAGTGGACTCGACCCAATATGGACTGAGAAAATGTGGAGTTACCAAAATGTCGATTTCACAGAATAATGGGTCTGTTATTCATAATTCATAATGTAATACAGCAAACTATATCATAAATACATATTCTAGCACAATATAGGAAACAAAAGTATAACATATTCTAAAATTCATTACATATTAATATGTTCCCCATTGTCCAGTCTCTTTAGCACATACAATCTAATTTCCATTGTCATGTTAACTTGCTGTCTTTTCTTCTCATTCGACATTTTCACATTTTCATTTTCAGCAGAAATGAACGAAGACCACTTGAAGACCTGTGAAGCATTAAGATCAGAAGAAACTACAGTTCAAAAGTATTGGAAAGCACGAATGCTAATGGCTTCATTGCCAGATGCAAGGCACTAGAAAACAACAACATTTTCACTGGCACAAACACAACACTAACAGAAAGCTGCACTGTAACCAGAAATATCTAACTAAAAATTTAGATTACCAGATACAGAGGTATTTTTTAGATGTGGCAAATGACCTTGCTAGGATCTGCGTGAGTAACATCATGCAAATTATGCTTCCTTCCTTGAAATAAATGACACTGTTGATAATGAAGCAGGCATTCAACTTAATCATGCACACATCATGTTTATGTGCCACACAGAAGTTGGAAAGATAACCTGACATACCTATGGTCTTATAAATACAAAAATGAAGTTGATCCTGAACCACTGCACAATCAGTCACATCTAAAATATACCTTTGCACTGGGTAAAGCAATGAACATTCAAACCTTCCTAACAAGTGTTTGTGATTTGTATCCACATTATTAGCAGCAAGCTTTTGATTTCATGACAATGGTCTGCCAGCTGCTTATGTTCTGACTAGATATCGAAGGTCAATATGTGGTCAGCCCTTTTGTTACTGTAAGTGAGTGAGTGAGTGAGTTGGGTTTAAGGGCCCATCGACAACTAGGTCATTAGGGCCTGTTACTGTAAGGGACAATGTGGTAGGTTGTATAGTACACTAATTAGAATTACCTATAATGTTTATACCATAGATAATACAAATTATTACAGTCAAGTTTAATGCTAAAAAATGAAAATAAAAAAGGTAATTGAGTTATATGGCCTGTGTGGAGTTCCTGGTCTCCCATCGGGTGCCTCCCCAGGTGGGTACCATGAAAATAAAATACTCTGAGCAGACCAAAACCAGCACTGCTGCCTTGCAGTGAATAGTTGGCTCTACAAAGACTAGGGGAAGACAACCATGATTACAAATTACCTGGCTGGGGGCTTGTCATGAGGCTGACAACCTCATACTGTAAAACAATGTTGTTGAGAACCTCCAAATGAAGAAAGACAGCCAGATAAACTCTAGACAGACTAGCAAGTACAATGGCTTATGAACTGGAACGTGGAATGTACTTTCATTACACAGAAGTGGAGAAGTGCTAAAGAATATTGGAATATAATCTAGATATATTAGCCCTCCAAGAGAAAACCATCCATCAGATAGCCCAATGATGTGGAAAGAGATCTGAAGGCAATCAACATAAGCATTGGAAAAGAGTAGCACTGGATAGAGTTGGATGGAGGTGGATCATTGGAGCAGTCTTGGCTTAATACGGCTGTTGAACCAATGAAGAAGAGTTACATGGAATATCAAGTTATCGAGAGTTAAGTTATCAGGTTTCTACTGTACCAGGAATTGTACCCAGGTCTCCCGCTTGGTAAGCAGCAGTGCCACTACCATGCTCAGAACATGATATAACTAACAAAACAATATATTCATCAAGTCCTGGTTGGCCTTCTGGCTGTTCATCACCCTAGGGCGAGTTACATGATGAATTGTTAATTTTGACAAATGCTATTGGTCCAATAAACATTTTATGTACTATATCATCATCAAAAATAACCTTAGGTTACTAACTTGATGAAGCATATGCTAACTTAAACATGGAAAGTGGCAGTTTCCCAGCTAAGGCCATTTGTAGCAAGTAAACCATATAGATAACCATTACAAAGCTAAGACCAACTGTCCAGTACACAATAAACCAACTGAATAATTATATAAAGAACTTACAAGATAACTATTGCATATGGTCAACATACTAAAGTGACATTAAACAAAAGAAGAAAAGAGATATATTTTTCTCTTTCAGAAATATGTTTAGTGTTACTGCTCTTCCCACTATTTTTTCAACTGTAAATGTATTCAGAGGTAGAATCAGGACTGAAAAATTAAATTCCATAACCTATAATTTAAAGGTTTATAGACCTTTAATTAATGGCAGAATAGCATTTTTTTTTTGTCTTTTCAGTGGGGTGGGTCCAGTTCTTGCCACCTAAGCGTTGAGGCCTGCCTACACCAGCTTATTACACTCCCCAGATAGATAACTAGATTTCATCAGAGATCCTTGATCTCCTTGATCCGGCCCAGAGTGATGGTTTTTAAGTGTGCTTAAAAGTGGCGGCTCCATGTCAATAAATTTACTGGCATGTAAAAAAAACTCCTGCAGGAACAAAGTTTCGGCACACTGACGATGCTGATATGATCTTGGCAATCTACAGCATTGTTAAACAACAAAATATTTTATTTTTTGATCTCCTTGTCAAGCTCAACAACGATTTATTGGGATCTAGGTATACTCTCTCCATTTTGGTATCTAGAGGCACAAATATGCAGTACCAGTTGGCATCACGAGGCTGAGTGCACACCAGACCAAACCTCCCAGCAGGGAAAAAAATCCCTACACCAGTACCAGGGGATCGAACCCAGCTCCTCCGCACCAGAGACAGGTACAGTACCACTAAGTTACATTGGTGGTCCAATAGTAATTTATAGAACGCTTTTCTTGCAACCTATCTTAACAGCATATATGATTAAGCTGTTATCATGTTAGAATGCAAGCCAATGGCTGCAATTGGTGATTAAGGATAGATAGTCACTCTTTTCTGGCCAGACTTACAATATTTATGATCGAGCTTGATTTTTCCATAGCTTGATTTTTCACAACAAGCTGGGCTAATGCAACTTCAATGCTCATTTTGTGACTAATAAATACAAATGGTTACCCAATAATTTCCTGATTTGTACTAAACAATAAGTAAAAATCATGCAACAAAATAAATTTTGTTACCCCTACTGCTCTCTGGAACAACATGTATCATAACTCCACTGTCTTGTGGTGTTTCCTCCGGCTCTGTGAGGTCTCCATAAGGTTGGAGGGGCTGATAGCTTGCTTCCAATGTTGCTGTCATTCTGCTGAAGAAATAAAACCCAAGCTCATTACAAACATGTAACACTCATCAGTCTTAATCATGAATATTGCGGAAAAATTATAACTATAGTGAGTTATGCAGAATATTAAACATGAAGAACTATTTGGAACAATATGATACTTCAAATTAGGTACTAAATATGTATTTACATTAATGTCAGTTCAATTTAGCTTCACTTGTAACATTCCCGAATTCACATAGTGGATAATCACTCTTCTGCAATATTTCTTTCTTCTTCTTCACAACATAACGAAATTGTTTTAAGCATTGCATCAACTTCAATAACCACCTTCTGTACCGTTTAATCACTGAAAGGATTAAGTGATCCTGTGCTTCGAAAGCAAGAAGGGAAGAGGACAGTGAAAGTTTGTGTTAATATTTATATAGTTGATGAATTAAAGATTATTGTAAGCATTTAGAAATTACATTTCGAATTGGGTTGCGCAGTTTGGTCAGAAATAGTCCTTCTTTTCTCCATGTCAGGTAACCCTTGCAAATTTCACGCGCATCGCAATTTCATGATAAGATAAATTGGCACGCTCTTTGTGAATGACCTTTACAGGATTACACAATGAAATTCTGACAGCTGATCATAGTAAACAAAGAATAAACTTACATTTTAGGATAATTTCCAGCTCATTTTACCATAAGTTGAATAGGGACGATACGTTAACTTTTGAAATGCAGAAACTACATCTCTAACTTGTTAAAATTTTGTTCCAAAATAAAATTTTAAAAAATTTACGATCAGGAACAGCTAAATTCTAGTTCCTTATTCCAATGACTGAAGTTTTTTTGGATGTTTATGTGATTGTGCTGCCACCTGAAAATACCTGTCAAAACTATATTGGTCAAAACAGAAGCGCTTCGACTGGCGCAGTAAGTAGCATTGTGAGCGGGAGCTACAAATTGCACGATTCATGAATAAATGACGTCTTTAAAGGCATTTCTAGTACATAAACTGAACTATTAAACGTAGATGCCCGAAAATCCCCCAGTAATAACAATACAATTTTGAATTATTATATAAAAAATCTGATGTGTTGCACTCGCATAATTTTCTGTACTCATGTACTAACCATTCTTACAAACTCTTATTCCTATATCTTCTTCGTGTTAGTTGCGACAAACACTTGCAGAAATTATCTTATTGCGTACTTCCTTGTAGGTGCAAGGGAAGTATGGGAATTCAGTAGGCTTTGAGCGATAGTAAAATCTTCCAAAGCATTGAGATTCCGTTCTCTTTGCACGGCTAAGATATAAAAAATGAATAACAATCTTCCATTTGACGAAAGAAGTATTCCAAAACTCACACAATTAACAAAGAATATCTCCGAAATGGTTCACTCCACAAAAGCAAAATTATTTGGACATAAATTGTGTATTTTAACAAGATCTACATTTTTTCTACAGTAAGATTTGGCCTATCTCTTGTTGTTTATCAGTTATGCAAAAGGCATCCAGAGTAAATAGGACTACATAGGCTATAGCCAGAAAATTCAAAATATACACTTCATTTGTCATAAAAATATCTTAAACATAAGACATTTTAATCAAAACGTTAGAGCCATCTTCGAGAAAATCTAGATTTTCCATGTAAAGAGCAGTTTAGGGTGGAGGAATTTTCTTCAGTCTTCGCATCCTTGAAAGATATTTGAACTTACATACCAACTTAAGTTTTAACCAACTTTGAGTTATGCTGCCCACATACAGATACACAGAGAGAGAGAGAGAGAGAGAGAGAGAGAGAGAGAGAGAGAGAGAGAGAGAGACGTGCGCGCTCGAACCTTTTTCTAAAAATGCTTTTTTTAGGGGGCTTCAAAACATATTTCCGGTGAAATCTCGACATCGAATTTTTGAGTGGAATACAATACCAACTTCCTCTACTTACTGTACGTAGTAGAGAAAGTAAAGACGAGTTTAACTGTTAATACTCACATTGGTGTACTGCAGGTGAACTTTTATCGTCATAAATAGAAATTTCAAAAATGCATATAAAAGCTATAAATTTTTCATGCAAAACAATTTTTAAATGCTGCAGGAATAAAAACAGAGTATTAAAAGCTCTTACTTAATCGCTAAAGCCTACAAATAGGCAATTTTGCAATTTTGTAATTGCAATTATATTGTCCCAATACTCACATAATTGTGATCCAGTATCAAAACAGGAACATTGAAGAGACAAGTACTTTACTTCACCCTTCTGAAAGTAATCTATCCTTGGACAGAGCAAAGTAGTTCATTAAGTTTGAAGTCATTAATACATTTTACTGCTGTCACTGACAATTTGCTATTTCTGCTACAGCCATGCAAATAAGACAGATGAAAGAAGATATTTAAACCTGCTGAACTGATACATCAGCAAGAAAAAATGGCGAAACCGCAGGTAATCCCAACAATCGCGTTGGCATTAAAAGCGTGTTGCGCCCAACAATACAAGCATATGCCATTTTTGAAGGGTAAATCAAGTATCGATTTAAAAGGTCTGCTGACCCGCTGCTCACAGCTTCCATTCCAGCATGTCACGAATTCTCTGAAGCTATTAACGATGTGATGAGCGAATAGGGATTCACGGGGTTTAAGCATTACATGTCAAAGATTTGCTAAGCGCTGGGGAGAGCGGGAGGGAAGAGAGAGAGAGAGAGAGAGAGAGAGAGAGAGAGAGAGAGAGAGAGAGAGAGAGAGAGAGAGAGAGAGAGAGAGAGAGAGAGAGAGAGAGAGAAGCTGGTTAGTTATTTACTAAGATTCCAGGGTGGTATTTTCACGCTTTTCCTCTCTATTCGCCGTCATAAAAAGAAAGCAATAACATCCTACCCACAGAATACCAACTTCCCCACCAAAGCTGAGATCAAGATTCAGGCTGAGCTTGTGTTTATAGTACACAAATGGAAAACCTCTACTTTTCTTTGCTTATTTTTCTGTATTCTATAAAAGTCATTATAATCATCAGATACCGGAACTTGGACAGAATACCTTTTTAAATGTGTCAAATCTATCTTCCATTTTAAAGTGAATCTGTACGAATTATACCTTTGTGACTGAAATGCCACAGTTTTATGATGCCTTTTTCTGCCTTTATAAGTATAAATGCCTATTTTACGAAATAAATGATTTTTGTTGCCTTTATTTCATTATTTAATATTAAACATTTACTTCAGGAACATTTTATTTCAATAACCCTTGGACCGTGGCAATGTAAGTTACTTTGCCGAATGTACATTATTGTCTTTAAGTTTACTTAACCGCATGTTACGATGACAATGAAAATCATTAAAGATAAGAAGATCCGGATTTCCATCGACAAGTCAACCAATACCATGGATCGTTTCATTGCCAATGTTGTTATTGGACCATTAGATCCTACAGAAGATGAATCAACGAAACCATTCCTGCTTACAACAGAGTGTCTTGAGAAAGTTAATAACTTGTACTTGTACTTGTAACAATTCAACTATCGCGGTTCGTTCGAGCTTCTGGCGCGGTTATTCACCAGTTCATTAAAGTTGCTGTGGCCTGAAGAGATTCAATACGACAACGCCTTACTTTTCATCAGTGACGCTGCACCATATATGAAAAAGGCTGGAATAGCGTTAAAAGTGCTATTTCGAAACATACTTCACGTGACCTGCGTAGTACATGGCTTTCACAGTGTCAGAAGAGATATGTATATACAACGCTTGTTTCAGAATGTTGGCAAATTGATTTCCAGTATTAAGAAGATATATGTGAAAGCCTCATCAAGAATCCTGACAATTAAGTCCATTGCACCAGATGTACCTCCCCCACCCCCCCCCCCCCCAACCTATCTAACGAGATGATGGACATGGACCTCAACATCATTTTGTTTAAAACTTTGAAATGCCTTAAAATGTGACGATCGAGTTATTGAACAGTGTAATGAATTAAATAAATAGGTTTTTCTAATTGCCTGTTATTGCCTGTTTTAGTATTTATGCCTTTTTAATGCTTATTTTAGCTATTTATGCCTTTTTAATGCTTATTTTAGCTATTTATAATGCCTTTTTGCCTGCGTATTTTAATGATTTATAATGCCTAAATTTGCGGTCTCTGCTAATCATATTAGATTCTAAAACTGCGACAAAGTAAACAATGAGGAATGATGTGACTGTTAAGTAGTAACAATGCCAAATGCCTTAATACTCTTGATCCACAGATGAACCAACACCAACCAACCCCGTAGCGCAACAACCCTATCCGGGCTTACCGCCCAGCCGCTGCGTCCCCCATCTCTGCCCATCGCAGGCGTCATGAGTGGGGTGCAGTACTAGAAGGTGGTACGTGTTCAGCACTCCGATCCCTCCAGGTCGTTTGTGATGTCTTCTCGGCCTGGGGCCTCTACTTCTTCATTCGAGTAGCTCCTCAGGGACCCAACGAGGCTGAGTGCACCCCGGACCAGACTCCCAGTGGTGAAGAAGAAGAAGAAGAAGAAGAAGAAGAAGAAGAAGAAGAAGAAGAAGAAGAAACATGCCGTTACTGGGGATCGAACCCGAGTCCCTGCGCCCGAGGCAGGCGCGCTATCACTGCGCTACGGGACGAATCCACAGGCCAGCGTGGTGCAATTATGTTCAACGCTGGTGGCCAATATTTAGTTTCAAAACACTGGCGGGCCTATTTTATGTATAAGCCTCACCTGTAATACTGAGAAAACTAAGAATTGGTAAATGTTATAGCTTTTTTTTTTTTTTTTAATAACACCTCATATTTGTTGGTTAAATATTGTAGTTTTTAGTATTTCTGTTAGCATATTGAATCTTCCTAATATCTTCCCAGACCGACACAGATTATTATGCACGTGGAAGATAATTCAAAGGGAAAGAAGGTAATATTACCATTTCGTAAAATTTTAGCCTTGAAAAGTGCACTCGAGAATATCTTAAATGTGAAGAAATACTGAAAAGCTATTGTCCAAAATCAATGCGTTTAACTGGGAGCGCCATCGATACGTCTTTAAAAGTTCCTGGTCTTCCAGCAAGCAATGACGTAACAGTTCCGTGAATTGGTATAGGAAGAGGATGAACACGGTATAGAAAGAAAAGGAGGGAGCAGAATAAATTGTATTGGTTTCCTTATTATCTGAGGACGCCTAAAAAGTTATAGTCCCGCGGACTAATATTTTGTCTAAACGTGCTGCGTCCTCGTATCCATTGTTTACGAAGTCAACAATATGTCAGACGCCATAACGTATCAAGTGTATAGCATGGTGGTATATTTTTCTATTTAATATTCCTATAATTATGAAATAACGTGCATTATTGAGTTATTTTGCTTGTATTAGGTGTTAACATTCTTTATTGTTCAATGTTGTATGAATTCTGTTCCGTCGAAGAGTGCAATCTAATGGATTTAAATGTGTATGACTTTGCTCAAGAAGAGTTTCAAGCAAAAGAGATCGCAGATATTTTGGACTTAGACAAGCCAAACACAGGGAATCAGGTTTGTATCTTTTGCAATCTCGTAAAATAATGCAGACAGGACTGTTGGAATTCGCGTTTTACACGTAAAAACATAAACACTTATTTAAATAATCGTATTTTTCTAAGGCGTGCTATATTTTAATTGGGATACAAGTTTGTAAAATAAGTTTCATTATACCCACATTTCTTTGTAGTTAAAAAGCGGGTTGCTATATGCTGGATTGAAGTTACACATTGTTTGCATGTAATCGCTAGAAACCAATAAATGGTTCTGTTCAAAAAATGTAAATTGAAACGTTTAAATAAATAGCAACAAAATGCCAGAATAAAGGACCTTCCTTAATATCCTGGCCCAATTCACCCGTCTTAAGCACTGTTCGCACTGATATCACAGGTATCACAAATGGCAGCATGAGACTAACAAACATCAAGCTCTAAGCTGCAAAGCATAGCTGAGAGCTTTAAGGGCCCTAAGCTGCTAAGCATAGCCGAGAGATGTTTCTATAAGAAGAGGAATGGAGCAGTTGCAGCCATGGCAGAGCATAGACAAAACATCACTATAGCTAAAACCCAATGACCTAGGGGATTTCACTTAGGTTGGCACTCTCATTCCTGCATATGTAATAACCTGCACATGTTGTTTTCTGTTGTCTTCTTGTAATACTTTCCTAGAAAAGAAAGATTCTTAAATCAGGAGGATGGGTGTGTCAGATGACTTCATCAAGTTAAGTTCCACTCCTTAAGCACTTTCTGTAATCATGATTTCTTACATTTCTAAAGTGCCTCAAATTGGACCAGGATACTACCGAACATCCAGAATAAAATGTATTTGATATGTACATGAGATCTATACTTTTTATTTAGTAAGTTTCTAAGTAACTTTTTTAACAACGCTATCAATTCCTCTTCTTCTATGGCACAAGGGCCCGTTTTTGGGTCATGGCCTCCGTGATTTGTCTCTGCCAAAAATGTTGATCCTGTACTGCCACTCTCCAATTCTGGATCTTGAGGATACGTAATGAATCCTGGCATACACCATTTTCCTACTGATTAGATGATCTTTGTACTGACCTTCCTCCTCCAAAGTCTCTTAGAAACACCTTTGGAACTTGCATTCTTCCATCCTGATTAGATGACCTGTCCATGTAATTCTCTTGATGCGAATGACATGTGACAAAGGTAGCTCTCCATATAAGGAGTATAATTCGTTATTATATCTGATTCTCCATTCCCCTTGTACACATGCAGGTCAATAGATTCTCCTCAGAATTTTCCTTTCAAAAAATCATTTTTTTTCCACAGCTTTCTTTGTTACAGTCGAAGTTTCACTATGATATGTCACTATACTCCGTACCAGTGTTTTGTATAGCAGTACCTTTAATTTCTGCTGTATGTCCCTATTTCTGAAATGGGGCAGTACGGAGGGGTACGCTCTATTGGGAGTTTGTATTCTTGCCAGTATACACTGTCAATTCCCAAGATAATATCAGAGCTGCCAGTGTGCCAGAATTATGTCTTGCAGGAGTTCTTTTACATGGCAGTATATACTGACATAGGAATGTCGCTTTTAAGCAACTTAAAAACCAATGCTCTAGGTCAGGTTTAAGCGCACAAACTTGGGATCAGTAGGTCACTGCCTAGTCAACTAAGCAATCCAGACCGAAATAGTAAGTTTTTGTCTATCTCTTATGGTTTGTCAGTTATACAAAAATCTGATGTGTTGCACACACATGACTTTCTCTACTCTTGTGCTAACCATTCTAACAAACTCTTATTCCTATATCTCCACGTTAAGATAAACATTCATACAAATTATCTTATTGCTTATTTCCTTGTAGATGCAAGGGAGGTATTAGAATACAGTAGGCTTTGTGTGACAGTCAAATCTTTTTGACTTCTGAGATTCCGTTCTCTGCACAATTAACATATAAAAAAATGAACAACGTTGTTGCATTTTGCTAAAGTTCTAAGTTTTCCGAAACTCACATGCATAACAAGGAATATTTCCGAAATGGTTCACCCTACAAGAAAATTAATTGAGACATAAATTGTGTATTTTAGCAAGATCTACAGTTTTTGTACAGCAAGATTTTGGCTATCTCTAACGGTTTACCAATTATGCAAAAGTCGTCCAAAGTAAATACGACTACAGGGACTATAGCCAGAAAATTCAAGATATACATTTCATTTTTCATCAAAATATCTCAAACATATGACATTTTAATCAAAATCGTTTGAGCCATTTTCAAGAAAATCAAAATTTTCGAAAAATCTTCCATGTAAAGGGTAGTGTAGGGTGGGGCTATTTTCTTCAAAATCTTTGTGTCACATCCTTGAAAGACATTAAACTTAAATACCAAGTTTGGCTTTTAACCAACTTTTCGTTTTTGAGCTATGCTGTCCACAGACTGACAGACACACAGACAGACCTTTTTCTAAAAATGCTTTTTTTGGATTCAGGGGGCCTCAAAACATATATTTCCGGTGAAATCTCGACATTGAATACAATACTTCCCCTACTTACCAGTAGAGAAAGTAAAAATTCATTTAGAATGAACAGGATTTTGCTAGCTATTTACAAGAAATTTATGCTATACGTGTTATTATTAATAAAGGTCATCTGAGAGGATATCAGCATCTAAATTTCCTCTTTACTGCATTCAAGTCAACAATCTTAAATTCTTTGGACATTTCTACTTCTTTATCTGATTACCTTCCTCGTATGGAGGACTGACACCCCAAGGATGTACGCGCCTGTGCCTAGGGTCAGATGACTATTAGGGAGTAGAGGAACCTATGGACCGGACAGAGTGAAGACCTGGAAGTGAGTGGTCAGCCCAGCACCAGGTGTGAGAGTGAGGTAGAGGATGATATGAAATGCAGGCCAAATGGATGATGGAGCATTTAAGTTCCTTGTCAGGTCCAACAAGCATCACTATTTTATGGTATCCTTTAGTTTGGCATATTTCATTGTGGAAGCCGTGCACTGCGTATCTTGTTATGATAAGTCTTTGATCCTGGTTCTCTTTGTGCCAATTCTTTTCCAGCATAGCATCTGTGATATAAAATTCCAGATTAATTTGGTTCCTCTTGTTGTTTTTCACTTCCAGTAGTTCTCTGTATAGTCTAATAGATGGTAACAGCATTTGCCCAAAGTGGCCTGGGTTCAACCCCAGGCAACCACATGTGGGATTCGTGGTGGATGAAGTGGCACTGGGGCGGGTTTCCTCCAGGTTCTCCAGTTTCCCCCGCCATCTCATTCCATCGGTGCTCCATCTTCATTCCATGTATCATAAGTGTCACTGCCTGTGGTGCCATAGTAGTAAAAGCGGGCGTTAAACACTACAAAAAGAAGTAACAGCATCTGCAGCCCGACCTTTTAATAGGTAGAATGGCTATCCCTAGTAGACAGTCTTCCTGCTTTTCTGTATGTTATTTGGGCTGATTTTATCATATTAATAAGAAAGTATAGACGTTTTATTATCAGACAAATATCATACATCAATTTCAATCAAAAACATTAAAGCCATTCTTGGGAAAATCATAAATACAAATTTTTTCACGCAAAGGATATGGCTTGGGTGGTATTCATGAAACTTTTTGTGTTGTATCCTTGGAAGATAGATAGTGAATTTGTTAATAAGTAATTGTATCGATGAATGCCAAGTTCTATTCATCCAAATTTACATTTTTGAAAAATGCTGCTCACACACATAAAAATACTTTTTTAAAAAAATTGCTGTGATGTATTCCAATGAGTTTCTCTAGCACTGAAAAATCCCATACATATATACATTTGTTATAGGTGTGTTATGCAAGTAGCATTCTAAAGGTTCTCAGACTGACCAAGCAAAGAGCATTTAAGAGAAATAAAGGTTTTATTTTTGTCCAACTTTGTAACTTTTTAATATCATCAGTAAAATAAAACTGTGTTCAACTTCAGAATAAGCATTTGTTTATTTTGAAAGAAATGTTGTATAATTTTGTACAACTTATAAATCATAAGAAATAAACAAAAGTTCACTATACAACAGATGTAGATCTCGAAAAAATATACAATGACTCCCATAATGATTCGGTTTTGTGGAATTAATTATTATTGGGCTCCTTTTCTCGCACATCTAAACAATATGTTGCTGTGATTTAGTTTTTAGAAAATATGCATGCATTTCTAGATTACGATTAATATAGGATAATTTGCTTATGATTTGGCAAGCAAATGTTTTACATTCGGAGCAACCAATGTACTCATAATCATTTGGTTTCACCCTCTTCATCCTGATACTAATATGTTAACGCAACAGGTGAAACATTCATAATTGTAAGGATCGGTCAACTGAATAGTAGTGTTGCTTTTGTAAACAAAAGTCAAATGGGTCGAAAAGTATGAAACATTACACTTGAAATAAGGCAACTATGCATATTTCATCATACCAAAAATGGTAAGTATACAGAAATTGCAAAACTGTTACATATTCCCAAGAGGACTGTTGGTGACATCATTAGGAGGTTCAAAAATGAAGACAGAGTGAAAATGGTACCACCACCAAGTTCAGCCAAAAAAATTAACAGACACAAGGAATGTGCTATAGTTAGAAAAATGAAAATAAATTTAAGATTAACTGTCCCACAAATTGCAACACAAGTGAATGAGCAGTAGAACTATCAGGTCAGTTCACAAACAATTAGGACACAAAAACAGAGAACTTTAATGGAAGAGTAGTCAGGAAGAAATTATACATCAGTGAAGTAAATAAGAGGAAGAGGCTAAATTTTGCTAAACACAAAAACTGGTGGAATGATGCTGCTTTCACTGATGAGGGTCTCTACAAAGCTTTTGGGTCAAGTGGGAGGACTGGTGTAGTGAAGACCTAATCAAAAGCTACAAAAGTGAAACCTCCAACCAACTGTGAAACAGCAGGGGAGGTGTGATGGTGAGAGGGTGTATGTCTGCTAGTGCACCTTGAAATTTGATGTTTATTGATGATATTCTGGACCAGTTAAAATATTTACGATTGCTTAAAGATAATTTGCAGAAAAGTACTGAGAAATTAGGAATATTGGAAACATCCAAGTTCTACCAGGATAATGATCCAAAACATACAGTCTATGGAGTGTGTTCTTGGCTCCTGCACAACTATTAGAAAGTGATTCCAATCCCAGTGCAGTCACCTGATTTGAATCCCATCGAAAATGTGTGGGCTGAACTAGACCACAGGACAAGAACTTCTCTAATTACCTCAACCTTGCAACTAAAGAGAAGATTGTTCAAAGATTGGAATAACATTGGTTCTAACTACACAAAGAAGTTAGTGTGTAGTATGCCAAAGCATCTGAATGCTATTTTGCATCAAAAGGGCCTTCCAACTAAGTACTTGTGCACACAAAACACAGTATCAAAGTGAAAACCAAATTTTTATGAGCACATGTGTAAATTGTTTTCTTTAGGTAAAGGTTGTCATTTAATTTATTTAAAATATGGAAAAAAGGTGAATATTTGATATGGAATTATATGTCCTGGCATGTTAAAAGTTATAATTATTTCATTTATTAAAACCAAGCTTACAAATAAATTAAATGTAATGACAGGTCAATGGTTTCAAACTACACAAAACTGAATGTTTAAGGGGTCACTGTATGACACTTCAAATCACCTTTATTTGTGGCATCACACATTTTCAAGATATTCTTGTTATTGGTTTGAAGTTTTTCAATACTTTTGTAATTTTTAACATGCAGTCAGCTTTTTCATGTCACATGGGAAGAGTATACAATTTTAAGGCAGAAAGAGAATGTGATCCTAACACTCAGTGCAATATCTTTTTTCAAAATTTTAATATGCAAGAACTAAACATAGCAATAAATAATCTAAAAAACAAAAAGTCTCCTGGACCTGATCACATACATCCAGAGTTCATAAAAAACCTTGGAAAAACAGCAACACAACAACTACTGAAACTCTACAATCTATCCTGGAAAACCACTGTACCTGCTGAATGGCGAAAGGCAATAATTGTCCCACTCTTGAAGAAAGACAAAACAGCGTCAGAAATAAAAAATTATAGACCAATAGCTCTTACTAGCATAGTAGCAAAAGTGATGGAAAGAATGGTGTCAGGTTAAATTGGTTTCTAGAATAAAAAAATTTAATTTCCCCATGTCAAGCTGGATTTAGAGAGTCCACTCTACAAATGAACAAGTCTTACTTCTCAGTCAAGAAATCAAAGACTCCTTCAATAGAAAAGAAGATAATTTATCAGTTTTTATTGATTTCCAAAGTGCATATGATTCTATATGCAGAACAAAACTACTAAAGAAAGTAAAAAAAATAGGGATACAAGGTCCAATGTTTTCATGGCTATGTCATTTCCTAACACAACACTTTATTGCAACCAGATATGGAAGAAATATATCTAAATACAAACAAGTACACCGTGGCTTACCACAAGGCGCAGTGCTCAGCACAACACTTTTTAATATATTTATTAACGATCTGCCACAACAAATACAAGAATCAGGTGTGAAGTGTGCACTATTTGCTGATGACTTAGTAATGTGGACTTCAAAACCATAAAGCAAAAGTACAGAACTAGAAAAAACCATGCAACAATCCTTAACCAAATTACAAAGGTGGACCAAAGAAAATTTAATGACTGTTAATACAACAAAATCAAACTACCAAATCTTTTCACTAAGAAAAAAGTCACTAAAAATAAAACTAAATTTTGAGGGTCAACAATTACCAGAAACAAAGGAAGCAAAGTATTTAGGAGTTACATTTGATACTAAACTTACATGGACCAAACAAATAGAAAATGTAATACAAAGAGCAGAGAGGCGCCTTTCACTGTTAAAACGTCTAACAGGAATCAAGTGGGGATGTTCCAGAGCAATTCTTAACACAACATACAATGTATATATAAAGCCATTATTTACTTATTGCAGCGAAGTTCTTGTAACAGCAAACACAAAAAATATTCAAATCTTTCAAAACCAAAGTCTGAGATTAATTGCAGGTGCTATCAAAACCACACCAATAGCAGCTATGGAAATACTAACCAACCAATGCCCCATTGAATATGAAATAGAAAAAGTGGCTCTTATTCAACACGAAAAGTTGATCAGACTCCCATTCAATACATGGCACAAGAGAAATTTTACACATACACTAAAGACTCAGGAGAGCTTTCTTTCCAAAATTCAAGACATCAAGAAGAATGCATACCTTCCTAATTCAAAGGAAAACTTCATATCTAAAGTCAATCCGACACATACATTAGACATCACATATTATTTACACCTGACAGAAGAAGTTAAGAAAAGTGATACTCCAACTAGTGTTCTAAAATTATTGGCATTAGAGACAATCCATACTAGATTTCCAGAATATGAATGGCTCCATATTTATACTGATGGATCATTGATATCAAACCAAGATGGAGCAGGTGCTGGAGTCACATGTCACCTCTTTTCCTATTACAAATCTTTAAGTTATGGAACTACAAACTTTGATGGAGAAATTGAAGCAATTCGAATGGCCCTACAAAATCTTTTCTACAAGAATTTCACATTTTCAGCAAGCAGTTATTCTCTCAGATTCCAGGGTGGCAATTATAGCAATTACTTCCAAGTTGTCACCAAAAAACCAAACAATTATAGAATGTTGGAAGATCCTTACCCATCTAACAGCACTTCAAAAACACCTAGTCTTCCAATGGATACCAGCTCAATGTGGACTGAGTGGTAATGAGAAAGCTGATTTTCTTGCAAAAAAGGTACCGGCAATGTGCAGAAATCAATTGTTAATCTACCATTTTATGCAGCTAAAAGATTAGTCAACTCTGAGAAACCTAATATTGTTCATGAAGCATCCCTTCATGATGAAAAAATTGGTATATGGTATGCCATTGAATGTATGGACAATGATGGTGGCATCTCCTTTCATAAAATTGGTAAGTAAAGTCGTTAAAAGTAGTTTTAAAATTGTTGTATGGTTTCATCTGCCTTTCTATGATAGCGGCAGATGGCAACGAGGGCTGACAATGCCCACAGGCAAAACACTGCCCAGCTGGTTTCAAATTTTTTTACTCTCTTGGTAATTTGTGAAAGATGATCTTATGCTTTAAATGTATTGGTTCTTTGTAAATGTAATCAAGACGAGTACACATGTGTATAGAATGAAGACCTCGAAACTATTGCAACTGCTGTAGTTGAGGCCAATGTGGAGCAGGAATCAAGCACTACATGGGCCATATCCTGGGTATTGGCTATCCCCTATTCAATATTTTGCAAACGTTTGTGTAAAGTGCTATACTTTTCCCATACGGGATTAGTCACATCCAACAATTGTATGCTCAGGATGCAGATGTATGCTGGAGTTCTCTTCCAAGCTTGGATGTAGTAAGAGGGGGCATTTTGGTTATGAAAGAATAAAGAAGTGAGGGTTAACAATTAATTCACAGTGCTTTTGTTATAAACCAAAATGCTAGAATGAAAGTGCAGATTAAACGATACATGTTTGTTAAGATGTGTTACAAGACAGGAAGAAGGGAACCTGTTCCTGCACACAATGCTTATGTTGAAAGAATATTTTCAATAAGAGCACAGTGAACAGATTAAAGAAACAGATTTATTGGTACTGTTTCAATGAAGTAAATTTTAAAAACTTCAATTCTGTGGAATTTCTTTATCATATTTTGAATAAGCTAAATGTTTTGCACAAGATTAATTCTTTAGAGAAGTATGACTCACTGTAGATGAGATGACATTTAACACTGTATTTTTCAGGATTTTAAGAAAATATATACGTGTAGGTGTATATAAATAGCATTTAAATTACGACTTTACATTATTTTTGTATTGATTGATAATGTTCTACATTTTTTCATATGTACTATACCCTGGCTATAAATCTTTTACCATGTAAATTCCAGAAAATGATCTAGTAACCCTATTCACATGAGTCATTTAAATGGGGATGTGCTACATTCTGCGGTGGACAACGCAATTCAGAGACAGCAGTTTGTGGAACATGTTCAAGGGTAGTAATTTGAGCCCCATTTGAAATTAATTGTCATTTGTACTAATTGTGTTGGATTAAAGACACATAACATTTTGCATCCTTTACTCTCCATACATGCCATTGTATCCTCTGATGGCAATTTTGAGAACCTTTTTCTTTTCTTCTCAGAATGGTATTCCCATTGTCTGAAATGTGTGCACACCAAATTTAAATTTATTTGGCCTCACCGCTGTTTTCTTATGACCTCTCAAACACATCATTATTACTTCCTCTACTGATAAGTAGATAGTGTTGTATTCCACCCAAAAGTTTGATGTTGAGATTTCACCAGAAATATATGTTTTGAGATGCCCTGGATAAAAAGAAAATTAAAAAAAAAATGATGCATTTTTAGAAAAAAGTCTGTGTGTGTCTGTCAGTCTGTGGACAGCATAACTCAAAAACGAAAAGTCGGTTAAAAACCAAAGTTGGTATTTAAGTTTAATGTCTTTCAAGGATGCAACACGAAGATTTTGAAGAAAATATCCCCACCCTAAACTACCCTTTACATGGAAAATTTTTATTTTCTTGAAAATGGCTCTAACGATTTTGGTTAAAATGTCATATGTTTGAGATATTTTATGACACATGAAATGTATACCTTGAATTTTCTGGCTATAGCCTATGTAGTCCTGTTTACTCTGGATGACTTTTGAATAACTTGTAAACCATAAGAGATAGACAAAATTTTACTGTACAAAAAATGTAGATCTCGCTAAAACACACAATTTATGTCCAAATAAATTTTTTGTAGAGTGAACCATTTCAGAGATATTCCTTGTTATTTGTGTCAGTTTCAGAAAACTTGAAACTTTGGTGAAATGGAACAACGTTATTCATTTTTTTAAATATGTTAAGCATGCAAAGAGAATGGAATCTTAAAGCTTTAAAAGACTTGACTATCGCTCAAAGCCTACTGTATTCTAATATTCATTCCCCTTCCATATTCAAGGAAATAATAAGATAATTTGTACAAATGTTTCTCTCAACTAACACGAAGAAGATATAGGAATAAAAGTTTGTAAGAATGGTTATCCTTGAATTAACGTAACATGGGTATTCTGACAGTTCCCTCGGCAGGAGTTACGCACACAGTATGGGAGTGGCACAGCCTTCTGTTGTAACGAGAACCAGGTTTGACCTTGAAATAGCCAATAGACTTAGTGGCCATGCAATCCAGTCACAAAGTCTATTGGCTGCTTCAAGGTCAAACCTGGTTGTCATGACAACACACTGCTGTGCCACTCCCCTACCACATACGTAGCACGCGCTGAGGTAACTGTCAGGATGCCCAAGTTACATTAATTCAGATATAGTACAAGAGTAGAGGAAGTTATGTGAGTGAACACATCAGAGTTTTAATTATGGCTACTTTGTATATTGATTAGTATAACTTGAGCACATCCACGTGGGTTTGAATTTTTTCAGTCCATGATGTCTCAGGTCCATCATGATGCATTTGAGGAGCCATGGTCTGTAGGTTACGAAAGCCAATGCTCCAGCTTGGGAATGTATGGTCCTGATCACATCATCCCTCTGAATCATCCAGATGCTCATCCAGCTGCCTATACATATGGGCAGGAGTTTGGAAGTCAGGTTGGTAGGCCAAGGCCCACAGGGGCTGCATGCTACAGATTTAACTGTTTATAATTTGAGCATATTGAAAAAGTAAAGGAAAAGTAAGCTACTGTGTTTCTTCCCTACCTATACAACTAATTGATTTTATACTGAAAAATAAAAATCTTTATTTTCAGATTCATGGAATTGAGAATCAGAGTTATAGGGTAGATTCAGAAGATTTCTCAGTGTGCTCTCAACTTAATGAATACCCTTCTTCAAGGTGAAACATTTACATTTATTACCTTCACAGTTGAAGTTGTTGAAAATAAGTAGACTCATGATTATTCAAACTAATTGGGATCAAGACTACCTCAGATAATTGAAAATTTGGATAACATGGGAATAGCATCCTAACATCATAAATAATGAAAAAGTGCTTAAGATCCTACAGTATAGTTTATTATAAGATATTTTCTTAAAACATACATTGAATACTTCATACAGTTTGATTAAAAGATAAACAGAGGATATAAAATGAGACCACCTCCGTGCCGTGGGATTGGCATGTCTGCCTCACATTCAGGAGGTTCTGAGTTCAAATCTCAGTTAGGGCAAGTTACCCTGATAAGGTTTTTTTTTTTCTTGAGCTTTCCCTTATTCTGAGAGGATGATGATAATAGTGCCAACCTTGGAATGTGTATTCACTCTAGATTAAAGCAAAGAAGTCACTAAAAATTGAGGAACTTCAATGTTATTTTCAGTTCATACAGTATATTTAGCTTATAAAATGTAAATTATGCTTTCAACTACTCCATCTTTCTCCCACTGGTCATTTTCTACCTTTTCTATATTTTTCAAAAACCCTGTCAGTCTGTTTCAGTCTCAAGTGATATATCCTCGAGCGTTGTATTGTGCAATTTACTGTAAGGATGCCACCTGTTACATTTCTTTAAGTATTTATTTTACCTTGGGCCAAGCTAGTTCTATAGGACTGAGATCACACATGTATGGGCACAAGCAAACAACAGTGTGGCCCAATAAAACCAAAAATGCATCCACTTTAAAAACTTCTTTTTATATTTGTTTGTTTCATTCTTCCTATAAGATCTGTTTTATACATAGAACTGTCACTCTGAACGTCTTTGGTCTGCAACCATAATATAATTACTTCCAACATAAAACTAGTGACTCATATGATTTTACAACTGAAATTAAGAGAAATTAGTAGCAAGTAAACATAGTGTGAATAACATTGGGGGTAAGTTGGCAACGTAACCAGCAGAGCAATGTTTGGGTATAAGTTTATAAAACTCAGGTTACACTACATGGAGTGTCTCCCCTTCATTCCCCTAAGACCATGACCTGGTGAACAGACAGTGGGTCACAATGTTTGAGGTTTTCCCCTATATTCCCTACCATGTAGCATCAGTTTAAAAATCTCCAAGCAAAATTATGACAAAGTATGAGAGCCATTACTTGTTTGCCTACTAGGCACAAATACACTTTTGCAACTGATTGTATTTTTCTATTTTTCAGGACTACAACAGAAGATTATAACTTCAGATTTCTTTGCCCGAGAGATGATATGATAGATCTTCCATGGAAGAGAGCACATTATTCAACTAATAATGTCAACATTAAAACACCTGAATATTTTGATAATTTTGATAATTATTCACAGCTGCATTATTCAGATGTAACACAGAATGATGATGCCAACATATCTAATGCAAATAACATACCACAGAATCATAATTTGCTTCAATGGAACCAAGAACTGACTAGAAGAGATTCTCTTCCAATGCCTTTAACAAATACAAGGAATGTACTAAGTATCATGGAAACAAATGATACTTCAAGATCAATGGTTGTAGATCCACCAAATAACAGTTACAATGTACCTTGTAACCCAAGTCAGCTAGGCACAAGAAACATTGAAAATATTCATCCTCTGCAGAGTGCACAAAGAAACTTAATCAAAAATGAACAAGACGTTTCTGCGAAGAAGGTAACTATTCAACAGTCAGAATTCATAGCAAGAGGGGGATTTTACCCTCTCATTAGCCTTGCAGATGTTCTGGTGGACAATAAACTAGTGGTTGAAAGAGTTGAAGTTTTTAGCAAAACTTGAGGATATAAAACTTTAGATATAAAAATTTATGCTTTTTCAAGCTTTTCATAGCGTTATTCTAATTCTGGCTTTTGCATTTTTCTTTGGTATATCTTATATATGTTTTCCTTTTTTACTAGTATGTTTATTTTGTAATGAAATTTATCTCTGGCTTTTGTCATGATCTGTGTTGTAAGAGTGCAGATGACCTAGTAGTTGAACGCCCTTAAACATACATAAATACCTCTCATCAAGATGTTTCTCTAGCTTATAAAGGACAATTAAGACATTTATTGCAAAAGTCACACTTTAAAACATAAGTAATTTTCAGTGCACTGTAAATTATTACAGTAGAATCCTGATAACTCGACATTCTGTGTAACTCGACAACTTGTTTTATTCTAATATTTTTATTTTTATTGTTAAACTTGACTGTAATAATTTCTATAATCAACTACATTGTATAAACAATATATATTTTAATTGGTGTACATATACAACCTATCGCATTCTCTCTCACAGTAACAAAATGGCTGTGTATTGACCTTAAGTATCTAGTCAGAACACAAGCAGCTGGCAGACCATTGTCGTGAAATTGAAAGCTTGCTGCTAATAATGTAGATACATACCACAAATACTTTTTGGAAGGTTTGAAGGTTTATTGCTTCACCCAGTATATATGTGGTAAGCTAAACTTTCAATTACATTTGAGAGGTAGAACTGGAACTTAAAAATTCAATGCCACAGCTGGAATTTGAACCACAGGCCCTCTGCTTACTAGGCAGGTGCTGTAACCATTAAGCAACTGTGATAACCTGCCAGAATGACATTGAATTCTCAAACCAGTTTATTTGTTCTACCTCTCAAACATTGCCCATACACGGCTTGTGTGTTTAAAAACACCAACAGTAAGTTTGTTGGCATAAATAAATAATAATTTCAATTACATATTTCTGATTACAGTACTGTTGTGTTGAATTGTGTTTGTGCCAGGAAAATGTTTAACAAGAAGAAAAGACAAGTTAATATTACAATGAAAGTTAAATCACATGCATTAAAGAGACCAGACAAAGGGGAACATATTAATATCTAATAAATTTTAGGACATGTTATACTTTTATGTTTCCTATATGGCACTAGAACATGTATTTATGTAATTTGTGGTATTATGTTATGAGTTGAGAAAAACAGACTCTTTATTCTGTAATAACTGGGCATTTCAGTAACCTGACCACCTCTCAATCCCATTAGATTGAGTTTTTGGGATTCCACTGTACTACAATATCAATTGAGCATCAATATTGTTTTTGTACATACATGCTGAAAAGAAATTTGGTGTTTTCAAAATATTAAACCATTTATTCTAAAACAAGTGGGATTTTTATAGGAAAAGGAAGGTATCAGCAATATCATATTTTAAAATTTTTTTAGAAATCTTGATTATTTGCTCAACACCCTTGTAAAGCTTTAATTTTCATTCTTTATACTTTCCTCTTAAACTGTAAACCAAATATCTCTTTTTCATTAAATAATGAAAAACTGAAGCTATTAACAGTTATACAAATCAATTCTACAATAATTAAGAAATATTTTAGAGACTATAAGCTTTGCTTATCTTAATATTTGCTGCAAGTTCTTGAAGTTAAAGCAAATTATAGTTTCATAGTTCTATTGCATCATCAGTACCAATTTTGTTTATACTGGCTGCCATCATAATACACACTAAATTGCTTAATATTGCTATGTGTTACCAACCACTAAAAATGAAACAAAGTTGTTAATAGAATCAATTGGCAGTATTCTAAAATGCATTACATGGTCTTTATTTTTCAAAATGAATATCTTTCCCAAACCATCAAATCTATAGGTCCATTTAATTGTTTTAATAACTTAATTTCTGGATTCATTTTGTGATTAAATGACCAAAAATGATCTGCCACACCTGATTTATCAATTATTTACATTTAATATTTCTAAAATGTTCCTAGTTTGCTTTGAATTTCAGGAATTTGCAGCAAATATTAAGATAAGTGAAGCTGATAATCTCTAAGATATTTGTTAATTATTGTAGAATCTCTTTTCATTGCTTGTCCAAATGTCTTATTCATAATCGTTTAAATGAAAATTGAATAATTATGTTGTATGATAAATTTGCAGATATATTTCTTAAAACTTGCACTTATTTAATATCAAACTTAATTTTCTTTAATGTAGAATTTTGTGAGAATTGTTCTGCGTAGAAGAAATGCTGTAGCTATAAAGGAAAGCACTGAAACTGTTGAGAGATACAAAGTGGTTCTTCCTCCAGCACTAAAAACTACAGAGTCTTTATATACATTTAAAACTCAAAAGGAAGACACTCAAAAAGAAAAAATGATACTGGTAAGTATTTTTATATTACAGTATTATTAAAATTTATACCCTATTTTGTGAAATAGATGTTGGTATAAGATAAGTCAAGGACTAAAGGAGGGACTTAGTACCTCAAGGTTTACAGAGAGCATCCTTTTTCTCTGCCATGCAACACTGAGACTCCCACAACACTTACAACCCTGAAACAGCCAGCGGGATGAAGGTGAGTTAAAAAGAGAAGTGAAGGGAAATGAGAAGTGCATTGAAATATAAGGACTGGAAATTTGGGGGACGTAACTTCCCAGCATTCACCTAGCAACCTGGGGAAACGCCAGAAGAAATCTAAGGAACAGGAAGGTCAGCCATGGGGATCGCATCCACGAACTTCCAAATGTGAGTCTTACACTCTACCACCCCTGCCACCTTACTTAATCAAAATAGGTGTTACTTCATGCTTGATCACTAAAAGAGCATACAAGGTGGATTATTGTAAAATGAAACCTGAATCATCTAATGTTGATTAAGTAGCAGGGTTTTACTATAGTTAAAATTGACTTTAAAGCTTAATAGTAAATTGTTGTACAAACTAAAATTGAGGAGTATTTTTCAAAAATCAATAAACACTCAAATTTTAAAAATTCAGACCTTTTAAAGTTGTCTATCAACTTTGCTGCCATCCTTAGCCTGTTGAAATGGTTTAGTCAAAATATATATTTTCCATGATTATAGGATGCTGAAAACAGTGAGGTTTTGCAAAACTTGACTTCTGCTCTCAGGTGATAAAACACAAAATGGATTTCACTTCTGAGATAGAGTAGCATCACAGAGAAAGAAATTATTGGCAAACACTTCCTGCTAGATGCAACAATACAAATTATTGGTTCATACAATATTAACTCCTGATTATTGCAGGGATGAAACTGCAGTAAAAGAGTGATCTGTTATAATAAACAAGCAATTCAGAAAGTGGCATAGATATAACTAAGTGTCCAAGGCAGGAAGTCCACATCAAAATTAAAAGTACCTAAGAAGCCCAGCAAGTACAAGAAAATGACAATTATTGCATTTTCACATGGGCTACCAGACATACCAGAGGACCCAAAAGCCATAGAAAGAAAAAAATGCAGAGCAGCTGATCTCACTTATGATAATACCACAGTATTGTATCAGCTTGTAAGTGATTTTAATGTTGACCAGGATAAGTTAGTATGAGTACCTGGAAATCATATCACCAAAGTATGTGTAATGGCTTATGGAAAGTCTAAAAAGAATGTATTTATGTTAGCATTAGACACTTATACTAGAAGTTGAGGTTGTGGTATTAAAGTCCAAGAACAACAGTCAGGAAATAAAGAAATCAACTACTTTGCAAAAACTGAGCATAGTAAGCAAAAATAACTGAAGTTCATTTTTTAATTACGGACCTTTTAACTGTTATGGTTCGCAGCTAACCATTCTATAGTACCATCAGCTTAAACAGGCTTGTTTTTCATGGTACCATTATGGTGGGGCACAGTGCTTTGCGCTAACACTCCATTCCCTGTAAAGCTGGCAATAGATAGAATGCAGAAGACAATTATTCGTGGGCACTTTAAAAGACTGGGTATATAAAACAAATCCCCGAACATTTGATGAACTGCAGCATAATATATGGGAAGAAATGGCCAACATCTCATAAGAACAGTTACAATGGCTGAATAAAACAAAAAACCTTTTAAGACAAGTAATGCCCATCTTACAGCACGAGAAAAACATTTTAACATCATTTTTTAAAAAATAAGCAATGTAAACACACACTAATTGATTGTAATAGTGAATAGTGTTACTAAGTTAGCCCTCTGTGTTCTTCTGCTGGCCACATGGGAGTGGAGTGTTGGAGCACGAGTGCTGTGTGCCCTGCCATCACGGTGCCGCAAGGGGTGGGCATGGTATATTGATCATGAAATATTACTCAATTTTGTTCAGAAGCCTGTTTATCAGGCTTGAGGTTCTTTTACGAGGCATAAATTTACAACATGGGTGCAATGACTTCACTTCCATTCCAAAGGAGGCCTAAAAAATTCATTTCCCTCTGCCAGGTTTGAATCCATAACCTCAGGAACCAGAGACTAGCATGATACTCCTAGAATACAGAAGAGTCTGTGTTTTGATGGTATGTTATTATTTTGCACTTATTTTTATCAAACTCATATGGAGTAATGTGATACTCGCTCATTTTAGTGCAACATGGACAATAAACATGCCTTCTTTATATGTTAAAATGATGGGAGAAAAAAGTACATTTTAAGTACTTATATTAACATTTTTGCCTTCTAGCTTTGCATTTATCGACTTTTGAAAAATACTTGGATATATTATCCCTCTATTCTAATATTGGAAATGAACATTCCAAACATATAATGAAATATCTACTTAAGAAAATAGTGTAAATGTTAAAATTACGTTCTTCATACAATTAGTATTGGTATGATATTTAAAATATGCATTTCCTGAAAATTAAGAATTGTTGTATTTATTGAATTTTATGAAAATGATCCACAAATTTTGTTGACTTTTTGCTTTTGATGCTGCTTTTGTAAGTTTATTCAGATATGTATTGATCACCCATTAGGACATGTACATGGTATAGGATATGTCACATAGAAAATTTAAAATATTTAAAATTTAAAGCAGTTACAATATTTACAAGTTTAAAAATCTGTCTGTGATGTAGTTGTTTAAGAAATTTAGTAAGTTTTGCTGTGATTCAATATTTTTTATGGATTACGTAGCTTGTTGTAGAGATGTAGGCCAGCATAATTATGTGAAACTATTTTCATAAATTTTGTCCTGTGCAAATTTACTTAATTCTGGTGTTATATGTATGCACTTGTGTTTTATATGGACTTAAGTGACCTTTCATATATACAAGAGTTTAATATATTGTGACAAAACCTTTCCATCCTTTATTCTCCTTCAAAACTTTTGCACAGAAACAGAGTTTTCTTCGACTAACATTAACACAGCAACAGTCTTTCATGATATTAGAACTCACAATTGTTTACTTCTCATAACCTTAACTCAATCCTTTCACTGTCTTCCTTTACTTTCTCTATCTATCAGACACTAACTCTGATGATACAATCACTTGACGCTTGTTAAATCTTCTTCAGTTTAATGTGATGAACCTTTCACAATGACCGTACCACACACACACACACACACACACACACACACACACACACACACACACACACACACACACACACACACACACACACACACACACACACACACACACACACACACACACACACACACACACACAGCTGTCTACCATTCACTGACACACTGGCTGATTCATGTCTGTAACTCTCTCTTCTGCTGTTTCCTCGGCTCTGTATATGGCTGGATGATGTTATATGGTCCTTTCTAGAACTTTTATAAACATGCCAGCTACCATACAGTTCTTGAAGGCTCTGGAAAATCCTTTGTGTAGCCACTTAATTGTTGTTAGTCATGTGTTTCCTCATGTGTGTGGTGTATGGAAGCTTGAACTCACACCATTGTTTGCTCGCCGGCCTGATATGTGGTGTGAAGTAGTTGGCCCCGACCATCCTTTGTTATATACTGTGCCTAACATCATAATATGTAAATAAAGTATTGTCACCGCGCCTGCCGCATCTAATTGCCGACAACAGCAGTGTCACCCATCGCATTATTGTCGGCACTACCGCAAAGGAGCCGAAGGAAAGAGACAGAGAATGGCCCCATTGTTGGGGCGCTTGCCGAAAGAGAGAAAAGGATAGATTCTTCTGGAGTCTTCTACTTTGTATCTCGCCGCAATAAGTGAACGTTCCTGAAGCTTCCAGAATAGTGCCTGGGAGATATAAATAGCGGTAAAGTGTGAGAAGAGGAGTCAGACGTATGTGAAGGTTGAGTAGTCGTGCCGACGGAGAGGACAGACGTATGTGAAGCGTGGAGTAGTCGTGCCGACGGAGATGAACAGACGATGTGAAGAGTTGTGCCGACGGAGAAGGGACAGTTTGGTTACGAGTTCGGAGCCCTGCTGTTGGAGAATCGGAAAAGACTTTCTTGCTGTTGCAACGAGTGTAAAAAGTTACTGTTTACAGAAATAAAAGTGTTTCTTTATCTCGACTACAGCTGTTTACTTTACTTTTTACACCCACAAAAAAGTCACAGTATGTTGTTAGCTAATGCTGGATTTCTGACAATGAAGTCATTAATCCTCTTGCTCTCCAATATTTTTCACTGATGGATGGGGCATTAGAAGTAAAATAAAGTATGGTTTACAGCTATTTGCAGTAGAGAGATTTGCTATAGTTATCTTCTTCTGGATTCTGAAAATTTTTACACCATTTTAGGAATTTCCCCAAAAAGTAATACCATCTATCAATGAACAACATATGTATGCAAAGTATGCTACTTTAAGAACATTTAAATTAGACATGCCATAAAGAAACACATTTTACTTAGCTTTTCTTTTTTAGTATTTTTGTAATTGATACTTTCTTCTGTTAGGTCAAAATCTGCCAACATTTCTTCTTAATCAGTTTTACTTATCTTTACATAGTGATGATAAGGTCCAATGAATAATTTTTTTCAACAAGCTGTGGAATGTCCTCTATTTAACAAATAATACACAGTGAATCTTTTATTTTTGAGTTTACTTTTACAGGTACCGGAGGATAATCCTGAAAGGCTGCCAAAGTCAGATGTTTTTCCAGCAACCAAAATTTCTGACTTCATCTGCCTGTTTTGTAAGGATATATTTGTTACACGATATTCACTCATCACACATATGAGAAGCCATCGACAACCATTCTGCAGGTATGACTAGGGTCTTTATAAATACAAAAGTGAACTTAACCATAAACCACTGCGTAACCTAAAGCCATTCACCACATCTAAAAAATACATCAGTATTTGTGTTTAATATTTATCACGCAATAATAAAAACCAATTAATTATCAGAATATATTGTAAAATTATTCTATAATGATATGGAGGGATTTTGATATGATTCACCCCTTTACCTCTTATAACTGTCATCCTGCCAATGTCCTACAACATATTGAGATGTACTTCTGATTTTCTTTATCTCCACTAAGAGTCTTCCTAGCTCTGAAAATGTACAAGTCTGTAAGTATTTTGGTTTATTAAGAATTTCCTTTGACACACCTTAAATGTCACATAGATCTACATATAGGTTTTAGGATCAAATAAGCCTAATTTGTTTATATCATTGTCATTTGTACTACCTATTTTACATATGAATGGTCCATTAATATCATTTGCAGTATCTGTATGATACCGTACAAGTCTCGTGAACAACTAAGACAACACAGAAATCGTCTGCATGGAACACCTCCAGCTCCTGAAGTTACAGTTGTGACATCTAAATATGGACGGAAGCGACAAGTGTTCTGTCCATTGTCATTAATGACGAGAAGATCAATAAATAGAAGGTTAACCTTTTGAATTTATGCATTTGTGTTTGTAATTCTTAAGTTGATTGCTATTATATCACTAGGAGAAATAACTTCAACAAAAGCTTCATTCTGCCAAAGAACTTATTTCTTTGTCATTTAAATTGTATTTGTTTAATTAACTAGTTTCACTAGAGCAGTGTGCTCAATGAAAATTAATTCTACCAAAGAAGTTATTATTATGTGATTGTCATTTAAATTGTATTTATGTTCTTCACTGTTTCACTAGAGCAGTATGTTCAATGAAAATTAATTTAGTTCTGTCAATGAAGTTATTATTATGTGATTATCATTTAAATTATATTTGTGTACTTAACTAGTTTCACTAGAGCAATATGTTCATTGAAAATGAATTTAATTCTCCCAAAGACATTATTTGTTTGTCATTTAAACTGTATTTGTGTTTCACTATTAGCAGTATATTTAATAAAAATGAGCTTAATTCTGTCAAAGGAATTATTATTTAAATTGTAATTGTGTCACTTAACTAGTTTCACTATTAGTAGTGTATTCAATGAAAATGAGTTTAATTCTGCCAAAAAAGTTATTCTTTGTATTCTGTTAGCTAGGTTTATCTCTTCTGGCTTTGTAGGCCATGATCTAGAAGGCATTGAAGATACCGACATTTTGCCAAGTACTGCGCTTTGAATCTTCAGGGTAAGATGATCTGTTGTCTGTGCTGGTCAGAGTTTGAATGTGAAAGCAACAACCATTGCCACCCTTATATAGTGGGAGTGGGCTGGGCTTGTTGCGCTGGCTAAGATGGTGATTGGCTCACATCGATTGGTGGCCTGGTGTAGGCAGGGTTTCATTACACCCGGCTACACTTGACCCGATTGTGAGCCTTGGAAAGGGGCAGATAAATCGACAAAGACTGCGCGAGAAATAGGGATTAGGAATTGGAACGTGTAATATCAAAACATTACATGGAAAGACTTGGGACCAGTTCAATAGACTAGCAGAGGATAGGACTGAGTTTAGGAAATGGATCCGAGGTAAACCCCTGATGCCATGATAGTGTTAGAACAGGAAAGTTGAAGAAATTTTGTATGGAGTAATCTATAATAAGATCTCACATTCTTAATATTATAAGATTCATATGGGCTATCATATCATTCAATTTCTTGAATGGCAGAAATTGAGTCTTTGAGTATAACTACTTCATTTTCTTTTATATCAGTCATATAGTACATCTGTTCCAATGCTTGTATTGCAACCACTTCACCATCAAAATCTGTAGATTGTCCAGGCAATGTAAAATAATGTGAAAAGTATTAAG
This sequence comes from Tenodera sinensis, assembly GCA_030765045.1. Lineage (NCBI taxonomy): Eukaryota > Metazoa > Arthropoda > Insecta > Mantodea > Mantidae > Tenodera > Tenodera sinensis. The sequence continues at coordinate 40,116,646 of CM060970.1, forward strand.
AATATATGTATAGCATCTCCTACATTATTTATCAATTTATCTGTTATCAATTTATCTAATATCATTTACCTTCTGATTTTTATAAAATGCAAGGAAATATAGATCCCTTTTCCTTTGCCACAATTGTTAAGGAGAGAAACATTATTTACTTCATATACTACAATAACTAGGGCTGAAATGTTTAGGCTTTTATAAATGCAGTTTCAGCCTTTTATTACCTCAATTAGCCTCAATAATAAATATATAGTTTGATTGCATAAAAGACATTAAAAGTCCTATTGCCAGTTTTAACAGCAATGCCATATGAGTGCTCAAGATAAAGTGTGAGTGGTACCCATCCTGCATTTATTTAGTTATTATTGAATTGATATTTGACATATTAGAAAATAAGTGCATGATGTGGTGTTAAAAATTGATTCAATAATAACTAACGTTAATGGACATCACTGTCACAAAGTCCAAAAACACAATTGCTAATTGTAATTTAAATAAAAAGGTGCTCACCCTAACCTATTAGTACATTCTAGAAACAGTTTGCTTTATAAATAATAACATTCAGCACCTCTAGTCAAATAGCACCATACATGAGCATTCCATTCAAAGTAGGAATAGCTGCAACCTGCTTGAACAACCAAAAGGCCTCCATGTTACACACAAGAATCCTGATGTATAACTCGACAAAAATTAATGATTACCATCCACCAAGGTTTAGAAAGCAAGTTTGATTCTTTAGTTACAAGATATACAGATACCATTGTAAATTGGATCCTTATAGCAATGTTTATCTATCTCTTTATGTATACAGTAAGTTATGAATTTTTAATATTTATGATGTAATTATTTTAGAAGTATATTATTCTATTGCACTTGACAAAGCCATGACATTTTAACAAATTTTCAATTGTTACATTACATATACACATTTTGTTTTCAAATTTTTATATTCTTTACATAAATCACACAAAAGTTCAAAATGTGACAATCATTAAAAAGCACTAGCATTAACCAATAACAAATGGAATGATGCAACCTTGAAGTTGATAATGCAAGCTATTTATCACATCATAAGATGCTATGTCACAAACATGTTATTTGTCTGCTCACACATTTACATCATAACTATGCCGTAAACAAAATTACATCATTAATCTGCTTATGGCTCATTATCTACAATCTGTTGCTTTTTTTTATTTTCTGGCTCTTTCCAATTATAATACTGAAAGAAAAAACAGTAACTGCAGTTAACAAATCATAACTAAGTGCAAATACATATATAGTAATAACAACAGATCTATCAGCATAATGTGGTACATAGATCACAACTTTCAAAATAGCTAATTTTAAACAAAGGACTCTGAAAGATCAACAGTCATAAGATTTATATCTGGCTTAATCATTATCTAATTATGCATTTTATTCCTTTTAAAATAGGATATTAATCATGATGCTGCAAGTTCAATACTGAAAAGGATATCATTGCTGATAAAAAAATCTGTTGTGAAATAAGTCATGGATGATTTTCTCTGCACTTACCACCTCAAAGGATTCCCTTTATATCATGCTATATTAAAAAATGTGTTACATTCACATGACTTTGTGTAACTATTCTTCAGCAAACTATCCTTACAAAATCTTTTTCTTCCATCTGCCACATATTAAATCATATAGACATTTGTAGAAATAGTTTCATTACATAGATCCTTAGGAAATGGAAATAGGAGAATACAGTAGGCTAAGTGAATGTTTAAAGAGCTGGTTGCTCTGTGCTCAGCTATGACCCAAAAAAAAAAGACAGCAATACCATACCAATTTTCTATATTTTCATTAAAAGAATTAAATCAAATTAAATCCCTTTATTAAAAATCTGATGTGCTGCACTCGCATGACTTTCTCTACTCTTGTACTAACCATTCTTAAAAACTCTTATTCCTGTATCTTCTTCGTGTTAGTTACGATAAGCATGTATGCAAATTATCTTATTGCTTATTTCCTTGTAGGTGCAAGGGGAATATTGGAATACAGTAGGCTTTGTGTGATAGTCAAATCTTCTAAAGCTTTGAGATTCTGTTCTCTTTGCACAATTAACATATAAAGAAATGAACAACAATGTTCCATTTCAGGAAAGTTTTAAGTTTTCTGAAATTCACACACATAACAAGGAATATCTCTGAAATGGTTCACCCTACAAGAAAATTTAGTTGGACATAAATTGTGTATTTTAGCAAGATCTACATTTTTTTGTAAAGTATGATTTGGTCTACCTCTAACGGTTTACCAGTTATGCAAAAGTCATCCAGAGTAAATACGACTACAGGAGCTATAGCTAGAAAATTCAAAATATACATTTCATTTGTCATAAAAACATCTCAAACCTATGACACTTTAATCAAAATCGTTAGAGCCATTTTCAAGAAAATCAATATTTTCCAAAAAATTTTCATGTAGAGGGTAGTTTAGGGTGGGGATATTTTCTTCAAAATCTTTGTGTTGCATCCTTGAAATAAACTTAAATGCCAAATTTGGTTTTTAACTGACTTTTCATTTTTGAGTTATGCTGTCCACAGACTGACACATACACAGAGACCTTTTCCTAAAAATGCTCTTTTTTGATTCAGGGGGTCTCAAAACATATATTTTGGTGAAATCTTGACATCAAAATTTTGGGTGGAATACAATACTTCCCCTACTTACCAGTAGAGAAAGTAAAAAATTGAATTGAATTAAAACAATTCTGTACAGTCCAATGCATGGAAACTTTCCGATATGAGGAACAGCTGTTTAGGTTGGTAGTGAATGGCACCACGCCCCCAGTTCAAACCCCTGTCAGCGATAGGAAGGCTTGTGCCTGCCCTTTGTTATGCAATGGCGGAGGTAAACCAGAAGCACAGACAGTTTAAGACACATTGAAACATATAATCCAGAATGTGTCTCATTGGACTTTGATTATTTTATCAGCGGTTATTGAGGATAGGGGCAAACGTTAGATTGCGAATCTTTTTTGAATAATGAACCTTCTCAGGTTTGTGTTGTTGCACAGAATTTCCTAACAAGTGCTGAGACCTCTTCATCCCAGCACCAGGGATGCTGATGGTGATTATTATTATCCACCGCAACAACCAGCTCCATAATCATCATTATTATTGTGATACCGGCCGAGGCACACAGCTAGGTATGGTCGGGGCTTAGCTGCTTTACACTACATACCAGGCTGGAGAGCAAACAGAGGTGCTCAAGGTCAGGCTGCTGTGTATACGTGACTAACAACAATGAGTGTGACGCATAACAAAGGATTGCTAGAATCTTCGAGAGGCATCTGGTGGCCGGCGTGTTTGTTTAAGTTTGAGAGAAGTCTGTGTTACTTAATTTTTGCTGTATAAGGAGAGGAGGCAATGAGTGAGTTACAATTACATGAATCGGTCAGTGAGTGAGAGACAGTTGCATGCATGTGGCACTGTCGTCATGAAAGACACATCGCATCAAAGTGAAGAAGTTATAATGAGAGTTCAGTGATTGTATCATCAGAGTTAGTGTATGAAAGACAAAGAAAGTGAAGAAAGACAGTGAAAGGACTGAGTCAAGGCTACAAGAAGAAAACAGTTGTGTGTTGTAATATCACAAAAGACTAGACTGTGTTAACATCAGTAGAAGAGTTATTTGTACAGGAGTTTTAGAAGAAAATAAAGTGAGGAAAAAAATTGCATTGTTACATCATCATCAGTAGTAGTAGTAGTAGTAGTAGTAGTAGTAGTAGTAGTAGTAGTAGTAGTAGTAGTAGTAGTAGTAGTAGAAGGAATTAGACCATTTGTAAAAATAAGGTTAATACAGGTACAGAAATTAGTGACCCATTTTACACATTTTATTTAAACATGAAGAAATACAGCTACATATTGTCAGTGTGCTCGGTTTGAAAAAACACTTCAAACCATTAATTACACATGTCACCTTTTATAAATTTATCGTTGAGGTGTCCTTCATTGTTGGCGATTTAATGTTCCACACAGACATGCACACTACCTTAAACTTACAAAGAGTGTGGCTTATTATGAGCTTCATTTCGGTGTGGTTTTTCAAGTCCTCAGTAACTGTAGGCCTGGCATTCATAATGGATATCAGGAATCCTCACAGAAAAAAATCACATGCCGATAAATCGGGTGACCGGATGACATCATCAAAGTGGGGAACAAGATGCTCTGAAAACATTCTGTGTGTGGCTATCGTGGCCGTTTTAGGTGTGTGGACAGTTGCATTGTCCTGCTGGAACCACAATGACCATATAGAGATATTCCTACGAAGCATTTTCTGCATTACGATCTGTTGCGAACATAATATATCGATCTGATGTTACTGTGGTAATGTCAACTGCATCATTCTCAAAAAAATATGGATCAAGAATACCCTGTGCAGACATGCAACACCACACAGTAACTTTTGTGCTTTGAAGTGGTCTTTCCTGACTTTTATTAGGATTGGCGAAAGCTCAGGACCTAAGTTTTGTTTGTTCATGTAGCCCAATAAATGAAAATGGGTCCCGTCAGACATTGAGATTGTTGAGAAAATTGGTATACGTGTTGATTGTACCCAAAAACTGTGTACAGAAATAATTGTTGAACCACTTGGAGCTTATAGGTATGGAACTTCATATGCTAATGCAGGCCTGGGCAACTGGTGCTCTCTGAGCGCATCCTGATTAAGGCCTTACACTGATAACTATGTTTAGCAGATAAAAAAATGAAGGTCGCTCAAGCTATTTCGCGAGTCGCCCAGGCCAAGCAACATTCGTTGCACAGTTCTCTATGATATGTTAAGCGATTGTGAACGCCGACGAACGATCGAGTTGGACTTCGCTCTAAAGCAGTTCTTATGCAGTTCTAATGTTCTCCAGGGTGCGAGGCGTACGTGGCCTACCAGGGGTCTGTTTGTTGCAGGTGTTATGAATTGTGCATCCATCTCGTAATCGTCTTTCATTATGGAATTTGATCATTCCGACCAAAGTCAACATTTTGCCGAATCATCACATTTGAAAAAAAAAACGTTGCAAACGCACGATGTTCGTTTGATAAACGCTCCATGACTAGTCGTACTTTGAAACTGCATTGCGCACTGCACTAACGTCAACTCTCTAAGGAAGCCAGGTCCAACTATGCCGCGCAATTTAAAGTGCTCTTGCGCTCCCCCTCTGCCGCAACCTGTAGGTATATCATTTTCCCAATTAAAACGTATTCTAAAATCTAAAAGATTGTTCTTAATGCAACGGCGGCGCCATGGCCGAGCAATTAGACGCTCGTCTACCAACTAGGCGGCCTGGGTTCCATCCCAGGGACCCGCATGTGGTACTCGTGGTGGACGAAGCGTCGTCTGGGTGAGTTTTCTGCGGGTTCTCCGGTTTTCCCCGCCACTCATTCCACCATCATCTTTCCAATCATCCATTTCGCCTGCATTTCAAATCATCCTCTTCTCACTCATACCTGGCGCTTGGCTGACTACTCGCTTCCAGGTCTTCACTCTGTCCGATCCATAGCTTCCTCTGACCCTAGACTCTGGGGGGGTCGGTCTGGGTGGCTCAGTTGGTTAGACGCTGCCCTACTGATCCCAAGGTCGTGGGTTCAAACCCTGCCCAGGCCTATGGTTTTTAAGTGTGCTTAAAAACGACAGCTCCATGTCAGTAGATTTACTGGCATGTAAAAGAACTCCTGCGGGACGAAATTCCGGCACACCAGCGACGCTGATGTGATCCTGGCAATTGACAGCGTCGTTAAATAACAAAATATATTTTTTTTTTCCTAGACACTGGTTTGCAAAGTCCTGCATAAGGGGAGGGCGTAAACAGGTAAAGAAATTCTTAATGCAACAAGGGCGCAAAAGACTATAAAATAATTTTAGATGTGCTTCTTTAGCGTTAGAAATAATTAAAAGATGTAATGCAATTGAGTATTGAATTTTGGGAAGTTATCCTGAAAACTGTACATTTTAGGAGACTACAATATAAACCGTCCTTATTTTTGGACTAATTCCAACCAAATTTGAATGTTTACACACGTTCTTGAAACTCTTGTGTGAAAGTTCAACTACATAATTCAGTCGTTCACTTAATAAGTCATAAAGTTATAAGAGATTCTCTAAATATACTTTCCTGAATTTTGTACCCATCGCAAGCAAGAAGCAGTGATAAACTGACATTGGAGGAGTGTTGCTATTCGATGAGCAGACCACCCTCTTGTCAGGTCAGGGATATGTCCTCTCTTGATATGTAGTGTTTTCTTTGGGACGATAAAGCATTCGCGGAGAATGTTATGAATATATGAAATGCTGTCGTTTAAGGGTGTGTGTTAAGAAGTGAACTCTGGGGCATATGCTTTATTTTTGAGTAGTGAGGTGTGGTGGAGAAAAATAGGATCGATGAAGTGGAGGGCTGATGAGTTCTGAGTTGCGTCTGGTGATCGTGCTTTGGAGGCGGTAAGGTTTGTGAATATAAATGTAATTTAGATGTGAATAGTTTGTTCTTCGTATAGCTAGCGTCAGTCTAGGGCATTTTCACCGCTTCCCAGGTTATTTTCTCGTAGACCTTGGATCAAGGTGCTGAAGTGTGTGGGAGGTTCTTATACAAGATGCAGGAAAGGATGTGTTCGACATCTCTGGTATTTGGGTCATGACGGATTACATGATTAGTAGGAATAATAAAGATTAGGAAAGATGCGGAGGGGAACTTCGGCGCTTCGACCTTAGAGATGTTTTGTGTCTGTACTCCGAAGGGGCGCCCCGGGAGGCAGGAGTTAGGCGAGAGAAGACAGAGGCGGCCAGACCACAGGGGAGTAGGCACAGAAGAGGGTAGGGGTCCCTGCATATTCCCAGTTGTAAACTCCTCGATATGAGCCAGTAGACCGGTTCCCCGCCGGTTCGCGCAGAGCCCGCCTGCAGGGACCCCTCACCAGCAGCAAAAGCTGAGCTCAAATGCAGTGTTGCCAAGAGGTGATTGAATTTCAAAATTTAAAGTCCATCCTCTTTGTTATTTGGATTCAGTACTTACATCAGCGGTGCACAACGACCATTGCACCCTGATTTGCAGCCGTTGAGGAGCAAAACTTGCTACTTCCTGTCCCTACTGCAACCTCAATTAGACCCCAAGCTGCAAATCCCACATCCCGTCATTACAGTGGTTAAGCCCTGACAGGGGCAGGTATACATAAGATACACCTCGGGCTGTCCTCATCCTGTCAACACTCCTTGAGAGGTTCCCTCTGTGTCTCATGGGCCAGTGGGGACACGATCTGGAGTCCGGCTTTCGTGACGGGACGGAGTTACTCAGAGCATTTCGTCCCTATCATGCTGCACTCGAACTCCCGCTGACACTTTCTACACTGAAATAGACCAAACGATGAATGAAATGATTCGCGAAGTGACATGGAGGCAGAGGAAATTCGGGGGATGAAAGTAACCTACCCAGAATTTGTCTGGGGACCCGCAAAAACCCCGAGAAAATCCATGGATCAGGTATACCGCGGGAACCGAACCCACGACCTTCCGAATGCGAGCCTCACGCGTTACTTTGAAGCCACCTCGCTCGATAGGAAGACACCAAGGGAAATCAATGACAATCGACCAGATTTTAAATGTATTAACAATATGCGTCATACTTCATATATGAAAATTGTAAGTTCACATTTGTAGTGATTTTGTCCTCCCTCCAAAAAAGCACTACTAAAATAAACATCAATTCTATGCAAAGCAGTTCGTGAATCATTCCAAAAGTGCAGACCAAAATAGTGAAACCAGTGCAGTAGCCAACATAGGTAACTACTACAAATAGTTACATGAACATGTCGGAACCGCGCGTGTTCCTCGCCAACATTTTTATGTCAGTGCTCTTTATCCATTAGGTCTACTGTAGTTATCAATGAAGGTTGGACATATCTGGAGCACGGCTACGATTCTCAAGTATTTCTATATTACCTCAAACCGCCTCTGTGAACCAAGTTGAACACATCCTGGCTATCATGTTTGAACCATTTACACTGCAGACTGACCTATATTAGTCATAGTACACTTCCACATTAACGCTCTCAAAGGTTTCTCCGGTGAATTGATTTATCAGGAATTTCCAGTTAGAATTCAGCCGGCGGAGCAAATGCATATTTCCGATTTGATCTTCTCACAAAATATTAGCGCATTTACATTTATAGAATTGTTTTTACTTCGAGGTTTTCCCGTTTCAATTCTGAGGCATAAACATGCAGTCACATACGAAGTGAAGCAAATAACTCGTCGGAGTCATTCAACTCGGAACGTGGTTTCTTTGACTAGGAAAATACTGAAGGCGCTCAACTATCATGTTCTCATATTATGTACCGCCAACCTTTTTTATTATTACGAAACATGTTCACTTGTTTTGTTCATACAAAGAGCTCATTAATATCTGACAAACAGAAAACGAACATTGAAGCACGTGTGGGTCAAACAGAAATCCGGTTTTCTCTGGATAAGAGGCAAGACCTCTGACCTCCAGTGACAGATAACATGATGTAATACTTGAATAGTAAAGAGCAGTCTACGATCTACCTTCTTCAATTTCAGTCATTAACGGTGGGAAGACGTTTAAACTAATCTTGTGGTCTGCTGCTGAAGATGTCACATCACCTCAATGTCATACAGAGGGCTTGAATTCGACCCTCGTTTTATTATGGCAGGCAATGTCTTGAGTGAAATCTTTACGGAAAGCTTACTGAGTGTACCAGAAGCTCCGTTGTTCTTTAACTCTTTATTGCATGCTTTTCCTTGTTACAGGTGGTTGTAATTATTTGATACGGTATCCGAGACATGAGTTTCACGGATACATGCGCTCATAAGTGATTTCACAGTGTATCGCTATTGGAACCGTTTGGAGTTCTTTTTTTGGTCAAACTAGGTTCCAATAGGATGGACACTGATGCAATTCCTAAATAAATTCAAAATAATCTCTGCGTATTACCTATAAAACAATTAATGAACTTGGAAACCGTGCTAAACCACTGAAAAGACCATGGCCAAGATCCAGTCTGACATGTTCAGACGCCGCGCTATGAAGACAGGCTCCAATATCTAAGTTGGTCTTAATGATTATCAGACGACTAAGAAGCTAATGCAACCGTTAGTAATGGATTTTACTCCATCATAGTCATACAGTGGAGGCAGTGTGAGATTTTTGATGAGCCCATGAACCTATACCATGTTCCACAGTTTAGTCGGAATCGGTTTACAGCTTTAGGCAGCTGCCAAATGCATGACAATTTAAACACTCGCTCGTGATTTCATATACATATTTGCATAACGCATAAGGGAAAGTTCTCGTCGTTTGCAATATGTATGGGAATTCTAAACTTTGGCGTTTCTTAAGTAATATTACAAATATTGAAATGAAGAAGGCACAAACTTTCGAAAACGTTGTTCAAATATTTATGAATACTGGGTATATACCCACTACTCGACAAAGGGACCAGACGTGTCAGATATTGTGGGTAACATATGCAAAATGTTATCATTTTTCTCGGAAGTGCCAAGCAGTAAATATCGTCAACGTTACGCTAGTCTTTCGAATCGATTGTCAAACTACCATATGAAAGGGGCAAAGATGTGAATACGGCCGTCTGATCGCCTTATTTAGCAGTGTTTTCATTTTTTTGGTTGCCAAAAACCCCAACAATTTTCTGGTCAATGATAGGTTGTATTCCTTATGTCCGAACCAACTAGGTGGTCCGCAGAAGAAATGCCAACATGACATGTTATCAATCATGGCGGTGAAGAGCCTTTTAAGGTCAATTCTCAAGTGCATGTAAATGCCACTTTTATGATATTCACTTAATTATCCAATTTGAACTCACTTGAAATTATTAACTTAATTTCATTGTACAGCAATAATACGAATACTACATGAAAATATTGAAACTCCAGCTTATACAGTAGGTACATATTTAACAGCCTTCTTGTTATCCATGAATGATGTGAATGTTGCAATATATATAGCGGGCTAGTTACCCTTCATATTATAATAACAAAACCGTATCAATTTTATTTTGTTCAGAAAGGTCACTTCTGTTTCAATTTATGATTACTGCTGCTTCTTCCGCAGTTGTGGTTTTTATCGAATGTCCTGCTTTCGGTATAATTTTAGGTCCCTAGTTTCCTCTCGGAAATGTGTAATACACTCTGCGCTAATTTCAGGAAGCCTTCTTGCCAAATTTCTTCGAGATATTCACACGCTAATTCTTAAGCAGTTTCCTCAAATCGTGGTGTTTTGTAAATGTTATAGTTAATTTATATGTAGGTTATTGAAGACGAACATGAATAACCTCAATTATATAAAAATTATAACTGAATAATAGTGGGTTTATATGCCATGTTTCCTGTATATCATGGCATTTACTTCCTGGACAGGGCCCTAGCAACACCATATCTACATATTTCAAAACGTAGAATTTGAAGCTTTCAAGGCGATAATTATTAATAAGAGCTTCTCGGGTTACCAGCCGTGTGATGTTGACAAAGTTGCTCGAGCTTTCAGCCATCTTTACTCTATGGCCTTCTTCATCGCACGACTGGTAACCCAAGAGGCTCTTATTAATATTTCAAAGCGATAGCAACTTCGACTCGGCATTTCTTCTGCATGGGAGAAAGTTAACTTGTCAGTTAACAGTCGTTATTTGCTCAACCTATCTACAGAACATCCACTGAATAAAATCACTAGTTATGCTGCATTAAAATGATTTTAATTAAACATAATAAAGTATTTGAATTTTATTTTACTGCGGAGTCTACCTATCTATCAAATTTATAACTCTTTCATTGTTTTAAGAAAGGATGCAAGGAGATTAAGAGTGGAAAAATGTTTAAAAATATTAGATACAGATTTAGATTCAGATTTATTTTGTCCTTACGGTCATTACAATGATGCTGGGCACGTCAACAACACTATAAATGATATACACATTTACACATATGTTATGTACAATTTATTATATACTCATCTATGGAGTAAAATGTAAGCAATAGGGGAATGATTTGTCTTTTTTAAAATAGGAAACGTTATTAATTTCTTTAATGTTCTCAGGCAACTTTTTATATAACTTTATCCCCATATTCTGCAACTTGTTTGTGAGAGTATTGGTTCTGCAAAATTGTATGTGAAGATCATTCCTATGTCGTGTTATGCTGGTGGAGATTTTGATTCACTTCGAGCTGTTTATAGTCTTTTTAACGTAGAATAGTGTCTCTAATATAAATACACATGCAGGAGGTAGACTTTTTAACTCTTTAAACAGCATTTTGCAAGATGACCCATTGCTTTTGGCACTCGTCATTCTAAGTGCTTTTTTCTGCAATTTAAATATTTGTACACTTTCACTGTATGCACCCCAAAACATACCATATCGCAAAAGACTATGAAAATTTGCATAATACACACTTCTTTGTACTTTTAGATCTACTTTATTATGGATAGATCTTAATAATCTTATTCATGAAAGATTATCCTACCGTCTACAAACAAAACAGCATTTCACTGAGTAGATCAATTTAAAACGACTATTCCACTCATGCGTGACTTGGTTGAAATAAATCAATTATGTGTATAACAATTTCAAATTTTAACCATGGACAGCCTTGATTCAGGAAGAAACTATCAAATTTCATTATTACTTCCTCCAAATTGTAATTATCAACTCGTCTGCTTTTCTTATGTTTTGAGCAGGTGAGAGAATCTAGCTGCACTGTCCTACAGATGCGCAACAGCTTACGTAATTTGACACAACACAGCCGCTAGGTTTAAATGTAAAAAAATTGCTGACTCTCGCTTTGGCGAAGCATCTAATGCTGAAATAGATTAAATGTGTTTGGAATCAGTTTGACAAATTTTGTATTGAACGAATTATAAAAATTTACAGCAGATTGTCCAACTACTGACATTGCCAATATCTTAAAAGATTGGAGCATTAATATGAGAAAATTGAATGGAGGAGAGTATAAACATTACCTACACTGTGAAAACGATATACATATGCCTGCGTTTTTTTAAGAGGTTAGTAATTACAATATCATTTAAATAATATTTCATAGGTTATATCATCCTCTAACTACTGAAAGTCTTAATAAATGCAACTCGTGATAATCGAATTCTCTAGATAAATTCTTTCGTCACTTCGTGGAGTTATTTGTGATAATCACCTTTTTACTTTTCTTACTACGCATAGTAAGTAGAGGGAGTATTATTCCACACAAAAATTCGATGTCGAGATTTCACCGAAAATATGTTCTGAGGTCCCCTGAATTCAAAAAACATTTTCAGAAAAAGGTCCGCGCGCGTGTGTGTCTGTCAGTCTGTGGGCAGCATAACTCAAAAACGAAAAGTCGGTTAAAAACCAAAGTTGGAATTTAAGTTTAATATCTTTCAAGGATACGACACGAAGATTATGAAGAAAATTCATTCACTCTAAACTACCCTTTACATGGAAAATGTTTCAAAATTTTGTTTTTCTCGAAAATGGCTCTAAGGATTTTGATTTGACATACATTTAAGATATTTGTATGATAATTAAATGTATATTTTGAATTTTCTGGCTATAGCCCCTGTAGTCCTGTTTACTCTGGATGACGTTTGCATAACTGGTAAATTATAACAGACAGACCAAATCTTACTATATAAAAATGTAGATTTTGCTAAAACACACAATTTATGTTCGAGTAAGTTTTTTTGCAGAGCGAACCATTTTGGAGATATTCCTTGTTATTTGTGTGATTTTTGGAAAACAAACTTTCGTCAAATGGAACATCGTTATTCATTTTGTATACGTTAGTCGTGCAAACAAAACGGAATTTGAAAGCTTTAAAAGATTTTACTATCCCTCAAAGCCTACTGAATTCCCATATTTCCCTTGCATCTACAAGGCAATAAGATAATCTGGGTGGCTCAGTTGGTTAGATGCTGGTCGAGGGTTTCACACCCGGCACAGACTGATGGTTTTTAAGTGTGCTTAAAAACGACAGTTCCATGCCTGTAGATTTACGGGTGTGTAAGAAAACTCCTTCGGGACAAAATTCCGGTACACCGACGACGCCGATGTGATCCTGGGAATTGACAGCGTCGTTAAACAGCAACAAAAAAGCAATACGATAAAATCTGCAAATGTTTATCTCAACTAACACAAAGAAGATATAGGAATAGTTTGTAGCTGTTTGCCAGAAGAAGAAGAAGAAGAAGAAGAAGAAGAAGAAGAAGAAGAAGAAGAAGAAGAAGAAGAAGAAGAAGAAGAAGAAGAAGAAGAAGAAGAAGAAAAAGAAGAAGAACAAGAACAAGAAGAACAACAAGAACAAGAAGAAGAATGGTTAGTACAAGGGTAGAGAAAGCCATGTGAGTGCAACACATCAATTCATTTTTTTCATTAAATATTGAACTAGTAAATGGTAGGAGTATGATTCGCTGTTACTAGGAAGAAAGCGTGTTTTTGATTATCAGGGCATATAATGAGTCCAGAGTAAGTAGGAGGCACACAATTTTCTTTTGGCCTCTTTTAGACCATTGTTTTCTTGTTTATACGCTGACCTCCAACCCTTGCAATTGTGCAAGTGCTCTTCCGATGTTTCGCGGTTCGCTTGAAAGACGTTCGGACCGTAAAAAGGTCATTTTAACAAATAAAGTCAAGGGTCCATTGTTTATACTACCAATGAGAAGACAATGTCAAATAACCGAAGTAAACAAATTAATTATAATCTCCTGTGGTACAGTGGCTAGAAAAATAGTGTTTGCAACCTCAGCATAGCTTTGATAAATTAAGGTCTCATTAAGATAAACATATCGAATGTCAAAATTGCAGCGTTTATGAAATAAAAAAGAATGGACCGAAGTTTGGCAATTTTAAATGACATTTTTAGATGCACAGAACATTGTTCAACATTGTTATTCTTGAGATTTATCTTAATAGTTAGATCACTGTGTTTCGAATTTATTTGAGCAAAACGGTTGTCTACTTTAAATGAAGATGCAGAAGTTCGAAGTACTTATCACTTTTCTAGTGACTGAATGACGCAATTTAATACGTGGGAGAAAAGTCCGATTTCAGCAAATTTCCGGCTATTATATTTTTGGATACGGATTTATTTCGTTTATTAGCAAACGAAACGAATGTGCAAAGTGATGAAATAGAACACTCTGCCTTGAGATCAGCTCTTTTCTGGGTTGGAAAGTGTTGTAATTCTCACTAAAACCAAGTTTGCGAAATGGTGAGGACTAACACAATCAATGTCTCTATGCTGATTTCTCCTTGGAGATTCGTTATTACGATTGCAATTTATTATTCGCACATTATTGTGTAAACCGAAAAGTTCTCCCAAAAGAGGACCAAAGCATAAAATATTAAATTATTCTTTCCGTCGAAATTACTCACAGCAAGTCATTGTCCCTTTATCTCGTAAGTGATAATACTTTTGATAAGTACCACTCTATTATCTGCAACGTGGATCTTCTAACACAATCCTTTCATAGGATTTGAATTGAATTCTAATGAGAAGTAACTGTCTTGTTAGTTAGATCTCTATTCGGGACAGTTAAATTGCATTTTGTATATTGGATTCAACGCAGTTGTGCCTGTCCTCTAAAAGAAGACGTCATATACAGTTAAGAGGTTATCTGAACGCTAATTAAGACAAACGCTAGGTCTTCCGTTTCCAAGCTTTGCTGTGTATCGAAGCAGAGACAAGCATGATCTTATGGGCATACGAAGTAAGACAAACATAAAGAGGAATTATGTTTTACACGTAGATAAAACATCTGATATGCTACATTCACATTACTTTCTCTGCCTGTTATCGTTTATTCTATCTATATTTCTTCTTCATAATACTCTTAGAATGTTTAGGTTTCGATCTGCTTGATTAAATAAAGCTAATCAAGATGAACACTTGCAGAAATTGTTTCACTATGCATTGCGTTGTAGTATATGGGGGCGGGGAGGGGGGAGACACGAAAGTTGAGTCGATAGTTACAAGTCTGAAAAGTGAATTGGTGCATCCTTGCATGATCACAGAACATGAGAAACAAAAGAGTGTTGACTATCCCTTCAAAATGTGTACTATTAAGTTGGAAAAATTGAAACCAATAGTAGTCCCATATAAAAATTACATACCGTATTTTAAAGAGGTCTACATGTTCCGTGCAGTAAGCATTTCTTTCTCTCTCTCTCTCTCTCTCTCTCTCTCTCTCTCTCTCTCTCTCTCTCTCTCTCTCTCTCTCTCTCTCTCTCTCTCTCTTATATGTACAATGTTATACAAAATTCATTCAACATGACAGGTTAGTCTCAGAAAATTCAAGATGTGCATTTTATTAGACATTCAAAATCCTTAAACATATGTTATTTTAATTAAGGGGGGATGTATGTGGTTGGGGTCAAAAAATCAATTTTGTGTTTATCAGCTTATAAATTAGTTGAATACCATGAGAATATTATCCAAAAGTTTCAAGCATATATTCCATCTAGAACTGTGTTAAAAATGTGTTTGTTTAAAGGGTTGCATGAGGTTACACCCCCATTCTGTCAGATATCACTCACTAAAAACAAGCAATTACTTCTACTTTCTTTCCTATTTGGGCGGGCACACTTTCAGAAAGCATAGATACCAGGTTCAAGAAGACTGTGGCAAGATGGCAATTTGTGTGTTTTGTTTGTAAACAAATCTGCTACAAGTTATGGTTATGGCCAACATTAAACAATTTTTCCCAGGTACATCATGTTCTCATTTTTCTTTCTCAGTTTGCCGAAACTTACATTTCCATTATGTAAGGTACATGTTTCTCCTAAAGTATTTAAGCTATTGCACTGAAATTTTGCACAGTTATTAAAGATACCAAAATGCATTTTTCTGTGGAACAGAATTTTGCTAAAATTCTTAGAAGGTAAGCTATTGAGAAATACATGTGATAAAAATAATCCTAAAAATTAACAAGATAATAAAATATTTTTTAAAAAATAACCAATACACTTAAAAAAATTAGGGGTGATGGGGTTTCTTGTTAATCTTGGCGTCCAATCCATGGAAAATATTAATCTAAAGTACCAATTGGTATTCATTTGACTTTCGTTTTTGAGTTAAGCTGTTCACACACGCATGCACGCATGGACGAACTACTTTTTTACTTTCTCTACTGCGTATATATGTATAGTAAGCAGAAGTATTGTATTCGAACCAAAAATTCGATGTCGAGGTTTCACCGTCGTTTTGAGAAAGCCAGAAAAAATGTTAAGACTTTTCAAAAACATTTTCTACGGGAATAATTAATTTCATAGGATACGTTATATGGCCCAATTTGGGATTTGCATTACGCATAAAATAAGAATTATTATTAATTGCTCCTTAATCTTCATTCATAAGCGATTTGCAGATACTCTCTTGTATTTATGTATTATAATATTCATATAGCAGATAAGTACATTTACTCGTTGCCAAGGAATGGAGGTTTAGACTTTGCTTTAATTTCACAATTACATATTTTATGTTCAGTCACCGGATAGATAACTAATTTGAATTAATCTATTTCATTTTTGTTATTTAAGAAGTGTACTTTTAACTCTATCATTACATTAAAGTTCAAGTACTACTAGAAAATAAATTATAATGATCAGTTCGGGAGGATATGGGTTCGATTCCCGTGGTCGACCTTTCTGAATCATGGGTTCTTTCGGGGGTTCCCGGGTCGCTAGGCGAATGCTGGGAGGAATAATTACATTCCCTGTATTTCCTGACCTTAGGCTTGGAAGAGGGGAGCCAGCTGTACGAGCCACTACCGGAGAGTTTCAATCTGTAGATGCAGGGGATCCTGTCTTCTGCTGTCGTTTCTCCTCAGGTCCTGCAACCCTTAGTATCCTATCACCTCATCCTTCCCTCCCGGCGGGCGTCCCGTCAGGGTCATAGGCACAAAAGATCTTCTATAGGTCGAGATGCTAAGAGCCCCTCCGAACCTCATCATGGAGTCAAAGATGCATAATGTCCAATTTAAATTATTCTATTGCAGTAATTTATTTTGCCCAACGAATGTTCTGGGTAGACTGAGCTAATGATGACCATACAAGTACAGATTCCAACATGAACATAAACCGCCACTGATGGGAAGATTGTTGCAGGTTTCGGCATTTAAATGAACCAACGGAAACACACTACTCGACAAATAGACACCTTAACTCTCTCACACAGGATAATATATTTTGTGCCTGACGGATATACCTACCAGTCGCCACTGCGAGTGGAATACTTTCATCACAGCTGTGTACTAATTCCGCATAACAACAAAAAAACGTCAGTCAGCTGTTCCGTTTCATAATCGTGGCCGGGGTGTTTTCCGTTGCTGGGAGAGGTCAGCTTCTTCCTGACGTTCAGGCAGTTGCTATAGTAACAGATATCAACTCGAGTATTACTATACGACGGGCTTTCGTCTCGCAACCAGTACGAACTGGTTCATCTTCCGGAGGGGTCCCACTTGTCAAAGTAAACAATTGCCTAGATAAAAACGGTACTAAGCGCCGAAGAATCGCGTTCTCATTCCATTAGCGGTCTTCACATCGCAAACGGCTTCCACACAGTTTATAATAATTTTAAAACTGAGTATAGTAATGTTTTAAAAGTTTACAAAACGGGTCTCACTTCGGTGTACCTACGCTGTCATTATGCTGGAGTGCCGTACCACCGATTAGTTAACCTGCGCCCACCCCATCCAAATCCAAGGCGAGACTGCATCCAGCAGATTTATACACATTACGGCATATTCCCACCGTGAGCAATTATTATTATTGTTATGAAATATGAATGCAAAATGTAAGTTACATTGCGAATCAAAATCTCTTCATATTCCTATTGTGGGGGAGAGGGAGGATTTGGCTATGTTTATATGTTACAGTATTATGTAGTGTTAACCATTAAGGAGCATACAAAAACATTTAATTCCTTCTGCTTTTCCAATGAGGGGTGGCCCAATGATAAGATAGTTTATTATTACATACGCTTACAAATTTTTTAGCAAAACCTCAGTAAAGTGGTGACTCGTCAAGTAGAAGTATTAACAATATTTAGATAAACAAAATTACAACAAAGTGTACAATGTATACGTCTACACTACTTTCCTCAGATAACAAGTTAATATACTTAATCATCTATAAATTCCCAAGATAAATTACACAAAAAGACATTATGAAAACCAAGACTCTAGCTCATCATTCATATATTCCTCTACTAACTAGTACGCCTTGTCAATTAATAGAATTTTTAGTATTTTACTAAAATACTTTGTGTCTTTATTTGCTGGCAAACCAGACTTAACAGCAAATCAAGGAATAATAAAAATTACAATTACAAACAGGACACATAGTAATATGAAATTACAATTGTTATAATAACGTAACAAATTCAGATAGATCACATAGAAAGATTAATTGTGTGTTAATAAATAAATATCAGTTACACAAGTGATTTTTACTTAGCACTACGTATAAGTAGGGGAAGTATTGTATTTGACCCAAAATTTCGATGTCGAGATTTCACCGCAAAATATGTTTTGAGGTCCCCATAAATAAAAAAAATTTAAAAAAAGGTCCCTTAGAAACCAAATCTGGTATTTAAGTTTAATATCCTTCACCGATCTATATGAAGATTCTGACCAAAATTCCTCCACCGTAAACTACCCTTTACATGGAAAAGTTTTCGAAAATTTTGATTTTTTCAGAAATGATTCCAACGATATTGATTACAATGCCCTAGTATGTTTAAGGTATTTTTATGACAAATGAAATGTATATTTTGAATTTTCTGGCTATAGCCTATGCAGTCCAATTTACTCTTGATGACTTGCATAACCGGTAGACCAAATCTTACTATACAAAAAAGTAGATCTCGTTAACGCACACAAATTATGTTCAAATGCATTTTTTGTGAAGTGAACCATTTTTAAGAAGTCAGTAGTCAGCACCGTAAAACTAGCAAGCATTGTCTGTTATAAACTTGAACCCTTAGATGCTATTATAAAGCCAATATTTATTAATGTTACCGATTAGGGACTTCCGCACGTCTCTATGACGCTGCCTTCGTCGTCCTATGCCGGGGTTGTGGTCTCCCTTCACCTGCAATAGATCCAAGCCAGCGAGGTGGCCCCTGACTCCCCCCAATACCTCGTGAATAATTCTGCCATGTCTGCATAAGCCCAGGCACAACAGCCCATGAAGAGCCAAGCCTTACCGCCCAGCCACTGCGTCCTCCACCTCGGCCCACTGTAGGCGTCATTGGTGAGATGCGGTACTGGAGGGTGGTACGTGGTCAGCGTCTCGATCCCTCCCGGCCAGTTATGCGGTCTTCACGACCTGGAGCCGCTACTTTTCCATAGTAGCTCCTCAATTGGTCCCCCCGGGACTAACGAGGCTGAGTGCACCCCGTGCCAGACCTTCCAGGGGGGATACCGGTACCAGGGATCGAACCCGGGTCCTCCGCGCCAGAGGCAAGCGCGCTATCAACTGCGCCACGGAGGCGGTCGCCTTGTCTGAATAACTCAGCTGAATAAGGCATGGATCGCTGAGAGAGCATGGCCCCACCGTATTACATTATAGATGTATCAATAGTAAGGAGCACGGTAAAGATATGACATAAAATACGTCTCCTTAGCGCGGTGGTAGCACTGCAGCTTACCAAGTGGGAGAGCCGGGTTGATTCCCGGTACCGCTAGGAGAGCTGCTCCAGGGTGCACTCAGCCTCGTTAGGGCCCTGAGGGACCAATTAAGGAGCTACTTGATTGAAAAGTAGCGGCCCTGGTTGCGTACACTGCATAGCCCGCCAGGAGAGTTCGGGGCGCTGATCACGTACCATCCTCCGGTACATTACTCCACTTATGACGTCTGTGGCGGACAGAGGTGGAGGACGCAGCGTCTGAGCGGTAGGCCTTGCCCCAGAAATGGCTGTTGTGCCTTGAGTTATAAGTTTAATATCACCGGTCATTAAATATTGTCTTACATATGGATTATTATAGTAGAGCGAGGAGACGTATGCAATAACACGCAATACAGGTTGAGCACGGAGAACGAATGACGTAACCGGTACTGCGCAGTCGTCATATATACTCGGACATAAGCAGACGCCTGCAGCTGTGTACCTACGAGAGAGCAACGGTAGGACCCATGTGCACTAAACTTTTTGCACACTTATCCGCCCTCTAATTATCACATCCTATAAATGGCCGCGCCCTGGTTGAGTGGTTAGACCATTCACCTCTCACCAAAGCGGTCCAGGTTCGACCCCAGGCGACCGCATGAGAGATTTATGGTGGACAAAGTGGCACAGGGACAGGTTTCCTCCGGGTTCTCCGGTTTCCTCCGCCATCTCATTCTACCGGTGCTCCATCTTCATTCCATATATTATCAGTGTCATAGCCTGCGGTGCCACATGTAAAAGCGGGCGTTACACACTTTCAAAAGCATCTTAAGAAGTAATCTTAAGTGGAGTCTTTTACTTTTAAATATCAATCAAAATATGTTTTTCAGTTTGTATAGATTTTGGGCCCTTACAACAATAACCACTGTCTGAATTAATATTAAATCATGACTTCCAAATTTTCCATTGCCTGTTATAAATTGAATTAAAATAAAATTTGGAATGAAATGTCATATTTATTTTTAGAGTAATATAACGAAGAAGAGTTCTTTGGCCAAAACGGGTCAATAAACCGTTTGCATTTGTCTAAATATCATTCCAACCAAAGCTGTAATTAAACGTCTCATTTTTAACATAAGATGGGGACACTTTGTATATGAATAAAGAAAACTAGAAGATTCTGCTGATTTAGCCAATTGGTCCGTACGTTCATTTCCTACGCACTTCTGATACCCTCGCATCCGAATATAAATGTTTTATGTGGTTTTTAATGCTACGTATTTCTAATTTAAACAAAGTTTGGAGTCAAACTGAATTTATTGGTTCAATGCACCAATTTCAAGTGCTTTTAGAATGAAGATTTCCCTGCCATTCGCAGACAATTCAAAATATACATTTTATTAATCATGCAAATTTTCCTGATTCTGTAAAAAAAACGTTACTGTTTGCTCATCTAACAATGTCAGCAACGGGTAGTGTAGCAAGGGACTCCAGTGTACCAGTTTTATTCTGAAGTCGTTTCTACTTACTAAGATGGCTTCACGAGGCCGCCTCATTTGAAGACACTTAAAAGCGCTCGTCCTGATTCGGGATTAAACCTACAACTTAGGACAAAGAAAGCCAACCTTTTTTTTTTTATTCGCCATTTTGGTAATTACAATAATTACACAAGCTTCATCAGCTACAGCTAATAAATCAGATACATTATCTGTATTGCACATGTTTACCTACATGTCACATTGTTTTCTACCAAATTCTTGTATGTTGTATAGAGGTGTGTACCTATGCTGGCAATTGTATAAAGCTCACTTTCTGGTCTTATTTGGTAATATATTACAAGTAGTTTAATAATAATAATAATAATAATAATAATAATAATAATAATAATAATAATAATAATAATAATGGTGGTGGTGGTGGTGGTGGTGGTGATGGTGATAATGATGATGATGATGATGATGATGATGATGATGATGATGATGATGATGATGATAATAATAATAATAATAATAATAATAATAATAATAATAATAATAATAATAATAATAAATCCTCAAAACTGAGTTTACCAAGTATATGAATACAATTCTAGTCGGTTTTCTAGATTATGCAAACAATAACAATCAATTTCTATAAAATCTAAACGGATTTATTTCTCTCTTATGGATGTCAAAGAACTGGAAGACATTGAAGCTAAAATATAGTGAATTTTAGTTAGTGATTAGTGTCTAAAATCCGACGTGTTTCTCAAATTATCCTAGAACATACGATTATAGAGATATAATTATTTATCGGCAATTAATAATTTAATATTCTGGATTCAGAAGTTGATAATATTAACTTCTAGGAAAGTTTAAGAGGTAGAACCGGAACTTAAAAATTCAATGCCACAACCGGGATTTGAACCACAGACCTTCCGCTTGCCGGGCGGACGCTCTAACCACTGAGCTATTGTGACAAACTGCCAGAATGGCATTAAATTCTCAAGCCAGTTGACCGTGACCAATCAATGTCCAATTCACAATGGAGCTACATTGGCGACGCAACTTGAGTGACAACATTACTGACCAACATGGGCGTCGCGAAGGGGGGGGGGGGGGCAAAGGGGGGCCACCCCCCTGGAAGTTAGTCAACTTAATGTGCAATCAATTACTCACTATTAAACTACTATTTTAAAAGATCAATTTTTATTTAGCACAAATTAATATGGTTATATGCAACAAACATTATAAATTTTGACAATAAAATAATGAATTAAAATTATCTGATTGCAAATTTCAAACATGTGCCCCACCCCCCTGGAAAAATGTCTGCCGACGCTCATGCTGACCAATACGAATTCATTCAATATGAAGACGACGAAACTGGAGTTAACGTTTGCGGCGTGGCACAGCTGCATCTATAGAATTGGTTTGTGTGTTCTTGTCAATGTGGCAGGAAAGAATGTTTTCCCCGGAAGAAATATTAAACTACCCTGAATTGTATGATCTGAATTCCAAAGCACACAAAAATATAACAAAAAGGTTTGCGTTTTTGCTTTAGCTAGACGTGACAATGTTAAACTGTATCGCCTCATTATGAACAATAGATTTCTCATTCCACCACCTGCTCCATCATCACCTTTCCAATCATCCATTTCGGCTGCATTTCATATCCTCTTCCTCACTGTCATACCTGTTGCTGAGCTGACCAGTACCTGTTGCTGAGCTGACCAGCCGCTTCCGGTCTTAACTCTGGTCCACAGGATCGTCTGCTCCCCATCAGACATTTGACCCTAAGCACTGGCTTATAAGTTCTAGGGCGTTTAAGTCCTTTGTGCGGAGAGGGTAATCAGAAGAAGAATTTTGGATCAGCAAGTGTCGCATGTCGCGTCACCATGACTTTTCTTTGTCACTTGGATATAACGTGACCCGTTTCTACAGGAAGGCAACCTGTTGGCAGCAGAAGCAATGCAACAAACGATAGTGATACTTCGTATCTGCTTTAAACCCGCAAATCCATAACAGCTTTTTTTTTGAGCTCATTCAAGTATCTGGAGAGATAAACATAGTGCCCCATTATTAAGGAAGACTCAATAGCTAAAGCTGTTTATTATAGAAACGCCATGGAACATAAGAGCATTCTGCGACTCGAACTATAAGTTCCTGCGAAGGCAGCCAATTTTGTCGCACGACAATGCCTACCGGGTCATCTTTTCAACACCTCTGCAGTACTAGGCTGGAACACTCATGTCTTTTTTTTCGGAAGATGGAGCCCCTGAAAGTTCGAGGATTCCTAATAAGAGGGCACTTTAACAGCAATATGAGGTTATTGCAATCTATGAGGAAATCTGCTCAGCATGCATGAAAATGATGTGGAGGGTCTTTAGGGAACGTAACCCCATGACTTGCTGATCAACAATTATGGAATGGGCCTCGCAAAATGAAAGGAATTAAACTTAGGACATGCTTTTATAGGAACATACGAAATTACGCATTCTTTGTGAGAAACACACCTGCAAGCCGGTGGATCATAAAACAGTAAGTGTCCATTGGATCACTCTCATAATCTGAATATAGGGTACCTTCCTTTTCAAGTGAATTAAAATAAGTCAGTATTGCATCAACCTCCTACAAAAAAGTTACTATAGAGATAACTATGAGCAAGGAGAAGAGGTTCTAGTATTGGCTAACGGAACGCCCCCTTCCTCTCGGTCTTCAAGATGCAGTGAAAGGATAAATACTCAGCAATGCCGGCCTCATCCACACTTCAGCAAGAAGTACCGCACTGTCAAGATCAAGGCTAGTTAGCGCGAGTGTTGACCTAACTCAACATGTCAGTAACTCTCAACAAAGTATTCATCAGCGATGCTGTGGATCCTGCCTGTGTCCAACTCCTGGAGAGCAGTGGCATCCAGGTTACGTGTAAATACAAGCTCCCGAAGGCACAACTCATGCAGGAGTTAAGAGTGAGTATAAGCATTTCCCTTTTAGTAATAATTCTCTTGGGGTTAAGGTAAACTGCAAAGTATAAATGTTACTATGGAATAACAAATCAAATGCGAATGATATTCAGATTTTCTTCATCCATGCTGGTTCCAGTATGTTATCACATGATTATTGCAATATCTCATTAATATGTTACATTGAATTTATTACTACAGAAAGATTTAGAAGTTAGTTGTTTTTTTTTTTGGGGGGGGGGGTAGGGAGGAAGGGGAGGGGGCTGGAGTAATTGCTGCCTGCCTTTTAGTGTGTTGTTATTGGCATATGTATGTTCTAGTTTACATTGTAGTTTCAGAATTAAGTACCTACAAGTTCTTAATCTTGGTGTATCACAGTAAAGATTAATTTCTGAACAAAGTATACGCTACATTTAGTTAAACTTTACCTATCCATCTGTTACATACCTATAGTAGGGTGGCGAATTGCTTTTCACTGCACCTATCATATCGATCTGAAATTTAGTCGAGTTTTAGCAAATGTCTGCACCTTCAAACAGAAAAAGAAAAGAAGTGATCAAGTGTCTACATACAATTACTGTGCACGGTTTGCCTACATATATTTAAAACATCCAAAGAGTAGCGGACATGGAAGGCACAGATGTCTACTAGAAGCTAGTAGGAATGATCAATTAGCTGTGATCAGAGTGTTGTTATCAACCCGTAGTTGACTTTATCTTTATTTTAACGTTATCGTTCGTGTCAATGTAAATTCTTACAGCACAAGTCTCAGACTATTATTAGTCATACAACACTAAATGTCCCATTCATATTATGGTTAAATTGCAGGGTACCGTATTTCAAAAGCGTCAAGTGTTAAGTCCTGCGTGGCATATAGTGTGTTTGATTTCCTTTGATGTGGCTGATTTCTATAACTTCCAAAGAAATCCTATATCCAAATTATAAAAGTGTTGTGCAAATATACGCAAATAGCCATACATTCCGCCCGAAAATTTAACATGTCTAAAATCTGCTGTTGATGCAATTCAAAATTAATGCCACTCAAATTAACATTTCTTTACTTTTATGACCACTTACTGAGCTCTTTTTTTTTTTTTTTTTTTTTTTTTTTTTTTTTTTTTTTTTCATTTTCATCACCAGTTGACAGCTTGTCCCCATCAGTAAAAGTATAAGACAAATGAAATCCTGACGAATGTTCCTAGACTTTTCTGTGCATACATATTTTCGCAATTTATCATTTCATTTTTCTTCTTCTTCGTTTGATTACCCTCCCCGTATGGACTGACTCCCCATAGGACTTACAAGCCTGTGCCTAGGGTCAGATGCCTGTCGGGGAGCAGACAAACCTATAGACTGGACAGAGTGAAGACCTAGAAACGGGTGGTCAGTCCAGCACCAGGCATGAGCGTGAGAAAACGGATGATATGAAATGCAGGCAAAACAGAGGATTGAAATGGTGATGATGAACAGTTGGTGAAATGAGTGTAGAACTCCGAGAAAACCCGCCCAGACCCCGCTTTTTCCACCAGGAATACCGCATACGAGTCCCTGGGATCGAACCCGGGCCGCCTTGGTGATAGGCGAACGGCCTAACCGCTCGGCCACGGCGCCCACTTCATTTTTCTTAACGCTTTAAATGTTGCCAGGCACTTCTGTATCTGAGAGCACTGTTCAATCATTTCTTTACGCGATAAGGATTACATAACAAGCTTGGAGGGATTCGCTAGCGAGTTCCTCAAATTACTGACGTAAGATTCATATATGATAAGAGATATCTTCAAGACATGAATTTCATACGCGAGGTCAGGGTTCGCTGATCAGAAGATGCTATTGCTGACGTGAATTTTCATTTGATTATCTTGCAAAACCAAATGTCCTCTAGGTCAGCGTCTGTTACATCGAGGGGTCGGAACCTGTAGCGGCTGGTGCACAGCTTCACGCTACATTGCAAAAATAGGCTAAGCCAGAAGAAAAGGAAGAAAAAGAAAGAAGAAAAGAAATAAAGAAAAAAGACACACATTCACTTTTCTCGAAACCATAGTTAATTTTATGTAGCGATATTCAATTTTTGACATAAAATATTCACTACACGTTTCTAAAATAAATAACTCGCATTCATGTAAGCTTCTCATGCATTTCAGATCTTCGTTAATAATTTCGCTATATACCTACTCCTGTTCAGAAACTGCAAGAGTTGTCAGCAATAAATATAAGAACTTTGAATTAAGCAGTATGTTTAAACAATATTACTTTCG
This sequence comes from Tenodera sinensis, assembly GCA_030765045.1. Taxonomy (NCBI): domain Eukaryota; kingdom Metazoa; phylum Arthropoda; class Insecta; order Mantodea; family Mantidae; genus Tenodera; species Tenodera sinensis. The sequence continues at coordinate 40,142,980 of CM060970.1, forward strand.
CGAAAAAAAAAAACCAGTAAAAAGTAATTAAAGTGTAACGTTAAAGGATACAATCAACACAAATCTCCCTATTTACTAATGGAGTCCATTTTGCACCCGCTCTCACTAACCATTCAAGTTTACCCTTGTGATAGTGTCAGCTGTTTTAAAACAATGTTAATTAATGATAGATTGAGTTGTCTTATAATCATGGGCGTCGCGAAACGGGGGCAAGGGGGGGGGGCCACGGCCCCCCCTTGGAAGTTGGTGAACTTAATGTGCTGTCAATTACTGACTATTAAACTATTATTTTAATTTTGATGTAAAGAACAATTTTTATTTAGCACAAATTAATACGGTTATCTGCAATAAATATTATAAATTTTGACAGTAAAATAATTATTTAATATTATATGATTGCAAATTTCCAACATGTGCCCCCCCCCCCCCTGGAAAAAAGTCTGCCGACACTCATGCTTATAATGGAAGAGCTTTTTGTAATTTACGTATATTCCTCAGAAGCCATTGCACCATTGGCGCGAAAGAACAAACAACTGATGGGAAGGATAACGGTGACCTCACGACAAATCGCCTAGGAAAGCTCCTCTTGCAAGTGCTCCGATAGGGAGGTCAGGCTCAGTGCCATGTACGAGACAAGTCCACAGATTCTGCATTTCCTTTGTGGACCCTCCTGTGACACTAAGCAGGAGAACATGACGTTGCGCCCTGTAGCAGAAGCCATAACTATTCGTAACAATTTCTTATCAGTAGCTTTGGACTTAATGTTATGCTTATTGTTTCAGGGTTACGATGGCCTGATTGTACGCTCCGATACGAAAGTAACTGCCGATGTACTGGCTGCAGCGACAACGCTACGAATTGTGGGAAGAGCCGGAACTGGAGTGGACAACATTGACATACCAGCCGCGACAAGAAAGGGCGTCATTGTTGTCAAGTACGTACATGAACCAAAAGCACTAAGCAACAGCATGTTGGGTCACACGAAGTGAAGAGCTAGACTCTCTAGATTAGTATTAATTAATCATGTACAGAGATATTTTTAGACCTGGCGAATGGCGAAAAGTTGCGCAGTCTCTTGTTTATGGAACCGAGACGTTACTCCCACCTCAATTTGCGTGATGTCACTCACGCAGATCCTAGGAAGATCATTCGCCCCGTATGGAAATACCTCTGTACAAGGATCTTCCTGCCCATCTCCCTCAGCACCTAAAATTATTTGATAAATAGCTTTGCCCATGAAAACTGCTCGACATCTCCAATTTTACCAGCTATACTTTGTGGACGGCTAAATAATATGAACTTTTACAACCAAAATGCCCTAAGCAAGCATACCACAAGTATCCTACCCATTGCAATTCCTCGGGATGCTTTCTCTGGAGGTTCTTTGGTGCACACAATCCCGTGTGTATCAGGCAGATGATCATCATAGCATAATTGCCTTCCTGTATCATATTTAAATAACTTCTTGACAGACGCCCTCAGATGTGTAGTTGCCATCCTGTGTCATCTAATTTCTATTGGAAGATGTTTCTTTTTTCTCTTTAATCAGAGTGACTGTGTTTTTGGTACATAGTTCATGAAATACTGAATAGATACATGGTTGCCTTCCTATATCATCCATTTTCATTAATTTTAATCTAGGAGTTAGGCACTGAAATAGCCAATCTGGTAGACAAGATTTGAACATGGTCCCTCCTAAGTGTGGCCAAAGACTCATTGCCTGGGCCATCTAACTTGCTAACATGAAATTTAATTTTCACTGAATGACTTAACTAATTGTGGTGGGCACTGCTGATGCAAAATAGTTATGGAACAAATGTCTAAAGGCTAAATCAGCAATTGGTAGTGTTTGTGAAAAACACTTTTATTTGGAAACTGGCCTAATTTGAAGATATTCCCTATAATTTTTCTTCTTGGTGCCAAGAAATTATTTTAAGAATGTTTGTGCCATCCTTTAAAGACTTAGAGCAATTTACTCTATGAATATCTAAGGAAAGATTTGATTCTAACTTGCCAAAGTTCAAGATTTTACTTCTAATAATATGTGTTACATTATGGCCAGTCACATTTCTGCCAAAAGAGCGAGCATTGCAAATTACAGAATTGTAACAATAAAGTTTATATCAATTGTCAAACAGACCATTGCTATGGTTCATAATTTGCAACATTTGAACTTCTTTTTCTTGATAATCACATTTCATTATAAATTTCTTGCAGCACTGGTATCATAAATCCTAAAATTTGGAATATAAAGCATATCATAATCTTTTCATAAATCTGGTTGACAGCATTTCTAATAATTTTAAAGTTAGAAAGTATCTAACACCCTTTTATCTTTACAGCACTCCAGGAGGAAATTCCATCAGTGCGTGTGAAATGACATGTTCTTTAATTACAAGTCTTGCAAGGTTAGTAACAACTTATTTTAAACATATTAATGTCGGCTTTAGTTTACTTTGCAAAACATAACATTTGAACATACCATACTCAGTTTTCTTATTTTAATTTAGTCATTTTGACAGTTGCTGTATAATTTTTCAAATTTTTCATATTTTCATTACTTTTACACAATACTTATTGTTTAAGTATTCTGTGTGTGGACATGAGCTACCTAAGATTCTCTAGCCATGTTCATTTCTTCAGATTTTCATAGCATAGCAAGTTTATATGTTGCTCATATAAGGATCAGTTCATTAGTTATACACCTAGATAACTGGCGAAGTTCATTAAAGATTAATAAAATCCCATTTCAAAATTAAAGTGTGTGTCCTGGAGCTATTATAATCTTTGTTATGTTTAACAGGAATGTCGCACAAGCCTGTCAGTCGTTAAAGGAGGGTCGATGGGATAGAAAACTGTACACAGGATCTGAACTATCCGGGAAAACACTTGCTGTTCTTGGACTAGGAAGAATTGGCCGTGAAGTGGCTGCAAGGATGCAAGCATATGGCATGAAGGTGAGTTCATCAAATAGATTTTGGTAAATTCTTATTTTCTATAATTTATCAGTTATGATTCCTCATAGCTACAGATTTTTTCATAATTTCTTTTTCCACATCACAGCTACTGTCAGGAGTATCAGATGTTTCACTATTTTATAATATTAGATCCACCTCGGTAATAATTTCACATGCAGTTTAAAAAATTATAAGTCAAACCTTCTTCAGCAGAAATTCAACTGATGTCCCAAAGACTTTTAGGTTATTTTGTTTCTTTGAAACAGGCCTACAATTAGCATATATTCATAGTATATTAGAAGTGTTGAACTGTATTCCTTTGTCTCTGTACGAATATACATATATCAGAATCAGTTTTCATAACTGTGTTTCACCAGTTAAACTTTACAATCAATCTATTTTTTCTGTTTTGTTCCATCCCTAGTCTTTGCTTAATAAGTTTGGTACACAATTTGTGTATGAAAATGTCATCACTAGTTCTACTTCAGTGATATCTAGCCATATTTCCAAAAGGTTCTTTAACCTTAGAAATCACTTATTTGATACTCTTCAAGTTGTGAAAATCATTGATTTTTAAACTTCTATACCGTCACATTAAATTCATAATTCCACTTCCTAAATTTACTATATGCGAAAATTGGAAAAATTCTGAATGTGAAGCTTTTCCACTTTAAACATAAATGTAAGAATGAGAGGTAGAACTGGAACTTAAAAATTCAATGCCACAACTGGGATTAACTTAAAAATTCAATGCCACAACTTTGCCCACACACGGCTTGTGTGTTTAAAAACACCAACAGTAAGTTTGTTGGCATAAACAAATAATAATAAATGTAAGAAGTTTGCATTTTTTCTATCCCATATAATTAATAAGAAAACATATATTAGCTGAGAATGTTTAAATTTTGGGAAAGTGTAACAAGGAACAATTTAAATATCTGTAATAGTTGATATAACATTGTCTAAAAGTAATCTAAATTTTCCTGTGTTCCCTACATCATTTGGTAAGAGGAATTCAGCAAAATTCGGTTACTTTTAGGTCTTTTATACCACTTCCAAGATCATTTTTATGAACTGCAACATCATTCTTTTAAGCATTTTTTGGTCATTAATACCTCAGTGCTCAAAACTCACCTTTTAACATGAATTATTTTTCTGCTTTAGACAGTAGGTTTTGATCCAATGGTGAGTGCTGAAGCTGCGAGACAGCACAATGTGGAGAAGATGGAACTAGAGCAGATCTGGCCTATAGCAGACTACATTACAGTGCATACACCTCTTATTCCTCAGACACGCAGTAAGTCTCATTATCATGTGGTGTTTTCAGAGTCCTCATCAAAAACAAAGTTATGTATGTTTTATCCAGTTTTCTGAATTCAGCTATCTGCAACTTTTATCAAAACCAAAGAAATTGTGTGAATATGGCCTTATAAAGCAGAGCCACTTTGTTTAAATTTTCATAAAGTCATATCTTATTTGTAGAATGTCACACAGGTGACAAACTTCGTTCTTCTTAACCTTACACAGAATGTACTGTTATTTTGTGCAATGGCTAATAATTGTGCTAATATTCTTTGCAAATATTTTTTACCTCCTTCAGCATTTTGCAGAAATGTACTAACAGATTAGCACTACACTGATGTACTGTTGCTTCTGCCTTGATCTTGCGCCACAGCTTACTCATAGCAGTCCGCATTATCACTCAGTTTACATAAACAATTCTTCTCCATCCATTAACCGTGGAAATCTGTTCAAAAGCTTCAAGTATAATTACTGTTTATTTTAACCAACTATGGACAGAACAATGACACAGCAAAGGAAAAGAATACTTAACAAACTACTTACAAAGGCCACTAAAACCTTTGCGGGCAAGGGCCTCCTACCCCTGGTAAGGTTGGCTCAGTTTTACACATGGAGTGAACTATTCCCTGTGTGCCTAGCTTAAACGTCAAGTCTTTACACTTTACATTAGTTACTGTATACTGCTTGTACTCTACTCTAAACCTAAAATAGTGTCTTTCCATTTTCCTCAATTTTCTTCATTATACTACACTTTTAGCTTCTAAGATCTGTTAACGTTTTGTTCTAAACTTAAAGTTGTGATTTTCCACTTTTTCCTGTTCCTCACTAGTGGTCCATTCACTTCTGTGAAGTCCTATGCCCATCTCCATTTGAGTCCTCTTGTTTTGAGTGTGTCTTTGATGCCACTTCATAATCTCAGTTCTTCATTCCTTTCTCTGTCAGTATTCAGGTTTGCTACTATATGTTAGCATCGGTACGATACAGGTTTTTAGGGTTTCCAATCTTAATTGAATGTTAATGTCTGTCTAGGAGTAGTAATTTGAGTTCCCAGAATTTCCCCCATGCTTGACTTATTCTTTGAATTTCTATCCCCTTTTTCTGTGGCTGACTGCTTGACCCAAATATATGCATTATCTGCAGTATTGAATTTGTGCTATCTACTATTATTATTGGTGTCTCTGTGCCGTTTGTCATCAAAAACTAATACAGGGAATTACATAGATGGATTTAATTATTTGAACTCATACCTCTGCAAGTTTATGTTATGCAGCCTATTGCAACATAGATTTCTTTTTTCATTGGCTCTGGATTATCCTATAGAATATCATATATATTTTATGCATTCCTGAGAATGACCTAAGTAAACAAACTAGAAAAGTATGAGGAATTTGTGAAACTATAGAAGGTAGTATCTCTTCTTTTCTGAATCCACCTACCATTTTAACAGCAACATAAATCCAGCGTAAGAAAGCCAATTTATATTAGACAATACTAGCACAAATCATTTAGGTATGTTGCTAAAAATATTCCAAATAATGTTTCTGTACATAATAATCTGTATTTTTTTATATATTTATTCTGAAAATCTATACAGAACTTCAGCTTTATGACTCAAACACCATTCAAGTTGCATATACTTTAATGAGGTTAAATTCAGAAAATTTATGTAGAAAGATTGTATGCAAGTTAACTATTATTTTGTGCTTTAAATATTTTTCAAATATATAAGACTATAGACATAACATGGAACTTTACTGTAACTCTTTCCATAACCAGAGTTTAAAAAATGTGCAAATTTATTTTGATATTTCTACTGATTTCTACACAAGACTGCTTAATGTTTCCTTTGGGAACTGACTGATATAAAATAAATGAAAAAAAATTGTTACATGGACTTGTTTTTCTGTTATTCTTTTTAATTAAGGCTGTGCATCTTCTATTTAAAAACAGTAAGTTGCTAGAACCCATAATCCCAATTTTGCATACTGCAAAAATTAATTAGTTTCTAAACCACATCATTTATTTATTTTTACAGACTTGATAAATGAGAAGGTACTCAACAAGTGCAAGAAAGGAGTGAGAATAGTTAATGTTGCCCGAGGAGGTATTGTGGATGAAGCTGCCTTACTGGATGCTCTTAAGGTATGAAGCCACTACTTTTTCATCACTAATAAAACGAAAATCATTATTCCAATTAATAACAATTTTCTTGTATATACGTGAATAAAAAACTTAACATTATCCTATTCTACGCCAATAACTGAGAAGTTCAATCAAATTATGGGCTTAAAATATAGAAAGTGTTATAAAATGCTTTAGGGGCATTCTAATGAGAGAATAAGAATATGTTATATGAATACAAGTTCTCCTTTTTTAAAAACTCTACAATGTATGGTGCAGTATGCAATTAAATATACAGTTATATCTGCTTTAAAACGAAGCTGCATAATGGCCTATATTAGCAGACACATATATTTATCACTGCACTAAATCCCAGATGTGCTGATGTATCCCTGGAGTATGTGGTACTCTTTTGCAACTTTTCACTATCAAACCATATTAAGATCCTCATTTTGCACTGTGATTCCAATGCAAGAGCTTTTATACCCCCCTGCTATGCACATTAGTCCATCCAGCCCTCACATTTGTACTTATATTCTATCCATTAACCAACAAATTCTACATGCAATCTGCTAATCTGCTGTGAGATGGTTGTTATATAATAATCATGATTCCATTCCACACAAGAATACTTTAAATATTAAACAGTATAAACAGATTTGTTAAAGAAAGTTGTCATTTAGGACTCATGTCCATATAACATGTTTGCATCCTCTACATCACAGTAGTGTGCTCCTAAACTCTCAAAGTTGCATTCTACACACTTGAAACTTCTACAGGTGTGTATTTATCATATTTGAAATTTTCTCAGTTCTTTATGATAAATGTTTTTTCCTTTTAAATAATTTCATACTAACAAATTCAATACAATGAGTACAATACATACCTGAATCTTGCATGTACCATGAACTCTAAAGGTTTTAACTTCAGGTTTCTCTTGCTTACACCCATAGTGCTGAAAGGAGTATGCAACAGTTTTCTAGTCCTGAACACAGGGCGAAAATTGTGCACTCCAGCTCCTGTCATAACCTAAAATGACCACCTTCAAATATGCCTGGCCACTTCTAGCACCCCATCCATCAGTGAAAAATGTTGGAGAGCAAGAGGATTAATGACTTCATTGTCAGAAATCCAACATTAGCTAACAACATTTCTCCAATGCTCTTCTATCAGCTTTCAAAGAATACACATCCTAAATTTCAATCCTTGATTTGCTGCATTTTCCACTTAATAATTAGCTATATCAATTTACCTTTATTTTCTCTTAATTTGTAGCATATCATAACATTTAATGGCTAATTTTAATACCTTGATCTTATGGTTAATTACTTGATGGTTCTTTTTGGTCTATTGGGTCTTGAAATTTTTTTTCTTAAGTTTGATTCCTATTACTCTTCAGTTACTTTCATTCTTAATTTATTACTTTTGTGCTCATCATTTTGACCTCATTTGGTTCACTTTCTGCATGACATCACATTTTCTATGGAATATCCAGAAGCCGTATTTCAGTTTTTAACTGGGAAATAACAATGCTGAATCAAAAATATAAACATTTGGGTGCTCCATTTGCTTGTAATTAACAAATCTTCTTAGCCTAATAAACATGATTTGTATGAATGAGCTTATCAGATTCACTGCCACACACAAATCTATCACAACCATCTTGGCTCTCTCTTTCCTTAACCCCTGGGGTAAAGATTGAAGCAAACTCAGTACTTGGGGGAAGATAACTACATTCCAGCATTGCATTTAAATTAGAGTTTAATTTCTTGTTCTAGGATGGTCGTTGCGGCGGTGCTGCTTTAGATGTGTTCTGTGAGGAACCCCCTAAAAGTGCCACAACACTTGAGTTAATTCGCCACCCTGCAGTGATTGCTACGCCACATCTGGGAGCCAGTACCATTGAGGCACAGCAGCGAGTAGCTGTAGAGATAGCAGAGCAGTTCATAGCACTAGCAACTAACTGCAGTCCTGAAGTTAGAGCTCGCTATTCTGTTACTGGTGTAGTGAATGCTCCAGTGCTGGCTGCTGCAATGGTTCAGGACAACACCCCATGGATTACACTGGCTAAAGAGTTGGGAAAACTCGCCAGCAAGATGATTCAAGGTGCCATTCCAGAAACTAAGGTCACCATTACCACATCAGGTAAGTGGCAAGCATTACATTTTATTTTTACACTTATAAATTTATGAAAATGAATAGGAGTGCAACCAATGTGAAGAAACTATTATAAGTTCCATTCTATGGAAGAAATGTGCTTGAAATGGCTTGTTATATCAATGCTCTAATGTAAAGCATTTGTAGCAACTGAAACCAACTGACTTTCTCTATCACGCCACCCAAAAATTCAATGTTGAGATTTCACCAGAAATAGGTTTCGAGGCCCCCTGAATCCAAAAGAAGCACTTTTAGACAAAGGTCTGTGCGTGTGTGTCTGTCAGTCTAAGGACACCATAACTCAAAAGAAAAGTCGGTTAAAAAACCAAAGTTGGTATTTAAGTTTAACATCTTTTAAGGCTACAACAGAAAATTCCTCCACCCTAAACTATCCTTCAAATGGAAAATTTTTAGAAAATTTTTATTTTCTTGAAAATGGCTCTAATAATTTTGATTAAAATGCCATATATTTGAGATATTTTTATGACAAATGAAATGTATATCTTGAATTTTCTGGCTATATAGCCCATGAAGTTCTATTTACTCTCGATGACTTTTGCATAACTGGTAAACTGTAAGAGATAGACCAAATCTTACTATACAAAAAATGTAAATCTTGCTAAAACACACAATTTATGTCTAAATAAATTTTCTTGTAGTGTGAACCATTTTGAAGATATTCCTCATTTGTGTAAGTTTTGGAGAATTTACACTTCTGTAAAATGGAACATCGCTATTCATTTTTTTATGTTAACTGCGCAAAGAGAACAGAATTTGAAAGCTTTAAAAGATTTGACTATTGCTCAAAGCCTACTGTATTCTCATATTCCTGTTGCATGTGCAAGAAAACGAGCACTAAGATAATTTCTGCAAATGTTTTTAACCACTAACACGAAGAAGATATAAGAATAAGAGTTTGTAAGAATGGTTAGTATAAGAGTAGAGAAAATTATGCGAGTGCAACACATCAGATTTTTTTATTATGCCTTACTCAACAAATCATTTAATTGTGTGCTTCTGTGTAGGTCTTATTGGAATAAACTGCATACAGAATTATTTTGGTCCAAAGAGCAATAATCAAAATGGTTTTATTTATTAACTTATTTATGACAAATATTGCAAAGCAGTGGTTTCCTGGTTTTTTAATCCATTCTACAACAAAATTAAGGCCATGTTAGCTTTAAAGTTAAAAATTTGTTAATACTTTAAACAATTTGAGAGAAAGAAAGGGTAGAGAGAAATTGATTTTGATAGTTATTCTTTTACCTAGCTGTATCTAAAGTCTTAAAGTTGAAGAACAGAATCAGACTTTAAAACTACAGTTTTATAGCTTGGACTTGAACCATGAATCTTCAGCTCTCCATTTCAATGACATTGGCTTACTGCTAAGATACAATGGCAGGATCCCCATACATGTACCTGAATCAGATGAGGTGTAATGCACGTACCTAGGTAGCTTAGCATTAATGTCACCATTATGGAGAACAGTGGATCATGACTCAAAGCCTGAAAATTTTAATCTCTTCCTTTCCAACAAGAAATGTAAATGTTCAGGAGAAGTTAGGAAATGAAGAATTGGATATAGTGTACATTTCAACACAGCAAGGACCAGTAGTAATATTAAAATAAAAATTTCAGGTGCTGGTATGGAGAATCGTCGCTTCCTCGGAACAGCAGTGCTCGTCGGCATGCTTACAGGTCGCACCAAGAATGGCTTGAACCTCATCAATGCCCCAGCTCTCGCTCTGGAAGCTGGCATTGAGATAGAGCAGAAACACATTGAAGATGAGGCCAACGACACCTGTGTTAGTGTAACCGTGTCTCAGACAAAAGGTCCCATGCATACTGTGCAAGGTATGTCTGTAATTTACAACAAAGTGATCAAATTTATCATACTTTCCAATATGAACACACTTCACTATTTAGGTGCAAATTACAAATGTCATAATAATTAAAAAAAGTTACCAGCATTTTATAACTCATCAATGAGCAGCAAGATTTACATGATGTGGGACCATAGGCATACACTTATTCAATCAGGAAGACCACCTATCAAAACTGTTATAGTTTCCATCTCTATTCCCTCTCTATTTGCTGTTTTTACATTCTTGAATTCAAAAGACTTTTATAGATGGAGCTGATATTTTAGACAGTTGTAAAGAATCTGCTATTCTCAGAGTTACCACTAATTTATATTAAAAACAAATTAAACACAGCATGTGACAGAAACAATGACCCATTTTACACATGTTATTAAGCATGAAGAAATACAAATACACATAGTCGGTGTGCAACGTTCCAAAGATCACCTGGTACCTCTCTTATTACTAATGTAAGACACAGCTGAAAACACTTTTCCCCTGCAAGTGGAATATTTTTCCTCTCTCCTCTACGTCTGCAGAACTTAAATATGCTGCCTCGTTTAGGCTTCTGTTAGAACTATGAACGTTAAATTCTTAACCATTAAATTTTTTTTATAATCCACAATGTGAAAGAAGCATTAAAAACTAATCAGAATGTAGACATCTTCCTTGGTTACTTTTAAAATTGTGAAGTTCAACAGGTAGAACCAGATTACAAAGTTCAATGCCCTAGGTGGGACCTGAACCACCTATCTTGCACCTTTGACTCAATGCTGCTGCTCTAACCAACTGAGTTACCATGGTAATAAGGCAGTACAACATTACATTTTCCAATTGACTTACTTTTTCTTGTAAACCACAAGGTGTTCTCAAATCTACTGACACGGAGCTGTCATTTTTAAGCACACTTAAAAACCATCGATCTGGACCAGGTTTGAACCCACAACCTTGGGATCAGCAGGCCAGTGTCTAACCAACTGAGCTACCCAGACCGACAAATTCATTTTGAGATAATAGTCCCAATGATGACTTACAATCTCATAAGTACTCTCCAAATCTTATTAAGTCAATGTTATATTGACATGTTGCCTTGGTTAGAGCAGTGGCAAGGTAAGTGTAAGATCCTTGGGTCAAATCCCAGCTAGGACATTAAATTTTTCAGTCTCATTCTACCTTTTCTATACACAGCATGTGAAAAAAAAAAGTAATTCGTTAATGATGTTCTTTATTACAGGAACTGTTAGGGGAGATGATCTGCCTTATTTATTGACAATAGATGATGCTAGCTTCAGGCCTGCTGGACTGTTATTGGCTGACAACATTCAACTATTTCAAGGGAAAGATTGCACAACAAATCTCACAGCCATTATTACACAGCTTGCTACAAATGGCGCCAACATTGTCAACATTGCCACAGCAACTGGAAAGGACTCGTGGGTTGCTGTACGAACAGCAGACATGCATAATCATCAAGTTTCAATTCCTGGAATGATTTGCTACTGACATTATAAGTCTTAACAGTGTACAAGTTCAAACAAAACACTAAATGGATTCTTTCTGTTAAGGAATGATATCCACATTTAAAGACCAATTTTAATAGTACTAATTTCTGTGATGGCAGTCTTTCCACATTTCATATGTAAATTACTTAATACAAAATGTTTCCTATAGTTTTGTCTAAATTATACTAGAACTCTTCCTCAATATTTGAGTACCTGGATTACAATATGATTATTTCTGTATATGGACTCTGGAAATAACTTTGTAGCATGTGAAGTTAGAATAGCAGTATATAGTATTGACTGGGACTGAGCGTTCAGTCAATAGGCACTGATAATTTTAATAGTATTTTTGTGTGTTTGTGTGTTTTGTCCTATTTATACTCCAAAGATGTTCCGTTATGTATTTTAACTACAATATTTTGTTTTATACTGGTATCAGATATATATTGATATATACTGTAAAAAATTGTACATGTGATAAGAGTTGCAGAACTTTAAAATAAAGTTGTTTTGATAATAAAATATCTGTAATCCTTAAGATGACCAGTCAAGAAACCTTGGTTTCCTTCTCGTTCTTGATGTTCTTGCATTTAAGGTCTGAAAACTGGTTTCTCCAGCCTAATTACTTACATAAGATTAAAGTTGGCAACATCTCCATAGCTGGAAAATGTCTTTCAAATGTTAAATGCTGTACTTCACTGTTGCCAGTGAATAACCCTTGTGACAAAGTAAATTTTACATAAGATGAAAAAGCTGTTTTATACACCAAAAGTTCTGAGGTTGCACAGATGCCGAAGCAGTTTTTGCTAATGTTACATTCTTTTCATAAGACTTTTCTGAGGATACCAGATCTTAAATTAACATGTACCATTATCATTCTTCATTACCTCAAATATCTCATAAGATATTCAGATACCAACAATCTCTTCAAAAGAGGTTAAAAAATGTCCAAAGATATGCACACAAAAGGTTACATTGATGGGAAAGGGATGCATTTGCCACTACTCCAGGTGCAGAAATCAAATTTAGTAAAATGCAAGAGTATAATGATAACAAGGCCTTTGTAGCTTCCCCCTCTTTACCCCTCCCCAATGACAGCAGCATTCATACTATTGACTACACATAGTTATAACCAATGACACGTCGGCGTGAAAGGGAAGTATTGATTATTTCTGATCACTGATTAAATCGTTATTCATTAACCTACAATTGTTGCTTGTTTTACAACATGTCACATGGATTAGAAGCTACATGTGGTCAGATGGTAACCGAGTTCAACACATTTCAGAAGCTGTGCAAATTCACACAGACATAATTAAATTTTAATGCCACCCAAGAAAGGCAGTTTACTGCATAGGTATTAGAAGAAAACCTTTAATGAAAGCATTAACTGTATTACACTATAATGTAATACGACATTTGAAGCTGTTTCGCTACAAATTTTAATTCGAGTATAAATATAGGGAGAATTTGTAGAAAGATTAAATGTTTTTATATTTTTCAGTATAATATTGCATTATATTTACTTTAAAACTTTACATGTTTTTGTGATTCTATGCACAAAGTAAAAGCTTTTCTTATAACACAGAATTGTTTAACTCACTAAATGTTGCTTATTTCAAGCAACATTTTCCATAATAGGTATAACAAATTTGGAGATAAATCTAAAGTAAATTAAAATGTGGCTTTTTTGCGAGGTGAGGTGTCTCTTACCCTTCTCCATCACCTTTCCTTGACTTCATTACAGTGCCACACCTCTACCCACATATTGCAAGTCTCGGCAGTTCATTGGTCAGTAGTTATACCTCACCCCTTAAAATACCCTATAAAATAAGAAACTGGGAGACGCTCCTCAGTGCATTTTTCTAAATTTGCCTTCTGTACCGCTGCAAAAGGTGTGTTCCATGTGGACAATCATCAGGCTACAACTCGCACAAGTGCTGCTTGTGAAAGGATGGTAAAACTGCTCACAAAAGACATTTCCTAACTTTTGTTCTAAGTTAATTGCAACCATGTGAGTGATCATGGAATTTTGTATCATGAACCGCAGAAGCTCCAAAATACATATTTCTTATTGTACCTCTTCTGTTATTGCGATCTGTTAAGAAAAACCTCCCAATGATCTAAGCCCACCTTTATTGTGTTTATGCCGTCTACCTCATGGTTCAAGAGGTACCATACTTAAATTTTGGACGGGTTAAATTATACGGGTAAGTTCTTTTGTGGTTTCTGCTCATCTTAAAGATGAATGTTAGATACCCCTAAGCTCTATGGAAACCTGGCTCATTTCATCCAGTTCAATCATGATTTGATGGTGAACAGTATTAAAGGATGTTATAAACTGACAGGCGGATTAAAAATGCAGACATGAATGGAAAATTGGAGAATCGATGCTCAAATAATCCCAGGATCACTTAGACTATGATTAGCAACAGTGCTACAAGTGCCAAAACAAAAATACATTATCACTTCACTGGTTCAGGGCAAGTCTATTCTAGTTTAGCAAAAAAAGATCTGAGCAATAGTTCTAATGTGCTACCATCTTAACAGCATTCCAAAACTAGCTATTGCAGCTTTTATAGGGAGAAGGTTTCCAAAAAGATTAATATCTCAGTTTGTAATTTTATAGCTTGGATCACTACTGCTAATCACAGTCCAATTGAATGGAAAGTTACTCAAAATATGTTGCGAAGATGGGAAAACTGCAATAAAACCTTATCCAGACAGCTTACCTGAACTAAGCCTTAAGTAAGGTCCATAAATTCTAACCCACAGGCTGAGGTGGACAAATGAATCAATTTCATGAGATGGTACTCAGGCTGAATAAAACAGGGTGTGGTGACAGATATTGTTGACGTACCAAACTGCACTGCTTGATAGTTGTAATATGTTACTCAGTATATAGCAACCTTGTCAAACTGCTCCAAGTTGGTATGCAAATATCCTACTGAGTTAAGAAAGAAGAAAACGTGAAATATGGCAAAGAATACATATTTAAGGATACCCATCTGTGAAATGTTGAAAATCTACTTTTCAATGGATTGATTTGAAATTTTAACACAACAGTCACTGTATAGTGAGGAGTAACTGTGCTAAATTTGATACATTTGGTCAGATTAGTTGCAAACATATTAATATTTCATTATATTTTTTTACATATTTGTATACATGGTTCCCCATGATGCAATTTTGATTTGAAAAACTCAATAATTTTCAGTTATGCCCTGTAATAGAATGTTAACAAATTGATGAGATAGTTTCTTAATCTTATTAGTTTGGATAAAAATAAATTTTAAAGTTTAAATTCATTATTTTTTTCATTTAAATTTTGAAATGTAAACTTTAATATTTAATTACTCAGCAGTTATTCACGTTATGAGAAAATTATCTCATCATTTCTTTTTACTGTCATTTCTAAGCAGGTACCCCAAATTTCATGCATAAGTACTGAAAATTGCATCATGTGGAGCATTTTAAAGAGCAAACATTGCTAAAAATAAAAACGTGGAAAAACTAAGCTTGATGTCATAGCAAGAATAATGGAACTGTATGGATTTAAATGGGCACGACCACTTACAGGCAATCAGTCAGACGGCCATGTGACATAGATAAAAAGGCCATAAGGCTGTAAGAAGCATATCAAATTAAAGCAGACGATTTATACTATTTGATAAAACAAAAATCCATTTTTGGCAATTTTTTACATTTTTAGCCTTTTTTCACAGATGGGTATCCTTAAGAGATCTTAAGGCAATGTATAAATGAAAATTGCAGAAAATTTTTATTTTTACTTTTTGCATGTTTTATTATGCTTATACTGTACTTTAATGGCACACTTTCATTTTCTCAATATCGGCCATTTCAATGTCCCAGTGTGGGTGGAGGCTCCATGCCTAACTTCATCGCTAGTTTTTTCAAATGCAATTTTCATTTTCACTGGCTTTAATTTTAGTCTCTTGCAGGGAATTTTGCTTCACAGAGGTTGAGTTGGTTGTGCTGAAATGAATTTGACATATCGAGCTGAAATACCACAAATCTGACACGTGTTTTGCTTGTAAACAGAAAAGAGCAGCCAGTGTTCTGCAATCTTGCCAGGTTATTTCAGTGTTTCAGTTACATATTGGACATTGTTTAGGTACTTCATAGGTTTATAGAGAAGCAGCAATAAGCAGATATTTTATGACTTTGATGTACAAATTAGCAAGTGTAGAAATAGCTAAGAACAATACATTTCTAAATTTTGTGAACAATGGGAAGGCAAAAGTAAAGTTTTCATATTAAAAAATGACCAATCAAGTACTTAAAATTCTGAAAAACTGCTACTAAGGCCAAGAAGAAAGCAGTAGAAGGTCCCACATATGGTGCTAGGGAATTTTAAGTTGATTGGATTTAGGTAAATTAAAAATGTTGTTAAAATTTAAAATACATTTTCCTCATTTGTTTCAGTATTTTGCACTATTCAAAATTCCCTTGGTCCCTAGTTTATAATTTATTAGCTTGAAATTTTCAGGAGAGCTTCAGAGATTGCAGTATTAAAATTTTTCATGCACTAGTTAAAAATTATTAAATAACATCTGAAATTAAATATCATTATAACCATACTGAAAAAATTGAAAATACCAAGAAATTGTATGCAGAACAATTTTCTCTCTTAAACTAATTAAATCTAAGCAATGACTGTATGACAATTTCTTTATATCTGTATACTAAGTTCAAATTAAAAATTTAGAAAAGATAGAATAAACTGTAAGGTCCAAGGGTCATTTCAAATTAGAATATCAAAAACTGATTTATTATTAATAAATATATTTATAATTCAAAAAAGATTTGCCATAAGGCATTGAAATTTCATGTATACTATATATTTTATGTTGTGGATGTGTGGACAAAAAATCCAAGCAATTGGAAGAAAGCTGTGGATTTTTTAAATTTTCATAGATATATCGCCTTAAGTTCAAATGTTGGTTACGATGAAATACCTGGATAAGGCTTTTTGGGGAATTTTCCCTTATCCTGAGAAAATGAATATTGTGTAACTCAAAGCTCTAGGGACTCTGGGCCCACTTGAGCAACATTTCAACCATTTTGTTTATTCACCGTTTCATATGACCTACCCACTTAAAGAACATAAAAGTCTAAGAAAGAAAGAAATACACATTTAACACCTAGTTGTTTAAAAGCACCTTTCATGAAATCAGAAAAATCTGTTTTGATATTCTGTGCAATCTCACTGGATTAAGCAGTTTATTAATTTTTCAACTTTCATAAATCTATTTGTTTATGTTAATGCAATTAAAATTTAAAGCAGAGTTGGCATGATGCAGTTCTGAACTAAACCACTTATGGGTAAATGATGGTAACAGATTCAACATTAAGTTTCAAACATCCATCATAATATCTTCCTTTCATAGAAGTTTGAAAACAGTGTTGTTGTAATTAAATTTAAAAGGTGAGTTAATTAATTGTTCAAGGAATACAACATTGAGCTAGCAGCAGTAAACCATTACTCCATAAAAAACCTACTACTTTCAAACATCAAAGATGCTATTCCACCTAACAAAAAATCTGGCATATACCAAATTGAATGCAGTGATTGTAATGAAATATACATAGGAAAAACCCAAAGAAATTTAGAAATTAGATCCAAGGAACACGTTAGAAACATTAAGAGTAAACAATTAGAAAAATCAGTGGTTGCATTTTTGGACAAAAATCATGACATAAAGCTAGAACCGAAACTTCTCAAACACATAACCGGAAAACAAGAACTGTCCACATGGGAACAAATCTTTATTTTAAAAAATAGAAATCGAGTATTTAATTTCGACATTCCTCAGAGACATTTTCAGTAAGTTCATTGAACCGCCACCAGAAGAAGCATCACCATCTGCACCATGAAACACCATGGAAACCTAGTTATTGTCTGCTTGATAATGGAAGAAATTTAACCTTCGAAACGCGTCCCGGAAAAATATGTTGTAAGTGTTGTTCAGTGTTATTAATTAACTCACCTTTTAAATTAAATCCATCATATTCCTTCAAATATGACAAAAGGTTAACAACAAAATAAAGACAAAGTTACCTGAAAAAATTACTAAAATGTCTATTTATTTTAGCTAGAGTTCTACATAAGCTCCAAAGAAAGATAGAGAAAAAAAGAAACATTTTACAATTTTCATTATGCATAACTCAAGTATTTGGCACACATGTGATACAATACATACGTGTGATACATACAATTTTATACACATAAACATAACTGTGAGAAAGATTACAATAAAGAACAAGATTCACTTACATCCAAAGATAAAACTGCAGTAATGCAAAATTGGCTTCACAGATGATGCTTTAACTATTTGTTCCCTTAACTTCTTCACCTGGAGACTTTTAGCTCTCAACCTTAAAAACTACCTACAGCTAAAATATACTGTATACTGTTATGCTTATTAGGGACACATGCACCATAACTACCCCAGCTCTCAAAAGTGAATATTTGAATAACAATTTCCATTTAAGGGGCAGATACAACTTAAGTGGCTGAAAAATTAGTGATGTTTAATAATTCTTTTATTATTCACAAGTCATTCAAACTTTCTGTAAGACAGATTTTAATTTTTCACAATTAAATTTAATGTCTGTTTTAATTATTACGAAATTGCAGTTCCCTTCTATGCAAAAATAAAATTTTCCCCACTAACAGGAGTAATTTTAAAGTAATTTAACCTCTTGAGGGATATCGATGTGAAATCACGTCCATTTAAAATGACGGATAAGCGATATGGGCGTGTATACACGTCCTGTGCGTTTAAGCATTTAACCCTTATTTATCCCTTATCCAACTCAACTTATTATAATTTTCCCTTTATGAAACATTTTAGTAAGGTCTATATACTTTATTGGCTTACCTTAATATGTTCGTTCTGCAGTGATTTACCTCAAAATAGGGATAAACACACAAGGGTACGTACATCTCCACATTCGCGAATTCCCTTCTTGCGGCACACGAAACACTTTCGAGATGGGCGGGACTTCTTTGCTGTTGGTGGTATCCTTTTAGGATAATGTTTTCCTTGAAGTCTGAGGGGTGCAGGGGTTTTGGATTTTCAACCCCCAACATGGTATTGTTCAATTAGGCTGCGAGCTATTTATAGTCGGAAGTCAAGGTCGGTCATTGTCCTGTGTGGGTTTAGAGCTCTCCAAATTACCAAACAATTGTATATGGTTATATCCAGTTGGTGCAAAAATATCTTTTTATACCACTTCTCCCTTCAGCTACAAGCAGGAAAGAATACGTATGTATTTCAACAAAGAAAGACACGGACTCTACTAAGTTACGAAACTCGCGTAAGCAAAAGTTGCAATGTTGATCTATTCTGATGACTCAAGAGACCACGCATACAGTAGCACTTTATTACACAGTATGCTGACGCATAAGCCACACATACAATGGGTGTTTCTTTACTGTTTCTTTCCGAGAACTTATATTAGATGCGTTTGATAGAGCAAAGTTGACTTTTCACCACAGTGAAACAAAATTGTGCCATTTCAATGTTTTGTAAATACAGCTCAACTTTGCTGATGACGTACATTTATACTGCATATAACGAGTTTTATACCAGTTTTTGTTTTATTAAAATAACTTAATATTTACACAAAATACAGCTGTGTATATACGAAGCACTTTTAGCACATTTAACAATTTAAATGCTAGCAATTCTCGGATCGCGGACGTTTTAAATGGCCATCGCTCAAGAGGTTAATAATTTTTTAGATCCAAGTTTAGTTTTAGAGAAATTATAGAATTACTTTATTTTAAAATAGACCCTGGAGATTTTCTAGGCATTCTAGCCAGAAAAATTTCAACATTATTCTCAGTCTACCGTCCATGAGGTGGTACTTGCAACTTGACTAACAAAAACTGGCATCATTATGTGATTTATAATTGATTTAGGGCCCTTAGCCTCACAGCATAGCCAAGGAATTTGAGCCCCAAGCTGCAAAGTGCAACAATAGGATCTGTGAAGCTAAATCTAATCCAGGATTCCATGAAAATAACTTGCTTTTAAATAACAGCTAATAAATAATTGGTGACAAGTGTGTTTTGAAGCAAGAAAACAAAATTTGCTACTTTCACAGAGTTTGTCGATACTCTTGGGTTGGCACCTTATTCTGTGCATGCATAGTTGAAACAAAATGCAGTACTTTGTTGACATTTAACAATTTATTTTGTACCACGCAAGCATCTTAAAAAGGGATGGTAGCTGAGTTACAGGCTTTATAATTGATTACTTCTATCTTTTAACTGTATAATGTGAAACAGTTATCAAAAATGCTTTTCAGCCAAAGTATAAAACAAAGGAACAAAATTCTGGTCAGTTTTCTAGACTATGTAAACAGTAACAGTCACACACATTTCTATTAAATCTACTGATAGGTTTTTGAATAATGTGTTTAGAAGTTGACATCACAACAGGAAACGACACACAGTTTTTACTTCCACATACAAGAATAAAGACAAAGACACGGGTATAAGAAACTTTGCCTACCATATTGCATGTAGATAATCTTTTACCTGAAAAGTGGCCATGGCTATAATTGAAAGTACCTACAACATGTTGCAGCACCTCATTCTCTGATTCATAACTGAAAACTAATGCATATATGTATCCTATTTTCTCTGCAAAATGTACTTAAATGATTACTAAATCAAATATTTTGAAAAAAAAATTTTTTTTGAAGATTTTAAGTTGTATCTACCCCATTAAATAAACAAAGCTGATGAAAAGTTTGCAGATTGCACACCAGTTTGTCCAAAGCTGAAGAGCAATTGAACAAGTGGAATGTGTCACAACCACTCACCAGTTGTTACTAAATTTAAGAATTACTCATCTACAAATTGAATAACACAATTAGAAAAATACGAGGTGTGGCAATTAGAAACTGGACACGTCGTCGCGTGCATTTCCGACTTCATCAATGAAAAAAGAGAAAGGTAGGGGATCGGCTTTGGGACCCTTCCTAACACACTTATAAAATTTCACACCACTGCAGCGGTTAGTCTGGCCGTAAGCCTTCTTAGTAACGGGTCATGCGTCTGAGCTCCATCAGAATTATGTTACATTCTAAAGTAGAACAACGTAACAACAAATTCCTCACAAAACTTGGAAACCCACCACAGAAACTTATGATTTATTGAAACAAGTTTATGGTGACCATTGCCTATTTTGTACAAAAGTTTTCAAGTGGGTTAAGAGGTTCAAGGATGGTAGGAAAGACACTGAAGACAATCTGAAATCGGACTGTTCTTCCACTTCAAAAACTAAAAGAATGTGTTTTTTTTCCCAACATCTGAGGGGTTATCTATATTGATTGGGTGCCTGAAGGTCAGACTGATAATCAAGTTTATTATAAAATTGTTCTGAAGATCTCGTGAATTTATGGAACAGAGACCAAATTGCTCATGGATTCTTCACTGGGATAACACGCTGCCCCATAATGCAATGTCTATGAAGTGGTTATTTTTGCAAAAAAGCAACATTCCAGTGATGGAACATCCACTGTATTTGCCTGACCTAGCTTAAATGAATCAGGTTCAAGTCCATGGATGCAGTGAAGGAATTTGATGGAGCCCAGACACACGACCCGTTTCTAAGAAGGCTCACAGCCAGACTAACCACCATAGCGGCATGAACTTTTATATACATGTCAGGGAGAGCCCCAAGGCTAATTCTCCACCCTTCTCTTTGCCATAGATGAAACTGGAAATGTGCACCACCAGTCCAGTTTCTTTATTGCCACACCCTGTATGATCAGTAACAGAGTTCAGTATAAAGAATTTTATCATGGCATTTAAACTATTTAAGGATTACACAGTTTCATGTTCTGCCATACCAATTTTGCACCACTTATGCTATTTCTAAATTGGCTGTCTGGGTATACCCGCTATCTCTCTTCTATTAAGCACTTGCACAACATGTAGTTCTAAACTACACAAGTGATTATATGTAATGCATATCTGTTCTATAGTATATTAATCCTAGAATTAGTAAAAATACTAAAAAAAGAAATCCTTTATATAATTTTTAGTACTGGCATAACCCCAACCTTGAAACTGTCCATGTCAAAATCATTACATTAATGTCTTCTAAAAGTGAATGTGGGAAATGTCAAGCACAAGAGACTATTAAGATAAATGCACATCAAGTCAGTCAGTGCAAAAGATATTACTTATTAGCAACATTTTTATTGGATGTGACAACTATAGTCATTCACAAACCATGTTTAGTCATGCAAACTTTTTTCCCCATTTTTCAAGTCATTAAGCATCATCAAATTCACAATAATGTAACACTGGTAGTGTAATCATAACTAGCAGCTAAAGTTTAGGATTTTTAACCCATTTGTTGCAGAAGTATACAACCAATTTTGAGTTATGAAAATCAGTAAACTGTACTTACAATTTTAAGTAATGTTCTCTTGAGTTTAATAACAGAAAGCTATATATCCTCAAAAATAATTAGTGTTTTGAACCTGAAAATGTGAATGTGTGTTTTAGAGGCAATTTCTGTTCCTTCTCATTTGTGTATCCTAAAATCAATCTGTCGTCATTTGTATCAAATCAGTTAATTTTGATCTTCCTTTTTAAATTTACTTTTTTGATGTTAAATGTAATTTCATCGCATTCTTGGGTAGTGTTCACATGTATTGTTGGAAATAGTTTCCTTATACCAGACAGGTGGCCTCAGAGTTACCTTCTGCATCATCCATTTTGCTTCTATTGATGGCCTAAGTTTTTTTTCCCCCAGTTGATTCTGTCACTCATGGAATGTGTGTATTAATCTAGCTAGGGAAAGCTACAATACACCTTAAGACAGCTAGTTTGAAACAAGGACTTTAAACTAATTATTCTCTTTATTACAGAGTCCTTTTGCTGGGTACCGGGTTTCTCTTGAATGATGCAACTGAGATCTCCCTTAGATAGCTGAAGGGTGCATCATCACTTGTGTTTTATACAGTATTTGAGCTAAAAGTCTCACTTTTTGGCACATACATTTTCCGAAGCATACTTTTACAGCTATTAAAATTTCATCTTGCTGTAATCATCTTGGTTTTAGTTATTTTTACTTTCTCTACTACATAAAGTAGAGGAAGTATTGTATTCGACCCAAAAATTTGATTTCAAGATTTCACTGGAAATATATGTTTTGAGGCCCTCTGAATCAAAAAGAGCATTTTTAGAAAAAGATATGCACGTGTGTAACTGTCTGAGAACATAACTCAAAAATGAAAAGTTGATTACAAACCACAATTGGTGTTTAAGTTTAATATATTTTAAGGATGCCACGCAAAGGTTTTGAAGAAAATTCCTCCACCCTTAACTATATTTGCATGGCAAGTTTTTTGAAAACTTTTTTTTCAAGAATGGCACTAACAATTTTGATTAAAATGCCAAGATATTTTTATGGCAAATGAAATGTATATTTTGAATTTTCTGGAATGTAGGGCTGTTTATTCTTGATAACTTTTGCATAACTGGTAAGCCATAAGAGACCAAATCTTCCTATGCAAAAAAATGTAGATTTCGTTAAAACATTTGTTATACCCAAATGCATATCTCCGTGGAGTGAACCACTTGTTATTTGTGAGTTTTGCAATACTTAAAACTTTTTTCAAATGCAAGGTCGTTATTCACTCTTTTTATCTCTTGGCCGTGCTATGAGAATGGAACTTTAAAGCTTTCCCATATTCCCCTTGCACCTACAACAAAATTAGCAATAAGATAATTTCTGCAAATGTTTATCTTGACTAACATGAAGATGATAAAGGAATAAAGATTTGTAAGAATAGTTAGTACAAGAATAGAGAAAGTCATATGAGTGCAACACATCAGATTTTTGTTGTATTTATTTATTCTTGTTTTTGAGGTGCTTTTTGAAAATCTATTGCCAATAAATATTTTTAAAGAATACTGTATCATTCATTTGCATATAATACCTTTAAGTATTCAGATTTTTAATATTTGAATCCCAAGATATACACAAATTTAATGAATGTACTAAATATTAAAATTGCAATTTTTGAGAACAGTATCATTTTTTTTTTTAATTTTAAGAACCACACAAGTTACTGATCTGATAGTTGGTTTCATTGATCACTTTTGCAGAAAATCCATTAAAAATTAAGTTTATTGTGTGCAATTTGTAGGACATATTTTGAATGAGGAAATTGCTACTGCATTGCTGTTAATTAGAATAGGACATTCCTATTAAAATGACATAATAAACATAAGCTGTTCTATAGTACACACCATAGGAACTAGACAGCATAAACAATTGACACACTTCACATGTTATTCTTACAACACGCTATGCTAAACATTACGATCAAATTGCAAATGCCATTTACCCTCGATAGAGATATGAACTAGGCTAACATGGATAGAGGCCATTCCACCTGATACTGGCTCAGAGTCAAATTTAGCAGCCACCATTTGCGCCATTCAAGATAAACTGGTTTACTGATATTTACTTACGAAGTTGATTACACAAGAAACTGAAATAAATGGCACAAAATGAAAATCACACCTGTGCCTGTTTCAAGAAATTTATTCTATAAATACAGATATAACAGTTGGACCTATATGCTTCTATTGACATTTAAAGTTGTTCTGATATAGGCATCTCTTGTGACACCATCATTACCTGTTCAGTTGGAATGTTTGTTCAATTTTATACAATGCTTTAAATCCCTGTGGTAACAGTGGTACAAACATCCATACAGCTTGAAAAACAAAAAGACAGAGTCTATCTCTGTGGTATGGGGGGTTGGTAGTGTTTAATGCCCACTTTTACTACATGCAGCACCGCAGGCAGTGACATTAATGATACAAGGAATGAAGATGGAGCACTGGTGGAATGAGATGGTGGGGGAAACCTGGAGGAAACCTGCCACTGCGCCGCTTTGTCCACCACAAATCTCACATGTTCTACTGCCTGGGATTGAACACAGGCCACTTTAGTGAGAGGAGAATGGTCACAGAGCAGCGGGGGTAATGTGTCCACCTCATATTAAGGACGCCCTGAGCTCATTTCTTGATTACAGTACCTTACATGGTTAAACTCTTTTTCCAGGGTTTCCCTTATTTGTAAAAGAGGAATGTCAGATTACTCTAAGCTCTATGGACCAGAGGCTGATTTGAGCATTATTTCAATCATTCGTCATCTACTATGACCTACCCAGTTCACCAGCCGGGAGGGACTGGGGTGCTGACCATGTCCCACCTCCAGTACTGCACTCCACCCATATGCCTTGGCCTGGATGGGATGTTGTGCCATGGGCTTACTGAGGTGGCCTGTTTCTCAGAAAATAAAATACTTTTGGCTCAAAGTGATCTTTAAGGCTAACCTGTCACTTGCACTGAAGACACCCTTCCTCTTCCTTCCCATGTTCATTCCACATGCAAGCTGCTCTAAACTCCAAACCTGAAAAACCTAATATTCTGGGTTGAGACTACTGGGAAGTACACAAACTCAACCAGCTACTTGTCTAACCCAAATGAAATCTCAGTTTCAAACAAGCTGAGTGTTTCTTTTTCAAATAATTGATAACAGTAAATGCACAATCATGCACGTTTAATAGCACCTACAATGCAGAAGGTACTCTGGCAATTTTGCATCTATATCAGGCTTTTAGTCACTGTCATTAAAAATGCTTAAGGTTTGATGCAATCTACAACTACCATTCTTGACATGTATTTCTTCAGCTGCTGGTTTGTGCAACTGTCTTTAGCAACTAATTTAAAAATAAAAATTGAAGAGCCGCTGACAGATTTCAGCATTAAAGTGCTGTGTTTATTTCAAATACTTGTGCAAATTGTGTGCACAGTGTAGTACATAATTACTAATTCTCTGTTTAAGGATCACAAAATAGCTCATTATTTAGTTTAGTGAATAGTTTACAATTTTTAAAACTTTCAATGGAATACACTGATGAAACATTCAATTAATTTCACTTAAATGCATTAGATGAACATAAATTACTTACTTTGGTTTTTAAACATACAATTTATTTTTATTAATGTCAGTCAAGATAATGCAAATGCAGTGGATAAACTATTAGTTTTTCTATATTAAGGTGATTATTTGTTCTACAGAGAATACAATAGTAACACAAAAGCATGTAACATAGAATATTAGCATGGATTAATTGCAACACATCCATGTTACGACATGAAAATACATCTTATTGTGTGGCTACTTATGATCATTATCATAAAGCATTTTTGTTTTCTATCTCCTTTCTTTTCTTTACATTTTACAAGAGGTAATTGTTTTTGCTTTACTTTGTGGAAACATATCTATGTTTCTACCATTAACAATGTTTTCTTGTGCGTCCTTTCTTTTTCTTTTCCTTAACATCTAAATGTCAATAGTACCAAGTATAAGTACACAGTGTAATGTGTATATATATCTCTGTTAAATGAAAAACCTAAAATTCTGCTTGGATGTGTTTTAAGGATAAAATAATTTTCCTGTAACACTTTTAAAACAAATCTCAATGCTTAATAATGTAAGTCACAGTGAAAAAAAAAAAAGGTGAAACAATAAGTAATAAACTACAAACATTTCCCAACATTCCAAAAGTAAAGATGTGGAAAGTTATTGTTACCTAACAATTGTCAGGTCAACAGTTCTGTTTGCCTTCCCAAGTCCAAGTGCTTTGTCACACAATTGCATGGAGTGTCATAGGTTTTGTTTTATCCTTGTGTCGCAGTTGGGTTGAGTGGATGTCTCTGTCTCTCGTCATCACGTCTATGCTGTGGACAGAAGACACAATCACTTTCCAGTCCAGGCAATTGTCTGTTAAATCACCTTTCCTTTGCTTCTGAAATAAATCTCAACTAGCTTTTATTTATCTGTGTGCATGTGCACTGGGAGCATATAGAACTGGATAACCACATACTTACCTGCCTAAACTACAACAGGCTTTACTGACATTGATTACTGCCCTACTGCTTTCTTAATTAAATTTTGTATTCATATTTTATGTTTAAATATGGGAAGCAGGAGCAACATTTACAGCAGGCGACACAGGTGAACGAGGAAAAGGAAGCCATCTACCAACCATGCATTCCTCACCTTAGTGAGAGATATAATGTACCTGAAAATGCATGGGAGGTAAAAGGACTACTCTTTGGTGCCCGCGGAACAAGTTTTAAATTCACAAGTACCTGCCTCAAAGCACTGGGTGTGCAATGGTCCGAAATTGTAAATATGTTTACATGTCCTAAAAGACTCTTTATATATTTTAAATAATCACTTGTATTCAATGTGTTAACTGTTATCTTCTTGTTATAATCATTTAATGTTTCTTTAGATATTTTGAATCTTAATTTTAATCTTTTTTTTTCTTCTTAAAATTGACTTTGTCATATATCTTTGTATTCTGGATCTTTATGGTCACCTGCAATGTCAGGCAGATGCCACAATTTTTTGTTTGTGAAATATATATACAGGAAAGGAGTGGCAAACCATGAGATTACACCACATGAATGGCAGGGATATTTCAGAAAGCTGACTGAGGGCGGAAAAAACACTATTAGGAATAAGAGAGTTAGGAGAAATAAAAATAATCTAGGGATCACTTATCAATGCAAGAGGTGCACCAACAATTAAAGAATACAAAGAAAGCCAAGGTAGTAGGACCTGATGGAAATACCGTAGATGCCCGAAAGGGTGCGGTCTGAAATACTGAGGATTTGGATTTAATGCGGGGAAAGTATGTCCCCCAAAAATATATCATACTTCCAAAGAAGTACAGATTTTGAGGTGTTCTGAATCCATTCCTTGATTTAATTTGTATAGTGGGCAGATTGGACACTGACTAGGTATATATAAAATAAATGATAAAATTGAAGAGAACAAAGACAAATGGAAACATCTGGCTAGAATGTGTGACAAAAGAATACCACTGAAAATATGTGAGCACAAACCACAAGGAAGAAGAGATGTGGGATGCCCAAGGAAGAGATGGAGCTGAACAAAGGAAGATGGTACAGGTAATCTGTCTATTCCACGGAGTATAGAAGAAGAAATAATGACAAAAGCACTAAATAAAATAAAAGAAAGTGATGACATACCAGCAAACTGGAAAATAAGCACGATAGTACCTATTATTTATCTATGCCAACTTACTGTTGGTGTTTTTAAACACACAAGCCGTGTGTGTGAGACTGCCTTTGTGGTTTACCAGGAGAAATACGAACTGGTTTGAGAATTTAATGCCATTCTGGCAGTTTGTCACAATAGCTCAATGGTTAGAGCAGCCGCCTGGTAAGCAGAAGGTCTGTGGTTCAAATCCCAGTTGTGGCATTGAATTTTTAAGTTCCAGTTCTACCTCTCAAACTTTGCCCACACACGGCTTGTGTGTTTAAAAACACCAACAATAAGTTTGTTGGCATAAATAAATAATAATTACCATCTGAAGGTTATTTAATCCTGGAACATAAAGAACTTACAATAGTAAGTCACCATTGGGGTAATTTGTCTCTGATGTGAGACTGCCTTTGTGGTTTACCAGGAGAAATACGAACTGGTTTGAGAATTTAATACTAATCTGGCAGTTTGTCACAATAGCTCAATGGTTAGAGCAGCCGCCTGGTAACCATACGGTCTGTGGTTCAAATCCCAGCTGTGGCAATGAATTTTTAAGTTCCAGTTCTACCTCTCAAATGATAATGCCTATTTATAAGGGGAAGGGACGTGCAAACAAACCAGAAAATTATAGGGTAATAAGTCTATAACCTATTATTGGGAAAATACGCACAGGAATAATGGCAGAAGAGGTTAAGAAAATGAGTGGAACAAGAAAGGAAGATATTGGAATTCCAAGCAGGTTTCAAGAAAGGGAAACTAACAATAGATCAATGTTCATAACAAAGACAATAATAGAGAATACCTCAGGAGGAACAGAGGAGTACACATATTCTTTGCAAATTTTGAGAAAGCCTTTGATGTATGAAGGGGTAAAAGTTCTGTATGAGTTGGGAAAAGAATAAAATTATGGAGATGACAAAACAAAAAATATGGTTGAGACAAGGATGCAAAGTGAGTCCAATTTTATTTACAGATGACATAATAGGAAAGGTTAAGAAGGAATATAAGCATTGTCCAGTAATAGCAAATAAATCTCTGGACTATTACATGCATACTATTCAATAGTAGGATCTATAACAATAGTAAGGTTACAAATGACAAGATGAAATACAGAAATTCTGTGAGGAGTGTGGAATAAGAACAAACATAAGTTGAAAGTGATATTATGCAACAAATGGGGTACTAAAAGGCAAAAGAGTAGAAGTGGTTAAAGAATTTGAATACTTAGAAGTAAGGCTGAATAACAATGAGAAATGGGCACATAGTGACAAAATAGAAGCAAAAGAAAGGGTGGCAATGTAAGGAATAAGAATATGCAAATTAAGCTAGACAGGTTGCAAGGGACCTTTCTCCATCACAACAATGCATCTGCACACATGGCCAACATCACCATTCAGTTCCTAGAATCTATGGGGGTCAAACTTACGATTCATCCACCATACAGTCCCAACCTGGCTCCATGTGATTTATTTCTGTTCCCAATGATGAAAAATTGCATGCAAGGAGAGATTTTCAACCTCTGAAAACGCTATTACCACCTACTAAGAGGAGCTTACAGCCATCAAAGAAAACTTGTAGAAGGAATGCTATTTCTGAGGTAGCTTCAGTGAACGTAAGTACACAGGATTGAAGTGAAATAATCTGTCAGACTAACAGCAAATTTCTCATGTTGTGAATAACAAGAAAGTCTAATACAAAAATGCTGAAAAGTTTATAGTTTCCTAGAAGAAAATATTTTTTATTAAAAAACTTTATCATCACCTGGCTGAATTATTATTAATTGAAGGTGCTTGATTTATGGCTATATTCATAGATAATTGAATGACAACTTTCTTCTTTGGCGTATTACAATAGATTCAACGGTTTTTGTGTAAATTAAATTTAAAAAACCCACAATTTGTTGCCTTATTGATTCTGTAGAATTTGCAACATCGCATCAACTGTGTTTACTTTCTTCACATATCGGTGTAGATTGTGCGTAATGTTTACTTAATCCCATGCAATTATTTTTTTGTCAAAGCCGCAAAAGATGTGAAGTCTGACTACAGGTAGTGAATACTTGCTCTAAACTCTTATTTTGAATTAATCCCAGTGTTATTGCATAATTGTTACTAATAATAAATGTTATTAAAAGTATGACCATTTTTTGTTTCTAAAGCTAGCACCTAAATAATGGTTAGTCCACGACTGTGGCATGAACACCAGTGTCAGATTTGTTTGCCTACATTTCCTGAAATATTCTGAAATATATCTGTCCATCAAAGCTACAGTTCTCAAGGAAAAAAACAACTATTAGTATCACAGTGTCAATTCTGAATGTCAGGAAGACAAAAAAACAGCTCATTCTACATCTCAATGGTGTCCAATCCTAGATGCCCTCAGAACTTCTGCATCTTATTTAGTGTCAATGTATGTTTTCCCTGAAAACCTGCTGCTCAAAACAATTTATAAAATATGCTTTCAACATATCCAGGTAATCTACAGAAGATTGAGGAAATTCAAGTACAATGCTACTAATTATAAAATGTACAAAATATTGCAATAAAGAAAAAATGCACATAAAAATATCATTCCGAGTTGCAAGCAAATGTAGGTAGCAGCAGAGATCTATGTATCATGCTGAGGAAACTATTTTTCACTTGTATTGTAAACTTGTTCATTTTTATAATAATTAAGAAAGTAACCCCTCCCTTGTAACTGCAAAAGTGAGAAAAAAATAGCAATGTTAAAAACACCTAAAACATTCTAGAGTATTTTGGATACACAAAATGAAGGTATCGATTCCTTTGATGTCCAGGGTTTAAGTCCTGCCCAAGAATGAATATGATCAAAGGCATTCTAACAATGGAAGAACCTTATGTCACCTAAAGCAGAAATACCATGAATATCGTGTCTCAACTGATTTTAGGTTGCTGATTCAAGTGATAATAGTTTTCATTGCACAGGAATGGGCAAAGAAATAATGTTAGTGGTTATTGAACAATTCTTCTTGCATACAACTGTCTAGGCAGCTGGAAAGTTAAGTCAGACTTGAAAAATGATACTATATTTGAATACTGGCCATTATGTTGAATTTTTCAAGTCTGATGCAACCCTCTGAATACAATGGTTATATATGGTTATGGTTACAAATTAACAGTATAGAAAGCAATTGATAGTTACTTTCAGCAGTACTGGGTATGTGCAGATTACTGTTCTTACACAATCTGCTAACTGTAGCACTGACTATAGTGACCGGCAGCTAAGTTGGCAGGTGAGGCAGGATTCACAGTGGATTTACTGATATCATCAACCATGTCCACCAATAACATTCAGTGTGCTTTGGGCTCTCGTCCAGAGAAGGTTGTGTTCATCTTTTACATATCAAAGTGATTTTTTGATAGTGTAATGGTAGTACGTATGTTAAACTTAATAGTTAAAACATAGTACTTAGTGTAAATAACAGAAGAAAAGAAACAGTTTTACACAAGCAGGTGAGGGATATAATACATTAAGTGCATTCCTTCTTCAACAGAGAGGCATCTGCTGGTGGGCCATTATGCAGCATTGCCGAATGTGGTGAACCTTAACTGAGGCTGGGGAAGTATGAGGGAAGTAATGTTTAAGAATTTTGAGGTCCCTGTGATTTAAATTTGCTGTAAAATGAAGGTAAAATTATTCCATAATTTGCAATTTCTTCGTCTTTCTTTGTCAGAATTCTGGTTTTGAAAACTTGACGTAAGAGCATTACGACTGTTTTGCAAATTGTTAGATAGTGCCATAAATGTAATTTATTGATATTGCATACTTTCACTACAAATAACATTCTTATTGAATATAAAACTAAGGTATATAAAATAGGCAAATAGAAATAAACAGAAACTTCCCATGTAACTGCATAAAGATGTAGCTTTGAGAATGAGTTGGAGTCAACTTGAAACGTGCAAGCTGCATAAAATCTTGAAACATTACTAAGATAAGTGAAGCTTTTAGTTTCTAATTTGTTCTTACTTTAGATTCTTGTTGCTTCACTGTTAATAGCTTCATTATTTTCTTAATATATTACATAATTTATAGCAGGTAAATATGCAACTATTTTAAATAATATAAGCTAGATCACATTACATAACTCTGTGTGCTGTTTTCAAGACAAATGAATGTATTGCTCCCTACATTTTGCTGTTTTATGGAAATTAATCTTAAATGTTGTCTTTCCAGTTTCCTTCTCTTAATAATTGCATTTTGTAATACAATTTTCGCACTTTTACTTTCTCTATTACGTAAAGTAAAGTAGAGGAAGTATTGTATTCCACCCAAAATTTGATGCCAAGATTTCACCGGAAATATGTTTTGAGGCCCCCTGAATCCAAAAAAAGCATTTTTAGAAAAAGGTCCATGTGTGTGTGTGTGTCTGTCTGTTGACAGCATAACTCAAAAACGAAATGTTGGTTAAAAACCAAAGTTGGTATTTAAGGTCTTTCAAGGATGCGACATGAAGAGTTTGAAGAAAATTGTTCCACCCTAAACTACCCTTTACGCGGAAAATGTTGATTTTCTTGAAAATGGCTCAAACGATTATGATTGGTAACGTGTTTGGGGTATTTTTATGACAAATGAAATGTATATTTTGAATTTTGTGGCTATAGCCCATGTAGTCCTATT
The DNA here is from genome assembly GCA_030765045.1 of Tenodera sinensis. Taxonomy (NCBI): domain Eukaryota; kingdom Metazoa; phylum Arthropoda; class Insecta; order Mantodea; family Mantidae; genus Tenodera; species Tenodera sinensis. The sequence continues at coordinate 40,175,676 of CM060970.1, forward strand.
TACTCTGGATGACTTGCATAACTGGTAAACCTAAGAGACAGACCAAACTTACTATCCATAAATGTATATCTTGCTAAAACATACAATTTATGTCTGAATAAATTTGTTTGTAGAGTGAACCATTTTGAAGATACTCCTCATTATTTGTTTAAGTTTTGGAGAACTTATACTTCTGTCAAATGGAACATCACACATTCTCCTTGCACCCTCAAAAAAATCAGCAATAAGATAATTTTTGCAAATGTTTACCTCGACTAACTGGAGAAGACAGAGGAATAAGAGTTTGTAAGAATAGTACAAGAGTAGATAAAGTAATGTGAGTACAACACATCAGATTTTTTATAATAATGGTTGGGAACTTACATCTATACGCAAGGTTCCTTGATCCTTGGAAGCACACTGTGTTCATAATATATAATTGAGTACTTGGGTGCAACAAGAGCGTTAGCCGGCTAACGCTGTTATTGCATAAATGCTTGCATTGTGTTTGTCAAACGTTCAACTATCATCTGTATAAAAATTAGTTCGGTACGACGTCACTTGATGGCAGGCGCTCTTTGGAAAGTAGATCGCGTGCTACACTTTAGTTGCACTCATGACTAAGCCATTCATTGTCGCCACGTGGCTAGGCAGACAAGGTAAAGATGAACGCAATAATTGATGAGTATGTAACTTCGGAAGAAGAAATTATCACTGATGACAATGAAAGTAACCGTGTTGGGGTAAAGAGACAACGGAATTCCGAATTGTGGAAACGAAATATTGCTAAGAAACGTCGAAATTCTGGTAAGATGTGTATATCCGAACGCACAGGAAAGTAAATACCAGCCAAGAAGTTCAAGCCAGTTGAATCTTGTTGCAAGAAGAGGTATGTATTTTTTAATTTTTCTTTGCAATATCTTCTAGTGGACAGTTTATTTTCCTTTAGTTAGATGAAAATCAATTTAACAGCTTCATTGTTGGCAGCACTTAGCGGGCTGCCAACAATGACAAAGGAAACATGCGAATTTAAATTAATAATGCTAACATAAAATCATCAGAATTAGATATGGGTGAAGTTTTGCTTATTTTATATAGTCTATATTTTTTTCAATTTTATTCTAGGTGTTGTCAGAGTTTACAAATTGTTGAACAGGAACAACTGTTCGTTAAATTTTGGGGCTGCAGTGACAAAGTACTTCAGGATGCGATCTTGATGGGATACACAACAACAAAAGAGAAACAAACAATATCTGTCAATACTAAGGCACAAAAACACAATGTGTGAATCATGATGTCCCAAATAAAGTGTCAGATGTTGAATCAGAATCTGAGGCCTAAAGATTGTTCAGTAATCCTAAATGTATTAACCTCTTCAGCGATGGCCATTTAAACGTCCGCGAGCCGAGAACTGCTAGCATTTAAATTGTTAAATGCGCTTCGTATATACACAGCTGTATTTTGTGTAAATATTAAGTTATTTTAATGAAACAAAAACTGGTATAAAACTCGCTATTTGCAGTATAAATGTACGTCATCAGCAAAGTTGAGTTGTATTTACAAAACGTTGAAATGGCACAATTTTGTTTCACTGTGGTAAAAAGTCAACTTTGCTCTGTCGAACGCATCTAATATTAGTTCTCAGAAAGATACAGTAAAGGAACACCCATTGTATGTGTGGCTAATGCGTCAGCATACTGTGAAATAAATCGCTACTGCATGCGTGGCCTCTTGAGTCATCAGAATAGATCAACATTACAACTTTTGCTTACGCGAGTTTCGTAACTGAGTAGAGTCCGTGTCTTTCTTTGTTGAAATACATATGTATTCTTTCCTGCTTGTAGCTGAAGGGAATAAAAAGGTGTTTTTGCACCAACTGGATATAACCATATACAATTGTTTGGGGATTTGGACAGCTCTCTAAACCCACACAGGACAATGACCGACCTTGACTACCGACTATCAATAACTCACAGCCTAATTGAACAATACCATGTTGGGGGTTAAAAATCCAAAATCCCTGCACCCCTCAGACTTCAAGGAAAACATTATCCTAAAAGGATACCACCAACAGCAAAGAAGTCCCGCCCATTTCGAAAGTGTTTCGTGTGCCGCAAGAAGGGAATTCGCGAATGTGGAGATGTACGTACCCTTGTGTGTTTATCCCTGTTTTGAGGTAAATCAATGCAGAACGAACATATTAAGGTAAGCCAATAAAGTATATAGACCTTACTAAAATGTTTCATAAAGGGAAAATTATAATAAGTTGAGTTGGATAAGGGATAAATAAGGGTTAAATGCTTAAACGCACAGGACGCCCATATCGCTCATCCGCCATTTTAAATTGACGTGATTTCACGTCGATATCCCTCAAGAGGTTAAAAGTATAACAATTATAATATAAAAAGGCTGAACAGTATACATTCTATGCAATAACAGCGTTAATTTTGTTCCTATATATGTCAATATGTTGTTGTTAGCTAATGCTGGATTTCTGACAATGAAGTCATTAATCCTCTTGCTCTCCAATATTTTTTACATTGTTCTTAGCTAATGCTGGATTTCTGACAATGAAGTCATTAATCCTCTTGCTCTTCAATATTTTTCACAATGATATTGAAGAGAACAATAGCAGTAATAGTAACCGTTGTTTAGAGAGCACCACATTTTTATGTTTTGGTGGTCACATCGCTCTCTCACAACCCCCAGAATGTCTGGAGGAATATATTTCAATATTTATCTTTGTATTATTAAATTTGAAAGGATGTTATGACAAACTGTTAGACATTTGCATATTATTGATAATAAATCTGATTCTCAAAGTATTAGTGTTTTATTAAACGATTCCTACAGTTTCAAAACTTTGAAACCATTTATCTCAACATGGCATTTTTCCACTAACGCTCTTGTTGCACCCAGGTACTCAATTGTACATATAACAAGTGACTATTATAATGTGGATTAGCAACCTTTATCAGTGTATAAATAAATTTTCACAACATTTACAGCCCTAGTGACTGAAATCTTCCTTTGTATGCTCTATACCATGTTCTGGATAAGATGAAAATGAAATAGTAACCTTGAATAAAAATATGCAATTTTAATGAAAGCACAGATAAATCAGCGTAAAATCCTTGGTTATTTTTATCATCCTTGAAACAGGAACAATATATCAATATCAGAAAAGGAAAAATTAAACTTCGCCTTCAATGCAGCCATTTTCCCATTTGTTACATGTGGCACTCCAGGTTTGTTACACTCCTATCTACATCAAAGCATGCAGAGATACTATGAACTATATAACTCAGATCATGCATTTTGAAAAGAAGGTTAATGTACAAGCATAGGGTTAAATTGTCTACTGAATTTCCTTGTCTTCCAGAAAAAGTTATGTTAGGAAGAATTGCGAACAAGTAAAAAACTTTTACTTTTGTTTCATATTACCTTAGCCACTCTATTGAAAGTTAACATCTTTATTTTTACAAAATCCCTTTTAGTATGTGTAGCATTATTTCCATCTGCACTCCCCTAGTATTGCTTACAAAGGACTAATTAGAAGTTATTTACAATTATTCTTCGAATTGAAAATTATCTAGTTTTGGTTTAATCTGTTTTAAATTTATATGATTTAAAAGCCCCTAAGAAAATATGTATTTGTTTTTATTTTTATAAATAAAATAACAGCACAGTTACGCAAGGAAATTTTTGGATTCAACCATAAATTATTAATAAAAGTATCTTTCGGACGCTGCGTCATGGTGGGTATATGATGCTATTTCCAATGATTAATTTGCTACCATTAAGACTTACAGTTTGACTCCACAGTAAAAAAAAAAAAACGAAGGTCTTCCCAATAGACCCAATCAGGAGATTGGTAAATTTGTCGGGAGGGAGAAACTTATGTAGGTGGTCAAAAACCTATATAAGCTGATTTTTGGGACATTTAAAGGGTAGGATTGGTAGGATGAACATGTAATACATTAGGATAAAAAAAAACAGACACCCATAAGTGGACACGAATAGTGACGCAAGGTGGAGATTATAAAACCTAAATTTTGCAATATAAAAATAACAGAGCACATACATCAGAATAGTGGAACTTACAGAATTCAACAGTGATGGGAGTGTTGTTAACGTAATTTCATATGATAATTTCTAAAAAAAGTAAACCTAAGAGAAAACCTCATTCCATGCTCCTTCCCCATAAAATTATCTACATTATCTTCAGAACCCCAGTAACTGATGTATAGGCAGAACTTGGGAAGTGCCCTCCTAGCCTTTCAACAAATTCATCGTGGGACATTGCTGGATTCCGAGAGCATAACCCCAAGTGGAAACACTACATATGTTCCCATATTATATATGATATTTCTCAAGTCACATACTTTCATATTAACACCTTTTAAAGTTTTATTTACATTTTGTTCTACTTTGCACAACCTGTATTTAACTTAGAGCTCCATGTATAAGGATGAACTGTCATTTTTAGCCCTAACAGTTGGTCAGCATGTAGTTGTGCTTCCTGCCACTTGAGTGTAACCAAGCAAACCTTCCAAGCAGGCTGATGCATTAGAAATAAGTGCAGCATGCGGAAGGGCATAGTCATGAAGAAAAATTATTTCAGAGGTAAAAATGCTTCAATACTTCTTTTGAATGGCCCTTTTTAATTTTACTCATGTCTCATGACAATGTTCAGCTGTGATTTTGGCTCCTGTTTCTAAAAATTAGATAACCAAAACTTCTTTTCTATCCCAGAAGGCAGTTGCCAAATGCTTTCCAGCAGGACATTTTTTCCGACATTTTATAAATTTTGCTGATTCAATATGGTTGCATAACATTGATCTTTCTTTTTTGTCTCTGCATTCACATGATCTGTGTCTCATTTTTTGGCACAACCAAATTCAGAAATGCATTCCCTTCTCTTTTGTAGTGTTTTCAAGGAAGGATAGAGACCTCATCCAATGAACCTTTTCATTCAAAGAAATTTGGGTATACATTGAGAACAAAACTTTCAGTAGCTTAAATCTTTCGCGACCACTGTAGTATTCATCAATTTCATTTTTGTGATACATTTAACTTTCTATGTTGTACATTCCGCTGTGGCAGGTGACTTCATCTGCACTGTGTGACTTTTGTCATAGAAATTATTGTATTTCATCACATAATGGTTGTACCTTAGTTTATAGACAAATAATTAGAAACTTATGCACATTCTGGGTGTTGTTGTTTTCTAGTGCCTAGCATCTGGCAATGAAGCCATTAGCATTGGTGCTCTCCAATACTTTTGAACTGTAGTTTCTTCTGATCTTAATGCTTCACAGGTCTTCAAGTGGTCTTCGTTCATACATATACACATACATGAAAGCCACCAACATTCTGGGTGTTTACTATCAAGAAATATTGAAAAATAACATGCCACTGAGGAGCTACTTGATAAAGAAGTAGCAACCCTAGGTCGCAAAGGCTGCATAACCAGCTGGGAAGGCTCAGGATGCCTGTAGTGGGCAGAGGTGGGGGAAGCAGTAGCTGGGCGATAAGCCTTGGCCTGCAAATGGCTATTGCACTAGGGTTTTTCTTTCTTTTTTTTTAAACATTGAAATAACAGCACAATTTGTGAATTTGTAGATAAGAGGATCTATTCTCAACAAAGAGCACAGCTTAAAAGTAATATACTCTATGAAAAAATAAGTTTTATGAACTTGCAGTGATAATAGAATGATCCAAGCTTAGTTAACAGTACCTACAAACTTGTGTGCCACAATTTTGTCCCATTGTTCTTTTACATGCCAATAAACAAGAAATGACACTGTTCCATTTATGCACACTTAAAGACTATCGTAGAATACTGATAAGCTTGAAACACTGCACTGGAAACTTAGTTTTACAAAAATGTGGATGTTGTAGGTCAAATTTTTAACATCTTCTGTGATAAGCTAAGTGCTTATTCACCTTATGTTTACTGCACAATTTCTGAAATCTAGTAACATCTCCATCTTTATTAGGGAAGTAAAGTGAAGTACTTAAATGCTGAAAATGTTAGCCCTTATGTACAGGAAGTTAACTGCAGTACCATGAAGTATAAACATTACATAGAAAATAGAAATAAGAATATAATGCTAAGCAATTAGAGCTAAAATTTGCAAAGATAACAATTAGAAGAAAAAGGGCATATCTAGCAAAAACAGTTTTCAAGTTATAATTCCATTCAAATTAAAAGCATTAAACGGCACCAAACACATTAAAATGCAAAAAGGGAATTAAAAGAATATAATTAACAATTAATTCCAATAAAAAAGCATGCCAAAAACAACAGTCTCACCTCTTTACTGATCCTGGTCATCCATGCGTAACCGCTTCCTTCGGTCATCAGTTCTTGGATCTGCAGCCATTACTTTCAAGCGCACTCCACAAACTTCCTGACCATGGAGAGTCTAGACAAAATAATAAACATATGACATACACTGTCATTTTCACGATGTTTATAGGCATGCTGTTACATTACAGTAACACTGTTAGAGATCAAAAGTTTCTATCCCAAAAGCCAAATAGAAATAAAGAATGCTTAAACCAGGGTGACTAACAAAGAATTTTGAACAGAACTATGCTTGCCAACTGCACAGATAACTCAAAATGTTGGATGTCAGAGTCTCACATGAAAATATAGAAGACTCTTGCATCCTTACAAATTTATGCATTCAAAAGAGCTTGTTTCAATTCAACAATAAATACTACAAATAAACCTCCACACTGCTAGAGTAATTATTTTGGCTGAATTTTTCATGAACTTCAAAACACTGTCCAAACCTTTCCATTGATATTTAAAACCTGATTCAAGTGTGTAGATAACATTTTGTACCTTGGTACCATCAAAACTTGCAGACTATCACTCAACTTCTAAAACTACAGGACAAATCTAATTCACTATAGAAACAGTAACGATTCCTTCCACACCTGGATCTGAAGATTATCAGAAGTAAAACAGTTTCACATTTGGCATATAGGGCAACTTTTGTACATCTTTTCTCATAAAAATATGTAATCTTTGCATACTATCAAGAAAACAGTAGTTTGGTTTTAAGCCTAGCAAACTACAGAAGCTCACAAGCCAAATATTTTGATTTTATGGTTCTGAGTGTTCGTTTTAATCTATAAACAGATAGGAAAACTGAACAAATATTGTTACAAGAATTAAATTATTTTTATTTTGAAATGTGCAAAACCTTAATTCCATGAATTAAATTTAGATTCAGATTAAAAATAATCTGAAATTAGCTGAAATATGAAAATTATATTTTGCAGCATCAGTATCAATACTTTATGATTCAAGCACACAAAGTTAAAATTTCTGTTAATGGGTTTAAAACTACAGCATTTGTAAACTTCACTGAAGAGTTCCAGTAAATTGATTTCCACATACCTGTATAGCTTGTTCTGCAGAATCTTTGCTTGCATATTTTGCATAACCACAGTTCTTCCCACCCAACATGTACACATCAATTAGATTGCCAAATCGTCCAAACACATCCCTTAGAGCATACAATGGAGGTGGTCCCGGATGACACACAATAAATAACCTGTATAAAATATTCACACTACTTTAAACTAGTCAATACACAACTGAGGATGGTAACTAACAAGTACAGAAGTTATTATTTAATTTGTAAAAAAGGAATAATGTTCCATTCACAAGTCATATGGAAGGCAACCATATGCCACTGTTTTATACTGTCATTTTACTATTTAGTGGCCACAAAGACAATTATCTTTTATTTGCTACAATATGTTAATTAAGGATGGATATAAATTGTGGTGCCTGGGTGCTAATGAATCCAATTGAAGTGAATTGATTTGAACACTTGGGGATGAGGTTATGAGGGATAGGCAACTCACATAAAAAGTGCACTGGCCAAGGGTTAACTTCCTATGGAGCTAACAACAGCCCATCATAGCAAAATATACATACAGGAATAATATAATGCATTGGTTTAAGTTGCAATTTATAGTCATTAAAATATGTGGTAACACATTCATAGGCTCTCTCTGTGCAAGAGAGCCAAGAGTTGTTTGGGAAATGGTGCAGGCAGAGGCACACTAAACTTCTTACCTCCCAAACATGAGCATACGTCTTATTGTATCATTAAACAAAATGTTTCATATTATTTTGCTAGCACACCACACTCGTATTTTCAGGTCACAGTGAGGTGTTTCATGCAATATCGTAGCTTTTTCTGAAGCCCAACATCGATTGTGTTCACATTTATTCGCTGAGCTAGCTTTTTCTTTTTTCTAAATACTGATTTTCACTCTAAACTGGCACCAATTTCATCTAAGCATTTTTTGTTAAAACTGATCCAGATTCAAGGAAAATTTAAAGTATCATCAGTGAAGCAACAGAATCTAAAATAAGAACAAATTAGACACTAAAAGCTTCACTTATCTGAGTAATATTGCAAATTCTTCAAACGTGGACTAGTTTCAAGTTGTATCCGACTTATTTTCAATGCTATCCAAACAAGTTACCATAGTTACTGACGCTCAACTTATAAGATCTATTTATCGCCAACCTCTGAAAACAAAAGCCTATAAATACAATCTATTGGTGGTATTTCAAAATTCACAACATGGTTCCTGTTTTTTAAAATGAATATCTTTTCTCAAACCATTAAATCTATAGGTCCATTATTTACCATCCTTGGGTCAATAAAAAATCTACAAAAACTTTTAAAGAATATGGAGTAACTTTGGTCCCTCAAAATAAATTACCGTATTTTATCACATAAGGCTGCCCCTCCCATATTTTCCTCCCCTATGATTTTTCATCACTAAAAATTATTTACCTATTAAACATTGCATAATTCCCTCTCCTGGTTCGTTATTGGAGCGGCCTTCAAATGACTTGATAATGGACAACAATCGACGCAGCGGTGCCTGTCACGGACAACAATGAACACAGTGCTTGCCACAAAAATACTCGTATTGCCACTGTCACAACATATCTAAAATTGAAATGTGAAGTTGCAGGCGTGTTAAGTTAGTTTGTTACAAGTCGTCATATTGTTAAGAAGAGTTTAAAAAAAACTGGTATTTTTTGTGCCATTAATGGTTCTGATGACATGTTGTGGAATAGTGAACATAAAGATGTGCTATGTGAACCAGATATAAATGAAAATAGTGATGATAGTGAGGACAGTGAGACTGCAGAATAGTCAGAGAAAAGAAACAATGAAACCGTGGTACGTATCCAGTTCATTCACAAATTAGTGTATACCTATACTCTGTTCATCTAGAGATTAGAGGAGACGTAAACAAAGCCACGTGCGTTTTGACCACAGCGCGCCCTCTTGACGCTTTCGCCGTGTAAATAGTCCCTTGAAGAAATAATGTTACTGAGGTCTGAAATGTCATTTAATGTTTGCTAAAGCATGAACTAAGTGTACTAAGGATAGTTAAACTGTAAGAATACGCAGTTAAGTGAATTTGTAACCAGCCTAATTCATTCTGCGCGCGCATTATTCAGTATGAAAGTAACATGGCAGAACAAGTGAGAGTTGTACAACATAAGTGCGGCAAACCGTTGCGAAGTGGTGAAAAGACAACAATATTGAACATATTTAACAAGTTCTACGAAAAATATCCTGAACTTGCTATCGAAGACGTGATGAAATTAACATCCGAGTTTACTGGTGTGTCAGTTGCAAGTATTTACAGTACACCCAAAGAAAAATCGTCAGTTGGTGAAGATACCGGTAAAAATGACCACATGCCAGATAAATGGTGGATGTAGTTTGCGACGAATTTGTGAGTGCGAGATCTGCAATCCGTCGAAAAGTTCACCAGTTCTTTGTTAACAATGAACCACTACCTTAAACAAAGTGCTGTTGGCAGTTAACTCTGATCCCGATCTTCCAGATTTAAAACGAACTTCCCTCCACAAGCTGCTTCTGGAGACTGGTTTCGAGATTGTGAGCAGGAAATGAAAGTGTTATTGTGGACAGAGATGATGTAAGTAGCAGTTAATTTCCATGTGCTACATGTTATTTGGATCACGTAAATATATCCTTTAGTAGTGTAAAACGCATATTATACCTACGTGTAGCGGTAGGTAACCGTGTTGCGTCATCATGAAAGCACGTGGTCGCAGAGTGATACCGGTGCTTTGTTTATATCTCCTCTAATCTCTTGATGAACAGAGTATATATAACTTTTACGTAGTACTATATAGTTTCCCTTCCTTTTTGAATTCCTAGAACCACTCGCATAATTCCCTCCCCAGTGTTTTCAAGCAAATTTTTTGAGAAAAAAGGGGGGAATTACACAATTAAATACAGTAAATATACAAATTTACTAAATGTTTTCTAAAAAGGATAAAATCCCAAATTATAAAAAATCTAGCATTTATCAATTAAGCTGTTTGGATTGCGATATTGGTAAAACTAAGCGTCATTTAGCAACCAGAATGAAGGGGCATTTTAGAAATATTAAATATAAACAAACTGATAAATCAGCTGTGGTGGATCATTTTTGGTCATTTAATCATGAAACAAATGCACAGGTGAAATTATTAAAACAATTAAATGGACCTATAGATTTAATGGTTTGGGAAAAGATTGATTTAAAAAGCAGGAATCATATTATGAATTTTGAAATAACACCAACAGATTGTATTTATAGTTTGTTTTCAGAGGTTGGCAACAAGTAGATCTTTTATGTTGAGCATAGGTAACTATGGTAACTTGTTTGGATAGCTTTGAAAATAAGTTGGATACAACTTGAAACTAGTCAGCGTTTGAAGAACTTGTAATATTACTAAGATAAGTGAAGCTTTTAGTTTCTAATTTGTTCTTATTTTAGATTCTGATCCAGAATGTTTGTCTAACACTGAACCCAAAACTTCAAATTTATTAATGATTCTGTGAAACGCCTTACTATGACCTGAAAATTGGAATGTGTTTATGTGTAACTCATAGCTGGCTATTGCCTCAAAAGGAATAGCAAACACTACGAAGAACACCAAAAACTGATAGAAATTAATAAGGAGGAGCAATAATAACTCCTAGTGCAACAGCCCTTTGTGGGCTAAGGCTTACCGCCTGGCCGCTGCGTTCCCCACCTCTGCCCACTACAGGCATCATGAGTGGAGTGCAGTACTGGAGGGTGGGACATGGTGAGCACCCTGATCCCTCTCAGCCAGTTACGCGGCCTTCATGACCTGCCATTGCTGCTTCTTTATTCAAGTATAAACTTTGCCCACACACGGCTTGTGTGTTTAAAAACAACAACAGTAAGTTTGTTGGCATAAATAAATAATAAATTATGTATCCTATTAATAAAGAAGTAATAAAATAATTAAGAAATGAAGCTTAGTACCACTACAGGAACAAGAAATAGTAATGGATTTACATTTAGAAAATGTTTATTGTACTGAATTTTGACACTGGCTACCTTGCATAATGTTGCCTGTATTACAAGCAGGTGAAAATATATAATTGGTCAGTTAGAAATACATTAAATCTTGTGTGCATAATTGACTTTTCACTTTGTTATTGATATAGTCATCAATATCCATTCCTTTCTCATTACTATGCTATAGTGAACCAAAATGTATGCTCTGGCAGGTAGAATCAGAACTGAAAAATTCAATGCCATAACCAGGATTTGAACCACGGATGTTCTGCTTCATGTGTGGCTACTCTAACCACTGATCTACCATGGCAACTTGCCAGTATGACATCAAATTCTCCAACCGATTCATATTTTCCCAGTAGACCACTAGGGAACCCCAAAGGTTACTTACAATCACAAGTACTTCATGTCCCAGGTTTAAATAACTTTTAGATGGTAATTGTTATTTAATACCAACCAACTTACTGCTGGTAACATTGTATACACATGGCTTGTGTATTTAAAAATCCTTCATTAAAGTTGCTGGCATAAAATAATGTTGTAAATGGTTTGCTTTCCATTTTTAGGTTATTGAGAACCAACTTGCGCTATAAACAATTAGATTTTAGAACGAAAAATTCAATATTCTTCCACAGAAGTTTACATAGATCTGGGGTACATTTTACTGTCTCAATTATTTCAATCATAATAGAGGTGAGAACAACTTTGAACAAACAGGATATTCATTGAATGAATTGAAAGCACTGAAGTTCCATGCACATATTGAGAAATTTCATACAAAAATTATATAGACATTCCTTACCTTTCTGCTGTGTCGGCATCCATTGGAGCAAGTGGCTGATGGGGTGGTAACTTTACTGAGCAATATGAAGGGTCATAGGACTGCACTCCTACACCAGGAGCTCCACCTAGTGATCCACCTAGCAGATCAAAATTAAAATTGCAGTTACTACCACTATATTATTTTTCCATCCTTAGATCAAATACATATTATTCATTGTTTGAACAAAAATATATGTTCACGGTTTCTTCAGGGGAAAACAAATATATATAAAAATTACATGAACTTGTACAATTAAAATTAAAATTCCTGACTAAAAGTATGCAACATTCACTTCTTTACATGCCTTTGATTTCTTCTGAAGTGCTTCCCCTTACATTTTTGTAACTTATTACTTTTCCTAATGTTTATCTAGGCACAGCAAGTGCTCCATTTTCCCCAAAGTGGAAACACATCACTTATCAAGCTCACATGAAACTCAATCCCTCCTCTAAATTGTGTTTGAATAGAGCACTCAACAGCCAAGTTTACATAAACATCAAACCTTTTATCTTAAGTATAAAATGGACATGAATAGAGTGATGCACAAAATTAATAACATAATATGACAGTCAAACAAGTAATTTATGGGCTGGTGGTTAGAATGCTAACTTCCAAATCCAAAGGTCCCAAGTTCTATTCCCAGCTGGAGGATGGGAATTTTTCTTTAACAAGGATTAATCCACATTCTCCTTAGAGTAAGGGAGTGTGTGAATTTAATAGAACTGTGACATCTTGATGAGTAAATGATCCTCGGCGAAAAAAGGCCCCCAAGGACGCTATGCTTTACTGTTCTTGGTTGTTATTTAATATACATGTTTCACAAGCTGTTGCTCAGTTACATCAAATGAATCATCCTGGACTTATAATTTCTGCTACATACTTAAGGCTTTTAATTTGCTTCTAGCATTTATCTGGAAAAAATATGATCTCCAAACAAATATATGACCTCTGACTAATATGCAAGATCCACCTCAAGTTGATTCACTCTTAATTGTATATTGATTTATTTGTCATCGAGTTGTACACATCAATAGACAACATCAAAGAAACATCTTATTACATACAACAAAACCATTATATAATATTTTACAAACATCAGATCAATTACATATAACAGAAACAACTATATAATATTTTTACACTCAAAGTATTCTTGCAAAGAATAGAAAGGTGTTGCCTCAAGCCAATCATACAATTTACATTTGAATGTTATTGGTAGTTGTGTTATTCTTGATGATAACTGATTGTACAGTTTTATTCTTAGTACTTCATAGCTGTTGCCAGATTTAGACAGTCTATGATAGGGTACATTGATGATTGTATTTTTTCTAGCATTATATGAATGAATGTCAAACCTATGTTGCTGCATGGTTAAGTTATTTTTTGTGTACAGTAGTATTTTGTATATATAAGTTGATCACAGTCAATAATTTTAACTTAATAAATAGTGGTTTACAATGTGATAGCATTTGTGAGTCTGGCATTATTCGAATAACTTTCTTCTGTAATAACAGAACTTCTGTTATATGACTACAATTTCCCCAGAGCAGAATACCATAAGATTTGAGAGGTAGAACTGGAACTTAAAAATTCAGTGCCACAATTGGGATTTGAACCACAGACCTTCCGCTTACCGGGTGGCTGCTCTACCACTGAGCTATTGTGACAAACTGCCAGGATGGCATTAAATTCTCAAACCAGTTCGTATTTCTCCTGGTAAACAGTTCTACCTCTCAAACTTTGCCCACACATGGCTTGAGTGTTTAAAAACACCAACAGTAAGTTTGTTGGCATAAATAAATAATAATTACCATCTGAAGGTTATTTAATCCTGGGATATAAAGCACTTACAATAGTAAGTCACCATTGGGGTAATTTGTCTCTGATGTGTGACTGCCTTTGTGGTTTACCAGGAGAAATATGAACTGGTTTGAGAATTTAATGCCATTCTGGCAGTTTGTCATAATAGCTCAGTGGTAGAGCAGCCGCCCGGTAAGTGGAAGGTCTGTGGTTCAAATCCCAGTTGTGGCACTGAATTTTTAAGTTCCAGTTCTACCTCTCAAACTTTGCCCACACACGGCTTGTGTGTTTAAAAACACCAATAGTAAGTTTGTTGGCATAAATAAATAATAACACCAACAGTAAGTTTGTTGGCATAAATAAATAAATAAACACCATAAGATATTATGCTCTGAAAGAATGTAAAATATGCTGATCTTACATAATTACCTGGTACACATCTCTTAATAAGATATATTACCCTTGAAACTTTTGCAGTGATGTGATTGATATGTGGTTCCCAATTTAGCTTATTATCCACGACTATGCCAAGGAATTTAACGTTTGCTAAGTATAGGTCTGAGGGCGTATTTCTTAAGCTAAATAACACGTGTTGAGTTTTGGCTTCATTCAGTAGAAACCCATTAGAACGAAACCAGATATCTGCTTCAGACAGTGTATTTTCTGCTATAAATCTAAGTGTATGTAAATCAGGAAGAAAATTTGTATCATCTGCATATAATATGGTGTGGCTAGATACAAATGATGGTAAATCATTGATCATTAGTGCAAATAACAGAGGCCCGAGAACAGAACCCTGGGGGACACCATATTTTAATTCAGCAGTATAAGATTTCTTCTTGCCTACACATACAATTTGCTTGCGGGATTCTAGATAGGATTTAAATAATTCCAGGACTGTACTGTCAACGACATATTTTAATTTACTTAGTAAATAAGTATGGTCTGTGCAGTCAAATGCCTTACTTAAATCGCAAAAGGAGGCTTGAGTGAAATGTTTGTCCTCAAAGGCAGTAAGTACTTTTTTTACTAGACTTTCTACATCATCTAGGTTGATCTTCCTTTCCAGAAACCAAACTGGGAGTCATTAAGTAACTTATATTTTTCAATATAGTTACCTAATTGTTTATACATAACTAATTCTAACACCTAAGCAAAGACAGGTACTGAACTGAACAGCTAAACAAAATTCTTTTAGATTCAAGTTACCTTCCATAATTGGGCAGATAAATGATTCTAATTTTCCAAAAATTCTTAAGTAAGTGGAAGGAAACTCACCTTGTGCAAGACCAGCTGCCTGAATCAAAGATGTCGCCTGAGCTATTGTTTCAGCCAGTGTTGCCAAGTCTGTTGAAAGTCCAGGAGGACGAGCTGGTCCAGCACCTGGACCAGGTAACCGTGGAGACGTAGCACCAGGATAAGGATCTCTAGCTAATGGATGTGCACTGACTCTTGATGGCATTGGCCTGCAAATTTAAGTTTACAAGTGGAATCACTTTGTTTTCGCATTGTAAATACTGTATTTTCACATTCATGATTTATGCACCTCAATTTTAAACAAGTTTTGTTTCACTTTGTATTTTTGTGAAATACACTGCCCTAAGAGTTGGCAAGATAAACACTTTTACAGCACACATCACATATCTTAACTAATCTTTTCACTATAATCAGTTTACTGTAAAGATAAAGTAGATGTAAGCAGAAGCACGTGGCGGAAATGAACCTCATTGGCTGGTGCATTTTAATACTCCCGTATTCTTTCACAATAGTCCAAGGCCTATTTAGCTTCTTGCTTTACTTGCGTTCAATAAACCACTTAAATTGATGTTATAATATAGAATATGTTGTAATGAAATATATTGCAATAATACAGTATATACCTTATCGCCAATCGTAGAACATTCAGTTCTCAAGTTTTGAATACCAGTCAGCAACTGCAGGGCTTGCCTGTTGCCTCAGCACCATCTTGGCATGCAAAATGGAAACAAGATCGGAAGATGTGGTTTTGTTTAACATCTGCGAGGAAAGTCTTTAAGGGGACAAGGTAGTGATTCGTACACGATTTCAGTATTTCAAAACATAAATTTAGTTGAGGATATCTAAGCTTCTACTGCTCAGATCAAAATTTAATTTGGGATGAATATTTAGTGATTCATTGTTATTACACTGATATAGAGAACATCAAAACAATTATTTAAAATGGGCATGTAATAAGGCAAAAACTGATAACATGTTTTTGAAAAAATATATATAGTACTAGCGGTACAAATTTCTTCTACAACATTCAAGCCTATGTGTTGAAACTTTTGTAGTGCACTAGGCAATGTGTATTCATAACTGTTAACCTAAATTTACTTAAATATCTCTGGCTATATTCAAAAGAAAAAATAATTAACTTTTGTAAAAAAAAAAAAAAAAAAAAAAAAAAATTTTTGCACAAATTTTTTTTAAAATTTTCTGTTTTGGTTTTTTCCAATAACAATGGGTTACGTTTGTAGAGTACATGCTTCTGGAACTACTGTAAAATTTTCATTCAAATAGGTTCAGTGGTTTTGAAAAAAAGTGTACGTGAGTTTGAAAAATGTCAAGTTACAGTAAACTACATTTAAAGAAAAGTGTGTCATCTCTGAAGCCCTCTTTACCCAGTGTGGCGCAGCACTCCGCCATATTTAAATGGGGTAATTTAAAGCCTTAAATATGCCGGTACGCTTACAATGTATATATCATTTTGAAGAGGAAGATTTCTACTTTTTTTAAAGATGAAAAACAAAAAATTGACTTTTTGAGCCCTAATCACTACCCTGTCCCCTTAAGGAATAGTTGAAAAGGTTATTATATTGAATAATTCAATAAGTTTTCGGTGAAGTATCCCACTGTGGCTATAAAGATCTGATAAAAGTGTGATAATGGACGACTCTTACCATCCAGTAAGAGCGGAGCGCATTCCAAACAATACACGAACTTGAAGTGCTGTCTAGTTGAGATCTAAGAATCCTTAGAATATGATACATGTGATTACTGCAATAACAATGGCTCTCATATGTTCAATAATGCAATGGTTTATGTAACAAAGAGTTAAATTCAGGTTATCTGAACGAGGTAAATTGGGCAGTGGCAACATTAATATTGTTAAATTAAGTAAAAATTGAAGCTATTAACAGTGAAGCAACAAGATTCTAAAATAAGAACAAATTAGAAACTAAAAACTTCAACATACTAAGATAAGTGAAGTTTTTAGTTTCTAATTTGTTCTTATTTTAGAATTAATATTGTTGTTTACATGCACATGTGCAGATATTATGTTAGCTAATAGCGTACTAAAGGTGGAGCTCAGTGTGGGGCTCAGAGGAATACACTACTTTGTTCTAACAGCAAACAGATTATAGTAGTGTGAAAGGAAAGCTGGGATACACTTGTCAGACAGACGGCTGGCTTTCAAATTCTTGGAACTTGGGCCGCTGCTGGGACAAAGCGATGCTTTTCTCAGGGTTTTCCACAGCTTCCACTTCATCCAACTGGTTAAACTTCAGAGTTCTTTATACATTTGCTATTCTGTACTGTATAGGTTTCCCTTGCTAACTACAAAATTAAATAAATAAATCAGTTTGGGCCAGATTTGACCCCGCTACCTTGGGATCAGCAGATAAGCACTTAAACCAACTGAGCCACCCAAACTGACTTGCTACCTACACACTGTATGAATATTGGTCTAGCTGCATACACAACACACCATGCTACTGCTTCCACTCATTTCTGCAATATACACCAATTTATTTAATGAATACATTTAGTAAGCAAATAATGCTCTTTTCTTTTCTGCAGAAGGGGTTCTTTTATCACCCACAAAAACTGCTTTCAAACCCTAGGATGGATTCAGTTTATTTGTAAGTAACCGTTGTTTAACTTAAACCAAAAAGGTGAGTCCATTAATAACACTGTTTCCAAACTTCCAAAGAAAGATCACCTTTGTCTGTCTGCAAATCTTTGTAGACTTGGTGGATACTTACATAGGCATTTCATTTTGAGTGCTTGGGTCAGGTTTCACAATCAGTCTTTGTCCAGGTGGGTACTCAAAACCATGCAGCTTCTCTTTTGCATAAACTGCAGCATGCGGACTGTTATACACTGCTATTGCTTGTCCTTTACTCTGTTCAAATCACAAAAATATTCATTACAAGAACTTGCTTTAGTTTCTTTAATTAAAAAAAAAGGCACTAAAAGTATAAATTGTCATAAATGCAGAAACAAACAACAGAAAGCATCAGGGTGATATTAGATTTAGCCACAATGTCATAAGTGGGAGCTACAATCAGAGGTAGAGCCAAGATTCCTTTATGGAGGGGCTAACACATTTTGAAACACACTTACCAAGTAAAACGCAGTTAATAAGAGTATTTATTTATGCCCACAAACTTACTGTTGTATTTTATCTTTCTATATTTTCAATCATATAAGTGATAAATGGATCATCCTTTAATTAATCAACAGATTTATTAAATAAATACATCTTTTGAGTAGTTTGATTACCAGTTACCAAATTTAAATTTGTTTGTCCACTTGGCAACAGTGGAATACGAACATGCAGAGTCCCCCAGTGTATTCTGGAAATCAGCATAAATGTCCTTTGCTTTCATACCTGTCTTTACAAAGTACTTAGTCACTGCTCTAATCTCAATTTTTTCCATTTTGGCAATTCACTACACAGGAATAGCAATAGAGCCACATCACCACAACACTCCTCCAAGAGCACTGACATGACGTGTTTACAGGCAACAGTCGAATCATGTGAACAAATAATTGCACTAACATTGACCTGTCATGGTGATTCCAATAACTTTTCAAACCACCCTCATAAAATACTTATTAGCAGATTCTTATACATACCATTCTTGATTTGTTGTCTAGATGAAGAAAATCAAGACCAGGAACAAGATCAAATAATTTCCATAGCTGATCCTGATTCACGTTTGGGGATGCAATGATACGCAGTGCCGTGTAGCCTTCCGGGTTACTGAATCCTGCTGTCTCTGTATTACAAACACAAAAAGAAACTTTCTTAAATGAAACTCTTCCATCAACTAAAATACATACTGTGCAATCTAAACAGTAAGATCAGCATAATTTTAACTCATGCAAGTACTATCTATGTAACAATAAGTCAGCTATTTTCCGTAAGCATTTGTTCATATCTGTGAATCCAGCCCAGAAAATTAAAATCCTTGTCTGAAAAGATCACACACACTCGCAACACAATACTGACATAAGTTTGTACTATTCTTAAAGCTGTTCTAAATAGTACAATTGGTATTTATTTTTGGTGTATCCCTTGACGTTACAGTATTTTACAGCTAAACTTCCAATACCTCCAACTTTGTCAAGTTTCCTGTGCTTTTGATATCAGTGGACACCCTATAAGAAACCTATATCCTCCTATAGTGTCTAACATCCTTACAAATATTTTGTGGAAACACAAATGCATATCTTTGCATTTAAATTATAGAAAACATTTCTGAGAATAGCTTTCTTACTTGTAGTAAATGGTGGATAATTATTATCAAACATTGATGGTGTTGATGGAGGACCACTAAAACGATCATACATAGCATTTTCATATGGATTCTTCTGTTTCTTTGGTTCTGCAAAAACAGCTTTAAATGACCGATCACAGCCCTCAAATGCCAAAGCTGCATGGGATATTCTGCAAAAGAAAAATAAACCATGTACAACATAAAATGAATCAAACATACAAAAAAATATTTACAGCAGAGTAAAATTATTAATATATTATGTTTTACTGCCACAGTCACTAAGATTGTGGACTGTGTCACTGTGGTGCATTATAACAAATAAATGACACTGCAGTAAACTGCCATCTCATTTTTTCTCTCATCCCAGCAAGAGGCAGGCGTGTGCTGAGAGAGTCAGAACCAAGGTGTCTATTCTGAAGGCGACTTGAATGCACACATCGGGACATGAGAGAATGCCAAATTCTACCAAAAATTAGGCAAATTCTTTAACAGATGATGAAGCAAGTTTCTTTTGTGCTGTGTATAAGAGCCAGTTTAAATTCATAATGAAACTTTTAACAAGCTATAGATAACACTTAAGCTTTTGGAGTTTCACATTAGAAATATTAGACTTTACTGAGATGAGCACTGAAAGGTTGATAAAAGTTAATGTACTGCAAACTTGGAGTCCAGTATCAGCAGTAAACAAGGATGGATATGCATGTCAAGAGTGGAAGAAATTACAAATTGTGGAATTGCAGATGTATCAGGCATAGATCAGCATATTCAGGCACATTAAAATAAAAAGTGTATGATCATGGTGCACATTGGGGTAGTGATGATAGCAATACTGTTGATAATAGGCAGAGTAGAGATAAATCCAGTACCATCAGATTAACACAAGTGATGGAAAGGCTGGAGAAAATGGGGAATCAGCTAAGGAAGAAACGAAAAAAAAAAAAAAACGAGGGGGGGGGGGGGGAGGAATACAGAACATCTAAAAGAGGCTATGAAGAAACAAAAAGAATAAACAGAGCAACAATTGATAGAATGCAACAGAAGAATCAAGAATATATAGAGGAAATATGAGACAAGCCAACAAAGGAAAAACTATAATTTTTGGAGTGAAGGAGAAGCGAGTTAGAAGGCTAGAAGAGATAGTGAAAGAGATCTTAGAGGGAAGAATGGGAATTAAATTACAAGGGTGGTAACTGGAAGATGTCTGTAGAACATACAGAAGAGACCAGAATACAAGACTAATACTGACTAAACTGTCAACAATGAGCACAAGACAAATATTAAGGGAGGGAGGGAGGGAAGGGGGGAAGGAAGGAAGGGGTGGTATGGATGACGAGCTATGTTTCTTAAAGGTCTAAGAGCAAGTGAAGCAAGAGTATGTAGGGTGAAGAAAGTGTAATACATTATTCAGCATAACGTGAGGAACTAGAACAATGGATGGGAAGCTAAATGGCACAAAATGGAAGGTCAAATTGTTGCAGTAAAATGTTAACAAGGAAACAAGAGAGAAGGAACAAGGGGATAGGAAAGTTTGTAGGGAAGATTGAGGAAAAATGAATTAGGAAAGAAACAAAAGATAAGAAAGACAAGGGAGAAGTGAGGGGGGAGGGGTGTGGGTACAGATTTAAAGGGATAAGAGAGCTCAAGGGTTCCATAGAATGCAAAAGGTCAGGGTTCCAAGCATGGGGTGAGGAATGATTACTAGCAAATGATACCTCTTGACAATTGCAATACAGAGCTAGAGATGTGGTGCTGTAATGATAAGGAAAAGTGGGGAAAGGGATAGGTAGATAAACCTGGCCTCATAGAAAAGCCATGTTTTAATTTTCTTCAGATTTATCGCCAAATTCTTAAGGCCTATCAAGGAAAAGTTTGCAAATGTAATCTGAAATAAGCAGCATCGAGTAAACAATTGTGTTAAAAGCATGTAAACTTTATAATAAACATCATGCAATATTATATTGAAAACTATAAAAAGTTTAATCCTTCTACAAATTATCCCTATACTTATACTAGAATTAAAATTTGTATCAAAGTAGTTTTAAGCATGTTTGTCTATTATGTTATATTATAGTACTGTTTCTACTTTCAAATGAAAGGTTTTCTTCTAGTACATATGCAATAAACTGTCTTTCTTGGGTGGTATTATCATTTCTGTGAATTTGCACAGTTTGATTTTTGTCGAACTCTGTTACCAGCTTGCCTTAGAACAATAATCTGGTAACGTGTAGTTTCTGATGTATTACATGGTGTAAAACAAACAGCTGAGTAACGATCTGGGCCATCAGAAATAATCAATACTTCCCTTTCATTGTCATTGGTTATAACTATGACTAGCCAGTAGCATGAATACTGCTCAGTCACTGGAGAGGGGTAAAAAGAGGGAAAGAAGGGGAAGCTATGAAGGCCTAGGTAAATAATCATCATACCCTTGCATTTCACTAAATTCGTTTTCTGTACTTAGAATAAGATTAAATTAAGATGTGTATGTAGTTAAAAACTTGTAACTATTTAATACAAATATCACATATGACACTGCAAACTTTACCTCTCAAGAAGTTGGCATACTCCTAGAAATTTAGAGCAGCACAAGATTGTAAGAGTTTAAGCAATGAAATTACTACAGGTTAAGAAAAGCCAAATGTGGGTAAACTTGTGCTCCAAGGAGAGGATCAGAATGGTGTCAACAATTTTGACAGCTCTGCATGCAGTAGATTTTGAGATCCTGGAAAAATCTCCAGCTGCAATTATCATGCTTCCACTTGCATATAACCTCAATGTCAAGATAAGAATTGTTTCTTTGTTACAGAAATATGTTATTACATAGGCCTTATTGAGAATCCAATCCATTTTACTAATACAGCACTCAAAGAATACAACAGAAAGAGGAAAAATTTAAACATACCTACACATTCTGTGATCTAGTACCATGTGATTTCTTCTTTTTCTGCTTCAATCAAGAACTATTCAGAGTATGTTTCATTTGCCTCACTGTACAGGATTTTCCTGCCAATATCCTTGAACAGTACTTCCAGCAGCAGCTATACCATTGCTAACATATTGTGACATTGGTCATACAACAATATACAGAAGAGAGGGGACTGGGCGTGGTTGTGTGACCGTAATAATGCACGATAACAACAAAAGGGGCTGAGAAGCTTCTCGTTGATTCTCGCCAACTCATTGTTCACATATGCATGGAAGGATCTTGAAAGATCACGTGATATCGGCTCCAGTATAAATAGGACCATAGATAGCACGGGTAGTGAGCAGTTTTAGTTTGAGTTGTTTAGTCGTGTACAGTTAGTTTTTAGGTACAAGAGTGAGTCGGCCAGCCTGTTAGTGAGTACATATGTATTGTGATGTGATTGTATTGTAATAGTCAAGATATAAGGGATAGAAAAACTGGAGAAAGACATTGAAAGACCGAGAACAATTATTGTGATAGCAGAAAGGACTATAAACCATGTTATCAAAAAGAAAATTGTGCATTTGTAGTAAAATTGAGGACACAGTGATAGAAAAGTAATTTTGATTTTACCATTTTGTTACAATATGTATACAGTGGAAAGATGGCTATTTCTATGGATAATTTGGGTCCATATGAGTGAATGCTCTGTTGCATTGCAACTGGTAAGGCATCTGGATTCTGATTTTCACCTTCACTCCTGGTGCCAGTCCACAAACTTTATGATTCTGCTATGTACATATAAGTCCTTCAGTGTAGGAAAATGCTTTTCTCTTATTTTAATTCCTTAAACAATAACCATACCTGTGAAACTTTACATATGCAAAGCCTTTGCTCTCCTTTGTTTCTCTATCTTTCACCACAGAAACATAGTCAATATCTCCAAACTGTTTGAAATGATCACGTAGCATTTGGTCTGTCATTGTCCTTGGCACCACACAAAACAGACGCAACAGCCGTTCCTCCTCATTCATTTCTCGTTTTGAACCCTGGTCTCGGCTAGAAGCAAGAAAAAGGATTACTTTAGTATTACAGCTATATATTGATGTGAATTTGATGAGCAATTTTCCAGCAAAAAGGGAAAATTTATGAGTTAAATTCCTTCAGCATCTTAAATCAACACCAGAATTATTAATAAAATTAAGAAAATTTGTTCTAGGAACCCCTTTTTTTAAAATTAAACTGTCATTTTTTCATTTATACTTTAATTTTTCCCCCCTACATTTGTGTTTCTTTTCTGTTAAAATCTGGACATAAAAATGCTTAGTGGAATACTATTGTGGAGTACACTTAGGTATCTAAGCAGTAGAGAAGTTTAATAACTGCCTTACCTGTGTGCAATCATAACTTTCAATGGTCGTGGATGTGGAGAGATGCACACTCCATTCATTTCCTCGAGTGCCAATGCTGCTTCTGATGTCTTTGAAAATTTTATGTATGTTACTCCTGAAACCAAAGGAGAACAATTTACAATCATGTACTTAGCTGTGCAACAGAAACTGAGTTTTGTCTCTTTGAAGCTGGAAGACAATTAAAATTGTAATATCACTGATAAAAAGCATGTATCACCATTTGCACTGAAGCATTAATGATGTGTTACTTATGAGGTTATCTAATTAATTTTGGTAACAACAAAATCCTTGCAAAGGCAGTTAGGTTGTGTGAGGGAGTAATAAACAAAAACATGGGTTAACAGAGTCCACCCATTTTCTTTAAGAAAATGAGATACAAAAGAATTATGTTCGTCTATTATGACATAGGTGTTATCACCGGTCACCAACAAAGTTTTCAATACAAGACCATGCTTTGATAGACAGTGTTTGAACACAAAAAAGATCCTCAGCTGCGACGCCTTTAATTTGAACATAGTCTAAGAAAAGACTCCTATACAAAAGTCGCGAATAGACTTTGTGATAAGGCATAGATCTTTAGCACTTCCTAAATCTGTACTTTTGTCAATCAAAATTGAAAATACTTTTCCTTTCAGAGATTCCATGCTCTTTTCCTCTACAGCCCTGCTAATCACATTTTTTTTTGTAAATATTTATTTAAGGTCGTTTTGACAGCACGGTCTTATCACGACCATACATAGTAATACATTGTGGATATTAACTTACAATTATACATACACATATTACATTATGTTGACATTTACAGTAAATTTGAAAGTTTTATGTTCTTCATAAACTGTAGAGTCTTGCTGATCATATTCGGTGTATTGACTGCATGATGAAGACTGGAAATGCCGGCTTGCTGTCTATATCTGCTGTATTGTGGGCAATCTATAAGGATGTGGTGGATGGTTAGAGGAATATCACAGTTGGCACAATTTGGAGGTTGGTCCTTGGTGAGGAGATGACTGTGTGTTAGTTTGGAGTGTCCAATTCTAAGCCGAGTGATGTTAACTTGATCTCTTCTTTTCAGTCTTTGGAGATGCAGAAAAGGTTTTGTACAGCCTGAGCGAGCTTCATGGAGTTTACTGCTAACTGATGACCATGTCTGTATCCATTTTTGCATGTACAGATGTTTAGTACCGTTGATGTCTTGATGTGGAGAAGCGATCGAGGCATCACTGACGGGATGTTTAGCTGCCTCTTTTGCAGCTTCATCTGCAGTTTCATTGCCTGTTATGCCAACGTGAGAGGGAGTCCATACAAAGGATACCTTTTTATCGGTCTTATTTATATTGTGACACAAAAGTCGAATTTTATGGATTAGTGCATGGTTTGGTTCGGAGTTTTGTATGGCAAGTAGTACACTTAAGGAATCAGTGAATATGGTGACTTTTAATGGATGAATTGGTTATATATAGAAGCGCTTCCTTAATAGCGAATGCTTCACAGGAGAAAATGCTAAACAGGCGAGGTAAACTGTAGAGCATTGTTTGATCAGGATACACAATTGCACATCCTCTTCCCTCTTTAGATGCTGATCCATCAGTGAAAATTTTCGTGTTAGAGTTATGTTCATCCAGTAAAGAACTCCACGTTTGTTTAAGTATACAAGAAGGAGTTTGAAGCTTCAAATGAGATGAAAGACTGGTATCAATTGGTGGACTTTGTATCTGCCAGTAGGGTGTGGAGCAATTAATATAGCTGGGTTGGATCATAGAAATTGTTAAATCTATTTCTTTCAAGTATTGGAGAATTCTAATGTGAACTGGACTTCTGTGTCGTTCTGTTTGCATCTGACAAGCTTTTTGTAGTGGAAAAACATAGTTATGCATTTTATGACATGGATGTGAGGCAATCTTTATGGCATATGTTACACTTAATAATTTTCTGCGAATATTTAGAGGCGGCTCATTTGCTTCCATTTGAAGGCTTAAGATTGGACTGGTGACAAATGCCCCTAATGCCAACCTTAGGGCTGTAGACTGAATGGAGTTCAGGGTTTTGAGAGTTGAACGGTTTGCGGAGTTGTAAACAATAGCACCATAGTCTAGTTTGGATCTAATAAGAGCCTTGTAGGTTTTGAGAAGTGTGAATAAATCAGCACCCCAATTTCTTGCGGCAAGAGTTTTGATAATGTTGAGTCGATTTGTGCAAGCTTCTTTTAAGGCTTTAACATGGGGCTTCCATGAAAGTTTTTGATCGAAAATGACACCCAGAATTTTTGTGGTCGTAACTACGATGAGTTTCTCTTCGTTGATATATAGTTCAAGGTCCTGTTCAGGAACTTGTCTTTTTGTGAAGGTGATACATTTAGTTTTGGTGCTGGAGAATTTGAAACCAGTAGTAGACGACCATTCTTGGAGATCATCTAAGGCTGACTGAAGTAGTTTTTCAGTGGTGATTATGTTTTTACCTTGGCAAAAAATTATGAGGTCGTCAGCATAAAGACACGCCTTAACTGGTGGGTGAATATATGTTGCAATATTGTTTATGGCTATAAGGAAAAGGGTCACGCTGATCACGGAGCCCTGAGGAACTCCATTTTTAATTTTAATTTCTTTGGAGAATATGCCGTTGGCTTTTACCCTGATGCTGCGATTATGAAGAAAATTGTAAATAAATGCTATCATTCTTCCTCTGATGTTGAAATCCAGCAGTGTCTTAATAATGTGCGGTTTATATGCCATGTCATATGCTTTTTCTACGTCTAAATGTATCATGGAAAGATGCTGTGATTTTGAGAATGCATTTAGGATTTCTGTTTCGAGTGTAATTAGGGTATCGGTGGTCGAATGGTGACGGCGAAAGCCGCTTTGAATTTTGGTGAAGAATTTCTCTTGTTCCAACGTATATTTTAATCTTCGAGTAATGATTTTCTCCATTAGTTTGCACATTGTATTTGTGAGAGCAATAGGTCTGAAGTTTTGTGGAAAGTAAAGGTCCTTGTTGGGTTTAGGTATCGGAACAACTGTTGCCAGGCGCCACTGATTAGGGAATGTTTTATTCGTCCAGATAAAGTTGTATATTTCATTAAGATATGTAAGTCCTTCTAGAGGAAGTTGCTTTAATAGTTCATATGGTATGTTGTCAGGCCCTGAACTTTTTGATGTGCATAGCTGTAGTTCGTTCGTTAGTTCGTGGATATTTAATTCTTCGTTGTAGCAATCTTCATAGTCCTCAGATAGTGCAGCCAACCCTGATTCTGGTTTAGATGTTTTGTATTGACAAAACTTTTCGTTGTAATCACATTTGTAATTAGACAATTTTTGTTCATTTAAATTTCATACCACACACAGCGGTGGAATGCACTTTAATATAATTCATGGAATTGAAGCTCCTATCATGCTCAATTATATATAATACAAATTTAAGTTCTGCTGTTTTAACCATTAGTTTATCAATACTGGTTTTCTTGCTTACTTTTGGGATACTTTTTATCTGTAGCATATTTTCTGGTATAAAGACGTCATTAGTTTATCTAGCTCACTTTTCCCTCCCTGGAGTTCCTTTTTGCAACAATATATATAGCTTTAAAGGGGTCATTATATTTACTTAGTGAACCCTTACATTTTGAGTCCTCTAACCAGGTGCCTAGCCAGAATTTTTCAACTTTAACGAGCTGTCCTCTTCTTTCCCATGTCCTTTTGCAGTACTGGGTTCTTCTGAGTCACTCTTATTAACATGTGTTAATAATTATTCTAAACATTCACATGAACGTTTACTCATGCATACACACAGCTTGCGATTAACTAGCACACGCATATACTATTCAACAGTCAACACAGAAGTGAACAGCAAACTAACGACTCATTGTCGCTTTGCGATAATTTGCAGTTGTGGTAAGCGTGTGTATGTACGGATTGTTGTGTACCAGTGTGTGTGAGTGCTGTGTGACTGAGTGAGTGAATGAATCAGTGAGAGTGAGTGGGGTTTAGGGGCCCGTTGACAAACAGTAGCATTTCCTTTTCCATGATTGTTGCATCAATAGTATTATGAATACTTAAACTGTTAAAGGGAGGCATCTATGAAAATGACTAAAATCCACAATTTTTGTCACAATGATGCAAAAATTTGTATGTGCCAAATTATATATAGTAGGTCTACCAAATTTCACTGTTCTATGTAAGGTAGGTTTTGCAAAAAAACGAATATTTATTGGTTTTCTTGCAGCAATTCTAGTGTAGTATAAGAAATGCTTCTCATAAAAATATTGTTATACATAAAGTAAACTGGTTATATGTTTCTTTTGATTATGTCTACAAAGTTTGGTATTTTTACTTAGTTATGTGACACAGTTTTGGAGAAAAAAAAAATACTGAATACATTGATGGCCATCTTCTTCAAATTATTAATAATTTTCAATAACAATTAAATTGCTCTATCTAGAGCATTTAAAATACCAGGTTTTACAAGGCAACTGTCTTAAGAATATATGGGCAAAATTTAAAGGACATCTATTAAGAATTGCATTAGAAGTGTTTTGAAGATTAAAAAATGTAAAATTAGAAAGCAAAGAAAAACGACTAGTTTTAAGCATATAACAACATATACTTACTGTGTTAGAGTTTCCCTGGACTATATGAAGGTCCTTCAGCTAACTATTTAGCTTCATCTCAAGTTTTGCTACTCTTAGTTGTTTTTTGCTGATTTGAATGTATTTAATGCCTTAGTGCACTCTGCTTTAATCTTTGCTTATCCCTAACGTTACTAATTTTTGCTGGCTGGACTTTCTTTACTAGCTGTGACCCTTTCCTTTACATAGAGTAGTTCCTTAACCCATACTGAATTCAATAATTGCTGAAGTCACCGCAATTTGCCATTTCTTTTCAGAAACAAAAATTCTTGTATAAAATTCAGAAAAACACAACCATGAAGTCACTGCAATTTGCAATTTCTTTTCAGAAACAAAAATTCTTGTGTAAAATTCAGAAAAACATGACCACGCAGTTAACACATGTTGCACATAGACAAAAAGTTTGCCATACTTAAACAGTATTTGACAAGGATGAATGTTTGCAGAAAACTCCACAAGATGTCTTTGCTTGCATCCACCACCACTGAATCTGACCAGCTGAGAAACTTTATAATTGTATGCAATATTGCCAGAAAGGGATAATGAGAGTGAATTTTAGGAGCCACACCCACCTGCACATGGCACTTAAATCATGATGTAACAGCCTTTTAAATAATAATGCAGTGTAAGCGATTGTAGTTTCTGAAATTACAAGGTACAGACATACTTTTAAGCCAAAAGACGAAAAATCTGATTTTTCATCATTTACCCCAAGTTTTAAAAATGCCTCCCCTTAAGGAAGTAATACTTTCATTTGATGCTGAAATGTCTAATGAGGAAAAATTCTTTGTTAAAAGCAGAAGTGCATGGGTAAATGCATTTGAATTCTTAAACTTCAAATTTTACTTGAAAAATCTGCTAATTTCCAAAGAACTCCTTAATTCCCTTTCGAGTTGAAAAATACCTACGCCAAGGAAAAATCTCTCAACCTGGCAACACTGTTCCAGGCTCTAGGGAAGATGGGGAATAATCCTAGTCATCCTAGTGGAAGAAAAATTCCCAATTTCCCAGCCGGGAATCGAACATGTGACCCACTGCGCAGTAGGTAGGTGCTGTACTGACTGAGCTACAGGACCAGCCCATTCTTAATCTTGCTTCTGGCTCCAGTTGCTGCACTGATTCTACTTGATCATAAACAGCATACTGTTAAAAAATGTGGGGTATGCCCACTTAGTACAAAGAAGCTTATACGACCTATTTCAAGTCAGGCTAACAAATTCTTTTGCGACTTTCTTTGACACAACCTATGAGAACTAAAATTGCCTATGCACACATTATAACGAATTTAAGGTTAAATATAAGCAGATAGTGCATGACCATAACCTATACATTAAAGCAGTTATATAAACATGTCTTTTTAATATGATTCCATTAGCTTTGTTGCATAGTTGACAGTTTGACCGGTAATGAATGGGTGCTTTGTGGCTAATGCAATTTATCCTGAAGGGCCACCAACATTTGAGCAACAAAGTCCTACAAGATCAAAATGAGTTATGCAGGCAGAGGAGACTAAATGAATGTAACTGATCTTCAAGGGTGCCATTAAAGGAAAAAAAAACGAAACGAAAGGAACAAGTATGAGGCAAGAAGAGGTCATCAGACCATAGCAAGCCACAGCGAATTAACAGGATCCTTGAGGTTAGGTTTAGGTTAGTACAGCATACTATCATGTGTACCCCTATTTTCACCCCTTCCATTCAACATGACATAAGTTGAAGTGGATCGGTCACCACAGACCTGTGTTTGTCATTCATGCAAGTCAGCGGTATACAGTGATAAACATTCAGTGGCACATCGTAAACATGTCCAGTGCTCAGTTTCAAATGACAAATTCTTTTTCAAAGATTACGGCCGAATATTGACATGCTCATAGTTGCAAAGATTCTCAAATCATGATCACAAAGAAAATGATTGATATACTGTACTAATATTGCATTACAGCCAAATAGTAAAACTGAACACATGGTTTTTCAAAATTATTATGATTCTTACATGCTATCAGGAAAAAAAACTGATATGTTGTGTGACCATACTGTATTAAAGTCAAATAATAAAAAAAACATATGGTTTGACAAAATAATTACAATATTTACATAATTTACATACTATAGGGTATCACCACTGATCCCAATCATTGTAACTTTGTTTATGTCAGAGAGGCTCGGGTAGCTGAGATAGGTACAATGGTGGGGGAGGTCTAGGTGAGATCATTTTCCCTTCAATGGCATCCCTAGGTTAGTATGTGTATATGAATTGGTTTCAAAAAATGAGTATGATATCAGAAATTGCACAGTAAAGGAGACAAGAGTAAACTTTAGAAGTTTTCCTAAATCTTAAGCTTAATAAATGCATGCAAATGAATCTTTAGAAGAAGTAAAGGCATGATATTTTGCAGACCAGGATAATACAGTTGGTTTGGCAATTTCTTTTGTGCATATACAGTAATGACAAATGGAGTATTTTGTGGAGATACTGCGAGGAATTTACTATTTAAGTATCTTAAAAAGGGCAGGTAGAAAGAAAGGATACAGAGTGTAAGTGTTCAAATCTCCTCTTAAAGCCACTGTTATATACAATTACAGAAAAGCTTACTGACCGTTTACCAACCTAGTACTGGGGAAAACAAAAAGCTGAAACTGGCTGCACTGTGTTTTACCTGCCCACATCCTCAGCACTCATTGCCATCTGCCACTATCATAGAAAGGCACAGATGAAACCATACAACATTTCTAAAACTACCTTTAAGGGTTTTACTTACCAACTTTAAGAAAGGAAATGTTGAAACTGCCCGTCGCTTATAGCGGCTCTGAGAAACCTTTCTCTGCTAATGGCGCACCATACATCGATTTTTTCATCATGAAGGGGTACTTCATACACAATATTAAGTTCTGAGATATACAACCAATTTTTTTTTCAAGTCAACAGTTGATGCCCACACATATGTGAACACAATTTTGTCCCCCTCACCTTTTTTAGAGAATTAACAGACAGGGAGTGTGAATTTGCCTTTTTTCGATAAGACATTGCAACAGCTCGTATACCCTATCTTTCGATGAGAACAATTAAAAGTGTGTTTCAGGACAGAATTATTAGTACAGATGTGGCTCCCTTGGTCCCCCAATCTAAACCCCTGCAATTCGTATCTCTGGAAGAGATCTGATCCCACTCCTGAAGTGGATCAGATCCAGTGAGTCATTTTGATTTGCATATGCGTTTCCACACAGTATTCAATCCGGAAAGAGAAGTGAAATAGACAAATTTGCCATGGAAACATAGTAATTGTTCCAGATCCTAGGGAGGGTGGGAAATGACTAAAGAAAAATAACTATACTCCAATCATGATTTGAACCTGGGAGCTCTGAACATTAATTTATTTTTATTTTAAAGGAATGGGACAAGGAAAGGAAGGTTTGGACAAGAAAAGGCTAGTTTTGAAGTGAAAGGAATACACTTTTTTTTTGTAAGAAATGGGGCAAGGAAAGGATAAGGGCCATTCCATGAAAACTTAAACCAAGATGGACATTTTTTTCTGTAAGTGAAGGTTTGTATGTGATAAATATGAAGTTGAGAAATCGTATAAACAACACGTGGCAACACTGTTACAACTTCATTATTGTTAATTACTACAAGGTGACAAGGATTATTGAAAGAATTGTTTGAACAGCTCCATTTTAGGAAGACTTCTTATAGGTAAGTTTTGAATAACTTTGAAAATTAATCTTTTTTCACTTACATATAGACTCTTAGCTACATTTGCATTTAATTTATTTGTCATTGTTAATTCATATTATACCTCACATTGGAACTTTAATTATCATGGTTTAAATGTCCATTCTGTAACAGAAAAAGTGGATTTTTTGTACTGCATTGAAACAATGTTTATTCAATGCTGTTTTGTATGATCAGTGAACTTTATGTGATAAACAACAGCAATCTCACCTTAAGCAACACAAAACTATACCTCTGGAGAAAGTTTTTCATGTCACAGACGAGTATATGTGGATGACTAAGCTCAACATTGCATGTTTTAGTTTAGAGTCTAAGAAACATATGCAATGTATATTTTAAAATATGCAAGTTATATCTATGTAACAAGTAAAACTCCAGCGTAATGCATATAATTTTTTTTTGTAGGTATATATCTTTGTGTCCTCCAGAGTAATCATTTCTTTCTTTTCCAGTTATCTACTGTGTATGAGAAGGTGGGCAAAACTGCAGCAGACAGACAGAGAGAGATAAGGAAACGTTTGAAAGAAAATATTGAAGAATATGAGAGGTACAAAGAGGACAGGCAAAGAAAGACTGCTAAGCCAACAAAGACAGAAAACTCATACTAAACATGAAGCAGCAGTTTTAAGCGAGGAGAGAATTTAAAAGAGAGTATAGGAAGAAACTAAAAGAGAGAGTATAGGAAGAAACTAAAAGAGAAGATAGGACTTTATTCACCTTCTCATGTCGCACCTGTTTATTCCACCCTTCAAACTAAAGTAAGGGCTGTAAAAAAGGCATTGAAGTCCCTTCCTGCAAGTCCAAGGAAGATTCACTGTGTGATCACAGAACTCACCAATGCTCATTGTGTCTCTATAATCCCAGAAATAAAACAAAAACAGACTAATCTCCTGTGTGAGATTAATGATTTAGTCAAACAATTTTATCAAAGGACATTGTTACAATAAGAGGGAACGAAGAAAAAGAAAAATTTCAGAAGAGATTTATGTACACCAGTATTGCAGAGGCATATCAAATATTTAAAAAGGAAAACCCTGATAAAGTGGGGAAATCAAAATTCTTTTCACTGCGACCAAAACTTGTCCTTCCAATCAGTGAAATGCCTTACCACAGCTGCTTGCGCCACTATCATGAGAACATCAATTTAATCTTGACTGCTCTACGTGGATATAAGGAGGATATTCCTATAACATCATCAGAACTAATCACTGCATTAGTATGCAATCCTGAAAATGAAATCTGCATGTCAAGCACGTATGATAATTGTGGTATCAGAAATCTGCTTGGTCAGCATAATTCCTTAACAGATGATACAAATGACTTAGCATGGTTTGTTTGGTAAGCTACTAATTGAAAAATTGAACAACTTCTGAAGCAAAACACTGTCTCTGAAGCATTTGAAGAACTTTTTGAAAAAGTACCCCAGTTCTTAAAACACTGCTTCTTGGTGAAAACTAAGGGTATATATTTTTAAGAAAAGAAAGGTGCTGTAGATGGTAAAGAAATTGTAGTACAGATTGATTTTGCCGAAAATTACACGGCCAGATTTCAAAATGAAATCTAATCTGCATACTGGAACTCTCAACAGATTACAATCTTCACAGCAGTTGCCTGGATAAGTCCCGGAATGGTACAAAGTTATGCAATTGTCAGTGACGAAATGTCACATGATAAATTATGCTGTAAACACATTCCTTCAACTGACTTTTGTGATCAGGGAAACTTACCCAGAGGCATCAACAATGAACATTTTTTCAGATGATGCAGCAAGCCACTTTAAACAGCATTATTATCTTTGTAATTTAACTCACCTTCAGGGATCAAAGTGCTGTTAAGATGGAACTTTCTAGCTACAGGTCATGGAAAGGGCAGTGTTAATGGTGTTGGTGGAGAACTGAAGAGATTAGTATGGCATTCAGTATTATCTGGAAAACATCTGGTTACCAATGCAGTCTTCTTACTGGTTTACTGTTTTAACTCAGATGAAACTTTCATTTTGTACAAGCTCCTTTCTATCACAGGAGAATTACTTCACATTTTTACTTCAGTTAATAAGATATTGTACCTTCTATGCCTTTTGTATTAGCCTTGAGATTGAAGTTATCTGTTAAGAATAAAATAAATGTTTATAATTTGTTTTATGTGTTATTTTTGGAACAATAAGAATGAACAAAACCTGCCAAATGTCTCATTCCATCACATGGAATGGCCCATAAATTGGATGTGAAAGGAATGCATTTTAATTCTTTTTTCTTTTGTAAGAAATGGGGCAAGGAGAGGATAGTTTGAACGTGAAAAAAGGACTAAGTCAGTGGCGGTTTCTGGGGGATCGCATACTCGCAACTGCACACCCATTAATTTTTTCTGCATGCGAATGTGTAGACATGCATATGAGAAAGTCGAATGTCCAACTTTCTAGTACATATATGAACTTGCTCGTTTAATTTTCCCGGGCCCCTTTACCAAATGACAACTCACTCAGTCAAGCTGAGACGCATAAGTCCGATTTTGCGACTGGCAAAGGTAGCTTTTAGGCATGGGGAGCAGTGCAAAGCTTGCATTTAGGAGTACAGCGAGTTAAGGCACCATAATCGACAAGGCCAACACATGCAATTCTTGCCGCGCAAGCGCACTACATTCTCATACAAGTCCCTCCGTTTTTCTTGCTACAAGCATTTCCCTCCCGTTTAGCAGAACCTACTAGGCAGCCAATGTGACAGTTCTAAATATAATGTAGCCATCTTCTGTACTATATTAATGTTATAAACACAATTACCTACCTACATCTAGTCTTATTAAACGATTATAAATGCATATAATTACTCTTCATGTCGTAATTTACTAAGGCCAATACTTCAGTTTGGAATAGTTATTTTGCTACAGTGTTTATTACTGTTTGTTATGTTTGTATTCTGCCAGCAAGTTGCATGCAGTTGTGTCTGCACATAGCGGGAAATTTGAATCTATGAAAGTGTGGAAATGAATAACATGGCGAAACTGTTGTTGTTGTTTTCTAGTGCCTTGCATCTGGCAATGAAGCCATTAGCATTCGTGCTTTCCAATACTTTTGAACTGTAATTATCTTTAGGACTCATATTCATGTATGTGGCTTTCATGTAACTGTTTTCTTAACGGGCACCAGTTTTACAATGTGGCAGTTACATCACCCGACTTAAACCCCCATTTTGCAAGGGGGACCACATGGTGAAACTAAAGGAGATAAATCTTTCGGGTTTATTTTTATAAGAGAAGCTGTTTTCCATTATTGTTTGTGAGTGAGAGAAATGGTGTCTGGACAAATAATAGTTCTTGTGATATTGGTCATTTAAAACAAAAAATAGCAAAACATAAGAGCTCAATTGCCCATATGAATTTAGAGTTAGAATTGTGTGGTGTGTGTTAGAGAAAGAAAGGGAGTAAAGGTGGAGAGGATGTAATGTACTGCACAACGACTGCAACAAGTCACGAGCCGCCACTGGACTAAGTTCAATTTTTTTTATAATAAGGAGTGAGTGAGTGGTGTTTAAGGGCCCGTCGACAGCTAGGTCTATAATAAGGATTGGGACATGAAAAGGAGTTTGCATGGGAAAGGAATACTTTTATTTATTATTTATTTATTTATTTATAAGAGCAATCCACTCTTAAGAACTGCGGATAATGTAGCGTATTTACCAAACTACAACTTTCGTTACAATACTTACATTAGGTAATGTTGGTTACCTTGATAAATAAGATCAGTATATTATTGTACCGAGATCATATGTCTCCTGAAACCCTTAAAAAAAATGAAAATAACCTTTTTTCAAAACTCATTACAAAGCAGATGCCATACAGGGGGCATAGGCAAGGTAGAGCAAGGTGGGGAAAGTGGTATTGCCAACATGAAATGCAAGAACCATGTCAGCAACATATGGAGGAAATGGCACACACAACATCACGTGCTTGTCTCTCAAGTGTCAATGTTGGCAACATCTCCACAGGAAAGGGATGAGCCGGAGAGGAACCATGATCTCTTGGGTGAAGCATGTGGAGATAATTTCGTTTGCTTCACTTTATGCACCTTGTCTCAATTAAATGTTAAGTTAAGTTCACAGACATTTACAAAAATAAATAACATTATGTGCATCAATTATTGTTTCTAAA
Organism: Tenodera sinensis; assembly: GCA_030765045.1. NCBI lineage: Eukaryota > Metazoa > Arthropoda > Insecta > Mantodea > Mantidae > Tenodera > Tenodera sinensis. Next base: position 40,212,013 of record CM060970.1, read on the forward strand.
GATGTATTCCTAATACTAGTGCAATAAAACAGCACAATATAGTGTTAAAAGTGAGGAAAAATACATTTGAAGTGTTTTGGTAAATATGCTACATTATCCAAATATGCTGGCTGTAAAAACAAACATCAGAGTCTATAAAGGAGAAACAGAAATCTGTTTTAAGTGCTACGCTGCAGGCAGTATGTACAGAGAAAATGCTACAACCAGAAGAAACTAATAAGGTGCATCAGTAATGTGATAAATTTGTCATTGACTGTTCTCACATCTAGTATCCATGGAATGTATTTATTTATTTTAAAGCATTAGGATAGAGAAAGGATCCTTCGCACATGAAAATATTGGCAAGAGTAGTCAAGTGGTCTTACAGGAAGTAGTAGCAGTGGAGTCACATGGTCTGTGTGTAGGTAGTGGTGGAAAAACAGACGACTGGAGGGATGGTGATACACGAGGTTAACTCAGCCAGGACACAATATATCATTGCCATTTTTGGCCTTCCCTTTGTGAAATATACTTTTAATATGAGCTAAACCAGAGAACAGCCCTGACCTATTCCATTATGGCAATATTAATGCATTTCTAAGTGTTTAAAAATACGGATAAACTTGAATACTTTATATAAAATAAGAACAAATTAGAAACTGAAAGCTTCACTTATTTTATTAATATTGCAAGTTGTTCCAATGCTGATTAGTTTCAAGTTATATCCAACTATTTTTTCACTGTTAATAGCTTCAATTTTCCTTAATTAATTGAATACTTTATTTAATCAATAATTTCAGAGTTTCCCCCAACAGATGCTGGTTACCCGTGCTTTGCAAATTCATATAAGCTGCAACATGTCTAATAAACGCTAACAACTGATTTGGCATAACCAACGGATTGAGGGTCCTAAGCCGCAAAGCATAGGCCAAAAGATTTCTTTTCAGTCAACTGCGAAGTGACGACGTAGCCACAGGATCTGTGTTACTAATCCCCAATTACAGGAATTTCACTTCTCATGTAAATTGGCAGTCCAAATCGCCGATGCGCAGTGGCGGGAAGATACCCAGGTTTGTTGTCCTTACACCATAGATTTGTTACAAAAGGAAACGTCCTAAAATGGGTGCAAAGGTCGACTCCAAGCTCTGCAATTGCAACATCGACCTCAAGCAGACCATTCTCTTACATTTCCAACACTTTCAATACCGACCCTAGTACTTAAGTTTATAATTCTGCATTAATGTCCGCTATGAAAAATGTAATTTGTGCACTTTTTCCTGAAGTAATAAGACAACTTCCAACTGGGATTTGCCAAAAAAGAATCCACTATGAGTTACTTCTGGTATTATTAATTTGTAAGTTTTCAGCGATTACAAGGTAACTAATATAGGAAACCCTCAATAAAATGCAGAAGACCGTGTTAAGCAGCAATATGAACTTAACTGAACTATTACTGAACTCAAATATTCTAAACTATTTCAATGTATTTACCTTTCGGGTCTCCTGTAGTGCGGTCCTTCACCACCCATATTTCTTCTATTGTACCATACTTTTCGAAGGCACTACGGAATTCATCTTCTGTAATACTTTTGTTGCACACAATGAAGAGTCTGGAATTCGGCGGATCGTCATGTTTAGCTTTAACGCTATCATATTCATCTCTCGCATTTTTCCTTCTGTCACCCATTTTGGTTTTCTCTGCGTGCCTGCGTGGTTACACGAATAGAGAGGAGAGAATAGAGACGCTACTAGACAAATTAATTCCATTAATCCCAGAACGCCAACCTTACACCTTATATATATTTCACAAACAAAAATTGTGACATCTGCCTGACATTGCAGGTGACCATACAGATCCAGAATACAAAGATATATGACAAAGTCAATTTTAAGAAGAAAAAAAAATGATTAAAATTAATATTCAAAATATCTAAAGAAACATTAAATGATTATAACAAGAAGATAACAGTTAACACATTGAATACAACTTATTATTTAAAATATATAAAAAGTCTTTTAGGACATGTAAACATATATTTATAATTTCGGACCATTGCACACCCAGTGCTTTGAGGCAGGTACTTGTGAATTTAAAACATGTTCCGCGGGCACCAAAGAGTAGTCCTTTTACCTCCCATGCATTTTCAGGTACATTATATCTCTCACTAAGGTGAGGAATGCATGGTTGCTAGATGGCTTCCTTTTCCTCGTTCACCTGTGTCGCCTGCTGTAAATGTTGCTCCATTCTTACTGTTGGATCAAGAATGATACCCTTTCCTGCATCCCTCTTGATGGCTATGATATCTGCTCTTAGATGGCTACCATCCTCAGACAGGCAATGGACCTTTTCATAGACCTCCCAATTGGCTCTACGAAGGGCTGTAGAAATGGATGAACGCACACGGTGGTGACGAGTGTTGCGCAGTAATTCTCCCTTTGGGCAATATCCTAGTACATACCCAAGGGTTTCCACTTCTTTACAATTTGAGTGCCGACATAGTGTTGTTCGCTGATTTCTTCCAGGCACAGATCTTACTGCTGACGTGTTACATGACATTTTTATGGCATTAGTCCATTCAGAACATGACAGGATTTTTCTGTTGCTCATCCACGAATTGGCTCTGGGATTCTCTTTATATGTCTCAATCCCCTTTCCCTTGTGAGGTAGCTGACACCATGCATCAAACGATTTAAGTTGTAATTGTTTTCGAAGCCATCGTCCTGATTTTGACATGATTTCATCGTTAATGTCAATGTTCAAATTGGAAAGGGCTTCTTTCTTCTCTTTCTGAGTATCTCGACACAAGCGTAGATGATCATCTTGTATTTGTGAAAGCTTCTGAGCTATATTGAACTGTTGTATATAAGCCTCCCAACCAGCTCTAATTAGTCCTATTCCTCGAAGATTACGTGGAGCGTATATCATATCATTGGGGCAATCATGGGGTAGCCCAACTATTTCTTTGACGGATGTTCTTATTAATTTATCAATATCTTCTAAAAAGGAGGATGGAATATTATTCAGTGGTGTGCTTTGAAGGGAATAAACTAATCCAGGCCAAATATATTGATTAATGATATTTAATTTTTGATCTGCTTTGAGCAAGTTGGAATAAGAAAGTGAATTCAAATCTTTTTCCAAACGTTTGATTATCTTATTCTTATCCAACTGAATTTCATTCGTGAAATCGACACCCAAATATTTTATGTTTTCATTTTCTTTGATTGGCTCTAAAACATTTGAGCCAAATTTTATTTTAGAAGTTTCACTAAGTTTACCATGTTTGATATTTATGACATTGCATTTTAATGGATTGATATGCAAACCAATTGCAGCCAAGTTGCTGGTAGTTAAGTCTAAAAGTGACTGAGCAGATGTTTCGTCTTTTGCTACTAAAACAATATCAGCAAAAGCCATGGCCGATACACTTTTTACTTCAGAGCTAAGTTGAAATCCATGCAATTTTGCAATCTCATGGTCCGTTACATCTTTGTGTCATCAATGTGTGTCAACAATGTAGGAGAGATGGGTGAACCCTGGGCAACTCCTTTTTGTAGAAAAATAGGCGATGTTTTGTTTATGCCACATTCTACTGCAATGCTATTACCCTGAATGAGATTCAGAACTAATGCTCTCAAGTTGTTTGGCATATTGGTGCGCATCAGGCATCTCTTGATATGTTCATGACCTATGCTATCATAAGCCTTGGAGATGTCAAGGAAAACAATGCAGCAGTCCTTCTTGTTAGCTTTACAGTTTGTCAGACATCCATTGATGATTGATGTATTTACTTATATGACAGCCAGGGAGCGCAACAAAACCACGTTGATAAGCGCAAAAATCGATAAATGATCTCAGTTTTCTGTCAATTACTTTTTCAATAACACGTCTGATTACAGAAAAATTGATATTGGGCCCAAATTGGTTCATCAGGGTTTCCTTTTTTGAATATTAGAACTGTTCTTGCAGCCTTAAATACTTCAGGACATTTTCCAAATTTTAGCATCGCATTAGCTAGAAGACACAACAGTTTAGTGGTTTTAAATTATTTTAAAACTTTTACAATGATTCGATCAGGACCCGGAGACGTATCCATTTTAATCTGGCTAAGAGCAGCATTAATTTCTGCTTCCTTTATTTCTATATCATTCTCTGTACATACTGCTGCTATCTCTGGTAAGGGAGTTAGTTCATTCTCCTGTTCAAAAATATTTTGAAAATGTTGGTAAATAGAAGATGTTGGAATGTTACACTGGATACCATTTTGATTTTTCATGATATTCCTGACCACCTTGCGTCGTTGATTATAGTACAGGTACTGAGAGACTTCATATTGATACTTATTTTTGTTGTATTCTCTTTTGCGTTTAGATAGTCTGGCAGGATTTTTGGTATTTGAATATGAATTGCTCTGAGGTATTTGTTTACTCTTTTGTGCATTATAGTATCGGATGGCAGGATGTTTAGGGCCAGCAAGGAAGGATAATGCTGTGACTAAATAGCTGACCACTTCTTGGCATAGCGACTCAAATGATTCTATATCAGATTTTAGTATTATGGTTTTTAATTTTTCCTCAAACTTTGTAATGTCACCTATTACCAACGTCTACTCCTTTTGCTCTTTGGATTGCTGCATTGGGCTTTGCTAGAATCAAAAAGGCTGTAGTACGACCAACGGTACTATTAATAGTTTGGCGTGTGATTATTATCTTTTAACACAATCGGAAATCTAACTTATGGTTCTTGCGATTCATAACAAAGCCAGTCTTCGTTGATTCGATGCAGGGATCGCTCTGGAGATGGTACCCCCATGCGATGGCACTACCTTGGCTAAACAAAAATTCCACTCTCCAGCTGGGAATTGAATCCGGGATCTCTCTATTGCTTTATTTACTTTTTATTTGTTTATTTATTCATTTTTATATTTGTGGTAAGGAATAGGACAAGGGAAGAAAGGTTTGGACGCGAAAATGAAGAAGTTCATGTTATAACTGTAGTAGCTATAAACATTCTCTTTTCAATTGTTTTAGTTATACATTTTGTTTACATTTTATTGTTCACTTATTTCCGATACGTTTTATAGACCGACATTGTCAAATTAAAAAATATGTTGGTGTGCCGGAATTTCGTACCGCAGGAATTCCTTTACGTGCCAATAGATCTGCTGATATGGAGCTGTCGATTTTAAGCACACTTAAAAACCATCAGTCTGAGCCGGAATTGAACCCGCGACCTTGGGATCACTAGGCCAGCGGCCAGCGTCTAAACGACTGAGCTACCTAGACCGATACTGTTCTGGTGGTAGTATTATTCATTTACACACAAAAAAATTGTGAATGGATTAGAATACGCATACATGCTTAGATGAAAGTAAATTTACATATTTTGGACATAAAATTATATAAAATACAATTAAATACCGACATGTTTTCTTATTAGCATTTTGGCAGACTAAACCACATAGAGGATAACTGCTTTCTTTCAAAAGTACTTCTCCCTCGTGTCGTCGCCCAAGCTTCCCGTTTCCATTGGCATCTCTGGGAAGCGCAAGAAGTTGAGTTTCACACGTCGCAAGAGTGGGCTGCGTTCTTCAACCAGTGGGCTGAGAAAATCGACGCTCGTTTCAACACCTCCACTTGTAAACAACCATCGTCTAAGCACGCTATTTCGGACAACCACTGTATACATTTCAAGCTCCTCTTTGGTTCTCCAGCCTTCATAATAAGGGAGGTCTCCATTACCTCCTTCTGATTTTTAGAAGCCAAACAAAACAATTACGTGCCATCATCCCCAATACTGCCTGCATCTGATACAAACTGGAAAAGGACCAAATCAGGACGAACACTCTTCGGTTTCCCAAGAGATTCATCGACTCCGTCAGTAATTTTTTTGATGGTGTGTGGGGGGGGGGGGGGGAGGGGCGGGGCGTGTAATGACTATAAACAGTTTTCAATGTTTTAGCTGGTTACATCTTGTTTACAATTCAATGTCCTGTGTATATTGCACTTGGCGGATTAAAATCGATATAAAGGCATCAAAACTTATACCTAACAATCTTAGTCATTTAGATTAAAATATAATTATAGTAGAGATATGGAGAAACAAAATTCAATTTGGCAAATCCCACTTCTGACACCAATATGGCAAAGACGGCAACAGTCCAGTCCAGTCACTTTTTTCTCACTTTATTTTTCCTCCAAAATTTTATCACAAATAGACAGTTCTCTTTTACTGAAGTTAACATAGTCTACAGTCTTTCGTGGTATTACAACTCACAACTGTTTTCTTCTGGTAACTTTGACTCACTCCTTTAACTTCTTACACACACAGCTATACTGCTCGCAAAAGCTAGGCATGTGAACGCTGGCCAATGCTCAAGCGTACTGCGTGTGTTTATTTATTTATTTATTTTGTTTGTTCATGGGTGAGAAATTGGTAGGATTCAAAGGAGGGGTTGTTTGGAGTACCGCGTCAGCACCTCCGTTAGTATATGTTAGGATACAAGCTGCCGCACATAGTGGGAGCGAGAAAAGGTAGGGTCCAGGACATGGCCATTACACGAGGCACTGGCCATGACCGTGGGGTTAAAGGTGAAGGTGGGTAAGGGAAGTAAGAGAGGGTGTTGAGGGGGAGTTAAAGGTGAAGTTCTTTATTTGAGTTGGGTGTTCACTTTTGTGGTTTCTTGGGAAGACTGTGTTGGTGGCTTCGAGGAGCCGCTGATATAGGGCATGATGTCCGCATGTTTTAGTCCGGTGCCGCTACAGAGCATGGTCCGGCACTTGTTGACACATGGATGTCCTGTGTGGCTAAGTAGCCTCTCCTCTGGACAAGTGAAATTTGCTCTTGTGTCAGTTTACGTGGTTGTTGTGTTGCCGCTTGTGATGGTGCGGCTGAAGAGTATCGGTGGTGGTTTCTATTGTAGCTGCGGTGAGTGTAGTCTCTATCCGATACAGCTTGCGTTGTATGGACTCGAGAAGATCCGTGTTGTCTAGGTCGATGATAGCTGCTCGTAGTTGTAGTAGCCCGGCTGCCGCGTTGAACCTGGTGGTGTGATGTGTGAGTTGTCGGGCGATCGCAGCGTGGCGCTTGCGGCTCTCCCGTATGTGCTTGTTGGTCTTGGTGTGTAGTGTTGATACTGTCTGTGAGAGAGCTGGGACGCTCTCTGCGGCGATATCTCGTACTTCTTGAACTGCAGAAGTTGTGGCCTGTAGGTCGTGGACAGAGTGTTGCGGCAGGGCGGTAACAGCTGATCATAGTGAAGTGACGGCGATGGTCAGTTGCTTGCAGGCGTCCTCGATGCGGCGTAAGCGTTGGTCGAGGCCAGTGACTGTGGAATGTAGTTCATGGGCCTCGATGCTACGTAGTTCCACACTTGACGTTACTGCGGCGTAGGATGTAGTGCCACGTGGTGTGGGTGCGTCGGCGGAGATTGGTGTAGTCACGTGATGTGGTTGTGTGGCTGCGCTGGATGGAGTTGTCTGCCTGTTATGTTGCCTGGGGTAAAGTGGGCACTGCGCCTGTCCTGTAAAGTGGCCGAGGCCATTACAGGTGGCGCAGAACCGGCGACGTCGGCGTAGATCATGGCTGGTGCACTCTTGGGTGAGGCAGTGGGCCCCACAGTAGTGACACCTAGGAGCGGCGTTGCAGGTGGTGACGTCATGCCCAAACAGGCAGCATCGGCGGCAGGGCACTTGTCTGGAGGTACGCCCGAGCTCAGCGAGCAGGTGCCGCCCAAATAAGGGCAGGCCCGCCCTCAAGGCGGTTTCACGATCTGCTAAGATGATCCTTATCAGGTGTGAAGGACCCCGGGAGGTGATGATGCGAGTGGCCCTCATTGCTGACGGCCACTCGTGTTGTGCTGCGCTGAGTAAATACCTCGCTGGGATGTCTCGAGGAACTCCTCTGATGATAACACTGGCCCCCGAGGAGGAACCAGAGTGAGCAGGCGGCGGTGGTGCGGTGGCCGGTAGATGGCGGTGACGGAGCCGGCAACTCCGGGATTGGCACTGCCACTGCCTCTCCCGGGGAGCTGACCTGTCTTGACGGCAGTGGCCGCTCGACTGGCCGACTCTCTTGTTGCGGCGCGGCAGTGGCGCTCAGGGCGGCTCCGGCCAGAGCTACGGCGGTTGTGCTGAGTGTTTCAGAGTTTTGCGTTGAGGTGATGCTTTCGGGTTCAGGGGCCGATGTGGCTCCTTTGTCCGGCGAAGACGGCGATTCTTCTTCCTCCCCATGATCCCTTGAGGATGTGCGTGTACCGGCAGAGATCCTGTACATAAGAGCGACTGAGATGCGTGTACCACATTCGGCAGCGCTGATAGGAGGAGCAAGCTTAGGATTCGCTGGAGTCTGCAGTACGACCCACCTCCATATGCCTTTAACATTTGCGAAGATTATAACTCGCACTCTCTGACACACTAACCTATTCATGGCTGTAGCCGTCACTCCTAACTCGTTACCTCTTCTTATATAGCAAGGTTGACGTGACACGGATCTTTCTGAATGCTCTGGAAAACCCTTTGTGTTGCCACTTGATTGTTACTCAGGTGTTTGCTCGTGTGAGTGGTGTGGAGAAGCTTGACCTTGAGCGCCTTTATTAAGCACCGTGCCGGTGTGCTAAGCCATTCTGGCCCCAGCTGTCCTGAGTCGTCATCACAATATTTTAAATTATACTCCAATTATCTTCAGGCTCACTGTTCTTCAAAGCCATTATCTGTCTCTTGTGATGTATATAGTAAGAATCACTTAAAAATCTTAGAACATTCCTTCATGACAAGCATGTACCTATTAAATCATGGACCATTTACTACTCCCCAGGGAAAAAAATCCCTAAATTCTGAAATGATGCCTATCCTGGCATATTTCCCAACCAACCAATCATCCTATAATACTGTAAATATATCTATAGAATAGAACCATCAACCTATCAGTCAGAACAAGTGTTCAATAGAGATAAAGAAAAATTAAAGTAGTGTGTAAATTACATCATTTCTGATTTTGAGAGCCTCAAAAGTGGTGTTCTGTAAAGACATTTTGCCCTTCATTCAAGTAGTGAAAAAAGTTTCATTATATACTGCTCATGAACATGAAACATTAATGATACACTTTCACTCACAGCATGTTCTTTTTCTGATTACCTTTCCCGTTCGGAGGACTGACACCCCTAGGAATTGCAAGCTGGTGCTTGGGATCAGCTGCCAGTCAGGGAGCAGATGAAACTATGGATCTGGACAGAATGAAAATTGTGAAGGGGATGGTTAGCCCAACACCAGGTATGAGAGTGAGGAAGAGGATGGTATGACATGCAGGCAAAATGGATGCAGGGAAAGGTGGTAATGGAGCATAGGTGGAATGAGTGGTAGGGAACCCAGAGAAAACCCACCCAGATGCCGCTTCATCCATCAGGAATACCACATGCAGGTCCCTGGGATCAAACCCGGGCTGCCTTGGTGATGGGCAAATGGTTCACTCACAGCAACTTGTGGTTTTATTAGGACTTTAACATTCCTTCTACAAATTTAAAAATGTTCTGGAATCAGAGGGGCAGGAAGATAAAGGTAAAGATACATTTGATAATTTACAGCCATATTCAGAGCAATAGCAGGAAATTTTTGGAGTTTATGAATGTTATCTGTTTAACAGAGCCATGGGATTCTAATAATTTTGATGTGGAAATGACTATTGGAATAAACTTTCTGATGGAACAATAACTGCAATTATGTGTAATAAAACGTCATAGAAATGTCTCACTCATTTCCTGGTGCACATGAGAGAAACAAATGTTTAGCTTAGCCACATCATGTGTATATATGATATACATGATTATATATACATCATGTATATGAAACAATTCCTTGGAAGATTAGTCCATTAGCCTAGGTATAGGAACTTTGCATAGAGCATTCTTAATGGCAAAAAAGCCATAACATGATTTTCATCCTATCAGAGTAAATTTATCTCAATTCAAAGATAACATACAAAGGAAAAAAAATATTGGGGATGGCAGAAAACAGCACACTGTCAGACGTAGTTTTGCTATGCAGGTTATTCCTTAAGAATATTTTTGTTAGCAGATAACACTGAACAGGATGGTTGAATTTATTTGGCAATATATCAATAACTGCAATATAATGCTACATGTGCACAATAAGTGATGTTGCATGTTTTTGCATATATGCAAACTTCATTGAAGAAAGTTTAGGAGGACCAAAGTTCAAGAAGGGGAAAGGTGAAAGACAAATAAAACACCAGCAAATATTGAAAAATACAACTTTTTTCTTTCCATTTTTACTCGTAAACTTAAAAATTAGTATGAAACTTGGATTATAGCACAGATAAAGACAGGCTTTGAGAATCACTTTGTCCCATTAGAAAACATTTACAACATTTGGGTGTTATCTGTACAATAATGACATTTATATACATTTTCTCTAGCTCCAGTACTCTAATAAAACTAAGTACATTGTTGTGACTGAAAATACTGATAAAGGCAAAGAAAGTAAATATATTATATATCTTTTTTTTTTCTTTTTTTTTTTCAGGAGACTACATGTTGTTTGCATTTCCATGTTCCTTGTTTAAAAAATCTAGCACCTTTCTGAATAACAGTACAATACTATTGTGAGGCTCAGATAGTAACAATCTCCTCATTAATTGCTCGTGTCATCAAAGATATCAAACTGTGAAGTCACATGTGCTAGAGGAGGCAAATGAGACTTCCATTGCATTGTATCTTACACCAAAAACCGTTTCCAGATTAACTTACACCTATAATTGCAGCAATTATCTTCATCTTTAGTTTATTAGTTTACCTAATAGAATAGCACCATTGGCTATCTCTTCAAACGCCTCAAGTGTTTGTATTAATTTAGCTTTGTAATTAATTTCAAAAAGCAGCTGCTTAAAATATTAATAATCTTCTATTATACTGATAATAAGCTGTATATGATACTGATTAAAACTATCAAGCAATAGTCTGCTGTTGAATATAAAGCAAATAGAAGCCTTATTTACTTTAACAGAAATTTTCTCTCTGAGCTAAATAATTTAATACATGCTTTAAAGTGCACAACATACTCTGTACGAACAATCATAGAAAGGGCCATTCATATTAACGTAGTGACATAAAAGCTAGCATAAACTCAATGCAACAGCATTAGGTAATCTAAAGAGAGAATGAAACTGCATAATTAATATGACAGCCTGTGGTGAAACAGCTGAATTAAAATGGCAACATTTGATTAAACAGTAGTACACATGTCAAAAGAGATTATGTGCATACATCAAAATGAACAACAGAACTAACACATCACAGTTCACTTCTTTGAAAATACAAACGTATCTATTTTTTGAAACTTTTTAAGGAGATTAAAGATAATGGTGTATACAATATTTGGGGAAGAATTTGAGTAACTTAGGGACCTACATTAACAAATCATTTTCTAATCTAAGTGTAACTGTTTGATGCAGATATAAGTCATATGCGGCCCTCTAGTAGTTCCAAGAACTTGCTGAAGAAGTATTTCAGTGACATTTCAGAATTGAAAACTTTGCCTCTGGTTTTCCAAATGTAGATTTAGTTGCCAAGTGGTCAGTTCCTGTTACTTTGCTAATTGTTTTAAGAGCATAGGAATGTGATTTAAATCATAATTTTTATTCTAGAAATGACCAGCCATTGCTGATTGTTGGAATAAAAATCACAATTTGAATCATAGCCTTAAAACAATAAACAAAGCAACAGGAACTGATTGCTTGGGAGCATTTGGAAAAAACAAAGGCTAAAGTTCTCAATTTTGAAATACAGCAGAGTCCCACTAACCCAAACTAACTGGGACCAAACCCTGATTGGATTAGCAAAAATTTGGATTAGGTGGATTTTTGTCAAATACGATAACATATTGACCTTAAGCATTTATGTGTTAAGTATTAAAATGATTGAAAGTACGAAATTAATACAAAACAAATTTGGTACATATCTTTTCCTAGCCCTGTTAGGATTAGGTGGATCTTCGGATTAGCACGATTCTACTATGCCACCAAAAGATTTTTTCACGAAGTTACTGGAACCATTATAAGAAGGCTATAAATCATCTACGCCAACATCAACAATGATACAACAATCAATTTTATGTTTAAAATGGAGATGATTGATCTCTGAAAGATTATTTATAAGCATATATGATGTATAAAGATAACTAATTGACTCAAATTCTTTCCCAAATACCTACCTATATTGATTTTTAGACATTGCTGCCATTCTTTGCCTGTGATCTTGCACAGTGAGGTAATTAATTAGTGAACCATCCATTTTGCAAGGTGTTGGGTATATCTGAACTAAAAAGACATTCTGCTTGGTTGCTTTCTTATTAGTGACAAACTTAAAGCTTGAGATTTACAAACTTCTATATTTATAACAATCATTGTAAAGAGCCTTGTTCATTACATGATACTAAACTGTAATGTTTATGCTCAATTTTCTGTGTGAATGGCCCTTGCAATGTCAACGTGACACTACACAAGTATACTGTTATGCAGGTATCACAAAAATGCAAACTAATTCGTTAAACAAAACATTTGAGTAACTTCTGTAAAAAACATTTAAGATAAAAAAGAAATGCAATCACACACCTTCAACAGCTGTATTCCACAAATGGCATAACAGTATATTACAAAAGTGAAGAAACTTTGCTTTTTGCATTTTTATATCATAGTTTTGTAATTTTTTTTTTAAAAAAAAACATTAAACAAGCTTCAAGCAGTTATTGTAGTAATAATGGAAGAAAAGCTCTTGATATATTCTGACATACACAGAATTGGTAACATCCAATGCACTCTCTTTTAAGTACCATGCAATATTCACATGTTTCAAAATAATCTTTTTAATATAATGTTGAATGTGAAAGTAGCAAACTTAAACAAATATTATGCATTAGAAACTGATCCAGATACATCACATTTTTGTACTTACAAAGACATAAATACAAGAAATATGAGATATTTGTGTCTCAACTTCCAGTGCACAAAACCTTATTATTATACACTGGAGCTTACATTTCTCCATTGATACTTTACAAGGAAAATAATCCTTTAGAGCTTTTAAGAATTCATTACTAATGAACTTTTATCTGTGCAAATATAAGTTAGTAGAGGCTTTAAAAATGCATGTTTGCTGCTCATTAAGAAATGAAGGAAATATACTTGCAGAAATAAAATAGTTAAAAGCTTTCTTATATTGCATGAAAAATTTCCATTTTTTGCACACTGCATATACTTAAAAGCAAAACGAAGTAAAATCCGTTTTTAGAAAACAAAGAAAAAATCAAAAGACCTACAAATGCAACTTTAAGGCAGATAAGTTAACAGCCACATTCAATAAAGAATGGTCATATAAAGTGAGAATATAAATTTGAATATATTTTGTAACTTTATAAATTTGACGTTTCATAAATGTCTGCATTTGTTTGATGCATACTGTTATACAACATATGCTCCATAATTTGGAGTATTTGTAATCTCAGGTATGCATGTCAAAACACACATGTTTCTGAAAATCAACTCAATTTTGTGTTTTTGAGCCATACTCTTAATCCTACATATAGTGAATTTTTATTAAAAATAAGTTAATATGTTATGCCTTTCTCACATAGGAGGGAAACAAGAATATAGGTGATCTAATGCACAAAGTATCAACGTCAAAGAGGCAGGGTCACATGTCCATATTGCTGCAACCAACGAGTCCTGGAATAAGCAAAACACGAGGAAATATAGACAAATCAAAGAAATATAAATCTCTTTTCCGATTACAGGAGAAAAATTAAATCTACACAAAAATAATTTTAATTTAAATTGAAATAAATCTGGTTTCTTTTCTGTTTTTATGGCATTGGAAAGGAGCATGAATACCCCAGTTTGACAGGAAAGAATGTCTGTTCATTTGGTATATCATAGGTCTAATGTACAGAGTTTTAAAGCAAAATAACAAATGATTGAGTATTTTCAATGATAGAAATAGATGCAAACCTTAAAAGTTTTGACCTAAATAACTCAATTATTTTTGTTAAAGTCATTCTTTATATACTATTAGTTCCAAAAGCAAAAGTAAATAATAAATTTATTTTTTCAAGAGTTTTATAGATCCATCTATTGCCATTTCATATATCCGTAAATTGTATATCTTAACATTATATATATATATATATATATATATATATATATATATATATATATATATATATATATATATATATTTCTTTTTATGTAGTACAGTAGAGTCCCACAAATCTGAACTACTTGGGACCGAACCTTGTTTGGATTAACAATAATTTGGATTAGTACAGTGTGCTGTAATTTATTTTACAACTACATTCTGAGGCTGGAAAACCAATTACGATAATGTTTAATAAGCATTGTTGGTGTCTACACAGCATGTTGCATCAAAAGAAGATCACTAACTTCACTTCTTAAATGTCGATTTGCTTTTCCAATTTGTTTTCTTGTTAATGTAAAACAATTGCATTCAAACTTTATTATGCACATTGTTAGTATCTAGGCCTTCTGTTTTTTAATTTTTGTGTATGAGATAGCCAACAGATTCACTGTTTACTCTTGTAGCATTTATTTCATATTTTTCTGAACTAATAAATTTACGTTTTTGCTTGGAAAAACTAGTTTAATCTAAATGTTTACTTTTTGCTGTTTTAACACTCAAAACAAATTTGTAGATCTCTTCCTAGCCCTGTTCGGATTAGACAGATTTTTGGATTAGCGGGACTCTACTGTACCTATTTCAATAAAAATCAAAATAAGTCTTTTCCTAAAACTGAAGTTGAACTAATTTTGAATTTTAACTTACTAGGTAAGTGCATAGAAAATTTAATATATCAAATTCTATTCAGGATGGAATCAACCAAACAGGTTCCATTCACCACATTTCTGTGCAAGAACATGTTTTCACAGACTCTTGGCTACAGATTTGGAAAAGTATATTTATGAGAAACTGTACTCTAAACTTCTTTTATCTTTTCTGACCTGATGTTTAACTTCAGTAACATACTTAAGGTAAATGCTAAGAGAATGCACCTCCTCTGTATAAAAGCTCATGAAAGGAGAGGAGGAAAAAGTATATATTTTAAAACACACTCATATCATATGACTTCAATGATTTTGATATGGATGCCCACTGTTCAAGTTCTGTGTAGCTATA
The DNA here is from genome assembly GCA_030765045.1 of Tenodera sinensis. Classification (NCBI taxonomy): domain Eukaryota; kingdom Metazoa; phylum Arthropoda; class Insecta; order Mantodea; family Mantidae; genus Tenodera; species Tenodera sinensis. The sequence goes on from CM060970.1 coordinate 40,227,192, forward strand.
TATGATCTCTTTTTTACTTTTTCCTCTAAACATTCTGATTGCTATCTTCTTTCTTGAAAGTGTTGAAAACTGTGTTGTAATAAGTTAAATTCAAAGTAAGTTGATTAATAATACTGAACACTTACTTTAGAATTTTCCAGAACATGTTTCGGAGGCCCATTTTCTTCCATTATCATTATCAACATTGATGTCTGGTTGATAATGGAGGAAAATGGGTCTCCGAAAAACGTTGCTCCAGTTAATTCTAAAGTAAATGCTGTTTAGTGTTATTAATCAACTTAATTTTGACTGCTCTTTGCTTTATAATAAATATTCTATGAATTATTATTTATTTATGCCAACAAACTTACTGTTGGTGTTTTTAAACACACAAGCCGTGTGTGGGAAATGTTTGAGAGCTAGAACCGGAACTGAAAAAACTCAGTACCACAGCTGAGATTAGAACCAGACTCTCCGCTTACCAAGTGGGTGCTCTAACCATTAAGCTACTGTGACAACCTGCCAGAATGACAATACGAACTGGTTGGAGAATTTAATGTCATTCTCACAGGTTGTCACAGTAGTTTAATGGTTAGAACACCTGCCTGGTAAGAGGACGGTCTGTGGTTCAAATCGCAACTGTGGCACTGAGGCATTGAGTTTTTCAGTTCTGGTTCTACCTCTCATTCTATGAATATTATTTGCTATTGAACAATGCACTAATGTATCATACAAACTATCCAATGTCCTTTTTACATGAATCAAGCCTGTTTAATTTGATTTACCTTTGCTGAAATGTTACAACAGGGAGAATTGAACATAAAATATTGAACAAATGATTATCTAGCACTGAGAGAACAGTGGAATGCAAAAGTATGTGGATTGCCTATTGGGAAAGGTGTGCTTTTAAAAACATTCTGTATAGTCAAGGATACAAATCCTCCAATTTATGTGCAAAATATTACGCAGTATATGGCAAACAAATGCAGCATTTAACATTAAGAAAATTCAAATTTTAAAATTACATGCCATATTTCATACTTTTTGTTGACATTCATAGCTCAAATAAAAATACTTAAGTTCTCTTGTTAAATGTTAACACGTACGGTATTGATTATCTTAAAAAAAATGGAAAATTAATCTTTACATTTTTGGGACAATGGTATATTAACTTCAACAATATTTTTTTTTCTCGCTTGCCAGTGTGCAGAAAACACTGTTGGCACTAGATTTTTCTTTCATTAGCTTCACCATTTACCTTCAGATTTACATATATTATATATATACTTCCAACAGCATCAACAATGCAAACACTGCAGTTTTGTTTTCAGTGGTCCCAACTGCAGTACTTCATACTACACATTAATCTACAACATAAACACATATGTCACAAGTCAGAACTTAAATGCAAAACCATTTTTGTACTGAGTAGCAACAAACTCATTTTTTTTCAAAACTTATTTTGATTCTCAGCTTTAGGCTGAAGGCTTCTATGCAACCACCATTTTCTTAACCACTGTCATTTTTAAAATGATTGTTGCAAAGAAAAGGAAACAAACATATCAAAGATTATTTCCATTCAAACCAAATGCTGAGATCACATGAATGGTTTTAAGATGCTACTCGATATTCTTTCATTTCATTATTTTAAAAAATGTGAAAAATTAACATTATGAATGATACCGGTAACATTAACCCACTTTGTTTTAAGCTACAAAAATATTAGGTTAGATTACTGGAGTCTTGTGTATACTTACAGATACGAAAGACTTTTGTTTTGTTCATTCGTTCATTTCCCAAATTTATTTTCCTTTGAGATTGTCTCACTTGATGAACTGTGTGCACTTGCCTCCAACACGCATCTAAATGTCAATACTGCCAGAAATTTTCACCCCGTGAGGTCACGATATCCGTACCACGTCATGAAAACGCAACCATGACTGACCAACACAAAGGAATAATAAACCATTCAAGCAGTGTTCGTAAACGTTAACTCTGTTACATATATAACTCTGCACTGGCTTTAGGAACAATTTTAGAAGTTTCTCATTTCTGTCCTTCTCACATTCACTCAAAGTTTAGCGACTAAACACTCTGCCTTTCTGGGAAGCCAGCACCAGTAACTTTTTAAAATAAATGCAACACCTAATATATATAAATATTACAACAGCACAGTGTAAACTTACACAAATACAGAGGTTCAAGGTTGTCTTTTTAACAATACTTATACTAATATAATATTTATACCATACCATAGCACTTCTGAACCATGTTTTTCTGTAATCTTCAGAATAATTTATGTATATGGAGAATGCTGTTTTATAAAAATAGCTCAATAATGTTAAACTTATTTTCTTACCTGCTTTGATTTTATAAAAATCACAATTCCATGACACTCGTACTATAACAACGTAACCATTCAGGAGATTCTCTGAATAAGAAAGGATATTCAATTGTTCCAGTAATTTTGTTGCTGCATTTCGAAGCACCTTCAGCATTTGATTATATCCCAGATTTCACAGAGATTCTCCCAACAAAGCTTAAATTTGCATTTGGCCTTTATGAAAAAAGCATTTATCCAACATGGAAAAAAACGTGGATAGTTGTTCCATACTACAGTAATATAAGAAACATGGAAATTTGTGCTGTCTTACAGTTCCAATAATATTTTTTGTACATAACACAAAACAGTATTACACTTGAATATCACAATGAAGAAATCCATGGCTTGTTGTGGACGAGAAGTGAGGACAAACCTTGCCTAACCTTTCATGGCTGTTGAATGTTGGGAAAAGCTTGCCCTATCTGCATTATATGCGAGATCAGAGGTAGCCACTTTTAGTCTCCATTAGCTAAATCCATTGTAGCTGTTCCTGCTACCACATTAGATGGGCCAGACGAATGTGTTGTGAAGGAAGGAAAGAAAAAGTCTGCCCCGTTTGGACGTGGCAGCTTTCGCATGATCTTTCCTGACGTAATTAGGCGACCAAAGCCTTCCTGATGTGCAAAAGCATAACCTGAACGAATCGAGCGCCGGGTACGCCTTGCGGACGGTGTGCGCAGAACATCCTGCGACTGACGGGACCTGAAACATATATTATTACATCCTCTGTTGAATCTGAAATCTTTCATGAGCTGCCATTTTGTGAGAAATGAAATTTTGTTTAAAATTAAAATATTGCACTTTCCTCTTCAGTGCTGTCTTTTGCAAACTGACTATTTTTCTAGAAAAGAGCATTTGTATCCATTTCAATACCTTTGATATCTTACATTTTTAAGGTTCTTTTCATTTAAATTACCCTTAATTATGTACTAATTTTAATTGAATCAATTGGAGAAACGAACCGAGTAATTTTTTTTTTCACTTTTGCATTTTTTCACACATATGCTGTAATTTGACATAAGTACACTGGCCTGTGCTGAAAGAAACTATGTCTAATGACTCCTAGGGAGAAAATCAACTTTGTGTCTTCATTAGGAGGAAAAAAAAAATTATGTCAGCAATTTAATTTGTTTCTCCTCAGTAAAGTTGGTATGAACTGTAAGTGAAATGCTCCTTTTGTACCAATAAGATGCTTCGACAATGTCTGGCATATTACATCTTTATCGCCATTTTTGTTCCTCAATAGTTGTTGAGAAAGCTGTTAAGTTTGACGTTTGTTGTAGTTAAAGGACTTGTCATATTCCAAGGGATAAATAAGGTGAAAAGAACTACACCACCAAAATTACAGAAAATGTGTTGAATGCAGTACATGATCAATTCATTTCGCCTTAGGAAAGCCTAATATGCTAGCAAATTCTCTCTGGAAATGTGTTTTACAACCGCAAGATGCTATCACATAAGACCATAACCACGATAGAAATGCCACAACACAAGTCAGTCGAACATGTTCTGATGATGGGAACAACTGTTTCCCAAAACTTGTTTTGTAAATAATGCATAATGATGCCAGTGTTGCTAATTCCGATTCAACATTAAGAAAACTAAAAAACACATTACTGACAGTTTCTAGGTTTTTTTCATATAAAATGACTATGCAAGATCTTTTTTTGGCAGAAATATCCAGAGTTAGATGTCAAGTATCAGTGTTATAGGTAATACTTCGAAAATACTATAATTTTGGCTAGAGTTACCAGAAGTTCGGAAATTGCTGAATATATCCTATATTTTAACCATTTGTCCGGCATCTGGGGGGAATTTTTGAAAAGTCTCTAATGTCCTACATTTTCAGAAACAAGCAGTCATTATTGGGAACCGGGAAAATAGAAATGAATAACTGGTTATTAGCCACAACTGCAACTTGTTATGGCAACGTTGCTACACTAAGTCAAAGACCATACTCATACATTAGTAATATTGAACGAGAGATTGGCAGCATTTGCCCTCCCAGGCAAAAGATTGGTGTTCTACAGAGGCAAAGAGATGCTTTACTCTTGCTCTTCTATTTGCATTTTGGTCATCAAAGAATAAGGAATTGGAAAGTAAAGTCTGTCTTCTAAGAAACAAAACTTCATAAAATTCTGCCAGTATTTCACATATTAAAAGGTTTCTTTGCTCTGCCCATGCAGTCAGTATACTGTGTTAGTGCTGCAGTGGCAACACTTGCATTTTACGTTGTTTATCACCACACATCATACAAATCCATGGAAACAATATCATCACATGTTCGAGACACTTTAGTAGATTAGGAATAGAAAACAAATATGTAGCATTTGGAGCTGACAATACAAACACAAATTTTGGTGGCATAATTCGACCAGAGAGTAAAAATGTATTCACCAAACTAAAGTAATATATTAATTGTGCAAGATTAGTTCTTCAGAGAAGTATGATTGACTGGTTATGATCACATTTAACATTGTTAGATTCACAAATTATATTTTAAGGAAATATAAGTGTATATGCTGGCAGACATTATAACTTTATTTTTGCACTGATTGATAATTTGGAACATTTATGTCAAATGTCCTACATTTTTTACCATTGTGTTCTATATTTTCATACAATAATGTGGTAACCCTAGTTTTGGTTAGCCAGAAATTAATATTTTCAGCAAATATGAGGAACTGGAAGCCACAGTCAAAAGCCTTCATATCATTGACAGTAGCAAGAGGGCAGCACAAATTATCTTGAAGTGCATAAACATAGAAGTAAGAGACTTTATACTGCTTTAAGCAAGTGGAACAGAAAAAAGGTACTTTATACAGAATTTTGATTTTACAAAACACTCTGTGCAGAAAACATTTTACCTTAGATACCTATGGGCAGGGCCGTATTTACGTAAGGGCAAACCGGGCAACTGCCCAGGACGGCACATTTTAGGGGGCGGCAAAATTACTGGAAAGCTGCACCAAAATAGAGCATAGACATAAAAAATCAAGTTCCTTTTGATTCTGGATAAATTGAAGAACTGGGCAACAGAGTTTCTTCCTACAAGGAATACAGTGAACCATTTATGTTTTTGACAAATCTGAAGATGCTTAGTCCACTTGAAATTTAGGAAGCATCATCCAGACTTCAGAAAGTCTACAGTTCGGATCTTGAAGATTCAGCATTTGTACCTGAATGCTTACACTTCAGAAGCTACATAGAAAAGAATGAAAATGCATCGCACTCTCTTACACAGCTGTGCAAGATGTTAAAAGGTAACTGTCTAGAGAGTGTTTACCCAAACTTAAACATAGCTCTGCAAATATACTTGAGCACCCCTGCTTCCAACTGCTCAACTGAGAAATCGTTTTCTGCTCTAAGACGCATAAATAATTATTTAAGAACATCACAAGTGAAGGATCGTCTTAGTTATTGTGGTGTTTTTGCAATTGAATCTGACTTACCAGTGAAAATGGACTATAGCGAACTCATAAACTTGCTTGCAAATGACAGGGCAAGGAGGAGGCCTCTTGTTATTTAAACAGTATATGTTTTGACATCTAATAGGGGCTGATCCCTCTTTAGTGTAAGTTCTTTCTATTAAGATGTTCCTACTTAAATTTTAATAACCTCACTTATGGTGTTTGCCACTCATACTTAAGTATCCAAACTAGTGAAACCATTCTCTATGTTGTATTGCAAGTTGGGGGGGGGGGGGTAGCAAATTTTTTTTTTGCTCAGGGGCGTCAGACGTCCTAAATTCGGGCCTGCCTATGGGTAAGTAGTTTTCACATTTATAACATCAAATCCGGGCATTGTGTTGCATATCTGCATCAAAGTGAGCAAAAGGGACAAATGAGTTAGGTTCCTTATCTCAATAACTCTAGGCTTCTATGTCACAAAATATTACAGGACTTACCCTTTTCTCATTTGATCACATTGTGTACTAAGTTATGATTGGGGGGCTGAAAATCATTGAGTCACTTTTGGAAGGAAAAGAGAAAAATAAAAACAAATTACAATTGTGGATAAAGAGTTTAAATTGTATTTTCACCTTGAAAACTAAATATAATGCCATTGCTTTATAGTAAAATATGTCCACAATTTGTATTTTTTTCATTTTCATGCATCCATGCTTTTACCTTGTCCTGAAAAGTTTCGAAAAGCGACTTACAGCTCCGACCAATTGAATTCTAAGTTTTTAAGAGCATCTATTGAACTACCTTCAGTTTTTAATGTATACAACTGAATAATTTTTCTTCATAATCTTTCATCTTAAATTTCCACTCTGCAACTTGAGCAGTTCATGAGCTGTTTCAAAGCTACACTAACTGCTGCTTCTTGGTAGCAAACGTTATCAGTAAGTGAACAGAGTACTGTACTTGTAGTGTTCCACTAATAACTTGCATACCTGAGCTGAGCCAACCTTTGTTTTAGCCGGACTCGGTCCGACAAGGTAGGATGAACATCAACAAAATAGAACCTCCAAGCTAGCACCGGTAACATCAATATTATCACTGTGATCACTGTGGTGAACCAGAATGTTGCTTCATTCATGGCCTGCAAGAGAAAAAACACATTTGTAAGGTATTACATTTATCAATTAGCATGATGTGCTTTATCAGATCACCAAAACACATGCAACTATTTCTCTTTGAAGTTTTTTCATGTTGTTGTTAGCTAATGCTGGATTTCTGACAATGAAGTCATTAATCCTCTTGCTCTCCAATATTTTTCAATAAATATTGAAGAGACTTAGCAATAAATGTAACCGCTTTTTCGAGAGCACCATATTTTCATGTTTTGGCGGTCACATCGCTCTCTCACAAGCCCCAGAATGTCTGGAGGACCACACCTATCGTTGGTTTACGGGTCTCACTGACCTGACCGGGAGAGTTATCAAAATAAATTCACCGACCATATCCTCTGATTACCAATCAGAGAACGTATTACATGCCATGACAGGTCAGCATGTTAGGGGTTAAGGTTTTATAGAGAAATCAGAGAAATGGAGAGGTTGGAAAAATAAAGACTCCCTAGCCCTCAGGAACCCTAATAGCATCAGGGTCGGAAGAGAACAAGAGATGACCAAGGTAAGGTCAGATAGAAAAGTTACAGTGAGGAGCAAAACACCAGTAAGTGGAAGTAATGTTCTGCTCAGCTTGGGTAAATTATTAATAATATTAATTAACCCATCTGTAGTTTTTTCATGTGTGCAGTAGTTAAAACTAAAATATTAACTTCTAAAAGTAAATTGGAAAAAAATGGCATCAGTATCTTAGTTACTACTTTCGGTAATGTTACAGAATATGACCTCCTTGATGCACAATAATGCTAAGCCATGCTAACTTGGCATTAAGAAATACACTACTGGACAAAGAGGTTGGCAACCATGAATCATAGACGAACACAAATAATGGAGCAGAAGCATGACTAAATAGTAGATTAATGTAAATAAAAGAGGCATAACATTAACAGAAAGTGTAATGAAGTGAAGATTCCTTTTACCTCATTCCTGTTAGCTATTCATTATTAATGGAAATTTGCATTTAAAATAACGTTGAAATCACCAGTAATTTGCAACAATTATTTCCAGTAAAATCCGATGTTTAAAGCATTCCATTTGTGAATCACCTACCACATGTAACTCTATTTATTTCATAAACGTACATTATTAAAAGTATTCCCATTTCAGATTATCTAGTACTGCACAACTGCATGAGCTTATGATTTAATAGTTATTTCAGGTTGACCAGTTTATGCCTCTGAAACGCAACTTTGTATTTCTTTTATAAATGTATATTTACAAAATATATTCCTGTTTAAGGTTATCTACGTACTGCACAAATGCATGAGCTTATAATATATCATGTTATATGGCTTATGCCTCTGAAACACAACTTTGTATTTCTTTCATAAACGTGTCTTTACAAAATATATTCCCATCTCAGGTTATCTCCCTACTGCACAACTACATGGGCTTATGATTTCATGTTATTTTAGATTATGTGAGTCATGAATTAATTTGTTTCATCATAATATGAAGGAATTCTATTTTGTAATTGTGGTGCTCAATTGTGTTTGGGAGATTTTTTGGGTTGAATTGAGGAATATATGTGTAAGTAAAATGCCACTATGAAATGAAAATTATTACGTGGTGTGAATCTACTACCACACTAACAGTAAATACAATTTCCAGCCTTCTTCATGTCTACATCACCAATGTACACACAAGTCTTATCTCATAGCCACGTGCACATGCATTGCCAACTATATAATTGTCGTGCAAATTATGTGCTACTGCTGCTGGCTACTTTCATTTCTCATGCATTAGCACCCTGTGTTACGCAGTCTCTCAGCCCGTATTCAGCAACATTACCCTATTTTCTTAGAATTAGCCACTATTTGAAACAGTTATGCATATGAGAAACTAAACAGGTAACAGTGTTTCAGTTTCCAATTTTCTTCTCTAAGAAATAAATTGAAATGTTTGCCTTAGTTAAAAGTACTCAGCTCAGTACTTCAAAACTGATTACAATTAAAAAAATAGGTGCAGTGCATATCTGTAACAGATTATACTAGGTAAGTGTGGAAAATTTTGGATAGAAGGACTTCCAGTTTGAAAGGAAAAGGTATATAAGTTTATCAATATGCAGTTTTTAAAATACAGTATTAGGGGCATAACCACAGATATTTATATTGATAATTTAGGGCAATATAATGAACAACATTATTTCATTTGCAGACTATTAACTTTGGTTATTAAGAGTAATAAGTTTTCAGGTTGGTTAGTACCTGCAAATACACATGGCACACACGAGCCATACATGTTTATTCTGCCCAAGAGTATGTGACAGGTTGTTAGTGGTGAAGCAACGTAGGCAATTCTCGAGATAACGAATGTGGTCACTCCCATGAAAATACCATATATTTTGTTAGATAAGATGATATCGAATTATAAAAAATAGCTCCCAAAATCTGGGGTTGTCATATAGGACAGATATGAAAAATTTAGATTGAAACTTATATAAATAAAAGCCATTATAAAATAAAACAAATCATTCACTAATGTGTTATCCTTGCATTCATCGTCTAAGTATATCCTAACTTTCATTATTAAAAAGGTTGGCATATGGGTCCCATACTGTACCCCTCTGTCATCAGTATACCATAACAAATTGTCCTCGGTGCCAGCCATAGCATTAGAAATCCCACACTTGTTAAAGGATTTGAACACTGTTTCCACTTTCACTTTTTCCCATGATTTGACCATGGAATCATAAGGCACATCAATTGACGCAGCCCTCATTGCTCTACTTTCACACACCGCTTTTCGCCCCTCCTCATCCAGTTATTCCATTGTTCACACAAGTGATCTTTTAATAGTATATTCAAAGAGACGTCTAAAGGCTGTAGCATTGAAGTTAAACTACTCAGTATAACAGCAATCTTAATCTTGTTTCATGCTAAGTGATTTTTAGTGTTCTCGTTGTGATATCAACAAACTGTGTTCATTTCATAGAGCAACTGGCAAACATTTTTCATCCATTCACAACTTTCATGGAAATGTACAAAAATTTCTGGTGGGAATTTTATTTTGCGAGTACCTTTCCTCTTGAAAATGACCATGGATTTCAACTTTGTTTCATCTACTATGCATCTTAACAGCTGTAAACCTGATCTTTTCATGGCCTGTACTTGTAACTTGAATAGTTTTAATGCCCTTGTTTCCACAGTTTTGTTGGTGAGGTTTGTGTACCTACTGGGCCCGTCTCAGTAAGTCAAAAGACAAAAGACAAAAGTCTTGTAGTCCACTGGGACTACACATAGGCATTAGGTATACACAAACCACACTTTTTAGCAGCCACCTCCTCTCTCACCTAAGTTTTTCCCGGCCATAGAAGATGCCTAGGCGTCATTCTACGGCCAAATCACCTAAACCCCCCGATCCCAAAACCAACCGCCGATGCGTCCTGACAAAAACCAAGAACACACCGCCGCTTACCCAACCTGCCCCCTCTACATCAAATAGCGAAATGGAAATGGTAGTCTACGAAGAAATGCACGACACACATACACAACAATCACCTACACCGACAACCCAAACACACATATCACGGACACCTTCACCTACACCAATACCAACAACAAGCAAGTCACACAAACACACAAGACGACATCGCACACACTCAGTCAGCTCCAGCAGCTCATCCTCTCAGGCACCCGACATTGCAGACCACGACACAGACACAAGTCTAGAATCTACTACACAACTTGGAAACCGACTAGGCACACTACTTGACCACACGACCACACACACACAACGCACAACAACATACATACCACCCACACCTCACGGATATTTCACCCTATATATCATAAACAGCAACCCAGAAAAGCAAAACACGTGGCTCGTAAGAAGCTTAATGACTAAGACTCAACAAAACACAGACTCACTTTACAGAGCACAGCGACTGCCACGAAATACATTTGCACTGACCTTCAAGAACCAGCACAGGCAGTAACATTTTCACAGGCCATCACCATCCACAACTTTGGGAAGTATGCATACTATGCAAACTCCCCACCACAGAACAAACCTACACCCAACCCTGACGCTGAACCAAGACCACGAAAAACCCTGATTGCAGTGATCAAAGGCATCCCCTATGACATCACTGATGACGAAATACTACACAGCATACGAGACACATATCCAGAAATAACCTGCGTATCAAGAATAATAAGCCAGAACCGACAGACACAACTAGTACGCATATTTAGCACCTGCATCACGACAATAAACACCATACTTAAAGAAGGTGCCGTCGTTGAAAAGCAAATTTTCAGGGCGGAGCCTTCAAAACACACAGACAGACACGTCCCATGCAGACAATGCCAGAAATACGGACACCATGAAGAAAACTGCACGCAACAACCAGTATGTTTCCACTGCGGACACGAGACGGTGCAACCACCCCAACAAACACAACACCCCCTACTGCTCCACCTGCCGCCAGAATGGGCACTACACCGGGCAAGTAAAATGCCCAATGTACCCCAGACAACCCCCGACACAACCAGAACATACCGCCAAGACCTACATCTTCCCCCATAACATCCCCACGCCACCAAAACCACAACACGTGACTGCCTGGCCTGAGACAAATTTCCCCAAGATTCCAGAAACAAAGAAGGAAATGACAAGACAGGAGACAATAAGCACATTCCAAAACGTCATCACGCAATCCGAGCAACAGATTAAGTCCCTACAGGATCAGCTCACAAACATAAAACAAAACATCACCAAATACATCCGCAACATCACAAACACGACAATCACACAAATACTCAGCACACCCATATACGACATTACACCACCCGCCCACAGAGCAAGATTTTTACACAACCTGACACAGACAGCACAAAAAAACGCTTAAAAAAGCAGTAAACACGACCAGAGTTGGCAACCAGCTGGCTATATTCATACATGAGAACACATAACAAAGACACACACAAACAATGACAGCACACCAATCACCATAAAAAACACAAACACACAATAAACACAAACACACTGACACACACATAACATAACACATAAAACATACAACACAGTCAAAAACTACTCATATGAGCTGTTGCAACAACAACACACACATAACTCCACAATAATTCAAAACCACCATCTTCTCCGAGGGTAGAAGCCACCACCACACACCTAGGGATGAACACACACACACCAACACACACAACCACACCACAAACACACAACATCACAATACATGCACACACACGATAGATCTCTCCGCCACGTAACAAGATAAAAATTCAAAAAACGTGGCTGAAGAGGGACTGTCCCTATAACAGCCAGGGCATGTTGAAAAACATACCCAAATAACTTTTTCATTTCATTTTCTTTTCATAGAGCACTTGTTTGCCACTGGCAAACATTTTCCATCCATCCATCCATCCATCCACAACTTTTCATGGAAATGTACGAAAATTTCTGGTGGGAATTTTATTTTGCGAGTACCTTTCCTCTTGAAAATGACCATGGGTTTCAACTTTGTTTCATCTTCTATGCATCTTAACAGCTGTAAACCTGATCTTTTCATGGCCTGTACTTGTAACTTGAATAGTTTTAATGCCCTTGTTTCCACAGTTTTGTTGTTTATTATCTTGAAGTTCATCTGTTTCATCCATATTTCCAATATGAAATAATGGAAAGTTATATTTTTGCCTCATACCAACAATAAACATAAAACTCATGACTTCATGATCAAGATCTTGTGGGAATTTTTGTGTCATTTTTATTTTCTATTGTATCACCAGAATTTTTCTGTTCCTGAACTGATTGCATCAACCTACCGTTACTTTAAATTCTTTGCCTTGTCTCTGCTCACTTCAATGAATAAGCCCTAATCATATTTCTTGTAACATAACAATTCTGCCTCTGTTATTGAACCTATTCTGCAACATTATTTTCTAAATCTAGCCAGCAAGCTATTCCTCTCCGCATAGAACATTTTTTCTTTGGCACTTTTTTTAATAGCATCTTCATTCTTTCTCCAAGCTTTTACCATTTTTTCTGTTATATCTTAAACCCTTGTCACAACAAGTTGTTGATTCTTTAGCCTGCTTTATGACTTTTAACTTGAAGCTTGCTTCATATTCCCTTCTTTTATGCTGTTCATGATTCGCACTTGCTTCTACAGGCAAAAAATAACAATGCTGAAGGAGGCTTTTCCTTATGCATGCAACCATAATTATTTGTGACGCTTTTGTGATTGTTCAACACTGCAAGGCAGTGCGGCCAGATGCAAATAAATAAAATCAGTGCATTCAAAAAATTATGAATAGGACATAATTCTGGATATGCTATACAGTATTATTATCCAAGTGATTATCACTGATTAGAGAAACTAAATTCACAGACTGTTAATAGTTTGGAGGTCGTCTTATAGGACAGATGCATGTTAAAACTAGAGAACTTTCAGAAAATTTATGTCTAATTTTATCTGCCTAAATATACAATAGTAACAAATGTAAGAATCACTAACAGTGCTTATGTACCCAAATTTTCATTATTTGTGTTATCTGCAACTCACACTTTCATAGAGGAAGAAATGAGAAAGGAGGCTTAAATACATTTAGTTGAGGATTAAATGTTTATCCTTGCATTTCTAACACATTCACTGTTTATTTTACTGTGTAACTGAGTGTGAATACTTCTTGTAAAGCTAATGACTCCAGATTACCTGGGTCAGCAAGTCAGATATTGAAGGGTGAACACTTGAGAGCAAAGCAGATAGTCTATACTGACATGTATTGTTCATTTTGTGGCTGAGCTACGATTGTGCAGAAAATAACAGATAATAAATTATGTGATTCACTTGTGGAAAAACTGTTAGACAAAAGAAAAATCAACAAACACATGAAGAAGATATATATTAAGGTATCAATTACAAAAGTATATATACAGTAGAACCCTGCTAATCTGAATTAATTGGAGGTGTAGTCTGTTCGGATTTAGAAATCTTCAGATTATCCAAAAAATGAAAAAATGTACATAAATTAGCAATTACAAGGTAACATAGTGTAGCAATGTGAGGAAGTGACAATGTGATTACCATGCACAACATAACGAATATGTATTCAACACAACAATGTATTCTTTTGACCTGTGGACACAGCTGATTGATCGGATGTGATAGTGGTGGTATGTACATAGGTAGTTCAGTTTGTTTCACTATTGTTAGCAGCCATTCTACATTAATTTATGTTTTTTGCTCATAAATTAATAAAAGACTGGTGGTTATTTGTTATACCACACACTATGATGTTAACCAAGCGAAAACATTCCTGTACACTACAAATAAGATTTTGTATTATTTTTTTAAATTATGATTTTTTTGTATCTTCCTTTCATAGAAGTTTGAAAACAGTGTTGTTGTAATTGTCCGGTTGATAATGGAGGAAAGTTAACCTTCGAAACGCATTCTGGAAAATTATGTTGTAAGTGTTGTTCAGTGTTATTAATTGACTCACCTTTTAAATTAAATTATGGATTTTGTGTTTGGATTCACAGGGTTCGGATTAGTGGGGTTCTACAGTACTTATACCCCCAACATCTTGTATAATCTAAATTTGAATTTGGCTTGAGAAGTAGATGCATCAATTTGATATTACAAATTTCCAAAGCATTTCTGTTTCAGTATCATAGATTTGCTAACAATTTTCCTTTGACTTGAATTTGCGGCATGTTTTGCTTTGGTCAGTTACAAACAAATGCTGTCCTAATGCACGATGTTGACTTATCACTTTCCTTTTGATAAGGCCATCAATATCCATTCCTGTTTTTGTTACCAGGCTATAGTGAAACACTTTTATTTGCCGTTTTCCTTTCCATTCTCACTTTTATTCTGATTTCTGTTCTTGGGTTATGTAGACTAGCCTTTCAACTTGAAAATCTTGTATATTTTCATTGTTGATGTATTTTGTTACTATACAATCATCATTACTTTATATATTAATAATGGTTGATGAAACCAACTTGCTGTAAAATGATCTACAGATATTTTATATTACCGTTTCTTCTTCCTCTTGTTCATCTAATGTTCTTTAACCTGGTATGCCATATTGGATGATGAATGAATGGGTGAAATGCTCAAGAGTCCATATTCTCTTAACTTAATAATTGACTATGCAACTTTCCAGCTTGCATGGCGGTTCATTCTATGAAGTAGAACTTGAAAATTGCTAACCATTTATGTTGCATCTTAGAAGAGTACTTTTATGTTTTCAAAAAATAAAAAAGTTTAAGCAGGGCGGTGAGAGGAAGAGTTCAGATGTTTGAAAACAAAAGATAACAAATTAATTAGGATCACATTTGCAACTAACATGTACAAAGAATCACTCCAATTTTATACATATAAAATAAACCTAAAGTTACAGTACCTTAGTGAGAGAACCAACATAGCTCCCACCGATTATGTAGTTATAGAAGTAATCCAGCACAAAGTACCACAATAAGGAACCCCATACCATTATATGGTTGAATACAGTCCAATATGATGTATCCAGAGCAATCTGTAAGCAAAGGGATATATCAAATGCAAATGTATGTATGTATGTCACAGTTCATACTGAGTTTGCTGGACTGGTTGAGAAAATATTCAGTACAAAGAAAGGGTCAATGCAAAATGACAGCAACTACAGCAAGAATATACTCTGCACATTGAAATACAATTTATATGAGTTACTTTTTGAATTGACAAAAAAAGGACAAACTCTAAAAGGTTATAAACTCTATCTTAATACTAAATCAGGCAGTGTCAAGAAAATCAGACTCCTAAGTCTAGGGCTGTTTAGTCACACAAAAGTCTAAAGATGACATATGTAAGTTAGTTTACTAACATTACATCACTTACATTTATGTAATACAGCACATGTTTCCAGAGCTATTGCTCCCATCAGCAACCTGATGCAGACTGCTGGAGCATGGTGTGCTTATGTTGGTGATCAGATTGATGATGGGAGACACAGCTCCAGAAACATGTTCCATTTTACATAAATCTAAGTGATGTAATCTCAGCAAACAGATTCACATATCAAACTACATTGTCTGAAGATTTGCATACAGTGATGTGTAAACAATTTCTAGATAGTAAGTGTGAGTCGGTTTATCTCACATCACTTACTTTTGCAGTAAAAATTATGTGCCCAGGAAGTTTAATAGGATGATTCACGTTGATAGTTTTTATGTTTACTTATGTCCATAAAAATGCATCAATTTCCTGTTATGTAAGTCAATATTCATTCTTGTAAAATATATTATTGTATATCTGAAACTGTTAGGTAATATGGAACATGAGCAGCATCAATTGTGAGTGAAAATCATGAAAAAGGAAAGACAATGAAGAAGAAGAAGAAGAAGAAGAAGAAGAAGAAGAAGAAAAAGGAGAAGAAGAAGGAGAAGGAGGAGAAGGAGGAGGAGGAGGAGAAGAAGAAGAAGAAGAAGAAGAAGAAGAAGAAGAAGAAGAAGAAGAAGAAGAAGAAGAAGAAGAAGAAGAAGAAGAAGAAGAAAAAGAAGAAGAAGAAGAAAAAATAAGGAGCCTATTTTCTGTAGTCAAAATATAGACGTCAAGTTATAAAGACGCATAATTTCATGCAAGCAATAGTGTGTATATGATATACCAATCTGAAATGAGTTAGTAATCTGCAATCCCCAAAAAGAAATATTAAACGACACAATAGTGATTGCGTAGTGATAGAAATAACCGATACTTAAAAGTGACACCATTTTGAACTTCACATAAGTCATATTGAGAAGAAAACTTTTCAGAATACATCTGAACAGTTTTGTATATTATCCTCAAAAAACATATTTAAAAAAGTGTAAACATATGCTTTAAACAAATGCTACCTGAATACAAATAAAATTAATTTTGGTGGAACACAGACTTTAATTGGAATAACATTAGAACTCACCATGTTTGTCTGTTAGCTGCTAAGCATTACCCTGAAATAATGAGCTCATCAATACCATGCTCACAATAAAAAACCACACTTTTTAAAAATGGAACAAGTTTCAGGAGGGTGGAATAAAATGAGCTGCTGAAACATGTCCCTTTTTAACAAATAAGTTATGTATCGGCAATAAACTGACTCACTTTTACTATTTAGAGACTCACATATCTTATATTTATATTGTTTACATATCGCCCTATACTGGATGTGATCTAAGAAACATAATTCTGTATTAGTCCACTCAGCATGTGTACAGCATGTGAAACTGATATGTGAAAGCTGTTCAATTTCAGTTAACCTTTCAAGGGCCATTTTATTTCGAGTGTTACAAGTTTGTTATCTTACGCATAATAACAGTTTATGAATATACTTTACACACTTTTTTTTTAAATTTTTATTTCCACTGTTTTCAAAAACTGATTTACACTGCTTCACTGTCACAACTTTAGTCTTTTCATTCATTACCAAACTTGGTATTTAAGATGCGACAAAAATATTTTCAAGAAAATCTAGACTACCCTTATCATGCAACAACTGCTTTCAATGCTCAAAAGACTTATGCACAGTTTAGCAAAATCCTTAAAAATGTTCACTTCTTTGCCCAATAATCCTTTTATTTTTTATTTATACCCCTGCATACTTAAGAGCTGAATGCAATAAATATCACTTTCTCTGATAGATGCAACTCACCTGTGCTGTGACAACTATCACCAAAATTGTGGCTACTACACTGCCCAACAACATGTGATCAGACAGAACATGTCCCTTAGGGGACACACCATCTTTGTAAGTTCCTGAAATGCAGAAAAATGTAATATTATTATGACATCACATTTTATTGACTAAGAATGGGAAAAAATAGATGCATCTCCTAACTTCTTTAGCATGTGGTATTTATAAAATTGGTTTTGAACAATCACTTTGAACTTCCAGTCCTGTTAATGAATCCAGACTCTGCTGGTGCTATTCAATGATTTCCACAATGATAAAAAGTTGGACTGCATTCAAGTGCTCTCAACAAAGTTCAAACATAAATTTTGTAAATATGGTTCATAAGCAACTCATAATAGTGACATATTATGATTTAATTATTGAAAATGAATCAATTTGAATACTTTTATTGCTCCACTTACCAAATCATTGCCCCTTTTTGGACTTAAAACTCACAAGAAGTAAGGGGAGAGTAAAGTTTGAAATTTACAGAAAAAGATATGTACTGACAATCATAACTAAGGTTTGCATCAAACTTCCTGCATATGACCTTCAGAGGCTCCACAGTTGTAATGAATCACACGTGTGCAGCGTTGCCTAGTCACAACTAGCTACATCTCACTTAGTAATTACTAGATTAATGCTCAAACATTAATAGTGTATTACCAGGTTAGAACTTGTGTTTGATATAAACAGAATGGTCCTGCAAGCATGTACAAAGAGCGTAATTTTAGCTTAAGCCATTTGGTATTTATACAGGATTATTCAAAATGATAGGAATTTTGTGATTTTTCTTTTAGAAAACGTGGAAAACATACATGGTTTTGCAGTAATGGTTAGATAAAGTCTCAAAGTTTTGTTTTGCATCCACTGTAGTGACATTAGTTACCATCAGATGGCAGTAACGGTAGTTACTGTGAAATGGTGGTTAGCAGTAAGGAGAAAACTTTTTGTACTCTTGAATATCATCAACATGTCATAGTCCACCATTTTCAGACAAAATATAGGGAGGAGCCTCCCTTCGACAACTCTTTTCACAGATGGTATGCACAACTTGTGGATACAGGTTGTTTGTGCAAAGAGAAAAGCAGTGGAAACTGAAGCAGCACATCCTTTGAAACCATCACCATTGCCATGTTGACTTGTGTGTTGGAAGAGATGGACTATTGAGTAGATGTGCGTAGAGAACAAAAGGTGCACATAAGCATTTGTAATGTATGTAAAAAAACTTTATGAGTTACAGTACACAATAAAACAAGATTCATATTCCAACATCAATTGCACTGTGAGTTATGAATTTTTGTAACCAGAACAATCAGTTGGAATAACCCTGTATTTGTGTATTTTGTCAGAACTGAAGCAGACTTTGAGAAGGTGATGGCAGTGGTGGTCATGATTGGGGAATCACCAGATAGTCAACCAGCAGCCAAAAATGGAGACAATAGATCCTAGAAACATGTCCAGCCAATAATTTGTTACGTGGAGCAATATGCATGTTTAACATAAGTATTTGTCTTAGTTTGATCCAAAATTAAATTAATTTTGTGTTTTGTAGTACTACATATTAAGAAGGAATGTTCAACTTTATTCATTTTCCATAATTTAATTATTTGCTTCACATGTGCAAGTTCTAATTTTAAATTTAAATGTTATGGTTTGTTTCTGAATTGGCCATCTTTATGCCTCTTATTACAAAATAAAATATGTCATGGACAGTTCATTTAAATTTTTATTGTACTGAATGTACATAGACTAAGTTAGAGTAGCAATTCACTTGGCTTGTTAATTTTCTTATGTACTGTACAAAATGTTTCTAAAATAAAAAGTTGTTTTTAATTTAGCAGTTTGCACGAATCGTACATCATTAAACCAAAAAGTGTTAGGAAGTAGGATACAAGATAAAAATTCCTAAATGATTTGGAAACAATTAAAATGATTTTCAAGCTTGATACTTACCGTAAGGAATGAGGAAGAGGACGCATGAAGTGAAGAATCCATGTAGGGCACTACGTAGAAACTCTCGTTTATTGAACAATAAATTAGAGTGTCCAGGTGTATACAATTTGGGGTACATAAGGCTGTAGCGGTCGTTCACATCCTGGTCAAAGATGCCAAGTGCCAACACAGGTAACGATGTATAGAATAGGTTGTAAACGGAGATGAACATAGGGTCAAATACTGTCTGCAAACACGTAACACAATACAATTATTGCAAGTTATTATATGCAAAGTAAAATTTTACAACCTAAAATACTGTTTATATACTAACTGTGAGATAATGTTTTGTATACAGCTTTTCATCATGGGATCTCACAATGGTTTCCAAACACACACAGCTTAAACAACAAAACAAAATATCCCCTTTGAAACAGTTAAAAGGTGAATCAAAAACATCTTCACAAAAAAATATGATGTATATCTTGCTTCTTCTGAAAAACTTAATTGGAAGGATCTCCAAAATAAACTTAAAACAATTCCAGATCTACCAAGAAAATCATCACTTGCAATGTTCAGATTAATCTCAAGCCATGATTGTCTGAGTGGACATTTGTTCAAGATTGGATTAATGACTTCCCCACGATGCTGTTTATGTAAAAAAAAAAATGACATAATGAACATTGATCACCTAATTGTATGTGAAATTCTCCAAAAACAAGAAGATCTAGTCTCTAAATATTGGGAGGCAAGAAGAAGAATGATTTTATTATCAATTCTGTGCATTAGGCACACTATCTGTATATTGATATCTTCACACTGGGCAAATACGAAGCATAAAATATTTGCTATGGTGATTTTGAATCTAATATGTAATTGTGACTGCATGTAGCCAATGCATGTATTACAAAAACATATGAGGGCAAAATAATTAATCAGCAGAAGCCAATAAACATGATAAATCTCAATCATTCAAAAGTTAAACAATATTCTTTACAGTCTTTCTCAAAAGAATAAACATAAATATTATTTTCACTCTGATGAGACAGCTTGAGGACATTCATCCCACAGCATGCACCTCACTTGACCACTTCATCTTCAATGACTTTTCCTCTCTTCCAGTGCAACCTTTCTCTCTTCTCTATTTGGTGCAATAAGAATTTGGTCTAAATTGTGCATGAATGTGTTTGTTTTAATTAAGCATAATGACATCAAATTAGATGATAGACAAAATAAACTGTGTATAAAGTATACAAGTTTTCTAAGCCCTAGAAAACTGCCAAGAAAATGTGTGTGATTTCTTCAGAGGTATGCAAAACATAACTGCACAAGCATGTCAAGTATCTTTAGGAACAGTCCAGTGTATACAAAAGGAGTGTAATTGAAAATGTAGAAGCCCTGTAACCATATCTTCCCTCTCTAAGAAAGGAGACATTACATATCTTCCTTTCATAGAAGTTTGAAAACAGTATTGTTATAATCAATTTAATTTAAAAGGTTAATAACACTAAATAACACATTTATAATTTTCCGGAATGCATTTCGGAGGTTAACTTTCCTCCATTATTGTCTGGTTGATAATGGAGGAAAGTTAACCTCTGAAACGCATTCCAGAAAATTATAAATGTAAGCATTGTTTAGTGTTATTAATTGACTCACCTTTTAAATTAAAAAGACATTACATGTCAAAAACCAGTACACCAACTGAGCTTACTCGTAGAGGTTGGTACTTCCGTAGATTGTCTGACAGTGATCATACAAACTTGTACAATGGGTCGTTCTGTGGTATATCGAAATTGAAAACTCAGTCCTTGTTCTTCTAGATGAAGAGCTGTTCCTCTGTTAACAATTCTTGATATAATAGTTTTGGATCCGAAATAATGTCATGATTTTCTTTCCAAATCAATCAATGCATTGATTGTACACCAAAAGTAAGTTTGTTGGCATAAATAAATAATAGAACTAACGGTACACAAGGTTGCAGTAGCGGCACATTATTTTTCAATATTAAATGATTGTGAACACCTGGAATATTAATGCGGTTATGTGGGCAAATGTTTGTGCATAAATTAAGGTTCAAACATTATGTGATGAAATAGTGTTTAGAGTGAAGCTTTGAGATGAAAGCTCTGAATGAATGATCTGTAAAATCTCTATAAAATGTGGACTGAAAGAATTTATCCTGCCTTAGTTGAGACAAGGTGGATCTATGGGGCAGAAATTTGGGGTATAGATGAGGGATGGGATACTATGCATTTAACTCTAAAAGTCTTTCTTAAGATGGTGCTTTGAGTGCCGGCATTGGCAGCAAATGTGGCAGCTTTGGCAGAGCTAGGTAAGGATAGTGTGAGAAGATTAGTGATGGACAGTGTTTTAAAGTACCTATCTGTTTAGAATTCAAGAGCAACCACATAAGGATATTTTGAAAGTGTTTTTAAGATATCAAGAAGAGAACTTAGGGATGATGGGTGGTGGTTGGGACAAGTCAGGGAGGAAGTGTGGAAAAATGGTCTTGGGGATTTTTGGGTTAGAATTGGTAGTTCTGTCAAAGGATTCTGGTTGGACATAAGAGTAAAATTGGAGGACATGGATAGACAGACAATATATTCTCAGGTGAGGGAGAAAAACTCCTTGACACATTATATGGAAGTAAAAGTGGACCTCCATAAAGAAAAATATCTCTCAACTTGCAATAAAAATGAAAGGGAAGGGATAGCTTGGTTTAGGTTAGGAATATGGAAATTAAAGGAATGCAAAGAGCGGTTCTCCCAGGTGTTTGTCCTATCTGTAGCAGGAATGAAGATGAAATCTATATAATTTTTCAATGTAATGATATAATGGAATGGAGAGAAAGTCTGTTAGCCAAAAAATAGAACGGGATAACAGGGTTATTATTGGAAAGATTTTTTGATGATCAGAAACAGGTAACAAAAATTGGGGAGTTTCTTTGGAAGGCTAAGAAGAAATGGAGATGGTCAGAGGACAAAAAAACAGGCAATGGCAATACTTAAAATAAAATATGCTTTATGTATGTAGTTAAGCAGATGTGTTTAGTTTTGGGCAAATAGCCAGGGCTAATGCCCAACCCACTATGCATCAGTACTTAGTACTATAAAATGGTAATAGGCAAGAGAAAGTCATGAGACTGTTACATTATTGCTTCTGCTGCTATGGTATTCATTGTGGTTCAGCAGTCAAACTTTCAATTTGTTCCTATGCAATGTTTTAATATTTCCATAATTTTCTGCCCCCAAAAAACATTCACTAACAAAATTCTGGAGATACTCATGATATATTTCTGCTCTGCTCTACAATTATTCAGCATCTAAAAATGCAAGGATAGCAGACTAACCTGAGCACTGAAGCCGCAGAAGAATGCAAACCAAAAATGACAAAGTGTAAAGGCAAAATTCTTGTAGAAGAAGTAGCGCAGGAACTTGCACATGCGATAGTAGGACCATCGTCCATGGACAAGCAGCAAACGTTCCAGGAAGCGGAACTGTGCAATGGAGTAATCTGATGCCAGAACAGCTTGCATGCCTTCTTGCCCACTGATGCCCACCCCAATATGCGCAGCCTTGATCATGGATACATCATTTGCCCCATCACCTATCGCAAGAGTCACTGCCTTCTTGTTCTTCTTTATCAGTTCTACCACCATGGCCTTCTGTAGCGGTGTCACTCGGCAGCAGATTACAGACTTACCTGCAACAGAAATTATTTCTCAAGAAGTTTCAAATGAGGGAGGGAGTTCCCATAATTATAATACCTGTCAGTTTTCTACACACTAATCACATCATCAGCATATAATAAAAATTTTGTCTTGTCTTGTCTATTCATTAAAATTCTAAGTATAAAAATTCTTAGCATGGCTTCCTTCAGAATAGAAGTACAGCCAGTGGTACCATATCACAGATTTATGGCACATAAAAGAACCTCAAGAGGCCTCTGAGCAAAACTGAGCAGTCTTTCTTGCCCAATATAGAATGGGCTGTTAGGGACCACAGCAGTTAAAAAGTATCCATAAATAAAAACTCAATTTAAATTTCTTCTGTACTACAGTGAAACATGTAAAAAAATGCATTTCTGCAAATGTTTAACATTAAGTGGGTAGAAAAATAAGCAATCATGCCCCCCTCCCCCCCACACTTACATCAGATGTTTTGGATAGAATTACACAATTCATTATAGGACCAACTTGTTCTTATTTACTTTATTGAATACTTTCTCAATGCCTATGAATGCAACAAAATATATTAGCACTATCCAAGGTATTCATGCCTTTTTTTTTTTGTCAGATGTCCAGCATACTAGCTAGGATAGTATGTCATTGTTTATTGGCAAGCCTTTAGTTTGCAAATGTTAATGAAATCACATGACAAATGACGCATTGCTACAAATGAACAGATCATAAACATGCATGGAGGTTACAAGTAATTATTTTTAGATTTTCAAAGCAGAGTGAAAGAAGAGAAGAAAGAAAGCCCTTTATGTTGTAAGATACATTTGAAAGGAGTGATATTTAAAAATAATAACATTACAAACAAAAGGAGAGCTGGAGTCCAGATGCTTTGATACCTTTAATTTGTTTGTAAGAATGCTGTGTACATTGGACCCTGTAAACCACTATTTATCCAATTAAAGTTTATGACTGTATACAATCTCTTTATATCTGTTTACTACTAATCTATATTAAAACTAACCTATATAACTACTTTCCATGAACTGAATTTCATGACTTCAACCATGAAAATGGGCATAAATTAAGAGTATCCAAAACGTAAATTAACTTTTAGTTCAAACACCTGATTTTTCAATTGTATTAGATGTATAGATTGAGTGAGGTTTAAGGGCTTGTCAACAATAGGTCATTTAGGTGTATTAAATGTATAATAAACTGCCAGAGACAGCTAGAGATGTTTCAATTAACAGACTAAATGCAGGTATTCACAATTGGTATGCAAACAAACACTTTATTCAGTTGAATTTGTGAATAGTGAATATAGATTTTGCATTATAATCTAATCTACATCGTTCTGTAGACATCTAATTTTATTTTGAATACATCATGACAAAAGCCACAATTCTTAGTCACCTTATCGTGTGCATGGGACTGTTTCGCTCAGTGATGATGACTGGCTTCTTGGTCTGGGCGAACACACTCACAGCATAACTGACACTTCTAAACACGATGCAGTCTAAAAATTGATGACTTCCCTACTCTTGTGCAAATTCTTCTCATAAATGCTTATTCTTTTATCTACTTCATGTTAATTGATATAAACATTTGTAGAAATAATTTCATTACATATATCATTACAAGTATAATGGAAATAGGACAATACAGTAGCTTAAATGACAGTTTAATCTTTTAAGAGCTGGTCATTGTGTGATGATGTGACCTTCCATTCTCTTTGAATAGCCAGGACATAAAAAAACAAATAACAACCTATTTCAGAAAAGCATAAGTATTTGAAAATTCAAACCAATAACGAGTACCTCAAAAACAGTTATTTCCATAAAAAAGTGTGTTTGGCATAAATTGTGTGCTTTAAAGAGAACTACATTTTCTGTGGAGTAAGATTTCATATATTTCTTACAGTTTACCAATTACGCAAAATCATCCAGAATGAAGAAGACTTCAAAGGCTATTCCAGAAAATTCAATATATACATTTCATTTGCCATGCAAATATCTTGAACATATGGTATTTTAATCAAAACCATTTGAGCTGTTCTTGAGTAAATCAACATTTTCTGACACTTTTCCATAAAAGGTAGTCTGGGGTAGGGGTTTTCTTGAAAAGCTCTATGTCACAGTTTTGGAAGAAGCTGAACTTAAACACCAAGTTTGGTATTTAACCTGGTTTTGCTTTTTGAGCTGCAGCAGTTTCAATGGGCTTGTATCTGCAGGGTCTTAATGGTGTGCAAAAAGAGGCTTACTTCTAGCAAATGAGAACTCGAATAAAAAAGAACTGATTTAATTCTACAAATTAATTATAATGATGTAACATGCCAACTTTTACAAGAATTTCAAATGTATTTCTGGTGAAATCTCGATGTAAAGTTTTGGCCAGAGTAATAGTTCCCTTGCCTTACTATGCATAGACGAGAAAGTAAAAACTGATTTTCCCAAATAGAGATTAAATATAAAGCATGGAAAGTAAAAGCACTTACAGCATTGCAGGTTGCCTTAGGTGTATATAATATTTTGAGTATTTGAGACTGCCTTGATCATTTAACAAGAAACCCTATCAGGTGGAAAAAATTATATCTTGCCATGGAAGCGCAAATTAAGAGCATTAGCTTGGATAGCTGAAGATGTGTGGTTTGAGTGCCAACTATGGCACTGAATTTTTTATGTCTGATTCAATTTTCCTACTTGGTGTCTTCACAAAGCTAATGTGAAAAAGCAGTTATTACACATAAATAGCATGCATTATTATTGTTTTCAAACTGCTCCTCAGCACATTAGCTCCTAAATACTTACATTGGCTGGACACTTCAAGGAACAGTTTTTCCATTTGTGGATGTAAAGCATGTACCAAGGAATGACCATTTATAACAATGGCAAACCCTCCATTGCTTTCTGCTTCTTCTATACTAAGCCCTCGTTGGTATTCAGAGTCACTGTAACCAAAAAAAAAAAAAAAAAAAAAAAAAAATGTTAATAATAACAAAAATATAACTAGATATGCAAGCTATAATAGTTACCTTCCTTAGTTTTGCATTAAAATATGTCTTGCATTTCAAGCTACAGATAGCGCAGCAATATGGATGGCATATACACTAAACTACTGATTTGCTTGCAAAGAGATGCAAAAGTAGCTTTATAAATTAAATGCAAGAGCTTTGATATCAAATGAGGCTGTGGAGTATGTTTATAATTATTAAAATCCATATACAAAGAGCATAATTAAGAATTATTCAAAATATTTTCTCAACATCCTCATTTTCTAGAAAGTGATCTTCACCTCATTTACTGCATAATTTACACTGCTCAGCTGGCATTATCTTAATAGACATAAGCTTGTGGTAAATAATATTACATACATGCCACATCCCATACATTACTAGCAAAGAATATACAACTCAGTTTACAACCTATACAATATTATATGAAAATCAGCTCCCATGTATGCAAAATCTCTTCAATAGTTTCTTTTAATGTTGTACAAAATAAGATTTAGCTCAAAAGCAGCTATAAGAATTTGCAGAACACTCAATTTCTGCTGCATATACTTCCACATTTAATCACTTTAATGTAACATAGATTGGTAAGAAAAATGAATAGCAACAGATTGGTAAAGCTTACATGCTTATCTTGAAAATGCATATATCACGGCACATGCAAATATTGCTGCACTTTCAAAATTATCACAAGTAAAAGTTGCTGAATTTGCAGGATTTGTGTATTTCTTGTCTTTTTTAGAAATGAACTGAATTCCACAAAAGCTAGGGACTTTGTTTAATAGAAACAAGAACTGTATTAAATATCTGAATGTTTACAATATTATGATCAGTGGCTATGGCCATGATTATTGAGAGGTTGGCACCAGGCAGTCAGAACTACAACATTAGCAGCACGCTTGGCCAGCATAAACCTAAGTGCTATTTCCAGACAAGTAGAATTTTCTGAATGTTTTGACATCTTGAACATTCTGAAAAGTTCCTATGGCTATACAAGCGAGTCAGTCAAGCTGTGTCTCAGAGCAAGTTTAATGAAGCCCAGTAAGTCTGGCAAGTGAGGAAGTCCAGTGAAGCAACTCACTGAGATCTGGCGTGAGTCTCATGGAGCATGCGAGTTAGAGTTAGCACATATGTTTCTGATGTGACAAGAAACACTGTTTTCCAAGCAAATAGATTATGCACGTGGCGAAGTGTGGTACACATGATTGGAGATATCTTAGGTTTGACTCCCGCACAAGTGAACCATTCAGAAGAGACATTGGCCATATTTCATTACATCACTATGTCAACGTGAAGACAGTGAATGAATGTGAAAATTGAATAATGTGATACTTT
This sequence comes from Tenodera sinensis, assembly GCA_030765045.1. Lineage (NCBI taxonomy): Eukaryota > Metazoa > Arthropoda > Insecta > Mantodea > Mantidae > Tenodera > Tenodera sinensis. The sequence continues at coordinate 40,254,744 of CM060970.1, forward strand.
CTTGTGAAAATTGGGTGAAGTCGCAATATGTTGACGTAAGCATAATAAAAAATATTGTGTGTTACATTCACATTATTTTCTCTACCTGTTATCATTTATCACTTTCTCTACTATGTATAGTAAGTAGGGAAAGTATTGTAATCCACCCAAAAATTCGTTGTCAAGATTTCACCGGAAATATAGGTTTTGAGGCCACCTGAATCCAAAAAAAGCATTTTCAGAAAAAGTGTGTGTTTTTTCTTTAAATCCTTTATTAGCACATGTTCCATCACATACATAGTAGTATTACATGCTTGATTAGATGCGATGCATAGTTTACAATATTCGTTTAAATTAGAATTTAAATTTCAGTGTTATTTTGTGGGATATAATGTTATAATATTTACTGTTGCCACCTGTGGTTAGCTCTACAATAATTCAAAGTTTATAGAATCCACAAATTTATGAAAGGTTTTCCTAAAGTTTTTAACCATTTCTTGCTTTCAAACAGGCCACTGTGCATGTGCCCGTGCGTGTGCGTGTGCGTGTGCATGTGTGTGTGTGTGTGTGTGTGTGTGTGAACAGCATAACTCAAAAATGAAAAGTTGGTTAAAAACCAAAGTTGGTATTTAAGTTTAATATCTTTCAAGGGCGAAGATTTTGAAGAAAATTTCTCCCTAAACTACTCTTTACATGGAAAATCTTTCAAAAAACTTGATTTTCTCGAAAATGGCTCTAACGTTTTGATTAAAATGCTATATGTTTAAGATATTTTTATGAGAAATGAAATGTATATTTTGAATTTTCTGGCTATAGCCCACATAGTCCAGTTTACTCTTGAGGACTTTTGCGTAACTGGTAAACCGTAAGAGATAGACCAAACCTTACTATGCAAAAAATGTATATCCTGTTAAAACATACAATTTATGTCCAAATGATTTCTTTTTTTTTTTTTTTTTTTTTTTTTGAAGGAGTGAACCATTTTGGAGATATATCATTTCGCATGCATATGCAAAAGCACAATTCTTTTTCTAAAAATGCTCTTTTTGGATTCAGGGGGTCTCAAAACATAATTTCTGGTGAAATCTCGACATAAAATTTTTGGATGGAATACTATACATACTAGAGAAAGTAATAAATAAATTTATGCAACAAAGTGCAATGGCTTTGAACCATGCAAGCAAACAAGTGTCAAACATTTACAAGCATGCAAACATAACTATCAGTAATTTGAATACCAGAGATAATTTCTATGCAATACATGCTTCATTGTTAGCAACTTTGATTTATTTTTTATCATCTTTACTTGGTTAAGCATTTCAACATAATAAGAAGCTTTAACATGACAAGCAATGGTATGAAAGATGACTGGTAAATAATATTGATTATTTTTTTATGCCAACCAACTTACTGCTGGTGTTTGGGCAATGTTTCAGAGGTAGAATTAGGAGTGAAAAATTCAATGCTATAGCCGGGATATGAACCACGGATCTTCCACTTCACACATGGCTGCTCTAACCACTGATGAGCTACTATGGCAAGTTTCCAGTATGACATTAAATTCCCCAACCAATTTGTATTTTCCCGGTAGACCACTAAGGAATCTCACATCTGAAATAAGTACCCCAAGGGTGACTTATAAGTACTTTATGTTCCGGTTGGGACATAATGAATCGGTTGGGGAATTTAATATCATACTGGCAAGTTGCTAGGGTAGTTCAATGGTTAGAGCAGCTGCATGTAAAGTGGAAGATCTGTGGTTCAAATCCTGCCTATGGCATTGAATTTTACAGTCCTGATTCTACCTCTGAAATATCAGTTATATTTATCACATGCTTATTGGTTATAAGACAATAGCAGCAAAAATGACAACAGACTGAGTTCCCACAAATCAGCTATTGTTGCTGTACTGTATATCAAAGCAGACTATTAAAAAGAAGAAGACAAAGGTAATTGCAGGAAGCCCAGAAATGGACATGCCTGTTATAGGACATTCTCCAATACACATACAATTTAATTAATTATTCATCCAAGTGATGAATACTCTTAATTACATTGTTGAATGACACTGAAGTAAGCAACCAATATGCTTTACTGATTAATCTTTAAGATTAACGTTACATTATTCAAATGAGTCAGAATGCCATGAGTAAGAATGGTCAATCAAGGATAAGATAAAAAGTAATAAATTATAAGACACGAGTTTGTGTGAACCAAACAAGTGACAGATAACAGCTTTGGAACTCTTTATGACAGGGACAGAGGATGCTGAATAGCCAATCAATCTCGGTTGCTATGCCCATAACTAGGGAAATAAACAATTACCCCTATAGAGAGGTAATGAATGACTAATTACTAATGATATATGCGTCAATGTAGACGGATGCATATTCGTGCAGCTGAATGTAAAGAAATTTTGTCGGCAATCCAACAACATTGGTTTGTTTTGCCGAAGGACATTTAATTGAACACTGCGTGTAGATATTCATCACGCACGATTATCTTGTAAATATTCCAAAGTGTGGATTTAACTTATACAAAACCATGAAGGTCTTGAATAGGATAGTTTTGGGACCTAATAGCACCGATATTTGTAAGAGGGTGAAGATAATTTATTATGTTGTAAGTTCATAAAAATAAAGTTGAATTGGCGGAAAATTGAACACTTATCGGAAGTATAATAATTATCACCCTTATTTATCCACTTACACCCATAATGCCCTGTAGATAATATCATATTAAGCTTCAGAGTGGATCATATACCCATGCTTGACAACAATATAAAATCAATGAGATAATGAGGTTCCTGAATGCTGAAAGTCTTTACAGCTTGTAAGATCGCTCTGTTGTCTTCCATTTACACCTGCCTAAGAACATTTGATTCCTCCTTGTATATTACTACAGGCACAGGAATACTATGCAGCCAACTGCATATAATGAGAGATATTCTCAGCAAAGACAGATATTAATGCTAATTGTCTGAAGATTTTGCTTACAGTGATGTGTAATAATAACTAGATAGTAAAGTGAATCAGATTTACTGACACTCCATCACTTATTAAAAATGGGACATGTTTTGAAAGCTCATTTTCATTCTCAACCTGATGCCAACTGCTGGAATGTGGGATCATGTTGTAGATTGCAACAATACTTCGCGCTGTTTCCACTATATAATCAACTCAATTAAAAGGAAAGTATGTACCAATAAAGACAGTGGTTAATATGCTAGACTCTGTGCTGTTTCCATCGCATACAATCAACCCAACTGAAAGGAAGGTATTCTACCAATAAAGACAGTGGTTAATATGCTAGACTCTGTGCTGTTTCCATCACATATAACCATCCCAACTGAAAGGAAGGTATTCTACCAATAAAGACAGTGGTTAATGTACAAGAACCTCTGCTGATTCTACCATGCACTCAACTGTAGTGAATGGGAGGTGTTCTATTGACAAAGACTAGATGGGAGGTGTTCTACTGACAAAGACAGTGGTTGATGTACTAAAACCTCTGTTGATTCTACTGTACAGTCAACTACACTGAGCAGCAAAAAAAGTGAAACAAATATCTATTATTAATGAAACAAAGACATAAATATTAAAACATAATTTCTTTTAACTATTATTTAGCAACATTTCATCATTCAAGTAATGCATAAGCAGTCCTTTTACAAGCAAATTTTACCCAGTTACTGATGTTAATGCAGAAAAATTCAAATTTTTTTTTAACATCTGAATAAGCATTACTTTCTAAAAAATGTGGGAACTTGACATTTTTAATGGCCACATGGCTTCCTACATGTTTGGGTAAGATAACCACATCTCAGTAACAAATTTTGCTGGCTCTAGCCCTAATTACAGCTATTATTCGATCAAGCACACTTCAGATCAGATCTACAGTTTCCTCTTGTAGATTAGTTCCCATTCTGCTTGAAGTGCAGCCCAAAGATCTGCAAGTGAATTGGGGAACCAAACCATAGCTCACCTCCCAACTTTGTCCTAGGCATGCTCCATCAGAATCAGGTCTGCACTTTGTGTTGGCCATTCCAAATATCCATTATGAACTACATCCAGAAACTCTGTGTGAATGAGTACTACCATGCATAATGATAACGTTATTGCCTTTAACAGGCGCAAAAGGTGCATGATCAGCAAGCACCTCCTCAATGTACCAATGAACTGTCAGTGATCCACTCTCAATGAACACCAGTTCCACTAAATACCATATTTGCTGGCGTTAAAGATGCATCACAATTTTTAAGAATTTTTTTTAGGGATAAAATGTCTCAGTTAATACATCTACTGCAAAACAAAACAATTACAACACATGTGTGCATGTGCATCAAATACCTAGACAATATAAGTAGGAAAAAATGCTCGTCTTTTCATCTTCGTCCTCAAATCCACAAAGTTCATCCTCTCTTTTCCTTGTGCTAATAACAAATTGATGAATTATTATTTATTTATGCCAACAAACTTACTGTTGGTGTTTTTAAACACACAAGTCGTGTGTGGGCAACGTTTGAGAGGTAGAACTGGAACTTAAAAATTCAATGCCATTTGAGAATTCAATGCCATTCTGGCAGTTTGTCACAGTAGCTCAATGGTAGAGCACCCGCCTGGTAAGCGGAAGGTCTGTGGTTTAAATCCCAGCTGTGGCATTGAATTTTTAAGTTCCAGTTCTACCTCTCAAATTGATGAAATTTAACAAATTATTCTTCATACTCGGCTGGCATCTGCTGTGATATTTTTGTCTTGATCTGCATACAGAGTCAATAACTGTTCATAAATCTTGAAGATCATGACAGTGATCCAGTAAATGTGGTGATCCCTTTATTAGTAGATATTGTTTTTGCTTAATGAATAATTTTCGTAAAAGCTGAAATTCTGCTGCTCTCCAAAATTCAAGTATTGAATTCTGCTTCAAGTTTCGGCCGTTTAACAGTTCCACTTCTCAGATTATGTTTGCTACAAGGTGCTTCCTTTAAAATATCTTCCTGATTCTGTCAAGTTCTGATCATTTTTTCAGTTGGACGTGGGCCTGAAATGCCCTTCTGAAGGCCTGTTTCCATGCTCCTTAGCATATGCAATCACTTGAACCTTAAATATAATAGTATAACAATGCTGTTTTTCAGCCATGGTTTGCAAATAAAACCAGAGTATAGATACAACATATGTGGATCTCCACACTAAACCAACAATAACTGAAGCTTAACGACAGCACATGTGCATCCACTGAGCTCTATAGTACCACTGGAACGCTCAAAATTCATAAGGAAGCTAACAATAAATTGCTTCAAGCTGAAACATAGAAACTTTGAAGAAATGGAGCTTGTAGGTACCCACGTTAACTTGCTACTGGTATATAAGGCACATGCAGTTTATAGGCCTATTTTCAAAGGAAAGAAAGTGTCTTATATGCTGGCAAATAAGGTATGTTACAAATACTTGTTGATTTATATTACTTCACTGTTAATAGCTTCAGTTTCTCATTAAATCCAGTTCCACTCTTGCTTCAATGCTGCCTTCTGCCCAAACCAATACTGAACCTCCATTAAAATGTGTCCTTTAAGAGAGTGCAGGTGCTTAATGTTCTCCTGGCCTTTTCCAAACTCTCACGCTCCATATGATGCTCTCAAACAAGCATGCCCGTATCTGTGAAAGCACCATACCTCGTTGCAATTTTGATGAGTGCAAGCAAACTCAACCAGAGATTGAGTCAGCAGTGATGCTTTAGCAAATCTCGTGAACTGTCAATTCATTACACAGTCTCTTTCTAGCTGTCCTTTCAGTGATTTTAACATGCTGTGCTTGCGGCAATTATCCTTATGTCCCCCAATATTGCATGTCTATCATGAAGAACTTGCACTAAAGGAAAATGATTCTTGCAATCGGAAGTGGACTTCCGACGGCCAGAAAACTGCAGTTCCTGATGTACATACCATCGTCTGATCCTCTGGACTGTCATTGGATATATTGGAATAAAAAGTAGAGGTCTCCACAGGCTGACATTCTTAGGTTTGGTTCAGCTCAGTCCAGCTTCAAACAAGCTCAAGCTTGAGAGTAGGTTATAGTGTACCCACCTGGCCCAGGCCCAATTGTGTAATTTCATTTTAAACAAAATTATTTTGCAGTTATTAACTTATTAGCAGTATTTGAGACGTGTCAGCAGAATAAGCATATAGAATTCCTAGTAAACAGAGGCTGCGATAATAATTGTGCTTTTCTCTGCATTCCAATATTGGTGACCAAAAACTGTGATAAATTATATTTTACCTCTTGATTTTGAAGCCCAGCCCTGGCCTGAACCTGACGAGGGCTTGAACCAAGCCCATATAGACTTCCAATAAGAAGTGCCACTAACTTCAGCTATGATTTGTTAAGTCAGAATCCAAAAACATGTTCTAAGCAACGGATTAAAGCTTTTTAAATCCATTAATTAGGCGTTAGACATATTGTTGCATTTACTGTAAAGTACAAAGTTGGCCTTATATAAGCTTGAAACCCAAGCTTAAGTTGGACAAAAAGAATAGAGAATGGCTTGCCACTTTGATTTTTGTTTTGTTTTTCTGCCACTGAGTGCATATTGAATGGCAGAAGTTCTACTCAGAAAGACTGCGGTTAATGTGCTAATACCTATACTGGTTCCACCATAAAATCATCCGCATTGCACCAAAAGTTTTCTACTGGCAAAGATGGTGGTTAATATCCAGCTATCTGTGCTGATTCTACTAGACTATCAAACAGACTAAAGAAATGTGTTCTACTGACAAAAGCAGGTGTTAAGATGCTAGAACACTAGCTATATGTGCTGATTCCACCATACATTCAACTTTTACACTACAACTTGTGCTGATAACTGCACTGAATGGAAAATATTCTAACAATAAAGACAGTGGTTACTGTGCTAGAATAGTAGCTACCTGTGCTGATTCCACCATACAATCACGTACACCAAATGGGAAATGCTATACTGATAGACAGGGGTTAACGTGCTAGAACAGTAGCTACCTGTGCTGATCCCACCTGAAAGTAACAATGCTGACCGACGTGGGTGCCGGAGTAGGTGCAACTGTGTGTGGTCCCCCATGGTTCATATTGGCACTCCGCACTGAATCACGAAATTTGGACAGCTGGGATTCAACCTCATCATAGGTGTGTCCATCCACAATGAATGTGTCTGCCATTTCATCTGTCAAGAGCTGGCAAGAGTACCCAATATTGATGGCTGTCTCTGAAATTACATTTACAAATTCAGTTATCATGGCTGTTTAAGAGTAAAACACTACTACATCTATTTCATTATAATGTGATACATTTTGCTAATAGTGAACACAGTATCATTTACAGCTAAATCTTGCATGTATTAAAACACCTGATTCACTGAAGAAGTAAAGTCCCATTCACAAAGAAAAGTAAGCACAAATGCAGCATAAGTGCAAGAGTTGGCATCCATGTTATTTAATGGAAGCATTCACAATGAGCCTAGTAATGCACTACGAAATGCAAGAGATTAAAACTCCAAACTTTATATCATATCTTTAGGGAAAATGTGATGAAATTATTTTATTCAGATGTAAAATTTGGAATTTTTATTACTTTAACTTCACTTTCTACATCAGAACTTACTGGAACATGTTTCGGAGTCAACAGTTAGAAAGTGAATTTACAGTAATAAAAACTCAAAATTATACATATACATCTAAACTTTAAGCTTTTATTATGTACATTGGCAGTACTGCTTTTTGGCGTAATTTCGTCTGCAGTTTAGTGTAATGTCGGCCATATTGAATTCTTGGGAAATGCCAATAAGCTGTTTCCCCTATAGAGTGAAGCACGATCTATTGCACACAGCAACTACTGGTTTCTTCAAAAATAACAAGCACTTGAAGAACGGCGAAACATATTATAAAACTCTGATGCAAATGAGTAGAAATAAATGCATTTTTCATTCAATCCTCACAACAAAGTATGTGAGAACATACTATCAATACTCAGCTTGTTATTCATGTGTTACCAACTTTGATAGCTTGACTGGCCACAATCAATTCCAGCCCAGAAACAACTAAATGCATGTGTTAACATTGGAATAATTTTGCATACTTGCATAATCAAAACTAAATGCAAGCAACTACATCCCTTTACATGTACCAAATGAACAAAACCTAGACAGCTGGTAGCAAAAATTAGATTATTTAAATAGCTGGACTGCAGTTTAAATATTTTGATAAATGCCTGGCACAGATTACCATATTTCATTGCATAATCTTGCCATCACGTACTAGTTGCACCTTAATTTATAGACAAACAGTCATGACTTAAGCATTTCACTGCAAATAGTTATGTTAATATTCCAGGTATTCACTATCGAGAAATATATTAGAAAAAAAAAGAAAACATGCAACCCAGGGAGGGTGTACAGCGTATGGAGCATATTGTTATATATTCCTCATTGTTGATGCCATCAGTTTGCTAACGGCCAAGATGGTGGCTAGCAAGATCACAAATGTATAGCCTAACATAAATGTGTCACTTTCCACATACATTATTCCTTATTTCAAATACCTTGCTTGTCCCCTGTCAAGACCCAGATCTTGATTCCAGCCAGAGCCAGATTTGCTATTGTCTGAGGTACTCCATCTTGCAACTTATCCTCAATGGCAGTAACACCTAAACAAATATGAGAGAAAATGAGCATATTATGTAATTCTACGAAAACAGAATCAGACAGAAAGTTATAATTTTTTTATAAGTCGAGCTTTAGAGTAATTTAATTGGACGTATTGAATAATAGACATTAGATGTTTTGAAAAATAGCTGTTTTATTTATATGTACAGTAAGAGAATAATGAGCTGACTCTCAGAGTGGTTTTCAAAACATGCTGTATAAGCTAACAATCCTGTCCTCTGTATTTCAACAATGAATAGTATGTTGAGATAGTTCTGTACATTAATACTAATCTTACAAACTGATTAATTAACAAAATTGCTGGTCATTTATAGGACACCTAGTACAAACCCGTGAGTCTTATTTTTTTTTTTAATAATGTTACACTTGATTGTTTCAGAGCACTTAAGATTGAGAAAAAAAAGAGAAGCAATATTAACTCCATCTGCTTTTATTACACCATGCCTCTCCTAATATCATATACATTTAAACTTAAATATAATGTTTGTCTTCCTTAAACAAGAACAAACAAAAGTAAATAGTTTTAAATATTTTGTCCATTATGTTTAATTTCACTTTTTTCTTTCAAGTTAGTGTTGAAAGGGTTATGCTGAAACAGACTGCATGGAATTTTTTGTTTCCCTGTATTTTACTAAATCAACTAACTAAAAAAAAAAATACAAGGGAACAACTATGTGGCACACAGGCAAAATATATCACTGTGAAACAATATAGCGTTTAACTGCTATAATAAACTTTTGAAGCTAAATAAACACAATTTTTCAGAAAAAACTGATTTATGCAAGACTAGTTTCATAGGAACTTTCCTACATCCTCAGCTGCACTTGACTATCGGTTACAATTAGCCAGTGGAGGATCAGCTGATTATATCCAATAATCTAGAGCAGCTGAAGATGTAGGAAAATTCCAATGAAACCAGTCCTGCATAAATCAGTTTTTTGTGAAGAATTGCGTTTGTTTAACTAAAAAAGTTTATTATAGAATTAATATTGAGCTTCACAGTGTAGTACTTCCAGTTTGTTAAATGAAATTAAAATATAAAGCTTGCAGTACACTCCATAAGTTCAAGTCAGGATTAATCTTAAATGTATAAGTGGTAATCATTATTTAAATTAAAAGGGAGAGTCTGCAATTTACTCACACAACAAGAAAGCTACCATTATTATAGAAGAAACTTCCGGGCTGACTTGCTGTGTTCTGCTGGAGTAACTATGCCCAGGCGTTTCAGCCACAACTGCAGTGATCACCATCAGTGGCACGGACGAAGTCTTCTCTGTGAAGGTTCAGTTGCATCTGAAATGTTAACTGTCAGTGATGTGCTAACATTAACAGCAACGACCGTTAACATTTCAGACTCAACTCAACCTTCACAGAGAAGACTTCGCCCATGCCACTGATGATGTCCACTGCTGCTGTAGGTGTAAACTCTGGACAAAGTTACTCCAGCAGACCATGGCAAATCAGCCCAGAAGTTTCTTCTATAATTATCAACTCTGTCCATGAAAGCCTACGCTTACTCAAATATGCTGCCCCTGCCTATAATAAACATTGCATTCCAACATGCTTAGAAAATAGTATCACTAACGTCAAGTGTGGTAGTGCAAGTATTGTATTCCACCCAAAAATTTTATGTCAAGATTTCACTGGAAATATATGTTGCGAGGCCCCCTGAATCCACCCAAAATTCTTTTTAGTGTGCGCTTGCACACATATATCAACAGCATAACTCTTTGTTAAAGTGAGTTAAATACTGATCCTGTTATTTAAGTTCTCCATATTCCAAGGATGCAACAAAGATTTTTAGGAAAATTCCTCCATTCCAAACTATCCTTTATGTGAACAATTTTTCAAATATTTTTATCTTTTTCGATAATGGCTCTAATGATTTTAGTTAAAATATTGTATGTTTAAGTTATTTTCATCACAAATGAAATGTATATCTTGAAACTTCTGAACAGTATCTTAAGTCTCTTCATTATGAATGACTTTTGCATAACTGGTGAACAATAAGAGACAGAATCTTATTACACAAAAAAAGTAGATTTCATTACTGCATACAATTTATGTCAAAATACATTTTTTTGTGGAGTTAACAATTTCTCAGATATTCCTTGTTATTGATTTGAATTTTTCAATGCTTATACTTTTCTCAAATGGGAAGCTATTTTTCGGTTTTCCCTCTTCCTGGTCATGCAAAGAGAGAAGAACATCAAAGATATCACATAGTGACCAGTGTTAAAAAGATTTCACTACTGTTTATCTCAATTAACATGAAGTAGATTTTGTAAGAAGTTTTTTGAAGAATGGTAGAGAAAGTTCTATGCCTGTAACACACAAGACTTCTGTCATTATTTTTGCAAATCTTTATGTTTGTGTGCTTTTCTAGTGGTAATTTACCCCCTTAATCCTGTTTTGTGTTTCACATGTGTTTTGCTAGTTCAGAAATTAGTACAAGAGAAACTTCTATCTTTTCTTTCCCTCCAATTTTCAGCTTTCTAGTGCCATTTTTCTTGCAATTTTTAAAATTTTTGGTGCTTTTTAGGCACCTAAAATAAAGTTTTTGCACCTTAATATCCAATGTGTTCCTGATGACCATGAGAATATTACTTTTACTTTTCTTTTCTAAAGAAAATTCGTGTCAATACAGAAATGATTCCCTACTGAATTATAGACATCATAAAAGTTACTTACCAAGTAATGTCATATCTGTCTCAATTTCCTCGTAGATGGCATCTAATTTGTCATCACGACTGTCTAATGAAAGAGCTGCTTCCTGATGCCTGTGTTTCCAGTCACTAAAGAAAACTTCATCAAGGTCACGTACAGCTAGGCACAATGTCCGCAAGCCTTCGCCTGCAAATTTCTGAACAAAAATATAACATGTTAGTAAGCAAAGGTGAACAACAGCCAATAAAATAACTGAATTTAATTCAGAATTATGTATAATGGATTTTACCATACACTAATTATGCTCAAATAAATTGCATTGTAATATATTTTAATAAATTAAGATTACATGCAACAGAATTTAACAGAAAGTAACAAAAGCATGTATCAAGACTTTGGCAATTTGTTCCTCTCATGCAGAGGATGAAAACATAAGATTATGAAAAAGGGTCCAGAAATGCCTCATTTCTTGCAGTTCTGCTTACACTGTATGATGTATAAGCTATTCTGTCTTTTTTGAGAACTGCATCACAGCTACTGTGTAACAACCATCATGCACCAGAAAATTTCAGTTACTACTGTGCTTTTCAAATGGGAAGGAGTTTGTCCTTGACCGTCTCCAGGCTGGTAACCAATCAGAGTCCTGCTGTGTTGTCATATTGCTTTCCCCTTAAGTGATGCGTGCCAAGAAATATGAAGAGCGGGGATAATGAGCTTGCAACGCTGTGCATGTAAATGTATCTCATTGGCTCCAGATCAGAACTCTTCCCATTTGAAAAGCACTGCAGTACACAATTTTATTGGCCTCAAGACAGAAAGGACACAAATGGGGCTGAAGCAGGATGATGTTATGAGGATGGTTCAATAAGCATCTGTGTTTCAAAATAGACAGTATTGCTATAGCAAGTTGGTGGTCCTGTTAGAAGGCAATTCAGTTATCTGTTGCTTTCTGCTAATAATTTAATATGAACTTCCTGTTTTTAAGTCTCACAATATCTACATATAAATCTTTATTAAGAAAAAATTGAATATTAACAGTGAAGCAACAGAATCTAAAATAAGAACAAATTAGAAACTAAAAGCTTCACTTATCTTAGTAATATTGCAAGATCTTCCACAGCTGATATGTTTCAAGTTGTATCCAACTTATTTTCAAAGCTATACAAACAAGTTACCATAGTTACTGATGCTCAATTTAAAAAAATGTCACCAACCTCTGAAAACAAAAACTTATAAATACAATCTGTTGGTGGTATTTCAAAATTCATAACAGAGTTCTTGTTTTTTAAAATAAATATCTTTTCCCACACCATTAAATCTATAGGTCCATTTAATTGTTTTAATAATTTAACCTCTGAATTAATTTCATGATTAAATGACCAAAAATGATCTGCTACAGCTGATTTATCAGTTTGTTTATATTAAATATTTCTAAAATACTCTTTTATTCTGGTTTCTAAATGACATTTAGTTTTACCGATATAAACCCTATCACAATCCAAACAGTTAAATTGATAAATGCCAGATTTTTTTATAATTTGGAATTTTATCCCTTTTAGAAAAATTTAATAAATTTTGTATATTAAATTTATTTTGAGGGACCAAATTTATTCGATATTCTTTAAAAATTTTTGTAAATTTTTTGTTGGTCCACGGATGGTAAGTAAACTTTTCAAAAATACAATTATCTTTTATTTTTTTGAGGGTAGAAACCTCTTTAACAGCCTTTTGATACTTAAATTTTTCAATCTTTTTATGTATAATATCAGTATTAAAATCATTAATTACCAAGTGTTAACAACGTGTTTATATTCTGTGTTAAATTCTTCCTTATTAAGGGATATATTTATTAATCTATAAACTATTTCCTAGTATACCTAGAAAGAAGAATGGACCTATAGATTTAATCGTTTTGGAACAGATATTTATTTTAAAAAACAAGAACCATGTTATGAATTTTGAAATACCACCAATAGATTGTATTTATAGGTTTTGTTTTCAGAGGTTGGTGACAGATTTTTTTTAAATTGAGCATCAGTAACTATGGTAACTTGTGTTATAGTTTTTAAAATGAGTTGGATACAACCTGAATCATGTCAGCTGTGGAAGATCTTGCAATATTACTAAGATAAGTAAAGCTTTTAGTTTCTAATTTGTTATTATTTTAGATATATAAATCTGTCTAATTTAAAAGGTAAGTCAATAACACTAAACAACACTTACATTTATAATTTTTCGGAACGCGTTTCGGAGGAAAGTTAACCTCCGAAACGCGTTGCAGAAAATTATAAATGTAAGTGTTGTTTAGTGTTATTGACTCACCTTTCAAAATAGATTGATTATAGCAACACTGTTTTCAAACTTCTAAGAAAGGAAGATATAAATCTTTGAGAGGTAGAACTGGAACTTAAAAATTCAATGCCACAGCTGGGATTTGAACCACAGACCTTCCGCTTACCAGGCAGGTGCTCTAACCATTAAGCTACTGTGACAACCTGCCAGAATGGCATTGAATTCTCAAACAAGTTCGTATTTTTCCAGTAAACTACAAAGGCAGTCTCACATCAGAGACAATTACCCCAATGGTGACTTACTATTGCAAGTACTTTATGTCCTGGGATTAAATAACCTTCAGATGGTAAGTTCCAGTTCTACCTCTCAAATGTTGCCCATACACGGTTTGTGTGTTTAAAAACACCAACAGTAAATTTGCTGGCATAATTAAATAATAATATAAATCTTTGTTCACGAGATCTTTTCTACGCTGTGCAATATACATGTAATAAATTCCTCATTTTCCCTGAGATATTCAGAGGCATATTCTTATATCAACTACTTATTTTTAAACTTCTTTGAATTCAGTATCGTTTTTTGTGGTATTGCAGTAATCTATAACACAGCAACCGAGTCACTTGAACTGTTTTGGTTTACTGTGACCAGTTCAAGAAGCTGGTTCTGCATGTAGTTGTGCATGGCAAGGGACTGTAGAGATAACATCAAGAGTTCTGATGTCATTGTATATGCCAATACCTGGCAATCTACTTCCACTATGGACCCAACCAAGATCCATTCTCTAGTAATAACAAAGTAACAAAATAATGCTATTCTTAAAAGAAATAATACAATAAAGAAACAAGTAACTTGCTTACATTTAAATGCTCCTGAGTTTTGACTTTTATTTCATCACTGGCTTCTTTAAGGCGCTCATAAATAACATTATCAGCACCTTTGCAATACAGTCGCAATTGCCCATTTCTTCTAAGTATTACAGACATGCGCTTGCGTACATTGTTAAAGTCTAGGATACACAGTAGCTCATATACCTCTCTCTTTCCCATTACCTGTAAAAAAGCATACATATGGTAATTAACAACAAAATATATAAATAGAACACAAAATACATGCCAATTTTAATGAGATTTATGAAGTTATGCTTTGCATTAACCTTTCATACACTCCAAGTGATCCTATTTATCTCAATGTGCAAATATCTTCCAAGCAGGAGTTTTTGTATGATTGTCTCTCCATAGCTTCCCTGACCACAATGATTTTGTAATATGCTTGTTCATTTCTAGAGTAATGCAAGAGAAGTCAACATTTATTACCTGTCTAATGAAAGAGCGCAATTATTAGGGGAGGTTGCTGGTGTAGCAAGGCATCAGGTGCCCGCCTCGATAGCGTGATGGTTAGCGTGTCTGCCTCACGTCCAAGAGGTCGCGAGTTCGAATCTCGCTTAGGGTAAGTTATCCGGGTAAGGTTTTTTCCGAGGTTTTCCCTTATCCTGAGAAGACGAATGTCGGGTAACTTAAAGCTCCATGGACCTCGGGCTCATTTGAGCATCATTTCACCCGTTTCATTCACTCACTGTCCGATATGACGCAATGTTGGAGGACGTTAATTAAAAAAAAAAAAAAAAAAAAAAAGGCATCAGCACAGCGTACATAAATAGGGATAAACTAAACAATCCACAATGGGTTAAACCTCTGCACTGTGAGCAAGAGATTCATCTGCTGCATTCCAGTACTGCCAAACTGTACAGGGCATGCTCTGGGAATCGTGACATAATACCTCTTATCTGTTTGCGTTTATGCAAGCTACCATTCATTCTTCAAACAGGTAGCACAAGCACTGTTCTACTTCATAACAGATACAAAAGGATAGCAACTATCAGAGTTTGGCATATAAATACTCTCAGGGTTTCTTGGAGGAATGTTTCCATAACTACCAGTGGCAGCATATGTTTTTGTGTTTGTTACACCTTATGTATCATTGTCTCAGTCAGATGTTTAAGCTGTTTTATGAATATTTAGTGATAAAAACAAATTTCCATCTTAACAAGCAGAAAAACACAAGTGAACAAGAAAAAAGTAACAAGAAAGAAAGGTTTGAGAAGTAGAACTGGAACTTAAAAATTCAATACCACAGCTGGGATTTGAACCACAGTTCTACCTCTCAAACATTGCCCACACACGTCATGTGTGTTTAAAAACACCAACAGTAAGGTTGTTGGCATAAATGAATAAGAAAGAAAGGTATTACTCTGTCTAAAAATAACATTAAAAGAAAATGTACTATACACGTATGTTTAGTGCATAAAATGGTCTTGGAAATTGATCCCTCCCAAAAAAGTACTTTTGTAACCTAAATTTTCAATACATAGAAGGGGAACAAAATGTACAGTATAATTGAACATTTGTGTAATCATATTCAAAAATTAACTCAAAAGGTTATTTTGTATAAACAGATTTGAAATTAAAATCATGAGTGGTGTGAATGGCTTAAAACTAAATAGTTACCAGTTTTTGATTACAAATATATGTCTTAGTTTCACCTTAACCTTTGAACAAGTTTGTCTGCACTTTCCAGAATGCTTGGCATCCTGACCCCTTGCATTGCCGTGGAGCCCTAAAACTTTTACTTTTGTAAATCTGTAACACTCCCTTGCCCGTTCCCTCATCTCTTTCTGCTCTTTTGTGTTTTACTTTCCTTGTACACTTTTCTTTAACCTTCCTTCTGTTCCTTTTTTCTTGCTTCTCCATTAACATTTTTACTGCCACCATTTATTTTCCATGTTGTTCCGCTTAGCAGTTAATAGCAATAACATTTTTTATGACACAAATTGTACCCTTTAACAAGATATATATTAAATAGAAAATGATTATCCGGGCTTCTGGGCTGTGATATAGTGGAAAATCTCCTTTCAGACATTTCGCTTGAAGCTGAGTCGAACATCCTCAGTGGCGTGGCCTTAGTACTCTGCTAGTTAGTTATGATTGGTGTCAACTGGCTGGCATTTACTTAGCTGTTGATCAACATCAACATCCTCAGCCAGAGTAAATGCCAGCTCATCATTGCCAATCATAGACAGTGGAAGCAGCCCCCACTTTAGCCCAGCCCATGCAGCAGCCGAACCAACAAACGAAAACCGGACCAACCTTCAACCACCCACATATGCTAAGCGTATAAAATCTGTGAAATTAAAAGGCTCCGTATCAGTTGTCGCAGAGATTAGCAGAATATTAAGGCCACACCACTGAGGATGTTCGACACAGCTGGGAACGAAATGTCTGGAAGGAGATATTTCCACTAGACCACAGTCTACAAGCCCAGATAGTCATTTTCTATTTAGTGACACCTGCTGTGAAAGCTTACGCAATTCAGAATATATGATGTTAGTAGTAAGATTCTGCTCATCTCTTACACTTTATCAATCATGCAAATGTCATTTAGAATGAAGACAATTTAAAAGCTTATTCAAAGAAAATTCAAGATATATATTTCATTCGTCATACAAATATCTCAAACTTATGAAACTTTAATTCAAATCTTTACAATCATTTTTGAGAGAATAAAAAATAATGAAAAATTTGCAACCTTAAAAGAGGCTGAACTTAGTATTTAGTTACATTACGCATGCAAGCACAACATGCATAAAACTTCCTGTACAACTGGGCAGTTGTTGAAATTATATTTTTAATTTACAACAATTTTGCTGAATAACCTAATATTTATTTTTTATTTATACGAGACTGTTGTTATTTGAGTAACTATGAAGTTTACGTAAGTCTACTAAGACAAAACAGAACTATTTTACAAACAGATTCAAAGGAACTTAAAATCAGAAATGCATTCAAAATAGCTCCTTAGAAGATCACAAAAGAACAAATGTAAATGCTCCCTAAATTATTGTATTTTTGCACATGTCATTCTCTTCTGTATATGGTATACATGTATATTCCCTTTTATATTTTCCTGTATAAGTGTTTCTTTATAACATTTTGTTTAATCAGACAATCCCTGCAAAGTGTAGTTACAATTGGGAAACAAAATACAATACGCTACAACTTAGTTAAACAGGAAAAGCCTTTCAGACTAACAGTTACCTCTATTGTGATACTGTTTGGACTGCGCTCCTTGAACACAAAGCCAAAATTTCTAGCTGCTGATACTAGTGCAGCTTCATCAGGAGATTGGGCTTGATACTCCAGTTTGCCTGTAAACAATTACACAAATTTTAACAATAATTGTCTAATTCTACCAATTGGTTATAATCCATTAGGTTCAATCTCTCAAAAAATAAGACACAAAAAGGCCAAGTCTGTAACAGGTGAAGAAATTAAAGCTGAATTCTACTTCACAATAATTTTAACGATTATAGGATCTTCGATAATGTCTATGATTAACGCTGCGCTATGTAATGGACAGACTGATCCAACCCTATCAAATTGGCAGAATCCATAACTAATTGTAGTTCACCCAGAGGCAAAGTAAAATATCTTCCTTTCATAGAAGTTTGAAAACAGTGTTGTTGTAATTAATTTAATTTAAAAGGTAAGTTAATTAATAACACTGAACAACACTTACAACATATTTTTCCGGGACGTGTTTTGAAGGTTAACTTTCCTCCATTATCAACCGGACAATAACTGGGTTTCCATGGTGTTTCATGGTGCAGATGGTGATGCTTCTTCTGCTGTTTCTTCTGATGGCGATTCAATGAACTTATGAACAATGTTTTTGCTGCTGTGAGAGTTGTAGTTTCTTTTAATAATTTTTTCTTTTCTGCTCGTTTTACCTTTTTATCTACTAATTCTTTGGGGAAGCCGTTTTTTTTGTGCTATTTCAATTATTTTGTAATATTTGTTTTATATTCTTCTGCTGAAAGAAACAACAATGATATTCAAAAAATTCACATATCACCCATGGGCCTTTGATAAATTTAAAAAAGTGTTCAAGGAATATAACATTCAGCTAGCAGCAGTAAACCATTACTCCATAAAAAACCTACTACTTTCAAACATCAAAGATGCTATTCCACCTAACAAAAAATCTGGCATATACCAAATTGAATGCAGTGATTGTAATGAAATATACATAGGAAAAACCAAAAGAAATTTAGAAATTAGATCCAAGGAACACGTTAGAAACATTAAGAGTAAACAATTAGAAAAATCAGCGGTTGCATTTCACTTTTGGACAAAAGATGACATAAAGCTAGAACCAAAACTTCTCAAACACATAACCGGAAAACAAGAACTGTCCACATGGGAACAAATCTTTTTTTTAAAAAATAGAAACAGAGTATTTAATTTCGACATTCCTCAGAGAGACATTTTCAGTAAGTTCATTGAATCACCACCAGAAGAAACTCCAGAAGAAGCATCACCATCTGCACCATGAAACACCATGGAAACCCAGTTATTGTCCGGTTGATAATGGAGGAAAGTTAACCTTCGAAACACGTCCCGGAAAAATATGTTGTAAGTGTTGTTCAGTGTAATTAATTAACTCACCTTTTAAATTAAAGTAAAATATTTTGATAGTGTTACAACATACAGTCATAATAGTTTAAACCAATGTGCATATATCTAAGAATCCTCTTAACTAATGGCACTTCTTATCAATCATAGAGCAAAATGATAAACATTTAAAGCCTGTAGATGTGCTAAATATTTACGTACCATTTCTTTCCTCGGGCATGACAGTATGACAAAGTGCTAGGACACGGAAGAAGCTATGTACATCATGATTGTTTCCTCGCACTGCATCAAGCAATGATGAGTCATAAAACTTGAACTCAGGTTCATAGTTAACATTCCATGAGAAGTCCAATGGTGGTATACTCTGAGGGAAAATTGATTAAAAAGTCAATTAAAATATTACAGTTTATAATAATGTGTAGAATCTACTCTATGGGAGACAGAGGGAGAGGAAAGAGAACAATACATAAAAAAAGAAACAGAGAGAGAATAGGTACAGCAAATGTAAATTAAAATACCTAAGCATGTTTGTCTTGATTCATTTTGATAATTAATTAATGTATCCAATTTATTCCTCTTAACCCATTAACACCCAGCTTATAATTTTTTTTTTTTCAAAAATTAAGAAAAACATGTACTGCATTTGTTTAACATACAGTATGTCATCAATATATTTTGTTTGCCTTTTTATTCACCCAGTCTATAAACAGACTGCTGGGCATGAGTGGTATCAAAACATACTGTAATGATGAGCGAAAACATTTCCATCAACTTCATGTATTTTATGATTAAACTTTATTTCTTAGAGCAATTACAGATAATTTAAAGCCAAGCCACTTATTAATTGAAATATCTGGTGTGGTAAAAGCTTATTATCAACTATGGTAAGGTCAAATCACCTATGGAAGAGTGTTACATCACATTTTTTACAGAAACTCCAGTGGCGTGCAATCCTTCAAACTTGTTTTCATTTTCTGGAATTTTTGTTTTACTTGGAAGCACATTTTTTGTATTATGTGGTTAGTCTCAAAGTTGACTTTTCAAACCTATAGTCATTTGTCATTCGTCACTCTTTTCTGTGGCAGTGAAATGTACTTCAACTGGGCTGGAAACCTCACTCACATTTACTATACCTGTAGTGCTTCATCTTCATCAGTCAGACTGTCTGAATCAGGAGGAAGAATCACATCAGTTGTATCACAAGCATCATGAATTTCATTGGAAACGTTATCGCTTATAGTAACCAGAATAATTTCTTTGAATATGATTTCCTAATTGTTACATGCCATATCTCTGAATGTAATCTAAAAATAATGAAAAAAAGCAAAAAAGAAATAACCAACGGACTTGCATATTATGGTTTACATTTTTTGTTAGCGCAAAATTTGCAAACTTATCCCCAAAAATAATAGCTATAAGACATATGTACTTTAGGAATCCATGTGCTTACATGTTATCATCCTTTCAAAGAACACAATATAGAACACTGTTGAACACCAGTTCACTCTGTTTCAAACCAAAAAACTGTGGAAGACAAATAACACACATGGCAGATGCTTAGATACTATTACAGAAGTAATAATCTTGCTAGTGTTGCATCAAATAAGAGTTTCTGTATGCTGATGTGAGATAACACTCAAAAAGACTAATCAGGAAACAGTTTAATTTAATTTAAAAGGAAACAGTTGCCTACTTTGTTAATAATGCTCTAAAACACTACCTCAACAATCTAGATGAAAATAAAGTGCTGGAAAGCCACACTGATGTAGCGCCCTACATGACTGCTGTCACTAAATTGCAAGTATTTTACCCTGCCTTGCTCCAAATTACTTGTCTTCCCCATGCCATGAATCGCGAAGCTGAGATGATACATCAAGAACATCCACAAAGTGAATCAGCTGGTTTCCACAATTACAATGGTTTTTATTAGAGCACCTAGATTATTTCGAGAGGAATTCCCCAATATTCGACTTCCACCAGAACCTATTCTTACACACTGGGAAACGTGGTTACAAGCTGTGGAATATTACAGCAAGCATTTGGAGGACATTAAGAACATTGTTTTGAAACTGGGGGAGGATGCAGTGAGCATTACTTCAGTTAAGGAACTTCTGCAGGACCCAACAATTGCCCATGATATTTGCATTCATCAAATCACATTATGTATTTCTGGTCCTCACTATTAATGTTCTAGAGTCCTCAGGCAAACTGGTCTACACGCAACTGTGATTGATAGAAGTGGTGACAAAAAATATCAACTGGGTTCCTAGTTATGTTGGTGAAAAAGTTCTGAAAAACTCAAATCAGTGCTTCAAAAAACCCCAGGACTGAGCTCTCCACACAGTTGCTGACATCTTGTCTGGAAAACATCTGAACACAAATGTGCTGTTCCCTTGTGTCTAACACCAATATTTAAATATGCTCTGGTGGCATCAGTTGATATGAATGCTCATTTTCGACTTATAAGATGGGGTTATCTGACAAGTGATGCAGTTTCTCAAAGGAGAACTTAGAAAAGGTGTTAGTTGTTTACTGTGGCTCAAATTAGGGACATGCACAGTAAAGACATAGTTAAATGTGTCATCTAACATGTAATGGGAAATACATGTCATTTTTTGTTGACCTCTTTTTGTAATTTTAGGACCTATTTTGATTTCTGATAGAACTTATTTTAGATCTAAAAGTCTGAGGTATAGTGATTATTTTTGTTTGTTTTGCTGTGCATGTCTGTACCATGTCTAACAATACAGATATATTTTGCTTTCGGGTACTCCACCTTAGTACCCATGTTGTTTTTTTACTTTGGTATGCGGAAGGTTAAGAATATTCCAATGACAGAACTAGTGTTGAGAAATTTGGAGTTTTAATAATAACATGCATTTTCTATAACATGGCATATCTAAAAAGTTGCTATTTAATATAACATACATCTGTGATTTCCAGGACTTCACTGGTAGCTTCATCCAAGAGGTCACCATAGCACTTGGCAGCGATGGAACATTTATTAAATGTCATTATGTTCTGAAAGAGATCAAACATTAAATGAGTACACATACTATCTGCTCTGATTGAAATATTTTTGCAACATTGAAATTGATTACAAACACTTGATTCATAAGAACATTTATTTGTAAATGTGTATTATATTAAGAATGTCACTCACTCACTCCCCTCCTTCACTCACTCTATCACATTATTTCTCTTTTAATGTTTTATTTACTTGTGTGAAAAACCCAAACTATAACAAGCAGCCAGATTATGTATAATTTGGAATTATAATGGAATACCAGAATGAAGGAACATTTTAGAAATATTAAATATAAACAGGTAGATAAATCAGCTGTGGCAGATCGTTTTTCTCATTTAATCATTAAATTCAGAAGTTACATTATTAAAACATTTAAATAGACCTATGGATTTAATGGTTTGGGAAAAGATACTCATTTTAAAAAACGGGCACCACGTTATGAATTTTTAAATACCACTGATAGATTGTATTTATAGGTTTGTTTTGCTTTCAGGGTTGGCGACACATAGAAATATTAAGTAGTTGAGCGTCTGTAGCTATGATTACTGTTTTCAATAGACCACTGAAAATGTGATGGAGTCATCACGAAACATATGTCTGGATATTTCAAGAACTTGCAGCAATTACTAAGTGAAGCTTTTAGTCTCTAAATTTGTTTTTATTTTATATGCTATATTAGTTTATCTGGATAAATATTTTCTTGGTAACTTACTTGTGTGAGTGTTCCAGTTTTGTCAGAGAAGATGTACTCAATCTGCCCAAGCTCCTCATTGAGCGTAGTAGTACGAGCCTTGGCTGACGTGTTTGTCTTCTCATAGTGCATTTTCTCATCCCAGTTAATGAGGAAGCTCTGTGCAAACCGTATCACTTCCACACTGGCAAAGTATTAAAACAAACATTAGAACATTTTGAACCAAGACTTCCACCTTTTAAGAAATAAATTGAACAGCACACTGCCATAAACTTTATAAAAAATTTGGCATTTATCAATTTAGCTGTTTGGATTATGACAGGGTTTATTCTGGTAAAACTAAACGTCACTTGGAAACCAGAATAAAGGAACATTTTAGAAATATTATATATAAACAGATTGATAAATCAGCTGTGGCAGATCATTTTTGGTCATTTAATCATGAAACAAATTCAGAGGTTAAATTATTAAAACAATTAAATGAATCTTCAGATTTAATGGTTTGGGAAAAGATTTATTTTGAAAAATAGGGACTGCGTTATGAATTTCGAAACTCGCCTATAGGTCGTATTAACAGGCTTGTTTTGCTTTCAGATGTTGGTAATGCATAGAAATATTAAGTAACTGAGCATTTGTGGCTATGGTAACTATTATAACACATGCACTGACGATTTGATGGAGTCATCATGTAACATGTTTACATAATTATTTGAAGAACTTACAGCAAATACTAAAATAAGTGAAGCTTTTAGTCTCTAATTATTTATTATAAGATTGTGTTGCTTCACTGTTAACAGCTTCAGTTTTTTCACTGAATATAAAGATCTGTTTTATGCATAGAACTGTCACTCTGAAAACCCCTTTGTTCTGCAACCACAATATCATAGCAGATTTCACAGTACTCCTAGGCGGAGGTTTATCTGCTTCTACACTCCTTTTTTCAACACTTCCCATATAAAACTAGTGACTCGTATGAGTTTACAACTGAAATGAAGAGAAATTAGCAGGAAGTAAACATAAAGTGAATAACACTGGAGGTAAGTTGGCAACATAACCAGCAGAACAATGCTTGTGTGGAAGTTTACACTACATGGATTGTCTCTCCTCTCCTCTCCACTCTAGTCCCCTAAGACCATGAGCTGCTGAACAGACAGAATGTACCACACTCAATTTTTCCATGAAGAATTTTTTTTTTTTTTTAAACTATGATGAACTATAATGAGTGTGTGGTAAATGGACACAAAATGCCAGGAAATCTTTTTAAGCAGCATGACTGTTGGAAAATTCCTGAAAAGGTTTTGTTCAATCTTACAGACAGATGCAAGCTGTAGTTCTTTATTATCAGCTGTCTTAAGTGGTCAGTGTAAAATATAGTCATATAAATGAATAAAAAAAGAATATTATACAATGATAAAACATTTTTATTTAAAAGTATGAGCTGCAGCTCAAATACAAACAGAGTTGAAGTAAGTTCATTGGGGACCCTGCACCATCACCCATGATCTTTTCTTCTTTAAGGCACAGAAGATGCTTGATTTCTTAAGAAATTATGATGAAATTCATGGAATTGTGATAGAAGACCACAAAACTAACATTCATGAAACTGCAGAGATGGTAGGCATCTCATATGAATGGATACATAAATCCTGCATGAAGTTCTGAATATGTAACAGCTGAGTTATGGTGGGTATTGCATTTCTTGACTCCAGACCAAAAACACTTGAGAATGGACATTTCAAAATCGCATTTAAAAAAGTTCCTATATAATCCAAAAATACTTATTGCAGCATTTTGTAACTGTAGATGAAACTTGTATCTACCCCTATATCCAGAAGAAACTGCAGTCAAAACAATGGGTTGGTGAGTGTTAAAGTGCCAGAAAAAGACAGCAATCCTATTTTATGACCCAGAGTATCAATAAGACTGCTTATTAGGAAAGGTATAAACAGTGACTGTGACTGATGCCTATTATACTGAAGCAGATATTAATATTTCAAGGAATCTTTAAACCAAACAATCATTAATGACAGCTTGGTTTTATTAATTTAATGTTTTTCTTTTATTATTTAATCTGTTATAAATTTGTGAAAATGATCATTATTGTTAACCTTGTTTCAGTATTTCAATCATGTTAACATAACTGATAATTGTTCTGCTACATATTATGTTCGGAAGGAGTTTTGAAATATGAATTAATATTACTTGTGACATGACTGAAACAACTATCAAATCGCATAATATATGTGATGTACGAGTCATCTGGATAATTCTGACGAAATAAAAGGTGTTATTAAGGAAGTCAAAAGCTAAGTGATATTCTATAGTCACATATCGAAATTTTCCACACATTTCTTGGTCAATGCTCTTGTGAAGGATACAAGTCATTTTTCAGTAAATTACCAAAAAATTCATATGGTTTTGGACACACCAATTAGTTGAAAATGTTTGTGGCTGTAGATGGATACTTTGCAGCAGTTCCAGAGAAACACTACAGAGAGGGGATAGTGGCATTGGAACACTGGTGAATGAAATGTATTGATATTAGAGGAGATCTGCTTTGAAAGCATAAACTATCATTGTCACTAACAGACAGAGAACTTTTCAGACCACCCTCGTTTGAATACTATGCAACATGAGTTTTAAACAAACAGGAGCTGGATTTACCTGTTCTCTGTGAATCATGTGAGTGCATAAAAAAGTTTTTGACCTCAACTTCGGTCTTAATTTTTTTTCCAGACATGTGTTTCATAGGTGCACAAAGTACAGCATAAAATAGTTGATGACTTCACAATGTTTACTAAGATGTGATCTGATGCAGAGAGAATTAAACTCAGTATTTATATTATATAAGCTACGAATTTCTGCACATTACATTAGTAATAATTGCTCTGGCAGTATTTACTTTACTTGTTCATTCCTAGTAAAGAGACACTGTTCTTATCTGTAACAATGAGCTAAAACTTCAAGATCTGTAGTGCTGGAATCAATGCTCACCTGACATAGAGAGATATAGGCACCACGGTGTTGAGCACAATGGCGTAGGAGAAGAAGACAAGGAGGGCAATAACAGTTGCACCACTCAGTGGTTCACTGGGCACAAGCGAATCCCAAGGTAGATATTTCTGGAAGTATTGCCCCGTTATCGTCTCCCAAATCCCACATGCAATCATGCAGAAGAGGCACATAGACAGCAGGAAGAACACAATCTGAAAACAAAAATGTTTCCTGTTTTAATATGCACAGCTTGCAGAACATATGTTATAGTATACTGACAGAAACAGTCCAGTATTTCTATGAATTTATTGTTTGATAAATGCCAGTCTATACAGCGCAGGTGAACACAGGCCAGCTATGTGCACTCCTTTTGCTACAAATAGATTCACTTCTAATTGCATAACAAGAGACAACTAACTAATAAGCAATTTTCTATAGAGACCACCAAACAATGATACTGATCACTCCTGTATTTATTATTCCTTTTTAATTTATTCTACCCTGCACATAGTAGGAAGAGATGGTGTTGCAACCTACACAAAAATCTGGTATCAAGATTTTACCACAATTACAATATGATTTGAAACTCCCAGGATCCGAAAAACACTTTTAAGAAAAGGTCAGCAGTCACGCACACATGCATGTGTTCGTGTATGAACAACAAAACTCGAAAACAAAATGTCAGATAAATACCAAACCTGGCAATAAAGTTCAGTATCTTTTAAACATGCAACACAAAGATTTTAAAAAATCACCCATCCCAAAATATCCTTTACAAGGAATATTTGTCAAAATCTTTTATTCTCTAAAAACTGGCTCTAATGATTTTGATTAAAACACTAAATACTTAAAACACTTCATGATAAAATGCAGAATGAATTTTCTGAAAATAGTCTGTGAAGTTTATTTAATTCAGCATGAATTTTGTGTAACTGGTAAACATTAGGAGATAGCCGAAAACGCACTACACAAAGAAGTAGATCTCTTTAAAATATGCCATTTATTTTACATAAGATTCTTGTGGTATGGACATTTCCGAGACAACTTGGTTTAAATTGTTCAATACTTTATCGCCTTTAAATACTGCACTATTCACTTGTTCCTCAGTGTCATGGAAAGAGTATGGAATTTCAAGGCCATGAAAGCTTGTGTTTAAACATTTGACTATTGATACATCACAAATTCTCATTCAACACATGGGGGGAAGCAAAGTAGCTATCACTTAAGAAATGGCCAAATTATAATTGAGGGACACCTGGAGTGATATTTTGTGCAGAATAATTTAAAAGTTCTCAAAATACAGGACTGTTCTAAAAAATTTGGGATGAGTGATCACCCCAGTAATTGTTACTGTATGTACTGTCATTTACACTTTCATAGTCCTTAGAAATAAAACATCAGATCTACTTTTTGCAGTTGTTTTAGTGGCAGGTTTATCTCAACTTCAATTCAAGATTTAACTATGGTTGACACAAAATTTAATGGCAGGTGACTCAACACAACATCCAATCAGAGGCATGCTATGCCTTGCAGTGTTGTAAAGTTAAACATGATGTGAAACCACGCTGTAGAGCCGGTGATATAAAATTTATTTGCAGAACAGTAAAGAGAATAGTATATTCAGTTATCAGCCATTGTTAAATTTCGTGTCTGTCATAAAACAATAAGTGCATAAAGAACAGGGTCTTTAAAAAAGGTTTTAAAAAAGGTAATAAGACAAGAGGGGATGAAAACTACCACACAAATTATAAAATCAATCTGTGTTAACAGACAATTTTCACCCGTTACTGTGCAAGTCATCCCCAGCACTGCAAATCATGCTTATTTTCTCTTCTTTTTCATTATTGTTTGCATGAAGTAAAGCTTTCATGAACAACAATACCTCAATACCTAAATTTATTAAAAATGTTACAGAAAATAAAATTACAGTGCTCATTTATCAGCTGAAATAAATCAATATATATATATATATTTATTTCTTTAACCTCATGTAAAATCAGGGCCAAAGATATAATGGCAGCATAATAAAAATTGAATGGAGCAGAGAGACACATTAAGATAGATGTGAAGGAGCAGAATCTTCTTGCAAAAGAATTGAAGTTCTAAAATTAAGTGGGCTAGAAGAGGATTTCGTCCAGAATGTTTAACTAATATGTGAAAATTAAGTAGAAACATTGTGCTGTGTCCTAAAGTAAAAAATCATTTTAATTCAAGAAGGGTAACGAGGAAGGGAGGGTACTGTCAAAAACATTCATTGAAGTGAGTACGATAATTTAAACATACAAAGTGGACAATTTGAAAGTCATGGTTGATAACAAAAAAGCTATTTCATATAAACTGTTTAATCACTTATCTGTGTCAGATGTGTTCTCCATTACATAAAACTATATGAGAATGAAGAGGAACTCACAGGCCATTTACAGATGCACACATGCTATATTTGGTATGCCAATATTCCTAAAGCGTAATGTTCTGATTGAAATCTTAAGAAAAATTAAGTAATAACCAGGCTATTGGAGTATAGGATTCAAGGGAGTAAACAACTCTTTATAACAGGGTTTGAAATGGTTAACAGTATAAAAGTCATAACTAGGGCTCGGAAGTTCATGCCCTAAAAAACACTGAAATATGCATGCATATATGCTCTTAAAAACTTGAAAATATGCCAAGAAATATGCACTATTAATTAAAATGATTGATGTCCCTTTGCAGTGGACAAGACGAGTTAGTATAAATAATAAATAAAGTTACCATATTCCTTAGACGTTGAAGCAGAAGTGGTCCGGCTGCTAGGATTAACTGCTAAATTGCAGTTCACAACAACCACTTTGCAAAAATGTTCAAAGGTAAAACATCGTATGTTGTCTCACAAAACATTTTTGTAACGTGAAAAACTTCTCTCCACGTCACAAGCTGTTATCGGGCATATTTAAATGATGTTAACTGCTTTACAGAGAGAGTCAAGTCTCTTGGTATGGCAGATGGTTTCCTTTTGAGGATGTCTCGAATATCGCACATCTGGTTATAACCAGAATTTTTTGAAATTACATGATTCATTTTTTGTCCTGTGCTACCAGGAACCGAACTTAGGTCACACATTGATTTTTCAAAGACAGTGATTCATGCAAAGGAGATCCTACAGCTTCCAATGCCGTTATGGCTGTTGGTAAGAAAGAAAAATGGGCAGATATGAAACTAAGATCTTCTTTTAACCCAGTGTCTGACAGAGTATTTTGCAAGTTTCCATTGATGAAGCATCTTTCGAGTCCAATGAATTAACAACCTCTTCGACTATTTCTATGTGCTCAGTATGATATAAAACTGCATCGACCCATGTTTCCCATCGAGTTAACACTGGTGCAGGAGGAAGTCAGATATTAAGTGCTGTTGATCTAAACAACTTAACTCTTTTAGGAGGTTTAACAAAAATTTTCTTGGTACTGGACACATATCTATCTACCAGCGGGAAAGAATCACGTACTGTCTCAGAAATGCGATGAAGAGCGTGTGCCAAACAAGTTATATGAATTAAGTTAGGAAAAATACCTTTCAGAGTTTGTCCTAATTTTAGAATATAAGGACCTGCATCAGTAACAAATAAAAGTAACCGGGCGTATTTGATTCCACATGGCCATAGTAATTTCGAAGTGTCCATCACAAACTGGGTCACAGTTACATTGTCAGTGGCCGACAATTGGCATACATTAAAAAGATAAGGTGTAGTCTTTTGTTCATTATTTAAAGCAACCACGATTATATTAGCAATAGAACGGCGCTCAGAATCAGGGGTTTCATCAACAGACAACCACACAAACTGATCCACTAATTCATTTTTGTATATTTGACAATACGTTATTGTAACAATGTCCTACATAAGTCTTACGCAGTGTACTTTCTTCAGGCACATGTTGTCGAGTGTACTTGGCAAGAAAGTTTTTAAATGTCGGATTATTAATTTTGAACAAGGGAATATCAGCAGCTAAAACTGCTTGGCACAAGTCATAGGAAAATTCAGTAACCCTACTTCATAAACACTCTACTAGCTGTTTTTCAACAGGTTCTTTGTTTGCGAGTTTTCTGATTAAATTCTCCTTATGTTTTGCTGTGATTATGTGCCGACCTATTTGAAATCTTTTCTCACTCCCTATATTTTTCTCACAAGCTCCACAAAACACAGTGCCCTATTATCTGTAGATATTAAATCCCCCGGAAACTCGTTCTGTAAATTAATTAATCTATCACTCGGAGTTTTATTTTTGACATTTGAAGAGCTTTTTAACATTTTATACGCCTAATTTAATTTGGTGGGAACCAGTTCACAACACTCTTACGTTTGAAGACCATGACACAACTACTGGTGGGCAGGTAAGCATTGCTATATAAGTGCTGCTCAAAACGTTGACCTGCAATTTATCTTTGCTACTATAAACCTCTCAGATAACACACTGATTATTCTCTATGCACATACATATAATGAAAGGATGAAACAGGGGATTCACTGCATGACAACATGACTCAACATTAGTTCTCGCCACCTCGCGAGTTGCATCATCATGTGCAATACTACCAATGTAAAAAAATATTATACAGATGGAAAAAATAATAAAAAAACATAAAATAATTAAAATATGCAATATAGGGGCTATAATATTGAAATAATATGCATTTATCAAAAATCAAGAAAATATGCAGTTATATGCACTATAAAATCATGTCCAAATAACTGAAAATTCCATAATTCGTGCACATAATGTTGTTAGCTAATGCTGGATTTCTGACAATGAAGTCATTAATCCTCTTGCTCTCCAATATATTGAAGAGACTTAGCAGTAAATGTAACCGCTTTTTAGAGAGCACATATTTTTATGTTTTGGCGGTCACATCGCTCTCTCACAACCCCCAGAATGTCTGGAGGACCACACCTGTCGTTGGTTTACGGGTCTCACCGACCTGACCGGGAGAGTTATCAAAATAAATTCACCGACCATATCCTCTGATTACCAATCAGAGGACGTATTACATGCCGTGACAGGTCAGCATGTTAGGGGTTAAGGTTTTATAGAGAAATTAGAGAAATGGAGAGGTTGGAAAAATAAAGACTCCCTAGCCCTCAGGAACCCTAATAGCATCGGCGTAGGAAGAGAACAAGAGTTGACCAAGGTAAGGTCAGATAGAAAAGTTACAGTGCACATAATGTAAAAGCATACATTTTTAACCCCTATGAAAAAACATGCAAATCCATGAACTTCCTAGCCCTAGTCATAACCTTAATTAATCACTTCCATACAACTGCATGAAACACTAATGTATCTATGTAATCTGTGCTTTGTTCTTACCCCTATAATTATGAAATTCAACAACCTATCAATGCTTGTGCGCTTGAACTTGGTCTTGCCAGAGTTCTGCATGAGTTTTGTGTCCTTGCCAGCAAAGATGACAACACCGTAGCACCAATTAGTGTTGCGCAAGATGCACCCACGCAGCACCACCTTGTCATTATCTAGGGGATACCTGAAACATTTTTATTTTGTCAATCTTATATAGTGGCAATAAGCAACACATATCTTATTAATAGAAAGTAAGTATTATTTACACTATACCTCACTTACATTAGAAAATGGAAATTGGAATGGGGAATATATGGGAAGAGAGGGAGGGGCAACCTAGAGGTTTCTGGAAACAGGTAAGGAGTAGAATGGAGGGTATAGAGAGAAAACAAAAGTTTAATAATATAGTCAACTAAAGGAGAAGTGGGGCAGAGAGAAGTATATGGATGTACGTAACAAGGCGGGAAGGGAAGGTTGGGCATGGATCAGATTATGTACACTAAGAGGAGTCAGAAAGGGAGTGAGCTTGGATATATGCTCTTTATGTGGAAACAGGACAATGCCAAAGAAATGGGGAAGGAATAACAAAGAGGTTACGAGAATTAAGAAAATGAAGCTAAAGAAGGAAGAGGATATAAAGCTATTAAGTGAGTTTATGGCAAGAATAAGGGAGAAGTGATATAGGACACTAAATAGAAATGTGGACCAGGGTGGGCCCAACCAGGCATAAATAACCACGGAGTTAGAATGTATGGTGGACCAAAGAATAAAATAGCAACTCAAACATTGTAGGAAAAATGTTGTAATACTGAATGTAAGGTTTAAGAGGTAGAACTGCAACTTAAAAATTCAATGCCACAACTGGGATTTGAACCACAGACCTTCCGCTTACCAGGCGCTCCATCAATCGCCCTCTAGTTGTCAACCAGCTATGAGTCATTCTCTGAAGATGCCCAACGCAGTCTCGGGCGAAACATCTGAAAATTCATCAACTGGACCACGGTCTACAAAGCCGAAATCTACCATCTATTGGATTAATTATACTTTATATTGTGACTCATCCAGTTTTTTAAACTGCCACTTCACTCAGCTTTCAGTCACTTAATTATCTGGTTCAATTTTTGCTAAGAGTTTGCTTAGCTGACTTAGTCATTTCAATAATATAAACTAGTTTTACTGTCCATTTTCTTCTGTGACATTTACTTCACTTTCTTCAAGAAATACATATAACAACCAAAAAAATTAATTGCACTCCACCAGGTTTGAACCTGTGACCTCAGGTATCAGAGACTTTACTATCCGGAGGCACTTAGTAGGTAGTGTTTATTACCTCCAATCTTAGGCTGACAGCAGGTGGATCTTCTTACCTTGGACTCTGATCTACCTCGAACCTTGGGGGGATATTCTACATGAGGTGGTCAGAGATGAAGTCCTCGATAGGGGTAACTTAAAATTGCCGTTCCATTGTCGGAAGCCAAAACACAGACCCTGAGTACAATAGCTGCTGACAAACCATTGAGCTAACCTATCATCCTTATGTGCTAAAATAATACCATGAAATTAAATCTAATGTTTTTAAATTACCTTTTTCCTTTCCAGTCTAATGTTCCTTCAAATTTGTTCAACAGGTTATTTGGCGTTTCACAGATAATTTCTCCATCAAAGGCCCCTACTAGTGAGTCATCTTGACCCATTTCTGCTGTCTCTGTGAGGCACTGGCGGCATTTTAAGTTGGTTTCCCTATAAAGAAAAAAGCAGCAAATTTGTAAAACCATTTATTAATTTTTATGTTTGCTTTTAATTTTACAAACACAAATTCTAAAATTGGACAGCCAAAACCAAGTGCAGATTCAGAGTGCTGTTTCACATTCTATAGTCCAGATTAATCTGGTGAACATGATACTAAAAGAACGTAAACATTTTACAGTGAATTTTACTTTCTCTATCATGTACTGTATGAATCCAAGCTCTGTGTATTTGTGAGGTGAGGGGAAAGCAGTTAAGGCACAAAAACTAGGACATGCTGTCTCTGGCACAATGTTCCAGTGGTAGTGCTGTCACGTATAGTCACATTGTAGGTATATTATTCTATGTGTTCATTGAAAACTCGCGTATGCCACTGGTTATCTGTCAAATTACCTTCACTTCTGCTCTCATTATCATTCTTGCTTAATGTAAACATAGTAACATTCCTTCCAGCCACACAAAGCTTGGACTCTTACAGTGCCTAGTAAGTAAACATATTGAATTCCACCCAAAAAGGCTTATCAAGGTTTCATCAGAAAAGCATGTTTTCGTGCTCAAAAAAGCATTTTCACAAAAA
The DNA here is from genome assembly GCA_030765045.1 of Tenodera sinensis. Taxonomy (NCBI): domain Eukaryota; kingdom Metazoa; phylum Arthropoda; class Insecta; order Mantodea; family Mantidae; genus Tenodera; species Tenodera sinensis. Next base: position 40,288,201 of record CM060970.1, read on the forward strand.
AGTTCTGTGAGTGCAGGTGTTTGTGTGTGCTTGCATGCATATATGAGAGAGAAGCTTAACTCAAAAAGCAAAACTCATTTGAATACCCAACTTATTTAAGCTCATTCCTTACAAAGATTCAACACAAAGATTTTAAATAGGTTTTGAGGTTAGTGAATGTTTTTATGAAGAATCTTTTGCGAGATTATAGAAAAAATAAATTGTGTTTTATTACATCACTTTCATTAATAAAACAAACTGTGGAGCGTGTGGTATGTTATAAGTGCAGTAGAAATTGGCATCTTTGGCAGATTCAAATCAATTTGAATTTGGTAGATGTTCCCATGCAACAAAATTTTGATCCGATCCCACTTCTAAGAGTATCAGATCCAAGGATTCAGTTTGATCTGAATCCACATTTCCTTGTACTATTCAATCTGGAATGAGAACTCGAATCTATTTGAATTCCTCATGGAAACATAGTGTATATTAGCTAATCCCCCGGTGACTACAGTTCTAACCACTTCTTTTGGTTCAGATACCAAATGATAATACACAAGTGTCAAGATTCTCATCAGTATTAAGTTCAAATGCACTGGAGCAGTACTTACCCATCTAGCTCTGCTGTTTCAATGAAACACAGACCATTAGGTTCACTGGTGGAGAGTAGAAGTACATCTGCAGCAACAAACTGGTCATTCTCCATGCGTATGACATCCCCCACCTGCACTTCTGCCCATTTCTCTTCCACCAGTTTTCCATCACGCAATGCTTTTGACCGCCTGTTGTTCACCTGGGAGTCACTCATGTGCCTTTGCTAAAACAGAATGAATCCATGTATAAATGATCAAGAATCGTACATGATAACACATTCTACATAGTGTTTCTTCTTTTTTTTTCCCCTTTCTTTTTTCATACCTACATTTCTAAGCCCCATGGTCATACAATGGGCTTTGACTTGAGGAATAATTAGTTTTATAATTTAAATATTGCATTTTTAAAAATATTTTTTATTATTAAACACTCTCATATTCACGGCCAGTCTTCAACAAACTAAAAACAAAATGTCCTAAGAATGGTCTGCATGGAATTTTATTGCATTCATGAGAACTCCTCTGCCAACATTACACTAGAAACTTTAAAATTTCCACAGGCGTCAAAAGTCCTCCTTGCAGTCCGGATTTGGGTATATGCAGCTTTTTTCTATTTTCCAAAATAAAATAAAATGTTTGAAGTTGATTTGAAACCTCTGAAGTGTGGTAACTGCTTACAAAGAATGTATTTGCACTCTCTGCAAAAAACAGTGTTTGGGATTTGAAAAGTGGTTTAAAAAGATGAAACATCACATACAATGCAATGGAGAGTACTCTGAAAAGATGCAATGATCAGATCTAAACTTTTAAAATGTTATTGTGGAAAACTTTTAAGAGTGACCCTTGTACATTGTAAAATTCTTTACTACTGGGCTATAAAATACACAGTAAACCCCGGTTTTAGGTCCAGTATATGTCAAAAGATGTATCCACTCTATGTTCATGATATATTTATACCTAAGAAGGATTCAAATGAAGCAATAAGCATTTAAATGATGAAATAGTATTCAAATGTCTAATTGGGGTAATGAGCCCTTGTAATGCAAAGACAGACAGAGAGAGAGAGAGAGAACTACCAACTTTCAAGCATGGCTATCACATTGTTTACGTTCCATTTGAATCTCATCTTTAACAACTTGGTCATATCAATGGCTTTGCTTTTGCAATGATTGCTCATTAGCAATGATACAATCATTCGGTTTTATTTTGCTTTGTCTTTAAATTTAAACACATGTTCATACTCTGTTTCACACTTCCAGAATCTAGGGAGCACTGGGAATAACCTTTGCCTATCATATCATGCATTGGGAACTGACAAAATTTTGTATTTTAATGAGCCCTACGTTTTTCCTGTACTAAGCTTCTCTCTATAGCAATTATAAAAAAAAATATACAGAATACATTCAGAATCAAGTGGACTTCACAGAAAATTCAGGATACACATTTTATTCAGCTCAGCTTAAAACATGTGGTATTTTAATTAAAACCATTTGAGCCATTATACAGAAAATTAAAAATAATGATTCATTCTCCCTCCCCATTCTCTCTCTCTCTCTACCCCATGATGATTTAGGCTGATACTGGAATTATTGACAGATAAGAGTAATCATTTTATAACAAAATTATAGGGAGATAAATAATTGCAATAAATAACTTCCATATGTTAAACTCAATGATAATGTGGAGAAGCAAGGATTACATCTTGTCAGATGATTAAGGTCACTAGCTAATGTCCATGTTAAGAATAAACAAATAGTAAGCAAGTGAGGCTAAGGTAACTATGGTTCTGGTGAATTCTGTTTATAAGAAATCCATTAGTTCATGGTGTAGCTGGAAATCAATTTTGTTCTGAAGTAAAAAGTTAAAATACTCACATAGCCCAAATTCTGAAAATTAGAAAGAGAACAAGATTCTTAGAACACAGCCAACCATTGAGTGAAACATTGTGTTTCAGATACAAATTAGCAGCCAAGCTGGCAATATAGGTAGCAATATTGGTGGGGGTAGTGAAATGAAAACTGGATGTAAGTTGAGTACATATTTCCAGAATTCTCATGTTTCCCTGCACGTTTTGAATCATACAGAAAAGTTTACTGTGATTGACTATTGGCAGTCCATAGTGCCTAAAGACCATGCTCAGGTTACACAGATACTAGTCACCACGAGGGAACCTTCTGCTTAGCATTTCTGCAACTCATAGCAACTTATGGTTCTCATTATTATTCTGCAAACAGTTATTTTAAACTATAAAGCATTGATATACCAGAAGTTCTAAGATTTAATACTTCAATAGTTAGTTTCCCCAGCTAAGATTCACAGTTAATACTACATTCTCAAACAGTCAGCTACTTCAAAAAGGTTATTATTAGTCTCTAATAAATTTAACAGTCAACTTAGTAAATATCGTTGTCCATTCTCACACCCACCCATGCATGAATACCCTGAGAAAAAGATTTCATATTTCACCACTGGAGCAGATGGAAACAGATTTATCAAAGCCAAGATCTCAGAGATGGCATCGAATGCAGCACCAAGACTTAAAGCATTGTTTTAAATTTTGAATTTTTTTCTGAAGTGAGTATTTTGGTAAGTGGTGCAAAATAACTTACTTGTTCTCAATAAATATCACTTCATAATTTTCAATCACTGTATTCCAAGATTTCCATAAAAAGAAAGTAAATGAATAGTATATATTTTTGTAGAGAGTGTAGATCTAATTGGCAAACATGCATATAAATGCACAATTGACTTTCTCTGAACAAAATCAGTGGATGCTGCATGTTGTACCCAAAATTGTCAGTAGACAGGTGTTTATAATCTGACCCACTCATAAATTGTTTCAAATGCTCTGAAATTCAGTTAGCCATTTATAAGGGAAATAGCTAGCTTTCTAATTAAGAAGTAGAAAGGATATGCTCCGAGGTAAACAAAGCATTGATTGAGAGGTAGAATCAGGACTGAAAAATTCAATGCCATAGCTGGGATTTGAACCATAGATCTTTCGCTCTACAAGCGGCTGCTCTAACCACTGAGCTACCATAGTATCTTGCCAATAAGACCTTAAATTCCCCGACTGATTTGTATTTTCCTGGCAGGCCACAAGGGAATCTCATACCCCAAGGGTGACTTACAATCGTAAGTGCTTTATGTTCCGGTTTGTAATTAAATAACCTAAATTGATAACCACTTATAAGGTTAACTAATGAATAATGGATTGTTTTAAAAACACAAACCATGTGTGGGCAATGTTTGAGAGGTAAATCAGGACTGAAAAATTCAATGCCATAGCCAGGACAAATGAACCCTGGATGTTGCGCTCTATGCATGGCTGCTCTAACCACTGAGCTACCATGAAAACTTTCCAGCATGACATTAAATCAACTGATCCGTATTTTCCCAGTAGACAACTGATTGTTTTTTTCTACAAAGGAAAACGATAATTATTAAATATTATGTAAAACTGTGGAGTTCGCTCTTAAGAGCACTGATGGATTACATTGATGATTGCAATTTTGTGAAAAGGAAAAGGATAACAATTAAATATAATGTAAAACTGAGAGTCAGCCTGCATTCTTAGAGACTTCACTTTCCCATTTACTGTAAAGAAAATGTTTTCCAAGCATCTGCTTGATCTATCAACAGCATTTAATGACAGTTTTTTCAATGTTAGCTACTCCATCACAACTTTAATCAAAGGATAATTATGTTCATGACCAGCCCTCTGTACATAACACAGATAATGAATGGATAGTTTCTTACAAAGTCATCATAAGCGTCCTTGATGGCTGTCAATGCCAGCACACCAATGAGCGGTACAGCTGTGGTGATAGGAGTCAGTGAGCTGATCGCTGGTATCACCTGTAGCACCAACAGGCACAGGAAGTAGAAATTGGCAAGGCGTTGGAACTGCTCGAACAGGTTCAATGGCAGGAATGTCAGAACACTGTACTTGGATGTTTTGATGTAGTTACTCTGTAACAGACAAATGAAGCCTCCTGTAACAAACTCTGAATCACACCTGGTTAACATACAATGCAACATTACAGGTAATAGAAGGAAATTGATGGCATCATCTTTGGTTACTTAGTGAACTATGAATTAGAGTATCAAAAATCTATGTTACAATATTCTCTCTACCCATTATTGATTTTTGGAAAATTCCACAAGTTATTCATCCTAAACTTATTTTTCCTATCTACTCCTCTAAACTATTATACACATTTAGAGGCAATTGTTTCAGTGCGGTTTAGGAGAAATGTGGTAGTATCTGTCTCACTAGATTAACACTTATTTGTAGTTGCATATAAAGGCTGGAAGTAAAATAATCCATCAGAATGAAGAAGGTGAGAGACTTAATGTAAACTGACAAAAATTCCAATATATTTCTTAAATTAATGCACCATTAACTAGATAATCATATTTAAAGGTGCGAGTGTGTGGCAACGTGGCACAACTTGTTGATTGAGTAAGCTGCTTCTACCGGTAGCTCCATGAATTTTTCTTTAAATCCTCATATTATAAATGAAGTTTCCTTAGGTATTTTGGTGTATTAAAGCAGCATTCAGTTCACTTAATCTTGAGTGAAAAGGTAATATGTACACACATAAAAATGTTATTTTTGGCTTCAGTGTAGGTATAGCACATTACAAGTTAATATCAGTTATTTTCTAAAATTGAAGTCTTCATAATGATTATTTATAGTAGTACCCATCCCTTAAGAACCACATTCGAAGAAGTCAACCTTCTTCCTCTGCTAATGACATGAACACAATAGAGAGAGTCCTCTCAACACATTCTTAGTGAAAAAATCTGATGTTGCCCAGTCAGTTACAGTGTGCATTCATAGTGTTAAAGATTCTGCTTGTTAAGTTACACCTCAGAGTGACCAAAGTAAAAGACATGACAACACTGACCAGCTGGCACCACCAAGGCAGTGGGATGAGGAAGGCCATAAAGGCATGGGTGATACTATGCATGTTGATTCCTTTATCAAACAATGGTTCATTGCTTTCTAATCTTTTATGTACTAAAAAATGTACTGCACTCAACCTAAGTTCTCTATCCACTATTGCACTTCTGCAAACTATTCTTATAAAAGCTTACTTTTCTACATATTTCATGTTGATAAATAACCTTTGCAGAAATAGGTCCATTACACGTTTTGTTGAAAGTACTGGACAGGTAGAGGGAACTGAATCAATTTGATTCTTAAAAGCGGGCACTATATGCTGTCCTTAAAATTACATGCTCTATCTATGACATCGCAAGAAACAACTGAATAGGACATCACCTAAAAATTACAAAATATTGGAACTTTCAAACTAATAAAAATGGATGCCTCAGAAATGGTTAATATCTCAAATGAAGTTATTTGAAATAAATGTGTGATTTAAAGATTTTCACATTTTTATGTATGTTTTTGTCTATCTCTTAAGGTTTATCAATTGCATAAAATTATATAAAATTCCTTCCAGATACAAGTGATTCTCAGAAATCTCAAAATACACAGGATGGAAGTGAAATAATCCGTCAAATTGAAGAAGGTGAGAGGGAATGTAGAATAACAAAAGAATTCCAATACATTTTTTTTTTTAAATTAAGTGCACCGTTAATTAGATAATCGCGTTTAAAGGTGACCGCGTGGCGAGGTGGCGCAAATTGTTGATTGAGTAATCTGCTTCTACTGGTGGCTTAATGAACTATTATAACGCTCTATAAAAACCATTTAAGTAACGTTGGCCATGTATCGAAATCAAATATTTTGTCACTGGTGCAAGAGACATTTCCACCCTATATATTTTGTTTCTCGTCCAAATAATTTAAGTTAGGGCCATTGTTGAGAAAAACAAAAGCTCGAAAAATGTTTCATTTAGAAAGTGGTTTAGGATTTTCAGAAAATATTTGTCACTTCTTTGAACTTTAATAATGAGGTCATGTGTGTGTTGCCTTTAACGCCGTCACCAATCTCGTTCTCCAGCTGCTCCAATATTGAACTATTGTTCTCAGGGTATAAGTGGGTAATGTGAATATTAGCAACACCAGCTAAGCTGGCTGATAAATTTAATAGAAGCTAATAATGACCTACCTATTTGAAGTGAACTGCTTGAGATTGAAGAAATTGAATCTTTTCACTGGAAGGTGAACTATTGAATTATATATGCTAATTTCTGGAGTATCAGGCTTAACAGTTTAAAAATAACCGTTTCTGTAATAATAATGCAAAGCTTGCGTTGCCGTGAGACGCAAAACTTCGAAGTTGAAGGTCCCCCGGCGGTGACCGCTAAATACAAGTAACCCAGGGGCAGACCCTAACGCTGCGGCTCCCGACAATAGATCGCAGTTAACTCTTCTGTAAGATTGCAAAACATGAAGGGAAAGACGTGACTTTTAGAAATACACACTCTTTTATTGACTTAGGTTCTGCTTACTAAGCGTCACTCCCCATCAACGTTCCTGTTTATGTGGTCTAATCCTAAATCTGCTAAACCGTATCTCAAACGCTGTTACTCTGCAACTCACTAAATTCTAAGAATTTCATTTCCCTTTCTAATTTTCAGAATTTTCTCTACGCCTGCGATAGCTGAACATTCTGAACTCCAGGAATGGCTTCTGGTCGACTGGGTTTCGTAGTAACCTTAGTAGTAGCCTTTCCCTTAACATGGACGTTGGCTAATGACCCCATATTCTCATCACAAAATCTTACCTCATGCTTCTACATGATACATTGGTTTTAGTACACGGAAATTATTTATCGCAATTATATGTCTATGCTCCTATAATTCTGTTATAAACTTGTTCAGCTTAGCCTTTAATATTTCCAGTATCAAATACCAAGTTTGGTATTTTTGCAATGTTTCGTTTTTGAGTTATGTCGTTTATAGGCACACAAACACGGACCTTTCTCTAAAAATGCTTTATTTATTTAATCAGGGGCCTCAAAGTATGCATTTCCGGTGAAACGTCGGCATATGTATAATTTTGGGTTGGAATACAATACTTTCTCTTGGCAGACAAAGTAAAAATTGGCGACATTGTTTCTTACTTCAGCTTCCTTGTAAAAGAAAGCAGCCTTGTCCAATCCTTTACGTGACCTCGTGGCCCCAAGTGGCTCGCTCATTTTTCCCTTAAGAAGCCTTAAGAAGTCGTGATGTTCCAGAAAATTTAATTTGGAGACTGATCGGAAATTTGTTCGATTACCAATATGATCCCCGTGCCGTAAATCGGCTTTGCTGGGAAAGTGGTTTGCGTCGACGAAGCAACGAGTTAATTGAACGGGAATGAGAGTTTCCTAAAACCGCCTGGGTAACGTCCACACATTCTTCATCCTTGTTGCTGGTAGTCTGGCCAGTGTTCTAGTTCCCGTGTCCACTGACGAAGAGATCCGCAGAATGTCAACATCAACCAATGTATTAAATTGTTTTCGTAAAATATGAAAAGTGACTTCTATTTTGCATAAATATGAAAGAGCGAAATAGAAGGTCTTTCAAACGACACAACTTTAATGTCACAAATTTGTAACAATGTGTCAGGAAAGAAACAAAATCAACGCTCTGTAAATTCAACAGCGGATTTAGGTTGGAATATTGAAGTATGAATAAAGCAAGCGTTATTAAGCATCATTTGATAAATAATCTCATTGCTACATTCACATGTGTTTTGAAGCCCCTGAATTACCCCGCCAAAAACATTTTAGCAAAAGGTCCGAATTTCTATCCCTCTTCCCCGCTCTCCCGATTTCTTCATTCCCCTCTCTCTTAACATCATCCCCATCCTCTCCTTGTCCAATTTTCATGTTATGCGATTTCGGAAAACCGGTAATAAAACTTTTTTCTAAGTTGTTAACACGTCAAAATGTAAACAAAAATCGTTAACAAAAAATGGCGCTTCTTCCTTGTGCTTAAAATACGATCAAAACTAGTTTTTGCAACAATCATATACCTAATAATAATAATAATAATAATAATAATAATAATAATAATAATAATAATAATAATAATAATAATAATAATAATAATAATAATAATAATAATAATAATAATAATAATAATAATAATAATAATAATAATAATAATAATAATAATAATAATAATAATAATAATAATAATAATAATAATAATAATAATAATAATAATAATAATAATAATAATAATAATAATAATAATAATAATAATAATAATAATAATAATAATAATAATAATAATAATAATAATAAACATTCGTATAACGGAACACTTACGATGAATTGTGCTTATACATTCTTCATTCGTAATATTTCTCAAAAAAATTGACAAAATGTGAGGTATTTGGATGATTTTGCTTTTGCACACCTTTTCTGAATAGCTTACTGGGATCGAAATCATGTTATGTAGGTAACACATTTGGTAACAATCGTGTGTAAGACCAAATTAGCACATCAAAAAATCCAACTGTCTCATCCACGCCATTCTCTCTACTCGAACCTCTACAAACTATTCTTATAAAAGCTTCTTCCATCTACTTCTTGTTAATCGAGATAAACTTTCCATTACATATTTAGTTTTTAAGTACAAGGATAAAGTAGGCTAAAGCGATAGACAGATTTTTAAAACTTGGATCACTATTGTGGTAGCGTTGACATCTTCACATGGCCACGAGAAAAAAAAAAAAAAAAAAAACAAATAGCGACTTACCGCTTAGAAAAAGTATATTTAAGAATTTAAACTAATAACAAAGCAACATCTCAGACATAGCTAATTTCACAAAAACGTTGACATAAATTGTGTATTTTACCGAGATCTACATTTTTTGTGCAGGAAAATGTATGTACTCCATCCAGCCTTAGATCCGCCCCTTGTATCACTCCGCGATAACCTGATGTTATCACCAGCGACTAACACAAAACAAACACCACGTGGACTCATACCTCGTATTTATGTTGCAACCGAACGATATTTACTCAGGAATTTTAGAAATATCGCGTTACATTTATGTAGTCTTTACCAGGGTTATCGTACATCTTGAAAACTCACAGATAATCGCCGATATTTGAAGTACTATATTTTATGGTGTGCTTTGGTTTCGGCGTATTGCGAGTTCGTTGTTGATGGCTTGTGTTTACATCAAGTGCGGATCTAACGGTGGAGCGATTTGTGCGGTTTCCAATTGCACAAAAGTATTTCAGAATAAAGAGGATTTCACAAACTATTTATGGAAAAATTCAAGATATACTTATTATTTGTCATAACATATCTTATAATATGGTATTTTAATCAAACTGATTATATGTAGGATGTTTGGGGTATAAGAGGAAATATTTGTATTGGTAACTCAGGACAGGGTAATGATAATGAGCATTACATCAATATTTACTTCATTTGCCGACTAATAATTTTAGCTAATAAGAATAGCATGTTTTCAGGTTGATTAGTCGTTCCACGTGCGCGTGTCACACACAAGCTATACATGTTTGCTTTCCCCGAGAGCGTAGGGCAGGTTGATGTGAGTGGGAAAGCAGAGCGAGTTTTCTGCAAGACCCCAGAGTATGCGGGCAGCAGGTCAGGTATTGAAGGTGTGAACGCGTGGAAGCAGATTGGATGGTCTATAATGACAAGCGTTTGTCATTTGGTGGCGCAGTTACGACCGTGTAGCAAACATTAGCTAGTAAGTTATATGATGTATTTATGAGAAAACTGTAAAGAGCAAGGGAAAAAGCAACACACTGAAGTGTGTATATGTTAAGGTATTTTTTCTTTTACATCTTCGTGACTGCTTCTTAACAAATGTTTCGTTTTAACTTGTTCCCACACAGACATAGGACCAATTTCTAACCTTTTCCTTTTGTGATACAGGGATCTCAAAACATGTGCTTCCAGTAAAATCTTCATGTCGAATATTTGAGTGGAATGCAATACCTGCTCTGCTTACTACAAAACGGTAGTAGAAAAAGTAATAAACTCAAAAAATTAGACATGAAAGTTAACATTTTGCTTTCAGTGTAGTCTATTTATCAGTTATTTATCCAAATTCGAAAGGTACCATAACAATTATAATTGCATTTTTAATAAAATTATAGATCCTGGGAGTTAAAGAGATTCAAGTTCAATTAAATAATTCTGCTTCAACATACTCTGAGAAGGGTCATTAAACCTAGTCTGTGTGTATCCCTTAACATTCATATAACCCGAAATTACGTTAATTTCACTCTTCAGTCCGCCTTTTACGCAAGACTTTCTTAGACTCACACCTCTGCAGGACAAAGCCTTGTTTTCCACCCAGTCACGACTGTAACGAACTCTACAGCAAGAAGTCAGTTTCGCATCTGAGCCGTCGGCGTGGGCGCCCGCGGGCTTCACATTGAAGGGGAAGTGGGGGGAATGATCTTGCCGCAGTGAGATTCGCGACGTTCCTGCCAAGTATTGAAAATTTGCCAATGTGTACTCCGTTCCAAACTGCGATCGAACTTCCTGCTCTATTTTCCCCACTTAATTGTTATTCTGGAAACATGCCACCTTTCAACGTCATCAAACTGATAATGAACTCATAAACTGTATATTCCCTCCCAACGTATTCGAATCCATTGAAGAATACATTACTTGGCTCAGTTGGTAGAGCATTTACCTACTGTGTGAGAGGTCCTAGGTTAGAGTCTGTGGAAGTATGAATGAGATTCTGTGTTTGATCTAGTGTACAGAACCCAGAGAAAAAGTACTTTATACAGTTTACACCATTGTTAATAGCCAATATGTCCCAAACGTAAAAGGCCGCCCGCCGTTATGATACTGCAATGAAAGGCGATATAAATGGAACAATATTTTTAAAAAAAATAAAGAAAGAAATTACAGCACTGTATTTCCAAAAAGCATTAATCTGATTGCAGAGTTTATTGCATTAAACTTATTTAATTTCAAAACATCTGATATGTACTTATTAGTGGCTTTCTCTGCCCTGTATAAATTTACAGGTATCCTTTACATACAGAATTATGTAATTATAAATTACATATACAGATAGTGCAGTCCTTTTTACTTTTACTTTTTACTTTCTCTATTACTCGATGTCGAGAATTCACCGGAAATATATGTTTTGAGGCCCCCTGAATCAATAAAAAAACAGCAGTTTTAGAAAAAGGTTCATGTGTGTATGTCTGTGGACAGCATAACTCAAAAACGAAAAGTCGGTTTAAAACCAAAGTTGGTATTTAAGTTTAATGTCTTTCAAGGATGCGACACGAAGATTTTGAAGAAAATAGCCCCACCCTAAACTAACCTTTACACGGAAAATTGTTCGAAAATTTTTATTTTCTTGAACATGGCTCTAACGACTTTGATTACAATGCCATATATTTGAGATATTTTTATGAAAAATGAAATGTATATCTTGAATTTTCTGGTTATAGCCTCTGTAGTCGTATTTACTCCGGATGACTTTTGCATAACTGGTAAACCGTAATATATAGACCAAATCTTACTATACAAAAAATGTAGATCTTGGTAAAATACACAATTTATGTCTAAATTTCTTTTGTGGAGTGTGCCGTTTCGGAGATATTCCTTGTTATTTGTGTGAGTTTTGGAGAACTTATACTTCTATCAAATCGAACATCGTTTTTCATTTTTTATGTTAACCGTGCAAAGAGAACGGAATTTGAATAAAAGATTTGACTATCGCTCCAAGTATACTGTATTCCCATATTCCTCTTGCACCTACAAGGAAAGGAAATAAGCAATATGATAATTTGTACAAATGTTTATCTCAACTAACACGAAGAAGATACAGGAATAAGAGTCTGTAAGAATGGTTAGTACAAGAGTAGAGAAAATCATGTGAGTGCAACACATAAGATTTTTCTACTACATTTAGTAATCATGGAAAGTACTGTATTCCACCCAAACATTCCATCTCGAAAATTCACCCCCCTTAAAAAAGCACTTTTTTTAGAAAAAGGTCACTGTATGTGTCTGTGAATAGCGTAAAAACTACCCTTTATATGGAAAATGTTTTCCAAAATTTTGATTTTCTCAAAAATGTATAACGATTTTGACTGAATTACTATATGTTCAAGACATTTGTCCTAAATCTTCTGGAAATAGCCCCGGAAGCTACTTCATTCTCAATGACTTGCATAACTGGTTAACGTGAGAGAAGATGAATTCTTACCATACAAGAAATCTAGATATCTTAAAGTACACAATTTATATCAAAAAGTTTTGAGTGTTCACAATTTCCGAGATATTCTTTGTTATTGGTTCCAGTTTTCAAATATTTTATACTTTCTAGAAGTACTCTAGTCGTCATTTGAATGTTTCTTACGCAAAGCGTATGGAATTTCAAAACCAGCAAATAGCGAATTACTTTTTAAACAGCTGCCTATTGTTTCAGCCTTCTGTATTCAGTTGTACTCACAATGAAATATGTAATTTGCAAACATCCATCTTCGTTAACATGAAATGGTAGAACACGCTTGTGTCAACGGTTCATAGAAGAGTGGGTACTGAAAGTAAAACGAATGTAAACATCTGATTGTTACTTTATCTGACACACAATAGGACACAATTTATGGTTAGCTTCACATTGATAAAAATCTGATGTGTAGCACTCACATAACTTTCTCTACTTTTGTACTAACCATTCTTACAGGCTCTCATTCTTGTATCTTCGTGTTAGTTGAGATAAACATTTGCAGAAATTACTTTATTGTTTATCTCCTTGCAGGTACAAGGAGAATATTAGAATACAGTAGGCTTTGAACAATAGTCAAATCTTTTAAAACTTTAGAGATACCGTTCTCTTTGCAACTTTAACAAAAAATGAACAACGATGTTCCATTTCACGAAAGTTTTAAGTTTTCCGAAACTGACACAAATAACACGGAATATCTCCGAAACAAAACAAAAAAAATTATTCAGACATAAATTGTGTGTTTTGGCGAGCTCTACGTTTTCTGTATATTAAGAATTTGGCTATCTCTTACGGTTTACGAGTTATCCAAAGGTCAATCAGAGTAAACGGGACTACATAGGCTACAGCCAGCAAATTCAAAATATACATTTCATTTGTCATAAAAATATCTTAAACATGTGGCACCTTAATCAAAATCGTTAGAGCCATTTTCGAAAAATTTTCCATGTAAAGGGTAATTTAGGGTGGGGCAATTTTCTTCAAAATCTTCGTGTCGCATCCTTGAAAGCCATTAAGCTTAAATACCAACTTTTGGTTTTTAACCGACTTTTCGTTTTTAAGTTATGCTGTCCATAGACTGACTGACTGACTGGCTGGCTGGCTGGCTGGCTGGCTGACTGACTGACTGACTGACTGACACACACACACACACACACACACACACACACACACACACACACACACACACACACACACGGACCTTTTTATAAAAGTGCTTTTTTTGGATTTAAGGGGTTTCAAAATATATATTTCCGGTGAAATCTCAACATCGAATTTTTGGGTGGAATACAATATTTCCTCTACTTACCAGTAGAGAAAGTAAAAAACAGGCACTTGAGATCAAATATTTTAATTTGTCTACTATACGAGATGTCCCCTCAAATACCTTATTGTTGAATATGTCCCCCAAAAAGAAATCCATTGGTGTCAGATCGGCTGAACGTGCTAGCCGGTTAATGCTGTCACTTTGGAAGTGTTTTCAAGGCACAAAATACTGTGTCCTAGAAAAATTCAGGGAAGTCAGCTCTAGCCGCGAGTTGGCAACACGTTTATGTAACTGTTACCACACACATTGTATCGAAGAAAGTGGTCCTGTAAAACATTTGCTGGACGGTGACGCCTGGATGATTCAGTTGAGATGTAATAGTCACATGAAGATTTTCATCTGCCCAATACACACAATTATGTCTGTTCACATGACCTGACAATTTCAAACAGGCTTCGCCAGAGCAGATGACCCTATCAAGTATGTCTGGTTGGTAATTAACTTGATGACACATAACTTCACTGAGTTGCAACCGACAGCCTGGACCTTCCTCCAGAAGATCATGTGAGAGTTTTGGACGGTAAGGCTTCGGTTTCAATACACGCATTAAGCTCTGCAAGGACATTCTTAACAATATTAGATAACTTCTGTAACGCAAATCACAAAAGTTCGTGATATTCTCATTCTCCTGTCAGACGCCTAAGAACGTTCAGATTTGTGTGCATTCATTTACTAAAGCAATTGCTTTAAATGCATTTCTGGCACGATACATTGTTACAGGCGTTTGTGGGCAAGAGAAATATTTCTCGTGCGTCGCCTTTCTGTATACTCAGTCTTCCAATATTGCGTTAAAATCCACTTTATTTGCTTATTTGTCAAACTCCTAAACTATGTATTGCTAAGCTACATCTGTACTTTTTGTTAATTCCAATTCCATAGCAACTTAGAAAATGTTATGTTTATGCGTTTACTCCTATAATCATTCCAGCTCTATTGCTCAGTTGCTCTCAGTTCTCTAAAGAAAATGCTATCAAGTATGTATTATTGTATATCCATAGTAGGGTCCTCTGTATTAATTTTAGTCATTGATTTTAAAGTCATATCTGATTGAATTTGACACAATTCTACTTCGTGGAAGGTACTGCTTCGGTCATACCCAGGGATTCTACATGATGAGTGTAACAAATACGTACTGTAAACTTATTGTCAATAAATAACGGTTTCACCGAAAAAAATAATTCGTGTCAAATATTTGGAGCCATTTAGCTTCTTGACGAATGAATATAAATGGTTATTTTACTAACTGTCCGGCAGACATTGTGTGAAAAGTGCTGTAATGTCTTTTTATTTCAACTCCAATGAATTTAGTCACAATGTAATGTTAACGTGGTGTTGCCAAATTTCTCCTAGAAATTAAATTTTGTATGACATTTTAACATTAAATTGTGACTAAATTAATTTTGAATTAAGGTACAAATCGATTACAGCATTGTTCACGCAACGTTTGCGTGACTGTTAGTGAAATAATAAACCATTTATACCCACTCATCAAGAACCAAGATGGCTCCAAATATTTGACACAAATTATTTATTCTTTTTAGGCGAAATGGTTCTTCGTTGACAGTAACTGCACCGGACACATTTGTTACATCCATCATGTGCGGCGGCCACACAATAGCCGAGTGGTTAGACCATTCGCATCTCACTAAAGGGCTCGGGCTCGATCCCAGGCAACCGCATGTGGGATTCGTGGTGGACGAAGTGG
Source organism: Tenodera sinensis (assembly GCA_030765045.1). Taxonomy (NCBI): domain Eukaryota; kingdom Metazoa; phylum Arthropoda; class Insecta; order Mantodea; family Mantidae; genus Tenodera; species Tenodera sinensis. The sequence continues at coordinate 40,303,961 of CM060970.1, forward strand.
CGCTGGGGCAGGTTTCCTCCAGGTTCTCCGGTTTCCCCCGACATCTCATTCCACCGCTGCTCCATCTTCATTCCATGTATCATCAGTGTCATCGCCTGCGGTGCCGTAGTAGTAAAAGCGGGGGTTAAACACTACAAAAAAAATCACGAGGAATCCCTGGGTAGGTAACAGCACCTTCCACCCGGTATATAACTGAAATCATTACAGGATAGATAACAGCTGACTATATAAAAATTTAGGTTCATAAAGACGTACAATTCTTGCAGATGTTTTCGTAACGATAGCTGTATTAGAACCATTCTATATTGTAGCCTTACATTTTTTCCCACTGTATATGCGTAATCTTTGGTAGTTTACGAATCTTCCTTTCCTATTTTCTTAGCAAGGACTCATTATTAGGGTTTCTGAACGTATCCCTGCATGTTAACATTTAAACGTTGTTTCTTCAAGTTGTATGGAACTAAGCATTTGTTGCTTAGTTTGAAATGATTTCCATACAAAAATGTACAGAGAGTACCGGCGCAGGTAGCTGAATCACTTTTTGTTGAATTTTATATGTGACAATACCTACGTGAGTTTTTAATGAGTTGAGAAAGTTATAAATTGAACCATATATTTGTTTTAGGTATGTATAGGTTCATCGCTGTTATATTAGGAACAACTTTGAGTTTTTTTATGAATTCGGTTTGTAGATTCAAAGCTGTTACTGTCGCACCTCTGTAGTTTACCAAAACAAAACGAAAACGTTGTAAATTACATGTTCTCAGCACGCGAGGTTTCCAGTGGCTGGTTAAACTGATTTAATGGCAACATGAATTGAATAAATTATGAGCTCAGAGGTAACATATGGCAAAACTGGTCAACTGGGATCGCGTGGATTACACATCAATAAAAGTAACTACGAGCATTCAAACAGTAAACGATGAAAATGTTAGCTATCAGTTACACTGATGAGATAACCTACTAATGCAGCTCTACTTCTTTTGCCTGATAACCTGGATTAGAACGATCTCATCTACTACATTCGCATGATTTTCTCTCTACGAAATATTCTCACAGGAGCTTATTTTTCTAGCTGCCTCGTGCTGAGATAAACATTTGCAGAAATTGCTTTGTTTCACATTCTTTTTTCGTACCCTCGAAGAAAAAAAGGTCATGTCTGGAACTCCAGGCTACTTTAACGGTAGAAAATGGTCAAATCTTTTAGTGATCCTATGTGATAGCTTTGAAATGCTGTTCTTTTTGCATGATCACGACGAGAAAAAGAAAAAATTATGTGTTGCACTCAAATGACTCTCTGCTTTTGTACTAACCATTCTTGCAAACTCTAATTCCTCTATCTTATGGATGTTAGTCGAGATAAATATTTGCAGAAATTATTTTATTGCTGATTTTCTTGTAGGTACCACGGGAATATGGAAATACAGTAAGCTTTGAACGACAGTCAGATCTTTTAAAGTTTTGAAATTACGTTCTCTTTGCACGACCAAGAGATAAAAAAGTGAATAACGACCTTCCATGTGAGAAAAGTTCAAGTATTCCGAAACTCACAAGGAATACCTCCGAAATAATTCACGCTACAAAAATAAGCATTTGGGCATGTGCGTATTTCTGTATAGTACGATTTGGTCTATCTCTTACAGTTTACGAGTTATGCAAAAGTCATCAAGAGTAAACAGGACTGCATGAGCTATAGCCAGAAAATTTATCACAAAATATACATTTAATTCGTCCGAAGAAAATCTTAAACATACATTTTAATCAAAATCGTTAAAGCCATTTTTGAGAAAATGAAAATTTTCCATGTAAAGGGTAGTTAAGGGTGGAGGAATTATTTTCAAAATCTTCATGTCGCATTCTTGAAAGATATTTAACTTAAATGCCAACTTTGGTTTTTAACCGTCCTTTCGTTTTTGAGTTATGCTGTTCACAGACTCTCTCTCTCTCTCTCTCTCTCTCTCTCTCTCTCTCACTCTCTCAGACACACAGACCTTTTAAAATACTTATATTAGACTCAGGGGCCTCGAAACATATTTCCAGTGAAATTTCGACATTGAATTTTTGGGTCGAATACAGTACTTCTACTTACTATACGTAGTAAGGTTAAAAAGAAAAGAAAGAAAGAAAGAAAGAAAGAAAGAAAGAAAGAAAGAAAGAAAGAAAGAAAAAGAAAGAAAGAAAGAGAAAGAAAGAAAGAGAAAGAAAGAAAGAGAAAGAAAGAAAGAAAGAAAGAAAGAAAGAAAGAAAGAAAGAAAGAAAGAAAGAAAGAAAGAAAGAAAGAAAGAAAGAAAGAAAGAAAGAAAGAAAGAAAGAAAGAAAGAAAGAAAGAAAGAAAAAGAAAGACCGAACGAAAGCGCAACAGGGTTTAAAGAGCCAGCAGTCCAATTTTACATTTCTCTTGCAAGTTCCTAGATTTGTCTTTGAGCTTTCATTCATATTTGATTATGTCCGACCACTTTATGTGTCCCAACCATAAGCATATAATTAGGTTTTTACATTTTCCAATAAAAAGTGCGGAAGATAGCCGAGAAGGCTTTTAAAAGTGTTTATGTGTGCCAATACATTTTATTTTCTGTTCGCAAGTACAGAGTCCACCTAAATTAAAAGTAGATAATCTTCGATTTTCTAGGCAAAACTTAAATGCACATCGAACGAGATGGCTCAAGCGGTAACATCATTGACCCCATTCGGGAGGTCACGGGTTCGATCCCCGTGGCCAACCTTCTTGACACATGGGTTTTTCCGGGTCGCCAGACGAATGCTGAGGATTTCCATATTCTCCGAATTTCCTGTCCCTCTATTTCTTTACATAAATAATTTCATTTCATCCTTCATCCCATTAAGTTTATTTCAGGGTTGGAAGCGTCGGCGAGCGTCGCATGGCTCGGGGAAGAAATGCGCTCTGGAAATCTCGCCTCCCGGATTGGTTTCCGGGACCCCCTTGGGATGGTACAAGCCCGAGAGTGGAGGGGAGCTAAGTCAGCCTCCGCCGGGGTGCTTCTAACTGGGAAAATTTAGGAACCCTGCCACCTGCTCTGTCGTGACAACGTTCCGGCCGCCCTTAGGATCCATTCGTCTCATCCATTTTCCTGCAGGGCATAGGCACAAAAGATACTCCCTCCACTGGTTGTCAGTGAGTCATCGAATCAAATGCTTACTGTTGGAATTGCAGTCGCAGTTTATATTTCTAAAGCATTGTTGGAAACTAGAACCTTTACCGAAATAGGACACCTTTTGTGGACATTGACGACACGAACACGAGCGGAATTTTGTCCAGAAAGTTTTTCTTGAATACTTCATGTTATTTTTATGAGGCTTGGATAAGCACGTGCTGCAGTTGAAAGGTTTTCCTGGCGTCGAGGAGCATGCACATTGCACAACGAAAGGGGGAATATGTTGTGAACATGGAAATGGAAACGGGTGTGGGGAAAAAAAGAGAACCGCAATGTTAATTAATGCTTCATTGTGCTTTTTTTTTTTTTTTTTTTTTTTTTCCCTCGTTCTCTACATGGTTGAGGGGAAAAGGGCACATGGCGTACGCTATGCAACAAATGTTTCACCTTTTCCCTTTTCAGGAAATGAAATAGGAAAACTTTTTTTTCTAATTTGGACCCCCACCAAATCACAACATGTAGTTTAAAAATTCTCAAAGCTCTTTTCTTTGGTTGAAAAATTGTTTTCAGATTTCATTAAATTTTACGTTCAAGTGAATAAATTAATTACTCCTTCTCAACATGGATTATTTTCTAGTAGAGGATCTATTTAAAGGATGTGATTGTTCTAATCTTAAATTCAAAGGAAATGTTGCAACAAATTTGCATAGCTTTGCGGATAGGTTTTCTTATTGAATAATATTGTGCAGAATGCATATAAATGTTTCAATTTACACAGCTTTCACATGACCACGCTTGCCAACTTCCGCAAACTGAATCCCGTAAAATTTTCCATGGTGCAGCAAAGCGTAATAATTTTGTGAGGACATGAACTTTAGAATGCTAAACTGTTCAGTCCAGTAAATGCACAAAAATTATTCAAATAAATGGGGATTGGGTTTTATAAGAAGCAATGAAGACCGGGTTCCAGTGCTTCACGGGGCAGTTTACCAACCTTCTCAGTCGGCGCGTACATAGCAGGAAGGGAGGTGTGTAGAGCCAACTGCCTTTGTTGTTCCACCACGCAGTAGTGTATGTTAGGAACCCTAGGACTAAACTGTAAGGTGAAAATTACATTTTCGGTTTTTGAATCATCACATAAATATTCCATAGCAGTGGTGTGTGAAATTGCTAAATTCTACAATTATTTATTAGCGGATTTTGTTCAAATTCATATAGACGCAATAATGTAAGGAACACATTTTCACTGCAATATCTTTAACACTTTTGAATTTATTTTATTCTATTTATTAATTTTTGTTTAGCTATTTTCAGCACCGTACCTGAAATGCTCCACACGATGGAGATTTCAAAATTTTGATCATTTTACATATTATTCTGTTATAGATAAGTACTCTCAAAATAATGTTGGGAACAGAAAATTTTGTAATGGTTTGGTTTATTAAATAAAAATTATTAACTTTGAAAAAAAATATTTTTCATAATTTTCATAAAATTTTACAATTCACCTACTGCTAAATACTAAAATTACAGGAAAAATCACTCCCATTATTTATTTCTACATTCTGAGTTTGTTGATTACAAGCACTCGGACTCCATATTCGGAACAGTAGGTTTCCAGGAAATGCAGTGTGCTCTGTATCACATAGTGAACCACACGGAAGCACATGAGCAATGTGCATACCCTGCCTTCGGTTTCCTGGCGTATTTCTCTCTTACACGATCACACACACATTACTGTTCAAAATGCTGCTTGTTGTACTCTGATAGCCGCAGAAGAAGTTAAAAATATACAATTAACCTTCACTGCCAAATAAACAACCGAAAAACTTAGCTTTAAACCTCATTAATATTAACAAGCGAGATGCATTTCTCTGAGTCACATCCAGTGCGCGCGCACGTCGTTTGACGTGACTGGAGTAAAGCTAGCAGACCCACCAGCTGCTCTGTTTCAATGCTTGGTGCGATACGCTAACAATACTAATTCATAGCACATTGTTGTTCGAAACATACTCCTCAGCAAGCATTACGCCAATTGAATTGGCATACAGATAATAGGAAAAGTTAACTAAAGGAAAACTGGCAAGGTATGCAACACATCACTCACATCCATTGACACTACGCCCTGTTCTATAGACACCTGTGAATCATTTTGGCCTAACATTTTTCCCAATCCGCCATTTATATAAGTCCAGCGATTGGACTTTTAAAAGTCCAATGATTGCCTTATTCATTGGCTCACAAAAATAAGTTATGCTGAAAAGAAAAGGAATTTCAACACTAACTTTCATAAAGACAAGAATGTATTTCTTTGCAAGTAATAACACCAACTTTAATCACTAGGGCTAGGAAGTTCATGCATTTGCATGTTTTTTCATAGGGGTTTAAAATGTATGCTTTTACATTACTTGCACGTAATAAGTAATTTTCAGTTATTTGGACATGATTTTGTGGTGCATATAACTGCATATTTTTATGATTTTTTATAAATGCATAATATTTCAATATTATAGCCCTTATATTGCATATTTTAATGAGTTTTATGATTTTTTGTTATTGTTTTCCGGCTGGATAATTTTTTTTCGTATTGGTAATATTGCATATGATGATACAACTGACGAACATTTCAATATTATAGCCCTTATATTACATATTTCAGTTATTTTTAATGTTTTTATTATTTTTTCCATCTGTATAATATTTTTCACATTGGTAGTATTGCACATGATGATGCAACTCGCAAGGTGACGAGAACTAATACTGAGTCATGTTGTCATGCAGTAAATCCCCTGTTTCCATCCTTTCATTATATGTATGTGCGCAGAGAATAATCAGTTCGTTATCTGAGAGGTTTACATAACAAAGATAAATTGCAGGTCAACGTTTCGAGCAGCACAATTATATCAATGCTTGTCTGCCCACCAGTAGTTGTGTCGTGGTCTTCAAACGTAACAGTGTTGTGAACTAGTTTCCACCAAATTAAATTAGGCGTATAAAATATTAAAAAGCTGTTCAAATGCCGAAAATAAAACCAACTTCGAGTACTAGATTAATTAATTTACAGAACGAGTATTCGATTTAATATCTACAGATAATAAGGTACTGTTTTGTGGAGCGTGTGAGAAAAATGTAGGAAGTGAGAAAAGATTTCAAATAGTTCAGCACATAAACACACAAACAAAGAACCTGTTCAAAAACAGCTAGTAGAGTGTTTAGGAAGCAGGGTTCCTATGACTTGTGCCAAGCATTTTTAGCTGCTGATATTCCCTTGTTCAAAATTAATAATCCGACATTTAAAAACTTTCTTGCCAAGTACACTCGACAACATGTGCCTGAAGAAAGTACACTGCGTAAGACTTATGTAGGACATTGTTACAATAATTTATTGTCAAATATACAAAATGAATTAGTGGATCAGTTTGTGTGGTTGTCTGTTGATGAAACCCCTGATTCTGAGCGCCGTTCTATTGCTAATATAATCGTGGGGGACTTAAATAATGAACAAAAGACTACACCTTATCTTCTTAATGTGTGCGAATTGTCGGCCACTGACAATGTGACTGTGACCCAGTTTGTGATGGATTCTTTGAAATTACTATGGCCTTGTGGAATCAAATACGATCGGTTACTTATATTTGTTACTGATGCAGGTCCTTATATGGTAAAATCAGGACAAACTCTGGAAGGTATTTTTCCTAACTTAATTCATATAACTTGTTTGGCACACGCTCTTCATCGCATTTCTGAGACAATAAGTGATTCTTTCCCATTGGTAGATAGATTTGTGTGCAGTACAAAGAGAATTTTTGTTAAATCTCCTAAAAGAGTTAAGTTGTTTAGATCAACAGCACCTAATATCCGACTTCCTCCTGCACCAGTGTTAGCTCGATGGGGAACATGGGTCCATGCAATTTTATATTATGCTGAGCACATAGAAATAGTCCAAAAGGTTGTTAATTCATTGAACTCGAAAGATGCTTCATTAATAGCAACTGTGCAAAATATTCTGTCAGGCACTGGGTTAAAAGAGGATCTTAGTTTTATATTTGCCCATTTTTCTATCTTATCAATAGCCTCCTTAATGGCATTGGAAGCTGTAGAATCTCCTTTGCATGAATCAGTTACTGTCTTTGAAAAAAACAATATGTGATCTAAGTTCGGTTCCTGGTAGCATAGGACAAAAAGTGAAAGAGAAAGTGAATTATGTAATTTCAAAAAATTCTGGTTATAAACAGATGTGCGATATCCGAGACATCCTCGAAAGAAAACCATGTGTCACACCAAGAGACTTGACTCTCTCTGTAAAGCAGTTAACATCATTTAAATACGCCCTGATAACATCTTGTGATGTGAAGAGAAGTTTTTCACGTTACAAAAGTGTTTTGCGAGGCAACAGACAATGTTTTACAGTTGAAAATGTTTGCAAAGTGTTGGTTGTGAACTGCGATTTAGCAGTTAATACTAGCAGCAGGACCACTTCTGCTTCAACCTCTAAGGAATAAGATAACTTTATTTATTATTTAAAGTAATTCGTCTTGTCTACTGCAAGGGACAATAATTGTTTTAATTAAATAGTGCATATTTCTTGGCATATTTTCAAGTTTTTAAGAGCATATTTGCATGCATATTTCAGTGTTTTTTTAGAGCATGAACTTCCGAGACCTATTAATCACATATTTTAATTTATTTTCAGTTTACTTAAGTATCTGAAAATGCCACTTGTGTGCTTCTCTGAAAAATGTGAAGTAGTTTTTTTTTTTTTTTTTTTTAAATCACTGTTTATGTGAGAAACTGTGCTAGAACATTGAGCTCTCGTAAAGAAGAATATGTTTTTATAAGAATAATCCGTAGTCAGCAAAGAAAATATGTGAACGCAACACATCAGATATCTTCTTATCCACTTGAAAAACACCCGAAGAGAAGTTTATATATCATGACTAAAGATCTATGGCGTCTGACGAAAGCTTTAAAGAAAACTAGACTCGAAGCTGTGACACATTGTCGAAATGGTAAAACAACAGAGCTGCTAGAGGCAATGTTTACACTGTTAGGAAAGTGCCAGGTACAGTAGCACTTGACTGTCTGTTGGCAGATCGATACGACCGTCGCCGTCGTCGAAGCACCTGTTCTTAATCTTTGGCAGGTTTCCGCATCGTCCCTTCTCGGCTATGTTATGAATAAAGCACAGCCACCTGTATGTGAATTCGGATATAGTAAGGGAATTACAGTGAACGAGCCACCCAGCTTCAAATGCTTCTACTGCTTCATCCTTCATCTCTGTGTCGCCTCTTCACATTCTCCTTTGTCCTCTGAACCTCTCTTCTCCTCCTCGTTAAGTTTACAGAAAAATAACAACACGGAAAGGTGGGCTTCAATTGTTTCACTTTGATTGTTTGCTTTACTTCCAGAGAACTAGACAGCGCCACTGTCACAACATCCCACTACTGTTTGGGAGCCTTTAGGTGAAGCACGCAAGTTCAGAATAGGTTAGGGGAAAACGATTCCTGTCCACCCCCAAATGTTTACCAAGAGCTTCGTATTTGTTAAATGCATTGCGTGCTGCACTCAGTGACATTCCCTACTCTTGGACAAACTCTTCTTAGAAACGTTTACTCCTATATCTATGTCATGTTAATCGAGATAAACATTTGCAGAAGTTGTCTTACTGCATATTTTCTTATAGATACAATGGGAATATGGGGATACAGCAGGCTTTAAGCGATTGTCAATTCTTCTAAGAGCTGATCGCTATGTAATGGCTTTGAAATTCCGTTTTCATTGCTCGGCCAAGAGAGGAGATAGGAAAACCGAATAACGACTTCTCATTTGTGAAAATAGTAAATATTTTAAAGAGTATACCAACAACGAATACTTGGGAAATGGTTAACTCCACCAAAATAAAATTTTAAGAAATGGAAACACATCTTACACTCTTGATCATATGGGTTAGCAATATTAAGATTTGGAATTTGTGACAACTTGTTGCTGTCGCTACACAACTGTATCGCGGATGGTGTAAACAAGGCTCTGTGATGTGTAGACTTAGCGAATTTGGCGTTCCAGACATAACTAATTGTTTTTGTCCACGGTATACATTTGGAAATTATGTATGTGAAAGAGAGTAGGGGGGAGGGGTATACCTACGTCATGCACTTTCTCACATATGAGCGTATCCTTTAATGATAGGTTTTTCACGTCGAAACATAAAAATTCACCCATAAGAGAAACCATCCACCAATTTGAGAGCCCAGCTGTACAACTTCAGAACAAGTCAGTTTCCAGAGAATACAATTCTGCAGCCTGAATTCCAACATAGTTGACAACTCAGTATTCACATTAACCACCAAAACACTGAGATTTTAAAAAGTATCTGCCGCATAATCCAAGAAGAATCCAGAAAACTGGAAAATCAAAAGTTGGTAGTGTTTTTTCTGTGCGATTGTTTTCTAGATGCGAGATACTGTAATTTATGTACCCTTTACCTAAAGTGTGGGACTTAAAAAAGGTATTTGTGTTATTTAAATGCTAATATCATCTGTCATTGAGTATACCTCAGATTCGTTCTTAAGCTTCTTGTCCTTAATTTTTTATTTGTGAGTTGGAGGTTTTCAGTTAGTGAAGGGCATTGGACTGGTATCAAAGTAAGCTTTCTATTAATGTGATTTCCACAAAAAAATTAATGCATATAATTAGCATGTTTCAACATATATCTTTTTCAGAATTAAAGCACATTACATCCAATGTTGCTAAAGTATTATACATTGGAATGTATCCTACATAAATGGAAAACTTTAGTAAACATATGTATCCAACTTCGCCAATTGCGACGCTTACTGTTTAAAATTTAGGAGTTAAAAAGGACGAATCCCCCTCCCCCACTATTTTGTTCGATACTCTGGAATATTAATATGTTTACAATAATATTTACAATTCCAGTAAAGCACAAATAATATATTTAGAAACAAAGTAACCTAAAGTGGCGAACCAAGGCCAGAATTCTGATGGCATGTCAGCCTTCAATTGTTGCATCATGGGCATTGATGACATTGTACATAAATACCCATCATGGGTCTCAGTGTGAAACGTGCATAGTTGTTATGTCATTTTATGCCATTTTCCAGATTAGGGCAAACTGCTCTTCGATTTTACATCATTATTTTGTCGTCTCCTGAAAGTTACATTGACTGTATAAAGATTTCTATATTATTGACATTTTACGTAAGTATACCTTCTAAAACATCAGAAATTTCACAAGTAAATAAAGGTAACTTTGTACACCCTTTACTTGCATTCTTGAGGGGGAAAATCACACGCCTATTTAATATTTAGTCTGCAAAGGGCTGCTTGAGGATAAAGGCTTGGCTACTGTTAGGGGAGGGGTATCATTACAGTTATGAATTCACACTAGGGGGGTGAGATAGGTTACTTTTGCCTTTTCTGCGTTAATGAGTGCGTACAGTCAGGTTGCTATTGTCCTTGGCCTTGGGTCGTGTAATAGGCTGAGAAGTCCTCTTCATTCCCTATGAATTTTGTATGCCTAGGCTGAGAACTCAAAAGAGTTAACGCTACAGTTTTGTAAGGCCTGCTTCAAAAGCAATTTTATTTTCAAATTCTTCATACGATAACATGGGGCGAATGTGTTTTAATTGATTTTTTAAATTATCTCATTATTACAGCTAATTTTCTACTTGCATAACAGTTATATCTAAGGTTTAAATTAATTTATACATTTTATAAACTAATTTTAATTAAATGAATCCCAGTTTTAGGTCATTTTTGTAATTATGATGTAATGTTTAAAACTTTTGGAGTCACTTCAAAATGTTTAGGCCATCAAAATCAGCAGCATACCACTACCTTAAAAAGGGAAGAAATACGTATTTTAAATTGTTTGTATACTCCGAATGCAGTCACGTTCATTATTCTCCAAGGCGCAATTAAATATCTCACCTAACAGAAATCTACAGAAGCAGAAGGAAGCGTCTACAAGTTGCAAGTTTACAACACTATTATATTACTATTCTATGGATCCATGCCTACTTCAAATCTGGCGCGGATTGACAGCACTGTGGACGTGCACTCTGCATAGACTCTAAACTGGAGGGGCAAGGGGATAGCAAGAATCCGTGTCAGTTAGTGTCTATCACAACTATCATTGCCAACACACGCCAATCACAAGTACCATCTAATACATATAGGTATCTATGTTGTACTTAGAAGTGACTAAGGCACTTATCACTACTTTGCAGTGAAAAAGTTACCTAAAAATTGTGTTTTGTTATACCAATTTCGTCACTCATTTTTTTATTGTTAAAACTTAAAATTAGATTATTGTTTTCTCTAATAAACCCACAATGATAGCAGTACAGCAGACGATTAAAAAAGAAATGTGCTTCTGCTAGGGAAACTGATGAGTGTACAAGAACTGCGATGTGATGTTTTCTTTATTTGACTAATACGAATATTGATTTTTTTTTTTTACTAAGAAGCCCATTTTGTACATTATTCTTAGAAGTCAAGGTGAAACTAAAATGCACCAGAAGACTTGCTCTTGATCTGCACATAAATGTACAATTAAAATGTGGCTGTGAATCACTTAGGAATTAAAGAGGGTATTTACATGAAAAATAAATGGTTCTGTGGATGTGAAGTCAAAAATACTTTATTCTGCTTTCCAGGCGTCTTGCTTGGTGTCGATAACCTCTGGAGCTTTGGGAACCTCAAAATATGTGTGTAGTGAAATCGTGACATCTTTTTAATAATACACCCTTTGTGAGGGGAAGCGAAAATAAATGACAGTTCATTTATAAGCATTCTTTAGAAATAATGCGGTCGGCCCACGATGGGGACAAAAGGAAACAAGTGACTGAAGAGAACTTTATCAGAAATGTATGAATGAACAGCGAAGAAAACGAAAACAAGCGTTTGGCAGCAGTAATGACTGGTCGAGGGAGCAGGGTAGGTACTTCATTTCAGTTTTGCGACACATTGTGTACATAAAAGGCGTCTCCTAGAAGAGAGCTCTGCAGACAGAGTGCTTTGTTTCAAGCATCTACATGGAGGGAGAAGGGGAAAGGGCGCAGTCTTGCCAACACCCTCTTCTTACTACACCTTTATTCCCATAGTTCACTGAAAATTATCGTCTTAACATTTTGTTTTGTTTCACAGGCAATTTACTATTTTGCAGACAATAGATATAGGGGTGTAACACTACTGTCCAATGTAAGCAAAAGTTTACTGGCATTCTGTCTAGCAGATTGCAACAATGAACTGATGAATTCCACATACTAGGAGCACAACTTTGAAAATTTTTAGAAAATCAAACAAGGATTAGTTTTAAAAAAATATAAATGGTTCTACTGTTTTTAAAAATATTCCCCTTTAACATCAATGCATTTTGCATTCGATGAAACCAGACCTTAAAGCAGTGCTCTTTCTGAAGCAGCTCACAAATCGTCTTTTTATAATGTTCCACTGTTTCATCTGATGACGAGAAAGTTATTCCATAATTTTATCTTTAATTTTTGAAAACAAAAAGAACTCACAAGGTGCTAGATCAGAGCTGTATGCTGGAGGGTCCTAGTGTTGACCTTCAGGACGTCCAGATGCTCAGTTGTTAGTTTTGCTGTATGCGACGATGCATTGTCATGGTGTAAAATTATTTTTCCCTTTAGGCATTCTTCACGAACGTTTTCAAACATTTGCGGTAAGCAGACCCTTGTGTACCAATCGGTAATAATGGCACGTCTATCTTCTAATGCATAGATGGGGAGAATCGACACATTGTGTCATTTCCCCTACATCGTAGTTTTAATCCCGTCAACTCTCCTACATACGGTTAGCTATCAGGCCACGCCCCGTTGTTATCTCAGAGAACTGCCCAGTCTTTCGCATCGTGTCAGTGGCAGAATCATGTCGCATAACAAGCTAAAAAGATACTTCAAAGTCTAATGGGAATATAAGTACTTTGTGTTCCTAGTAAAAATAATGCATTGCATTTGTTATGCCAAAAGAAAATGTGTGTAAAGTAATCACAAAGTTAATACATCATTTTCCTATTAGATTTCGCCTTGACACTTATGAATCTTGTTTGTAAAGACATGTGTATGCTTAAACACAGAACCGTAAACGTGAGGTGGCCTGCATTTGATGATGGGGTATATGGAGTGGGTAAATACTCGCTTTCATTCCTGTCACCCCTCTTCCCCATACCTGTTCCAATGCCATAGTAACAATGTGGCTGGTTTAGCAACCATCTTCTTACCAGCACTGGCAACTGGTCCAACTTTTGTAAGCTTAGATTCTGTTCGAAAGACCCACTGACTTTTCAGGATCAACAATAAATTCAAGATTCATCACCAGTAACGATGTTCCAAACCAAGTATGAAGTGCCAACCTTGGAATGTTCTTGCACCAATCAATGCGTTGTTTTTGGGTGGGAGTCAATTTATGTAAATTAATCGACAACGAAGTTTCCCCACGTCTCCCTGTTGATGTAAAATGTTTTAGATTTGACTCATTTCAATGTCCAATGTCGCCGAATAAATGCATAAGATATCCGTCGATATTCTTCAAGCATTGTTCGAACTCTGGCAATGTTTTCATCGGTAACACCAGTACTTGGGCACCTACACGAAGTTCACCACTAAGGAAAAACCGATCTCTTTTTAATCAGCCGTAACAATTGTATAGTTGGTTTAGACGGAGCTTCGCCAAATGCATTTCTGAGCCGATCTTCACATTGTTTGGGCGTTAATGACGATTAAAAATCATAAGAATTCATAGTCCGGAAACGTTCTATAGTAAAATTAACTTTTGAATGAACACAAAATCTTTAAATGATGATTAATTACATATCCGAGCAAATCGAACAACTACACGGCAATAAACTCTCAAAACTTTAGAAAGTAGCTGTCAGTTATACACAAATTTCATTTGTTTTCAGAAACATGGCATTCTAAAAAATGTTCAGTCATGTCGCCTACGTATTAGAATATCATATGGTGTTTTGCACAATATATTTTATAAAAACTCAATTAACTGAACAATTAAAGAGCTAAGTTCCATTTGGTTCCACTCCATTTGAAAAGCTTTTGATCCAAGCTAAAAAATGTCAAACAAGTGGGTTAGTAGCGATATAATTAATGTTTTAAAAGACTTGTATGATGAGACTATTTCTTTTATTCTACTTGAAGAAGGCTCAATAATAACAATTGAAGTAACACAGGAGAATGGGTTAAGATTGCGTTGTAAGTTGAGACAAATTTTGTTTAACTTGTTTAGGTATTCTATTGCAAAACATACAGTAAAAAAGAAACTTATGTGTGCACTTGTATGGCTTTATCTACTCACTCTTGTACAAACTATTCTTTAAAACGCTTATTCTTTTATCTACTTCATGTTAATCTTGATAAACTTTGTAAACATATATAGCTATTTCCTTATAGGTACAACGAGGATACAAGTATACAGTAGGATTAAGCGATATTCAAATATTTTACGAACCTATGCTATGTGATCGCTTTCAAATTCCGTTCACTTTGCATGACCAGGACATTAAAAAAAACGAAACTTCCTATTTGAGAAGAGTGTAAGTATTTGTAAACTCAACCCAATAACAAGAAATATCTCGAAAATGGTCATATCCATTAAAAAAGACATAGCTTACGTATATGCTTTAAGAAGTCTACATTTTTTGTGCAGTAAGATTTTTCTATTATCTTATAGTTCACCAGTTATGCAAAAGTTATTAAAAATGAAGAAGACTTCCCATGCAATTCTCAGAAAATTCAGAATATACATTTCATTTGTCATATCTTAATGGTATTTTAATCAAAAGCATTACATCAATCTTTGAGAATATCAAAACTTTTTAAAAATATTTATGTAAAGGGTAGTTTGGGGTGAGGAAACTTTCTCCTTTGTATCTCATCCTTGCAAGATACTGAACTTGAAATATTAAATTTGGTACTTAACCGACTTTTCGTTTTTTCGTTATGCTATTCACAGAAACAGACAGGCTCGCGTGCAAATCTTTTCCTGCAAAATACTTTCTTTTAATCCAGGGCTTCCAGTGAAATCTCGTTGTCGAACTTACTATGTACGTGCCAGAGAAAGTAAAAATATTCCGGAAACGACTAATCCACTATGTATTTTAACAGTTCTACACATGTTCCGTGCTATATTTCTCTGTCTTCCCACTTAAGTATAAACCAGAATAAATATGACTTCGCTGACTATTTACAGCAAATCACACCGTCTAATGGTTAGGCCAATTAAACATGTGCTTTTTTTATCACAATCCTGTAGTCACTTTAGAGAAATGATTTTCCGTTAAAGCTGTGTTGTGTGTAGAAAGACTTAAATCTTCACACAATAAGCATTATTGTGCTACTCTATTGGTTAACATGTGGCGTGTTCAAGCCCGGTGAAAAGATGAAGGTATTCAACCTCGCGAAACACAACGTTGTCATGTTTTCTCCAACTAAGCCTTCGCACTCCACGCGTGGACATTTACTCCTTAGAAGACCAAAGTCATGAGAAAGCTAACAGAATGAGAGAGAAAACAGAGGAGATATTGCAACGCTGTGTTTCACTCCACGTGGAGTTAACAACCATCATTTGTGATTTCTATGATTTCATTGGTCGAAGTGACGCTCACTGGTGCAATGTGAAACATCAGCGATTTCCGAGAACAAACAATGCACGCGGTGTGTGTTACCAAAGAGGCTTATATAATTCCTCTGCATTAGGTAAAGGAAACCAATAATGTGGTTTCTTTTTATTTCCAAGTAAGGTGTTTGACCTGTTAGAAAGTTGGTGCAACCGCTTTCGAAACAAGGTAATAAACAATTGCCTTATCATACCTGCCGTGGTAATTCACGATTATCTGACTTTTACACACAAGATAAGGATAAAGCAAATGGCATTATGTAACAAGTAAGCGTTACGACATGTCAATTATTGTAAAACTATGCATTTTAAAATTTAGCCATATATTCTTTGTGAATTTAATTTGAAATCAGCATACAATAAAATTACCAAAAATGTCCTAATAAGCTACGGTTTCGATTTCGAGGGACCTTATAAAGTGTATAGAGGACAGGGGGTTGTAAATAGCAGAATTCATTAACAAATCACATAAATGAAATGTCCGTATTTTAAATTCATATTCATTTAAGCATGTCAGGCGAGAATTTTAATGAAAATTCCACCACCCTAAAATATCCTTTACTTCGAGTATTTATGTTATTTTATTATTCCAAAAATGGCCAACGATTTTAAACAAATGTCCAATGTTTAAGATTTTGGCATGATTTTTAAATGTGAATACACCTATATATCTAAAAATGTATGTTAAAAGCCTGTGAATTCCTCTACATAGACAAACACCTACAAGAAAATTAGACTTGATTAAAAACCACAATTTCTTCACGCCGTTTATCATTTTTACACAGTCCTCGTTTCATGTTTACACTTTCCTAAGTACATCTGAGGAACATGCTTAGAAATTGCGCTACTTTACCTTCTCTATGCATGTAAATAGGGGAAATCTTGTACCTATTTCTTCCAAGACTACACCAGAAATACATGTTTTGAGACTTCCTGAATTAAAAAAACATTTTTAGGAAAAGCTCCGTATGTGTGTGCGTGTTTGAGAACAGCAAAACTCAAAAACGAAAAGTCCGTTAAACGTGAAACTTTATTCCAAGGATACGACACGAAGATTTTCAAGACCCCTCGCCCCTCCCCCCCTCCGCCACCGCAACTATCCTTTAAATGCAACATTTTTAAAAGTTTTTGATTCTGTCAAAAATGGTTCAAATGATTGTGATTAAAGTACCATATGTCTTCATGTCAAGTTGTTGTTGTTGTTGTAGTGTTTAACGCCCGCTTTTACTACTACGGCACCGCAGGCGGTTTCATGTCAAGTGAAATATAATACACATAATTATTTTGAATTTTCTAGTTTTCTCGGAGAGTTCTCTGAAGTCATCCTTTTCCTGGTGACTTCTGCATAACTGGTAAACCATAAGTGTTCACACAACGACCGCAACATCTGAATTTTTCATAGGTGAAGAAAACTGTGTGTTTATATCATATTTTTTCCTTTAGTACTGTTTTCATAGTTTGAACATTAAAACCCCAAACAAAAGCGAAGGAAACAGCAAAACCGAATGTTGGAGGGGAAAAGTCGAAATATTAATAAGACATTACCTAACAAATGTATTACTATTTTTATTTATATTATGAAATAAAATAAAAACATAAATATTCATTTAGAGGCTTCATACATTAAACCGCATATTTGTTACACTACATCAATTTTATTTGTACCTCACAGTTTCAAATATCCCCAAAACTGGAACGACACCAAACAACGTACATTAATAGCAGCAATACTCCATTAACACAGTGGCAAAATAAGACTTCTGAACGTCCAATAAATGCAGTGGGGATTGGACGTTTCTCACCTCAAAGCTGTTTAGCACGGTTGTCAGGCAACCTGAAGTGTTAATTAATTACTATATTTCCACTTACCGCGTAATTAAACTGTGAGTTATAAGCTCGATCGTTCGCCCGGATTCGCCTCTCCGTATCTGCAACAAGAGAAAACCACAATTGTAGAAATCAAGCATGAAACCATTACACACTCATATTATCTAGGGATGGTTTAAAGGAGGCATAATAAACATTTATACAAAATACCTATCTGTAGAGAAAATTGCAATTTATTACATCACCTTGCTTAAATAATATTGGCAATAATGATACTTCGTTTTACGACAGTAATAATAATAATAATAATAATAATAATAATAATAATAATAATAATAATAATAATAATAATAATAATAATAATAATAATAATAATAATAATAATAATAATAATGGGACGGTGGCGGCAGCAGTGTTGGTGGTGGTGGTTATAACTATGTCCAGTCCGTAGCATGAATACTGCTCAGTCATTGGAGAGTGGTAAAGAGAGGTAAAGATTTAACTATCGCTCAAAGCCTACTGTATCCCCATAGTCCCCTTGCACCTAGAAGAAAATCAGCAATTAGATAATTTCTGGAAATATTTATCTCGACTAACATGAAGAAGATAGAGGAATAAGAGTCTGTAAGAATGGTTAGTACAAGAGTAGAAAAAGTCATGTGAGTGCAACACATCAGATTTTGTATTAACATGTGCATACTACAATTATATAAGGCGTGTGCTCAAGTAATACCCTCTTTATGTAAAACAGTTGTAAATTTGTTCTATACTTAGTTTAAAACAAGACCACTCAAAAGCAGGAAATGTTACGTTATTGCCGCGACTGGTTGGAGAACAAAGACGGGACAATGTAAATTTCCACACGCTGTCGGATTTATTATAGAGACGTTAATAACATGGATGTTGCTGATGTTATCTCACGCGGCTTAATAGGGCTGAAATCACTTGCTGTCACGTTACGAGCCAGCGGCGAAGCTTAGCTGAGCGACAGCTGGGGCACACGACCCCCTTGTCCAATAACAGACTACGTGCCGTAACCCTGTTACGGGCTCCTGATTGAGTCGTGCGCATGCGATGATCCAGTAGAATTGTCAGCGTGTGTTGCTAAGCGGAACCTGCAAGAAGCAAATGCGGGGATAATAAACTATCCAGTTGGTCAGAATGACAGGAGGGCTACATTTGGGAACGGGGTATTAAAAAGGCTGTTGTGTCACACAATGACTCCATTTTGGATGCCAATTGTTTTGTTGCTGACAATGCTATGAATATAGGCATTGTACTAGGGGAGCAAAACACCTCCGAACGAGCTGCGCCGTGTCTAGCCTGTCGGCACCCTCGGCGCTCGTTGCCTTCTGCTGCTATCATAGAAAGCCACGGATGAAACCATACATTTTTAAAACTACTCTTAAAGGCTCTACTGATCAACTTAATGCAACAAGACGCTGAAACTGGACACCGTCACCCATACGTACATACATTTTGGCACCTCTATCCATCACTCGCCGTAGTTCACGTTGAGAAATGCTGCCAATTTCCTGGTGGATATTTTGTTTTAATTCTACCAGGGTGTGCGTGTGTTTCTCTTGTACACTGCTTTAAGTTAACCCAGAGATAGAAATCGCTTATTTGAACTCTAAGAAATATTTCACCATACACCAGTAACCATAATTCAATAACCCCAAGTTCGTTCCATCAAATATTTCCCCATTGAAAATTAATTATCCGTAAACGATCATCGCTTTATGGACTAAGCGCATGTTTGACGTGTGCTACCCAGAGGTTTCTGCTATTGTTTATTCATTGTTATGTTTAGCACTGAACGTTCTCGCGCCTATTGCCTTCCTAGAAGTCTCGTTGTTAGGTACTGGTGGCACTTCCACTGTAATTTCACACGAATAATACATAAGCGACTGATTGACGCATTTCCCACGAGCCTCTCCATGCAACTATTGATCCAGATAAGTTCAACAAATTTTCTTTTCTTGCTGTCCCTTTTCAGATCTACAAACTTGGAATACAGAACAGCTGAAAATACAGGATGTTTAAAATGTGTCTGATACTGCAACACCAGTTGGGATTGGTCAAAACTAGAATAAATGTTCCTATAAAGATATGTCCGAAAACAAATACATGTTGAGGTATGAGCCATGTTACAAAAATGTGCAACGTATTCACATGTTTGACTGGTATGGCACACACTAATGTCTTTAAATGTCCACATAGCCAGAAATTCAATGGACTGAGGTACAGCGTACGTGGAGGCCATGCTATTGGACCTCCTAGACCAATCCACTGTCCATTAAATGTTTGGTTTAAGTATCAGGATCGCATTAATTTCAATGTGTGGGCAGGAATTGCAGGTGACAGACTTCTAAAACCATACATTTTACCAACAGATTAACAGGTGCTATGTATTACCGATTCATGCCCGATGAGATATCCGGGTTTTGGAGGAGTTGTGCTTGTGGAAAGACGACGCATGACGGGAACCACCTCATTTTGTGCGACATACTCAAACCAAACATCCAGGAGATCCAGTTACAAGGCCTCCCCGTTCGCCAAACCTTAGTCCATCGGGTTTCTGGCAATGGGGACATTTAAAGACATTGGTGTATGCCAAACCTATCGAAAATGTGCATACTTTGCAAATTTTTCTAAAATGGCTCATATCTCAACAAATATTTGTTTCCGGACATATGTTTATTGGAACATTTCTTCTAGTTTTGACCAATCTTATCTCCTGTTGCAAATATCGGACACTTTTTAAACACCTGTATAAGTAAAACTTCATCTAATCAAGTTGGTTTATTTTCAAAACTTACACCATAAGGCAACCATGGAAATACCGATTTTTATTACAAGGAATTTTTGTAATAAAACTTAAAATTTTATTCTTACAGAAGTAATCACAGAAACATTAAAGTAATAGACTACTTAGTATAACTATTCTTCAGGAACTTTAGATAAAAATTTCAAGCTTTCAAATCCATTATATTTTGAGATATGGGTACAAAAGACAATACACGGACAATACGTTTCAACAATAGAGACGAAAACACTTAAGATTTACCACGTTCTGGAAGACCTATGGAATATTGAGGATACACGCCAAGTTTTGCGAGAAAATCCGCAAAAAAGTACCCGCAGGCTTTCAGAAGAACTTGTTGCATTAAAAGATACCATACATCGCCTCATTAAGACACTTGGAAAATCATCCAGAAGCTGTAGATCTGTACCTCATGAACTGACACCTCAACAGCTTCAAAGTAGGTTGGATATCTATCGTCAGCTTATCCGTAATCCTATGGATGATAGATTTGTCAGGAGAATTGTCACTTGTGATGAAAAATGGATATATTACTGAAACCCCGATGCCACGAAACAGTGGTTTGATCCCCGCCAACCTGCAAAAGTCATCGTTAAAAAAAATCTGTTTAGTCCCAAAGTAATGTTGTATGTCTGGTGGAGTTTTGAAGGTGTGATTCACTGGGAGCTTGCTCCAAACGGGCGGGCGAATGATGCAGATCTTTATTCTCAACAACTGGAACGAGTTCATGAAATGTTGAGACAGAGATACCCAGCATTAGTTAACTGAAATAGAGTTCTTTTGCAACAGGACAATGCAAGACTCCATACTGTACGAGCAACCATGGAAAAAATTCAGGCATTGCGAGGAATCGAACTGCTACCACACCCAGCATACAACCTTGGTCTCGCACCATCAGATTATCATCTTTTTCGATCCATGGCCCATTTTCTACATGGAAGAACTTTTGACAAACATTGAAGCAGTGCAAGTGGGTATCAACGAATTCTTCGCATCATAAAGCAGAGACTAGTACCATCGTGGGATAATAAATCTCGCTGAAAGATGGCTCAAGACCATAGAATCTAATGGTCTGTACTTTGAAGATTAATAAATTGCTTGTCAGGACACATTTCAAATAGTTTTTTTTTTAAACATTACTTATGAGACAGTATCTGTATATACCTATGTATGAGAACAGACCTAGGACAACTGCTGAACTCCGTGAATCCATTAGTAACGAAATAAGTAACATTGGCGAGAATACCATTCCTAGAATATCACAGAATACGGTGAAACGAGTGCAGGTACATGTGTGGATGCTGACAGAGGACACTTGCAACATTTTCTCTGAGGAACAATGAACAGTGTTATCTCCCAATTGCACATTATGTTCTGCCAAAGAAGCACATGTGTTCTATTATTGATTCAAAAGTTATGGCTATACCTCGGACATGTTCCTAAAAATCTTAAATTAGATACCTAAAATAAGTTCTGTCACAAATCAACATAGGTTTTAAAATTACACAACTAGATGAACAAAAAATGGCATTACAAATTAGCCGAAGCATCTGAGAATGCCTTTGTTGTACATGTCCATAATTAGTCACAGTAAACAACTAAAACTGTTTCTAAGACTTCCATTGAGAAACTGCATCGCTTGTCAGATAACACCACCTTATAAGCCAAAAATGAGCGTTTCACATCAATTGATGTTACCGGAGGATATTTAAATGTTGGTATTAGATGCAAGGGAACAGCACATTCATGTTCAGGTGTTTTGCCAGACAAGGTGTCGGCAACTGTGTGGAGAACTGTCAATCGCAGTTGCGTGTAGAACATGCCTGAAGACTCGAGAGCATTAATACTGGGGACTAAAAATACATCATGTGAGTTGATGAATGCAATACCATGGACAATTATTGAACCCTGGAGAAGTTCTTTAGCTCGAGTAATACTCACTGCGTCCTACCCCAGTTTCAAAACAATGTTTTTAATGTTCTCCATATTATACATTGTTCGCTGTGATTGTTATCAATGCACGACTGGCATACAGGCTTACACAGCACTTCCATATTACCAAATTAAGAAGATTAAAAGTGTAAAATTGGATAAAAATAGGTTCTAACGTAAAATTAGCTATTTTTAGGTTGTATTTTCGAACACATATTTCCATAATTAGTATATACACAACTTTTATTTTTTATACATCATGAGAAGCAAAATAAGTTTTTATCCAAACTCCGAGGTCTGGCTATGGTCTGTTATATGGATCACACTGTAGAATTTTTTGAAGTGGGGACGAGCTGTATGCGGCGCAGACAATAATTACTGGCAAGCAAAACTCATTTCCATCCTATTTTTAGTTTGGAGGCAAACACACTTCGACGTAGTGTGGGACAAATACTCATTTCAACCTTTAATGAAGTTGTTTGACAGTGTCTGCACCTCTTCCTGAAGTTATTTCTACGTCTCTTCTATTCTATAGTCTCCAGCAGTATGAAATTGTAGCTACTCTGCGTGATCTAGGAATGAGTGGAAAGTTGTGTTGTATGAAAGAGCTCGTGCATCGCAGTAAAACATGGTGGTAATGCAAGCATTTACAAAGCTGAGGAGGAGCCTTTATTCTGCGAGGTTTTTGTTTGGGCGCCTGTCTGGATAAACAGGTCAGTGAGCGCGCCAACTTTCTGCGAAATCGGAGCCGCAGTTTCTCCATGGGGATTTCATAAATCAGATCCACCCCTGCCCCCACCCTCTGCTACAAAATCGTTACAATACCAGAAAGCTCATAAGCTGTAATGCTGTATAGTGTGTAACAGCCACATGATTTTCTCTACCCATACATTGCTCTACTGAAAAAATCTGATGTGTTGCACTCACATGACTTTCTCTACTCTTGTACTAGCCATTTTCACAAACACTTATTCCTGTATCTTCTTCGTGTTAGTTAAGATAAACATTTGTTCAAATTATCTTGTTGCTTATTTCCTTGTAGGTGCAAGGGGAATATGGGAATACAGAAGGCTTTGTGTGATAGTCAAATCTTTTAAAGCTTCAAGATACCGTTCTCTTTGCACGCATAAAAAATGATCAACGATGTTCCATTTCACGAAAGTTTTAAGTTTTCCGAAACTGACACTAAAATCAAGGAATACCTCCGAAATGGTTCACACTACAAAAAATGTATTTGCACATAAATTGGGTTTTAGCTAGATATACATTTTTGTATAGTAAAATGTTGTCTCTCTTATGGTTTACGAGTTATTCAAAGTCATCCAGAGTAAACAGGACTACATAGGCTACAGCCAGAAAATTCAAAATATACTTTTTATTTGCCATAGAAATATCTTAAACATATGGTATTTTAATCAAAATCGTACAGTATTTTTCAAGAAAACCAGTTTTCGAAAAATTTTCCATGTAAAGGGTAGTTTAGGGTGAGGCAATTATCTTCAAAATCTTCCTGTCGCGTCTTTGAAAGACGTTAAACTTAAATACCAACTTTGGTTTTTAACCAACTTTTCGTTTTTGAGTTATACTGTCCACAGACTGACAGACACAGGCACACACACACGCAGACTTTTTTCTAAAAATGCTTTCTTTTTCTTTCTTCTTTTTTTTTCAGGAGGTCTCAAAACATATTTCCGCTGAAACCTCGACATCGAATTTTTGGATGGAACACAATACTTCCTCTACTTGGCAGTAAAGAAAGTAAAAATGTAATGTGTTGCACTAAAATTATTCTTTCTACTCTTATAGATACTTATTTTTCTAGATACTTTTTGTTAATCGAGTTAAGCTTATTACACATTTACATAATTCGTTGTATAAGGTTGTCTCGTAAGTTCGTTTCACGTTACGTTTCAATCCTTAAGTACGCCTGGTAACACACCTTACCCGCATCACAGCTACGACGGAGTAATTGCCAAACTTTCTATTTAAGGAGAAATTCCCATCTCGAAATCGACTAAACCACTTTTGACATGCGCGATTCGTTACTGCATCTTCCCCATAAACAGCACAAATTTTCTGCGGGCATTGTAAGGCGGTTTCGCCCTTAACGATATAAAACAGCATAAGATGTCGGAAATGTTCCTTTTTGGTTTCCATAGTTTATAAACACTAGTTCACGCTGTTCCAACCAACGCCAGTCACAAACACACATTCCCTCCAAGTGGTAGAGGTGATTTAGGCAACTATGATAACTTGGGTGTAGAGAGGGTTCATGGTTTTCAGGCGCTATAGATGGAACTTGCGAGCAAAACTTATGAGACAACAATGCATAGGGTTGCTCAATATTCCACACAGAATAAAATAGCTCCAGCACGAAAATCGAAATACGTACTGCTGAACCTCCGGTCTATGTCACATTTATCGTTGTACGAAGGCGTGGCCATTTCATTTGTTGCTTTAGGCAATGCATCCTTGCACCGTTACCTAAAGCAGCCAAAGAAATGGCCATGGCTTAGTACAACGATAAATAATGTGACAGACCGGAGGTTTTTGACGCTGTCTGTACAAGAATTTGGGAGCTAATATGTCACTGCAAATGGTCACAGCATAGAATATAAGTTATGCAACAACGTTATCTACAACGATCAAGCGTCGGCTTTACCTCGCCTCCTCTGTGTTATGATCATGTGACAGACTGACCCCTTCCACTGCCTATAGTCCAAACTCCACAACCTTTAGTTTCTGTATGAAGGTTCTATTCCTATTTATAGCACAATCCTCCTTTTTGTAATATTTAATAAATTATAACACTTTAAATATATTTTTGATATGGTTATGTATAATTTGAATTAATAACTTTAGAGCTAAGCCTAGGATTTAAGTCTGGAGTGCAGGCTGGAACGGAAAATTGTCTTTGAGGGTACATGGAGGAGAAAGGTTGAATACCACTGATTTAGAGGACCTAAACCAAGTATTTTGATAAACTGTTGAAGCTGAACATTTGAGTCCAAAGCCAAATGATAGTTCCATCAACGCTCTCGTCAACCCCTGCCGTTACATAACATAACTTGCAGACAAATGCATTTTTGAGTGAATTTTCGCTAATTACGTCCATAACCTATTTACTTACATGTGCAATTCATCCGTAGTACGGTTTCTAGCTTTCATACGTGCCAGTTAATATAATTATCCCAGTAGAGAGAGCCACGCGCTAAACTTGGCCATTAGGTTTTGGGACTGGAGTTTTAATGACTTTAGGGTGCGCATATTGCGTTTTTATTTTGCTGCTAGTGCATTAAGCGAGCTGTACAATTAACGCTAAGGGTTGCAGGCTGGCGGGCGCCTGGTACAGAGAGAGAAGACGCGACGCGACGCGACGCGACGCCGGCTAGGCGCGGTCGATATGGCCCAGCATCCCGCTCTTTCCATTAACATCCATCGCCGTCTCTCTTAACCTCCCACTATACAATTATTTTTTACTTACTGCTTTTGTGTTTTAACCAAGTACGGATGTTATTGTTCGAGTTGCTTACAACTGTTTTCACGTTCAACTCGTGACTCGTGTTCTAGTAAATAAATGTGTCCTATACATTAATAAAATTGTTTCTGCAAAGTTTGAGCTCCAAATAAAATATAACCGATGCAAACGTGTATAATGTGCGTATATGGTCTTTACTCAAACCGAAAACTTTGATACCAAAATTACACATGCTTAAAAAAAAGCTTAATAATTTAAAAAAAATTAAGCATTTAAAAATAATCATAATCTTATATAGTTAAACGAGCAATTCTTGTATATAAATAATTTCAGCGCAACTTAGAAATCGCTCTAACGATTTCGATCAAATTTTGTATTCAGATTTTGCTTATTAAGTTTATCTATATCGTGTTATTCCTGAAAAAAACACGATTTTACGCGTAACAGTCACAGTTACTCTAAAACTTATTTTGGCCATAATTTCTCTGTTAATGAGCCAATTTTAACAAACAAGCCAGGGTATTAAAGGTCTCGTCAAGAGCTTTCATAAAACCTAAAGAAACTTGACTTAGCTATATTAGTCTATGCGTAACAGTCACAATTAGTCGAAATCTTACTTTGGCTATAATTTCTCTGTTAATGGGCCAATTTCAACAAACGAGCCAGGATATTAAAGGTTTCGTCACGGAAACGGCTCTAACAATTAGGATGAAAATTTATATTTAGTTACATTTTGCTTTTCAAGTTTATCTAAATAAGTACCTTCTCCCCCCCCCCCAAAAAAAACACGATTAAAAAAAGGAAAAGAAAAGAAAAGCCGAGCAAAGCTCGGTCGCCCAAGTACTATCAAATAATTAGAGTAATAATTTTAAATGAATAATTATGAGTATAAAGAACACGAACAAACAGGGGTTCGAACGTCAAAGTATTTTTCCATGGTTTTTCATAGCGTGGCATCTTCCACAAAGCAAACCAGCACCTCTAATTGGTCTGCCGAAGGGAACAGACGTAAAATATGTTTTCACGTCGAAGTACGTGAAAACCAACGGACATAAAACGATCATTAGAGATGAAACAATTCCTTCAATGGACGCGAGGTTGGCTACACATTAACCATACATTGTAGCTGACTCTGAACTTTGTACCCAGTCAGAGGTCCACAAGAACAGGTTCCAGGTGCACAAGACAACACAGAGAACCCCTCCCAATGACGTAATGTTTATACAGTGCACGTTGACTTTACGCTGAAATTGTTTTTCTCTTTAATCACCATAAAGCTTATTTGTGTATGCGAATAGTGTTAATTGGTTGGTGAATTATATAATACACGTAGGCATATTGGTCGGCAACGTCTCAACTGAAGAGGAAATGAAAGATTGATGCTTGATTAAAAGACGCTATAATCGGAATTTGTGTCATCATTTCAAAACCACTCACGCATACCCAGACAGAGAATCCCATAGCTTCTATCGGCGGCAAAGAGCTGACTCAAAGAAACTTCTTGACATTATTAGGCAGCGGGAAGCATTGTTGCTTCAAAGAGTTAACGTTTTACCGACAATATGTAGTCATGCTTTAAAGTTCACATCAACGCGAAGCAAAGTAAAATATTGTTTCAATTTCCCATTTATATATTATTTCTATGATTAATTTCTCTTCACATACTAGTAAATAGAGCATTTATCCGAAAAGTTCGATATCAAAATACGCCGGAAATAATTGTTTTTTTCCGTGCACGTGTGTGTTCGTGAACAGCATAATTAAAAACATTTGATAAATACTGAATTTCGTGCTTAAGTTCAGTATCTACCAAAAATGTGACAATTTTTCACAAAATGCCGCCCTAAGCAACCCTATATTCTCAAAATTCCACGCGATTTTCTTTAAAATATATGTATTTATGGTAGATGCACAATTTAATGGCGGCTGATAGCTGACTATTAGTGTTCTCCTTCTAGTTGTGCAAATCAATTTTGTGGGTGCGAATGATATATCACTGGCTTTACAGCGTGATTTTACAGCGTGTTTAACTATTCAACACCGCAAAGGTAAGCCTATGATTGGAGGTTGTATAGAGCCACCCACCATTAAATTTTGCGTCAGCCAGAAAATATTTACCTGATAAGAATGCCAGGTATCTGGAATTTTCTGGGAATAGTCTACGAAGTTCTTTATCTTACCACGATTTATTTTAAACTTTAATTTTTTTAAGTTTTATTTATTTTTATTTTATTTTATTTTATTTTATTTTTTTTTTTTTTTTTCTGAATCAGCCATTCACGAGCTAGCTGTTGTTATTGGTTTCAATTTCTAAATACATTGTGAATCTTTGAAGTGATCACCATCTAACATCACTATCGATCTAGTTTCCACTTTGTAGCAACACAGAATGTGTCATCAAACTAATCCTGAAAATTTGTCTACAAAAAGTAACTTTTCTAAGTTGCAGTAACATGGCCTTCTCCACTCTTGTCCAATTATTTTTATAAACGCTTATTCCACTATGTAAAACTAACTACGCGGCGCAACAGACCCTTCCGTCCCAAGGGCCACCGCCCGGCCGCTACATCCCCCATCTCTGCCCACTACAGACGTCACGAATGGGGTAGACTGCCAGAGGGTGGGACGTGGTCAGAGCCCAGATCCCTCCCGGCCGGTATGTGCGACCTTCACAACCAATTTCTCCATCTACTTCATATTAATTGAGATAAACATGTGCAGAAATTACTTTATTGCTCATTTTCTTGTAGCTGCTAGGGGAACATGGGGATACAGTAGGCTTTAAGCGATAGTCGACCTTGGGATCAGTAGGCCAGCGTCTAACCAACTGAGCCACCCAGACCGACAATAAAAACTGTGCAACATATAAATGTGAATAAGTACAGGTACACGGAAAGGAACGGATAAAGTGCCCATTAAGACACCTACCTTCAGTGTGTGCAACACAAAAATTAAAAAACATATAAATTAGAAGTATTTATTATAAAAATTAGTGTAAATAAAAAGTGTCAGACCGCATATGTAGCGCAGTTGGTAGCGCGCCTGCCTCTGGCGCGGAGGACCCGGGTTCGATCTCTGGTACCGGCATGGGATTTGTTCCCCCACTGGAAGGTCTGCTACGGGGTGCACTCAGCCTCGTTAGGTCCCTGAGGGGCCAATAGCTATCCTGATAGGTAGCGTCGCTAAAAAGATCAAGTAGTCGTCTTACGGTCGGGGGAGTCGGCGTGCTGACCCCTGCCACCCCAACCTGCACTCCTCCGTGGTCTTGGTTGTGAATGGAGGACGCAGCGGCGATAAGGGCAATAAGGGTAACCTGTGCATAGGGGAGACGCCCTAGAAACTATTATTATTATTATTATTATTATTATTATTATTATTATTATTATTATTATTATTATTATTATTATTATTATTATTATTATTATTATTATTATTATTATTATTATTATTATTATTATTATTATTATTAAAAAGTGTCATGCCGCTCGCACGCTTTGGTATAACCATGTTTGCTAATTAACCTAAGGTTATATATTAACAAAAAACTAAACCTAACCTAATCTAATCCTCCGCGAGTTAGAAACCTAGAATTACATTAAAAACACTAAGCTAACCTAACCTCCCACGAACCAGGAACCTAAGCTTATATAAAACTAACCACTAAACCTAACCTAACCTTCCATGAACCAGAAACCAAAACTTGCTCACCTAAGCTGATACAAACAGCCACTAAATAACCATGAACCAGAAACGTAATCTTGGTAGCTAACCTAAGCTGATATAAAAAATAAACCTAACCTCCCATGAATTGGAAACCTAAGCATACCAATTAAGGTTAACTTAATAAACCTGACCTGATCTCCAATGAATTAGAAACCTAAGACTGTCAATTAGCCTAAGCTTAAATAAGATAAAATACTAAACCTAACGTAACCTCCACTGAATAAAAACTTGAGCTTATATTAATAGTGAATCATTAGCATATTCAGAACGCATGCTCGGTTTATTCAGGGGCTTCGGTATGACTTCGTGACTCGTTCGCGGTCTGCGAACAACATTTGGCAACATTTAGTTTGTGTATGGAGTCACTTCTTCAACCTACCGAAGCGAACATTTAATTCGTCTGCTGTTATCATCACGTTGATTGGCGAGTGAAGCATGAGACAACCTTTTAGTTTACGAAGCTTGATAAACGTGATTGTAAAATTCTATGCAATAGTCTACTTCATATATATTCCAATATTTGAAGATATTTCAATTTCGATAAGGAGTGGAGTAAAATATTCTATGAAACTACTAAGATGGTGCCATTTTTAGCTACTCGCCCCTGACTTGGTTGTAAATGTGGCAACCACATAAACACTCGCTCATAAGTAAACGGGTTATACCTTGAATAGCCATGAAGTTCAGCTTCTTTTACTCTTGGTTTCACGCCTAGCTGGTACTGACATACATATCTATGTTGACTAATGGCGTACCACTTACCTATTGCAGGTCTCAATTGGGCTTTTACTCGATAACGTAACCTTTTCAGATGATAAAGCGCTTTTCTTAGTGGTACCAACATTTTGCTTACAGCTTATTAGTCTTTGCTTACTGCTGCTACTACTTTGTTTTCTGTAATAATTGCTTACGTTGTTTTAATTTAAATCACAGAGTAAATAGATTATACATAGTCCTTACAGCTGCCTGTGTGATCTAGTGGCTTGCATGCAAGCCTCCAAATCCAGAGGTTCCGGTTTCGATTCCCGACTAGAGGGAGGTAATTTTGGTTTAGCCAGGATTATTCCCTATCATCCCTCGGGTGTGAAAGCGTATAACAGAGCCTGAATATGATTTGTGTGTATTTAAAAGCAAACCGAAGTAGGTAATATAAATCCAATTATTACACTGGTCTACAATAGAACATTTTCAAGACTGGAGATGAGTGTTTATGTATTTTGACCCCCCAAACACGATTTTTTTTTTTTGTAGCAACCTTAGTTTTAAAAATACTTCATTAATATAACAATGGTCATAAAAGCAATTAGGTAAACTTCTTAAGAATCACCCAACGTAGATAATCAGGACCGAAAATGGCCTTTGTTTGTGTAAACTGCTCGTCTCATCTTAATGGTTGGGTGAAGAAAAGGGGTAAAGTTGCAATGCCTTTTGCTATTCCGATGATACAGAGGGAACCGACAATCACGTAGGTGATAACTATTTTTGCATGGATAAGCGCAAGGATAAGTTTCCCTACATCAAGTCAGCCATGCGACCCGTATACCCCACAGTTCTTCCTCCAGGTCGAAGCTAGTACGGACACGCAGAATGCAAGCTCTGATTTCAATTACGAAGGAATTACCCAACATCTCCTGACACAAAATGATTTGAATGTTCTTGTTAGGGAACTTTCTTCCTAAGGAACAAGCTGAATTTTTGGGTCGAATTTGCTAGACCAAAAATGCTAGGGTTTGTTGGTTTCGAAATTATCAGGTACCTCCGCATCATTCTTTGTCATGGAAGACCCACTGTTACTGCAATGATGTGAATGCTCTATTTAATGCTATGGGAATGATACATATACCAGTTGAATGGCGACTTCGTTGATGGCTCCAAAACTGGCCTCAAAGCTGTGCTCTTTCACAATAGCAACGTATATCCTCCTGTTCCCATAGCTTATGCCACTAAAATGAAGTAAACATACACCAATATGGACCCTTTGTTGAATAAAATTCAATGTAACATGCACAAGTGGCAAATCTGTGCTGACTTCAAATTAACTGGCATAATTACAGGATTACAATCTGGGTGTACAAAGCATTGCTGTTTTCTTTGTGAATGGGATAACCGTGATCGAAAGAGTCCACAATAGAAGGATTTGGCCGGCTCGTACACAAATGGAACCTGGTTGCAAGAACATAGCAAACGTTCCATTGGTGAAGTTGAAAGATTACCACCACTTCACATAAAATTTGGAGTTATGAAGTAGCTCATTGTTGCAATGGACAAAGCTTTGAGCCCTCTTGAACTGCACTGCTGGAATCCTTTCAAAAAATTGTTCAAATCTGTTTGGAAACAGATCAGACAATAGTGATGTGCTAGTCAACAAACTACTATAGCAGCGGTGTCAAGGTCATAGCGCATAGACCTGCGTTACGTGCTTTTGCGGGCTGGCATGCTTTAGTGAGCAGAGGTGGGCAAAGAGTAAGGGTGGACAAAATTGACGTTGCAGTCTATGCATAGTAGTGTCGACACAATGTGGCGTCATACCGCTCCGTTATGTGTCTTCGCAGACTACCGGGACTGGAGTATACTGATGCATGCTTAGGAGTGAACAAGGACCAGTGGTAGATAAGAATATGTTTAATAAATGAAAATAGTTTATGCAATCACAGAACAAAAATTCTCAGCTTTCTCCATAACACAACGATACAACTGTGATCTTTATTAGTAACTTATCAACTCAGAATATATACTTATTATTAAAACACTAAATTACAGATTAATCGGGTTGTAATAGAAATAATATTGTAGCGCAGTATATCTCAAGTTACAATGTCGTACATTCACTTGTAGAATGTTTTTTCCACACCAACTTAGATCTAGTGATATGTTCTAAATAGAACAGGCAAGTTTATTGGTAGCCACCATATTATCAGATAGCTCTTAATCTTGACTTTGTTACCTTCACGAAAGAAAAAAAAAAAAACGGTTCACAAGTGTAAGTGCTGTCGAACAGTGTCATAATTCGCGCTGCAAATTTGCGAATATTCGGATATTGCTCAAAGAGTTGTAAAGAGCAATTACATGCAGGTCATTGCATGCATGCTTTAATAGCGTTGTAATTCTTTGCCGCGTTCATGGTTACTGTTGTTGTCTTTTGTACACTCCTTCCTAAAACCCAGACCCACTGCTTAGCTACAGCTATGTGCCCCGTGTGCTGTCGCGGTGCATATGCACTCCCGCTGACATCCCTGTACTATACTCTCACCACAATCTCGGTTTTAATATGCCGTTAAAATACACGTTCTTCAGTCGCATTTGAATTAGTTTCTTGCTGGTGCCCTTGGACAAGTCTGAGATGAACATGGGGAAAGATTTCATTAGAACATCTCTACATTAGAGCGACGCTATAAGGGGCAATGTGCAACAACTATGATGGCTATCTACTGTTGGACACTACTGCAGGATTGCCATCTCATGTGTTATTTCGGTAGACTAGGCTTGAAATGCGGAAAGCGTTGCTGTCGAGCTGGCACGAAGAGTGGTCAGCTCTCCTCGGTAATAATCTGAGAGAAGTAAAAGCACTTCCTATAAACTGGGTAACTTCTTCTCGCATATCTCGTCGCGAGGAGATTAGGTTGGTTCGGATGCGAATAGGCCACTGCAATCTTTCGCATGCTTACCCATTTAAAAGGGACCCCCGGTCCTCTTTGTCCGCTATGCGACAACCTTTTGTCACTCCGTCATGTGCTGCTAGAGTGTTCCTCCCTTGCACACCTTCGAGCCTCTATGAAGCTGCCTGCCAGACTTGCAGAGATCTTGGCGGACGACAAAATAGCGGTCGAAAGAGTTTTTAGGTTTCTAGCAGAGTGCAACATGCTTTTGAGGATCTGAAACTTTATATACCTAATTTTTTATACCCTTTTGACATATTTATAGCTATGATTCAATTTTGGCTTTAGCTTCTGTTTTGTACTCCTATATTTATATATTTTCTTTCTTTAATAGTAATTTTATTTTTTATTGAAATTTATATCTGACCATTGCCATGAACTGTT
Organism: Tenodera sinensis; assembly: GCA_030765045.1. NCBI lineage: Eukaryota > Metazoa > Arthropoda > Insecta > Mantodea > Mantidae > Tenodera > Tenodera sinensis. The sequence goes on from CM060970.1 coordinate 40,337,573, forward strand.
TTCTAAGGGCGCTGATGACCACGAAGTTGAGCGCCCTTAAACCTACAACAAACTACTACAGGATAGTAGTGGCAAACATAAGAGAGGCAGCAAACCTCCAAAAATAATTTAGTTGTGTACAAATACATATTTCATTAGCATTTAATGGTCTTTGTGTTGATATATTAACATTCAAACTCATATTGTTTAACCATATAAAAAAAACTAATAGAATTAGAACTGGAAAAAGAATTACATAGTGCCATTTACACAAAAACTATGGGTGCTGTGGGAAAATCAATGCCAGCTTCGTGTTCAGCAGGTCAAAATACATAAGGATAACTCATTTTGGTGCTCGAAAATTTTACAAAGCTAAATTTTGTTGACCAGTGTTAACAGACTAGTGAACATCATTGAGCAATAATTGATCCAAAGGCAAAGCCGCTGATATGACCTAAGCTGTTAAACGCAGCATATAAATGGGGGGAAAATACCAGCTAGTTTACCCGGCTTTGAACCAGCGCTTTTTTAAACTTCAAAAGATTCAATTAGTTTGATTTACCTCCCCGTATTATGATATTAGTGTATAATCACTGTAAAAATACTTCCCATTACCCATCGTAGCCTTGATTTTGTAAAATCTCAATAACTAAATAACGGTAAACATTTAGATATCTACAGAAATATAAATGAAATATAGGCGGATGTTTTATATCTGATTTCCTAAATATCCCCTGGAGAACCTACCAAATTCTGGAAAGTTTGCGTCTATTGTATAAAAAAACCTAAAGCCTAGCACAACAGCCCATGAAGGGCCAAGGCTTGCCGACCAGCCGCTACGTCCCCCACCTCTGCCCACTACAGGCGTCATTGGTGGGGTGCATCACTGGAGGGTGGATGTGGTCAACGCCCCGAGCCCTCCCAGCCAGTTATACGGCCTTCTCGACCTGGGGCCGCTACTTCTCCATCAAATAGCTCCTCAATTGGTCCCAACGAGGCTGAGTGCACCCCGTGTCAAGCCTCCCAGAGGGGATAAAATCCTCATGCTGGTACCGGGGTCCTCCCCGCCAGAGGCACGCGTGCTAGCGACAGCGGTACGGTCGTATATTGTATAGCCTGAAGTAAATATTTTTAGCGCTAAAAGAATAATTTAAATGACTTTGCCTTTCGCTTAAGTATTTATCTTAGTTTAGATTCACGTTCTGAGGTTCCGTTTACAAAAAGGAGGTCTAAACGCTGATGTATATTAAATCTAAATGTCATACTTAAGAACTTCTAAGAAAGTAGCCTCAAGTTTTCTATTACTTTCCCCTTCTCCGAAAAACCCCTATTGCGGAAATGCTCCTCTTTTTAATGTTTCTCAATTTTTTTTTTTTTTTTTTTTTTTTTTTTTTTTTTTACAAATACGACACATTTGCAATTTCGGACTCAATAAAACGCATGCCTTTACTTTTCTGAAAAGGACCTCGAAGTTTTCCTTTTCACTGGTTAATCGAGACACCTAATGTGGATAAAAACTTTGCTCTTAAAAGGAAAACTACAGAAAATTTTAGTTTTTATGGCAATAACCATTTCAAATACTTTCCCATTTGTTCTATTGAATTTTAACTCATTTTGAACGTTTTGAAAAGTTAATGGCTAGTTTATTTGTTACGAGGTAAACACTAATACCTATCGTATTAGCTAGTGTATAATCCGATTGATAAACGTGTTATATACGTTTTAAGCAATTCTAGCATTAAAATGCATAAAATTCGTAAAAATAATTTAATAAATTAGCTAAATGCTCAATTATAATTTATCAGAGATCAGAGACATTGCTAACGAGAAATACAGGCTACTGCGTAAATCGGAGTTACGCTGTAATGGTAGTCTGACACGTGGCTAACATGATAAAAATGTATCTTTTATATGAATTCTACGAGAATATGGTTGTATTAGGCGATTGTGGTTTCACTTCACTGGGCCACTAGGAGAATTACGTCACTGCATTTCGCGCCGTAGTCTATCACGTTAACCACGATCAGAGTTGCATGAAGCATTGCGTTCCACTAAAAAAATTTATAGACATTCTACCAAAAATATAAGTCCCCCCCCCCCCCTATTTAAAAAAAAAAAAAAGTTCAATGTGTCTGCGTGCATGCACTCATAAGTGTATCTGACCAGCATAATTCAAACAAAAAGTTAAATACCAAACATACGTTCTGCATCATCCACCACAAAATTCAAGCAAATCCTCATACCGTAAATTACCATTTACATGGAAAATGTTTTAAAAATTTGATTTTCTCAAAAATTGTAGAAATGGGTTTATTACATAATTCCTTATAGATACAACGGGAATACGAGAATGCAGTAGGCTTAAAGCGATGCTCAAATCTGTTAAGAGCTGGTCTTTTCTGATAGCTTTGATATTCTATACCCTTTGCACGACCAGGCACATAAAAAAACCGAATGACTTCTCGTTTAAGGAAAGTATATGTAATTGAAAAATATAACGAACAGTGAAGAATTTCTCGAAAATGGTTATCTTCACGAAAAATATGTTTGACATAAAGTATGTGCTTTCACTTGATTTTCGTTTTTTGTGCAGTAAGATTTTGTCTGCTTCTTACGGTTTACCAGTTTGCAAAAGTCATCCGGAGTGAACAGAACTTCAGAGGCTATCCCCGGAAAATTTAAGATACACATTTCATTTGTCATGAAAATATCTTAAATGTGTTATTTTAATCAAAGTCGTTAGAGCTGGTTTTCCGAAAACCAGAATTTTCGAAAATATTCCACTCTTGTTAATATTAACGTCCTTCAGCGTAGTGTCATATGGGACGTTGAATGAAATTAGTGAGATGATGCTCAAATGAGCCCGAGGTCCATAGAGCTTAAAGTTACCCGACATTCATCTTCTCAGGATAATGTAAAATGTCCGAAAAAAACTTATCTGAATAAATCGCCCTAACCGAGATTCGAATTTGGGACCTCTCGGATGTAAGGCAGACACGCTCACACACTCACACACGAGCTTTTTCCAAAAAGACTCAAAACATGTATGGAATTTCTAGGTGAAATGCAGTGCCTTCTGTAGCTAGTTGTGCATGATAGAAAAAGTAAAAACTGTGTTGCAGAAAACTTGCATTTGAGGGTTAAATCGGGAACATTGTTGCACATCTGGTGCCGCAACAGGTTATAGACCGTAGTCTTCCAATCAATATTCTGTTCTTCCAGCTACCAATGCAAGCATTTAGAGCGCCCGCCATTTGTGTATTTCTCCGTGTAATACATACTCGCTTGTTGATTTTGCAGCATGAAGGCTGTGGGCTTCACGATACAGAAGATTAAGTTAGAGCACTGTTGTCTTCCGTGATGCATCATTTACTTATGTTTACTTATTCTCTGGAAAACCACTCCTAAACGGCTCCCATTACCATTTTTACTTTCTCTACTGGTAGGTAGAGGGAAATATTGTATTCCACCCAAAAATTCGATGTCGAGATTTCACCGGAAATATGTTTTGAAACTGTCGGAATCCAAAAAAAAAAAAAAGTATTTTTAGAAAAAGGTGCGCGCGCGTGTGTGTATGTATGTGTGTGTGTCTGTGGACAGCATAACTCAAAAACGAAAGTCAGTTACAAACCAAAGTTGATATTTAAATTTAATGTGTTTCAAGGATGCGACACCAAGATTTTGAAGAAAATAGCCCCACCCTAAACTACCCTTTATAAGGAACATTTTTTTAAAATTTTGATTTTCTTGAAAATGGCTCTAACGATTTTGATTAAAATGATTTTGATTAAATGGCAATGTTTGAGATATTTTTATGACCAATGAAATGTATAGCTTGAATTTTCTGGCTATAGCCCCTGTAGTCGTATTTCTTCTGGACGACTTTTGCATAACTGGTAAACCGTTAGAGATAGGCCAAATCATACTATACAAAATATGTAGATCTTGCTAAAATACGCCGTTTATGTCTGAATACATTTTCTTGCAGGTTAGCCATTTCTTGTTATGTGAGTTTCGGAAAACTAAAACTTTCGTGGGGAAAAAAAAATCGTTGTTCCTTTTTTTATATGTTAAGTGTGCGAAGTGAACGGAATATTAAATCTTTAAAAGACTTGACTATGACTCGAAGCCTACTGTATTCTAATATTCCCCTTGCACCTACGTGGGAGTAAGCAATAAGATAATTTGTACAAACGTTTATCTCAACTAACACGAAGATATAAGAATAAGAGTTTGTAAGAATGGTTAGTACAAGAGTAGAGAAAGTCATGTGAGTGCAACACATAAGATTTATAACAGATGGAACACGTGTTGAACGGTAAACTTGGTACTATTTTTTCATCCTATATATGTATATACATTTCATATAAAATGCATTTAGCAGTCATACGACTTCCTCTAACCATTATCAATTTCTCAATCGCTGTGAGGGATTTCAAACTTTCATCACATTTTACTTTAGAAGCAACAGAAACAGATTGAGATGACAACCAACTGTTCTAAAATCACGCAATAATAATTATGCAATCCTAGCGTATTACGACGGCATAAATTCTGGGAAATTACCGACCTTCCAATGCCGGAAAATGTATGATGCATTTACATGGCAACAAGACGACAATGACGTCATCACCGCTGCATTATTTTGTCCAATATGCCTATGAAATCGTCGTTCTCCCTAAGTAAGCATTTTTCGTTTCTCCATTCACAAAACTTTTCATATTTTTTGTAAACATCTTTTTGATTTTTCTGGAATTAATAAACTCAGCACTCTTGGCTTCTTTCAAAATGCCAAGCGAAAATCAAGCCATATTTTCAATATTTTTATCATAATCCTACATTTTCCTATACGTGTTGAAACAAATGAAATCTGCTTGGCAACCATACTGTGGCATAACGAGAATGAAGAATGAACAGGATATCTCAGGCTATTCCCAGAAAATACAAGATAAAAATTTCATTTGCCATGAAAATAACTTAAACATATGGTAATGTAATAAAACGTTATTTCCATTTAGTTTGTGCCCAAGCTTGGCCAGTATTGACTGTTTAGAATCAAGTTCAATTACATATACTTTCCTTAAACGAGAAGTCATTCGGTTTTTTTTATGTGCCTGGCCATGCAAAGGGTATAGAATATCAAAGCTATCACAAAGGACCAGCTCTTAACAGATTTGAGCATCGCTTTAAGCCTACTGCATTCTCGTATTCCCGTTGTGTCTATAAGGAATTATGTAATAAACCCATTTCTACAAATGTTTATCTCGATTAACATGAATAACCGTACACGTTATTTCCATTTAGTTTGTGCCCAAGCTTGGCCAGTATTGACTGTTTAGAATCAAGTTCTAGCTTGCAGTGCTCCGTCTGTTAGAAACCAAAAGTACCTCTGGTAATAATTTTTTCATTTTTTTTCCATCTTACGCATACTGCCCAAATCTGTCATCTTCTTGCTCCCCCCCCCCCCCACTCTCCCCCAGGTATGGGGATTTTTTCCCCCGCTGGGAGGTCTGGCACGGGGTGCACTCAACCTCATTAGCTGCCGGGGGGACCAACTGAGCAGCTACTTGACGGAGAAGTAGCGGCCCCAGATCGTGAAGGCCGCATAAGTGGCCGGGAGGGCTCGGGACGCTGACCGTGTCCCAACCTACAGTACTGCACCCCACCAATGACGCCTGTAGTGGGCAAAGGTGGGGGACACAGCGGCTGGGCGGCAAGCCTTGGCCCTTCATGGGCTGCAGCGCTAGGGGTTTAGTTTAGTTATAGGAGTATAAGCAATACTTTTTGTGTGGTAGCATATTTAATCAAAGCTGGCTTAATGCGAATGGCTAAATGAGCATAATAGGACAGACAACGTAAATTGATACTATGATGGATTATAGAGCCACACATTACAGCGTACACAGAGGACATGTTTTGACTCACAACTCATGATAATTAATGAGTGATATTACAAGCACTGTTGTGTAGTTGGCCAACCTGAAGTTTTCTATACTTGCACTGTCAGCACCCACACAGCAAATAAACACACGGTGGAGCAATCATAATTCTTATTGCATATGAAACGTACATAAGCTAAGTTTAGCAAAGAGTTGTAATAATTCTTGACGAGCAGCTGTGATGAAGGACATGATTTTGGCACTCCACGTTTATTTCAGACAGATATTCTTGTAGTGATGAATCAGGTGTGCCAGAACCACCAACGTCGTTACGGACGACGGAAGAAGGTGCGTTAGGAATATCTACTTTAATTAAATGTGTAGTGCCAAGCTGACGTGCTCGCCTTTCGCAAAGAGAAGCAAAGAATTCGTTCTTATAAGGACACTTGGTAGTGTCAGAAAAGCAATTTCCATGCGGAGTCTCAATGCGATTATGTGTTTCTTGAAAACTATACAGCCAACCATATACAGCTAACCATATAAAACAGCTTCGTCTGATTCAGAAACCATAATCAAATCATTAGTAAAGTTAATAATGTTTACTCTATTGACATTCCAATAAACAAAACATTTTCAACATTTTGCACACATTTTCTTCTTTAGATGCGCTTTTCTCCTAAACAGTTTAAGTGACATAATTCAAATTTTGCAGTCACTTTACAAACATGTTATTCAATATTGTGAACGTTTAAGACATTTTAATGAATAATAGCAATTTAAAAAGTAAATAATTGTGCACTCTTTATCTTTTAATATTATGTATGACAACGTTTTTGAGGAATTACATGAAAGTGTAACATAAAATGTTTTCATCGGCTGTTTAGAGTAGTACATTCTGCACATGCACAAAGAAATCAAAGCTCTATTACAGTTTTTTTGGGAAAGTGTACCTAAAGTTTAAAAACAAAGCAGTTACGGTAAATGGCAAAAGAAGATAATGTTGTGCAGTGTAAAAGGGGTGAGATACCCTTGCCGCCATATTTAAAACTCAATTTAAGTCCTCATTTAAATGACTTAATTGCCGCAAACACTTAAAATCCTTATATGGGCATGTTCTGCAAACTATGTAGATTCATATTAAGCAAAAAAAAAAAAAAAAAAAAAATTATCCAAAGTCATTACCAAGTGTCTTTAAATAAATAAATGCCTACATTTACCATAATCCAGAGCTAACCCTCAGCTCTGCACAGAATGAAATGTCACATTTTGAAGGATGATCAGAAAGAAGTTGACGGAATGAGTGGCGGGGAAACCAAAGAATTCGGAGTTGGTGTTGCTTCTTTTCACATATTTTAATATAATATGTCTAGATTTTTATGATTGAAAATATATTCACCAAATCAATAGCATTACCGAAAAAAAATATGTAAATATATTTATAAAGATAATGCAGAACACTTTCTTAAAATTAAAAGTGAACCATAACTCATAACCAACGAACAATTTACATTTTGAAAAGTACATATTAAAAAAACCATAATGTTGTTGTAGTGTTTAACGCCCGCTTTTACTACTACGGCACCGCAGGCGGTGACACTGATGATACATGGAATGAAGATGGAGCACCGGTGGAATGAGATGGCGGGGGAAACCGGAGCACCCGGAGAAAACCCGCCCTGACGCCGCTTCATCCACCACGAATACCACATGCGGGTCCCTGGGATCGAACCCGGGCCGCCTAGGTGGTAGGCGAGCGCGCTAACCGCTCGGCCACGGCGCCGCCAAAACCATAATGAAACATGATGTGAGCCTTTAACTGAGTGCTCTCTGATGTATTCTAAGTTATTGATACTCAGCTACAATGGAATGAAAAACTCAATCACTCAATTCCAACTAATATGCAGTGCTCTTAATCCTATGTACGAGTAAATTTGTATTATAGTATTCAACTTTTTCGTTATTTTTGCCCAAATTCTCAGCCGGCATCCATTAAAGCGAAATAAATAAATTAAATAAAGGAAAATACAAATCAAAGTTAAACCACAAATGATACCCTCTACACTTAGTAGCATTCTTCCTTCTCTGGAATATAAGACATTGAAAGTACTCTACGTTCGAATGCGTTGTCCATAACATCCCCGTAGAGAGCTGCAAAGCCTCATTACTGCAACGTCAGAGAAGTTGCCTAATCATCCGGGGTAATTTATTGAATTGAAACTCGCCAAGGTCATTCAAAGCAGCATTCTGTACTGTCTGCTCAAGAGAGGAGAAATGTTATATGTAAACATCCCTATCGTGTTTATGCACGCTAGTAATTCATATATCAGTGTTGCCAACTAGAGTTAACAAAACGTCGCCAAATTTTTAAATTTAATGTGGCTAAAAGGTCGCTAAATCAAAATAAATACTATAATTAAAAGCTAGCTGTATAATACTTTCGAACGAGTATTAAGTTTTTCATTTCTCCAACACAGTATACCCAGCTGCCGCGGTTGAAGCATCAGTTGATTCTTAGTTCTGACAATATTCATCTGACGAAAAAGCCTTTCTACTTCCGCATTGCAATGTGGAAGAGATTGATAGCATTGTCAAATCTACTTGTTCTTTAAACGAGTTTGATGTCGCCGTATCTACTTGCAGCATCCAGAACTCCACTGCACTAGAAATGTTCTACTGGTTTGTAACATTTTAGTTACGCCACTGACTCTCTATTTCATTTATTTGAGAATTAATTCTATTGCAGTCATTCTCATGGAAAATAATTCTTAGTGCATTTATTTAACTTAATAACCAATTGTTCCTCAGTTAACACATTGCCAAGTCAAAATTTTGAACCCTCAAGAATGGTCCCTAAATGTCACCTAAAATAAGAAATGTCGCTATATGACTTTAAAAGACTCCGGATCTAGCAACAAGTCACCAGAGTTGGCAACATTGTCACATTCACACATTTCGTAATAAACAAATCGATTGCTTTGGTAGATTAGCAGTTTAAGCCCTTCTCTTACCTCAGACCCCTATCACTACCTGGTAGGCACAGAATTGAACTTCTGCCTGCGCTGCTCTTCGCTCTAATAGCAAATACTAAAGTATGAAATACTCTATAATCTGTCTCAAATTAGAATGATCCTCTTGTAAATAATTCGATGGGGAGGAAGAAAGACATACACACTAACAGAAATTATTATTTATTTATGCCAAAGAACTACTGCTGGTGTTTTAAAAGCAGCCGCTCGATACTGAAGGTCCGTGGTTCAAATCCCGGCTAAGACATTGAATTTTTCAGTCCTGATTCCACCTCTTAAACTGTAACAGAACTCTCTTAGGTCACTTATTGGTGCGAAGTTTATGGGTGCTTTGCATAATTTTATCACACAATAACAGCCTCTAAGAATTAAAGTATTGGAAATAGTTTTATAATCACTGTTCAGCATAAAATAACTCATGGGGAGAAAACTACAAATGTTTAGATTCACTTCTCGGAATCCTGCACTTACTACACCATAAATATAGTTGGTGCAATACATCTAAACATGTTAAACTCTTAATGGCAGTTACGTTGTGAGTTAGTTAACGGATCAGAAGGTGCATGATCCATTGGTTGCATGATGGAAAGTACGTGGGATAATCAATGACAAATATCTGCACACCGGTTATGCAATGCACATCTTTTTTCATTCATTCCGTCATCTCTCCATCACGCTTCACAACTCGCAAGACATGTGCAATTATTTTCCTGAATTAACTATGCAATTCTTACATGTGAAAATGTCATATTTATGAATATCACAAATATAAAATAAGCACTATATCCTTGAAAACAACCAGAAGTTTCGCGCGCAGGCTGTGAGTAAGCACAGGTATCATATCGCTTATTCCGAGTAATTGAACATAGAACAATTCCTAGGCTCGGCAGTTGGCAGTTAAAACTTTGCTCATTGAGATATTATTCTTTATCGTGCAGTCACTTCGGATATTTAAGAGTGTATTTACTCTTTATCTCGCATATCTCAAAAGCGCAGAACCCTTGCTTGCAGTTTGAAAACAGCCAGTTTATCGTATTGGAGCAGGCCTATGCTTCTGCCGAAATAAAACACATCCGATACAAACCCTTAAGAAGTGCCGATGGGCAAATGGTCAAGCATTGTTTCGCGATTCTTGGAAAAATCCCGAGCGTAACCATTATGCTAATACACGATAAGATGAGCACATAGACTAAATAAATTACTAGCAATGTCTTAATCGATGTATAGTCAAAAAGCTAGTGTTGTTACACTTATCTGCATACATGTACTACGTGAAACACGTGGCAGGTTGAGTGCGCTCGTCCTTCTTTACAACTGGAGAGTTATTGTTTGACACAGAGTATACGTCCGAATGAGTTTCCATAAATAGGTCTAAACGCCAGTGTCTCCGCCAAGAGCTGCACACTCTCATTACAGCTGCGTCAGAGAAGTTGCCTAATGATCTGGGGTACCACTGGGTGATAACTGATCAGTATAGAGCAGAACAGGTTTCATGGCTCTGGGACGACCGGAGGTGAAGCGCAAGGCTTCAGTGTGAGTTGAAATGTTACAAATGTGGCACGTGTTTGTTAGCTGACCAATACAGTGCTTATTGAATGAAATGGCTGTATTCGGGTACTGGTAATCTGTTTCCAAAAATGCATTCAGTTACGATTCATACAGTCCATACAGAATCTCGATTTAAGCCCTTGCAATATTTATCTCTCGGGAGATTAAAAGAGAATGTTTATAAAATAAGTCCACACACTTCAGATGAACTTAAAAATAGCATTCGTCAAAAAAATTACAGCGTGTAATAGCCAATTTTCTAAGCCGGTACCAGAAATACCTGACAAACAAAGGGAGTCACTTCCATCTTCTCCTGGCTTGATATAAGGTAGTACTCTTTGTTTCTTTGTTGGAAATAACTTACTCAACAAGCGTGTATATTAACTACTGGCGTGCTGTCATCCGCTGAGCGGACATAGCAAGCAGCACCGCCGTCCGGTTAGAGCCGTGAAACCTGTTCTGCTCTATGCTGATCACACGGCCAAGTCAACCAGGTCATTCAATGCAGGTACAGAACTGCTTTTCGCTTCCAGAGCAAGAAGAACATGAACTGTTTCGTACAAAGCCGTTTCAACTACCCGCGTCACCTGCAAGAATGCGTACCCCATCCAGCGCCAGTTCTTTTTATTTCATTTGTAAATACCTCTTTAGCTAGTATGACTCTATCGGGAACTTAGACTTTAGAAACAACCGATTTTCATTAGGAAATACATTAACATTCACACTTCCAAACTCTGCGGAAGATAGAAAATGATTCTAAATGAAGAAAAATTCCCCATCCCCGGCCGAGATCAAACCAGGACACCTCAGGTTTGAGAAACCAGAATGCTAACCACTTGACTAGAGGCAGTCAACTCGAAATTGTCCAGCCAAACTGCATAGTATATAGAATTGAAAATCAGTATGCCAATGATTACAATTCGTGTTTGAGTTTACATTGGAGAAACGCATACTGAAATGAGACGCTTGTCTGGGCGGCTTTCTCTGCAAAACGCAGTTTTCGGCACAGTATAAAGATCGATTACTAGTGAGTCCTTAATTTCAACTTGATATAACTTTAGTGCGAATCCTACTGCAATAGTCCCTAGAGATCCAGTATTTGCGCCAATGAACATTTAAAAATTGCTGATGTCCGAGTTTGTACGAAAAACGAAAGTCGAGTGCTGGATCTCTAAGCAGTATGGCTACTATCTCGCACTCACTGCTTAAGTAAAAAGAACAATTTACGGGTAGAGAAAGAAAAGCCCTCTTGAGAGGCATCACAAAAAGAAGGAAAGTTGTTTGGATGGTGTTTAAGACCTGCCTATCGGTTGCCTTCAACAGGTGTCCTTCCCGGGATGCTTAACTCTTTTCAACCATCTGACATCACGAATATCCCTCCCCCTTCCTCTCTTTTATATATCACACAGAAAATTGCGTGATGTTATACACCGGGTTTGTTATCTAATGAATACAGACACTGTGTAAGCGACATTAAATTAAAAAAAAAGTGAATGCCCTATAAACAGAACGATAACTGTTGACAGTTACAAGAAAAACTTCTGCACAAATGAATGACGAAGTTACAGGTGTTTGTCTCCTACTTGAGCAGAGATTAATCTCAGCAAAACAAGTAGAAAATGCTTCATGTCAAGTGCGAATGGTAGCGTAAAACGAAGGGCATGAACAATGCTCACCACTCCCAACGATCAATTCTGAAATAATACTTCGCCACCAGAAGGCTTTTGCAAATGACAAGACTATTGTACAATTTACGGGATTCAAATACAGCCCGTTGGAGATAACGTCGAATGTCTACAGCAGGCATCATCGACTGGCCGGAAGTTCAGTTCTGAGCATACTATTCACGGCTTTGCAGATATGCTGGGCAGGTACGCGAGTACGGTTCCCTCACGCTGTGCGCAGTGGCGAACTGGCTGACATATGAACTAGGTCCAACATGTTACTGAAAAAGAACGTTTTATATTGAAAAATTATGGCATATTACAATTAATGACAGAAAAAATACGAATTATTATTGTTATTATTATGGGAATGTTAATTTATGTTCAATGACATAAAAATCGTGTTTATCACGTCATTGTTAGGAGCAAAATTGCGTTACAATACAGGGAAAAATGACCACTGAAATAATAATCTTAATTATTGCAGTTTATTTCATAGTTTGGGAACATATGTTGTGCATTTTAACACACCATTTTGATCTGCTCTTGAGAGAAACAATGACAGAATAATTATGTATTTTATATACAAAAACTTAAGGGAAGCGCAGTCAATAAATCTCTATTGATTTAGTTTTATCTTTTACACTTACCTATTATCTTTCACACAGTTGTTAAACATTTCACTTATTAGAAGTGAAACAAAGTATTCCATTCTTCTGAGCTTCTTTAATCCCTTGAGCAACATGAACTGTTTTAAGTTCACAACTACTTTTAAAAAAACAGGTATATTCTTCGAACCTTGAACTTTAATTAGGTACGAAAAGCACAGAGGCCTTAGTGCTGGGTAACTGTACCTTTGCTTCTGTGAGAAGAAGATGGCAGTTTCGACACGTATGCAGAGAGGCCTTAGTGTTATGCAACTGTATCCCTGCCATTAGACGTGCTTGGAGAGTGCCGTCCGGTCTATCTGCTTTTATTATCTGTGGATAGATGGCAGCGATTTCCTTTTACCATCTACTTTCATTTACACTATTGTTTTAAACTTGAGTTGGAATTGGGGTCATGTTATTAAATATCCACTCCGGTATTTACCTCAGCCACTGAGGGAAACCATGGAAAAAAAACTATGAGATTAGTAGGCCCATGAGATTTGAACCCGGCACTTCCCGAATGCGAGCCGATCACTTCTGCCTGAGCCATTCTGCTCAGTTTCGAGACTGTATAATGATATAAAGTGTTCTTATTCTCGCTTTTATCCCTTATAATCGTAAGTTCTTACAACTTCGGCTAACCCTAATATTGCGGATAAAAGATCTCATATTCACGCAAAAGGACGTGAAACATCGGCAGAATTCCTTAACCTCCCCCGATAATCCTGCTACAATGTAGCAGCTAAATAGCCCATACGCTTCGGCGGTGGAAGCATCATGGTCTGGATGGTTGAGTCATTAATTTTAAACTTTTGTGTTTTATCTTCGGTCGCGTAGTTATTTAATAAATGCTACATAGTTTTACATAAGCCCTTAACATATAGGTACAACGAGAGGTAAAACTGGTGAATATGAAGATCCCAATAGTTTGGGAAAGTCCAAGTCTGCGACCATCCAGAACGATAATTTCCTAAATAGTTAATTTTATTATAGAAAATAGATTGATTGGTATCTTGTGTTAACTGCATACGATTTTCTTTTCTTTGTAAAATGATTTAGCAAACCCTGCTCACAAACTTGATTACAACATACAAAGAAAATACGACAAACTTCCTTCCACGATGTCTGTTAAAACATTTTGGCACTGGTACTCAAGTGCATCGCACGGTTACAAGCAAACTCCATTCTCTTATTTCACTGAGACTTCCGCTTTTATGGGGGTACTGATTAATTGCTTGCTTGGCTGTTCCCTTGGGATAAAATATCCGTGGTATTTATTTCTCATTTTATGTGCATTGTCTGTGGAGTAACAACTTTTCTCTACTCGATGGCAATCTCAATGAAATGTCAAGTCTATTTCGCAAGTATCTCTAGTAGTTGTGCATACTGCCACATAGGCTTTGTAAACCTTTTTTATACTTTTAGTACTTTATTAATTGAAACTAGGTATCTTATAAACCGTATCTGTCAGAATGAATAGGGTTTTTCAGCCGTGAAAGAATTATCAAAATGGTTGTGTGGTTTTTGAGTTGTACCCACAACCATATTTCATTGTTTGGGCAAAGATCTACCCGCAGCCGAAGCTCCGCTCCTAAAATTGAGAAGGGCACCAAGCGAGTAGCGCTCCTTTCCAATAGGGCAATACTTTTGAGTTCAAAAAGTCCTCCCTGGTGGGCGGAAGTGGAAACGCCACTTACGCGCATCAACCCCAAAGGGGAAGACTACCGAAAACAGTAGTCAACAGCAATCTAGATGTCGTCTACTTGCTGTACAGGCTAGTACCGGAAGACATTTAATGAATCTCACCAACCCACCAGAGTTTCACCCAGGCGTACCCAATCCGGGTAACGCGACCCATAGCACCGTCGAGACCAACCCAATCCGAACAGCTTCTCAAAGGGTGGAACTCAAATGTTCGGCCTAATATGCTTCTAGTAATGTCAGCGGTACGCAGCGTCGTCACCACGTTAGCTAAAGGGGTCGAAAACCCTTCTGTACAGGATATATGCACATATAAATTTTCTCTCATAATATTAATGTAGATACTTTGCACCATTACACAGATCGATTGAAGCACTCGCTGCACTACTAATCGCTCTTACATTCTTTTCCTTAGACTAAACGCATCTTGTGTTAGCGTGGTACAGGTTCACGGCTAGGTATTGTTCCGTAGTTATTTTCCCCTTCCTGCTCTGCAAATACGTACTGTGTTTCGAGGAAAGGTAAGAGTAAGCCAACATTTTCCTTTTGCACCATGGAGCCATGGGTTGACGGCCCATGATCTACCGTGTCTTCACAATGCGCCAATGCTATTCTGAGTCCCCGATAATATGTGGGCGGTACACCAACACGCTCTCTACCGGGGGCAAACCTCCGGTAATTAATTCTGTATATTCTGGGTCAGGAAGATGCGGGATAACTCTATATCTTTGGTTAGACTCGCCTCACAGGTTTCCCTATATTTTCTCAGATAACAATGCTGATTATGTTATCACTGTTTTACTCAGCTTTGGAAGGTGGTTTTCTTTTTTAATTGCAGATGTGTATCGTATTAACAGATTCTGCAGCTGCGCCCGCGTTATTGCGTCAACAGGGATTATTCTTTTCTATCTCCATTTTCCTCTCTCTCCCATTTACCTCTCTCACTCTAGTGTACACAGTGTTTCTTCCTTCTTATTGCTTTCTCATGAAAATGGTTGGAAAACATAAGAATGTTATGGGGTGCAAGTTTTAACATCACACAAAACTGGTTCTTCCTTGTGCTTATGCTATCCTAATTACTGTATTTCCCGTAATAAATACCTCCTCTCAACAAATTGCTAAAAGATCAACAATTTCATTGACTACGTTTCCATGGGAAATTGAAATCGATTAGTCCATCCCCATTCTCAATACGATTCCCGTTTCCGTGCCAAACACTCAAGCCGGAATGAGATCAACTTGGATACGCAAGCATAAATAATTCAAGCATTTACTTTGGTCACTTGGTTTTTGTTGGCGAACCTGTCAAAGTATGTTTTCTGCGTACTTTAAGTAGGTTCTGAGGTTAGTGAATATTTTTAGGAGAGTATATTGCGAGATTACAGAAACAATAACAGTGGCTTTGTTGTATTTATTACACCGCTTTCTCTAAATAAACAAAATGACAAGCGTGCAGGCAGTGTTCAACCATTATTTAATATTGTGTACATTTTGACTGTACGGGTGCATGGTGAATGAGACCTGTCCTAATTTTTTGCAGCCAATCCCTGCTCTAAGTACATGAATCGGTCATTTTCTATTTATTTGGCGATGTTAGTGTACTCATATGATAGGTCCATTTTCTCAGAAGCATTTACTGAATTACGTTGCTATGTATACTGTAATAAAAGGTTTGTAAAATCGGCTGGAACCCAGAATTCCCCCTGAGTAAACGAGTCAATGTTTCTGAGATGTACTTTAGCGAGGAGTACCTTTTTTCCCTTAAACCGCTGTTCTTCTGAATTTTGCACGTTCCTCTCCTTCAGAACGTCAAGCAATACGCTTCAGTAAGAGCAAGACTGGACTGAGGCGTACATGCCGTTTGGTGGGTGGCCTATCGTCCAAAAAATAAGGGGCGGCTGACTCGTCTGGTATAATGCGACAGTGAATATTTGTATTCCGCCTAATATGTCAACATTAACAGTCATTTCGGCTGTTAGGGTAAGATACTTATTTCTTGTACCTTCCCCACTAAATTGATGGGAAAACGTTATGCCTGCGTTTGATAATTCTTTCAACAGTGAAAAGCTCTTTTCTTCCAGATGGTCGCAGCTTACAAAATGCTTCCAAATTTTTGCACACTGGAGGTTTTAGGAGTTCTTTTTCATATTTATGTCACCAAATTTCAATCCCGTTTCGTTGAAGGTCAGAGGCTATTTTTGGCACCTTGTTGCAAAATATGGCAGATTTGTAACGACTGGGCCAAAAGGATAAAGGAGAATCTTAAAATGTTTTAAATTTGAGTTATTTTAGTGGAGTTGTAGATCGTTGATATCACTATAGCTGCTTCACATTCCACTTAAGATTTATTAAGAAATGTTTTAGGTATGTTTTTACAGAACAATTTGCTTTCTAGAAACCGATAAAAATCATGAACTATCCTTACACTCAGTCCCTATTTTGAAAACTCCTAACAGCAAATCAACATTATTTGGCCTATTAGTACACATATACCTTAGGACCCAATGAAAATTATAAGCCACCTTATCACCTTAATTTTTTTTTTAAAAAACTACCCATATAGTTATTTCAACCCTTTATGTAGAAATCCGACCATTTAAACCATACAGTCAAATTATGGCACAATTATACCACAAGAAGTGGCAAAATATAAATAAAGTTAGCATTTCCAAAACTCACCTGATCATTATTTTAAATTACGTAGTACTGGAAATTTTTAAAAGATACTTTTACCATATTTTCAATCTACAAACATACTGACATACAATCATACAAACTATACTGACTGGTCAATCAGAGCACACTTGGACTATAGGCCTAGCCGAAAATTATAATATGCCATACAACTTCAAAAAGTTGCCCTCTTCATATTTTTCAACCCCTTTTGTACAAATTGTCACTATTTGGGCAATTTCCACGAAACCTTGAACACTTAATGCTTTAGATACAGGTACAAATTACGTCTTTCAAATACCACCCTTACCCTTATTTTCAACCCCATTCTTATAGAATATGAGTCAGTTATAATTAAAATTTGAAGTATTACAATAATTTAAAAACCTTTCAACTTTCATATTGTTGGTAACCATGAAACAGTGGCGTCCATGTCCATTCAAAAACCAAATTACATATAAACTTGTTATGCCAAAAGTACAACTTTATGACACTGTGTGATATACGATCGTTACATAGATAAACCACGGCATTAATACTTTTTGAAGATCCTTTTTGAAAAGGAATTATATCGAGTATAGGAGGAACGATTCTGTTACGCATTAGAATAATTTTCTTTCTTCTTTTGTTCCGTCCCCTTCAGACTCTGCGACCCTAAATTATCCGTAATGATTTTAGGGGTCTCCCTAAACCTACAAATGTTGGGGTTAGGGAAAGGGAGTGTTACAGGACTAGTATCTGAAAGAATATTAAAATATTTCATTCGGATTCAGTGTTGCCAGACAGTGAGTTACTAAATGTGTGTATTAAAACAAAACATAGTAGAACATGGAGCTGTTAATGATGAACGAATTACGCGAAATTTGGACACACATTAACCCTAGGATTGCCAAGTGGGAGGGTACTTTTGTGTCAACAAAATGTCTGAGCAATTTTTTACACAAATTTATTTTAAAATTGAACATCTTGCCATGTTCATAAAGGTAATATTTAACACTGTTTTAACTATTGATTTCTTACTTTTCGAATGAGTCACATTAGATATTATGCCTATCCTTACTACAGAACTTATACTACCACTACTTTGTGACCACCACTGGTAAAAAAATGTGAGCAATTTTTAAAACAAATTTATTTTAAAATTGGACATAGCTTGTGTTTATAAAAGTAATGTTTAACATTATTTAACTATACCTCCTCCTTTACCTTTCCACATGAATTACATTACACCGACGGGGCAGTACTTTATGATCGCCCTGACATTTCGTTGTTTCTCAAAAAGATCAATAATGAAAACTTTGACATAATAATGCAATTCAGTAGTAGAAACAGTGATTAACAATAATTATTAACTGCATGTCTTTAATAAAAAAGTTAGAAGACAGAATTTAAAAAATTACAAAAGGTGGGCATAAAGTACAGCCCCCCTCCCCCTTGATAATGTCAGGGTTCATGAATGGAGGTTGAAAAATAATGAGGGACAGAGTAGATGATGTAGATGAGCGAACGTGATGCACCCAAATCAAGGATAGAAAGGAATTTAGTTTCTACAATGAATGAAAATCCAAAGTAAGGATTGTGACGAGAATGAAAGGGAAAGGATTGTTTGGTTTCGTTTGGGAATATGGAAAATTGGGATGAATGGCACAAATTGTTGAGGGAAATATGCCCGATATGAGTCCAATGCCTAGGTAGACCACTTTAGGAAACTTGTAGGAAATCGCTAAGTAGAAATAAAGAGCTGACAGTGACAGGAAGTTTTAAGAACAGTCCAGGAATGAAAAGTGTTGGAACAATTTTTGGAACGTAAGGGAAGACCAGTGAATAGGATGGATGAGGACGAGATCTTTGCAATTTAAAAAGTTGATTTTGTAATTGTTATGGGTTTGTGCATTGTTTGGTCATGACTAGGGCCAATATCAAACAAACATGTAACATTACCCTAATACCTATATTAATAAAAAGTATACAGTTATTAAACTACCGGTGCTGAGCATCGGTAATGAATATAACTACGATGTGTTAATGTGGATGTCTGCGTGAAAAGAAGGCGAGCCTGATAAACATGGAACAGCTGATGTATCGATCTCTGACTCACTCACCGGTGGAGACGAACCCCCGGAGACAATCCGTGCTGTGAGATCCGTTGCCCTCGCTGGTGCTGGCCCTGTATCTCGCTGTGGTCCCACCAGCTGTACCACGACGCCATACCACCAGCTTGCCCAGCACCGACAGCAACGACTCGCGGAGACTGGTGGGGCGGCGCCCCGGCATGGGGGGTGCAGTGAGTCTCTCCAGCACTTGGACATCGTCCATCGCCTCTGGTTCTGCCAGGGTAACCGTCACCACTGACGTCGCAGACCGACATCTCCGTCGCTTCTTCTTGCGTCTCTTGCGACTACGGGCAGCACCGTTATCGCCCTCGATGGCCTCCTCGTCCTCCTCTTCGGCGACGCCCGGGTCTTCTTCGCCCACCCCGTCTTTCAGCTCGAACACCTCCAGCTCCAGGGAGTCTTCCATCATCGCATTGGTGGACCTCATCATCCCACCTCTACACCCCCACGCCACGTCATGGCTGCTCTGTCACGTCTTGCCGTCCTCATTGTCACACACGACACTATAAATAACACATGTACCCGACCCCAGCAGCGTCGTCCACAATCAATACCCAAGACGGCGCCGTGGCTTTGGCCCGGTCTAGGACGCGTATACACTGCTCCTTCACATCACCAAGCCCTGCTACCCAGACAGCTGGAACTCCCACACTGGTAGCCGCGCGCTCCTTCGCTCCTCGCTCCTGCAGCCCTCCTAACGTTTTCAACCCAGGGACGTCGCGGCGGCGGCCATTACGTTGCAAACCATTTCCAACTTGGACCGGTTCAGATTGATCACCTGCGCTATCTGACGCACACACGCACACTTCCGGCCGGCGCCTGCTTCGCAATTTTATCGCTAGAAGTCGCGAAAATCGATGAGACTTCCGCCCGCGCACGCCAAGTCACGTGTGTGTGAAAACAGTTGACGATACCGCGGGTGAGGGCACCGCTTGTCGGGATATGATCCGCGGCATCTTGCGATTCTAAACACACAGCTTTCGATGCTTATTGTATCTGCTCATTCGCAAACTGTGGAACGCGACCCTCCTACTCTGCACTCAATCCACTAAAACAATAGATATGCCAGTAATACGAACTGCTTCATTATCACTTCATAGTATTTCTACAGAGTATTAATATACAATACTCGCTGAAATACCCGGCGTTGCCCGTGGTTTAATATCTTATAACTTTTAGACCTACATTGGATACTATAAAAAACTCAAAATGAACAAAATAAATAAAAACACCGGGAAAACAACATGAAAAAGCGCTGTTAAACAACCCCGCAGAAACAAAAGCAAGTAGAGAAAGCTGTGTGAATGCAAGACGTTGCATTGCTATGTCAATCATAAAAAAAATGTAGAAAGAAAGATTGTGTATTGTAAAGAAACGTTAGTAAAGATAACCGCGTGAATTTAATGGGTTGCATCTCAATTTTAAATATATGGAAAATTGTATGAATTATTCGTAGAAAGGGGAATAGAGAAAAAGGTGTAATGGACTTCAAAAAATTGTGTAGAGGAAATCGTGTGAATTTAATGTGTTGCATTTCTATTTATAAAAAACTGTGTGAATTGAATGTCGAAGGGCGACTACAGATAGAAATGTTTTTCGTAAAAGAAAATTTAGTAGAGAAAACCGTGTGAACGTAATATGTAACATTTCCATTTCAGCCATAGAAAACTGTATGAATCGTATGTTGAACAGCCAGTACGGGAGGATATGTGGATGTATTAGTAAAAGAAAAGAGAGTACAAAACATCATGTGAATGTTACGTTGTACAACAAAATAGCACACAAACCTTCTTCGCGAAAAAATACTAATACATAAACGTACCGAATTTCGAGGTGATCGCTCGAGTGGTTTATAAGTGCGTAATAGTTATGTTAATCACGAAAATTTCTACATACGACGTGATTTGTGTTAACAGCCACACAAGCTAGAGGGTGGATATTATTGGAAATTGGTATTTTAAAGCAATCTGTATTCTTTTCTTCTTCTTTACCTGACTACCCTCCTCTTATGTAGGACTTCCACCCCCTAGGACTTAGAACCCAGTGCCTAGGGTCAGTCGCCTGTCAGGGGAGCACAGGAACCACTGGACCGGACAGAGTGAAGACCTGGAAGCGGGTGGTCAGCCAAGCACCAGGTATGAGAGTGAGGAAGAGGATGATGTGAAATGCAGGCAAAATCGATTATTGGAAAGGTGATGATAGAGCAACTGGTGCGATAAGTGGCGGGGGAAAGCGCAGAACCAGGAGAAAACTCACCCAGACGCTGCTCCGTTCATGAATACCACGTGCGGGTCCCTGTGATCGAACCCGGGCCACCTAGGTGGTAGGCGAACGCTCTAACCACTCGGCCACGGCGCCGCCCGTCTATATTCTTTGCAGTAAAATACTACACATTTCGATATTGAATGTTTCAGAAAAACTCAATTTTCTAAAATTTTGCGAGAAAAGTCAACAAATATTGAAGATTTAGGATCCATTTGCGGTTTTGCCCTTCTGCTCGTTTTAATGCTAAAACGTGACGTTTAATTGGATGTGTGCAGATGACATTTTTTTAAAAATTTATTTATTATTTGAAGTCGCTTCAACATAAAAGTCATATCGCGACTAAACATTGATTTTCTCGTAATCTTGTTTTATGTTTCGGCAACTTTAAAATGCTCCCAACTACGAAACTGTAGTTCAGTTTCTTTGAAATAAATTAAATAACCCTTGCGAATAATTCGCAAAATTTAGATAAATGTCTAAATAGACTATAAACTGTCAATCATCCCAGTCGAATTAAACTATAAAGAATTTTATGAACCCATTCACCTGTTTATACCTTACAGTTTGCAACACTACTTTCCCCGGAGGGAATTTTGTGTAATAGGATGTATGAGAACCCCAATGCTTTGTTTACTTTAAATCGTAGCTTGATGGTATCGGATCACTCCTGTGTGCATTCTCTATTATTGTAATATATGTAAAACAGAAAGCGAAATAAAATTATACAAGTCAACAAAATAGCAGATGAATATATTTTGTAATGTGATGTCGAACCCCAGTGGGACGCGCGGCAGACGGTATCTTAACCATTACTAATTACATCATGGAAGTCACGTGCGACTTTGGCCTATACAGACATTAATACGTTACGACTGCTACAAAGAATAGCACTACGGTTGCATTTCATCCCTAATGACAATAATTAAATGTAACAGCTTATTTATCCCCTCCGCCATCGAGTTGCAGTCCATTAGCTTTATATTTGAGCGCACTATATTTTAGTTCTAGCTAATAAACGTTCTAAGTGTGGCAACAATTTACAGTTTTATTTTGGGCAATCTAGCACACAAATGCTTTCAAAGTAAGTCAAAACCTTATGTGTACGTCACAGCAGATTCTCACAAATCCCTTGTCAAGTGGTCAGCGAACTGACTTCTCTACCGCAAGTCCCATGTTCGGTTCTCGAAGAACGAGTTTTCCTTATTTAGGTTTATTCTTCCTGCCCTCCATAAAGTCTGGATGTGCGTATGAAAATAGCTTTAAAACGATGAAAACCTACAGTAACCTAACCCGAAAGCTTAAAGAGTAAAACCACCAGTAAATGCTTTAGTGAAAAGCCCCAATATGAACATAGTCCTTAAAGGGAGATATCTAAATGCACACATATATGCAGAGGGACGAACTAAATGTTTTCAATGTGATTCTTTCCAGGTGGTTGATATCTTAAATGTCTTTTCTTGATATGAAGTACAGTTTTATATGTATGTGATTTCATAATGCTTGGTTTTAATAAAATAATATAGAACAAAACAGCAGTGTTTAGGGCAAGAGTAAACGGACACGACAAAAACAAAGCACATTTCCATAGAATTGGAATCATGTGACTCAACCGGCCCATGTTGGAAAGCAGCGCAGTTATACCGCTCGCAAAAGTTAAAGCAGAGCGCTGTTGCCAAGCGTAGTGCGTGTACCGACAGAGGTTCTGTACATAAGGGTGTGTGAGATGCATGTATCACATTCGGCAGCGCTGGTAGGAGGGGCAAACTTAGAATTCGCTGGAGTCTGCAGTACGGCCCGCCTCCATATGCCTTCAAGTTTTGCGAAGATTATAATCATCTCTAGCACTGTGAGACGCAGCGAAAAGCAAGAAATATTTTGAAGAATAAAATCAGCAAGGAATGGGCAATATGGCCAGTGTCACAGATTTTATAAGTATATAAAACAGTTTATAAAATTCAGGGTTATTTAATACATATGGTAACCCGCGGGCTCTTCCCTTGCGCGAGAGAACCTTTTTTTAATTAACATCACCTACTACTCGTAGATAAGTGGTAGAGAAAGTAGCAAATACATTCAATAATAAATCGCTAGTTATTTATGAATTAACAAAGTTTCACTAAGTCATTTACCAATGGCAATATAAATTTTTTCCATCGTTCTGCTTCAATAATTGTGTTGAATAGTTCTTGGGATTGTGTCATTAAAAATTGTATTAGAGTACAGCAAAATGTATAATGTTATTAGATAATACAGTGTTTTAAACTTAATACGTACGTATTTTGAAAATAGCATTACTTAACGAACAGTCCCGTGTATTTACAGGTGAGTTAATTTTCAAGTTATAAGTTGAAAGTAAGCTTTACTAATGATTATTTGGAAGATGACTGGTGGCAGGCGTACTAGACAACTAAAATGATAAACATGTCTTTAGCTGTCATTGTTATGTAGGTCATCATTGCCCTTACACAGCCAAATTAGCACTGTTGTGAAGTCACAAAAGGAATAGCATGACTATATCCTTGAGGAATTATCAGCAGCACACGGCAGGGGCCCGTGACCAAGAGATGTGTGATTTATGTTTGGCAACAACGCGGACATACCTACTTCACTGTTTTCACAATATCTCTCCAATGTAATAGTTATTTATGTAACTAGTGTATAATGTGACTGATTGTGACACGAGTATATGTTTAGCGCGTGAGCGAAAATGAATGTGTCAATTTTTACCAGTGCAACAATAAAAAGATTATGCACGTGTTACACCGAACGTTTTGTACAATTTTAGCATTAAATACGTACAAGTAAATCATAAATTTGCTAAATGAAAAACTATAATTTTTTGTAGTGCTTAACGCCCACGCTTACTCATACGGCACCGCAGGCGGTGACACTGATGATACATGGAATTAAGATGGAACACCGGTGGAATGAGATGGCGGGGGAAACCGGAGAACCCGGAGGAAACGCGCTCCAGCCCCGCTTCGCCCACCACAAATCCCACACGCGGTTGCCTAGGATCGAACCCGGGCCGCTTTGATGAGAAGCGAATGGTCTAACCACTCGGCTACAGCGCGCCCATAACTATAATGTATCAGAGATCACAGATGTATGACACAAAATTCATGTCTAAATAAAGCTTTTTGTAGAGTGAACCATTTCGGAGATATTCCTTGTTATTTGTGTCAGTTTCGGAAAACTTAAAACTTTCGTGAAATGGAACATCGTTGTTCATTTTTTTATATGTTAAGCGTGCAAAGAGAAGGGGATCTCAAAGCTTTAAACGATTTGACTATCGCACAAAGCCTACAGGAAATAATAAGATAATTTGTACAAATGTTTACCTCAACTAACACGAAGAAGATATAGGAATAAGAATAGTTATTACAAGAGTAGAGGAAGTCATGTGAGTGCAACATATCAGATTTTTTAAAAATAATCTTTCAATAAAAAAAAGAGATAGAGAAAATACCGCCCCCTGAAAATTGCCGCCCTAGGCAACTAGGTAGGCTGCCTATGCCTAAATCCAGCAATCCAGCATCCAAAAGCAGGTCGTACAGGTTCACCTGTACGGAATGTTATATCTGCATAGCACCTAGGCGCTTAATGTGACTATCTGTGCAATATAGTAGGGATTGGCAGACTTCATCAGTCTACATGGGGTAATCGTCATGTGATTGGGCTTGCTACCAAATCTGATAACAATTGCGTGCTTAACAATTTTCCTGCACTAGAAAAACAAAGTCAAGCTTTTAATTCGTCTGTCCTATGTTTAAAAGTTGTCAAACGCGTTGTATAGAAAACGTGAGAAAATAACTTATTAAATGCGCTGTATAAAAACGTAAAAAAGAGCTTATCAAACGTGCTGTATAGAAAGCTAGAGGCCCTGGTGTTCCAAAGAGCCGATCTCAATGGCGCACTCGCAACAGCGCATAGCCTTATTTCATGACGCAGGGGATTCCGGGTTCGAACCCGCCTTGGGCATGGGTATTTGTATGTATTTAATGTGCATGTACATGATAAAATAAAACGAGCAAACAACCGGAAAAACTGGATACTGCCACAAAACATTTGGCTAGTATAAGCGAAGTTTACGCGTTGTAATTCCCATTAGTGGTAATTAAGAGTATTTGCCATTAGCCTTTATACATTGGTATCCATGTATTCATTCAATCCTTTTAGCTAAGTGATATGGACTAATGAAATGAGCAAACACATATCTTCATGCTCCAGTCAGTGCGTATGAAGCATTAGCCATTACTCAACTACTAATTAGGGATGGTAAAATATATTGAATATATTCAACTATTCGATACAGTTGTTTTGATGTCTATTTGCTATTCGTTGAACACTCAGTTCGACATTTATTTCACTCAAACACTCAATCCAAGGCGTTTTATCAGCTAAGAAGCATTCGCTCAGAATAAGTGTAAGACAAACATTCACAAAGTTTTCAATAACTTCACTTTAAAGCTTCAGAATGAGATGGCTGAAGAATTAAGATATTTAATATTTTTAATATATTTTGTTTCATACCCCGATAGTATCGAAGAAGTAAATGTTTTCCATAAAATCAACATTTATCAAATAAGCTTGTTTAGGAATACTCTTATCAGGCCGGTGTTTATGTTTTGTATACAATGGAACACCAAGATGTATTTTCTCTTTCTACTTTATACATTATTTTTGTTATTATCATTATTATTCCATCGCTTCAATCTACTTCATCTCTAAACTTTATTTGAGCACAATTGAGTAAAATTTTGAAGATGCCATAGAATTAAAACAAGTAAAAATTTAATCGCAGACGAACCACGTTGGATCTTGAAGAAACATCACATGAGCTAGTCTGTACTGAAGTTAAAATTGTAAGCCTATAGCCGGGAGACGAACCATGGACTCTTGAGTATGAGAGCCGCAAAATAAACTATTGGGCTACCGCAGCACACTCGGTAAAAGTAAAATACAAGAAACACATAAAAATGAATGGGAGGAGTCCTCAGTCCTTCAGATAGTTTACCTAACTTATTTAATCAAGATCGAACTTAAGAAAAAATCGGTTGCAATTTTATGTGCAGGTATAGGTAATGTAATGTTCAGTGATTTTAATAACCATATAAAGATTCTTGATGTTTGGCCAGAGCATATCTATACCAGACGAGTCAGCCACCCCTAATTTTTTGGAAGGTAGGCCACCCATCAAACGCCATGTGCGCTTTAGTTCAGTTTTCTGCTTACTAAAACATATTGCTTGGCGTTTTTAAAGAGATGAATGCGCAAAATTCAGAGGAACAGCAGTTTAAGGAACAGAGCGTAACCCTCGCTAAAGTACACCTCAAAAACATACGACTCTTTTACTAAGAGCGAATTCCGTTTTTCAGCCGATTTTACAAACTTTTTATTAGAGTATTCATAGCAACGCAATTCGGTGAACGCCTCTGATAAAATGGACATATCATGCGACTACACTAACAACGTCAACTAAAAATAAAATGGCGGATTCTTGTACTTAGAGCCGGGGTTGGTTGCAAAAAATTACATACACACCTTTATACCACCATGGACCCGCACAGTCAAAACGCACATATTAACGCTTTATTTAAAATTTGGCGTAAACTACATCTCGTACATCTCAAATAACATGCACAATAGCTTTGGCCATTTAAGTAATAATATTAAAACCCTAGCAAAGGATTAAAGCTGTCTTAAAGGGCTATTTGAACCCGCGACTTTGGGATCAGCAGACCAGCGTCTAACCAACTGAGTCACCCAGACCGACAGTCCCTGACGGCTTAGGACATTATAATTTAAACCGTTTTTGATTGCATTTTGTAATAGAATAGATATGACTTCTGCCCCTTTGGACTGGCATGATGCAGTGCCGACTTCCTACATTCTCCATGTATATGCCTTCGCACGATATTTTGTGCCATTTCTTCAAGATGTACTCGACAGACGACTACATTGTTACGCTTTTGATTTGCGGAGAAGCAAGAGCCAATGCACAATCGGCTAAGCATATATACCGGCAAAGATATCCTAGTACACAACAATACCATAAAATGTAAATAAAACAATTATGAATTAAAATAATGACCGCTTTAAACACAAGAATTGTTCAACGAATGTTATTTGTGAATATTACATGGCAAAAAAAAATTAGTGCTCGTTCCAACTGAGCTACATAGAATTTCAGAAATAAACATTCCGTTTAACATGTAGATGTTAAATACTTGGATAGAACCTAGCATAGGGACTGATGTTTTTATGTTAGAGTATAAAATGCGGATTGCATAAAACTGGCAACTGATGCACATAATGGCATTTTAGATATGAATTGGTTTTGTGCACTATTTAGAAACTATATAAAACCCTAACTTACGTTAATTTGTGTGTTATGTTTATTGCCAATCTACTGTAAATTATTGAAACATTTTTCAATCTGAATGGATGCATGAATTGTGCTTACCTTGTGGATGCGCCCGGCGATGGACACCCTTGGCCATGGCAACGCAATAGGGGACGTGTCGGGGGGCGAGGGAGGACACCGGGTCTGCCAACGGTCTGCCATGTGATCACTCTTCGCGATCACAGCTCAGCTGAAACAAACAGAGCTACTTATTACTGAAAATCTCTCACCATAGAAACCATATAATGTCTATTCGAAACTGACCTTTGGACGAAATTTCTAAAACTGGGATACTTTTTCGACAATAGTTGTTTTTCATCCACTCCCATTCATGCAATCATGCGTTAGTAGTTGAAATCCCGCTCCCCGTTAAACAGAATCACTAACGATAAGCATTGAAGTAAGTATTCATTTACCACTTAAAACACACATTTTGATATGACAGAACAATATGCCAATATTCATAACATATATCCCATAAAATCAAATCTACTAAACTCCATTGTCTCAATAGAACTGTGAACATCGTTTACTTTTGCACCCTTTAATTACTTTATATGTTTGTATGGCAAAGCCTATTATATCGATTTTGAAGTAATTTCTCTTTTAAATGCCTTTTACGCTCTCAGTTTGGTTTGCAATTACTACTGCGTCTGTTATGTATTACTGTTACACAGATATTGTTGCGTTTGTGATGAAACAAGTCTTCTCTTTTTAGGTGAGCGCTGTATTTTCGTCCACGTGGAAAATAGAAAACAACAACAAAGTCATGGTATTAATGAACAAAGCGATTGATTACATTGATCGATTTCCCAGCCTTAAGCTAACAGTTTTTGTAGCTGACCATTAGCCGCGCAATTTATTGTGCTACATAACATATATTTTATCATTACACGACACAATGCAACTACTGACGGTAGGATAAGAACTGCAAATATCCTCAGGTATGATCCATTGGCTCACAACGCCAAATATTAATTGTTATACTAAGGTTAACACCACATTAACAAATCATATTAATAAATAAAACCCCCAGTTACCAAAATAATGAAATTATGATAGGCAAAAATCTTGATAAGTTATTAAAACACGTAATAAGCTCTTAAGCTAGGAAAATGCATACATAATAAAGAAAGGTAATTATAGCACTACAAAATCAGCATAATTTACTCCAGTAGACATTTTTAGACATAGAAAACCTACTATTCTAACCAAAGGAACAAAACTGACAAATTATCAAATACCGGGTTCTAATTATCACTACTACTACTACTTCTTCTTCTTCTTCTTCTTCTTCTTCTTCTTCTTTTTCTTCTTCTTCATCTTCTTCTTCCTTTCAAGTATAGGTCCTATGGCAGTCCTGGGCGAATCGCGCGATACCTTGAGCAACCCTCATTTTCTTTTCGTACTAAACATTCAGTCAAGGTTGTGAGCAATCTGCGCTTTCTGAGCACCAGTTGCCCAGCCCTGCCCTATTGCCTGCTACAACCTCGCAGTTTAATTTTCAATCAGTTTGCTTGGACACCATCTCTTCCGTTTGGACGATAGTCAAGCAGCTTTGAATGTGATCAATTACAGATCCTAAATCTCCCATTACTTCTTCATTATGTTTATGATCCCCTTTGGTATCCCTGCTGTGTATCTCATACATGCCATTTCATGAGAAGTTATTTTGCTTTCCTATTTCTTTCTTAATGTGCATAACATACCATAACAAAGTATAGGTCTCGCCAACGTCTTTCTATAAGCGAATTCTAGTAGTTCTTTTGTACTAAGAGGGGCTCTAATGATGTAACTGTCGACGGGCCCTTAACCCTTTCAGTACCGAGTGATCTTGCTAATTATGCCGTTCTTCCTCTAATTCGAAACCGGTTTAGATTAGGCGGTCTGGGACACCTTCAGCTTGCTGGCTTGAATAGCCATGATTGTTGAGGCAACGCGTAGTGCACTGGCCACGCACTCAAAGCCTGAGGTCATGAGTTCGAGTCTCGGCAACCGCAGTCAAATGTGCCTGTGGTAAAGGACGGGGAGGGCCCACGTAAAATAATCGGTGTGATGGCACGCGTGGATGATGACGGGGTATCATTTTTCTTAAAAAAAAAACCATTACAATATAAATTGTAAAAAAAAATAATTTTTTAGAATTCAAATACGTATGTTTAATTGGTGACAGACAGTATAACAAGAATATAGCATAAAAACAACTAAAACTAGTACAAATAGGAAAAAAATGCCTATGTCCATGATCATGGACACCGGAACTGAAAGGGTTAAACACTAATCACTCACTCACTCATTGCACTAAGGAACGTTTCATAATGCTATTAATTAATCATATTGTTTTGTGTGTTCATACATTTTCTATGAAATGTGTGCCTCATCAAAAAAGGACAATGTACATCTATGATGTGTGAATGAATTCACTCTTTAGATTTCTTTTTTAAATCCAGGCATATCTTGTTAGGTAGAGGGTATTTTCCGCAGAAGACCATGAGTGTAGTTTCTTCTTTATACCACACCATACCATACTTAAATCAAAATCAGGAACTATCGTATCAAGATCCTAGTATAATTTGGCTGTATGAGAAAAGATTAGATAGTATTACACAAGAACAATATATGCACTATCTTTAACTCCAGTTATCATTTTAACATTTCACATGCCGATTTTAGCTGTATTTGTCTCGAAGTATAACACCTCCTGGCCTACTCAAAACAGTTCAAATTCATTTCAGAAATAGTTCGTCCATGAACAACGTTGGAAATAATTATAAAAATCAATCTATTCCAACAAGTAAACTTAATTAAATATATGAACATGCAAATAGAAGTTTTGTGCATGAAATTTCAACTCCGTTCGCCCACTGATTTAGCTACAAATTGACGCTCTCCATCTTGACTATTTTAACTTTGAACCGATTTCAAACTCAAAATATGACCACAAACGTTCTTCACATTGTATACAGAACTTCAAATCTGTATATGGAATGGTTCACCTTAAATCTTCAGGATCACCACAGAAACTACCGCTAATTTTCTGCCGATTTCTATCAAACTTAAATGAATCGATTTTATTTTACAAACACCTACAATTTTCTCATGCATTAGAACGAACGGATAGATTAACAAAGCGATGCCGTTACTCCGCAGCAGCGAATATCAGGGATCTCGGACAATAAGGTCCGCCTTCAAGTCTAACAAGGCACAAACGAAATCATACGAAAGGTTCTACAGACGAAGACTGGAATGATGGCTCCAAATATCGGCTTTAGCTATTTTTGTC
Organism: Tenodera sinensis; assembly: GCA_030765045.1. Taxonomy (NCBI): domain Eukaryota; kingdom Metazoa; phylum Arthropoda; class Insecta; order Mantodea; family Mantidae; genus Tenodera; species Tenodera sinensis. Next base: position 40,368,761 of record CM060970.1, read on the forward strand.
AGACAAGGTTACCGGTTTTTTTTTCTTTTTTTTTTTTCTTCCAAACAAAACTGCTGCAGAAACACGTCGTTTACCATAAGCATTACGAAAAATGATATTAATATAAAGTTGTTCGCCAAATTTGTCTTCCTCACACTTATTGCCAAATTTATATCACCAATTTCTTTACAAGAATTTTAACTTCTAGTTGCTAAAACTGTAATTTCATGACCACGTACAGTAGCTGTTTGAAATATTGCATTCCTTCCAAAATTTCGACATGAGATTTAATCAGAAATAGATAGTTTGAAGCCCCACTGATTAAACTACTTCTAGGGAAAATATGTCGGGCGCGTAGGAGCAGAATAACTAAAACATTGAATATCGGAAATACCTATGTTGGTATTTAAGTTAAATATTATTCAAAGATACCATCTACCTAGATGTTCCACGACAAATTTCCCATCCTTAACTGTCCCTTGCTTTAACATTTTTATTTTTCATTTTCTCGAAAATGCCTTAAGCGACTTTAGTTAAACTCTCAATACATTTACATGTCAAATAAAATATACATCGACTGCCTCTGTAGTCGCGTGGTCAGCGTTCTGGAATCCCAACCCAGAGGTTCCGGGTTCGGTTTCTGGCTGGGGTGGGAAATTTTAGTTTACCACAATCATTTTCCACACCCCATAGGGGCGAAGTATGAATGTGGGAGTAAATTTGAGTGCGTTTAACAACTAAAAATTGATAAAAACTACCGTTAAGAAATCCTCCAGTTCAGCGAGTAATAACACCATCGCTTGTTTCTAAAGGCAACCAAAGCCAAAGGTTTTTAGAATGTATATTTTGAATTATCTTGGAATAACCTGCTAAGCCCTTTTCATTCGGGAGGAATTTAATTGAATTCGTATAACTTGTAAACCAGGAGATATTTGTAAAACGAGTTATTTATTTCATAACATTTTATCTTGTCGTTTGAGCTTTCAATACTTTTGACACATTTATTTGATCTACCCCGCCGAAAATTTGGACTGGAGATTTCCATGGAAATAAACTCTTAAGGTCACTGAATCCAAAGAAGCATTTAAGCGGGCGAGCGAGAATAAACAACCTGTCTTAAAAACGAAATTTCGGATAGATAGCATATTTGGCATTAAATTCACCACTTTCCAAGGATCAAACTACTTTTTTTTTTCATGAAAGTCGCTAGATTTACACGACTCATAAACATATACTGTACTTCCTAGGAATAGCCTGACGAGTCATCTGCATTTTTATCATATTATATAACTGATGCACCGTAAGTGTTCGATAAAACTTTGTAACAATATTTCAAAATAAATATCCTTTTGTGTGGCACCATTTCCGACATTTCCGCTCTTATTGGTTGGAAGTTTAAATTCTTTGACAATTTTAGAAGTGTGATCATCAATGTTTCCTCCCGATGTGATAGTAAGACCAGCATTTAAACATCTAAATGTCGATTTGGTTTCCTCTATCCCCTTGTACCTGCAACGAAATTACTCAGAAAAGTTTGTAAAAGTCGTATAAAAAGACATTCTGTGTTGCACTCACGTGACTTGCTCTACTCATTCTTGTACAAACAATTCTTGTAAACTCTTATTCCTCTGTTAATCCCGATAAACATGTGCAGGAATTGTTTTATTGCATATATTCTCGTAAAAGGCGATTAAGGGAATATTAGTGCTTTAAGCATTCAAATATTTTAAGATTGGGTCGCTATGTAATGAGATTTGAAATTCCGTTCTCTTTGCATGGCCAATTTGAAGAAAATGTAAGGATTTTAAAATGTAACCAATGGCAAGAAATATCTCGGAAATGATTAACTCTTCAAGAAAAGTTTAACATAAACTGTGTGCTTCAATGTGATATACCTACATACTTTGTATATCTCTTACAGTTATGCGAAAGCCATTCAGAAGGACTTCAGAGGTTATACCCACAAAATTAAAATACACATTTACTTGATTATGAAAGAATCCTAAGCATGTGGTACTATAATCAAAACTATTAGTCATTTTTTAAGAAAATCTTTCCATGCAAATGATAGTTTGAGGTGGCAAAATTTCTTGAAACATTTGTGTCGTATCCTTGGAAGATAAATGATCTTAAATACCGACCTATCATTTTTGTACTTTGCTGTTCACACACACACGCGTGCACGCCATTTTTCCAAAAAATAACTTTTGCGAGATTCATTACATATTGTGACGCTGGCCGTGGCGCACAACAAAGGACGGTCGGGTCAAGCTACCTCGCACCACTCACGCGGACAAACATGTGACAATAAGCGCGACACGCCAAAAGAGTTTTCGAGATCATTCGAAAAGTGTCTGACTGCCGGCGTATTTGTAGAGGTTCCAGAAAGCTGACGTTCGAGAAAGCTCCGTGTTACGCCATCCTCGCTATATAAGGAGGCGAGGCAACGAGAGTTTAGGGTTGAGTTTTTAGTTTTAGTAAGTGTATCAGCTGCGTGAGTACAGTCGCGTCGAAAGGAACACATCGGATCAGTTAATGAATGTCGAGTGATTGTATCGTCAAAGTCAGCTGTTTGAGACAGAGAAAATGAAGAAACATAGAAAGCAGTGAATCAAGGTTACGAGAAGAAAACAGTTGTGAGTTATATCACGAGACCATAGAGTGTGTGGAAAATAAGGACTGGAGTTTGTCATTTTGTTACAATATAACATTTCTGGTGAAATATCGACATCGAAATTTTGAGTGCAATAAGTACTTTCCATACTTATATTAGTAAGAAAAAGTAATAAACGACACTGGGTAAATGATGCCATGTGAACAGATCTTTTTATCTCCTAAAAGAGAAAAATCTATTTTCATGAGTTAAAGTTGGAATTTGCTGCAGGTTTTGCATGTGCAAAGTGCATGTGTATTCCAAACGGCATTCTAGAATTTTGCAAGCTCATCTAAAATCGTCTCTTTCGCTTTAAAACAATTAATTCCCGTTTAAAGCTGCAATACGTGGTGTGGTAGCGGCTGACGTCGAGCTCATTGTTTGTCTTGTGGTATTTGCGTCCAGAGGTGAATCGGCGAGTTCACTGGAAGGTGTAAGGGGAGACTGATGCGCCCAGCTTTACACTATACAGATGCTAGCTACTAGGGATGTAGGAGGTGTGTTACATACCCTGTCATTTGCCTCAAATTAACCGCCAAATTTGTGTTCATTATAATTTTGTTTTAATGTCACTCAAAATGAAAGCTTTCCTAAACATTATGATTTGAATTATTCGCGCCACTCTGCAATAACTTGTTAGCAGCATGTTTGGAAACAAAGCTTGGTTCAACGGCATCTGTCGTCAGCTGCAGGAAACTAGTGTTAAGCACTTGACTCAGCATGTAATCTGTTATTGCACAGCTTATGTTAGGAATCGCATTAACATTATTGCAGTAGAGTGGTGAATTGTTTTGTTTTGTCTCTTGTATGTGTGCTCTTCAATTGTAAACATTTGAGGATGATTTGGACACTTCCTTACTTAATATTACAGCAAATGTAAATTAAGATTTGCGTGGATTCTGGGACGAAGGTATGTACACGAGCAATTACATCCGGTGGGTCACGAAATGCATTTGGTTTACAGATGTAAGTCGTGACGGAGAGGCAGGTTCTCTCTTGAATTATCCTCTCAGTATTGTCGAACATTTCTTTCAGACAATGACAAAGGATGAAAACTCGAAGGGCAGTACTGTTTAGGTTGAGCCACACACCTGAGTCTAATAGTCAGTGTACGCCACTGTTATACCGCTCGCAAAAGTTAAAGGCATGTGAACACTGGCCAATGCTCAAGCGGAGCGCTGTTGCCAAGCGTAGTGCGTGTGCCGGTAGAAGTTCTGTACATAAGAGTGCGAGATGCGTATACCACATTCGGCAGCGCTGGTAGGAGGGGCAAGCTTAGGATTCGCTGGAGTCTGCAGTACGGCCCACCTCCATATGCCTTTAACTTTTGCGAGGATTATAGCTACAGTATGACAATGACTACGGCTACGTTTGAAAGCAGGTTTCCCTTTTGCACCTCCACCTAAAGAGAATTTTCGTACGCTTACTGTTCTCTAATCTAGGGGTCTATATCTACATTGTAATATTTGTCTCACTAGATTCTAACCTTTCTCTATTTCTGCAGTGGCTCCTGGAATCTGGTATCTTTTTCGCATCTGCTGCGCATTTTAATAAGAGATGTTGCATTGGTTTTAAACACAAGCGACAAATGGGTTCCATAAGATATAGTCCCATTGTCCTTAGATGTTTTCTGTATGTTCCACGTCCTGTTATATAACTTAGTTGCGACTTGGTTAGCCTAGTGAGTGAATTACTTAGCTTATCCTAAGGCCTATTTATTATCGGCCTGTAAATTTTTGTGGGTATTATTTAGCATTTGTTTTGGGTTTCATTACGAACCCAATTTTGCCCTGTGTTTTTGGCTGCTAAGGTGCTTAAAGAAAGATTCTGGTCTTGTAAAGGGAACAGATGTTCTTTTCTTTGCTATCTAGACTTAAATACGTAAAGACGCAGATATGAGGAAAATAACTATTCTTTCCTTTGGGGTTATGGTCAATATTAGAGACTGTGGCCCAAATGATGCTGAAGGTATCCCATATAAACGAGTTCAGCGCGTCAATTTGGTTTAATTTAATGTCCTTTATCCGAGTAGGTCATATCGGACGGTGGTTGAATAAAATGGAAGAGTTATGTTGAAATTGCGAGAATTACTCGACATACGTTTTCTGGGTATAAGATGGATGGACTCTAATCCACGTAACTCAATCTATACGAGATTCAATGTGAGATAGACGTGTTCCTCCACATCAGGGAGATGGGTTTATTCCTTATACAGGAATATTCTGAATCAGAATCAATTTGGTAACTCTTTGCGTTGCTCAGTCGTTGTAAGAACAAATCATACGGTGTCTTCGGCTAAATACCTTGTGACACAGGTTTTAATGGTAGATCAGCGCCGAGGAGTTGGAACCTCAGATAAGCCGCGCCCTCGCCCAGCGTAACCAGAGAACGAGAATCTTCTAGAAGTTTCGCATTTCGAACGTTCTGGAACGGTGTGAAAATTTCCAAGGCTGTGTTAACGAGCTCCCTCTCTCGCGAGGAGTCAGTGGATTTGGTGTAGTGATTTAGCAAGTGAGAGAGTGAGTACGCAGTGGTTGAGCAAGTCAGAGAGCAAGTTAGCGATGTGTTTCTGTTGCGACGAAAAATGCCGTTCTCCGAGCGAGTATGTGGCGACCTGCAGTGAGGGTTTTACTGCAAGAGATTCGAGAGGTCTTGTGTTCGATTCCCCAGCTAGTGAGCCGTCCGGAGAAAAGTGAACTGAACATAAAAACAAAGTTAAATGACAGCGAAAAACTGCCCTGGTACAAATTAAGCGAAGTCTCAGCGGAAGTTGAACTAGAGCAAGTGACAATTTAAAAGCTGGACGAAGCCCATTCTGTAACTAAATTATTTTCTGGTGGTTTCCGGTTTTGAGATTCATAACTGTTATTTACTAACGTGTATAACGGGCTTCCTGAAGCAAAAAATTTACTTTTTAAATTTATTTGTGGATGGTTGAGTAGGTACTGTCTGACCACCAGAAGAAGGCGAGTTGGAGGAATGTACATAGTACGTAATTTTTAACTAGGATTATTCCCCATCCTCCCTAGAGCCTGGAAGTATGAATGGGAGTGTGAATATGTGTGAGAATTTAATGTAATAAATCCGAAGAAATAAAAACCCAAAGATCAAAACTACCGTTCAACAAGTGAACACCATTCCCCCAATGCTCTTGAGCAATTGTTCCAAAAGGTCAAAAGCCACCGACATAACCTTCGATGTAAAAGGAATATTACTTAAAATAAAAATTTAAAAATCTTTGCGCATACTGTTACTTTTATAAAATAATAGAATAGAATATATGTTAATAGAATAGTGACACTTCCTTGACAAAATGGCTGAATGTTCTTCTTAGATATTTAAATATGAAATATTGACTTCCCTGTGAGCTACAATAATGAAATGTATTTATGTAAATTCTATCTTTAATACTGAATTCCGCTGAAAAAATCTGAATCGAAATTAAAATTTCAAGTTTAGATCATAACATTTGTTCGTTATTTGACAATTATTTATGTAAATTCTATCTTTAACATTGCATTATACTAACAAATTCTGATCGAAATTAAAGACGCAAGCTTAGGTTCGAGGTTTTGTTTGTTATTTGACAACCAACCTTAGTAACTGCGAGAATGAGCAACACAAAGTTTCATTTTGCATTATTGTAAAGTACATATTTAACAAATGTGTACACTGTTTCAATGTATATGTTACATGTTTTAAAGTAATATAGAACTGAACAGCCTTGAAAATTGTATAAAAAGAAGAGTACCTAAATGTAAAAACATTTTAAAACATCTTGTAAAATAATAATAATAATAATAATAATAATAATAATAATAAATGATAATTTGTATTACTATGTTATCATCATCATCATCATTATTATTATTATTATTATTATTATTATTATTATTATTACTATTACTATTACTATTATTATTATTATTATTATTATTATTATTATTATTATTATTATTATTATTATTATTATTATTATTATTATTATTATTATTATTATTATTATTATTATTATTATTATTAAGCAGCCAGTTTGGCCTTCTATGCTTCCGTTTCTATGGCTGAAGGGTTGAGGAAGCAACTACATCAGCCAATTTGCCTAAAATGTGTGGATTGGTAGTGAAGGCCCGACAGAGTGGACATTATACTAAAACGGTTGGGAGTCGCGAGGACACAGGTGCTGTCATTTAGGTGGAGCACTTCAGGCAACACCCATGGCGTCAGCAGGACGTGTTGGTTACATCCATTAACCGCCCTTCGGCGACATAACAGATGACTTATGTTTTTTCAACGTGGACCTTGTGACACTTTTACCAGGCGCCCGCGCAATGACTCAATTAACGAGGGGACAATGCTAGTAAGCAAGCTTCTTCGCGAAATGAGGTCAGGTCAGGATATGTTCCCATGGTGACGACTCCAGCAGTCGATATCACAGAACAAATATCTCCAAGAGATATATACATCCTCATTTCAGGGATCTGAGCAGCCATCAACTAGAATATAGTTTTCAGGGCCGTTTGCATGTATTTACACACTGAGTACCTAAGCACTTACACATCAAATAAACCATTGGTTAAGTCGCCTGCAAAACCTGAATAAAAATCTAATGTGCTTCTTTCAGGTCATTTTCCCAACTTATTTTAATATATACATCTATCACTTAATATTCATATACCGGCTAATTTTTACTCTCTCTCTCTCTCTCTCTCTCTCTCTCTCTCTCTCTCTCTCTCTCTCTCTCTCTCTCTCTCTCTCTCTCTCTGCTACATATAGTAGGTAAGGATGTATTGTATTCAGCCCAAAAAATTCGATTTCGAGATTTCACCAGAAATACATTTTTTGAGCCACCGAATCCAAAAAAGAAAGCTACTTCTTTGTGTAAACTAGACGGTTGTTAACCATCCTGTTAATGCGTTCTTTTCACTATTTCTGTCGCTCATCGATAAACTTAATATATCGTGAATTTGCCAATTTTCTCTGATTTCTGTATAGTATATTTTATCTAATTGAAGTTTTTCCTTGAATTGTTCTTAATATTTTGAATTCGCATTTACTTAATATTTGTTTTGTTTTGACTGTATCTGGTGTGGTTTATGCTGCATTAGTTAAGTCTAACTACACAACATGACAAGGCGTAGCAAGCCTCTGATTGGATGTTGTGATGAGCCACCCGCCATTAAATTTTGTCAGCCATGAGCAATGCAGTACACACACGTGCGCGCTCGCCTATTTTTAACTATTACTTGTACGTATTGGAGGCCATTGCAATTCTTAGTATCAATAATTCATCTAAAGTAAAAGATTATCCGAAAATGTCCGTTTCAATTTTAATTTTCCAAGTGTTATAGCGAGTGCGTTATAACGGTACTGAAACAGTTTAGGGATAATATATATCGTGATTGGCCATAATTTTAGAGAAATACAGGTACAATATTGTATGCAGGATTTCTATTGTCGGTCTGGGGGAGGGGGCTCAGTTGTTCAGGGTGATCCAAAGTCGCGATCTCAAACCAGACCGATGGCTTTTAAGTGTGCTTAAAAGTGACAGCCCCATGTCGGTATATTTATTGGCATGTAATCATAAAATGACGACAGGTACGAATATCGAAGAAATTGGATTTGCCAGACGAAACGTTGGAAGCTGCCAAAAGGGTAACATGGGAATTGGTACCAAAAATATAAAGACAAATAAATATTAAAAATCTAGAAAACAATATGTGGCTTAAAATCGCTTCACTAATCGGTGTAAGATAAGCCTAACGAATCATCAAAACTCGTATCTACACTCTCGCTGCACACATTTGTTGATCTAGCTTTAGTCGCCCATTTCTTTTAATTGCTTACAGGTATAAAAGAAATACAGTTTTGGTATTTTACAAATATAACGAGTCTAAAAATAGTGAATGCCATACATGTTAGAAGTGATTTTATTTTCAATACTTGCATCATAAATAACTATTATGGCAGCATAATAGAATCGATAGGCAGAATCTGATTCATCTGCAAATAAATTTTCGTTTGATGATGAGAAATGAATAGGATTTTCTGTGATGTTTTCTTTTATTTACCATGGATTGTTCCTTCTCCTGGCATACTTTGTTCCATAAAAACGTATCATACTTCCTCTCTGTCATTTCTCTACCATGTACTCAGTACCATTCCAATCACAAAGTGGATGTAAATACATGTTTTGATGCCCCAAGAATTAAACAAAAGCTATTTTAGAAAAAGGTGTGTGTTAAAATCAAATTTGCAGATGGCCGCCTCACGCCCTTGTTGCGCGGGAATACTACTCCAACGCCATCTGTTGCTCATGAGTAACAGTACAGAAGTTCCGAAGTTGCCTACACACGGCAGCAGCAGTACATATCCCAAACCCCGCGAAACCGACTCGCTGACTTTAACTGTTTTGTTTACGCGTTATTAGCGTTTAGCTTTGTGTACACAGTCCACGATTTATGAGCGACGAAAGTAGAATAAAATAAAGCGTGTAAGAACTGGTGCGATTTTGTATTTTCTTTTTCCTACCTCTTATTCTTTCTCGCTCGCTAAAATATATCTTCAAGTTTGCGATTGAAACAAAATAGGGCAATCGATGTACCAATGGTGGGGACCGTATCAATGAAACAGGCGAGACTTTTCGATTTCATTCTGTAACTAGGTGTAGCCTGCTCAATTATGACGTTGCCCACAGCTTGTCTCTCCTCCCTTCTCTCTCTCAGAAAGACAGAAACAAATATAAAATATACGCCCTTTTAAAATTATGTTTGCAAATTATGTTCAACGTTTTCTTTAAAGTACAATCAAAATCAACCTCAAACTTCAAGTATTCAGAATTGTTAATCTGTAGGTCTAGATTAGGGAAGTTTCCTACAACTAGAGTAAATTGAAAATGGAAAAATTACAGCTACCAAACTTCAGAAACAAAAAGACCACTTTAGGATTCACGCGTTAAAAACATCACGCTTTAAAAACAGGTGGTGGGCACTACAAGGATGATATCGGAATTATTAGCGGGTTAGATTCATACTTTTAGAAAGAAATGATATCGAGATAAATATTAGCAATATTTTAGTATGGCGTATAGTAATAGTAATAGCATTTTAGATACGAAATAGCAGCTTTAAGGTCTGGCATCATGTAGAAACGTTGAGAGCAACGCTTGTAGGCGGAATAAGTTAATAAAAGAGCGTGTATTGCTAAAATTTGCTAGTCTAATAGAAATGTATACTGTGATCGATTGCACCTAAAGACCGCGCTTGAGCTATGTATGAGGTAGTAAGTTCGTTTTGCTCGCAAGTTCCATCTGAAACCCTTGATCCCCTCTGTACATTCAAGTTAGCATAGTTGCCTAACCACCCCTACGACCTACGACAACCAGAATCGCTATTGGATACGTCAGTGTGTGTTTGTGACTGACGGATGGAACAGCGTGAACTTGTGTTTACAAACTACGGGAAACAAAAAGGAACATTTCCGACATCTTATGCTGTTTTACTCTCGTAAGGGAAAAACCGCACCACAATGCCGGCAGATTTGTGCTGTCTATGCGGAAGAAGCAATAACCAATCCAGCATGTCAAAAGTTGTTTAGTCTTTTTTGAGCTGGGAATTTCTCCCTAAAGCAGAATGTTTGGCAACTACTCCGTCGTAGCTGTGATGCGGGTAAGGTGTGTTCCCAGGCGTTCTTAGCGACTGAAATGTAACGAGAAACGAAAGAACTTATGAGACAACCTTATAGAGCTAGCTGTACATAACTTCAGCAACTCATTTCTGCAACGGCAGCAGACAGTTCGTATTATAATTAAGGACCTTTCTTTTTAAACCGTAAGATCTGAATACACCTGAAGTTGGCAGACATAATTCAACAGTTACCATTTCATGATAAGATTTAAAACCACTTTAATTCTCCAACATTAACAGTCGGCAGCTCATTTTAAATAGATCATTATTAACCTCTATTAAATATATCGTAGATTTTAACTGGTGTTGTTTATCCTTACACCTTCCCACGACACCCTGAGACAAAGTTCTCATAATTCTTCACTGGAGCAGCTTCCAGCGAATTCAACTGGCACATTCGAAAATAAAAGCTGTCGAATAGGTAATTTCGATTGAAATGGAAAGCAAGTGAAAACAACGGCCAATCAGTGTTTATAGAAATCCTTAATGGTCGTCCCCCACGTGTATTGCTTATAAACTTACGATTGCTATAACCATAGCATAATTTCATGGCCGTCTCCACTTTCCTAAGAAGATATTAGATTAGGTACTGGCATTCATGTGATCAAATATGATGACGTGCCTACCACGGACTGCTGGGACTCCCCGAGATTGTTTGGTCAGAGGTGAGGGGCCGTTTTGTTTCACCTTGCATGTTTAAAACGTCATACCTCTTTTATATAAATAGGTTTCATACTTTGTATGGCGGGAGAGATAACGAATTTTTACCGTGTTGTTAGTTCTAGTGCTTTTCTGGTGCTTTTAAAGACAGGATTCGGTGCGCTTTTATTCCTTGAGTTGGCAACACTGCTCGTGTGTCTAGCATTGGTTTTAGGAGGTTGGGGTATGCGCCAGAGTTGTTAATTATTTGGAAACAAGAGGTGCGTGGGATAAAGGGGTAGTGACAGAACTTAGGCATATCAATGCATTAATAAACTGTTAATAATGGCCATGTAAACACATATAAACAGCCCACTTGTCTTAATGCATTTGGTATTGCTAATATCTCAACAATATTAAGTCATGCTATCATGACGAGATAGTGAAATACAATCAGCAAATTAGGGGAAAATATTTACTCTCTAGAATTTATTGATTGTCGTACTTTAGATCTGGCTTTGAAAGGGCAAAAGACAGATATTCGAAAAATTCAGGTATACTTTTATTTTTCATTGATTTAATTCCTCATATAGGCAGTACAGATGATCAGGTTTCTAAGAAGATTTCAAAATCCATCCAAAATGAGTTGCCCGACTGTACGCTGGAAGCTTGTGAAGTTATATCGGAAAAAATAAATACTGTAGCACATTGGTACATTTTAGCAGGGCAGCCACTGCGTTATACAGAGCGGTTTCAAAACGGTCCTGTTGATATTCCAGATTCTGTTGAAGGCTGTCACTCAATGTTTATCAAGCAGCCAGGCCTCCCTATCTCTTGTAGACATTGCCGGGGCCTATGCCCACCAAATTAACTTACACAGTACAAGCTAACCTCATTACGTCGTAGCTCGGAATTGTTGATTCGCTAATGAATCGCTCCAAGGTAAACACACTTTACTTGATTAGCCTGTAGCATTCTCACGCAGGTTTTAGCTTCCTGGAAGACGCGACAGCAATGACGTCATGTGGGCGGTTCAAGTGATGATGCAGTGAGTAAATCCTTCCAAGGCCTCTAGCTGCCATGCCTTGCCAGGTAGAGCGCAAAGCTTACTTCCTACACGGCAACTGCGCAAAATTCTACTCCACATTGAGCTTTATCCCAAAACACTTCTGGGCAATTAACAATTGGCATCATCTCAACTAAAGAAGTGTCGACGAAAAGGGTACCATAAAGTTCTAGATTGGCATACATTAAAAATGGACTATAATCAACCGTTTTATTACTATTATCAATATCAGATGTGTAGCTGGTTTCAATGTGTATCAAGAGCGAAAAACTGCGTTGTTAAATTTGTGTCTGTTATAACTTTTGGTCCAATCTGTCGAACCGTCACTACCCAGTTTTCACTGTCACTGTTCACATCTACCGTTCAGTTTTTGCTTAGTTCGCTCTGTAGTGCGTACTAGTCCCACTGCTTATCCTCAGTGACTGTTCTGCGACGTTCACTTCACTTTCTTCGCGCTGACGAAACACATCCTCGTGGCCTCTTCTTCCGGACGGTTTACTCTCTGGAGAGTCCCCAGATGTCTCCAATCCTGTGCAGTAACAGCACTTATCGCTCTTAACCACGGTCGTCCGAAGAACAGGCGCTTTTCTGTGCATTCGCTGACTCTTCGTGATGTATCCACTCTCCAATATAGTGATTGCACCATACTGCCTCACTCGCCAGATTGCAAGACTGACTCACTTCGCAAGAGCACTCGCTTATATAGCCGTTGGAACTTTCTAGAACATTCGCCACGTCTAAACATCCCGGAAGTTATACGTGGCTCTCTGGTGGGTGACGACCCGACATCGATAGCCAAGGCTCTGCGACTCCTCACCGAAATTGGCTTCGATAAACAAGCTTGACTTCTCTTTTCGTTTTAGGTGGTTTTTAGCTTTTTAGCTTTGTTTTATATTTTAACGTTTTCCGTTTTTAGGTCCTACTATTTTATCCTTTTAAGTTTCTATTTTAGCTATGGTGTTTTTAACCCTGTGTTTTTGCTTTTAGTTTTTAAGATTTGACTTAAGGCTCAAATGACCTAGTTGTCGACGGGTGTCGAGCGCGCGCCTTATCTTGTTTACCGTTCTGACTACCCAGCGCCGATCCTTCGATAGCCTTGCGCAATAGCCACTGAGTCATTGTGTGAGAGTGAAAGCGAGAGAGCGTAAACGAGTGCGAGCGAGAAAGCGTGAGCTTGTGAATGAGCGCGCGCGCGCGTGTGTGTGCGTGAGCATGTGTGTGTGTGTGTGTGTGTGTGTGTGTGTGTGTGTGTGTGTGTGTTTCTTTTTTATGTAGTCTTTAACTCTTGTTATTACGTACACTCTTGATACAGAGGACCTCAAAATGCATATTTTCATAAAATCTGAGTACCAAATATTTAGGGTGGGACACACTACCTTCTCTATCTACTATGTATGCCGTAGAGAAAATAAAATAGTAAAAAGCATTAGATTATTGCCCTAAATTTTACTATATCCCGTTGATAAGATATACATATTTTCACCGTTCCCAATTGCCAATCGTTAAGGATATCTAATTAGAGTATATGCAAATGGACACTGATCATACCTTGTGTACAAATAAGGATTACTGAAAGTTTTTGGCGCCAAGAAATTCCAATACTTGCACCTGCGGAGTTAGAAGTAAATTAATCGACAGTTTTGATACAAACTTTTTTAAATCCCATCGCAAACAACTGCAATACGTGAATATGATGCCAACATTATTGTGGGCTGATCCACTCTGTAGTTGCGGATAATTTCAGTTTATCTTATCTCGAGCAGCAGTATGCTAAAAGCATTATACAATATGTGGCTAACTAGCTGATGCATTAGAAGCTGTTACGCTGTGCGGGCGGTCTAACACAAATTTCACCATTTCCACAAATTGAGGTCACTGGGGCACGTCTATTTATCTAATTTTACTTTCTCTACTGGTAACTAGAGGAAGTATTGTGTTGCACCCAAAAATTCGATGTCGAGATTTCACCGGAAATATATGTTTTGAGACCCCCTGAATAAGAAAAAAAGAATTTTTAGAAAAAGGTGTGTGTGTGTGTGTGTGTGTGTGTGTGTGTGTGTGTGTGTGTGTGTGTGTGTGTGTGTGTGTGTGTGTGTGTGTGTGTGTCAGTCTGTGAACAGCATAACTCAAAAACGAAAAGTCGGTTAAAAACCAAAGTAGCTTTTTAAGTTTAATGCCTTTCAAGGATGCGACACGAAGATTTTGAAGAAAATAGCCCCACCCTAAACTACCCCTCACATGGAACATTTTTCGAAAATTTTGATTTTCTTGAAAATGGCTCTAACGATTTTGATTAAAATGGCATATGTTTAAGATATTTGTCTGACAAATGAAATGGATATCTTGAATTTTCTGGCTATAGCCTATGTATTCCTGTTTACTCTGGATGACTTTTGAATAACTCGTCAACCGTAAGAGATAGGCCAAATCTTAATATACAAAAATGTAGATCTCAACAAAACACACAATTTATGTCTCAATAAAGTTTTTGGTAGAGTGAACCATTTAGGAAATGGAACATCGTTGTTCATTTTTTTATATGTTAAGCGTGCAAAGAGAACAGGATCTCAAAGCTATAAAACATTTGGCTATCGCTCAAAGCCTACTGCATTCTAATATTCCCCTTGTACCTACAAGGAAATAAGCAATAATTTGTACAAATGTTTATCACAACTAACACGAAGAAAATATAGGAATAAGAGTTTGCAAGAATGGTTATAGAACGTCATGTGAGTGCAACACATCAGATTTTTCTTTTTTCAATGGAATGTAACTGCCACATGTAAATACAACAAACAAAAATTTAAATTAAGGGCTACCCTACAGTGTACAGTCCTGGATCTGTGTTCAGAACGTCACTGTACTAGGTAGTACGGTAGTTACATTGATTCCCCACTCAGTAGATATTTGTCCTAGCTCTGATACATAATTAATTACTAAATACTAATTTTGAAATAGCAACATTTCTGAAATCTCAAACTCAATTGAAAACAATGGTAAATACGAATATTCTATTGGTGGATTTGAACACAAGTTGTAGGTACTCAAATGAGATGACCTACAAGAACGCCGATGAAGGAATAAAGACCTCAGGGAACATCTGAAGCTGACAGTCTTTTTGCAGACGTCTCGCATGCGGCCAGCGATGACACAAGATGATAAACCTCATGTCAGGCGTAGTTAAACATAGCCTTACGTAACAACGAGTGGGATGCATGTTTTGAATAAATATTTTCTTTTTAGGTTTCTTTATGTTGTATCCACGAAGGTAGTCAGCAGGATTATGTGCAATTTTAACTTGTTCTTGACTCGGTTTCATAACTTGGCCTTTGCTAACAATAAAGAGCACAAAGAATGTGGTCAGCACAGTATATATTACACAGAATAATATAACACCAGAATACGAGAACTGTAAACAGAAAAGTCTGATGTACTGCACTCACATGACTTTCTCTACTCTTGTACTAACAATTTTTACAAACTCTTATTCTTCTATACTTTTCGTGTTAGTTGAGATAAACATTTGCAGAAATTATTATTTTTCTTGCAGTGCAAGAGTATGGGAAGAAAGTAGGCTTTGAGCGGTAGTCAAAGCTTTCAAATTTCGTTCTCTTTGCACGGTTATAAAAAATGAATAGCGATATTCCATTTGACAGATTGTAAAAGTTCTCCAAAACTTACACAAATAACGAGGAATATCTCCGAAAAGGCTCACTTTACAAAAAAAAAATATTTAGACATAAATTGTATTGTTTTAGCAAGATCTACATTTTTTGTAGGTAAGATTTGGTCTATCTCTTAAGGTTTACCAGTTATGCAAAAGTCATCCAGAGTAAATAGAACTACATGGGTTATAGCCAGAAAATTCAAGATATATATTCCATTTGTCATAAAAAATCTCAAACCTA
Organism: Tenodera sinensis; assembly: GCA_030765045.1. Taxonomy (NCBI): domain Eukaryota; kingdom Metazoa; phylum Arthropoda; class Insecta; order Mantodea; family Mantidae; genus Tenodera; species Tenodera sinensis. The sequence goes on from CM060970.1 coordinate 40,384,688, forward strand.
TGGCATTTTAATCCAGATCGTTAGAGCCATTTTCAAGAACATCAAAATTTTCCAAAAGTTTTCCATGTAGAGGGTAGTTTAGGATGGAGCAATTTTCTTCAAATATCCGTGTCGCATCCTTGAAAGACATTAAACTTAAATACCAATTTTGGTTTTTAACCGACTTTTCGTTTTTGAGTTATGCTAAACACACACATACACGACACATTTTTTCTAAAAATGTTTTTGTTTTATGGATTCAGAGGGCCTCAAAACATATTTCTTGTGAAATCTCGACATCGAATTTTTGGGTGGAATACAATACTTCCTCTACGTACTAGAGAGTCAAAATTGGACGTGGATGTAATAAAATTATCTCACCAACTAGATGCTATATAAAACTAGATCGCAACCAACTATCTCTTGATTTTAAACAATCCTATGACTTTCTCTGTTCGCTCTTCTAATCTGCTAATCGAGATAAACTTTCATTACACATTTGCTGTAGGTGTTAGGTTATCTACAGTAGGCTAAGGCATGACGCAAACGCTCCTCTCCTTCGAAGACGTCTCCTTTAAGACCTATAAGATCTTGTGTTTGGTGTCCGGACTAGCTCTAGCAAGAGGTCCTAATCTACAGGGTATGCGTGAGTCATGGTAGGAATGGAACCAAACGAAGAATTAACCAACATATCACTTTATTTGTAAATTTCCAGATTTGTAGAGAACTGCCGACGATATTTAAATAGAATGTAACTTTGCAACTTCAACTACAACGTTATAACACTTTAACTTTGTCACCCTTTAGCAACCGCCGAATTATGTATACGCGCTAGCTTACGTACAACTCCCAAGTTGCACGTGCGTTATCTCGACTCGATTCAAGACGATTGTGTGTTGCGTTGCATTTGTTTTTGCGCGAGCAACACGAAGGAAGCGATTTCCATTGGCTAACTTTAGAGCACGTCATGGTAAGATAGGAATCAGCCCGCTGAATCACTATGGCTTAGTACAGACAACAAGTGTAATCTTATCACTCATTTAAATCTGCCTAGGCTTCCATTCTTGAGATTTTAACATATTCAGCTTTATTACGTTTTCCCCTTAACTATTGACTAGAATCTCCTTTTGTTTCTTTCCATTATCAAATATATATTGACATTATAATTTCGGTTTCAGGCAGCAGTCAAACTTTTAAAAAGCGGATCACTATGTGACGGTTTTTCAATTTTTTTTTTATTGCATGGTCAAGAGAAAAAAAATATGTGCTATACTCACATTACTTTCTCCAGTCATTAGCCTACCTATTCTTACAAACATTATCATTCTATCTACTTTATACTAATCAAGATAAACGTTAATGGTGTTATTGCATATTCCCTTGTAGGTACAATGAAAATATGGGAACGCCGTTAGCTTAAGCGATAGTTAATATTTTAAGCGCTGTGATGACTTTGAAATCTCATTCTCTTTGCATGGCAAAGGCAGAAAAAGAAACAGAAAAGTGTAAGTATTTCAAAGTCAACCCAATAACAAGGTATGTCTCGGAAATCGTTAGCTCGACAAACTAAACAATTATATAAATTGTGTGATTTAACGAGATCTCCTACGGTTTATGAGTCATGCAAAAGTCATTCAGAATAAAGAGGAATCCGTAGGCTATTCCCAGAAAATTCAAGGTATGCATTTCATTTGTCATCAAAATGTCTTAAATATACGGTACTTTAATCAAACCCCTTAGAGCCATTTTTTCAGAAAATAAACATTCTCATTTTTTTCAGTGCCTATTATAAAGGATAGCTTGGAGCGGGAGATTTTCTTGAAAATGCTCGTGTCGCATTCTTGAATCTTAAATTTGGGCTTAAATTCTTCAATTGTATAGGTTAAATGACTTATTAGTTTCGCCAGTTTTAAAATCAAGTGCACTGCGTTTATTTACAATCACACCAAAATACTCATCGATAAAGAGTTTAACGAAATCGGAGGGAAGTTGTGATGTGAACACAAACAACTCCTCATTTAAAAAGCCAATTTTGAAGATTTTAAGTGTCTCCTTTCCGGCTTTAGACTGGAAGTCATTAAAACACCGCCCACCCCCATACAATTTATACAATTTAAAAGTACCTTCATAGCCTATTTTCATCGACAAAAATGTTGATATTGGTTTTCGCGATTATCCTGTACGCACGAGCACTTTCACTATTACTTTAGAAACTTAAGATATGAAAACAAGTTATGGTACTGCAATTGCATAAGTGCTTTAATAGGCCACTTTTAACATGGCGGCTCTGATTTAAAGCTGCGTCGCTACGGTCGCTGCCTGGAATCTAAAAGGGATTACGGTAGTGCTGAACTTCCATGTCGAGAACATTTGAGCGTTCCACCAGGCCAGGAAGTGACGCAGAGAGCAACATGGAAGTAACATGGCAATGGCACGCACTCCAGCTCTTGTATACATGTCCACTCACGCGAGAAACGCAGCGCGAGCACTACTCTATGTGACGAGGGAATCCCCACTATACGAGCGTCTCTCGTGCACTACCATTGTTTGTACGTGCCAATGATGCACTTGGGCCGAGGAATACTGTTCGCGACGATGTGCGAATCCAGCTAGGGAATGATTGTTCATCAACAGTGATAGTAAGGCACTGTACTATTAGTTCTAATCATGTTATGGCTATATTTAAATCAACTTTACTTCATCCCATTTCCGAAATACACTAAGCATGTGGAACGCGAATTAAAAATAGTTAGCAATTAGCACTCGAACACATTGGCAATGTGCTTCTTTAATTTATCACTGACCATTCCACTCATACGTGAAACCAACCAATCATGTGCATAACAATTTCAAATTTCAAACAATGGCAAGTCTTATTCACGAATAATTTAACAAATTTCATTATCACCTCCTCTGGATTTTATTTATCACTCCCTCTGCTATTCTTATGTTGTAATCAGGTGAAAGAATTTAGATGCACTTTCCTACAGATGCACAACGACTTAACCTAATTTGACGCAGCAGAGCCGCTAGGTTTAAATGTCAAAATGGCTGCCTCTCGCTTCAGAGAACTATCTAATGCTGAAATATATGAAATGATCCGAAGAGGGAAACCTCGAAACACAGAATACAACAGAAAATATGTTTGGAATCTGTTTAACAAATTTTGTATTGAACAAAATGATAAATTAACAGCAAATACTCCAACTATTGACTCTGACAACTTCTTAACAATCGGAGCATTAATATGATGATCTTGTAGATTGTGTCAATGGACGCTGATGTGTTTATGCCAGCTTCATGTTTGTTTTAAAAGGTTAGTAATTACAATACAGTATAGGTAACACTTTAATTCGTGAAATGGTCTTAATAAATACATCTCATAATACTCAAAATTCAAATTGACACTCATGACATTACTTATAAATACAAGGCTCCAGGTGTAATTTGCACTACTCACAACTCAGCAAACAAATTCATACTTTAAAAAACGTCAGTTTAGGAAATTAATTTTATTACGCATCCTGTTTCTCGGATGTCTAATTTTATAAATCCAGATCGTCCCGAATAAAGTGCATCACAGGATAATTCCTTGATAACCTACATTCATAACATGGTAAAGAATAAAACAACTTCCGACAGCCCGCCCCAATTAGAATGAATTGTGAACCAGCATCGTCTTCTAAGATGTGTTTAACATCTTAAGCAACGAATGGACGTCTTCACGATTAATGAAATGCATTAATCCTGACAAGATCTGAACCAGAAGAACAGTGAAAGAGAAAGAAAATACAAATGGAAAAGGAAGAAAAGAACTGCAGAGAAACAAGAAATTACACAAAGATAATGCACGGGTAGTTTAAAGAAGACCGGAGGAAAGCGTTTCTTTCCCTACTTTTTTCTTTCTTTAATTAATGAAATTAGAAGAAAAAAAGGAATCTCCTTTAATTTCTTTTTTTAATGAATTAATTAGAGGCTCTGTCAAAGTAGGAATTTAACTTTAGGTCTTAATTTATGTCTCCCTCGCCCATTTGTCCCTTCTTTATGTCTCTTTACGCAATATATTCAGCCTTTCTCTTGGAAATTCGTTTCGTGTACTGTTCGAAAGTTACAATTCTCTAAAAACAACCACTGTTCAAATAAAAGTTAATGTGCTACCATAATTACGGAGAACTGTGGTCCCAAATCCACTCTAAAAGTAAGGTATTTTTTCGAATAATCAAAATAATTCACGAAAAACAATAGAGGTTCCAAAAGTAGTCCACGGTATTCAAGTTAGCATGTTGGTTGCAACAGGGAGTGCACAGCAACACAACTCTGATCTTGCTATTTTTACTTTCTCTGCTACGTTTAGAGAAAGATGTCGAGATTTCACCGGAAATATACGTTTTGAGGCCCTCTGAGTCCGAAAAAATGCATTTTTAGAAAATGCTCCGTGTGTGTGTCTGTCAGTCTGTGAACAGCGTAACTCAGAAAGTATTGAAGGTTGATGTCTTATGTGACACGACGATTTGGATGAAAATTGCTCCACCCTAAACTACCCTTCACATGTAATATGTTTCGAAAATTTTTATTTTCTTGAAAATGGCCCCAACAATTTTCATTAAAATGTTTGAGATATTTTTATGCCAAATGAAATGTATATCTTGAATTTTCTGGCCATAGCCCAGAAGTCCTATTTACTCTGGATGACTTTTGCATAACTGATAAACCGTAAGAGATAGACCAAATCTTACTATACAAAACATGTAGATGTTGCTAAAACACACAATTGATGTCGAAATAAATTTTTTATAGAGTGAACCATTTCGAAGATATTCCTTGTTATTTGTGTAAGTTTTGGAGAACTTATACGTGTCAATTGGAACATCGCTATTCATTTTTATATGTTAACCGTGCAAAGAGAATGGAGTTTGAAAGCTTTAAAAGATTTGACTATAGGTCAAAGCTTACTGTATTCCCATATCCCCGTTGCACGTGCAAGAAAACGAGCAATATGACAATTTCTGCAAATATTTACCTGAACTAACACGAAGAAGATAGAAGAATAAGAGTTTGTAAGAATGGTTAGAACAAGATCTAATGATCTCCACGACACCAAACATTAAGAAAACTACGTAACTGCGGCCATTTACTCTTTAAGCAGATGATACAGGAAAGCAATGTGCAATAAGAATAGGGCTGACGAATGTTATTAGCACGTGTGAATGCATTCATTCCCTACTCCAACCCCCCCGCCCGTTACCGCGAAAGCGGAAAAACGGGGAAAACAAAGCGAAAATCGGTTCTAGCCAAAGTAGTTATGGAGGACTCCTCTCTTCACACCTGCGGAGTAATGTTCGTCAGCCCTCAGTAAGAGCGTTTGTCTGGTACAGACATAGTATAAACATACACAGGAAAACTTAAGATCTAGCAGTTAAAATGATGCTAAATAAGCAGATTAAAAGAAAATAAAACATTTCCGTGCTAAGCGATCCAAAATCGTGGGTATTTTACATTCCGATTGTTCTTTTAGTAATGAGTTAATGACTCTAAGAGCGACGCTCCGCAACTTTGATGCTTTTTTCTTTTTTCTAACATTAACGTCCTCCAAAGTAGTGTCATCGGACGACGAATGACTGAAATCGGTGCATGGTGCTCAAATGAGCCCGAGATTCATAGATCTTAAAGTTACCCGACATTCGTCTTCTTAGGATAAGGAAAACCTATGAAAAACCCGTATTAGGATAATTCACCCCAACCCAGATTCGAACTCGGGAGGCAGACATGCTACCACCACACAACAGAGGCTTGATGGCTGTCTTGAGAAATGTTTTCCTCCAGCAAGAAATATACCCAGAAAATAATTGACATTTTTTTTTAAGTAAAAAGAATATGTGGTCTACATTTTTATGTAAAAATTACGCTTTTTCCGCAGGAAAATAGACTTTAAGACACTTTGTTGAAGCGAGACTATCACGGATGGAATGGCTGGTAGAGAAACTCCTGCTACACGCATTAATTCGCAACAAGTGTCAATTCCTTCAAGCCATGACTCTTGTTCGCTGCGTGTGAATCACTGTTCCTTGGCACGCGGTGACGTAACCAGTACTAACTCTGTGGGACGAAACGAAATGAATGCACAGACCTCGCTTTCAGAGGTTACCACCGATTTGCATCCAGACATCTACAATGGCTCCGAAACAACTGAACCTCGACTGCACTTTATACTTGCTCCGTCTTTGTGAAAAAGATCAAATGCTATATGTGCCTTCGTCGGCGTTTTGATAGTTACCGACATCTTTGACTAGATACGAAGATGTCAACGGGTGCTTTCAGGACAAAAATTTCACAAACTGCACGTAATTATGGCTCCAAACAAGTTCAAGAAGTCCTGGTTTTGTTCTATGGTTCATTTTAATGCACGGCGCCTGATGAAACATTTTATTCGTTCTTTAAAGAGCCCCTTTCATCTTCAATGGTCGTAGCGGAGGCTTTTAGTAAACCCTCCGTTAGGTGCGCGCCCTGGTAGAACACAGTTGTTGTGCTTATATCGTATTTATTTTTTAAATTTTATTTTTCCTCCTTCCTATGTTTAGCTTCTTTAGCAGAAATATGCATGCGTTTTATTAGCATTATCTTGCTAGATTGATCGGCCACACAACTTGCAATTTGAAATACACTGATAATAATAATAATAATAATAATAATAATAATAATAATAATAATAATAATAATAATAATAATAATAATAATAATAATAATAATAATAATAATAATAATAATAATAATAATCATCATCATCATCATAATAAATAATAATAATAATAATAATAATAATAATAATAATAATAATAATAATAATAATAATAATAATAATAATAATAATAATAATAATAATAATAATAATAATAATAATAATAATAATAATAATAATAATAATAATATCGTTGACAAGCATGTGATGTTGCCTACAAAATTCATGTAATTATGGCATAGGTTGCTTCCATTCTCTTTGTTTATGATCAGCTTCTGTATCTAAAGAACTCGTTTTCAGTTTATCTTCAAAACTGGAATCATCTGATTCATAAAAGTTGTCATACCACGTAAGGCATCATCATCACAAGGTAGATGATGCACTTCTTCCAAATCCTTGGGATTTTGTAGACCATTACCTTTTACAGTTGTTTGTAACAAGTAGTAACATACTACCTGCAATGACAAAGCAATATTGCACAACTAACAAGGAAAAGCATGTCAGGCCCTAACCGACAAACGGAGGGTTAAGAAACAAGTGACGATTTTAACTTTTCTTTTTCCTTTCTTTTCAATGCCTGTTTTTACTGCATAAGACACCATAGGCGAGGTACAACACTAAAGATACATGAAATAAAATGACCATTGTTAAAGGCCATTTGGGAAGGAAACCTTCCAGTGGTAACTTTCAGGTACTCCCAGGTATTTATCAGTTACTAGCTGAAATACCTGGCGTTGCCGTGGTTTGACGATTGTATCCCTATAACTTTTACACTTACGTTGGATATTATAAAGAATAGAAAAAGCAAAATAAATAAATAAATAAATAAATAAATATACACACCAGATTGAGCAACCCAAAAAGCAAGTAGAGAAAGCTGTGTTAGCGATTGCATTTCTATGTCAATCATATAGAAAATTGTATGAATTAATTGTAGAACAGAGAGTAGAGAAAGAAATGTGATTGTTTCTTAAAAGGAAAGTGAGTAGAGAATACCGTGCGAATGTAATACGTTGCATTTATATTTCAAATAGAAAATTGTATGAATTCTATGTTGAAGGGCGAGTTGCATAGCCAAATAGCACACACACACACACACACACACACACACACACACACACACACGCACGAACGCACGCGCACGCACACACACACACCTCCACGAAAAAATACACATATGTACATGCTGAATTTCCAGGTGATCGGTCAAGCGGTTTAGGAACGCATAGAGGACAAACATACAAACATTCAGGGTGGTGGCTGTATTTGAACCGTGGCCCGCACGCGAGGTAGCACTCCGTGTCGGTAACTTGGTATTGACATTAATTTATTAATTTTCCCTGTGAACCATAAATCACATTTTTACTTCCAGACCTTACTTTAAAGGAATAATTCTAATTAACCAAAACTTCCGCACCCCAGCCGAGAATTCAAACCGGGACCTCTAGTTTGAAAGCCAGAACCTGGCTTTTATAAATTTTATTTTTCTTCCTTCCCATGTTTAATTTCTTTAGCAAAAATATACATGCTTTTTATTAGCATTATCTTGCTAAATAGATCAGGCATACAACTTGCAATTTGAAATATACTCTCAATAATAAATAAATAAATAAATAAATAAATAAATAAATAAATAAATAATATCTTTGTCAAGCATGTGATGTTACCTACAAAATACATGTAATTATAGCATAGGTTACTTCCATTCTCTTTGTTTATGATCACCTTCTGAATTTAAAGAACTCGGTTTCAGTTTATCTTCAAAATTAAAATCACAAGGTAGATGATGTACTTCTTCCAAATCCTTGGGATTTTGTAGACCATTGCCTTCTACAGCTGTTTGTGACAGGTAGTAACATACTACCTGCAATGACAAAGCAATATTGCATAACTAACAAGGGTCTAAGCGACAAACGGAGGGTTAAGAAACATGTGATGATTTTAACTCTTTTTCCCCCTTTCTTTTCAACGCCCTTTTTACCATAGGCGCGGCACAACACTAAAGATACATGAAATAAAATGTGAAAGGACATTTGGAAAGGAAACCTTCCAGTGGCAACTTTCAGGCACTCCCAGGTATTTATCAGTTACTAGCTGAAATACCTGGCGTTGCTGTGGTTTGACGATTATATCCCTATAACTTTTACACTTACTCGACCATAGAGGCAGTCCTTTATTATCATTATCTTTATTATTAATTATTATTATTATTATTATTATTATTATTATTATTATTATTACTACTACTATTATTATTATTTTTATTTTTATTATTATTATTATTATTATTATTATTATTATTATTATTATTATTATTATTATTATTATTATTATTATTATTATTATTATTATTATTATTATTATTATTATTATTATTATTATTATTATTATTATTATTATTATTATTATTATTATTATCATCATCATCATCATCATCAATCATCATCATTGCTATTATCATCATCGTCATCCTTGTTATTTTATGCTGGTTTTGGAGCAAATTTGCAAGTTTTTGATACAGCTATTAATGGAAAGAGTACAGCTTTCAACGTCGAAAACTGAGTTTAATTTACCTTTTTTCTCAAACATTACAACTTAAAGAATCGCTCCTTCATCTGTCACCAAAATATAACTTTCTTACTGCACAATTTAATGATTCAAAACGCGTTTATTCGTAACATTCAATAGTAACACGATAAATGACGTAATCACTGAGCTAACATGCAACTTACTCGTATTAGCATCACATTAAATTCTCCAACCGATTCGTAATTTTCCCGGTAGACATCTAACGAAAGTCACATCTGAGAATTTGTCCCAAAGGCCATTTACAATCCTAAGTACTTATGTTCCCGGTTATTAGACAAGAAAGGCCCTTAAGTGGAAATTTTTTATTTTACTTGGTAAATATTTTATTCTATTTATAGAGATAAAAAATATTCAAAATCTAAGGTTTCTATTTGTTAAAAATATGTTTAACATCATTAAAAAGGATCTCTGTTAACTTGTAATAAGAGCAGCTTGTGTTTTCCCTGTTGTTGAAGAAAAGAACGTGTGGAAGACGTGAACAATAAATGAACACGTTACAGAGTGACCTGCGCCGAGATCTCAATAAGAAGAATGACGTCAGGGATGAACAAGAGGTCAGGGCCAATAACGCTATATTGTATAGTGTTATTGGGCGGTAGACGACGCGACTTGGAAATGTGCTGTAACCGAGATTCGCAAGTAATCTGCAACAATTCCATTTTCACTGCACTGCGTCAAATTAAGACTGCATGAAAGTAGATGGGCTTATACAACAACATGCATCCCAGAATAGGAAAGAGACACAGAAAATGTCCCAAAAAGAGGTGAAGCACGAATGTGGAAATACCTGGGCAAGAACTCTGTTCACCAGCTCATGGCCTTTGGGGAGTGAAGGGGAGAGGAGATACATTCCACCGAGTTCTGTTAACTTCCGTGCAAACGTTCTGCTGGTTACGTTGCCAACTCCAGTATTATTCGCGATGTTTACTCGTTGCTAATTTCTCTTAATTTCAGTTGTAAAATTGTCCGAGTCACTAGTTTTAAGTCGGAAGTAATGGACAAGTAGTGTAGAAGTAGATAAACCTCCGCCTAGGCGTGCTGTGAAATCTGCTATGATATTGAGGTTCTAGAACAAAGGGGTTCACAGTGACAGTTCTATGTGTAAAACAGGTTTTTATAGGATGATTAAAACAAACAAACCTAAAGGGTTCTTAAAGTGGACACATTTTTGGTTTCATTGGGCCACACTGTCGTTTGGTTGTCCCCATACACGTGTGATCTCAATCCCATAGAACTAGCTTGGGCCAAGGTAAAATGAATAAAGAAATGTAACAGGTGACTTTTCCTTACAGAAATTGCACAATATGACGTTCCACTAGCTGAAAATAACATTTAAGCTTCGCTATTTTGAGCGACTTCTTTGCTTAAATCTAGCGTGAATACACAACCCAATGTGGGCACTACTATCGTAAGCGCGACCAGAAGCACGAGTCTCGCTTCAGATATCGCAGCGTAACTGGAATTGTTTACTGACGTGCTGACTCGCTGCGTTCCTGCCACACACCATGAGTTGGTGAACAAACTGCATGTCCTGAAGACATGATTGCATCTGAATAGAATATACACTGACTTGCTGTGTATGTGCGACAGGCTCGCGTAAATAACTCCGCAGTTTGACATTATTTCCGGTTTGTCACCTAACTTATATAAATGTTACGTATTTATCTGGCAACGATGTGTATTGTAATCAATCACTAAAGATGAGACTTTCATGCAAATACATGTTTTTATAGGAACTTATGACTTTGCATTACCTTCCGGACCCAAGTATGTGTACTTTTTCCTGCATATTCGCATGTTCTGGCATTTTTGGGGATAAAAAATGGATAATGGATATTTTAGGAATTTTTGGCTTATTGTGCATTATATTCATTCTAAATGCATGTTTAATGCTTGAATGAGCACCTCAACTTCTCGATTTTTGTGGCAATTGTTTTACTCATGCACCTTACTTCAATATATATCCTTGCATAATTTTCCATTTTCCGAATTTTATTTTCAGTTTCTTGGCTCTCTTGTGAATTGAGATGTTCTTTCGGAAGTCCAGAGCGAACCAGTTATGTGGAAGGTTCAAGGAATTTGGCCTTCTAAAGCAGGGAAACGCACCCAGTTGACTCATTGTCACAGCTCGTGTTGGCCAGTGTCCTTTACAGTGTGAGATTTAATTTACACTTAAACCAACTTCTGTAATCTACCCTCTTCAGTAAAATACTTAGAAGCCACATACCTACTACTGGTAGACTCAGTGTCAATTGTTGAGGAATTTCAAATATCCCTCAATTCTGCCCTGGCAAAGTGGATGTAGTGGCAAAGAAGAAACTGGAGAGGGTCATAAATGCGAACCCCGACTCTGCATTCCTGTGTTCAGTGAAAAAGGTTCTTTGTGGCGAACACTCGAATGAACAATTCGACCCGACACTGTCACAAATGTGTTACTTTAAGTTTGCAACCATAATGTCTTGCAATGTAGAAAGGTCATTCTCTGCCAACAAAAACATTAACTGACAAATGCAGAAACCTCCCAAAAAACAATGTAAAAATGTTAACTGTGCTAAAAAGAAAGTAAAGTGAAGTAAGGAAATAGGTACAATAATGACAGTGCATATTTTAGTGTATTTTTCCTTTGATCGTGCATGTTCTATAGCTTGATAGTGCATGAATGCATGCATATTTCGGGATTTTATAGTGCATGAAAGTCTCGCCTTTAGTTATCACAATGGCGTGCATAAACTTTATAGGGACAGCAGAACATGTTAATGTAGCAAATTCTTAGAGCTCACCTTCTTCTGGTGGTTAGACGGTACTATCACACCGATATTATCTTGAAACTTTGCATTTATAGGTGTAGCTGATAAAAATAACTTTTAAATATTATCTCTTCACACATATCAGCGAATTCCAGTAATTCTATACTTTAGCCAGAAAACGTGCATCACAGCGACCACCAAACGTGAAATGAATTCTGTGAGAGAAAAAGAGCAGTTAATCAGTGTCAGGAACCTGACAAGAGTGTGATAACTAGAGCTGGGGCATTTAAGGCCATAGCAAGATAACACATTACCTGTAACACGACATAGTGAGCTCTACGTCATTGGGCGACAGATGATTCAGGGCTGTACAGCCTTTCTCCAATAGAGACACTAGGCTTATTATAAGATTTGGCTTATTGCTTCAGCTTCCTGTCCGTTATATCTTCGGCGAAATAGTAATGACGTTATTGCTCTGAACGTTTATCTCGATTATCATGAAGCAGACTGAAAAATAAGTTTTTCTGAGAATAGTTTACAGAAGAAATGTAAATAAACGACAGTGACTACTATCATGGAGTCAGGAGAATGTATTCGTCCTTGAACGTGTAATCGTGGTGTGAAGTGGGGAGCTTCTCGGTACAATATAGAGTAACACCAGCAGTTCAAAATTGTCTACAATGCAGTTGGACTGTAAGCAGTGTTAGTGCTGCTACAATATTATATGTGTGTGGTTTCTTGAGCCTCCAATAAACGTAATTCATTAGTTTTCCATTGTTGCTATAGGAGTCGTTTAGCCACAAATTATATTAAATAATTGGATTCCAGCGTGTCTATTGGAACAAATTTGTGGACATGCGTTTGGGTTCGCACAGAGCGTGGAGGAATATTCACACTAAAACCAACCTGCTCAGGTCTCGCGAATACTGCTCGGAAAGCTTGAAAGAATACCACCACTCCCCTCGTTACTGACTATGACGAACACATAAACGAGGCAAAATCGGCTCTCTACGGCTGGCCTGGTTTGGAACGCATGAAGTAGAACGTTAGTAAACAAAACATTGGCCTCTTCAGTCCTACTCTGTTGCCGGACTGTGCAGAATGTATTTAATAATACTCAATTATCTCATTTACCTTTCAGAATATATGAATTTATTATTAGGCTGTTCTTATTCGTTGTATTTGAATCTACCATCACGCGAAATCTCCGCACTTATACCCCTAAGCCCTGTATATTGAAATTTCAGCGGAATATATGTTTTGAGGCCTTCTGATTGCAAAAAGAGGAACTTTAAAAAAATGAAAGATCCACATAGCCAATCGTTTATTATAAAGCTTCTACAAATTATTCTTATGCAATCTTATTTTTCCATTTACTTAGATATATTAATTAGACAAGCCCATACAGAAATTTAATACTGGCATTAAAATGCCATACTTTCCAGGTGGCCACGAGAAACAACTGAATAGGGATAGCACTTTATTGAAACATTCAACCTGGAAACGTCTCATGCTATAAAATTAACACCTGAAGTAAATCGTGTGTTCAAAGAGTTCTGAATTGTTTATGTAGTAAGGTTTTAGATATGTCTCATGGTTTAGCCGTTATACAAAGTATACAAAAGTTCTTGTAAATGAAAAAGGCATCAGAGACTATTCCCAGAAAATTCTATATATGCATTTTATTTGTCTGGTAAATATCTTAAACATAAGGTATTTTAATCAAGTCATTTTGAGAAAATAAAAAAGATCTTTTTTTCCATTTAAAGGCTAGATTTTCTTGGAAATCTTCGTGTCGCATATTTGGAAAATTAAACCTAAATATCAAGTTAGGAATCTATCAGACGTTTTGTTTTAGAATTATTCTGCTCACACACGCGCGCGCGCGCGCGCACTCACACACACACACACACACACACACACACACACACACACACACACTTAACATTTTAGTAAAAATCTGATGTGTTGCACTCACATGACTTTCTCTACTCTTGTACTAACCATTCTAACAAACTCTTATTCCTATATCTCCATGTTAGTTAAGATAAACATTCGTACAAATTATCTTATTGCTTATGTCCTTGTAGGTGCAAGGAAGATATTAGAATACAGAAGGCTTTGTGCGACAGTCAAATCTTTTTGACCTTTGAGATTCCGTTCTCTTTGCACGATTAACATATAAAAAAATTAACAACGTTGTTGCATTTCACGAAAGTTCTAAGTTTTCCGAAACTCACATACATAGTAAGGAATACCTCCGAAATGGTTCACCCTACAAGAAAATTTATTGAGACAAGATCTACATTTTTTTGTATAGTATGATTTGGTCTATCTCTAACGGTTTACCAGTTATGCAAAAGTCGTCCAGAGTAAATACGACTACAGGGGCTATAGCCAGAAAATTCAAGATATACATTTCATTTGTCATCAAAATATCTCAAACATGACATTTTAATCAAAATCGTTAGAGCCATTTTCAAGAAAATAAAAATTTTCGAAAAATTTTCCATGTAAAGGGTAGTTTAGGATGGGACTATTTTCTTCAAAATCTTCGTGTCGCATCCTTGAAAGACATTAAACTTAAATACCAACTTTGGTTTCTAACCGAGTTTTCGTTTTTGAGTTATGCTGTCCACAGACTGACAGACTGACACACAGACACACACACGGACCTTTTTCTAAAAATGCTTTTTTTTTTTTTTTTATTCAGAGGGCCTCAAAACATATATTTCCGATTAAATCTCGACATCGAATTTTTGGGTGGAATACAATACTTCCCCTACTTACCAGTAGAGAAAGTAAAAATGCTTTTGTTGGGTGGGTGGGGGAGAATTCGGTGTCCTCAAAACGTGTATTTCCGGTGAAATCTGTAAATCGAATTTTTGTCAGAAATACAATACTTCCTCTTACCTACCATAGGTAGGTGGCAAAGAAACTAAAAATAGAGTTTCCCATCAGAGACTGGAACACCTAAGCCATTTTCAGGTCACTCCCACACCTTTAGTCTTTTCTTATTGTGTTTCCAACCTTCAATATGAAACCAACACTCGCGTCTAAATATACCAGATGGCGGTGCACCACAATCGACAGTCAAGTGCTGTTAAAAGCTTTTGGAGGAACGGCGGAAAGCGGAAGGAAAACCACGTAACCGCGCGTGTGTGGCGTGGGATTCCCAATAAATCCAAAGTGTCGATATCTTCCCCGAAGTTTATCTACTGAATAGATGTTCCCGCTACGTGAGAAAACGTTTCGCTCTCAATGATGATAACACTGCAGATCCGTCTTATGCAATCAATCTGGAAACAAAGCCCCATTATTCATTAACGCAGTTTTAATGCTGGTGTTGCTCTCTTCGTTACACTCCATCGACATGTTTTAAATAATGCGAGGTAATAAATCAGCTGATCCAGACTCCCCTATTTTCGTATCTCTGAAAACCCCAGAGTGAAGTATTTCGTGAAAAATGCCGTCCCCCTATCCGACATTATTTATGGATTGTTGCAGCAATCCAAAGAAGCTTCAGAACGTTTAACAAGCAATAGATTGAGCTGTGAAATAAAACGGATAGTCTACGACAGGCGTTGTTCATTTCCCGGCGTAGTTGTGACCATTCAAAAAACAAGGTAGTAAACTATGTGGTTGGTTTGTGGGAAAACTGTTAGACGAAGAGAAAAAATACATGGATACATATTAACATACCAATTATTATCAAAATACCTGCACCTATACCCTAACAGTCTGTGTTATGCATGATTTCTGTATACTGTACCCTTGTCGCAGCACGAAGCAGTAGCCATGTTGCCCGCCTCTGTAGCGTGATGGTTAGCGTGTCTGCCTCACGTTCAAGAGGTCGCGAGTTCGAATCTCGCTTAGGGTAAGTTATCCGGGTAAGGTTTTTTTCCGAGGTTTTCCCTACCCTGAGAAGACGAATGTCGGGTAACTTAAAGCTCCATGGACCTCGGGCTCATTTGAGCATCATTTCACCCGTTTCATTTCATTCATTCGTCCGATATGACACAATGTTGGAGGACGTTAATCTAAAAAAAAAAAAAAAAAAAAAAAAAAAAAAAAAAAAAAAAAAAAAAAAAAAAAAAAGAAAAGAAAAGAAAAGTAGCCATGTTGGCTGAGGCATCAATATTTTCGGAACGCACTATTGCTGCGTACATGTGAACAATATGGTAGAATAAGACAATTCTTTCTCGAATTCCAACCTGATGAGTGCAAGAGGCAATGCAAGCTCTAGAAATTATCCAATGATTTCTACCACTCCAAATCCTACATGACGACAGTGTTTCTGTGATTAGTGACATAATCAGCAGTGTATAACTGGCTGGAAAAAAGTCACAGCAAAGAAAGTTTACTTCATTCCTCATTATTGTTGGTGCTGGTGGTGTTGTTATGACTATCATCATTAATAATAATAATAATAATAATAATAATAATAATAATAATAATAATAATAATAATAATATACTATTATATAATATATTATTATTATTATTATTATTATTATTATTATTATTATTATTATTATTATTATTATTATTATTATTATTATTATTATTATTATTATTATTATTATTATTATTATTATTATTGACTCTCCCTGTAGTATGAACCTGACTTCACCTTCCGGTATGCTAGGGTTTTAGTTACAATAGTTATTTACATCTACAATATGCTTAATTTCTAGCGCTACATATCAATAATACTATTTTAAGTAGAAATAAAAGGAAATTAGAGAACTATCTCAAAGTTTTTTAAAATGTATTTGAGAGTTTAACGATGTTTTTAAACCATTGTAAAGCACCAGCACTGTGTTTCAGTGTCGAGATTTCACTGGCAATATATGTTTTGAGGCCCCCCTGTGTGTTAGTGTGTTTACATCTGTGAATAGCATAACTCAAAACGAAAAGTTGTTTAAAAACCAAAGTTGTATTTAAGTTTAAGATTTTTCAAGGATGTGACACGAAGATTTTGAAGAAAACTCCTCCATCCAAAATTAACCTTTAAATGGACATTTTTTTGGAAGTTTTGATTTTTCAAAACTGGCTCTAACCATTGATTAAAATGCCATACATTTAAGATATTTTTATGGCAAATAAAATGTATATTTTGAATTTTCTGGCTATAGCCCATGTAATCCTGCTTACTCTTGATGACATTTGCATAACTGGTAAACCGTAAGAGATAGACCAAATCTTACTACATAAAAATGTAGATCTCGTTAAAACACGCAAGTTATGTCCAGATGTATTTTTTGGTAAAGTGAACCATTTCGGAGTAATTCTTTGTTATTTCTGTGAGTTTTGCAATACTTATACTTTCCTCAAATAAAAGGTAATTATTCACATTTTTTATATCTTGGCCGTGCAAAGAGAACGGAATTACAAAGCCTTCATATAGCGACCACTCTTAAAACACTACACCACCGCTGAAAGCCCATTGTATTCCCCTTGTACCTACTAAGAAATAATAAGGTAATTTTAGCAAATGTTTATCTCTATTAACATTAAGAGGATGGAAGAATAAGTGTTTGTAAGAATAGCTAGTCCAAGAGTAGAGAAAGTCATGTGAGTGCAACACATCAGATTTTTTATGAATACTGATACACATACATTCTCTTAGTAATTGTATTATTGTTTGTTACATTAAATAACCCATAATTAGTTGCAATAATAATCTAATAATATAGCTTCAGTTCCATAAGAAAATTTACATGACGTTTTCTCCTTTATTTACTTTTTTAAATTAACGTCCTCCAACATTGTGTCATATCGGACGGCATTCTCCTTTATAAATTACTTTGTCAGTCTCCATCTATGGCTATGCGTACAACTGAGGTTGCGCTGTATTTTAAGCTGCATAGCCGTGCTTATGCAGAACGAAAACAGTTTAAAGTCAATTATTGTGTCACAGGTTAATGACCACGTAAGAGAAAGCTATACAAAGACTGAACAACACTTCTCCAAAGGCTGATATCTCATAACTTTTGGGTTAGATAGTAAACAAAACTGGAATTTCACAACATCAAGATATGTAGGTTATGTCATCAGCTTGTATGCAAAAATTCCTGTTATACTAAGTCCACAGTAGATAAAGCAGCTACCTACAAAGGCAAAATAAGAAAAATGCGACAACGTTGCATTTTAATCTTCTTTCCGAATTACCTGTTGCTACACGCAGATAATTAGGCTTTAAGGCTCTTTAATTACATAACCACAATGAACCTTCGCAAAACAGAGCATCGTTAAAGCCTAATGTATATAGCGGAGCTTACTCTCCTTAGCTGCTTACAGACGAACCTTATTCTAAAAATAATTTTTGAGGGTTTATTTTACCTTAAAACATTAATTTCAGGCGAAATCCGTTAACGAATTTTTAGGAAATAGGTTGTTTTCTTTACTATACCTAGGTCAAAGACAAAATATAAATAATTTAAATTATTTCGATTTTTTCTTAATACTCCACCCCGTTAAAAACCTCTCCTCTACATACATCAGTTTCAAAATGCTACTTTTGGTTTCAATATGACTCATTTTATAGGTGTTACATTTTACGAGTACATTTTACATGTTCTCGTATTAATCATAATAGAAAACTATTACTCGGTTACTGTTTTATTACATGAATAACTTCTGGTAATCCATTGATACCCAAAGTGCTCCTGACTACTTAACTACATAAATATGACTTTTTTTTTTCCCCTCTGGTCTATTAACCCTTCTGCTACCAAGATAATTTTACACCTTCCGGTTACCAAGAGGGGTAATATGGTTACCCCTTGTCAACATTGGAAAAACTTGTACTATTATAGGTCACAGTCACAAAATAATTCAGAATGATAATGGTTTATTAAATATTTGAAGCAATCAATGATAGTTTATTGTCCAAAAAGGCAGATTTAGCTCCCAGGTGTATAGTCACTTTTTTTAGACCAGGTTTTTGTCGAAGAATATTTTGATCTGTCCTTGCTTCTTCCATGCTAGACACTCCTGGTGGCTCTGTGATTTGATGCGTTTCACTCATTTCAATGACATCAACTTCTTCAATAACTTCAACATTATCGATTTCATCATCATACCACAGATAACATATATCACGATCATCACACAGATCATATGAATTATCAATGTTTATAATCCTTTCAAGTTCCTGCAGACACTAATGCTTGTCCATGTTTACGCTCAGAAGTACTAAGAATTCCACAGATGAAACTAACAACACAGAACTGTCATAAATTCATTGTTCTCGTTATTTTCCTGGCTCAACAATGAAAATCCAACTATAGATGACAATGTTGCTGACCATATAACTTATATTGCTTCTGTGTGGAGTAACAAGGCTATAAATGAAATACTATTTGCTACAAATGTCATAGCAAACATTACCAACGAGGATAAAAAGAACATCCTACATGAAACATGGAAAATAAATAAAAAGTTGAATAAGGATATTTGGACATATTAAGTGAAAACCACTAACGGATATAATATAATGAACAAATATGCAGACTTTCAGATTGACTTTCAGAACTAGTAAGCATAAAATATACACGAAGAATGGTGACTGGGGTAATTGCATTACTGGTAGCAGAAGAGTTAAACATATCAAAACCAAAGTTTTTATACATTTTTATGCCGGTACTAGAACATCTTGGATAAAAACTGGAACATATATGCTCACACACAAAATGTTTAACTGGTTTAAAATTATTTCCATGGAAGGCATCTGTACCCATTGCACGTCTTGGTAAATAACCAGTGCAACCCAGTGAATTGCCTATGTAAGATAAGACTAGATCAGACCACCGATTTTTCCTAAAATGTTTAATAGATTAAACATTTCAGCAACTTTTGAAAAGGTATTGTTTGTTTTCCGCCTCTAAGTTCATTTTCAAATTTAAAAACCTTAGCAATGTAACTATGCCACGCCCCCTTTTTGAAATAGACACCAGCGGTGTGTTTATTTTTGTGCGTTTATATTGCTATTTATTCTACTAAAATTGTAAATTTTTGTGCATGTCAAAATCAATGTTCAGAATGCAACAGTAGTTAAAAAGTGAGTATAGCAAAATGTTTCGAAAATGTACAAAACAGGTTTTACACTTGGTATTTCTACCTGTCCTGCTATCATCCAGGCATGGATATTAGAGATTATTTAACCTGGGTCCAATCCCATCCCAATCCACAGGCGGCCATCTTACTATACAAAAAAAAAAAAAACACACAAATTTATGTCCAAATGCATTTTTTGGGGAGTGAACCATTTCGGAGATATTCCTTGTTATTTGCACGAGTTACGCAATACTAAATGGAAGATTGTAATTCATTTTTTTATCTCGACCATATAAAGAAAACGTAACTTTAAAGCCTTCACTTAGCGGCCAGCTTTGAAGGATTTGACTATCGTTTAAAGCCTACTATATTCCCCTTGCACCTACAAGAAAATTATTAATTAAACAATTTCTACAAATGTTTATCTCGAGTAACATGAAGAAGAGGAACAAAAGTGACAAGAATAGTATAAGAGTGGAGAAAGTCATGTGAGTGCAACACATCAGATTTTTAAACACAAAGTAGCCACTGTCTTATGAAACTTTAATGCTAGAACTTAAAACTATCTATATACTCGTATTTGGTTCTGTGATGTTTCTTTGTGTTATAACATTTAAGAAGTGTTTAGGAAAACTCTGATGCTGCAAACATCCCACAAGCATTTGTTGACAGCGTAAGTCATCAGCTGTAGGTGAAAGTGTGTGCCTTGTACTTCATCACAAACCAGGTGAAAGTGGTCAGTAGTAAGTGAACGATCGATTTCGTCACAACACCGTACACTGGTTAAGTAACCGACGGCGCATGCCCTTTTCATGCATTCAAATACCAGTGCTAGTCACTGTTCAAGTCTGTTATCAACATTAACGTCCCCTGCAAACGGTATCCGATGCTCTCAATGGAATGAATCAGACTTTAAGAGAAAATATTCCGAACATAACCTAAACTAAGTTCTCTTGCAATAAGGTTTATGTGTCAAGAAGCCTGGAAAAACCCAAATCAGGCGAAGTCCGCTCTTCCGGAACTGATATCCATATCCTTTTTGCAAAAGACTTTAATGTATAGTCACCATATGAATAAAAATTCTGTGTTGTGAGCAAGTCTTTCTCCGCCTACTCTTCTGTGAGCTATTCTTATAAAGGCTTATTAACTTCTCTCCCTCGTACACAGTAGGTAGAGGAGACATTGCATTCCACCAAGAATTCAATATAAACGTTTTGAGACCCTCTAAATCCAAAATAATTTTATTTCAGCATCTTCCACGGATACGACACGAAGATCTTCAAGAAAATACGCACAAACTTTACATGGACAATTTTATTGAACAATTTTCTCAAAAAAGGCTCTAACGTTTGGAATTAAAATACCATATGTTTAAGGCATTTTCATGAAGATCGAAATGCATACTTGAAGTTTTGGGGAATGTCTCTCTTTTTAAGGTTTAACGTTCATTAACCGGTTAGATCCTATTGAATGATGAATGAAATATTGCTCAAATGAGTCCGGGGTCCATAGAGCTTAGTTACCCGAAAACAATTGAAAAAAATTAATGTTATTTATATAAATTATAGTTGTATAACTGATCTGTTTCTCAACGTCCCATTCTACATTGGACGTCAAATACCATTCAATTTTACTCCGAGGCCTCTTCATAAGCCTAGTTTTCTTACGTGCCGTAAATCTAAAACACGGGACCACCAGCTTTACTTCCCTTCCCAAGAAGCCTGCAAAGTATTTTACGCCCTAAAAGATCAATCGCCCTCCGCCGGGTTTGAACCCGTCTCCTTGGGAATTAGAGTCTAGCATGGTATCGCTAAACCACGGAGGACGACTATACAGTTACCGACATTCATCTTTCAATATAAAGGAAAAGAAACTTATCTAGGTACCTCACCCTAACCGAGACTCGAAATCAGGACCTCTTGAAGGTGAGGCACAAACGCTATCCCCACACCAAAGGTGGGCAGGGGAATGTTTCCTTACTTCTTCACCAAGCTGTACTTCGTTCGCGGGGCTTCAACCCACAAACTCCCGAATCAAGAAATAGAAATCACTGCCTGTGCCTAGAAACTCCATTTCTGCATCCATAGTTATACATACTATGTTGTGTAATCAAACTATCACTTCCAGTACCATGAGCACATTCGCTTTAATCTGAGTGACCCAAATGGGCCGTTTAGTTTGACCTAGTCTCTGTTGGTATTTCCTTGCCAAAGGAAATGTCTTGTAAAGGTCTCCGGAAGACCTGGCGAGCGATAAAGGGCGAACGCCAACACAACTTTCCAATGCGAAACTGCCACCTGAAATGTTATCTCCCTGCTGTCTGTTGTGTACATAAATCTTTTTTTGTCTGTTGCAAAGATAACGCTTGGGGAGCAAAATCAAACATTCTTTTTTTCAGGAAGGCGACCCAGAAAACTTCTAGCTGAAAAGTTAAGGGCAGATGTCCATGAGTAAATGAGAATATCGACTATATTTGTTTATACTTTGAACTTCCAGTACATAAAAATAGAATCGTATTTTGCGACCCATTTACGCTATTCTGCCAGAGTTGATGACGTCTGTGGTGAAGTACGGTGGGAGCTGTTGTACTGCTCGGGAATGGAGGCGTCTTCGACTTTCCAGCAAATGAACCACCGGGAAGAAGAGGTTACGTCGTTACGTCACGGAAAAAACTGAAGTAACAGTGAACAGTAAGACTAGTTCACGTTAGTGAAGTGCCAGAGTGAGCTAAGTGAACTCTCTACAACAGTTGAACTGTTATCAGTGAAACAGAAAACTGAGTGAAGTGACAGTTTGGAATATTGGATCAAAAATCACGATATACTTATACCTACAAAATATTTGAAATTAAGCAATAAGTGCTTAGTTATGTATTACATATGTTACCATATTCAGTCGTGTTTAAGCTCCTACAATTGGGGGGATGACGATTGATTATAAACTTTAAAAGTGCTCTCACCTCCATTTAGAGTGGAGTATTTTGACAATGGCTGACGCTACGAAAAAATAATTTGGCACAAATATATAGGTACCGTCTGTCTGCAAGCGTAACTAAAATATCTTATGTCGGTCAAAACCAAACTTAGATTCTTCAGGATCTCCAGGATGCGACACCAAGATTTGCAAGGAGAACGACCCAGCATATACCTATTATTCTCTACATGAAAATGTGTCCTTGTATTTACTTTTCTGAAAAGACCATACCGATATTGATTAAAATAGATATGTTTAAGATACTGGTATAAAAATTAATAAATTCAACGTCTGCATTTTCTGAGAATATCCTGTAAAATTCCCCACTTTTTTTCTTTTTCTTTTATTTTATTTTAATTGTGCCATTTATATTCTGCCTTTAACTACAAAGGTCACATGGGCGACCTCTCCTGTGGAACATAACTCGTACTCGTTTAACATTGGGTTTTTGTATATTTAGGGCTTTTAGTACATTAGATCACACGTATTCGCACTCTCATTCATACTTCCAGACTCTAAGGTGTACAAGCAAAATTCTTGGCTGGAGAAACATTTATCCCCCTGCCGGGAATCGAACCCCGGACTCCTTGCACAGCAGGCACTTGCTCTGCCGACTGAAATTAAATTATTTTGTTGTTTAAGACGTTGTCAATTACCAGGATCACATCAGCGTAGACGGCGTATCGGAATTTCGTCCCGCAGGAGTTACTTTACATGCCAGCAAATCTACTGACATGGAGCTGTCGTTTTTAAGCACACATAAAAACCATAGGTCTGGGCTGGATTTGAACCCACGACCTTGGGATCTCCCGCCTGAGCTAGGGGTCAACAAAATTTGCTTTATTTGATTCAATTTTGTATAACCAGAAAAGTTTTAAGGTACAGACCCAAAACTTACCACACAGAATATCTAGAGTTTATAAACACATGTGCGACCATCCTTAATCGTATCCCGCGTTGATCTCTGAGCGTCACCTACGGGACATCCATGAAACTTTTAAACTCTTCATAGTCTTCTTCTTTTTCTTCTTCCCTCTTTCCGCTTTCTTTCCCACCGCAGAAGCTTTTTGCCAAGAAAAAAATTTGAATTTTGTTTCCACACGCTGAAACCTTACTTAGTTTGCAATCATTCCTAGGTAAAAACATATTGAGAATAACATAACGAGAGTAGAATTACTCTTTTTAATGAATACTGGAGTATATAACCGATATGTGAGGACAATGAGTGGTGGGTAAGGTCGCGTGAATGCATCATATTAGATTTTTACTTTCTCTAGCATGCATAATAAGAGGGGAAATATTGTATTCCATCCAAAAATTTCAAGTGCAGATTTCACAGGAAAGATCAGTTTTGAGGCTCCCTCAACCAAAAAGCAATAAAAAAAGCATTTTAGAAATAGGTCTGTGTGAATAGGATTAGTCCAAAATGTAAAGTCCGTTAAAAACAAATTTGGTGTTTTAAGTCCAGTATCTTTCAAGGTTGCGACACGAAGAGTTCCAAGAAAGAAGAAAAAACACCCAAACTACCTTTCACATGCCACATTTTTAAAACATGTCGACTTTCTCAAAAATAGCTCTAAGGCTTTTGATTAAAACGCCATATGTTCAAGTATTTTCATGACAAATTACATTTTTTTTAACATCCTCTGAAGTGTTTCTTCATTCTGGGTGAATTCTGGATTATCTGGCAAAACGTAAGATATAGACAAAATCTTACTGCACAAAAAAGATTGATCTGGTTAAACGACACAATTTATGTCAAATAAATAAATACTATATTACCATTTCCGAGGTATTACTTGTTATTGATTTGAACTTTCAACTATTTATACTTTTCTCAAATGGAAAGTTTGTTATTCTCTTTTTGTGTAACCTCTTGGCAGTGCAAAGAGAACAATATTTCAAAGACATCACAGAGTGATCAGTTCTTAAAACCTAGTGCGTTCCCCTATTCCTATTGTTCTACAAGGAAATATTTATCTCGATTAACACGAAGTACGTAGAAGAATAAAAATTTGTAAGAAGAGTCCAAAGTAATGGAACTGCAACACATTAGAATTTTGTTTGTGTATTTTTTTAAACTTCAAGATCTATGGTTTTATATGGGGCTTCCACATTAGAAACTGCTGATGGTATTTTAGTTAGTAGAACTGTAGGTTTTTGCGTTGAATTTATTTAATCTGTACCAGGAAACACACCCATATTCATGCTTACAAATTCTGCGTAGGGTAGGAAATGGTTCTAGTTAAAGAAAACTTACCCCGCCCCAGCCAGGAATCGAGTCCGGTGTCTCTATTTTAGCTATCATCACGTAATAATCAATATTCTCCCTTCGCAATACACTTAACTCCAGTTTTCCTCCAGCTTTTGCGATAACATTGCCATGCACTGCTTTTCCAATCTCTTTTTCCTTGTATTAATATTCATGCTAAACTGTTCAGCTCTCTCTGGATATTTTTTATTATATTTGATTGCGTGTTTTCCGATAAAACTCCCAATTTAACCTTCACAGCGTAGAGCACATGTACTGCGTAGGCAATCTATATGAGGAAAACGTTTCCACAAAAACAGATGACGTGTGAACTGATGGCGTAGTACTCAAAGCACAGGGCACACCGAGTGAGTCACCTAAACTCATAAAGCACATACTTCTGAAGTAAGCGGTGGTGCTCACATGGCGTTTTCACAGAGCTTATGGCTCTATAGAAGTCCATAAAAAGATTACAAACGTTCATATACAGATTGGAATCGACACTTCTTTTAACTTTCTCTTGCTCGTAAGTACTCTTTAAAGAAAATACTGTATTTTACCCAACAAATCTACACCAAGATTTTACTGGAAACACACCTCTCGGTCACTGAAAGCAGAACTCAAAAATCAAAAGTCGGTTAATTAGTATTTAACTTCAGCATCTACCTATGAAGCGACACGAATATTTTCAACAAACTACCCCTACTCCAAACCACCCTTTACATGGAAGATTTTTCGAAATTTTATTTTACTCAAAAATGGCTAACGGTTTTTATTAAATTCCATATAAGTAGTATATTTTCGTGACAAATTAACTAAACGAATAGCCTCTGACGTCCTCTTCAATGTGGCATAACTGGCAAACACAAAAAATAGATCTTGATACTCAATTTATGTTAAATGACTTTTTATTTTCGTTATTTTTTATTTGTACTATTTATTTTTGTGGAGTTAATTTCAGAATATTTCTTGTTATTGCAATTCAAAATACACTTTTCAAGTACTTGGCATTGACCCCGATCTTTAGGGGCCCCACACCAACTTTAATAGTTTAAAATGGGCATTTTATATTAAATTCAACCATGGAAAATCGCTAGGAAGATGCAATTCACTGATGACATACTGACAACAAAGGTGCATCATGTAAGCGTGTCCTACACTTTCTTGCTTGAAAGAGTGAAACATGCTTATCTCCAAGTGCGTATGCTCCCAAAAGCATTCACAATTATATAGAAAAATTCATTAAAGCACAGTATTTCATTCAATACAGTTATAAAATCCGAACAAACTACATAGTATGTACGACTAGTTACCTATACGGAAATGTAGTCGATTGGCCAATAAATAGGATTATTTCAGAATTTGGTAATAAGGTATAAACATAAATCAATGTGTTGTTCTAACCAGTTGATCAATGTTATTGCTCTGAGGTACCACAAATAGAGTTAGCTTGGGTTAACACCCGAGTTATCCAGAATATTGACAGATAACGATTTTGTTGCACCTATGTATGTGCATAATGCGTTTAGCGAGAGTATGTTGTTTATTTAGGGAAAATAACCATTAGTGTTGATAATCAGGGAGTGTGATTTTAACAATTGTTTGTTCCAAAAAGAGAATCATTAGGTGAGTTTACAGCTGTTCAGATGATGCTGAAGGGCGAACACTGACATGCCACGCCCACATACTACGGGCATACTGCAGCACCTCCGGCGCTTCACACCCATGGACGTCGGACGGAGGCATCAGTAACCCAAACAACTCCTCGTAAACCTACACCCACCACTTCCTTTCATTACCACTGTGGATTCCCAAGGGCGTAACCACGGCCGCGGTACCCTCTTTCACCTGGCTTAGCCCACATATATCCGCTCCTTGAATCCGCAGGTGCAATAGCGGTACTGCTTCACCTTCCCTCCCTGGATTCTCTCCGGTGGAGGCTTTTTAATGAAGAGTACCCTCGGGTGAAGCTCACACGCGCGGCTGTACTATCCCAGTACAGCCGCGGTTGGTCCATAAATGCATTTTTCCTCATGTTTTCCTCTGATGTGTGGTCAGCGGAGAGCAAACAAGAAGCTAATCATTTTTACTCTATCACAAAAAAAGTTAGCACATTCTTTCCTGCACGTATTTAAACAAGTGGCATTGCTTTTTTTGTGGTAGTAGTAATGACATTTAAGAAATATGTGTAAACAATTCCTTAAACAAAGATAATGCTTCTTCTTCTTCTTCATCTGATTATTCTCCCCTTTATGTAGCCCCTAGGACTTATAAGCCAGTGCCTAGGTTCAGATCCCTGTCGGGGAGCACAGAAACCTATGGACCGGACTGAGTGAAGACCTGGAAGCGGGTGGTCAGCCAAGCACCAGGTATGATAGCGAAGAAGAGGATGATATAAAATGCAGGTTAACTAGATGATTTGAAAGGTGATGGAGCAATTGGTAGAATCAGTGCCGGGGGAAACCGGAGAACCCGGAGAAGACCCACCCAGACGCCGCTTCATCCAGCA
This sequence comes from Tenodera sinensis, assembly GCA_030765045.1. Lineage (NCBI taxonomy): Eukaryota > Metazoa > Arthropoda > Insecta > Mantodea > Mantidae > Tenodera > Tenodera sinensis. The sequence continues at coordinate 40,412,532 of CM060970.1, forward strand.
CAAATAACACATGCGGGTTCCTGGGATCGAACCCGGGCCGCCTAGGTGGTAGGTTAGCAGCCACGGCCTAGTTATTTTTATTTAAGCTATTAATGGAGAAACACGCATGCGCGCTAAGAAATTTTCGAATTGTTTTTATTCAGCTTTTCTTTTACACATACTTCCACTCCCTCTTCTACAAAAAGTCATATAACTTGTATGTTTGAAATAGAAATGCAACATATCACAAGTACATTCACAGTTTTCCCCACTCACTTTTCTTTTATGAAACACAACCACATTTCCTTCTCTACCCCCTCTTCTACAAACAATTCACACAACTTTCTATATGACTGTAATATAAATTTAACGTATTACAGTCACACTGCTTTCTCTACTCGCTTTTCTTCCTGTAGTAATTTTATATATATTGCAAAATTACAATCTGTTCAATAGTTGAACAATAAGTAACAATGATAACATATTACTTTTACAAACTATGGCCCATTGGCAATAAATTTGCTTATAATTTGGGTGCAAATCTTTATTGCAATTCCAAGACTTGGTTTCTCTGTAGTCGGCTTGTTGTACTGCTGTTGTTGTCAAGTAGATTTATTGCCAGTGTGTTGGGATGACTGTAGAGTGATTGTTAACAGTGCGTTTGCTTAGTGCCTTCCCTGAGTTTTAATGTATTTTGCTGATTTTTTGTTGTTTAGGGTACCGTAAGAGTTTAACTCTTTGTTTAAGCGTATTAAATAATGTTTTTAAATGTCTCTAAAGAAACACAAGGCAATTGGACAAGTGCAACCTAAGTCTAGAAGTAGGAATAAATCGTTAAACCACGGGCAACGCATGGTTTTTAATATTCTTTAGGTCATCAATTATCACTCAATGGGATAACGCCAATGAAGCTCCATGTTTCGGTAGAAAATAGTGACACTCCTCAATCAAGATGTAGCAGATACAGGAAATCAGTGCGCCCGCGCGCGTGATATGCCGTGCCTGTGCTGTTCCTAGTATTGGCAGCGCAGCTGAAAATAGAACTTTGCAAGTTACGGCTATCATAAAAAGCTGAACGGTGTTTTGCAGAAAACAGGGGTTCCTATAGCTGCAAAGAAAGCATTGTGAAGGCGTTTCCGGGATAATGCGTAAATCTGCTTTGCCAAAGGTTGATCTGACAACACACATATCGGCGAACTTGGCGGATGTGAAATATTAAATTTCGATCAACCCATCTCGCGAACCTAAGTGGTCAGCATTACAAAATTGTCTTGCTCTTACACGCTGTCCACAGACGGTTAAGTCGTTACACACAAAAATATGCCATATTCATATTACTTTCTCTGCCCACTCTTCTACGAACTATTCTTACAAAACTAAATCTTTATTCCAAATTTCCTTGTTGTACAAAGGTTTACTGTAGGCTTATGAGGTAGTGATATCCATCACTATGTGGCAGCTTTGAAATAATCATTGTTTTTAGGTTTAACGTCCTTTAGGTCACATCGGATAATGAATGAAATGGGTGAAATGATGCTCAAATGAGCTCACAGAGCTTGGATTTACCCAACATTCATTTCACAGGACAGGGGAAAACCCCGGAAAAAACCTTATCCAGGTAACTCGTCCTCTCACCCTTACCGAGATTCGAACTCGGGACCTCTTGAATGTGACGCTGGCACGCTCACACCACAGATGCGAGCGAAATTCCATTCTCTTTGCACGACCACGAGGGCAAACATGAGTAACGACTGGACAGTTTAAAGAAGTATGAAGTATTTAACAATTCAAACTATAAACTATTTGCGTTTCCAGTTCGGGTTCTTTGATTCTAGCTTTGCGGTAGCTAATAAAGCGGTCGCTTTGTAAGAAACTGGAAAGCCGACTTTCGGCCGAACCATAAGAATGGCGATACGAGCATAAAAATTACATCATATTAAACAGGAAGGTCTATAGTAGTTCAATTTGGAGAAACTCTGTTCGCAAATATGTGTGGAGTTATACTCACTGTTATATCTATACAAACTATTCTTAAAATGCTTATTTCTCTATATACTATTTTTAATCGACATAAAGATTCGCAGAAATTATCTTATTGCTAATTTTCTTGTAGGTACAAGGGGAATATGGGAATATGGTAGGCTTTAAGCGGTAGTGGAATGTTTTAAGAGCTGGTTGCTATACAATGCCTTTGAAATTTCGTTCTCCTTGCAAGGCTAGGAGATAAAAAAGCGAAACATATTTCTATTTGAGAAAAGTATAAATAGTAGCAAATTCAAATAAATAATAAAGAATATTTAGGAAATGGTTCTCTCAAAAAAAAGAAGTGTTTGAAATAAATTGTGTGTTTTAACGAGATCCACATTTAGTATTTAGTAAACTTTTGTCTGTCTCTTACTGTTTACCGTTTATGCAAAAGTCATCCAGAGTGAAGAGTTCTTCGGAGGATATTCCCAGAAAACTCAAGGTATAACTTAGTAACTGCCATGGAATCACCTGTTTGTGTCCGTCACTGGATACTGACTGACTGGTTGTGTTTCTACACGTCACAGGCAGTCCGAATGAAGGAGTGGAGTGGAAAATAGCAGCTAATTATGTAAGCGTCTCCAAAGAGACAAGGTTGGACATCACTGTTTAAGATATTCTAAAACTTTGACTCCTTCGTTGCCAAATTTCCAACACCATACATTAGTGTTGAATCTCACTGCTTTCTCAATATTGTATACTTTCTAAATATTATAATATTAATGCTTGAAGGTGGGGCTGGTTACATGCCAGCAACTATTACTAATGCATTCTGAATAACAAATGGTTCGCCCTGTTTTCATAGGGGCTAGTGAACGAAAGTTTGTCTGGCAGGTGGCGTATTAAATACTCATGTACACGTGTACTCTACTCGTATGTACTGTCCATGCGGGTTACGTCACGCCTGTCTGTGGAAACTAGACCTTGAGTATTTGTAAACTCCATCAGTTGCAGACATAATGTAGACAATTGCTTTCATGTGCTTATTCTCTTTGTTTAGACAAGCTAGGGCAACACTCATTATTTGATATATTCCTGAACTGTTACTGATCTCCTTTGTGGTCTCCCTGCATGTCAGTGTGCTGGCTTCTAACCCAGAGGTCTTATATTATAGTTATAAATACTCTCACGCATTTTAATACAGTGGTGGCTCGTGACAGTCTATGTTATGCAAGCAATAATGTTGAGAAGTAGAAGTAGATGTAGATGTAGATTAAGGGCACTCAACTACTTGGTCTTCAGCGCCCTTATAGGATCACGGCAAAAGCCAGAGATAAATTTCAATGAAATAAAAATAAAATATTAGTAAAAAAGAAATATACCTAAATATAAAAGAGGCAAAAACCAGAATTAAAACACAGTTATAAAAAGATCCAAAAAGTATAAAATTACAATAGCTATGTTTCAAATCCTCAGAGTCATGTTTACTTTTACTAACAACTGTGAAACTCTTTCAACCGTTTGTTATTCGTCCACCTGGACCTCTGCAAGTCTGACAGGCAGTTGCAGAGAGTCTCGAAGGTGCGCCAAGGAAACACACCCTAGCAGCACGTGACGGACCGACAAAAAACTTGTCCCACAGTGGACAAAGAGGAGCAGGTCCCGTTTAAAAAGGTAACTATGCATAAAATGGCAATGGCCAGTGCGTAACCGAGCCAAAATCATCTCCTCGCGACGAGATAAACGAGAGAAGGTTTCCTAGTTTATCGCATTCATACTGTCGGACAAGCAGTTTCAAAATTGCTTCCAGTAAGTGCTATTCTTAACTACCAAAACATGGGCAATACGGTTCTTAGAAATGAAACATCTGCCACATTACATAATAAACTGCAGGGACGTAGCGCCAATGGATGTGGGTGATGTGTTTGCATACCCTGCAAGTGTTCCTTAATTAACTATTCCTATTAGCTGTATACTGATCCCGTTGGCGTAATGCTTGCTGAGGAGTATGTTTGGAACAACCCGCTATGAGTTAGTATTGTTAGGGTATCAAGCCGAGCATTGAAACAGAGCGGTTGGTGGTTGTGCTAGCCTCACGCTAGTCAAGTCAAGCGATGTGCGTGCGCAGTGGATGCAACGCACAAAAGTGCATCTCGCTTCCTAATGTTAATGAGGTTTAAAGCTTTCAGTATTGTGTTTGGTCGTGAAGCTTAATTTCATATTTTTAACTTCTTCTGTACGTATCAGAGTACAACAAGCAACACTTTGAACAGTAATGTGTGTGAACGTGTAAGAGAAAAACACGCCAGGAAACCGAAGACAGGGAATGAGAAATGTTGGCAATTCCTGGCGGATATTTTGTTTTAATGATACCAGGGTGTACGGGTTTGTTTTGTACACTTTATGCTTTAAGTTACCTCAGATATAGAAATGGCAGATCATCTGGAAATCTTTCTGCAAATCCCACTTTCACTTGGCGAGCTGAGTTAAAACATACGAATCATAAATAAATACACGTTGTGCAGTAGAAAACAAGTGCTGAGCCATAACACACTTTGTGACTAAGTACAGGACAAAATAATAAAGCACAGTGTAATAACTCAATCACTCGATTTCACGTCAGTTCAATACTGCACTTTCAGAGCAGAGAAAAACAACCGCATGACTTTAAGTACAGCAGCTACGTTATCGTGTTTCGTGTGCACATTGGAAAAACACCGCGTAGCGGTTCGGACGTTTTTGGATCTCTCCGTATTTATTGTAATTCAATTACTTTAGCAATCCATTTATTACCTATCCATTACATGTTCTGGGGCCAAATTGCCCAACCACATGTTATATAATGTTACTCTGCAATAATTAATTAGGTCCTCTCCTTAGCCAGTGCCAGTGCTGCTGCTTACACAGCGGGAGATCCGCGTTCGAATCCTGGTACCGGCGAAGGTATTTTCCCCCGCTGAGAGACCTGGTCCGGAGTGCACTCATCCTCGTTAGATTCCTGAGGGGCCAATTGAAAGTAGCGACTTCTGATTGTGAAGACCACATTAACCAGCCGGGTGGGAGCGGGGCACTGACCACGTCCCACCTCCATTACTGCGCCCCACCCATGACGCCTCAGGTGGACAAAGGCGAGGGACGCAGCGGCCGGGCGGTAGACCTTGACCCTGAAAGGGCGCTTGCACCTCGGAGTTTTTAACTAATCAATGGCTTGTACATCAAAAATGCTGATTGGCCAAAAGTAAAACTAAAAGTTTGAAAACTTGTGAAGTAGGTACGCCTTAAACTTTCTTCTTTCATTTAGCAATGAATAGTTTACGATTCAACCTTAAACAACATTTTATATTAAATGCGCGTGGTGCAACAGAATCTTCGAACAAATATATGTCTTTCTTTCTTTTTTTAGCATCACTTTAAAATCCTTTCCAATTGAAAACTTCGGCTACTATTCTTCCTTAATCTGTTTTTCGAGACAAACTCATTTTGCCATAGATGTCTAGTCTCTATTATATAATTTCTTATTTTGGTTGAAAGGATTCCAATGCGAACCCGTATGTCAACCATGAACTGCACTTCAAACCATAAACGTTTATTGATCCCCTTTATTGCTCAGGTCATCTCCAAATAATCTATTGGAAAAACGGCTTTGCGTTAGTACGCATCATTGCCGAAAACTCTTCGCTTCTTCTCGAAAGTGAGTCATGCGTACACAGATATTACATATTACTCTGCAATACCAAGTTTTTCTCAGAGTATACAGAACGGACTTCACGTATATTCCCATTCAAACATTTAAATATAAGTACTCACTGTGCAAACATTCTTAGTAACATGCCACGAATGACTGACTGTTCCTGTAATTTTAAAATAACGTTAATTTGATTTAAAGTTTGCCCTTTATATTCCATATCACCTGTATTGCTTAAGTAAAGGCGTTCTAAAAATAGTATTACTATTTTATCTTTCTGGTGAATTTAAATGGATGGTATTGGTGAGTGAGTGAGTGAGTGAGTGAGTGAGTGAGTGAGTGAGTGAGTGAGTGAGTGAGTGAGTATTGTTTAAGGGCCCGTCGACAGCTAGGTCATTAGGGCCCTAAGTCCAAAGAATAAAACAAGCGAACCATAAAACCTCACACTAAAAAGCTAAAAGGTGAAAGTTAAAATGACTAAAAAAAATGTTAAAATATCTAAAACCGAGAGCTAAAACAGTTAAAAGCTAAACAACTCGTAAAAACGTAACTTTCTGAAACCTAAAACTGATAAAATCTTTAAAAGGTTAAAAAAAAAAAAAAAAAAAAAAAAACAGAATAACATCCAAAGTAAAAACTACTAAGAGTCAATATCCGCCAAGATAAAAGTAGCTTACACTTGCTTGCAAAAATCAATCTGGGCAACAAACCGCAGTGTTGTATTGACAGCTACTGCGTCGTTGCCTAAAACAGAGCACAGTGTAAGCCCCAGGCCAAGGGACTTACGCCCACGACCGTAATGCGGACAATCAAGAAGGACATGTGCGACGGAGAGTGGAACATCGCACGTCGCACAGACATGCTTCGGATCACCACGCAAAAGATGTCCATGCATGGCTCGAGTGTGGCCTATCCTCAGGCGGGTTAAAATCACCTCCTCACGCCTGGAATCCCTGCAGCTGGTCTGCCAGGGTTGTACAGTGCCCTTTATTGTCCGTAACTGAGTGCCAGCTAACGCTTCACAAGATTGCTGCCAGAGAGTAAATAGGTATTGGTGAGAAACGAATATATCGAGAAATTGTGTTTTTCTTCTTTATCGCAATTTACTTATAAAACAAAATAATTACATTAAGGGAATCCTGTCTTCCAATTAGAAACAGCTTTCATTTATACTGACAAAGCTTTGCGTACTAAAGACTTATCTTCCGAAATATTTTCGACTGTTTGGATAGAATTAGAGCGACATGTAATTATTTGTCCCGACGGTCGCTGCAATGTTTAAATCCAAATTTAAGTCCGGGGCGGAGATTTCTGTTCCACCCACTTTTTAAATACATCAATTGAAAATCTCCTTTAATTGTCCACAATAAATAAAAATAACGGCACCTGGAAATAAAAGAAGTACGAATGAGGTCGGAGCAGCGCAAACCAGAAGCAAATATAACTAACGAGAAGTTTAAAAAATAGAAGATAAGTAAACTCTGGAGTTCCAAAAGTAACAAGAGGGATGAGAGTGGCGTCGAATCATAGAACTGGAGTGTTGCTATTATGAGTGACAAAATTTAATGACGAATGGTTCAACAGAACACCTAATCAGAGGTTCACTACTCCGTGCGGTGTTGTATAGTTAAACACGCTATGAAATCACGCTGTAAAGACATTATATAAATATCCTTTGCACCCGTAAAATGAATTTCCACAATAGCCAAGAGATTAGTAATTGTCAGGTATCTGTCGCCATTACATTTTGTGTCTGCCACAGAATCAGCGTTTAAGCTGATTGTATTCTGGAGCTTTATGGTCACCTGCAATGTCAGGCAGATGTCACAATTTTTGTTTGTGAAATATATATATATATATATATATATATATATATATATATATATATATATATATATATATATGTATATATATATATACTACAAAACTATTCTTAAAAATAATTATTTCTTGATTAATTAGTAATGCTTTCTCTTTCATTCCTCTGTGGTAGGCAGAAGAAAAATCCTATTCCCAAGAATTCCACATGGAGATTAAATCTGCAATATTCTTGTATCTATGTTTAGTTACCATCATTCATTTTTAAAATTAATAACAGACTGCCTTTTCCAGTAAATTCATACATGGACAAAACATGGAGCCTTGCGCTCCACTTAGCTATTACTCTACATAGCTAAACTACAGATCACGTGGGTGTGCTTGGCTGACATTGTGTTGCTAACAAGTACGGCTCCGAGTTTATTTGCACTTCAATGCAGCACATTTCTGAGAGTTGGTGTATTATCTTGCCATATCCGGCTCTAGCGATAAGAACGCCACCAAGGAAACAAGAAGAAACGCCACATATCCTGCCTGCCTGTACTGCTAGGATGATAATTCCTATCATTTCGACATTACTACAACCATAAGCATGTATTCCGAAGTAGGCACGTACCACTCGACTGCTCATAGCTGTGGTGAATTAAATACACACATGGATCTGGAGTGATTTCGCATTTATTACACCTAGGTACATTCAAATAATTGGAACGTTTATAATTCGAAATCGTCCTTAATTCAAAGATTTTTTCTCGCTCTCTTGAATTTTACATTAAACCAATGTAAAAAAGAACACATGTAATTAGAATTTAATTTTGCTTAATTCGAAATTTTTGTTCAGAATTGTCAGTCGAAAAATAGGTAATCTAAACGCGGAAATGTAATATTATAACTTCATGTGTTTGTGCAAAAACAAATTTGTTTGTTCCTTCAGCTTCGAATTGCCTATCCAAGTTCCACATGATTGGTGAAAATCTTAATGACAGCTACAAAGGAGTTACCACATCAGAAGGTTAATTGACTGCATGCTGAAGGAGTGAGTGAGACGATGTAAAACATAGGTACACCGGTTATACACTGCACCACATCTTCATTCCTTCCGCTTTCTCTCTTGTTTCTGAAGTCGAAGATATTTGCAATTATTTCTCTCCTCTGTCATATTTTACCAGTTAGCTTTGAAGACGTATAATAAATATCACAAATATAAAATAAGTGTTATTCAGTTCTCTTTGAAAAGACAACATGCTGCAGAACACTTGCAATGCAGACTGTATGTTCTGCCTCGCTATGAGTAAGCAAATATATAATATCGCTTACTTCGAGTAAGCTATAAATAAACAATTCTAGGTTTGACCTCTGGGTTGGAAGTCAAGGTCACAATACCAGTTAAGTTGCGCCCAATGTTCCTACAGTAGGTTATACATTATGATCACTTAGCAGGAGAAAGGAATTAAGTGAAGGAACAGGAGGCTACAAGCCGCAGGCAGGCCACAGACGCACGGAAGTCCCTCACAATTCTAGGCTCCAAGACCGTCTCACTGCTGGAGCTGCACTGTTTATTTATTTTCTGCTGATCCAATGAAGTCGCAGCTTTTGCGGAATATACAGTACTTAATGTCATATTTAGCGAAAAAAGAGTCGAGTTTCTAAGTTGTACCCCTGCTAGCGTTCCGCTAAACAAGTGCTTCAAATGTTTCTACCCGCTTGAAGGCCAGAAAGAAAGAATTTGTCATACCAGTTGGACAGCTGGTGTCATTCCCTTTAACTCCGCTTCTTCTTGGGACACAAACGACTTCAAAATACTATACTGGGTACTCATACTAAGAGGGTCGTGACAGTCATATTGGATCACGTCACTTGTCAATTCCCCTAATACTTCCCGAATATATGATTTTCTTGTGTCGGAGAGGTTGCCTAACAAGCACGGCATTCTGTAAGGTATGTGTCCTAAAAAGCCTCTTTCGTGCTGTTTTGTTTGGTCTATATCGAAGGCTGGCGACAGCTGTAACCGAAGTACTTCTTTGACAGCTAGGTAAGGTAATATGAATTTGTCAACACGGAGTTTGCGGCTCTCTTCAGCCAACGTAAACAAAAACATTCGTATGGACCTTGGTAGGTCGACGAAAAAAGGATTAAATGTTTGATTGTCAAGTTTCTGTTAGTAACTATACCATAACAAAATTCCAACCACTGCCATGGCTTTGTGAATGCCGTTGCAGACCAACAAACAAAAGAATCAGCAAGAACAACGTTCTTTACGCGACAGTATGCAACTTATGGACTTGATTTCATAGAAGGAAAGAGAAATTAGTGGGAAGAACTGGTTTGTTGTGAAGGACGTACCCTTGGGCAGAAAACTGTAATTGAGTGTTAGGTAACAAAACGCAAATTAACAGCTATTTATGTATCAAGTATACGCAGAATAAAGCTTTAGCGGATGAATTCAGTGTTTACGGAAGAAGCACAAACCGAGATAAAGGTTTTGCGTATGTGGTGCATATAATAGCCTTAGTACAAGCACCGTAAATATTATATGAGGAATTTAAGTGATACATATTTTAAGACCGCCTCCATAGCGCAGTGGTAGCGCGTCTACCTCTGACGCGGGTGTTCGATCCCCGGTGTTTTTCCCCCGCTGGGAGGTCTGGCACTGGTTGCACTCTGCCTCGTTAGGTCTCAGAGGGGCCAATTGATAAAGAAGTAGCGACCCCAGGTCACGAAGGCCGCATAACGGTCGGGAGGGTCTCACCCTTCAGTTCTGCACCCCGCTCATGGCATCTGTAGTGGGCAGAGGTGGGAGACGCAGCGACCGGGCGGTAAGTCTTGGCCCGTGAAGGGCTGTTGTGCTAGGGGGGGGGGATAGATATTTTAAATCCAATTATAAAATATGCATGACGATCACTTTATAGACATGTGGAGTTTATTACTGTTGTTACTTTATGTTGTAACCAGTTAATAACAAAAGAAGGGGGGAAAAGTAAATTTAGAGTTAGTTATAACAGAAAATTCTTAATTTTATTATTTTTCTGCTGGATGAAATAATTTTTATACGCTCAACCACATAACCTATAAATGCAAGTAACCACCTGGAATAATTGTCATGATTTACAGAATAATTCGTAAAAATTTCAAGCAAAACTACTGAGAACTTTACGAACAGTGATAAATTCACTCACTAAGGTGTACCTTGTCTTCTCAAGTTAAATTGTAATTATTTGCACGTTATTTTCACCAAGTTTTGTTTATAAGTAGGTAACGGCACATATAAAGTACTTTATTTATCAAAGACATCTAGTTATGAGCAGGGTTGCCAACCCGTACGATAATTATGGGGGCATACGATAATTTGAATGTTTGTACTCATGGTTATCAACCCGTGCGATAATTATGGGGGTGTACGATAATTTCAATACCGGCGAAATATCATTTTCGCTGGTTTGTCAAGCCAGCAAAATGAAATTAATTACAAATAACGACACCACTTTTGCCCTCATGGCCTGTCTCCACCTCTTTAAGGCAACCATTTTAAATCCTACTAAACCTCCTACCCTTTATTATCTTGTTGCCAGTGTGCCCAGATCTGGTAATCTCAATGAACAAGGCACGGTTCAGAAAATTGATGATCAATGGAGAAAACTCGGAATACGTGATATTCCATGTGAAATAAGGAACATGCCTGAACCTGGCAGTTTCTGGAGTGCTGTTAAACACATGTCACCTTGGTGGAAATACTGATTTCAATGAACTGGCGGAGTTTGCGTGATCAGTGATTTCGTTGCCCTACAGAAACACTTCTTGTGAAAGAGTTTTTTCCAAACTAGGTTTAATAAAAACCAAAATTAGGAACAGATTGGCGCTAGATACGGTAAATGGATTTTTGGCGGTCGTCTCAACTTATGAAAGAACGCGGTGGGTCCAAAAACCTGCAAGCGAGATGTTAAAGTTTATCTCAACAACAAATTTGTATAATGCTACAACAGTTGAGGAAGCTGATGAACTTCCAAATGAATAGTGCGAGAAACATGAGTACCAAAGTTGTAATACTGATTGAGATCATCAATCTTGTAAGTGGATACCACAAACATCAATAGTATTACATTTTCATAAGTTTTATGCTGATATATTTATTGTTGTAGCATTTGGTTTATGATGTACGATAATTTTGAACCCAAATCTATAATTTTGAGTGGCCGGTAAGATAATTTTACTTTTAAACATTGGCAGGGTGGTTATGAGTGACAATCCCAAGAAAATTTCAATCTGGGAACGACTTGCGTTGATTTTATTTTAACCCCGCTCCAGGTGCCGATGACCGCTAAAGTACTATTTTTCGGTTCGTTAGCAGTATGACAGGCCACTGTTTTAGAGAGCACTTACTAGGGTTATTAAAATTTATGGTAACCCATTCGCAGACTCTCTTCATTTCGCGAGAGAACCGAGAGTTTCCGGCAAAATGGTACCGGAAACCACGAAAATGTTTACCTCAAAAACAGGAAACATATCTCTTATTGTTTAAGTAAACAAAATGGATCCTATTGTTCTTCTGGCCTTAATCATACACTACACTCCAAATTTCAAGTCATAGTGACGTGTTTCACGCGATAGTACTGTTTTCTGAAGCCCAATATTGGATAATGATTGTTCACATTAATTTGTTGAGCTAGTTTGTTTACGATTTTCGAGGCAATTGCACTAAACTGGCATCGACTTCATCTAGTTTTTCTGTTGAAACTGGTCTAGAATATTTGTCTAACACAAAAACCTTGAAGCTTCAAATTTATTAACGACCCACTATGACCTGAAAATTGGAATGTGATGTGCGATTAGTTACGATTTACCACCAGTCAGTAGAGCACCTGCCTGCTCTGTGAAGGGTCCCGGGTGCGATTACCAGCTGGGAGGATGGGAATTTTTCTCTTGTCAAGATCTAGCCCAGGCATGGGGAAGAGGGGTGATATCAATGCAATCTAGTATTTACCCTCTCCACTTACTGACACAATTTGAAGGACTGACCGGTTCTCTGAGGTAGACAGACATAGTGGAAGGCGTGGCCTGGTACCTAACCGCGGTGAGGCAGTGGAAGGGAAGTAACTCATTGAGTCAGTTCTCCCCATCTATGATCTAGCCCTCCCCTCCCCAGAGTGAAAGTATGCATCAGTGTTAATTATTCTGTTGCTTAACGACGCTGTCAATTGCCAGCATCACATAAGCGTCGCCGGTGTGCCGGAATTTCGTCCAGAAGTTCTTTTACATGCCAGTAGATCTACTGCCATGGAGCTGTCGTTTTTAATCACACTTAAAAACCATCGGTCTGGGCTGGATTTGAACCCGCGACCTTGGGATCAGTAGGCCAGCGTCTAAGCAACTGAGCCACCCAGGCCGACGAAATCAGTGTGAATATGCAGGTAAGTATGTGTGTGTGATCTAATGTAATGTGACGCAGGCCCACGGCAACAAAGGACGGTCGAGGCCGGGCTGCCCCACCCCAGTGGCGCGGCACAAACGCTCAAGGTCAAGCCTCCCCGTAGTACTCATGCGAATAAATACGTGACTAAACACAATCGAGCGGCAGCACAGTTTTCCAGAGAACTGGAGAAGTGGCCGGCATGTTTGTAGAAGTTCGAGAAAGGTCCGTGTTACTCATCCTCACTATATAAGGAGTTACAGTTGTAGACGTGAGCGGTATCAGTGTATCAGTGGGTGCGAGACAGCTGTGTGTGTATGTGTGTGTGCGTGCGCGCGCGCTCTACTGTTATGGAGGATACGTTGCGTCAGGAGTCAGTCAGGAGTGTTGAGTGATTGTACCGCCAGAGTTGATGTCTGATACACAGAGACTGAAGAAAGATAGGTAAAGGAATGAGTCAAGGTTACGAGAAGAAAACAGTTGAGTTATAACAACACGAAAGACGTGGTCTGTGTTAACGTCAGTAAAAGGGAACTGTGTTATTGTGCAAACTTTTTAGAAGAAAATAAAGTGAGGAAAGTAATTGGACTAGATTTTTGTCAATTTGTCACAGTACAAAAGACACAAACACCCAAAACTCATTAATACTATTTCCTATAGACATATTCCAAAGAAAAGATGCCGAGATTACCTTAGTAGTTAAGGGTCGGGGTATAATAGAACAATTATTATAGTACAATAGTTATTCAAAATGATGACTTCATAGACTATTCGCAGAAAAATCAACATGTGTATTCTATTTGTCATGCAGTTTCATTTGGCAAAAGAAGTCAAATATTTAAAAGCAGGTGGCTGAAATTCCATAGTATTGCTGACATTGCGAGAAATAACCGCATTACGACCAGTTCGAAAAATAACAAAAGTGTTGAACCATTTAAACCAATTACAACGGATATCTCGGAAATGGCTTATGCTAAAAAAAGTTATTCGTAATAAGTTGCATATTTTAAAGAGTTATACACATTTTGTCTATACCTTATGGTTTACCATTTACACACAATTTATTCTGAATGAAGTGGAATATAATGGCTTTTCCCCACAAAATTCAAGACATACATTTTACTTCGGAGCACATATTTTAAAATGGTGGTGTTTTAATCAATGTCGTTGGACCCATTTTTCGAGAAAATCAAAAATGATTAAACAATTTCAGGTGAAGGGTGGCCGCGCCGTAGCCGAGTGGTTAGACAATTCGCTTCTCACCAAAGCGGCCCGGGTTCGATCCCAGGCAACCACATGTGAGATTCGTGGTGGACGAAGGGGTACTCGGGCGGGTTTCCTCCGGGTTCTCCGGTTTCCCCCGTCTGCTCATTCCACTGGTGCTCGATCTTCATTCCATGTATCATCAGCAGGGAGCGGGGTTTTAGTAAGTAAACATAGGAACAAGATTAACAGCAAGGAGTATAGAGCCGGCAGGTAGCGTAAGGGCAGTGCTGCCTTCCACTCTGCCAGGGCGCCGGCACTTCCACTTCCCGTTGTAAGTGCACGGTTAATTTGATGGATTTCGCACTAAAACCCCGCTCCCTGATCAGTGTCACCGCCTGTGGTGCCGTATGTAGTAAAAGTGGGCGTTAAACACGATAAAAAAAGGTAAGGGTAGTTTGGTGTGAGGAGATTTTCTTGAGAATCCTGTCGCAGCCATGCAGGCTGCTAAACTGAAATACTATTTTTGTATTTATCCGATTTTTCGCTCTTCTTTGTACCACTTTTGTTATTTTTTTAGGAGATCTCAAAACATTTCCGGTGAAAACTCAATATCAATTTTGGGAGCAATTACCTATCACATTTAAGCTGCAGAGAAAGCAAACATAGATTTCGTAGAGTTAAAACATAAAATCCCTGAGCATGCAAAATGCATTATAGTTTATTCTTTGTGCACATTAAAAATGGCAATACTTTATAAATGATGTCCAGTTACTTTCCGCCCTTTCACATGCATAACTAACAGAGAGATCAAAGATTGCAGTAAATCGATATCTCACCGCTTTTCTAATTTTCGATTGAGTGACCGCTGTGTGTAAAGGTACAAAAATGTGAGTCCTGTCATCGATTTTGGCCCCCGACTGATGAGCTTTTCCCGTGTTCCATGACCTTCTATGACGTTTAAAGCGGACAGTATACGACCCAAAGCCATATCCGATAGAACAATATGGAAGTTGACGTAATGCTTCCTTGTGCAAGGTCATAACGGCGTGATGTTACGTAACTTGACTTGCTTTCTTGTACATAAACCATAGCCATACCTGTCAGGAAGAACCGGCTTTCGTGTGTGAGAAACCCTTCTTGTCCCACTTACGTACAGCTGTTGTCATACATCCACTACCTAATTATGGCGTTAATATCACATCAACTTTTACTGTATGTACGTTTTGGAACTTTAGTACTAAGGTAAAGAACCTCTACAATCAATGGGGTGACAAAGTGCACAGAGTTCAGCCGCAAATACACATAAATCAGGACCATCTGATTACTTTAAACACTAAACTCCTGTATGAACACCATAAGGTGAAGTGGAGGAATGTGCTACACAAAGCATTTTCTGTCTCCATCACGTTTATGCATGCTAACAGGTGATCCAAAAGACTCCGAACCGGCTGCACTGTTTTTTGCCTGTACACGTCCTCAGCGCTCTTCGCCGACTGCCGCTGTCATAGAACAGCGCAGATAAAACCGTACAAGAACTACTTTTGAAGGCTTTACTTACCAATGTTATTAAAGGAGATGTCGAAACTGGCCAACATCGTTGTCTATACATTTTGGCACCTCTTTAGGAAGCTATCCATCACTCGCCGTAGATTTCTGAGCCTGGACACTTCCTGTGGCCTGAAATTTATTGTAAAGTTCATGAACTGTTGCACGGCCTCGAACTTTTATACCTGGAAATCGCACTTTCACTTGGTGAGCTGAGTTAGCACATGCGAATCCTAAATAAATACACGCTGTGCAGTAGAACCATTCTTAGCCATAAAACATTCTGTGACCAAGTACAGTACAAAATAATAAAGCAAACTGGTAATAACTCAACCACACGTCAGCTCAGTACTGCACTTTCAGAGCAGAGAAAAACAAGTCAACTGCATGACCTTGTGTACAGCAGAAACTTATCGTGTTTCCGTGTGCGCAGTGGAAAAAACACCGCGAAGCGGTTCGGATGTTTTTGGGTCTCTCTGTAGTATGATATACCTACAACACTACACAATGTTGTCGGACAAATATGTTACAATTACATACAAGTATTAGATATCATAGCATGGGTGATCCACATACACATATACACATTTCGTAGTAAACAAATCGACTAAGTGAGCAGGTAAATACTTCGAACCCCTCTAATACCTCAGACCAGTGCTGTCCAACTTTCTCATGTGCTCTGGCACATTTAACTCAAGCCTAAGGAGGCGCGGGCGCCATCACAAACAGTATAGACTGTCCACCCCGCTTATATAGCCGAGGCGAATTACCGGCGAATTTTCTGGAATATACGTGTTTCTCTAAGCTTCTCCAGACAAGTTCAGGCCAGAGGAAAGCGAAAATTATGGAAGGAAGGAGTGGGTATCGGTAAATCTATTTTTTCTAGGCTTTTATGAGACAATAGCGGCACAGCTGCTTGAAATTATAAAAACAATGTTAGGTCAAGTACCCTTCTTTTGAGAGCAAAAAGTGAAAGCACTGGTTAGTGAAGTAATTAATACAGCTTTAGGTGTATAAAAACATCTTTCGGAAGGAAACAGTTTTGTCTTGAATTTTGAATTAACATTAGAAATCGTAGGCGTAAAAATTTGCTTAGGACGGGCTCCAGAAAAACACATCAGCCTCTTTTTAAATATTTGAATATAGCATTAATTTCCGAATCCTTCTTTTTCGTACCTGAAATGTTTAATGAAACCATTTGTGCAAACCTTTATCTGATAACATGAAGCAGATGAAGAGTAGGCGTTTGTAAGCTTACTCGTATTTTGTAAGAGTGGATAATGAATGTCATCTGAATAAATGATCACACTTGTATGGCTATTTTGCAATAAATCTCTGGTGGTTTAAAATTTAATTACCCAGTGGGGATGTCAATAATGTAGCGGTGAATTATTGATGCTCTATGCACCACTAATAGCATGCATTTTTAAGTAAAAGTAGCAACAAGCAAATGCTTCATTAATCAACGCTGAAAACCTTCGAACAAAACTAACAGCGCACAAAACAGGTTAGTATACATAGTAAGTTAAAGGAATGTGATGAATGATTCTTTATGGCGCTAATCCTGTGTTTGGGTTTAACGGATTTTAATATGCCTAAAAACCATTCACCCTATGTCCCCCTTCCCCTAGTGATACAGGAAGTATTCCCTCCAACCAAAAGTTACATTTCATACTGGAAATGGACGTTTGGAGGTTCAAACAGGAGGGTTTTTTTTTTTTTTTTTTTTTTTTTTTTTTTTTTTTTTTTTTTTTTTTTTTCCAGAAGGGGGGAGAGAGCAGCATAACTCAAAACGAAAACTCGGACACATGTCAAACTTCATATTGTGACAAATGAAATGTGACAAACCCCACTTCTGACACCAGTGTGACAAATGACACGTTCGCTTACTTTTTCTTCCATTTTATTCCTCTCCTAAAACTGAAGTACACAAACACAGTTGTTTTTGTCCTTAACAGTGACCTTACAGCTCACAGCTGCTCTGTCCGTTCGTAACCTTGACACGTATTTCACTCCTTCTGTCTCCGACTGCTCCCGACGATCACACTCGCTGAAACTATTTCACATAACAAACAAATCCGACGCGACGAACTCATTTCTGCAACTGTCTGACAGATTCCCTCAAGGATTGCACACATGCGCGTGCGCACTCGCGCACGCGCGCACACACACACACACACACTGCCAACATCTCAAAAACTCTCCACTCTCGTGAGACTGACGTAGCATGGATTTTTTTTTTCGAAATGCTCATAAACACGTAGGCACCGAAAGTCTCTATAACATTCTGGAAACGCTTTGTTCTGCCGCACTCATAGCTGTCCTTATTCTGACCGCTCCTTTGTCGTCGGCCACGTATTTACAAGTAGTGGTGTGACGTAGCTTAACCTTGAGTCTTTGAGGCATGAGCCCAGTGTCGGTGTCAATATACAAATCTAGCATCTTTCAAGGACGTAAGCCACTGAAGATTTTCAAGCTACCAACCAAACTATCCTTTACATGGGAAAAATATTATGCACTGCATTCACATGACCTTCTCCGTTCACTATTTATTTTTATGTAGCTTCTACAACCTATTCTTAGGAAAGAACATTTTCCTATGTACCTACATCATGTTAATCGAGATAAATCTTTACGCAAACAAGTTTAGTTAGGCAATTCCATGTAGGTATAACCATTATACCTACATGGATTATACTATAATGGATCGAGAAAACGCAATAGTCAGTTGTGTAAAACCTAATTAGTCGCTAAATGCACTTCCTATAACATCGCGAGAAACAACTGAGTAGCGACAGAGCTTTAAAAAAAGGGCAATGAAAAAAGCAATCCAATAATAACGGATCTCCCCAGTAGCTGAGTTTACTATACCGCTCGCAAAAGTTAAAGGCATGTGAACGCTGGCCAATGCTCAAGCAGAGCGCTGTTGCCAAGCATAGTGCGTTTACCGGCAGAGAGTCTGTACATAAGGTTGTGTGAGATGCATGCACCACATTCGGCAGCGCTGGTAGGAGGGGCAAGCTAGGATTCGCTGGAGTCCGCAGTACGCCCCGCCTCCATATGCCTTTAAGTTTTGCGAAGATTATAATAGCCTCTGCTCATATATTATCGTCTCTCGGACACACGATTTTTTTTTTAATCACCACACGCATTTTATGCATACTTGCAAATACAAATGTGAATGATAATTCAAGACAGAACCTATTTCTGTGTCCGACAGACGATAACATATGGAACAGAGACTATTAATGAACTGAATGTTGGAAATATCGACCTGTCTAAATCGCGCTGCAAAATGACGTGGGACTTAGAAATATTGTACTCTCCTAATGCGCTCAATCATTTTTTTCCATGGCTGTACCTATCAAATTGGTCAGATTACTACAGTAAACCTGGTAAATCAGTACATTTTTATTAGTAGTATATTTTAAAACGAAGCATACTCATTGTTGCCACATTAGATGTTTAAAATATAATCTTTGACACCTTTGGATAATAGTAATGCATTAGAAACAATAAAACAGGTTTGAATTGAAGGGCATAATATAATTTTCCATATTCTTGCGTGTTTTCTTTCATCAAAACATTAAAGGCCGGCCAACAATACTACACTATACTATATAGGTATCATACAGACATTATTCGAAGTCAACATTTCTGTAAATACTTCTAGCATAGAGACATTTAGTAAAGATATGGTGCAGCTTAGTAATTCTCCAAAAATATACTATACAGTCAAAAATTCTTACTAGACCAACAACAGTGTGTTACACGTTATTCTCAATTATAATATCTAGCGATTTATGTTATAAGAATATATTTTAAGAATTAGGCGAATGAAAATGTTTACTTAAGTAATTTGACACGTGTGTATATTTCCGTTACCTTAAAAGTTTGGCCGAAGTTTGAGGCCTTGGGAATCGCTGTAGTCCGATATATCCAGGGCCTCACAGAAGTTACTGTACTGTAATCAATAACCACCTGGGTAGAATACACAACAATGAAACCAGCTGAGAGGTAATAAAGAAGTAGGTGATTAAATACGACAGGTGTTAGCTTTCCAAATGAAAGCTAAGATGACAGAAAAGACATATGGAAGAGAAGATAGGAAGAAGAATGGAATGTATTGATTGGGTTTCGTGCTAGTGAAATGACAAATACTCCGTTAACCCTTGCGCTACAACCGGTGTCTGTCCATAGGTGCGCTGTCTTCTTCCACGGTTAGCCTTTGCGACTCGGTTTTGCTTCTTCATTCATGGCGATATTAAATGCTCTTTGGTATCCATTGACTCTTCTGAATAATATGTACTTAAAAACTTCATGTCTTTTATTTTGGTTATGAATATGATTTTGGATTTCGCTAACTATACATACAATTGTAACCATAACTTTTCTGGTAATTTTCGTTTTCGATTAAATACTATATACAGAGCTATTCAAAAAGAAAGAACAGATTCCAAACATTTATTTCTTCCAAACTACAAAAGATAGAAACATGATTCCAACGCTCATAGAGAGGGAAAAGTTTACAATTTTATATTATGCATTCAATATGAGCACTGTGTTTTGATAAATGTCAAAACGGTGGCTCATTTCTTGCCACACATGAATCAGCTGGTCTCCAGTTACCAAATTCACAGCTTCAACAATTCGATGTCGTAGATCTTCAAGAGTGTCAGGCATAGGAGGGATATAAACACGGTCTTTTACGTAACCCCACACGGATTTTAAAACATTGTTGTTTGTTGTTTGTCTATAGTGAAATGGCGGCGACACCGTTCATTGTTATCGTTATAACAATGATCAAATCACAAGAAAAATTGAGCCAATGTGGCCGTGATTGGAACTTCTATCTCCGCTATTTCAATTGTAAACCTTTCTCTGTCCATGAACGTTGGAATCATGTTTCTATCTTTTGTAGTTTGGAAGAAATAAATGTTTGAAATCTGTTCTTTCTTTTTGAATAGCCCTGTATAATGGGCTTCCATGAAGCCAAGCAAGACCTTTTCACAGTAGAATTGCAGGACCTTTGGTAAACAAACTTGATACAAAATATACCTTACGCCCCACTTACAAAATATGCTATACTGTACCAATTACACTATGCAAAGATACTGTACCAATTACACTATGCAAAGGTAGCTCTCTGTTTAGGGGCACGCCAGAAAATAAAATTTGTCAACTATCAGTTTTTGACAAACATAAAAGTTTATAAGCATATTTCTGACGCTTGTTGATACTTACAAAATTTAAGAAGTTGAACATTTCGGTGACTTTCTACAAACGTAGGCCGTAAACAAATTTTCCAAAAGAGGGGGAAAAAAAAGCAAGTTTAAAGACGTGTGGGACAACCCGAGTTCTTTTCCTGGTTTCCTTCAGTCGCCCAAGAATTTGATATTTAATATCACGAGCCAATATTTTACCTTAAATGTAAAACAATAGCAAAAAATGAAAACGAAAGCAGACAGACTGCACGGCACCCTAGCACCATCTCTCGGCACGCATAGAATCAGAGGCACAGTTACCTGGCACTAGGGTCTCTATAGATGTGTGTTGAAGCACCATCTGCCGGTCACGCACACAAGCAGATGTGCAATATCAGGACCTTCTAGATTAACGGACCTGAGCCTGGCATCCCAGTTGTACAAAAATGGCGTCGGCTGGTGGGAGTGATTTCTGAGGTGTTTCCACACGCTGTTTTTCGTATTATTTTCTATGTCTTCGAGTTATTGTTTCTTATAATAATTCCTATGTAAGTTTGTCTTCATATTAGCAAAGCGAGTGTTTCAAAAGTTTTATTTGGGCAGTATAGGAACAGGAATAAATGTAATAACGTTTTGACTGTGCCGTGTGCTATCCACGTGTTCATGTTTATTGTGTTCCATCTAGGACTATGGCTACATTAGCCGTATAGTGTGGTTAATTTATCTGTTTGCAAGTACAATTTGTGTCACGATTACAGTGGTGAGAGGTTGTTGAAGAAAAACTGTTCCAGTAGTGTATATTAATGTTGCCATACTACAACCTAACCTCAAACACGACAATGCACCGTAACTGTTGCATTCCCGGATGCAAATTAAAAATCAGAAACTTTCAGTTAAAACAAAAGGTAAATTACAACATAATGCTTCTAAATTCAGTATTTAATTACAATAAATTGCAGCGTTATGTGTATTAGTTGCCGGTGTGTATATAACATGGTGAATAGTGTGAATAGTGAAAGACAATAATTTCGAGTGAATTCAATTAGTGGCATCTGCAACACCAACAGTTTTTCATGTAAGTAGTATGCTGCTCATATTTGTACATTATCTTTTGTCTTTGTAATTTAAATGTGTAGCTGTAGTTTAGAAGAAATGTGTTATGTTGCTGCATGTAAAACTGTAGACTATAGCAAAGTTTGGTAAATATTTACAAAATCGTCCGCTCGAGAAAACGAATGAAACATAGTGCAATGGATGCAGTTTTTATTGCTGATTACGATCTTGTAAGTTTTATTGTGCGCTCAAGCTTCGTGTTTTATTTATGAGAAAATTTCGTACGGTCGATGAAGTGGTTTTATTTCGCTTATGCGGCGGATATTTAGCTAATAAATGTGCCTAAACGAGTGTAATATATGCTACAATGATTGATTAATGCATTTACGTTGAAATGATTGCATAAACACTACCCAAATTGTAAATATTTCGATAACACAGGACCCTGTCACCCCACTCATATGCAAAACTAACCTAACCTAAGCTAACACAATGTTGCTTTACAATACTGATTTAAGATTACGTATTTCATGTATTTCATTTACAGTGCTGTTTTACGGTTATTATTTTTAATATTTCATCTGCTTTTGTGGATTCCCCCTGTAAAATAAAGTGTCCTGAAGTGCTGAGTAATATGTTGTTGCAAACTGAGTAATCAAGTTCTCAGTAATAGTAAAAGCAAAATTTCACCCTAAAGGTTTTGAATTCAGTAGGTAGCTTTAGGTCATTCTAAATAGCAGCATTTGTATATCAGCCATCCAGTATAGATGGCTTATGTCACCGCGCCCGCCGCATCTAATTGCCGACAGCCGCAATTGTCACCCATCGCATTATTGTCGGCACTACCGCAAAGGAGCCGAAGGAAAGAGACGGAGAATGGCCGCATTGTTGGGCGCTTGCCGAAAGAGAGAAAGTGATAGAGGCTTCTAGAACTGTCTGCTTTGTGTTTCACCGCTAAATAAGTGAACGTTCCGGAAGCTTCCAGAATAGTGCCGGGGAGATATAAATAGCGGTAAAGTGTGAGAAGGGACAGTCCAGACAGTCAGACGTAAGTGAGAGACGTACGTGAAGCGTTGAGTAGTGACGACGGAGAACAGTCAGTCAGTATGTGAAGGTTGAGTAGTCGTGCCGACGGAGACGGACAGATGATGTGGAGAGTTGTGCCGACGGAGAAGAGTTAGTTCTTTGTGTTACGAATTCGGAGTCGTGCTGTTGGAGAATCGGTAAAGACTCTCTTGCTGTTGCAACGAGTGTAAAAAGTTACTGTTTACGGAAATAAAAGTGTTTCTTTATCTAGACTACATCTGTCGTATTTACTTCACAACCCACCCAAAAGCACACTGGTGTCAGGAGTGGGATTCGTCGAATTGCTTCTAGTTTCATTACATCGTCGTTAGAAGTTGCAACGTTAGAACCAAGATGGAGGGAGATTCGGAAACCAGGATGATGGCAATGATGAAAGAATTATTTGCCGAGCTGAAAGAGATGAAGACGGCAAACCACAACCTCGCTGCCAAAATGGAAACGAGAAACGACAACCTCGTTGCCGAGCTGAAAGAAGAAATGAAGACGGCAAGCGACAACCTCGCTGCTGAACTGAAAGACATGAAGACGACAAACGACAACCTCGCTACAGAAATGAAGGCGGCAAACGACGACCTCGCTACAGAAATAAAGACGAGAAACAACCTCGCTGCCGAGCTGAAAGAGATGAAGACGGAGCTATCGGCGAAAATTGATGGCGAACTGATTGGCGTGACGGAAGACGTGGAAGAACTCGGCGAAAAGGTGGTAGACCTCTGCCAGCACGTGGACGTCGTGGAGGACGACGGGGAACGTCTTGGCGCCCTGGTAGTAAGAGTTGACGAGAGCGTCAAAGTACTGGATGCCAGGGGCAGACGGAATAGCGCGGAGCCGGAGAGGGAGCACCTAGTGGCCGAGGCGACAGTCGCGCCCGTTTCGGATGATATGAGGGAAGATCTGGAACAACTCGGCGAACTGATTGGCGTGACGGAAGACGTGGAACAACTCGGCGAACTGATTGGCGTGACGGAAGACGTGGAACAACTCGGCGAAAAGGTGGAAGACCTCTGCCAGCATGTGGACGTCGTGGAGGACGACGGGGAACGTCTTGGCGCCCTGGTAGTAAGAGTTGACGAGAGCGTCAAAGTACTGGATGCCAGGGGCAGACGGAATAGCACAGACCCGGGGAGGGAGCACCTAGTGGCCGAGGCGACAGTTGCGCCCGTTTCAGATAACGAAAGTGTATGTCTCGGGGAAGACAAAGGGGCAGTTCAGAGACGTCGTCGAGGATCCTCTGGAGGAGTGTGTCGGGTACGTAACCAACCAGGATACGACGTGCAGGACGATCAGCAGGGAAGCGCACAAGCAAACGAGCATCACGCGAGAACCGACTTGGCGTGTGACATGGGGGGACCGTCGGAGCCATCCAATCACCTGACGCATAGTGCCGTGAACGGAAGAATGGTGGACATCATCGTGGACGGCAGGATACAGGAGAGGCCGTGCCGAGCACGAGTGAACACGAGTGCAGCGGTGGACGCGACTCGCGCGGATGTGGTGGGGTTTGTTGCCGGACCCATCGGAAGCAAGGTGGCTGCGAAGGTGCGCCAGAGAGGTCGGCGGACATGGTACCCAGTGAGCCGCTTCCAAGTGCGCAGGATGGCCCGTCAACACACCAGGAAGAAGGGCAACTGGACGAGGGACCGTCAAGACCGGCGGTACTGTTGCAGAATTTCGAAGCAGGATAGCATACATCGTCCTACCCAGACCAAGGGACACTATCCAACAGCGATACCTAGGATCGTGCCTCCTGGAGAAGAGGTTCGATGGGTTAATCCACCGGGGCGCAAGGGAGATGCCGCAGTGATAGTGCTGGTCGGGACGACCAGCTCTGAGGAGGGAGCAGTGTCACCGCGCCCGCCGCATCTAATTGCCGACAGCCGCAATTGTCACCCATCGCATTATTGTCGGCACTACCGCAAAGGAGCCGAAGGAAAGAGACGGAGAATGGCCGCATTGTTGGGCGCTTGCCGAAAGAGAGAAAGTGATAGAGGCTTCTAGAACTGTCTGCTTTGTGTTTCACCGCTAAATAAGTGAACGTTCCGGAAGCTTCCAGAATAGTGCCGGGGAGATATAAATAGCGGTAAAGTGTGAGAAGGGACAGTCCAGACAGTCAGACGTAAGTGAGAGACGTACGTGAAGCGTTGAGTAGTGACGACGGAGAACAGTCAGTCAGTATGTGAAGGTTGAGTAGTCGTGCCGACGGAGACGGACAGATGATGTGGAGAGTTGTGCCGACGGAGAAGAGTTAGTTCTTTGTGTTACGAATTCGGAGTCGTGCTGTTGGAGAATCGGTAAAGACTCTCTTGCTGTTGCAACGAGTGTAAAAAGTTACTGTTTACGGAAATAAAAGTGTTTCTTTATCTAGACTACATCTGTCGTATTTACTTCACATCCACACACACAAAAGTTACAGTATGTTTTGTGTAGGTATATAACATTCTGCACATGGTACAAATGTGAAAAACAGTGTAAGCAATGATTAATAATTCTGAGTCAACTCAATGTCAACACTTCTGTTTTATTTAAGTAACATGCTGCTTGCAGTTTTGTCTATCTTCTTTGTAATTTGAGTGTGTAATGCAGTTACATAATAGCATGTAAACCTGTAGATTGCATGAATGATATTTGAGGTTATATATTTCATTGCCCAGGGTTTATCGTTTAATATTAAATGTCATTCTTTTTGTTTACTTGAGTTTATGTTTAAGACAGTGTTTTTGTGTTTAACACAGCCCATATTCACAAAGTAGGCGTGTTATTACACCACATTTTTATTTTACTGCGTTGAAATCGTAGCCTGTAGACGAGTTGTTTACAAGTAGTTCCCACCACATAGGCCGTCATCTTGAATCACAGTGTCAGGTCCGGTATTTAGGAGGTCCTGGCAATATCCTAGCACTAAGGCCTCTATGAAGGCGTAACGAAGCAAGATGGTATAGGTATAGTATAGGGATGAGATTTTAAAGACTAACTGTCCGCCACAAACAGTCACGGATCTCCTAACACATCTGTCGTGATATCACCACGTAATTAAAGCGATGTAAAACAAAATAGAGGAAACGCTAAACCTGACGTCAAAGAGAAAGAAGCACTATTGTTGCTACGTGCTGATACTTCTGTATTGTCGTGAGGAGCATTTAAAGGTCGTTACATCCAGCAATAAAGTGGCTACGATAATATCGAGTATGATTTCACTTTCTTCCTTAGAATGAAACATCCTGAAGTTGATGAGGCATTCAGTGATTGCAGAGAGCATTAAACAACATGAAAGAAAATAAATGCGACATGCAATGCCCAGCACTGAGTGAAAGAGGTCACGGTAATGAATTGTTCCACTGCCTGTGGTCTACAGGTGAATGATTTACAGCTTAGAGAGGCCTCCCCTCCATCCAAATGATTAAACCACAAACGTTCCAGTAGGTTAACATTAGCCATCCTTTTCTGTCACAAATCTGCCTCAATGAAGTTTGTTCTGAAAATGTCCGTCTCCAAAAGACAAGCTATGGTCTGTTCCCTATAACTTTATCCTTTTCTCTTAACTGCCACGTGATTGGTCACCTCGCATTGCCTGTTATAGTGCGACGCAAAATTGTTCCGTATTTGACATGACCATGTATCTAGCTATTTTCGAAGATGATTGTGAGATTTAATAATGATAACAGTATGAATTAAGTATACCTACTACGTAATGGAGTTAATAAATCTGTAATGTGTGTAAATTCTTATCAATACATAGATGGAAGGTTCCTCCGGAAGAATAATGTCGGCGGGGCAAGGTTCTGAGAATCAGCATTCCAGCCAGGCTTGTTAGGCCTGTGTGTGTGTGTGTGTGTGTGTGTGTGTGTGTGTGTGTGTGTGTGTGTGTGTGTGTGTGTGTGTGTGTGTGTGTGTGTGTGTGTGTGTGTGTGTGTGTGTGTGGTAACGGAGGAGGGGCACCTACACCCCAGGGAGAGTGCGACGAGGCCACCTCCAGGAAGGGCCAGGGAAAGGGTTCCAGCGCGCAAGCAACTGTGCCATCTGTCCGCAGTCGCCGGAACCCACCGTGCTACCAACCAAACCTGAAAGATGACAAGGGAGGGAAATGAGAAATGAAAGTAAAGGAACACGTGGAGAAGATAGTAAGCTACTCAGTTTTTTGTGGAGTAAGATTTTGTCTATTACGGTTTACCAGTTACGCAAAAGTTATTTAGAATCAAGAGGGCTTCAGAGGATATTTCCTGAAAATTCAAGATAGAGATTTCATTTGTCATAAAATAACTTGAATATATGGCATTTGAATCAAAAATTTTATAGCCATTTTTAAGAAAATCAAAATTTTCAAAAATGTTCTAAGTAAAGGATAGTTTGCAGTGGGGGGATTTTGTTGGAAATCTTCGTGTCGAAACCTTCAAAGATACTGAACTTAAACACCAAATTTGATATTTAAGAGACTTTTCGTTTTACAATTATGTTGTTCACAAACACACGGACACACACGTACACAGGCCTTGTCTAACACTTGCTACGATTCAGGGATCTCAAAATTTGTATTTCCAGTGAAATCCCGGGATCGAATTTTTGGGTATAATGCAATATATGCTTTATCTTCTATGTATGTAAGAAACTAAAAGTTAAAGTTTCCCTTGAAATGTGGATAATATTTTCTATTTTATTATATTTTACTCGTAAAATTTAATTTAGCAAAAGTAGTCTACACAGAGACAGACACACACAAACACACAAACACACACACATACACACACACACACACACAGAGAGAGAGAGAGAGAGAGAGAGAGAGAGAGAGATGGTTTCTCAGAATCCTTGGGCCTTAGAAAACAAATGGCACACTACAATGAAGTGTATTGTGGTTACGATCTCACAGTTTTGTAAGTGCTTTCTTTTGTCCATTGTTCCATTTATACCCCGCTGTCAACTACAAAGGTCATATCGGCAGGTCTTTGGGGTTGTTGCCGTCTTTTTTTGTCATTGAATTCACACACATATTCATACTTCCAGACTCTAGGGAGGATAAGCAAATATTTTGGCCAGAGAAAAATTCTTACCCCCCCCCCCCCCCGCCGGGAATCGAACCCGGGATCTCTTGCACAACAAACAGGTGTTTCACCGACTGAGCTACGGGGCCAGCTCTATGTGTATCATAGGTATATCCTATGCACTTTTACAAAAAGTTCATAGCAGCAACTACAAATCTGTCAAAATGTATCGGTTATATTAATGTAATATGCTTTAAAACTTTTAATGCTTGGAAATGAGTCCAAAACATATCTTAGTATTGTTTCTTCAGAATTAAGTGTAAGAAAGTAACTTTCCAGACGGCGCCGTGGCCGAGCGGTTAGACCGTTCGCCTACAACCTACGCGGCCTGGGTTCGTTCCCAGGGACCCACATGTGGAATTCGTGCTGTATGAAGCAACATCTGGGCGGGTTTTCTCCGAGTTCTCCGGTTTCTCCCGCTACTCATTCCATCAATTGCTCCATCATCACTTTAGAACTCACCAATTTCGCGCATTTCATATCACCAACTTCCTCACTATCATACCTGGTGCTTGCCTGACCACCCGCTTCCAGGTCTTCATTCTGTCCTGTCCTCTGCTCCCCGACAGGCATCTGACCCTAGGCACGGCTTTAAGTCCTAGGGGTGTAAGTCCTAAATAAGGGGAGGGTAATCAGATGAAGAAGTAACTTTGCCAATTAACAGAGTTGTTTAAGTTACCTTCCAATTGGTCATACTAAGGCCGTCTGTAATCAAGTTTCCTATCAGGATCCAGCCTTCGAAGAGGAAATTGGACTGGGTAGTAATTAATGAACATCGAGGTGCAGTGAAGCGAGTAACGTCAACTGCACAAATACTCCATAGGTAGACAAATTACAGTTTCTGTAACAATACCACTACCAGCATTTACTGAATTTCTCCCATTACAACATGACCATTTCGCAGCTTTTCTCTGAGCATCTAAAATCTAAACAGCATCCTACCAGAAAACCAGAACTGGGTATTATTGTTTTAATGTCTAGTAATAGAGACGTATTGCAATGGTGTTACACACCGCACCAAAAGAGTTCAATGCATGAAATCGTGCCGGTATAATGTGCAGTGGTTTACGTTGGTACGGAAAAGCAAAAACAGCTTCTACCATTCCAATTTCCTACTGCTTACTTCGTTCTATCGTTCTGGTTAATGTATGATTGCTTCAGAGGCTGAAATCGACTGTATTCATAGCTTAATGTTTGGGTGTCAGACTTCTGACATCAAAGCAATACGAGGCCGACTCATACAGAACTGCCGTTGCGAAGCATGGCCCTTCAGCTACTTAGTGAAACATTTGGTACTCCTCCCCTTTCGCCGTTCACCTAGACCTGACCTTTGTTCATAGGCTAATGCATGCCTGTCAAGTTTGCCTTGCCTGGCTTAGAGATAAGGGGATTCTGCCAACATTACATAAAAAACACTATAGGAAACCAAGCATGGCCTCGTTTCAGTACTCGACTGTATAGCTGAAGTTGTTTGAATACACCATGATAATGTCAAGGAAAAAAAAACGTAGTCTTCCACTGCCTCCCACCTGTGTAAATACTGCAGCCAATAACTATTTAAGATTTAAATGTGGCCAAATAAATTAACTGTACTGTTTTTCACTGTGTGCAATTATGCTAGTTTGGAAAGTAACATTTACCTCTTGGATACATTAGTTAGATATCCTAGATGTATACATTAGTTGATTTGCATTCATGGTAATGTGAATGCTACTATAGATGTGAAATGTTGAAAACATGTTACATAGAAAGTAATATACACTTTATACTGTGTTGTGTATCGTTTGTTATTTTACTCCATATTCCGACCTGATTTTAACTTATAAGCTTATTGAGTCAATCATCAGAAGGCATCAAACGATAATACCATTGGTAATAATAACCCCTAGCGCAACAGCCTTCGTGGGCCAAAGCTTACCGCCCGGGCGCTTCATCCCCCACCTCTGCCCACTACAGAGTTTATGAGTGGGGTGCAGAACTGGAGGGTGGGACGTGGTCAGCGCTCCGAGCCCTCCCGGTCGGTTATGCGGAATACGCCACCTGGTGTCCCTACTTCGTCAAGCAGCTCCTCAACTGGGCCCTTCGGGACCCGAGGCTGAGTGCACCCCGTGACCTCCCAGCGGGGGAAAAACTCCCCACGACGGTACCGGGGATTGAACCTGGCTCATCTGCGCCAGAGGCAAGTGCAATGCCATCGAAATTACACAATATTTTCTATTTCCAAATAGGTAGATACCTCATTTCTCTTTAATTTGGTGTGGAATAAAACAATTCAATATACTGCACGGACACGAACTTCATTTAATCTGAATATAGTCCTTTTTGTTTCTTTTTCATTTTGTGTAGAAAGACGTTTTCTTTGTCTAACGTCCTAATCTTTTGAAACTATATTAATAGTATCACAATGTTATAAAAGAAACAACACATTTTATCATATAATCATTAATTTGTTAGAACATAATTTTAATAACAGCTACATTATTGGGAAGGATTGTGCCCTTCGCTGGTTCGTAACACCAAAGGCGGCTACCAACTCTTTGCCCACTTCAATAAAATTGTTCACAAAGTTTCGTCATCGTTAAAAATAGACAGAACCGTAGAGAAGGTAGAAAGTCAGGAACTCTGCCTTTGTCCACTATCGTCACTTTCACAATCACCGGCGACATCAGAAAGTTTGTCCGTGAGAAATTCTTGCAGCAGTCTCCTTTCGTCACATTAGATACATGCAAGTTCAGAAATCTTATACAGTACAGTAATCCACGGTTTCTCGTCCCTTAAACAGTGACTCGGTATTAGTATTGATATACTCCCAGAAATAAATACTAAACGCTAGAACAACCGATAAATGTTTAACGTACCAAGGAGTAGAACCTCAATTACACCGCCACCCTGCAAACCCCACATCCCCTCATCATAGTGCTTAAAGCCTGACAAGGGCAGGTACACGTAAGACACACCTCGGGCTGTCCTCAGCCTGACAGCACTCGGACAGACAGACGGACGGACAGAAACATATCCCAAATGTTGAGTACTTTTCAAATAGACGCCATAGAATGCGATGTCTCCCATCATGAAATATGTAGTATACCGACATATTACGCAACGAGATCATGACAGCAATTAAAATGGGAGTTTCAGAATATTCATACGAGCATCTTAATTGCCACTCAAATTTCATACTATTTATGTTCTGGTATCCGACATTTTAACTATTTGTTATGCAATTCGATTGTACATAGGAGAATCGATAGCAGCGCCTTCAACTTTTATGTTAGTCTTGACAGAATGGTATCGTGTATATACTATAACCTTAAAAAAAGCAGGCTTTCAAAAAGGAGAAGCCAAATTCAATTTATTACAATGTTATTTACAATATTAACACTCTAAGGCTTTCACGGCCGGTGTCAATACTAGATGCAATATTAACCGGGCTTGTGGGCCGTGGTCTATTGGGTTCCTTCTTCTTCCCAAACGTTTCGTCTGCGACTACGGCAGACATCTTCAGTGGCGGCGAGGTCGAAGTTTCCTAGTGGAGATCTCAGCACCGACTCGCCGCCACTGAAGATGTCTGCCGTAGTCGCAGACGAAACGTTTGGGAAGAAGAAGGAACCCAATAGACCACGGCCCACAAGCCCGGTTAATATTGCATCTAGTAATATTAACACTAATTATTAAATAAACAGAGCAGCTGTATTCCCTACAAGCTTTCAGCTGCTTAAGAATGCGCGCAGGCGCCGAAGTATTGATCGCTACATGCGGATCTTTTGATTGGCGGCTAGCAGTGTCGTGATGAAGAGGTGCACCTTTGATTGGTGTATAGCAGTATCGTTATGAAGAGCTAGATATAACGAGGTACATTACAGTGGCGTATAAGCGCTACATTATGGCATGGTCGAGCATAAGAGTTATTTCATCAATGGCGTTTACACGCAAGGGATACTGGGGCCTAGTTTTTAGCTGAAAATGACAGACTTTTTTAATCGTATATAAATATGCTATAAATACTTGTGAAACACTTTTGCCACATATTTTTCACAACCCGACATCTTAAAAGCCCAGAGAGATGCTTTAATTACCCGTACACTCTCTTTTAACCCCAATGAACCCTTTAGTGAGCGTTTTTTTCTTCTCATTTTTACATTTTTAGTATGAAATTTATTCCCAAAATTTCAGTTTAAAGTTTCATATTTATCAGGCTCTGTTTTTAAGTTACGCTTTTCACACACACACACACAGATATTTTCTAAAAATTGTTTTAGGGGCTCAGGAGACCTTAAAATACGCACTTCCTATGTAATATGGTACAGAATTTTTGGGTGGAATACAGTACGTCCTCTATCTACCGTAAGTACGCAGCAGATAAAGTCAAAATGTATTTACTGAAGAAACGATAACGGCAATGACAAATAAATCGTCATGTCTGCCAAGTAATTAGTGATTCTACCATAAAGCAGTTTGTACCATTCTAAAGGACGAAACGGTATACGTATTCTGTTGGATTCTGCTCGTGTTGTACATTGGAAGCTGTAAATTAGCATAATTTATGTTAATTAGGTGCAGTGTACGTAAATATCACTGTAAAATTGCCGCGAGTCGTAAGGAACTAGGGCGATACAATGATGATAATGATACGGTGTAGGTGTACTTTTCGCACCAACGACTTCCCTCCAAATCAAGCAGGATTCTCCCTCTCTTACGTTATGCTCCCGGATTCAGTAACGTGAATCATAATCAGGTATAAATGTTATAGGTAAAAGACTATGCACGAGTTCATGATTACGACCTCTTAATTACAGCATGACGCCTATCAGCTACAGTTGATGGAATGATGTTTCCAAAGCGACAAGAACGGAATTAACGCCGGAGTAAGCATGGATGGAACTATGAACGAGCGAAAGCTAATGCGGTGGAACTGTAAAAGAGTGGATAGTAAATGTCATGGAACGAATTCCGAAGAAGTGGGAAGTATACGGCGTGGAACCAACTCCAAAGGAGTAGGACCTAAAAAGCCTGGAATCAACTCTAAAGAAGTGGGAAGTAAACGGCGTGGAACCAACTCCAAAGGAGTAGGAACTAAAAAGCCTGGAATCAACTCTAAAGAAGTGGGAAGTATACGGCGTGGAACCAACTCCAAAGGAGTAGGAACTAAAAAGCCTGGAATCAACTCTAAAGAAGTGGGAAGTAAACGGCGTGGAACCAACTCCAAAGGAGTAGGACCTAAAAAGCCTGGAATCAACTCTAAAGAAGTGGGAAGTATACGGCGTGGAACCAACTCCAAAGGAGTAGGAACTAAAAAGCCTGGAATCAACTCTAAAGAAGTGGGAAGTAAACGGCGTGGAACCAACTCCAAAGGAGTAGGACCTAAAAAGCCTGGAATCAACTCTAAAGAAGTGGGAAGTAAACGGCGTGGAACCAACTCCAAAGGAGTAGGACCTAAAAAGCCTGGAATCAACTCTAAAGAAGTGGGAAGTAAAACGCCTGGGATCCACTTCAAAGGAGTGGGAAGTAAAGAGCCTGGGATCCAGTTCAAAGGAGTGGGAAGTAAAGAGCCTGGGATCAACTCTAAAGGAGTGGGAATTAAACGGCGTGGAATCAAGTCCAAAGAAGTGGGAAGTAAACGGCGTGGAATCAAGTCCAAAGAAGTGGGAAGTAAACGGCATAGTTTAGGAAGTGAATACTATGTAACCAAATCTGAAGGAACATCGGAACTTCGGTTACTTTACACTTCCAAGGAGAAAAGCATTCCTTAAAGACGACTCTGACTCCTGCAACTAAGTGCCACATGCCTCGCCGACCTCACACCTTCTGACTTTCGCCTCTTCCTAAACATTAAGGAGCTTCTTAATTGCCATGGCTAATACCACGCCATACATAACCATTTCTGTTTATCTTACCCCACTATTTCTGTATATACACATACAATCTATGGATTCTCATTGATGTCTATAAGACTTTAAGAGGTCAACTCGAACTTGCCATTGTCTTTCTGTACATCAACTCCTCTGTAACGATCGAAGACAGGAGTACCACCCAGTCTCAAAAGATGTCCTTAAAGGGGTCTTATTCCCTGAACGTAAAGAAAACTCTCTTAGAAAAAAGGTCAGGATAAGTACAAACCCAGCTACTTTAGAAC
Source organism: Tenodera sinensis (assembly GCA_030765045.1). Taxonomy (NCBI): domain Eukaryota; kingdom Metazoa; phylum Arthropoda; class Insecta; order Mantodea; family Mantidae; genus Tenodera; species Tenodera sinensis. The sequence goes on from CM060970.1 coordinate 40,446,646, forward strand.
GCCTCTTTAAAGCCACAGAGCCAGCTATTCCTTTGAGAAAGATTTCTAACTTTTCTCAGCTTCGATGAAACGATCTCGTTATTAATTAGATGCAACAAAAGGGAGGCGCTAGAGGGAAACGTAGCAAAGATGGAGCATTCACGTATAAATATTATTTAAGATCCTAATTTATGCTAAACACTACAACTAGTTTTTGCTTTTATTTTTTATCAGTAAAGTCATTGTGTCCCTTTACATGTTCTTTTACATAATACAGATTGACTCAATGAATGAAACAATCAAATCATAATTTCCTACTTTCAGGCGGGTGCTTCACTGATAAGTGGCTACTGCCATTCTTTCCTATTTTTTCCTTTCTTCTTTGTTTCCTTTTCTGGATATTTATCTCAATGCATTGTATGTATTTGGTCAGAGAACAATTATTAGTACGAGATAAGATAATTTAAGACATGCAGCTACTTAAAAATATCTATGTAATTAAATACTTTAAAAGTTTAAAACCTACTACTGTTTAAAAATACCTTAGTATCATAACAGTATATTATACGAGAGCATAATTGCCATTATACTCAAGGCTCATATTATTTATGCTCGATCATGAATTAAATTTAAAACATTCATAAAATGTTTTTAATTTTGTACGTTGCACACTATTGTCACTGGTGTCCGACATTTTAATGATGCATTTGTTATTCGATTGTATACACGAAAATCGTAGTTGCACCTTCAACTTTGATTGCAATGTTGGCCTTGACACAATGATACAGAGAATATAATATAATTATGCTATTATCTTTAAAAGAGTAGACTTTCAAATACAAGATGACAAATTGAATTTATTAGAATGTTATTTGCAATATTTACACTATTAGAGCATATTTATTTCATATACGGGAATCAATAGTTTTGCTTTCAGTTCCGCAGGGATATGCGCAGACGGCGAAGTATTTATTGCTACAGGTGGACCTTTTGATTTGTGGCTAGCAGTGTTGTTATCAGCAGGTGCACCCTTGATTGGTGGAGTCGCAATGTCGTTATGAACTGGTACCCCTTTGATTGGTGGATAGCAGTACCGTTATGAAGAGGTGGACATAAAGAAGTCCATTACAGGGCGTATAAGCACTACATTATGACATGGTCGAGTATAAAAAGAATTGTCAAAAAACCGATATAATCCTATTAAACGTTTTCTTTATAATTGATAATTGATAAATTCCGACACACCGGCGGTGCTGATGTGATACCAGCAACTGACAACGTCGTTAACAGACAAAATACACATTTTTCCTCTCAACCATGAATTTCATATCGAGTTGCCACTTTCAACTAAAATTTTTCCGCTACATTTTGTATTATGTTATTTCAAATATAAAAACAAACTGCACACCAAACAACCATGTACATGTAATAATAATTTGTACTTCATTATCCAGAAATAATTAACGACTAAAGTACCATAGATTTGAGAAATTGACATGATATTGTTATTAAATGTGTAGGTATAGCTGTAAAATCTTAATGAATGCACAAAAAAGTACATGAAAGAAAGCAGATTACTAAAGCAGGTAAGTACGCAATTTGGTCAAATACGTTTTTCAATGCATCACATGTTTGAGAAACGTCTTGTCATATAAATAACGCAATGAGAGATGCTCATGAATTGGTAATAGTTGGATAATATCCTGATAGTGTTACGCTTCAATTTTCACCAGAATTGCAAGTTTTGGGTTTCTTAAAATGAAAAAAACGAACAGGTTTAGAAAAAGGTGTATGTGTGTGTGTGTGTGTGTGTGTGTGTGTGTGTGTGTGTGCGCGCGCGCGCGCGCGCGCATCGGTGAACAAAAACTTGCTTAAATGCCAGACATGTTTTTTTTTTAATGTTTAACCTCAGCTTTTACCGCAGGCGGTGACACTGATGACACTGATGGAGCCCGGTAGAATGACATGGCGGGGGAAATCCGCCCCTGCGCAGCCTTGTCCACCACAAAATCCACATGCGGTCGTCTGGGATAGAAACCGGGCCGCCTTGGTTAGATGCGAATGGTCTAACCACTCGGCCACGGCGCGGCCAAACTTGGTATTGAAGGACAGCGACACTAAGATCTACATGAAAAGCCCCCACCCCAAACTACCCTTTAAATGGAACATTTTCTCAAATACTTTCGTTTATGGAAGTAAGTCATTTCTGAGATGTTCTTTGTTATTTATATGAATTTTGCAATAATTATACTTCTCTCAAATGGGGAGTCATTTTGTTTTTCATGTCCTGGCCATGCAAAGAGAATGGAATATCAAAGCCTCATATAGCGACCTGCTCTTTTAAGATGTGACTATCGCTTAAGCATGCTGTATTCTCCCATTCCCATTGTACTTATAAGAAAATGTGTACTAAGACAATTTCTACGAACGTTTGTATCGACTAACCTGAATTAGATATAAGAATAATCGTTTGTAAGAGTGGTTGATGAAAGAGAAGGTAGGGAAAGTCTTGTGAGTGCAACACAACAAATCTTTTTAATGCATCCTCGCCGAGTGCTTCCCGGGCTGCAAAATGTTTGTGTAGATACACAAACTGATATCAGAAGCTGATTGATTCATCTTTAGTCGATTTCAGAACAGCAGTAGTGTTATTGTCACACGCATTTACAAGCCGTAAACTTTCCCTGCGCTGACGTACAAATATGTTGCATAGCAACCGATATTTCCGCACCATATGTTACACCAGAAATATTTCGTTCTGAAATCTCATTCCAGTTGAGTACGCAGTGCAGATGGAAGATACTGACACTGCAGTGTACAATGATAGTTTCAAAAGACTAAATATTGCCTGTTTGAAGGAGAAACGTGAAGTGGTTGAGTATTCATTAATAACACAAAAAGATTACTGCACGTGATGATTTTAGATATTCATGACTACAAACGCACATGCAACTGGTATTGTGAAGGTAAAGAATATTTCGTGACTGCAGTCACCAGTTCAAGTAAAACGCAGGTGTAATAATTTCCATTTCGTTAATACTGAATATCACCACTTTTACATTACATGTAGGTCAATGTGCAAATGACAACCAGTAAGCGTTCAGCCTTCTATTCTTAGAAACTCGTAAAATATATAAAATAACTTTTTGCAAACTAATTTACAGAAAAACACGGAATATTGCTTGAGTGTTTTTAAAACTGCATAGTGTGAAGAGTTTGAATTATTATTACTGTTTTATTGCAGATTAAGCAGCGTTGTTTGTACTCACCTCCAAGTTTTTTTACAGTAAACTTCTTTTGTTAACTATTCCACTCGGACGTGACTTGGTTGAAATTAACCAATCTTGTGCATAACAATTTCAAATTTCAACCAAAGACAATCTTCATTCGCGAAAAATGTATCAAATTTCATTATCACTTCCTCTGAATCTGTATTATCACTTTCTCTGTTTTTCTTATGTTGCGACCAGGTTAGAGAATCTAGCTGCACTGCCCTACAGATGTGGAACAATACGTCATTTGAGTAACAGAGCCGCTAGGTTTAAGTGTCAAAAATGGCTGACTCTCGCTTCGATGAAGAATCTTATGCTGAAATATAAAGAGGGAATCCACAGAATGCAACAGAAAATATGTTTAATATACACTATGGGCGCAAGCAGGAATCTACGTCAAAGGTATTTAATCTTGTGGGCCGTGCCAATGGACGCTGATGTATGCCGGTTTCATTTGTCTTTTAAGAGGTTAGTAATTACTCGTACAACACAGCAATTAAATTTCATAGGCTACAGCATCTTAACTCGCGATAGTTAAATTCTCTATATAAATGGACTATCACTCGTGGCAATGCTTACGAAAATAATGTTCTTTGTTTTCATATTTTTGTGTGCGTTTTGTACACTGCTTGGAATAAAACTTTGCATATTTTCGAATCTGTTCAGGTCTTGAAATGAAGCGTAGTACGAGATGCTTCAGACGCCAATTACACGGAGCTAAACTGAAATTGTTTCCATTTCATTTGTTATATTTTATTTTAAACATCAGAAAATAAAATCTTGTTTCCAGCAAAAATATGTATAAAAATCTGATTTGTTGCACTCACATGACTTTCTCTACTTTTGTACTAACCATTCTTACCAACTCTTATTCTATATCTTCTTCGTGTTAGTTGAGATAAACATTTGTACAACTTATTGCTTATTTCCTTGTAGGTGCAAGGGGAATGTTAGAATACAGTAGGCTTTGTGCGATAGTCAAATGTTTTAAAGCTTTGAGATTCTGTTGTCTTTGCATACTTAACATATAAAAAATGAACAACGATGATCCATTTCACGAAAGTTCTAAGTTTTCCGAAACTCACACACATAACAAGGAATATCTCCGAAATGGTTCACCCTGCAAGAAAATTTATTGAGACATAAATTGTGTATTTTAGCAAGATCCTACATTTTTTGTATAGTATAATTTGGTCTATCTCTAACGGTTTACCAGTTATGCAAAAGTCGTCCAGAGTAAATACGACTACAGGGGCTATAGCCAGAAAATTCAAGATATACATTTCATTTGTCATCAAAATATCTCAAACATATGGCATTTTAATCAAAATCGTTAGAGCCATTTTCAAGAAAATCAAAATTTTCGAAAAATTTTCCATGTAAAGGGTAGTTTAGGGTGTCGCATCGTGTCGCATCCTTGAATGACAATAAACTTAAATACCAACTTTGGTTTTTAACCGACTTTTCGTTTTTGAGCTATGTTGTCCACAGATTGACAGACTGATACACAGACACACAGACTGACACACAGACACACACACGGACCTTTTTCTAAAAATGCTTTTTTTGGATTCAGGGGGTCTCAAAACATATATTTCCGGTGAAATCTCAACATCGAATTTTTTGGTGGAATACAATACTTCCCCTACTTACGAGTAGCGAAAGTAAAAATAGTATTCGCTTTGAAATCTGCAAAGCTGAAACACTTTATATAACCGGTTCTCGAAACAAAAATTATATTTATGCTAGTATTTTAGTTCATCAAGGGAATGCTTTACACAATATATATTTTTAGACAGTCGAAAGTAAAAGAAGAGCTTTTTATAATGAATTATATCAATTACAAGAAAATTATTCCACTGAATATTTTAAAATTATAACATTGATACCTTCATCGGTCGTTCATGTCAGTTTTGATAAAACTAAAAATAACGAACAGTTTTCCATGTAGTGGGTAATTTGGACTGGGGCATTTTCTTGGATTTTGGATGATGCTGAACCTCAACACAAAGTGTGGTATTTATTCGACTTTCGTTTTGGAGTTACACTGTTCTCTCACTCACTCTCTCACCTTCACTCACTGAGTCTCTGTCTCACTCACTCACTCACTCACACATGGACCTATTTCAGAAAGTAAGAATTTTATTCAGGAGACCTCAAAACATGTATTTTCGGTGTAATCCAGATATTTCATTTTGGGTTGAAATCAGTGCTCCTCTACTTAGTATAGGTAAGTACAATGCGGTCGTTTTATGGCAAGGCCAGGAACCGCGTTTATGTTCGCTTGCAATGCGCGGAGTAAGTATATACATTTTTGCAAATCATAAAAATTCTCAAAGGAGGACTGCTCCCCCTGCCACTGGACAGTAACCATAAACAAACAAAAGGCAAACCTCATAAACAGGGTGAGAGGTAATTTAGGTGTCTTGTGGTTCCTTCATATTTTTAAACCGCAAACCTTGTAAAACCCATAACTCAAAGTAATGCCATCTTTGGCAGAGGAGTGGACCAGGGTTTTCATGTTTTGCAAAATACTATACACGCGGTCCGCGGCCTCTCTGTAAAGCGACCGCACTGTATGTAGAGCACGTATAAAGTACATTGAACAGTTAAAGAAATGCCCTGCTGGTAGCTTTTATTTTAGAAGTGTATTTGGAAAGCATATGCATATCTGTAACAGTTCAAGCTCTAGTAATTTGTGAAAATTTGACTGTTTAAAAAAGGTTTCTCGCTATGATAATTATTTCATGACCATAAGCTGAGATGCACTAATCAAACAGTAAGAAATATGTACCTACAAGTTTTAAAGCGAAAGAAAATTACTACTTAAAAATAGAAGACGCATGGCGCAACGGTTTGAAATATGACGGAAAGCGGATCCATTATAAACGTACCCACTGCCTCCTTGCATCATATGTATAGTGGAGCCTGGGTTTGCTGTTGGTGACCCCGTTCAGAATTGAACACTGACATTGGCATGCCTGAGCTTCTAGTTACCTAACGCGATTTACGACTTTCTCTGCCCATTAGTAACTCACTGGTATCTCATGTACCATTCATTCAAAGCTATGAATATTGATCACGATAAACCTTTTTCTAGAGACAGTTCCTTAGTTGGCAATAAGAACTTGGCTGTATATAAGAAACAGAAAGCACCAAAATGTTTATATCCCTAAGCAATTGTTTATTCAGCAAGGAGATCATGCACAAATAAAAGATCACATTTTCGAATATATTAATGATAAAACTATAGTGTAGCCAATGTTATGAAAAAAGTATTTTGACGTTATATATAGAATTGAGCTCTATATTTTATATAGTCTCTCTCTCCCTCTCCCTTTCTCTCTCTCTCTGTTTTAATTTCCTAGTTACATAAAAGCCAAACAAGAGGAATGGCTTAAGCGGTTATGTCTTTGGCTCGTACCCCAGGGTTGCACCATCGTTGTCAGCCAACGTGGTTTCTACCAATCCACCATGACACCTTCCTGTCGTTTCATCCTTTTCATGGCATTAAGTCTCTCACGAGTGAAAATCCTACCGATCTGACCTTTTTGGACAGCAATGACCACTTGGGGTCTCTGTGGAGGGGATTGGGTTGGACTCGGTGGGGCAGTGGTTCGAGATACCTCTGGGAGATTAGGTACGTCTGGGCAATGATGTTTAGGGAGTTGGTGAGACAATTCAATGTCCTCCGGTAACAGTCTGATGAGCTAAGAGATGGTGTGCTAAAACGCTGTCACTCTTATCTAGTTCCTTTTTTTTTTTTTTTTTTTTTTTTTTTCCCGATAGCCTTCCCTTTTGGAGTTGACGTGTGTAGGTAACCACTTCCCTTCCTGAGAAAATTGGAGAGGGCGGGGCTTAAGCAATCAGGCACTGGAAAACTTCACATAGGGAATGTCAGTTCTAATGAGAAAACTAAATTTAATTTGTTATAAAGACACAAATTCCTTCCGGTCGAATATATGTTTCAATACATACTGTAAATGACATAAGGGCTCCAGGTATTCCTTGAGGAACTTGGGCGCCTTTCCTAAACTCCGGGTATAACTTTGGACTTTTCTTTGCCTAGTATTGGTCTCTCACGGGTGAAAATATTCCCGATTTGTGCTGTTATTGGGCCGAAAAGTCCACTTGGTCCATAACGCTTGTGCAGCCCTCCAGCCTGGGGAAGAAAAAGGAGATCCTGAAGCCTATCACCTTCATCACGGCGAATTACACTTTTGTTGCAAAGCACCCCCCCCCCCCCCCCATGTGGCTCCTACTCTTCGTCTCTCCCTTCCGGAGGTAAGCATGCCCTCGTACCTATAAAATGCTAAAAGCGGAGGTGAGAACACTCAGTCATGTTTAACTCCTCTAGCTTCAAACATTTTGATCTCTAAGAGACAAAACTTTATAAGAATGACGAGGGTTCCAACAGTTTCTTACAGTAAATCCAAGATGCACATTGCTGATATCTCAAACATGCTATTTTAAATCAAATGTTAATTAAGTAATTTCCATGTAACGATCTGTTGGGAATTGATAAACTTAGTAGCTCTTTCTAATGACTGAATATAACATCCCATGACCTCATTTCGATGGGGAGTCTGGAATAAATGTCCAGAAAGAGAGGAAGAATGCTATAATTCTAAACTCAATTTAAAATAAATGAAAGCTAATTACAAGGCTAAACACGGCCAAGTATACTTACTGCCGTGTTTTATCTTCTATTTGAGTCTCTTCCTGTATACTACAAAATTATCGCATACATTCACCTGGTTATCTCTACTTAATGCCACTATCTTACAACTGGGTATCTTATAAACACTGCATAAGAACGTTGGTGCGCGAAAATGGGTAGCAAAATGTATTTGCATGTTTTAACACTAATAGCCTTCTATACGTTTGAGAAGTAAATGCCGTAGCTCTTAACCATTTAGATAATAATCACCTATTACTTAAGGCCGTTATCTCAATTTCAGGTGACATGATTTGCTTCAACAAACAACTATGTTTAGCTAATGCACGAGAAGTGTGTCGCTTAAATCGCTTTCATTGATGAAAAACGGTATGTGTCATTTGTCATATTCTGATGCTAACAACAAGGTGCTCCAACGTCACCGGTCATAGACTCTAAGACACTCGAGCCTAATCAATTTTTCTTTCATGAAAAAAGATAAGAATAAGCGGTTAAATAAATATAGCAAAGAACCTCGGCTTGGAGTTGACGGGTAGTAGAATATAGCACGGTACGGGGAAGGTCCACAGTTGGACTTACAGCACTGGTATTCGATTTTTCAAAATGTATTTGACTTTTCATTTCAAATGCACGCTTCTTGCTATTAAAAATCACTGCATGAAAACATACTATGATGATTGTCATTATTTTGTTGTTCTTTGGTATACCATGAGTTACATATATGCACATATACACGAACGACCCCCTTTTGCCTCCTCTAATATGTTCTTTGAATTTGTGTCTTCTTATTTGCTGAACCGATCGAGCATTCTAAGAACCTGCCAAAGTTTCGCCGCCGCCGCCGCCTCCACCGCCACCGCCACCGCCACCGCCACCGCCGCCGCCGCCGCCGCCGCCGCCACCACCACCATCATCCGTTACGATCTCAGCGCAGAATTTTCTGTCCACCTCTTCCTTGTTCGGTCAAGAAGTCATTTCCCTATTGGCCGATAGCAGAAAACTTTTTAGGGATACTGGTCCTGGGCATGTGGAATATGTGGTCATTCTAATTTTTCTGGTATACATAGCTTTGTGAAGTCTTACACAGGTTGAACCTTAAGTTCTTTCAGTATATCTTCATTACGGATGCGGTCCCATTTGGTGCATCCTCCAGTGAATCTCATGAATCGCATCTCAGTTGTTATTCGACGTTCATCTGTTCTGAGTACCTGTGCCTCACTTCCATAGCAAAGAGTGGGTCGTGCCAGAGTCTTATAAAGGTGTTCTGGTATGCCGCTGCATTATAGAGATGGTTTCAGGACTTTGTTAATGATACCCATAGTTCTGACAAGGTTCCTTATTCGTATAATAACAGTTCAGCATGCTGCCTACACAGCAATGCTCTTATTAGTGCTGCCTCAATCTCCTTTTCATTGATACCAATTTAACGTTTGGGTCGTATTACGGTGCTTGCCTTGAGTTCGTATGTCAGAGATGGTCTGATCTGCATAAGTAGGTTGCTGACAGATGGCTGCAGTTGCACAGCTGTCTTCTGCGCCATCTATTGATATTGCTGAGCGAACTGGAAGGTTAACTTTCATTAACTTTCCTGTAAAGGAAGGGTTCCGACCCCCTCAGTTGCCGTTAGCGGGTGCTGTGGATCCCTATAGTGGCCCTTCTGACATTACTAGAGTTATGTTGGGCCGATCATCTCAGCAGCTCTGTTCAAGGAGCTGTTCCGATTGGGTTGGGCTCGGTGTGCAGTGGTTCCCGATATCCGTGAGAGATTGGATACGTCTGGGCAGTGATGGTCAGGCGGATTGGTGAGACGGCTCACAGCCAGGAGAGCGGGCAGATGATGGAACGCTATCGACTCTACTGAGGTTTTCGGTAGCCTTGACGCACGTAAGTAGGGTATAAAGTACCCAAATAAGACATATATTTTCAAATTCGGCTACCAGATCTACCAGTATAAATATTTCATGTCTGGATGGTGCTTTGCATTCCTAAAGGCATCTATTTTCTGGTTTTATACCATGAATGATTGATAACTATCTGTTATTTACACAAATTCGTTTGAAACGAAAGGTAAAAAAACTAGGACTTTCAAAATGGGGTCCAAATAAGAGACACCACCGTCAACTTTCTTACTTTTATTGATAAACACTAAAACTGCACTGATGGATGATGAATGCATAAGGAAAGAATAAAGACATGTTGAGAAGTATTATTTTTCAACAAATGAATAATTTTCGCTCCAAACAATAACTCAGTAACTGTTCTTAGAACAAAAAGGAATATGAAAGTCTCTCTCTTTCCCGCCGCATTCATCTGTCCTTGATGGTCGGTATATCGTGCCCACTTTCCCCCTCACGTTGCCTCAGAATAAACATATAAACATTCAGTGTGCAGAATGAATATTCTTCATGTGCATCATCAGCTACTGTCTCTTATTTGAGACCACATGTCTCTAATTAGGATCCAGAATACACTGCTTTTGTTCAAAGACGTTATTGTAGAAATTACTTAATCAGCTTATAACATCTTTTATGCGTCCTATGTTACCAACAAATAATTTAATTGTACTTAGAAATAAATCGCCTTCATAGAGCGTCACGGCTTTAAAGAATGACACTAAAATTTCAAACTCGTGCAACAAAGTTTTCTCATCTTGCAACTACTTGTGTTACCGCCATCACACATACAATGTGCTATCTAAACAAAAGCATTATGTTACAATTATTTCCAGTAGATAGCACCACACATTGGAGGGATACACCGGTGTCTCTTATTAGGAGACTTATTTGGGTGGTTTGCCTTATACTTCCCTTCCTGCGATGGCGACGGGGCGACCTTTTTAAGCTATTGGTCCAATGTGATGCCGGTGTTTTAATTACGGACTCACCGTTCTCTACCAACTGTTTGTGTAACTGGTCTTAGTTCCATAGTCGTCTTCCTGTATCGTCTCTACTCTGTCCATGAAAACACCGAGTGGAAGTGCTAAATATGTAATCAGGTAATTTTGTACGACGGAAGAGAAGGACGAATAATCAATTACCTGTCAGAGTAGCCGCGATGCACAGGATTTGAATCCTGCCGCATGCCCCATCACATGAACCGACTTGCGCGATATTCCTACCGTGTTTCACCTCACAAGTGTCATGCACTGTTGTCTTCGCTTGGGAAGGTCACGAGAACCTACAGCAGCTGTTGAAGGCCAAACTTTTGAAACCGCCTATTACAGCACGAGGGCAAAGGGTTGCGTTACGGTTATTCATTCACCTTGAAGTCAAAACCACGATATTCCCAATGGTGATACATAATAGAAGCTTCGAGTTTATCGTTGGCAACGCTGAATGCCGGAATTATGTACATTATTAAGCAGGCTGCTTGACGTCACCCTCTACAAATGTTGACTTACGGATAATGCCGACAAACAGCAGAGACCATGCCGTTGACAGACCCCTTGGGTTCCCAGGAATTGTGATATTCCTCAGCTTAAGTTGGTTACTTTATAACAACAGATAGCCTCTACCCAACCCCAAATAACTTTTGTATATTTTGTCACACAACACTTCTGGCTAAAAAAGACACCAACAATGTTCTACTCTATGCACCATAAGTTTGGGATTGCTGTGACTTATTCCACTCAGAGCTCTAATTTTTATTTAATTAGTACTGGCACCACTAATTTTGTTTTTAGGTTTACTTTCTACCTAGTAGAAAAATTCCATATCGCGATTTCACCGGAATTCCCCTGCATTTCATATCCTCTTCCTCACTATCAAAACTGGTGCTTGGCTGACCACCTGCTTCCAGGTCTTCACTGTCTGGTCCAGAGGACCCTCTGCTCCCCGACAGGCGTCTGCCCCTAGGCACTGGCTAGTAAGTCCTAGGGTAAGTCCTACATAAGGGGAGGGTAATCAGGGAAAGAAAAGGCGTCCTGGGGAAAAATAGCATTTCAGAAAAAATATCGCGGGCACGCTTTTGTGTCTGTGAACAGCACTACTCCAAATGGAAAAATACTGTACTCAACTCAAAAATTCTATATGAGATTTCACCGGAAATATATAAGTATGTTTTAGAAATAGGTATTTTTAAGAAAATCACTTAAAGCCTGCTGTATTCTCATATTCTACGCGCGCCTATAAGAAAATTAGCAATAAAATTATTCCTGCAAATGTTTATCTCGAATAACACGAAGAAAGAGGAATAACCGTTTGCAGCAATAGTTTGTACAACAGTGGAGAAAGTAATATAAGTGCAACACATTCTTTTACTTTTTGTTATTTTTTTAATTAACCATTTCCGAGATAGGTATTCCGTATCATTCGTTTGAATCTTCTAATACACTTTTCTCAAATGGGAAGTCTTTATTCGTGTTTCTTTCTCCTGATGAAGAAAGAATGGAATTTCAAATCCCTCACATAACGACCAGCTCTTAAATATTTTAACGATCACTTAAAACTTACTATATTCCCATGTTCTCCATGTACATACATGTAAATATGCAATAAGCAACTGCTGTAAATGTTTATCTCGATTACCATGAAGTAGGTACAAAAATAAGCCTTTGTACAAATATGTAGTTTATACAAGAGTGAGCACAGAAAGTCAAGTGAGTGCAATACGTCAGATTTTTCAAATAAAAATAAATAAAGCAAAACTGAAAACATACTGATTGAATATATGCCTAGGTGCAAAGAAATACATAGCAGTCACAAGCTAATTAAATTTAAAAATCGAAGTGAAAGTAAAATATTCCAATTTCAGGTTGTTGACAGGTATAGATTTGTTGTGGGACATAAACATTTTCATTCACAAATGGTGCGATTTGTGCACAGCAGTAAAGCCGTAAGTTGCTTACAGGGTGGGGTGGGTAAATGACTTGCACATTTTACAAGTAAGATACCGAATGTAGAAAACTGTTTTCTATACGATGTAAAAAGATCTGATGTGTTACACTCACATGACTTTCTCTACTCTTGTACTAGCCATTCTTACAAACTCTTATTCCTATATCTTCTTCGTGTTAGTTACGATAAACATTTGTACAAATTACCTTATTGCTTATTTCCTTGTAGGTACAAGGAGAATATTAGAATACAGTAGGCTTTGTGCGATAGTCAAATCTTTTAAAGCTTTGAGATCCCGTTCTCTTTACACACTTACCATATGAAAAATGAACAACGATGTTCCATTTCACGAAAGTTTTTTAGTTTTCCGAAACTCACACATAACAAGGAATATCTCCGAAATGATTCACTGTACAAAAAAAAAAAAAAAAAAAAAAAAAAAAAAAACCCAGCGAGATCTACATTTTTTGTATGGTAAGATTTTGTTTCTTACGGTTTACGAGTTATTCAAAAGACATCCAGAATAAATACAACTACAGGGGCTATAGCCAGAAAATACAAGATATACATTTCATTTGTCTTAAAAATATCTCAAACAGATGACATTTTAATCAAAATCGTTAGAGCCATTTTCAAGAAAATCAAAATTTTCGAAAATTTTTCCGTGTAAAGCGTAGCTTAGGGTGGGGCTATTTTCTTCAAAATCTTCGTGTCGCATCCTTGAAAGATATTAAACTTAAATACCAACTAGCGCGCGCGCGCGCACGCACGCACGCACGCACACAGACACACACACAGGGAACTTTTTCTAAAAATGTTTTTGGGGGGTATTCGGGGGGCTCTCAAAACATATATTTCCGGTGAAATCTCGACATCGAATTTTTGGGTGGAATGCAATACTTCCCCTACTTACCAGTAGAGACAGTGTTAGTGTTATAGTATTTGATTCAAAAAATCTAAACATCAATTCCTTCTGACACATAAAAGTCTATTATTCGTGCTCCCCCAACTGTCTGATGACTAGACACTTTGCACATACAATCTTTACATCATTACATAAGTTATTAATAATGTAGAAATCATAACATTTTAATTTGTTATACTGTAACGCTCAATTAAGAATTTGGTTCCCGAGCAAAGTTGCGCAAGCTTCCTTCTTAAAGAGGAAAAACCCCTTCTTAAAAGATTTCTCTTTCTTGTTTCCTCTTAGAACGAAATACTCGTAACAGCTTGTGAGTCAGTGGAATATGACTGTTACTTAGTGACTCAATGTAGTACATACTTTTACAGCATGATGCATCAATTGTCACATCTATTCACTTTCTTACATCACAGTTCATCGCTTTACATCTACGTATTTTGGGCAAGCTGTTAGCTGATACAGTATTTCAAGGTCACCTTCACTGCTAGCAGCAACTACTCTGCATTCGTAATAAGTTGATCCGTGTCAAAACAAACCCACGTGATCCGTGCACCGTGGTACAGCATGTAGCAATGCGCACAGGAAGGTAGTAATTAAGTTTTGGGATGACTGAATTCATCGTTAAACGGTACTATGTATATTGTATGTTAGAGGTCTGCACGGGCTCGGGCCAAGCCCTCGGGCCGGGTTCGGGCCTAATTTGAAAAATGCTTGTCGGGCTCGGGCCGGGCCCGGGCTTGAAAATTAAGAGATACAAAATAATGTATTATATATTTTTCCGAGAATAGCACAATTATCACAGCATTCCTTAACTAGGAATTCTATATGATTATTCTGCTGAAAGGTTTCAAATAATAGTAATAATAACAACAACAATAATAATGTTATCATAATAAATTTAAATAATCGGGCCGGGCCGGGCCGGGCCGGGCTCGGGCCATGGCACTATAACCTCTTCTCGGGCTCGGGCCGGGCTCGGGTTTGGCTGAGTTCGGGCCGGGCCGGGCCGAACCTAAGAATGTCGGCCCGTGCAGGCCTCTATTGTATGTAGAATTCTACATTAATGGGCTCTGGTTCTTGAATCATCCAAATTGGATATACATTGTACAGACTGAAAGCTGGAGGATTTTAGGTATTTTACATTAATTATGCGTTGTTTATGCGTATTTTACTGTAATGTAGGTAACGTTCTTTGCATATGAAATCTGCTAAACTCAAATACTCCGAGTTTATCCAAGCTGTTCTGCAATGTATTTTGGGTCCTACCATCAACATGGGTGTTGAAGGATTTCAGTAAATGCTTTAATTGATGTGACAGCAGAACATGAACAAACGCAACAAAATGCTAGAGGGCTGGCCCCGTAGCTCACTCGGTAGAGCACCTGTCTGCTGTGCATGGGGTCTCGGGTTCTGTTCCCTAGAAGGGTGGGAATATTCTTTAACTAGATTATTTCCCATCCTTCCTAGAGTCTGGAAGTTAAAAAACCACCGCTAAGCGAGTGAACGCCATTGCTATTGCGCAATAGCTCTAAAAGCTTAAAAGTCATATGACCATCGATTTTAAAGGCGGATATAAGACTAACAAAATTTTCTGTGGTTTCATTCAAGAGTTATTCATTAATGAACTTGTATAACTTTTATGTTCTTTGTTTTTGTTTACTGTGATTTTGCGACAATATACATTTATAATTTTTGTTCTACGCTTCAGTAGTATCAAACTGTTGCCCCCACCCCCTCCTCTGAGTTGCTTTGACCTATATTCATTTGAAATGGATGCACGATTTAGTACATGCTGTTATGTCACAATAGTATTTCAAAATGTATTTACCTGTTCATCACAATTAACTCTATTTGCGTGTTTTTATTCAAAATGCTATCAAATACTAAATTGAAAATATACAAGCGTTATAAAATGTTGCATGTTCAATTTAAATTGCTTAATTTCTGATTTCAAAATGATAAAAATCATCGCCTGTACTTGCACCACAAAACTAAAACTCGACGTACTGCAGAAGTTAGCCTCTGAACTAAATATGTTCAATGAAAGGGAAAATATAATATAACGATGTAACAAAAAACACTACTCAATGTCTGAGGCTGATAAGCATTTGTAGTGATTTGTGGTTGTGTCAGTTTAGCTGGACGCTTGTGCTCTGACGATTTATAAACGAGAATCGAGCATTTGGACAGCATTTATCTGTGGACATAATTTAGAGATCCCTGAAGAGCTAAATGACTTGATTTGTTCAACATGGGAAGTCAGTCTGGTATCGAACAGTACGTGGAGATATTTAACTGGATTTGTGGAGATAGAAATAACCACGCCCAACCACGTCCCTACCAGTGAAGCGTTTGTTTTACATCTTCATATGTTCTGTATGATATAACTTTCTCAAGACTTAGGTAAACAACATAAAACAGTGAATGTTACACGCAATACATTCTGTCCAATCAATGTAAACTTGGGAAAGGAAACTGTAATGGTTTTTATGTAAAATATTTATGGGCACAGAGGAAATCTGATATTTTCTCAAGCCCTAAGTAAACAGCTCGAAAAAGTGAATGTTGCATGCAATGCTGTCCAATCATGTAGATTCGCGGAAGAAATCTGGAACAGTTTTTGTATAACATTATATCAGTGGTCACAGAAGAAATCTGAGTGCGTGTATTTCTATACCAGCCCTCCACAAGCTTCAATAAAATTGGTTGTGATTTGCATAACATGGAGCAATATAAATATTCAAGATGAAAAAATCTGATGTGACTTTCTCTACTCTTGTACAAACTATTCTTACGAACTCTAATTCCTGTATCTTCATGTTAGTCGAGATAAACATTTGTAGAAATTATCTTAGGCTTTGAGTGATAGTTAAATATTTTAAAGCTTTCAAATTCCGTTCTCTTTGCACGGCGAAGATATAAAAAGCCGAATAACGATCTTCCATTTGTGGAAATTAGAAGCATTACAGAACTCACACAAATAACAAGGAATATCTCCGAAATGGACATAAATTGTGTGTTTTAACATGATCTACATTTTCTGTACAGTAAGTTTTGGTCTATCTCTTTCGGTTTGCCAAATATGCAAAAGTCATCCAGAATAAATACAGGACTACATGGGCTATAGCCAGAAAATTCAAAATATACGATTTCATTTGCCATAGACAGATCTCAAACATATGGCATTTTAACCAAAATCGTTAGAGCCTTTTTCGAGAAAATCTAAATTTTCGAAAAATGTTCCATGTAAAGGGTAATTTAGGGTGGAGGAATTTTCTTCCAAATCTTCGTGTCGCATGCTTGAAAGATATTAAACTTAAATACCAACTTTGGTTTTTAACCGACTTTTCGTTTTTGAGTTATGCTGTCCAGACACACAGACGCCACAACACACAGACACAGATACACACAGATATACACAGAGGCGCGTGCGAATCTTTTTCTAAAAATGCTTTTTTTTTAATTCAGGGGGCCTCAAAAACATATTTCCGGTGAAATCTCGACATCGGATTTGGGTCAAATACAGTAGGTACTTCTTCTACTTGCTCTACGTAGTAGAGGAAGTAAAAATCGGATGTGTTGCACTCATATGACTTTCGCTACGCACTCAACAAACTATTCTTAAACCCGCTCTCACCCTTATTTACATCGTATTAGTCTATATAAACATTTCCAAACATTGCTTTATTGCATATTTCCTTGTAGGCACAAGCGAAAAGCGGAGTACAGTAGGCTTTAAAATTTAACTGATAGTGAAGAGAGGGTCACTAAGTAATCGCTTTGAAATTGCATTTTCTTTGCATGGCCAACAGAAAAAAAAAAAAAAAAAAAAAAAAAAAAAAAAACTAATAACGACTTTCCGTTAGGGAAAAGCACAAGTTTTTGAAAATTTAAACCAATATCAAGAAACACTTCGCAAATGATTATCTCCTCAAAAAAGAAGGGAAAAAAGGTTTAGACATAATGTGTTTTAACGAGGTCTACATTTTTCGCGTAGTATGATTTTGTCTGGTCGTCTCCTTCGCGCGATGGTAGCGCTGCTACCAGATACCCGGGTTCGATTCCCGGTACCAGCGTGGAGATTATCCCCCCTGGAAGACCTGGTTCGGGGTGCACTCAGCCTCGTTAGTTCCTGAAGGGTCAATTGAGGATCTACGTGGTAGCGACCCCTGGTTGTGTAGTCCACATATAGCGGCCGGGAGAGTACGGGACGCTGACCACGTCCCACCCTCCATTACAGCACCCACTCATAGCGCCTGTGATCGGCAGCGGCCGGGCGGTAAGCCTTGGCCCGGAATGGCCCGTAGCGCTGTGAAGATCTCTTAGGGTTTACCAGATATGCGAAAGTTCAGAATGAAGAAGGCTTCTTAGACTATTCCCAGAAAATTCAAGATGCACATTTCGTTTGTCATGAAAATGCTCGTATATGAAAATCATGGTATTTAACCAAAACCATTTTTAAGAAAATAAAAAATGTCCAAAAGTCTTCCATACAAAATATAGTTTGGATTGGGGTATTTTCTTGAAAATGCCGCATCCTCAGAAGACGTTAAACTTAAAATATCAAATTTGGTATTTAACCTATTTTTCGTTTGAGTTACGTTGTTACACACATCTACACGGGTCTTAGTCTAAAATGCTTTGGGAAGAAGCCTCAGGGGGCCTCAAAACATATATTTTCGTTGAAATCTCAATGGAATTTTAGGGTGGAACACAGTGCTTCCCTTAGTATGTATATGGCAAAGAAAGTAAACAGTTACTGCAAGAAAAAGATACTTGCAAATTGGAATAGGTATCAAGCAAATTTTCAAATTCTGAACTACTTCATAAAATACACCTATTGGAATGTTGAAAGAAGAATATGAAACTAGAAAGTACAAACAATATAGCACAAAATATTCGAAAATCGACTTTTTGACCACTTTTAGACAAAATTTTAGCAATGGGTTAGTTGCTTTGCATGCATTACGGAACGGGTATTTATATGACCGCGAAAGACGACATTGTAAAACGTAAGGAATCAACAGTGGCTGTCAGAATCTGGGAATGCACTATGTTTAGTTTCTTTTGTTTAGTCGACCTCCTTTCTGGCTCTGTAAGAATGCAGGACACGTTAAGTGGGGACCATCCTAAACTATTTGCATACACTGGTTTTCTGTCTACAACTCTAGACGTTACGTTACAAGCTGCATTTATCATAGCGGGATCTCTCGCGAGACCTGTAGAACTTGACGTGGATTTCACGCTCAAGGCGTGTAAACAGCTTTAAAATATGATTCCTATTTGCGTCATATAGTTCTCCCATTAACCTTCGTGATAACTATGAAACAATCACACCCTCCTATGACGCATACTTTGTATGCCGGCTGCCAAGCATCACCCGGAAGAAAATGAATGAACGCACTTCGGTGCCTAAAGTTATTTGGCTTTGCGGAGTGAAGACTGTACAAAACACAACCAAGGTCAAGTCATTCAAGCATTACTTTGTGCTTCCGTTCCTTTGCCTAAATTCGTACAATCCTTACAGTAAATACTAGAACTGGTGGGCATCTGATAATTGCGGTAGGGGTCATTTTGACCCCAGCAGTACACATAACTGGTACACACTGGAGCTGAATGACTAATGCAACCTGGAACATCATTTGCAACAATAAATCGCAGCACTTTGCGTTTTGCTTCAACTCTTGCTTACTGATTATGGTTCTAGTATGAGCACTTTGCATAATATTGTAGCATAAGCTCTAGTTTTTCTACTCTAATGGTTATTATCAATGGATCTACCTGCTGTACATGCTACTCAAACTTTTCACTCCACATTTGGACTCTCACCACAAATATTAATTGGTATTGTTTCTATCACACAGACTGATATGGCATTTCCTCCACTGTTTGGTTGATGGTGGTTGTCTTCTGATTCCTTGAAGGATGATCTTCTTTCTCTTCACCTTTGCACTCCTTGCTCAGTTCAGTTACATGCTGAAGGATGAACTTCTTTCTCTTCATCTTTGCACTCCTAGGTCAGTTCAGTTACATGCTGAAGGATGAACTTCTTTCTCTTCATCTTTGCACTCCTAGGTCAGTTCAGTTACATGCTGAAGGATGAACTTCTTTCTCTTCATCTTTGCACTCCTTGGTCAGTTCAGTTACATGCTGAAGGATGAACTTCTTTCTCTTCACCTTTACATCCCTTGTTCAGTTCAGTTACATGCTGAAGGATAAACTTCTTTCTCTTCACCTTTACATCCCTTGCTCAGTTCAGTTACATGCTGAAGGATGAACTTCTTTCTCTTCACCTTTACATCCCTTGCTCAGTTCAGTTACATGCTGAAGGATGAACTTCTTTCTCTTCACCTTTACATCCCTTGCTCAGTTCAGTTACATGCTGAAGGATGAACTTCTTTCTCTTCACCTTTGCACTCCTTGTTCAGTTCAGTTACATGCTGAAGGATGAACTTCTTTCTCTTCACCTTTACATCCCTTGCTCAGTTCAGTTACATGCTGAAGGATGAACTTCTTTCTCTTCACCTTTACATCCCTTGCTCAGTTCAGTTACATGCTGAAGGATGAACTTCTTTCTCTTCACCTTTGCACTCCTTGTTCAGTTCAGTTACATGCTGAAGGATGAACTTCTTTCTCTTCACCTTTGCACTCCTTGTTCAGTTCAGTTACATGCTGAAGGATGAACTTCTTTCTCTTCACCTTTGCACTCCTTGGTCAGTTCAGTTACATGCTGAAGGATGAACTTCTTTCTCTTCACCTTTGCACTCCTTGCTCAGTTCAGTTACATGCTGAAGGATGAACTTCTTTCTCTTCACCTTTGCACTCCTTGGTCAGTTCAGTTACATGCTGAAGGATGAACTTCATTCTCTTCACCTTTGCACTCCTTGTTCAGTTCAGTTACATGCTGAAGGATGAACTTCTTTCTCTTCACCTTTGCACTCCTTGTTCAGTTCAGTTACATGCTGAAGGATGAACTTCTTTCTCTTCACCTTTGCACTCCTTGCTCAGTTCAGTTACATGCTGAAGGATGAACTTCTTTCTCTTCACCTTTGCACTCCTTGGTCAGTTCAGTTACATCCTGAAGGATGAACTTCTTTCTCTTCATCTTTGCATCCCTTGTTCAGTTCAGTTACATGCTGAAGGATGAACTTCTTTCTCTTCATCTTTGCACTCCTTGTTCAGTTCAGTTACATACTGAAGGATGAACTTCTTTCTCTTCATCTTTGCATTCCTTGGTCAGTTCAGTTACATGCTGAAGGATGAACTTCTTTCTCTTCACCTTTGCACTCCTTGCTCAGTTCAGTTACATGCTGAAGGATGAACTTCTTTCTCTTCATCTTTGCATTCCTTGGTCAGTTCAGTTACATGCTGAAGGATGAACTTCTTTCTCTTCATCTTTGCACTCTTTGGTCAGTTCAGTTACATACTGAAGGATGAACTTCTTTCTCTTCATCTTTGCATTCCTTGTTCAGTTCAGTTACATACTGAAGGATGAACTTCTTTCTCTTCACCTTTGCACTCCTTGCTCAGTTCAGTTACATGCTGAAGGATGAACTTCTTTCTCTTCATCTTTGCATTCCTTGGTCAGTTCAGTTACATGCTGAAGGATGAACTTCTTTCTCTTCACCTTTGCACTCCTTGCTCAGTTCAGTTACATGCTGAAGGATGAACTTCTTTCTCTTCACCTTTGCACTCCTTGTTCAGTTCAGTTACATGCTGAAGGATGAACTTCTTCCTCTTCACCTTTGCACTCCTTGTTCAGTTCAGTTACATGCTGAAGGATGAACTTCTTTCTCTTCATCTTTGCATTCCTTGTTCAGTTCAGTTACATGCTGAAGGATGAACTTCTTCCTCTTCACCTTTGCACTCCTTGTTCAGTTCAGTTACATGCTGAAGGATGAACTTCTTTCTCTTCATCTTTGCACTCCTTGTTCAGTTCAGTTACATGCTGAAGGATGAACTTCTTTCTCTTCACCTTTGCACTCCTTGTTCAGTTCAGTTACATGCTGAAGGATGAACTTCTTTCTCTTCACCTTTGCACTCCTTGTTCAGTTCAGTTACATGCTGAAGGATGAACTTCTTCCTCTTCACCTTTGCACTCCTTGTTCAGTTCAGTTACATGCTGAAGGATGCTCTTTCTCTTCACCTTTACATCCCTTGCTCAGTTCAGTTACATGCTGAAGGATGAACTTCTTTCTCTTCACCTTTACATCCCTTGTTCATTTCAGTTACATGCTGAAGGATGAACTTCTTTCTCTTCACCTTTACATCCCTTGCTCAGTTCAGTTACATGCTGAAGGATGAACTTCTTTCTCTTCACCTTTACATCCCTTGCTCAGTTCAGTTACATGCTGAAGGATGAACTTCTTTCTCTTCACCTTTACATCCCTTGCTCAGTTCAGTTACATGCTGAAGGATGAACTTCTTTCTCTTCACCTTTACATCCCTTGTTCAGTTCAGTTACATGCTGAAGGATGAACTTCTTTCTCTTCACCTTTGCACTCCTTGTTCAGTTCAGTTACATGCTGAAGGATGCTCTTTCTCTTCACCTTTACATCCCTTGCTCAGTTCAGTTACATGCTGAAGGATGAACTTCTTTCTCTTCACCTTTACATCCCTTGTTCATTTCAGTTACATGCTGAAGGATGAACTTCTTTCTCTTCACCTTTACATCCCTTGCTCAGTTCAGTTACATGCTGAAGGATGAACTTCTTTCTCTTCACCTTTACATCCCTTGCTCAGTTCAGTTACATGCTGAAGGATGAACTTCTTTCTCTTCACCTTTACATCCCTTGTTCAGTTCAGTTACATGCTGAAGGATGAACTTCTTTCTCTTCACCTTTGCACTCCTTGTTCAGTTCAGTTACATGCTGAAGGATGAACTTCTTCCTCTTCACCTTTGCACTCCTTGTTCAGTTCAGTTACATGCTGAAGGATGCTCTTTCTCTTCACCTTTACATCCCTTGCTCAGTTCAGTTACATGCTGAAGGATGAACTTCTTTCTCTTCACCTTTACATCCCTTGTTCATTTCAGTTACATGCTGAAGGATGAACTTCTTTCTCTTCACCTTTACATCCCTTGCTCAGTTCAGTTACATGCTGAAGGATGAACTTCTTTCTCTTCACCTTTACATCCCTTGCTCAGTTCAGTTACATGCTGAAGGATGAACTTCTTTCTCTTCACCTTTACATCCCTTGCTCAGTTCAGTTACATGCTGAAGGATGAACTTCTTTCTCTTCACCTTTACATCCCTTGCTCAGTTCAGTTACATGCTGAAGGATGAACTTCTTTCTCTTCACCTTTACATCCCTTGCTCAGTTCAGTTACATGCTGAAGGATGAACTTCTTTCTCTTCACCTTTGCACTCCTTGTTCAGTTCAGTTACATGCTGAAGGATGAACTTCTTTCTCTTCACCTTTACATCCCTTGCTCAGTTCAGTTACATGCTGAAGGATGAACTTCTTTCTCTTCACCTTTACATCCCTTGCTCAGTTCAGTTACATGCTGAAGGATGAACTTCTTTCTCTTCACCTTTACATCCCTTGCTCAGTTCAGTTACATGCTGAAGGATGAACTTCTTTCTCTTCACCTTTACATCCCTTGCTCAGTTCAGTTACATGCTGAAGGATGAACTTCTTTCTCTTCACCTTTACATCCCTTGTTCAGTTCAGTTACATGCGGAAGGATGAACTTCTTTCTCTTCATCACCTTTACATCCCTTGCTTGATTGCAAATGACCCACGCATTGACGTTAATGTCGATGTCCAATATAATTATAGAAAGAAATGCTCTCCACCAGTTTCAGTAAAATTGGTTGTGATTTGCATTACGTGGAGCAATATAAATATTGCAAGATGAAACTGATGTGCTGCACTAACATGACTTTCTCTACGCTTGTACTATTCTTACAAACTCTTATTCCTCTATCTTCATGTTAGTTGAGATAAACATTTGTACAGATTATCTTGTTGCATATTTGCATGCAGGTGCAAAGGAATATGGGAGCGATAATGAAATGGTTCAAAGCTGATCGCTATATGAAGTCTTTGAAATTCCGTTATCTTTGCACGGCCAAGAGTTAAAAAGGTGCAACCTTCCATATGAGAAAAGTATGTCTTGCAAAACTCACACAAATAATAAGGAATATCTCCCAAATGGTTCACTCCACAATAAATACACTGGACTTAAATTGTGTATTTTAACGAGATCTATATTTTTTGTACAGTAAGGTGTGGTCTATATCTTAAGATTTACCGTAAATTCATCAAAAGTACACAGGACTATAGGAAATTCAAAATATACGTGCTTTTTTGTCATAAACATAGGACATCATTAGCGGTATATCTAAAAAAACTTAGAATTTTTGAAAAGTTTTCCCTGTAAAGGGTAGTTTAGGGTGAAATCTTCGTGTCGCATTCTTAAAAAGTATTAAACTTAAATACCAAGTTTGGTTTTATCTGACCTTTCGTTTTTGAGTTATGTTGTTCATACACGCACATGCGCGCGCGCGTACGGAGCTTTTATAAAAATGTTTTTTATGGATTGAGGTACCCTCATAACATATATTTTCCGTGAAACTTCGACATCATTTTTGGGTCGATACAACACTTCCCCTACTTACTATACGTAGTAGAGAAAGAAAAAAGAAAACATCTTTTTTTCTAAAAATGTTTTTATTTAAGGAGTCTCAAAACCTGAATTCTCGGTATCGATTTTCGGATTGAATACAATAATTCTTTTACTTACTGTAGGCACGTAGCAGAGAAAGTAGTAACTTTCATATATCTAAAACATATCGCGATTATCGCGATCTTTAAATTTCGATTATAAAACACTAACAATGAAAGTCCCCATACATCATTATTAAAGTTCGCTACGCCAGAGCATGTTTTGGCATTTGCGATAAACAAACCCGGCGACCTTCGAGAACACAATTACTTTCTGTAGTTGTTTACACTGACCCAACATTACTCCCAACTCACGGATTATTAGCGTAGTATCTGCAATCAAGATAGGGAGGGCGTAATAAGCGCTTATTATGGTCACTGCGTTATTTTTTCCCCCTGCCACACATCATAAAGCTTTTACGGTATTGCATTTCAACCCAGCTTTAAATGACTACAAAGGAAATGTCGTTTCTGCTCTCCGCACAAGTACAACACACGCAAACTACAGTGAAAATACTATTGAAATAAGGCAAGTATTCAAAGGAATTTTCATAAACTCGTTCTGTATTATTTATGTACTCGATATTAGCCAAATAAGGGCAAAAAGAGTGGCTACATTAACCCACAGATTAGCACTGTAGTTATTTATTATTAATTACATTATTATATGCAAATATCAAAAACGAGGCAAAACAAGAAGAGGACAGACACAATAAATACAGGAAGATTTGCAATAAGAATGTTAAATTGAATATTATGAGCTAAAGATATATTTTGGGAAACAAAAATTCAGATATATCAAACAACAATACAAAGTACAATGATATATGGAGCCGAAACTTGGAAATTAAATAGAAGTTTACAATCAAAACCATTAGCAACTGAAATGGATTTTCTCAAGACGTTTTGCTGGACACTCTGAATTGGAAAGAATAAGAATCACAGAGATCTGAAGTAAAAAAGAAAGAAAAAAACAGTTTTGGATTACATAGAATGGAAACAACTAGCATAGTATGGACACACGAGAAGGATGGAAGATGGAAAGATACCGAAGAAAATATGGGTTCCACCGGTGAGAAGGAATAGAGGTAGACCGGAACACACATGGATGAGTCGAAAAGAACTAGAACCAGAGGACTGGGAAGATCGGGAAAATTGGAGGAAGAGAATTACAGTGTGAAATTTTGGGCACAGGAAAATTTATCAAACAATGAAAAACTGTATATAAATTAATTATTATCATTATTGTTATGATTTAGAATTATAAACCAACTGGTTGAAATCATAGTCCCGGTGTGGCAGAATTCGAAACAGAAGTTCTACGTCACAATAAATCTAGCAAAACCGTCAGCATTATTTTCATATAACAAATCTCATTCTCAGTTCACTTTAAGTTAATCACGATAAATAACTGCCCAGAAATGTTTTCAAAGTAATCAACATGGACTTTACATTACGAAAACAACACTCACCTAATCATATTTTTCGCTTAAGCCTTAAGGGAATCCACAACTGAAAATATAATTCTCTAAATATTTCAGCCAATTAAGCTGAAAATGATCTTCAATGCTCTCTCATATCAACATTGGAGGGTTTTAAATTTCGGTGTGACATCTCTTTTAGTTTCCAAGTTATGAAATGTTAAATATGGATTGTATTATGCCAAACGCTACACATGATGCAATTTTAAAACATTACCATTTTTAAAAATTCTATTATATTTTTCTGATTATAACACACAAATCTGTCACATAATAGTTTTACTTGCCTTAGTTTAAAAGAAAATAATTTTTGAATTCTGTCATTTTAAATTTATAGTTTTGTTTAACTTTCATACAGCTTTAAAATGTAATAACTGAAAAACCGTTCGAATGAAAAAAGAAAGTATATGACAGACTGATGTAACGGTTTGTATTTTGGAAATCTATATGACAAATTTCAGAAGAATTGGATGAAAACTATCGTGTGGAACATTTTAAAGAAGTGAATACGGTAAAAAATAATTTTGAAATAGCTTAAACTTAAAAATAACATGTATTTTTAATGTACATTATATAAATAAAGGTATTTTTAATATAAAAGCTCAAAAACATTTTGAATTTATGGCCGCTAGGTATTTTTAAAGTTATAGAATACAGATGTTTACGAGATTTTGCTAAATTTCAGTTGTGTATTCACTTAAGCAAAATAAAACAAAAACAAAAACAAAAAAGAGCATAACAGACTCGATATAAGGCAGAGTATTTCGGAAATAGCTAATACTACCAGAAAAGTCAAATATGGCAGTTAATAGTTTTTTTCATACAAGCGTACATGCAGGACAAGAGAAGATTTACTGGCACGTAGAAGAACTCCTGCGGCACGAAATTCCGACGCACCGGCGACGCTGATGTGATCCTGGCAATTGACAGCGTCGTTAAACAACAAAATAATTTCAATACTAATATCATTAAAAAATAAATAGTTAACGTCTTTAATACTCGATCTATCGACATTTTGTATTTAAAAATGCCTATCATAAAAATATGCTGACCGGGCTTTTTAAATAGGATTTTTCGCATATTCCGATTTTTTGCTTAATTTGAGTCTAATTATAATATATCCAGGCTATATTTATTAATGCTAAGCTGTACAGGTGAATGTTACCGGTTTTCAGACCTTTACTCGTTAACATCCACATCAAGATAACCAGAAAAACGTCACAATTTCAATATACTCACAAATTTATGTTTTTATAGCATTAAACATTTAAGAAATACATGCGGACGTAGTTAAACTTATTCAATGTTTTATATAGTGTATTTTGAAAAATTTGATGTGTTACACTCACATTACTTTTGCTACTCTTATACAAACTATCCTTAGAAACTCTTTATTTCTGTATCTTCTTCATGAAATTATATTATTGTTAATTTTCTTGTAGGTGCTAGGGAGATAAGAGTACGCTTTGAGTGATAGTCAAATCTTCTAAAGCTGGTCGCTATATGAAGGCTTTGAAATTCCGTTCTCTGTGGATGGCCAAGATAAAAAAAAATGAATAACGACTTTCCATTTGACAAAAGCTTAAGTACTGCAAAACTCACACAAATAACAAGGAATATCTCCGAAACGGTTCACTCCAAAAAAAAAAAAAATGTTTAGACAAAACTTGTGTGTTTTAACGAGATCTATGCTTTGTATAGTAAGATCTGTTCTATCTCTTTCGGTTTGCTAGTTATGCAAAAGTCATCCAGAGTAAACGGATTACATAGGCTATAGCCAGAAAATTCAAAATATAAACTTCATTCCCCATAAAAAATATCTTCAACATATGACAGTTTTATCAAAATTGTTAGCCATTTTTGAGAAAATCAAAATCTTCGAAAAACTTTCCATATAAAGGGTAGTTTAGGGTGAAGGAATTTTCTTCAAAATCTTCGTGTCGCATCCTTAAAAGGTATTAAACTTAAATACCAACCTTGGTTTTTAACCGACTTTTGCTTTTGAGTTAAGCTGTTCACACACGGAGCTTTTTCTGATACTGTTTTTTTCTTTTTTGGATTCAGGGGGCCTCAAAACATATACTTTCGTTGAAATCTTGACATGGAAATTTTGGATCTAACACAATGCTTCTTATACTTACTATACGTAGTACAGAAAGTAAAAATTAGGTGTTTCTTTTGCTTTTCATAAACTCGTGGCTACTATCAAACGACGGTTCCTTTGACAAGCTCTTGAGTGGAACAAATTGCCGATTAACGAACATACCCAACGAAACGAAATGATCAGGACGCTTTGACGTGTAAACTTGAAGAGAAAGATAACTTCTATTTTTTTATATTCGAGTTATTAAAACGGTGTTTTTTCACGTCAACGTGATCAAATGGCGTGTCATGGGTTACTGACGCCATTGTCGTACATTAAACAATGTTGTCATACTCCTAAGCATATTGTCTACAAATGCAATCAATAAAAATAAACCATAAAACACTACAAATATTGTTGAGTCCCTGTGCTTTCACTTTATAAACAACATAGAAGCGTTAACAAAGCGGCCGACAAGCGAAATGAAACAAGTGCATACGTACTTGCGTGCTCTGCATTTGGTCCCGTACAACACTACACAAATCACAACACAACACCACTCACTCACGCGGTCCGCTGTACTCGCCGCGGTTTGCCGGCAAACTGACTGAGGAGACGTGCCGCAAGTAGCCTTGGCTGACAGCACGAGTACAGGTGTACCGAAAACTGTGTAACACCTTCACTGCGACAGCGGCCGACTGGCCGACATAACAAACCATTCGCAAAACCGGCGCAATACCCAAAATCCATAACAAATAAATTTTATTTCAACATCGGACCGGCCAACAGTACAAACGTAAAATGTACCATTCACAAAACCGGCGCAATATCCAGCATACATAACAAATTTTATATTTCAGCGGTGGACTGGCCAATATTACAAACGTAAAATGTACCATTCACAAAACCGGCGCAATATCCAACATACATAACAAATGTTATATTTCAGCGGTGGACTGGCCAATATTACAAACGTAAAATGTACCATTCACAAAACCGGCGCAATATCCAACATACATAACAAATGTTATATTTCAGCGGTGGACTGGCCAATATTACAAACGTAAAATGTACCATTCACAAAACCGGCGCAATATCCAACATACATAACAAATGTTATATTTCAGCGGTGGACTGGCCAATATTACAAACGTAAAATGTACCACTCACAAAACCGGCGCAATATCCAACATATATAACAAATGTTATATTTCAGCGGTGGACTGGCCAATATTACAAACGTAAAATGTACCATTCACAAAACCGGCGCAATATCCAACATACATAACAAATGTTATATTTCAGCGGTGGACTGGCCAACATTACAAACGTAAAATGTACCATTCACAAAACCGGCGCAATATCCAACATACATAACAAATGTTATATTTCAGCGGTGGACTGGCCAATATTACAAACGTAAAATGTACCATTCACAAAACCGGTGCAATATCCAACATACATAACAAATGTTATATTTCAGCGGTGGACTGGCCAATATTACAAACGTAAAATGTACCATTCACAAAACCGGCGCAATATTCAAAATCCATAACAAATAACTTTTACTTCAGCGGCGGGCTGGCCAACATTACAAACGTAAAATATACCATTCACAAAACCGGCGCAATATCCAACATACATAACAAATGTCATATTTCAGCGGCGGACTGGCCAATGTTACAAACGTAAAATGTAGCATTCACAAAACCGGCGCAATATCCAACATACATAACAAATGTCATATTTCAGCGGTGGACTGGCCAATATTACAAACGTAAAATGTACCATTCACAAAACCGGCGCAATATTCAAAATCCATAACAAATAACTTTTACTTCAGCGGCGGGCTGGCCAACATTACAAACGTAAAATATACCATTCACAAAACCGGCGCAATATCCAACATACATAACAAATGTCATATTTCAGCGGTGGACTGGCCAATATTACAAACGTAAAATGTACCATTCGCAAAACCGGCGCAATATTCAAAATCCATAACAAATAACTTTTACTTCAGCGGCGGCCTCGCCAACATTACAAACGTAAAATGTTCCATTCACAAAACCGCTGCAATACCCAAAGTTCATAACAAATCAGTTATATTTCAGAGACGGACTGGCCAGCATTAGAAACGCAAAATGTACCGTTCACAAAACCGGAGCAATATCCCAAATCCATTATAAATGAGTTATGTTTCAGCGGCAGATTGTCAAACGATACCAATCTAAATGGGACCATTCACAAAACCGGCGCAATTACCAAAATTCATAAGAAACAACTCGTATTTAAGGGGCGGACTAGCCATAAACAAATGCAATGTACCATTTACAAAATCGGCGCAATATCCGCAATATATAACAAACAACTTGTATTTCAGGGACGGGCTGGCCAACATTACAAAGATATAATCTGCCATTCACTGCACTAGCAACGAACTTGTATTTCAGGGGCGGAATGGTCGACATTATGAAGTAAAATTGTGTATCATTCACAAACCCGGCGTACTATCCTTTCCATCATTTCTCTTTCATTCCAGGTCCCAAATGTGGACATAAACGCCACTCACTCACTCACTCACTCACTCACTCACTCACTCACTCACTCACTCACTCTTTCATTCCATGTCCTCATCTTTCATGCGAGTTTTCATGGTGTATGGCGGTACCGGGCACATGGCGCGGAGGTTTGCTCTAACCGAATGCTCCCAGTGGACATTAGGGGGTTACTTGTTCGAAGGGTACTCGTCGCTATCTCTAGGCCGCTCCAGCAGTGGTACGGGTCTTCGAGCCTGGAATAGTTATGGTCTTCTGCGTCTCTGTGGGCTGCCTGCTGTAGTTCCCTCACTTCATCCCTTAGTCTTGGGAAACTGTACACAATGGGTCTATTTGGTCTAAGTCAGGCCATAGGAATATTTCCCCAAAGGCGTGTACAGGGTAGTTCCACCCCTCCTTAACTGCAGTGATTTATACTGGCTGTTACGTATTTGCAATGGTAATTGAGGACAGGGTAATGAACAATATTACATCAGTATCTGCTTCATTTGCGGACTTATAATTTTATTTATTAAGAGTAGCATGTCTTCAGGTTGGTTAGTACCTTTAAGCAGGGGTGCCACAGAAAACAAGACACAGTGTGGGCAGAACGGATGCTATAACGCTGTAACGAAGGCTGTATCGGAACTGAGTTCGAATGCTATCTGTAAGGTCAATGACCTCACATTATCCAGGCCGATGGGTAGCTCATTGCAGTGGTAGTCTATCGGGTAGTCTATCTCACAGGCGTTGTTCATTTCGCGGCGCATTTAGGACCATACAAAAAACATCAAGTGGTAAAATATGTGATTGGTTTGTGGGAAAACTGTTAGACGAAAAGACACCTAACACACCGAAGGGGATACATATTAAGGTACCATTTCTTAAAATACCCCTACAACCCTATACCACACGCATTACACGGAACCGGCTTTTCCTTCGGTTTTTCCCGATTTTCCGCTTTCGTAGAAGAATGTCTTCACACCTGTTGAGTACTGTTTCACAGGCCTGATCTAAGTGCACGATGTGTCCCTCTCTGTCGTGTAACCTATAACCTACAAGTCGGCAGAGGCGCACCAATGTGTATACCTATCTCCACATGCTATTCGAAGAACAAAAGACTGAAATGTTATATGTATGGCAGTCACAACAGAATAGTCGTGCTATTCCAGATAATAGTTATTCAACTGATAAGCAAGCTTGTACATATCTAAGGTAAATGCAAAAGTCAAAAAGCATATGCTCGCGTAGAGCGCTGTTGCCAAACGCTGTTGATATTTACTGGCGGTAACTGTACGTCAGGACATGAAATATCCTTAAAACATTAAAATCTTACCTTGGTGGTATTAACCCCTCACACACTTTGGATTGGAGGATTTTCTTAAGAAAGTGCATACACTAGATACAGTCTTTCTGTCCTCAAGTTGAATCGCTTCACGTTTATTAATTGAAATATACTTGTCCCAGCTTCGATGAACATGTACACACACTCGTATCATATACACATTGAAAAAGAAATACATTAATTTCATTTATATGTTAACATAAACACAGCATAACATAACCAATAACAATAATAACAAATGACGCAGCACTATTCTGAAAACGAACTGAACATTACGTCATTAAGGTTTATTCTTCTGTTCTTTTCTTTTTATTTCCCCTTACAAACTGTTTGGTCTGTAAATTAAATTATTTTGTTGTTAAACGACGCAGTCAACTGCCAGGATCACATCAGCGTCGCCGGTGTACCGGAATTTCGTCCAGCAGGAGGTTCTTTTACATAACAGTAAATCTACTGACATGGAGCTGTCGTTTTTAAGCACACTTAAAAAACATCGGTGTGGGCCGGATTTGAACCCGCGATCTTGGGATCAGTAGGCCAGCGTCTAACCAACTGAGTCACCCAGACGGACGTGTGGTTTGTAATTTTATAGTACTCTATATGTTGATATTTGAGATACACATGTGGAAGGAATGGTTGTGCTTTTCAGGGTTTTTTTTAAATGTCGAATGATACTGAGTGACGATGCTTATGTCAAGACAAAAGGAGAACAGCTTTGGTTGTAGGTGCTATAGAGACAGAATTTTTGTGCAACCTTAATTAGTAAATAAAATTTTGTCTAATTATAAAATTGGCATATATAATTTTAAAGTATTTATCCAAGCGTAATTGATGAAAATAGTTATCTCAGTTCAGGTGCATAAGATGTGTGTATTACATTCGGCATCGATGGATAAGCATATGATTGGCTAGAGTCTTAAATACAACTTTTGCACCTGATTTAATGTTGGGTGCTCTGATAGCAGTTCCAAGAGTAGGCCATTTACTTTAATAACTTGATGAACATGTCAAAAGTAGGTATGTTGTGACAGTATAAAGACTGAATTACAGTGACGAATTTAAACGCACCTCGCACAAGACAGTTTTGTGCCTAATACAAACCAACGTATCAATCTACAGAATAGCGTATAACCTATACTGACCGACATAACAAACGCGAGTTTACCATTGATTAAAAGGGCACATTACATTAACAGCAACGTGTTAACAGTGTTTAATGGTATAAGTGCAAAATGTAGAAGTCACGAAACGGATATGTTGCGGAAAGCATGTAACAATCCAGTGGCGGACTGGCTAACAGGCAACGCCGCTGAAAAGTACAAGGGTCATTTATATTATAGTAGCGGACTGGCTGGATACAGGAGTCACCAAAATATTTTACTACTCAAACTTCCAGGATTAATAAAATAAAATCCAGCTTCATCACGCATCTGTTCCCATGTGTATTTAATCCACGTTGATGTGTCTGATGGGTTGATGAACAAGCTGTAAATGTACGAGGGTCGCCCAGAAAGTAATCTACCACATTTTTGCCTTCAACAATTATTTATTCCACACAAGAAATAATGACGCTTCTTCTACAATCCTAATTTTTTCCACGTAATCTCCCTCCAGTTCTATGGCCGTCCCCCAGCGAGATACAAGGGCGGGTGTACTCTATCAGTAGCATTCCTTGTTCTGGTAACGAAGCCATTTTTTCACTGCGTAAATCCCTCTTCGTCATCCTCAAAAATTATTCCATGAATGGCATCCCTTAGTGGCGCAAACAAGTGAAAGTCTGAGGGTTGTAGGGCGGATGAGGTAACACTGCTCAACCCTGTTTAGTGATTCCTCAAACTTGTGTTATGCCGAGCGTTATCATGTTTAGTCAAAGAATCACCTGGGATATTCTGGCACCGGAGTCGCTAGAAATGCTTCTTAAGTTTGGTTAACCTGTTGACATATGCTCCAGCCACGAATGTTCCTTACCCTAGAGTCGGGAAGTATGAGTGAGAGTGTGAATGTGTTAGTGAATTTAAAGTTAAAAATCCCTAAAGACCAAAAACCCACTGTAAAACTAGTATATTGCAAATGTTCCATAGGAAAGGCCTTTTCAGTTAAAGGCGGGATATAAATGGAACAAAAACATCCGTCCAGTGTTTCCCAACCGTAGTTTAAACTCCAAATATGAACTATAGCTACCATGTGTGTGGGCAGAAGCATTTTAATTATCTAGTAAAACTGTCGCACTCATTGTCCGCTTTAACAACAACGTTGGTTCAAGCGTTAAATCACTATTCGGATAAAAGAAGAGCTTTACGTACTAGCGTTGCTTTGTTCGTTTCGTAAGGATTAGACAACTCGCCGACCGTTGCGAGTATGGAAGAAAATCTGTCCAGACATTTCGACTTTGGTTCAAATAGCTACAGAATTAAGAGTAGTTTAGATTGAAAGCCTCACACACTTTACGATTTAGGCTAAGCTTATAGAGTATGGAGTTGAAATGTTATGCACAACATTTTTAGAAAATTTGTGGACACATTAAAATTTCAACTCCCCTTGTCTTATTTTTTTTTTGGGGGGGGGGGGGCAAGGGCACTTTGCTTGTGTGCTCAATGTTATAGCCATCAAAATCCTGAAATATTTATATTGGCTGAACTGGTTACTATAATCAATAACACACACAAAACTCTGAGCATACTGAGAAACCTTGTTTAAATAAACTTTCTCAGCATACCCAGGAATCAAATCCGCGGTCCCTTGCACAATAGACACGGTCTGTAACAACTGCGTTGCGAGACCAACCACACAAATAGTGAATAATAATACTATAAATAGAGATTTTTGTACGGTAATTTCACAACTGCACAACCGATTTTGATCAATTCTTTTACATTTGAAAAGCCCAACTCGTCTAATTTAATTTCATAAATTATTAGAATATTAAAAAAGATTTACAACGCCCTTGTACTTGAATACGATTACAAGAGTAACGAAAGAACATAGTTCGAAGAAGGCCTTGACTTTTAGTTGAGACTGCCACTGAGTAGACAGTAGTTGTCACTTAACAGAATATAAATAGTTGTTACACTACTAGAGCATAAAAACAAAAACCGGTTACACTTTATTGCAAGGGATTTATATAGATGGCCACGAAGAACACTTCAGTAAACAGAATAGAACTTAAAAAGCGACAATCGTTCCTGTGTTGTACTTGTTTTTTAATTGCCATTTACCAAATATTTCATATGCACATATATGTAATGAAACAATGTCAAACCCTCTGAATAACCTTTGTTCTAATTCTATAGGTGTATGTACTGACGTTCCTGGATTACAAAACCCAATAACCCTCATATAAGCAGTTTTACTTTTGCGTTTATGTTGTAATCAAGTTCGTTAGCAGGGCACGGTAAATACAGTGTCCCAAATTGATGTATATACACACAGCTAAAAACGTTATTTCTCAGCAACGAAATGAGACGCATGAAACAGAACTATTATTTTTGTTGTGTTCTATTCCTTAGGCCCGTACATGTTCAAACTGTCCACATTCAGCCACAACAACGACGTCGAACAGAGTATCAAACCTTATGGAGTACTCCTAACGGAATATCATTGATGGTATGTTCAATCTGATATATGTTTGCGATGTTGTGGGGTACACAGTGTTGTTTCAAGTTTCCTAAAGGTAGAAGTTCACAGAGGAGATCGAAGCACTTCCTCTTCGTACTATCCATCTCTGATTGAATGTGCGGTCGAGAAAATTTCTCGTGATATGAAAGTGAGGTGTGGCACCGTCTTGTTGGAAATAAGCCCCATTTTCATTTTCATTCTCAAAGAAATGATTAAGACAGGAATCGCGATTTCCAACATTTAAGTAAGTCTGACCCGTGACAGTCTCTTCGAAGAAGTAGGGACCAATTACTTCTCTGGAAGACAGACCACACCATAACGTTTCTCTTGGGAAATGACGGCATTTACACCTTTCAACAGATCATGCAATCGACCTCAAACTTGTTTCGAATTCTTGTTATTGTTGCCCTTGTTAGTGATGGTGTCCCAAATTCAACCCTCCAACGTCGTTGAACTTAAACAACACTTTCCACTTTCCAATAACACTTCAGTAACCACTTACGTACCTTGAATGGTCTCACTGTCATGTTTGTTTATAAACACACAGAACGATGAATGTGTTGCTATGCTTTTCCAGTGCACACAACGAAAGTTTTATTTCTGCCTCATTTGTTGCTGAGAAATAACTTTTCAAAGTGTGCCTACGAAAGAAAACTGCTAACATTAAAAATCTGTGAACTGGTGTTTTTAATTAATACTAAGAAGATTATTTTTCTCGACAGTAGCACACTGTCTTTTCCAAAGGGGTTAACTTGGTGGCCTGGGAGTACGGAATCTTATTAACTGTCAATGCATTATAAGAAAAGATATGTAGCTTTTATGTTTTTAAATGATTATTGGTCCAAAAGGAAGACCCATGTTTAAAATATAAGATATTATAATTATTTTAAAAATTACTCAACCATTTCGCCGAGAATTCTTGGACCGCCAAATGGTACTACGCTATGCAGCATTTCCAGAACTTGGAGAGGTTAAGGTAGCCAGACGTTCTGCTGATGTTCGCATCCTTTTGCATGAATATAGGGTAATTTTTCATCAGTTATTTGAAAGAGTTGCGACTGTATGAAATTACAATTATAAGGGGTAAAGGGGAGAATTTGGCAAAAAAACAAAGCAAAAAAATAAAAACAAAGGAAGTTCTAGAACACTGTACCATAATTTCATAAAGAACGAGGGAGGTAAATGAAATTAATTCGTCATGTGTTTTAAAACGCCAAGCGTGCCACGTCCGGTAAACCACATAGCAGTGAATAAATAAGTTTAAGCATTAACGTTAACATTGCTTGGAACTTGTCTGGCCTTTTCCGACAGTTCTCCGTCATTCTTCCGGAAGCACTTCACCCTTGGGCTTACTGTGCTATCCGTGTTGTTTTAAAGCCAATTCATTATGCCTGCACCCTTCACCAGGTTTACAGTCTCATAACAGACACGGTTTCGAATTTTTCTGTTTCAAAACATTTTTCACAGAGGCAATAATCGCTTGTAAGCTAAAGCTTCGTAGGAGCATAAATGTACTGGACTGTTTCAATTTCTTTCCTGCAAAATCCGAAATCTAAGTTACCCTAAAACACTGCCGCCGTGTTAAGATGCTTTTTGACAGGAGCATGTTACCCGAGAAACAGCTGAAGTCTGCTACATTTATGTAAGCTTTCAGCTCTTACATGTTTGCCTAATAAATAGTTAACCATGTTTGTTTCCTGTGTTTTTAAGACAAGTTTAATGAAATTTACTTTGGATCACTTCTTAATAGCTTCTCTTACTAAACATTGAGATATTCCTTGAGCCGACTTTGATCTAACAAATTGTGAAGCTGCTGTCCTACAAGTACATCAGCTTTTTCATTTCCTCTATGCCACCATGACCCGGCACCCACATGAAATGAACTTCATACTGTTCTGCCGAGCCTGTGGACATATTAGAGTTTAGACAATTTAACACCAATCCAGGGAGCGAGATGGCTCCATGGCTCTGCGCTAACGTGTGAGGCCCTCATTCGGGAGGCCGTGGGTTCGATTCCTGCGGCCGACTTTCCTGACCCATGGTTTTTCGGGGGTTTTCCGGGTCAACAGGTGATTACATCGTTCAAATTTCCGGTCCCTCCATTTCCTTTTACCTTCATTTCAATCCTGTCTTTGAGGGTCGGAACTGTTGGCGATGAGCGAGTTTAGCGCTACTGTGTGAGGACTTTGCAAATTGCAACTGCGGCAGATGAGTGGCGCTGTAGTAGCCTGGCCGGTGCTGTTTGGTGAACCCTGGTGTCGAGATGAAGAATCTCCAGCACATGTTAGGGACCCTCGTGCTGACTCGAGCTACTCGTTCGGGTTTCAACACACGCCCGTAGAGCGCTCCCACTTCATCCCTTCCTGCCGGGGTCTGATAAACAATAGCCTCGTATCAGTGTTGAATCACCTATGTAGATATTCTACTATCACCAGTCCTGAGGTTACTAAATGACTTCAGTGCAGTCTAACTATCTGAGAAAATAAATGATCTGTTTACCAATGTAAGCTCTCCTTGTGTTTTCGTAAATACACTGAATAATCGAATAAATTTCGGTTTCAAAAACAGAAACATATTTGCCCAAGGGGGAAAAAACACTTTTTACCTTAGTCTTATGCCATTTGCTTGCAACTTACACGTCCTAGACCATCTTTGCTCCCATTTTCAAATTGCTTATGTAACAAAATTTGTAATTTGGTTGTCTTTTGTTCTGTCCCGTATTAATGCATTTGACAGGTTGGTTGATGGTGCATTAGCTACTGTCAAAATGTGAAAATCGAACCTTCTTTCTCTTTGTAGCCGGCTCCCACATCGAGTCATAACGTGCATATACGGGGGGTGGGGGGGGGGGGGCGCGAACTGTGGCTTGGATTTACCGCCACGTACATTACTGTCCTGATTCAGCTACGTGGGTTTCCTGTGATATTTTATCTCGCTCTGATATGACGAATGATCGAAGGATGAATGATACTCCACGGTCTGCTCCAGCGACTTCAAAGCAAGTCAAAACTTGTATGGGCTTTCAGGCTATGGAACCCCCTCCCCCCCCCCCCCCCCTCAAAAAATGATTTCCTCACATGACACTCTACTCTTGTACTATTCTTACAAACTCTTATTCCTCTATATAATTAATGTTAATCGAAATAAACATTTGCAGAAATTATCTTATTGCTAATTTTCTTGTAGATACAAGGGGAATATGGAAATACAGTAGGCTATGAGCGATAGCTAAATCTTTTAAAACTGGTCGCTATATAAAGCCTTTGAAATTCTCTTTGCACGGCCAAGAGATAAAGTGAATATAGATCTTCCATTTGAGAAAAGTATAAACATTCCAAAACTCACATAACTAACAAGGAATATCTGCGAAATGGTTCACTCCACAAAAAAATGTATTTGGACATAAATTGTGTTTTAACGAGATCTACGTTTTTTGTACAGTAAGATTTGGTCTCTCTCCTACAGTTTACCACTTATGCGAAAGTCATCAAGAGTAAACAGGACTTCATAGGCTATAGCCACAAAATTCAAAATAAACATTTCATTTGATATAAAATATCTTAAACATGAGGCATTTTAATCATAATCGTTAAGAGCTATTTGAGAAAAGTCAAGATTTTCGACAAATTTTCTAAATAAATGGTAGTTTAGGGTGGAGGAATTTTCTTCAAAATCTTCGTGTGGTATTTTTGAAAGATATTAAACTTAAATACCAACTTTGATTTTTAACCGACTTTTCGTTTTTGAGTTATGCTGTTCACACACGCACGCACGCGCG
This sequence comes from Tenodera sinensis, assembly GCA_030765045.1. Lineage (NCBI taxonomy): Eukaryota > Metazoa > Arthropoda > Insecta > Mantodea > Mantidae > Tenodera > Tenodera sinensis. Next base: position 40,485,839 of record CM060970.1, read on the forward strand.
CGCGCGCACACACACATACATACGCACACACACTCTCTTGTAGAGAGAGGATGACGTAACATGAACCTTTCTCGAACTTCTATAAATACGCCGGCCGCCGGACCCTTCTCGAATAATCTCATAAACCCTTTTGGTTCTGCCACTCTGTTGTCACGTTTGCTCACGTGAGTGGTGGGGGCAGCTTGACCTTGGGCTCCTTTGATACGCGCCGCGCCTGGTATGTGGTGTGAGGTAGCAGGGCACCGACCGTCCTTTGTTGTGCGCCGCGGGCGGTGACGCAATATTTTAAATGGAAAAATAAAGTGAAGGTGTTACTCGTAAAACTCGCGCTCGCAGAGATTTTTTTATAAAAATGGTTTTTAATTCTGAGGATGTTGTGATATCTGGATTGAGTGAGTGAGGGAATGAGTGAGTGGGGTTTAAGGGCCCTTCGACAACAAGATAGTTTGGGCCCGTTATCTCAATAACGTTGGGTGGAATGCAACATCTCTACTACGTAGGTAAGCACGTGATATAGAAATTGAAAAGTTGAAACGTCCATGAAGAATGTTCTGAGAAGTGCAAAGTCATTTAAATGTCGGCATTGATACTTGGGGTTTTGTATTATTTAAGCAGCAAATTTAGCCATGAGTAAGAAAGGATTGGTAAAATTAAAGGAGTCACTTGGGTCTCGTGGGAAACAACACTCGCTTCCTCTTGGAAACGTCTATAGCGACAGTGCCTGTTAACTTGCTTAAATAATGCACACGCAAAGCGCCCTATGGAAACATCAAAGAAACAAAAGACCTTAAATGCTGGCGAAAGCTCTATAACTTTGTTTTGTTTTCTCCAACTTTCTAACATGGAACTTTGATGTTACCAATGTCTCTGTGCATTTCCAACGAAAATGTTAGTGAACTTTGGAATGTAGGAATGTGTGTACGTATGTTTTTTTCCCAAGACATCAACATGCAAAGATGTCTTTGCCAAGAACAGTCACATAGCTTCCGAGATGTTTCATCACCTAGATACGGCAATAAACAATCCGTCTACCGAGCGGGATGGCTCAGGCGGTAACGTTTGTGGCCCACATTCGGGAGATCGCGTGTTCGATCCCCATGGCCAATCTTCCGGAACAATGGATTTTTTAGGTTTTCCCGGGGCGCCGGACGAATGCTGGGAAGGATTTCCATATCCTCGTAATTTCCTGTCCCTTCATTTCATTACATTAATCATTTCATTTCACCTTCATCCTGTTGTATCTTTCAGGGTTGGAAGCGTAGGCGGGAGTCGTGGCAGCAGCACTTCAGGGGGAAGAAATGCGCTTTGGAAATCTCGTCCCCGGATTGGAAGGCGAACCTACTGGTTTTCGGACCCCCCCCCCCCCCGGGATGACAACGTTGAGAATATGATCTAAAGTTAACAAAGGATAGAGTAACATTCTTTTATAAAGAATGGAAAATGGCTATCAAATAATAATGTGCATAACAGGAGAGAAAATGCTACACGATAAAAGAAAGCTGCTAAATTGTGAAATAACATTTTGAAATGAAATATGAGAGAGTAAGCTTCATAATAGGATTCAGCAACAAAGAAAACTCTTCAGTTGTTTGCTCCTGACGTTGAGTTTTGCCTTCTCCGGATACGCATATACCACATAACGTGACCAGTTGGCTCCTAAATATTTCACAACGAAACAACAGCATTTTAGTACCTTCATAAAAGTGTTTACTGGGCAGCTGAACCGTCAAATGTTCTGATATCTGATACAATACTTGCACCCACTCGGTAATAAAACGAAGCGTGAAGTACTCTTTCAGGGAAGTCATGTGAAGACCAAGGCGTTTATTTGACCTTCAAAGAGTTTGTGGACAATCAGAGCTAGGACGGGACACAAGCAGAGGTAAATAAATAACCTCAGAGTTGTGTGTAATGTAGAGTCAGTGTTGAACAAATTCTAAGCCATGTCAGCCAACTGAATGATTTGTGACATAAGGGAACAGGACCCCCTTGCTCTCAGCACAGAGAACGGAAATCACTGAGAAATACGCGAAGGTACTCGCGAGACAAGAAGAATCCATGCCAGCGATGTCCAGCCTTGTCTCCTTGGTGGCGCTTACGTAATAGCTGGTATTCCCCACCTCCTCTTTCTGTGTAAGGGTGAATCACGCCTGTGGCGTTTAGACTTACAAGCAGTGAGTATACAATAGAGGCCTGCACGGGCCGACGTTCTTAGGTTCGGCCCGGCCCGGCCCGGACTCAACCAAGCCCGAGCCCGAGAAGAGGTTATAGTACCCGGCCCCGAACCCGGCCCGATTATTTAATTTTATTATGTTTAAGATTATGACATTATTATTAGTTATTATTGTCACTATTATTTGAAACCTTTCGGCAGAATAATCATATATAGAATTCCTAGTAATGGAATGCTGTGACAATTGTGCTATCCTCGGAAAAAATATATGCATTATTTTGTATCTCTTAATTTTCAAGCCCGGGTCCGGCCCGAGCCCGACAGACATTTTCCAAATTAGGCCCGAACCCGGCCCGCGGGCCGGGCCTAGGCCCGAGGGCTTGGCCCGAGCCCGTGCAGACCTCTAGTATACGAGGGACACAAACAGGCGATTGCATGGCAGTCTCTAAGTCATACCTTGAATTTTCTGGAAATGTTCTCAGATCTCTTCATTCTGGATGAGTTTTCCAAAAATGGGAAACAGTAAGAGACAGACAAAAGCTTACTAAATAAAAACGGCAAAGTTAAAACACAATTTATATCAAATACTTCCTTTTTTTTAACCATTTCTTTGTTTAAGTTTACCAATACTTATACGTTTCTCAAATAGGAATCTGTTATTCGTTATTTTATCTCTTGGCCATGCAAAGAGAACGGAATTTCAAAGTCATCGCATAGCAACCAGTTCTTAAAACATTTCACTATCGCTTAAAGCCACATTCCCATTTTCCCCTTGTACCTACAAAGAATTACCAATAAGGTACTTTCTTAAAATGCTTATGTCAATTAAAATGAAGTAGATAGAGAAATAACCATTTGCAAGAATAGTGTGAATAAGAGTGAGTATAGCTCTACATATATTTGCGAACAGAGTTTCTCCAAACTGAACCATACTAAAAGTCTGTAACGCAATATGTTACGCGACGATCACTTGGTGTACTTCTAAGACTATGCACTTCGACTTTGTCGCAAAAACGTAAGCAGTACCAAAGAAGTCAGTAATCAACAGATTTGTAGCGCAAAAGATTTTAAAGTGCTTTCGTAAATCAAACATGTAACCAAGCCAGCACTACAACACAATGCACATCGGAGTATTAAAGAATGGCGAAGTCTACGTATAGTGGAAGGAGGTAAATCCAACCTCCCGTATTTCGCAAACGTTGCGCATCGCTATATTAAACACAGATTATACCCTAAGTTTAAACCTTAGAACCAGCCTGCCGTGCCTTCTGCACGTCTTATACGGGAAACCATGGCAGTTCCCAAGAATTCAAAATGGCGACGCTACATCAAACTTAAGAACTACCAACTTTACAATGGGAAGTATTAGTTACAAGTCAGTCAGTTACTGTTTTGCGACATTCAGCGCCGATAAGTGATTTATGTCGGTATTGCAATGGACTTCACTTAACGTGACAGGACGTAACGTGAAACTAAATGCTGTTACATTGAACAGCATGTACTTAACATAACGGGAATAGCTTGTTTGGCAGTTGTTTTTATTACATGCCTTATGCTACTGTCGATTGGTTATGACTTGACATCAAACTTAACATAATTGGAAGGCAAACTTTGACGCTGCTCCTTAAGTTACGTCGCGTCAAGTCCATCGGAATCCTGGCATAAATCTAGAAGTATTTTAGACGTCATATGCTCCGGTGCTCCAACACAGAAGTTGGCCATGAACAAATTATTTCGTCAACAAGTTAGGAAAATAGTTTTGTTTTCAAAAAAACACTTCTGGATTAAATAATCCCAGCACTGAATATGGTGCGTGTTCACCCAAATTGTACTTTATAAACAACAATTACAAAATATATAACACTTATAAAAGCGGTAACACAATTCGAAATATAAGTAAACGAGGGACACAATGTCGTCTAAGCAACCAAGAATAATTTGCTTTAAATCTATCGGTTTACGTACCTGCAAGACAATGCTTGTGACGCCAACTTAACACCTCCAATTAACACCAATTACGGCCATATCTTAACCACGGGGGGAAATTTTTGAACAGTCGCTGGTATTGATGCTAACTGAATAGATTGAATGTCACCAAATATAACCATGGAGTATTACTTCAACGGGGTATTGCGTCAGTTTGCTTTGGTAAATTTAAACGCTTTAGGCTCTCTATAGCTGCGATTGTATGGGATCGATCCCTTGGTGTACTTAAACCTTCTGTGCTACATCATCAGCAACTGAGTTGGCTGATCCTGCTCTGAATGGGATTCGAAGGAGGCTTATTACTCAAACTGCACTGGTTCTTTCATTGCTTCAACAGTGCCTATCGATACCATTATTAAATTACACAGAATTGTTGATTATTCTCCCAATTGTCTTAAAGTATTCGTTAAAGGCGAATAAATAAAAGAAAACCAAACTTAATACAAAACCCAACAATTAGTAGAAATTGCAAACATGCGACCTTTGTCGACAGCGATGTATTAGGTATTCTAAAGTCGAAGCCATCGATATATTACAAGATGCTAAACTAAATTATATTGTTTAACGACGCTGTCAATTGCCAGGATCACATCAGCGTTCCATCCTTCAAAACCACTTCTGAAAGCATTCACGCCACTCGGTTTTGGACACTGCAGATACGCAGAAACTGCTTCAGCGCTAGAAAATCGGTGAATTCAATGTCGGTTCTTCACCACAGAGAACAGGAAGAAATCACATGGTCGAAGATTAGGACTATAAGGTGAGTCAATCGTTTTGCCTCAGTTCCTTCCTGAAACTACATTCAGCGGTGAGAGCTGAAAGAAATCATGATGCAACAATGTGCCACGTACACGAAGGATGGTTGAAACACTCGGTGAAATAGTCCCCAAAGCCAACTCAATGTCCTTGTAGGTTACTCTTGGATCTTCCCTGATCATTGTTTTCAGGGCGATGTTTTCCTCAGCCACTACTGTTGGTCTGCCACTCTTTTCTTCATTTTTAAGATACTACTGTCCCCTCTTAAACTCTGTAAACCAGCGGGGCATAGTGGTGCGTGACGGAGAATAATTCCCTTCAAATGCTCGAGTGACTGGTTTTATTTAAGCTACATTTGAAGCCATACAAAATTATTGCACGTAAATGCTCTCTCTCTGAATCTCCTTTGCGCTTAAAAAACGTTTATACTTTCCAGACTTCAAACATAAACTGAGCTAAAATGAATGGCGCAACAATGGTGCGCTTGCTACCATTTGTCAGCTATTTTGACAAAGCAACAATGGCTCCCCAGGGGTGACCAATATTCCGTTTCACAATGCATATATTGTGACCCTCGTAGAAAAAAAATAGCTTTAGTATGAATAGTTTGTATAAATCAAATAAAAATAAACAAAAATAGTCTGCAGGGAAAGTCGTGTGAATCTAACCTATTAGATTTTTGTTACGTGCAGATGAATACGTTCTGGAGTCACTGTAATGCACTATTGCATTTTATCTATCCATACAGTTGGTAAAACACATAATGCTCTGGATCGCTTGGTGGCAAATATTACACGAGAATATTAATATTAAGTGAAGTCTTTCGCTGCGTCACTGCCTCCGGTTATGATAAACCAAAAAGAAGTATAATTTATCTGTTGATTACGTCAGCTCTTGGCATTAAACATAACTCTTAAACTAACGTCGTATTTCTAATCTTACTTCCGTAGAAGCAGTAATAAATTAGCAGAGACAAAACAAATAAATCTGTCTGCATCTTCACTAAGTTGAAGGAAAGAGTACAATATTTAGCTTCCTGTATAAACATCTGCATCAAAATATATTAATGTACCAAGAAAATAACGATAACTACTTCGAAAGTTAGTCCGGGATGCACTAAGCCTTGCTACGTACCAGAGGGGACGATTGAGAAGTAGTGGTCCCTGGTCGCCAGGACCACATAAACTGGCCAGGAGGGACCGGGGCGCTGACCACGTCCCACCCTCCAGTATAGTAATAGCATTGCGCCAGCTGTATTGGAAACATTTGATAGAGCCATGGCTTGCAATTTTCATTTGTTCCCACCAAAATAGCTATATTTAATACGGGGTGCAAAAAGAAACAAATCAAACTCAAATAGAACGATTTTATAGCTACTTCCTTTTCTGTTTACCTTCCTCGTATGGAGGACTTGCACCCCTCAGAACCTACATACAAGTCAACGCCTGGGGTCGGACGGACTCTGAACCTCAATGTCCAGGATGAGTGATCAGTCCAAACCTGGTATGAGTGAGGAAGGAGCTGAAACGAAACTAAAACAGGAAAGGCAAGGTGATCGTGCAACAGTTGCTGTAAATGAATGGTGGGGGAATCCAGAGAACACGAAGAAAACCCATCCAAACGACGCTTTGTCCACCACAAATCCCACTTGCGATCCCCAAGGAACCTTGGTAAAAGACGACCAGTCTAACCACTGGGCCACTGGGCCGTCTGGCAAATATTTATAACGCTTTACATTTCAAAGTAGCTCTTGAAAGAAGAATACATTAAACCAAAATACTGCATAGTACAGTAATTAAAAAATATGGGAAATTCTGGTGCTGCCCACCCGGCTTAAGGAAGCGAACCTATATTAACCAGTCAAGGTTGAATATGCGTTTAATTTGTAAAACACCTTTCGGACGAGAATGTCTTTCATCCACTTCCCGCTCATTCTATCATACGTTGGAAGTTGAAATTCTTGCACTATATGCGTTTTACATTTTTATGGCAAATTTAATACAATGTATTAGTCTCTCATCTACTGATATGCACATTTATTGTTGTAGATATGTTTTAATGATTTAATTTTACCATTTAAACGTTACCGTCTTTACTTGTCATTTTTTGTTAATATTTACTTACGATTTAATCATACAACATTTAAAAATAACTCGTTTGGCGCAAGCAGCCATCTTACCTTCCGTTCTTGCTTGGTTTGCTCAACACTATCAGTCGTAAGTAATCGATCACATCAGTTCGCAGAGGCTAAGGCTTTCATATTGCTTTTGAACAGCTGACACAATTTTATTTTCGCATGAATATCTCTGCTATTCACTGTAGTCCAAAAAAATAGTATGCGACACACTTGCATTAAATCCGGAAGTGAAAACACTCCACTTTATCTCGTATTTTCAAACTTCTTCCCCGCTCTGCAAACATACACTTACCGCACTTCCATCGGCATGCTATTGTCCTGAAACAATTTCAGATTCTTAACTCTGTTGCACTAGTAATAATTATCAAAAATGTTGCTGAAACTCACAGCTTTACTGAAGCACCTTAGCAGCACGCTCTTGAGGAAGGATTGACAATTGTGCTAATATGAAGAAAATGCCCTGTAAGACGTAATATCGACCTTTTATTTTATTTTGACCTTTGCGTGAGTTATTGCGTAACTTCATCGACCGTGTATCTGTGAGGTGAAGATAATGATGTTTCAACATGTATTATGTATTCGTTACGCTGTCTGTGTTGGTCAAGAAAATGTTTCTCGAGCAAGGTTTCACCTGAAATTTCCGCAGAATTTCTTTTCGGAGGAAAACAAACCGTCACTCAAGACCGTGAAGAAAACAGCAATCGCCTCCTTCATTTTCTCTCTTTATATACAAAGAATAACGGCTTTGCCTGCTGTATAAGGGGCACCGAGTTCGATTCCCAGCTAGAGGGTGGGAATTTTTGTTTAACTAGGATTATTTCCCATCCTCCCTAGAGTCTATAAACATGAATGGGAATGTGTGTGTGTGTGTGTCTGTGCGTGTGTGAATTTAATGTAATAAATTAATTCAAAGTCATATGTAAATGGAACATGTAATAATAATAATAATAATAATAATAATAATAATAATAATAATAATAATAATAATAATAATAATAATAATAATAATAATAATAACAATTGCACGAGAGAGCCGAGACTCGCCGGGGAAATAGTGCCGGCAGAGGCGCTCTAATTTTTTTACGATTTCAGTGTGCCTCTGCTGCACCCTTTCCCCAGCGACTCTCAGTTCCTTTGCGCAGCGGAGAGAACCCGTGAATACGTTACCATATATTTTAATGACCCTATATATCAGTATAGATAACGTAAATATGGTTTTGTAATGGATAGAAAAAGCCCAGCAAGTGTTATACAATATATATTTTAGTTGCAATGCGTTGCACATTTTCTTTGAACCCTGGTATATACAGTATAGACTGCGGTTCGTATGTTTTTTCATCGCACGCGCCTAAAAATTAATCCTCTTGCCCTGATATTTGTATATCTTGCCTCGATGTTTACCAGATGAAGTTTACGTCCAGGCTTGTACCCCTCAGTTGCCGTAATTACTTCTCTCGCACAGATGCACAGCATTACAGTCCTTGGGTGCAAAATTAACATGATGACATCTGAAGCGTGAAAAGACTCACCTTCACTACGCCAGGCTGCTTTCCAAGTTCATAATGTTGAACTCACCTGCAACAACAAAATGTCATTTAGTATTTCATTTTGAAACGTGTATCACATACTACAGTAGCGTTGTGCATGTAGCTATAGGAGTAATTCTACCTGATATAGGTACCGAAATACTATACTGCAGTTTCTTTCTTTCCTCCACTTCTCTACCGCCTCTCTTCCCAAGCTAGATTCACCACTATTGCACTCACATAACTTTCTCTACTCACTCTTGTACAAACTAATCTTAAAAACACTTATTCTTGTATCTACGTCATGCTAATCGAGATAAACATTTGTATAAATAATTTTATTACATATTTTCTTGCAGGTATAATGGAAATATGAGGATACAGTAGGCGTGAGTTACAATCAAATATTGTGAAATTCCGCTATGAGGAAAAACATAACGAATAATGAATTCTCATTTGAGAAAACTATAATTCAAACCAGAAATATCTCTGAAATGTTTAACAAAGAAAAACTGTGTGCATTAAAGAGGTCTAAATATACTTTTAGTGTAGTAAGATTTTGTCTACCCCTTACGGTTTACCAACCATGCAAAACTCATTCAAAATGAAGAGGACTTCAGAGGCTATACCGAGAACATTCAAGATATATATTTCATTTGTCCTCAAAATATCTTAAAATATGGCAATTTAATCAAAATTGTTTCAGCCATTTTTGAAAAAAATCAAAATTTTCAAAAAGTTTTCCACGTAGGTGGTGGTGTGGAATAGGGGAGTCTTTTTTAAAAAAGTCTTCGTATCACATCCTATGAAAGTGCTGAGCTTAAATGCTAAGTTTGGTATATAACCGACTATTCGTTCTGCTAGTAAATAATAAACTCTATGCTTGCCGCCCAGCCGCTGCGTCCCTCACCTCTGCCCACTACAGGCGTCATATGGGGTGCAGTACTTGAGTGTGGGACGTGATCACCGCCCCGAGCCCTCCCGGCCTTCGCGACCTGGAACCACTACTTCTCCATCAAGTAGCTCCTCAATTAGTCCCCCCGGGAACTAACGAGGCTGAGTGCACCCTGTGCCAGACCTCCCAGAGGGGATGAAATCCCCATGCCAGTACCGGGGATCGAACCCGGGATCGAACTCGCGCCTGAGACAAGCACGCTACCAACTGGGCTACGGAGGCGGTCTCGTTCTGCTAATATATCACTGCAAATTATTTATTTACTTTTAAGGAAATCCTCGGTAATGTACAAATCTTATTAAGGAGTCTTCCTTTGGGCGAATTCTGCTGCTAGTTTAAAGGTGAACGATTTCTAGCGCCCATCCCGAGTTAAGCTATTAATGGAATGCATGAAATGCGATGATCATGTGAGAAGTAATGAGGAAAACCACAGACTTCGTTTCAATGCAATTCTGATAGAGGAAGTATCTGTATCTGGAATTGAAAATGGAACTTCAGACAGCAAGACTAATCATGAGACATGAGAAGTTCCAATTCGCGTGAGACCTTCCTCAGGTAGGTCACGCGAAAACTTCGATTGCTGTTCAGTGTTGACATGAAAGGGTTAGACTAGAATCATTTATAACTCGACTTAAAAGCATTATTGGCTCCGGCGGTAGCACATGTGGCACTCTTTGAAAGGTTACCGGTTCAAATACCGTGCATAGGTCAATCTAATGTATTTTTATTTTCTCTACGCGTACTTGATGTTCATAAGTAGAGGAAGTGTATTCAACCCAAAATTTCAATACTATTATTTCACAGGAAATACAGGTTCTAAGACTCCCGGAATATTTTAAAAATCAGATGAATTGCACTCATGACATTTCCTCCTCTTGTAGTAACGATTCTAAACATTTGTAGAAATTGCCTTACTGCTAATTTTCTCGTGGATGCAAGGGGAATATGGGAATACAGAAGGCTTTGAGCGATAGTCAAAGTCTTCGGAATTCCGTTCTCTTTGCACGGCTAAGAGATAAAAAAGTAAATAACAACCTTCCATTTGAGAAAAGTTTAAGTATTGCGGAGCTCACACAAAAAACAAGGAATATTTCCGAAATGTTTCACTAAAAAAAAAAAAAAAAAAAAAAAAAAAATGCATTTGGACATAAATTGTGTCTTTTAACGAGATCCACATTTCTGTATATTAAGATTTGGTCTATCGCTTGTGGTTTACCAGCTATGCAAAAGTCATCAAGAGCAAACCTTAATACGTGGGCTATAGAGAGAAAATTCAAAATATACATTTCATTTGCCATAAAAATATCTCAAATATATGGCATTTTAATCAAAATCGTTAAGAGCCATTTTTGAGAAAATTACACTTTTCGAAAACTTTTCCATGTAAAGGGTAGTTTAGGGTGGCAGAGCTTTCTTCAAAATCTTCGTGTCGCATCCTTGAAAGATAGTAAACTTAAATACCAACTTTGGTTTTTAACCAACTTTTCGTTTTTGAGTTATGCTGTTCACAAACACACACACACACACACAGACACACACAAACACCCACACACACGGACCTTTTTCTAAAACTGCTTTCTGGGGGGAGGGATTCAGGGAACCCAAAGCATACTTCCGGTGAAATCTCGACATCGAATTTTTGGGGGCGAATACAATACATCCCCTATTTACTATACGTAGCAGAGGAAGTAAAAAAGGTGAGAGACAGAGTGTGTGTGTGTGTTTGTGAACAGCATAACTCAAAAACGAAAAGTTGGTTAAAAACCAAAGTTGGTGGTGGTGGGGGGTGGGCGTGGCGGTGGCGGTGGCGGTGGCGGTGGCGGTGGCGGTGGCGGTGGCGGTGGCGGTGGCGGTGGCGGTGGCGGTGGCGGTGGTGGTGGTGGTGGTGGCGGCGGCGGCGGCGGCGGTGGTGGTGATAGTAGTAGTAGAAGAGTAGTAGAAGAGTAGTAGTAGAGTAGTAGTAGCAGTAGGAGGAGGAGTACGAGCAGCAGAAGCACCAGCAGCGGCGGCTGTAATGTCCTGCATCATTCTAATTTAAGTTTATTTTACTATAGGTACACCAAAAAAATAAAAAACTGACAGCCGCGTGTGCATCATAACCCACTGTAGCTAGCAAGTAATTTAAGCTACATCGATCTCTATTCCTGATTACGAAAGTTAATTATTCTCTGCACCTACACACATGCACTCATATGCTGACCCACACACACCCACACTCATAGAGATCCACTCACACCCACTCATACACACCCACCCACCCGCCCCCCCACACACACACACACACACACACACACACACACACACACACACACACACACACACATACACACACCTGTATTTAATAACTACACGCTGCACAAATTAGAGGTGGCAAACTTGTCAAGCGTATTATAAATATTATGCTCCATATCATAGATGGGGAGAATCGACACATTGTGTCACTTCCCCTACATCGTAGTTGTAACCCCGTCCATTATAATCGCTCCACCCTTAGGTCCGCACTTGATAAAAACATAAGCCGTCAACAACTAACCCGCGTTACGCCGAAACCAAAGCACACCACAAAATATAGTACGTTAAATATCGACAATTATCTGTGAGTTTTCAGGATGTATGATAACCCTGGTAAGACTACTTGAATGTAACCGATAGCAGTGCTATTCCTAAAACTCCCGAGTAAATGTCGCTCTGTTGCATCATAAACACGAGACATGAGTCCACGTGGTGCTTGTTATAGTGTTAGTCGTAGCCGATACGACACATCAGGTTATCGCGGAGGGATACAAGGTGCGGATCTTAGGCTGGATGGAGTATAGCTATCTCAAGGCGGTTAGCTATCAAGCCACGCCTCCCGCTATTGTCTGTCTACCCCAGAGAACCGGTCAGTCCTTCAAATTGTGTCACTAAGTGGAGAAAGTAAATCCTCGATTGCATTGCTGTTACCCCTTTTCCCCATGCCTGCTCCATATTTTAAATACAGCAATTGGGAGAACATTAGGAATACAATACAACAAATGGGAAATACACAAATAATTCATCTTTTGAAACTATGGCAAATGCAGAAGCAAACGATAAAGGAGTGGTGACACATTGACAGTCAAATATTCGAACAATTTTATTTTTTATTTATGCAACCATCCACTATAGAGGGAAATGGTGAAGGAACGCATGTTTCAGCTTACCACTAAGAAGTCACTTAAAGTCTGCGCACTCATACCCTAACACCCTGTATATTGGACGCGAAAGAACGTTTCACTTCGCTTAGATGTATCTTTATCAGGCTTGAGGTTCTTTCACGTGACGTAAGTCTACGACACGGAACCGCGACTTTACTTCCCTTCCGAAGGAAGCCATATTAAGAACTTTTACGCCAGCCGGGTTTGAACCCGCGACCTTGGGAGGAATCAGAAACGCCGAATGTAGGGTTGAAATTAGAGGGTTGCCTATCTAATTTTGTTGTAGAGAATGGTGGTCTAATGTGCATGAGTATGGTACTATGTCCTAAAAGCGTAGAGATGCACCTTGCTCCTTTGAGAGAGATCACATATGACGAGAAGTAATGTTTTTGGGGTCACACCTGGCTTCATATACCAGATGAATCATCTTTCCTTTTTTTTTTTTTTTTTTTTTTTTTCCCCTCTCGAATTTATGCAACCCAGTATGAAACAGGTGCGCCTTGAGTCTATCTTGACCGTACACTCTACACTTCACATATGGGTATAGACAGAAGGCGGCTTAACATCTCAGTGAACAAGTGCTTTAAGAGTCCAAAGGTATTCGCTATATAAATCCATTCCAAAACATCGTATTCTCACACTGACAATTTCACCAGGTTTTTACACAATTTATAAACTTCTTTTAGAGCAGGGATGTCGAACAGCACTCCCAAACTGTGAACTTGAGACACGTGGACTCAGTAGGGGTGAACTGGTGCCAAACAACAGCAAACAGTGGCGGCTGGTACCATGCTTCATGTTTGTACAATTTACAAATGGAAATACACTGTTGAATTAGTCACTGATCCTTTTTATTGTTTGTTGTTTATTGCCTTTTAGATGCTTGGCAATGTTTCCTGCCCACAAGTTTGTCAATTTCATGTTCCATCTACGAAGAACCTACGAAATGTCCGTTAGGCAGACTCACGTCGAGTCTATTCGACCACAAACCTCTACTAATCTCTTTCAATCGGAACATTTAGGTATCAAGCTGCTTGCTAGTCAACTATATGTATATGTTTTAGCTCTTGGTAACTTATTTGTATTCTCGGAACTTTTCGTCATGGCTATGAGAACAGGCCCAAGAGCGTTAACTGTATATGACACAATACAGCTACAAAACAAATTCTGTCTAGACAAATAGAACGATGTTTTCAAGTAAGACTATAATATGTAGATTGCATAGATACGAAAAAATAGGGTCAGCTGATTCACCTGGTATATGTTTGTGTAACAATATTTCATTACATACGACAGCATTAAAATTAAAAATATCATAGAGGTATAAAATGGAATAGAATGCGATAAAAGTAAACAGAAATTGCGCAACTAAAACGCAGTCTCCTGTGAGTAAGAAATGGCGTCCGTGATTTCGATTAATAATGCTCTGCGCACCGGTGGAAATGTATGGAGGGCACGTAATGAGATGCAAAAGGCCGCTGCCGTAGAGTTCAACTCGAGTTTAATGGCCTTTCATAGATACCGATTTGCTTGGAACAGTTTACGGGAGCAATGGAAGATGACGTCAAATACTCACGTCATTTCACAGAATAATGTTTATTAAAAGTCTCCCGTCTATTAAAGTAATAAAGCACAGCTTCAAAAGAAAGCATTTTCCTTCCGTATTATTTATTGAACCTTCCAATAAAACCCCTTTGTTAAGAAGATATATTACGATGGTAGTTGAAAACTGTGTAGAGCGCATGTAATTCACCCATCTTAATATTAAAAAGATCTGATGTGTTGCATTCACATGACTTTCGCTACTCTTGTACTAACCATTCCTACAAACTCTTATCCCTATTAACGAGGTGGAATCAGGACTGAAAAATCCAATGCCATAGCCGGGATTTGAACCACGGATCTTCCGCTTATCGAGCGGCTGCTTTAACCACTATTGCCAGTGCAACATTAAATTCCCCAGCCGATTCGTACTTTTCCCGGTTAGACCACAAGGTATTTATCAGAGATAAATACCCCAAGGGCGACTTACAATTTTAAGTACTTTATGTCCCGGGTTTAAGTAACCTTTAGATGGTAATTATTATTTATTAGTGGCAACAAGCTTACCGCTGGTGTTTTTAAATACACAAGCCGTGTGTGGTCGCTATGTGATGGCTTTGGGATACAATTCTCTTTGCAAGACCGAAATGAAAGAAAGAAGAGAGAGATAAAAGAATGACTTTCCATTTGAGAAAAGTGTTTAAAAATAAAACCAGTAACAAGCAATATCTCGGAAGTTATACATTACATAAACAGGCATTTGACTTAAATTATAAACTTTAATGAGATCTCATGCTTTCATAAAATGTTAGCCATTTGAATCACAAAAGTGACGCCTTAGTGCCCCAGATTTTAAACCTGCGCACAAAACAAGGCACGTATTCTCTCCCTGGTCCTGCTGTTTAATTTATCGCACTGTGGTCATCTTAGCCGGCATACTCGGGCAACAGGTCGCCGATAAAGGCTCACAAAAACTTTCCACACAAATTCCTCCATCCCAGTAGCAAACGAATTAAGGTTAACACGGGCACAACTGCTTTAAGGAAATCCGAAAACGCGCTGAACACAGACACGTAGGCGCTTTAAGTGTGCATTCCGTATCCTGTTTGTTTGCATAAGACTGTCCGAAAACTAAATCTTAACTTCTGAAAAGAAAACGGAAGAAAATTAGCATAATTACGTTCTTTCTCCGCATCTAGAGGGAGTGCCTCTTGAAAAAGTCAAAGGTCCTTATTTCCCTTGTTTTGCACCAGAAAACTTTGTTTTGTTTAAACCCATTACGAGGTACGTATTGTATTATGGGCTGGCTTCAATAAAATGAACAAAGAATTTATGAGAATTATAAAAAAAAAATATAATTTGGATCCCACTGCAAGTCATTATTTATTGAGTTCAAACTTTTAAGCTGTGATTTAGCATTTATTCGATTTACTAACACTGTACAGGATTATTTTCTGAGAAAAGATGTAAATGATCATAATACCAAGAATATTATTCCTTAACCACGGTTTAGACTGAGTAAATTACTAAATTTTGGGTCCAAAACGCTACAGTAACACAAGTAGTTTCTCAAATAAACTTTTAAGTCGTCATTTAAACCTATTTTGTACTTTGGATGAAGCATTTAATTTGAAGGTCACTGAAATACTTTGATAAACTTTGTTGTTCTTTTTAACTGAAATTTTGTTTTTACGACTATATTTACTTAACCAAATAAGAAAAGCTTTTGTAAACCGAATCAATAAACCTCGACCTCCATTTTAGATATGAACCATCCATAAATGTGCAAAATGTAAATGCTTGCTTATGTTTCTATCATTGCATTGTCTGCAAAAAAATGTCAATTTTAGGAACTTGATACAGTAGCCTAATTGCACAGTGTAACAACTGTGGTCTGGCAATTAGGCTATAATTAAAGAATCGCGCAAAAATTTGGGAAATTATCCTTACAGAGGGTGTTGGGGGCATACTCGTAAGTGCATATATTTTTATTGGTAATCGAGGACAGTGTAATGTACAATATTTCGTCAATATTTGCTTCAATTGGGAACTTATAGTTTAACTTATTAAGAGTATTATGCTTTCAGGTTGATAGGCTAGGCACACAAAGCATGGCGCAGAGTGGGGAGGACTCGTGATAACAAATGGTGAACCGCAACAGAGTTCCAATGTTTCTGCAAGGCCAGTGACCTCATAATATCTAGGTCAACAGGTCACGTATTGAGTTATGAAGCAAAACCGAAAGCACAATATTACCACAGGCGTTGTTCATTTCGTAGCGGAATAATTATCGTCATACAAAAAACATCAGGTAATTCGTTTGTGAGTAATTTATGGGAAAACTGTTAGAAGATGAGGAAACCAATACTATCACACCGAAGTGCATACGTATTAAGGAACCAATTATCAAAATATCAGTACTTATACGCTAACAATCTGCACAAGGCCTTCATACACATGTAGCACACAAACAAATCAACTGTAACACAGTTTTACATTCTCTATCCCACACCCAGTAGCTTGAGAAAGTATTAGGCTTTCACAAAATATAAAAATTGAAATTTCATTGGCAATACATGTTTTGAGGCCACCCGGATAAATAAACAAGTTTTAGGAAAACATTCGTATGTGTGAGAACAGATACTCAAATAACTTGTACACATTAAAATATTCAAGCAAATACCGTTCTAAATTACCCTTTACCTATTTAGAAGCTTTTTCGAAAACATCTAGCTTAAAGATGGCTACAACGATTTTGATTAAAACAGAATATATTCAAGATAAATACATGACAACACAATGTAAATCTGGTGGCGTAATGTGTGAGGTGAAGACTGGTGGCATAATGTGTGAGGTGAAGACTGGTGGCATAATGTGTCAAGTGACTGGTAATCAGAGGATATGGTCGGTGAATTTATTTTGATAATTCTCCCGGTCAGGTCGGTGAGACCCGTAAACCAACGACAGGTGTGGTCCTCCAGACATTCTGGGGGTTGTGAGAGAGCGATGTGACCGCCAAAACATAAAAATATGGTGCTCTCTTAAAAGCGGTTACTGTACTGCTATTGCTCTATGAGTGAAATAATGTTGTAGAGCAAGAGGATTAATGACTTCATTGTCAGAAATCCAGCATTAGCTAACAACAACAACAATGTAAATCTTGAATTTCTGGGGAGAGCCTATGAAGTCCGGTTTATTGGTAAGGAATTTTCTGTAACTCGTAAACCTAAACCATTCGACACAGAAAAAAACTTACTATATTAGGATTCCCCGAATTCACACAATAAAACAAAATTTAGGGGAAAAACATTAGGAGAATTTAGTCTTTACGCGGTTGGTTAAATACCAAACTTTGCGTTTTGCGATTCCGCATCTCTTGACCAGATACTATCCAATACAAAAAACAATCTGATGCGTTGCTCTCACGCGACTTTCTCCACTCTTGCACAAACTATTCTTACAAACACTCGTACATAGGTACAAGCGGAATACAGTACGCTATAAGCGATAGTCACAGTCGGTGCTGAGATCTCCACTAGGAAACTTCGACCTCGCCGCCACTGAAGATGTCTGCCGTAGTCGCAGACGAAACGTTTGGGAAGAAGAAGGAACCCAATAGACCACGGCCCACAAGCCCGGTTAATATTATTGCATCTAGTAAATATAATTTCATATAAATTGTAAGTTTTAAGGAGATCTACATTTTTTTACAGTAAGATTTGGTCCACCTCTTACGGTTTACCAGTTATGCAACAGTCATCAAGAGTAAACTGGGCTCCGCGGGCTACAGTCAGGAAATTCAAAATATACATTTCATGTGCCATAAATATCTTAAAATCGCTAGCCATTTTTGAGAAAATCAAACTTTTTGAAAACTTTTCCATGCAATGGGTTCAGGGTGGAGGAACTTTCTTCAAAATCTTTGTGTCGCATCCTTGAAAGATATAAAACTTTGGTTTTTAACCAACTTTTCGTTTCTGAGTTATGCAGTCTCACACACACACACACACACACACACACACACACACACACACACACACACACACACACACACACACACACACACACACACACACACACACACACACACACACACACGACCTTTTTCTAAAAATGCTTTTTTTTATTCAAGGGGCCTCAAAACATATTTCCGGTAAAATCTCGACAACGAATTTTTGGATCGAATATAATACTTCCCTATTTAATATATGTAGTAGAGAAAGTAACTAACAGAAACAAGAGAATGTCCATTGGAAGCAAATAACTAGCCAGTACGCTTAAAACATGTTCTATGACTGGCATACATGAAGTCACGGTTTTAACTATAGTTCAGTTCAGAGCTCCTCTGCAGATGAGATTAACTGTGACGAAATAGGCAAATGACGTCAAGCCTAGCAATGGACGTAGTTGCAGCCATTAAACCATGTGACCGGCTAAAGAGCAAGATGGAGGTTCCTACAGTGGGGGTCACGTGAGGTAAATATAGCCTCGATCGTACATTTGGCTGAAAGTTTTTTTTAATGGCCGTTACAATCAAGGTCGCCTAAAAAATCACCTTTTGTACTGACCACACGCAACACAAACTTCCCCTTCCATATAGTCTACACGCAGCACAGTTCTGACGAGAAAATTATCTGACAATCAAGGCGATTCTGGTCGTTAAGACAAAATTATAGTGGAATTTGGAGGGCCCCTTCATTTCCAAGTTTTTATTTTGCCATGTTCTAATACTTTAGAGCTTGTAGAAACATGTTCCGGGTATTTTGGCCATTTATGACCATTATATAGGCCACCTTTAGTCCCCACATCAAAGTCAGAAACGCAAAATGATGGGATGTGCATCTAAGAAACATTTTCCACATTTTTCAGTACATAAAATGTTTCACGTGATGCAATTTTTCAACAGCCCTACTGAAACTTGCAACTTGCCCACCAATATGGAGCCCCCCAACCCCCTAGTGGTTTCCTTCAGTCGCTAAAGTAAATTCCGTATTACATGTTTAATATCAAAACCCAAAGCAATAGATTCAATATAAAAAACAAAACGCTTAAAGCAGTTGAACAAATGAAAATATATTGTAGATAGCAGATAGGCTTCCCGACACGTGAAGATGCAAAGGTACAATTGCCTGGCTCTATGGTCTCTGCGGATACGTGTGTTGAAGCTACCATCTGTTCGTCACATACAG
Organism: Tenodera sinensis; assembly: GCA_030765045.1. Classification (NCBI taxonomy): domain Eukaryota; kingdom Metazoa; phylum Arthropoda; class Insecta; order Mantodea; family Mantidae; genus Tenodera; species Tenodera sinensis. The sequence continues at coordinate 40,505,279 of CM060970.1, forward strand.
GAGTAGAGGTACAGGTGCCTAGCACTAAGGCCTACTTGGTCACATGATGAACCAAGATCGTAGGTACAGGGATGAGACGCAGAGGGATAACTATGTTCACCACATGCCGAACCACAAGATATATCCTAACAGATCCGTCTCTATGTGAACACGTATATGTATAAAAGCTTCTCTCTATTAACAAACAGTAGACAGAAGAATAAACCTTTGTAACAATAGTTTGTTAGAAGAGTGAGAAGAGAAAGTCACGTGAATGCAACAGATTTTTTTTCTCGTGGCCATGTAACGAGAAAACATTTTAAAGCCGTCACATGGTCACCCACTTTTAAAAGATTTGACTATCGCTTAAGTCTATTGTATTTCCCTTCTACTATATTGCGTTTTTCTGAATTTCTGGACCTGCTAGGAGAACGGAGTGTTAAAGCTATCACATAGCAACCAGCTCTTGAAACATTTAACTATAGCTTAAAGCCCAATATTCCTTTTCCACCTACAAGAAAATTCTCCATCGGTAATATCATAAGAGGCCTGACTTCAGCAATAAATTCTCGAACGCAACGATAGAATTTATCTGGGATATCGCAAAGATTTGACCAGAAGATATTAAATTCTATAAAAAATAACCTAAACTATATTAATTTCGATTAGTGTGTTCCGAGTTACTCAGCGCTGCTAACTGAGGAAAACGAAACCCAAGAATTACATTGTTTCGATCTTCTCTTGTTATAATCCAGTATACCTAAGGAAAAACGCACACGTCTCCGGCCTTTAGTAATAGATTGTTTTTCAGCGATTTATAGGGTACAGTCGGCGACACTAACAAAAGAATGTGCTAGTGATAATTCATATATGATACTGCTTCTATGTATGAAATAGCCAATAAGATAATTTCTGCAAATATTTATTTCAATTAACATGAAATAGATATAAGTAGATAAGCGTTTGTAAAAATAGTTTGTACAAGAGTAAAGAAATGCATGTGTGTGCACACATCAAATCTTTTTTTCTTTAAGGTTTTTAAAGAAGTAGGACGGCAGTTGAAAAGTAAAACGCTGAATTCCCTCATGTTTCTTCGGTTTTTCATTCTGCCTTTTTTCGTTTTGTTCCTCCTGAAGCTCGGAACAGGTACTCCTGAAATTTTTATTTTCTTATGTGCACGTTGTGAATCACGGATACTAAGCCCGATCCTCGGCGCCATCGGGAATTTACTTTTGTGGTGCAGCCGTGGTTCTTCAAAGACCCCATTCCCTTTTCATGTCGTTTTCCTAATTAAAAATCTGATGTGTTCTACTCACATGACTTTCTCTACTCTTGTACTAACCATTCTTACAAACTCTTATTCCTATATCTTCTTCATGTTAGTTAAGATAAATATTTGTACAAATTACCTTATTGCTTATTTCCTCGTAGGTGCAAGAGGAATGTTAGAATACAGTAGGCTTTGTGCGAGTCAAATGTTTTAAAGCTTTGTGATTCTGTTGTCTTTGCATACTTAACATGTAAAAAAATGAACAACGATGGAACATTTCACGAAAGTTCTAAGTTTTCCGAAAGTCACACACATAACAAGCAATATCTCCGAAATGGTTCACCCTACAAGAAAATTTATTCCGACATAAATTTTGTATTTTAGCAAGATCTACATTTTTTGTATAGTATGATTTGGTCTATCTCTAAAGGTTTACCAGTTATGCAAAAGTCGTCCAGAGTAAATACGACTACAGGGGCTATAGGCCGAAAATTCAAGATAAACATTTCATTTGTCATAAAAATATCTCACATATATGTCATTTTAATCAAAATAGTTAGAGCCATTTTCAAGAAAATCAAAATTTTCGAAACATTTTCCATGTAAGCCGTAGTTTGGGGTGTGGTTATTTTCTTCAAAATGTTCGTGTTGCATCCTTGAAAGACATTTAACTTAAATTCCAACTTTGGTTTTTAACCGACTCGTTTTTGAGTTATGCTGTACACAGTCTGACACACAGACTCACACACAGACACACACACGAACCCTTTTCTAAAAATGCTTTTTTTGGATTCAGAGGCCTCAAAACATATTTTTCCGGTGAAATCTCGAATTCGAATTTTTGGCTGGAACACAGTACTTCCCCTACTTACCAATAGAGAAAGTAAAAATATCAGTTGTCGAAACTTCCATGTCCAATATTCGATGTAAGACGTTTCCATGTCGAAGGCTTCGATGTCGAACACTCGATAGCAAACACACGAGGTCGGACTTTCGAGGTCAGTGTTTGGATGTCGCAATTTCGATGACGGTCGTTCGATTTCAGATTTCGATATCGGACGTTTGAGTGTCGGACGCATTTGTGTTGAAACTTTGATGTCGAAGTGTCGATGTCGAAGTTTCGATGTAGAAGTTTCCATGTCGAAGTTTAATGTCGGATTCGATGTAGAAGTCTAGATGTCGTTGTTTAGATGTCGAAGTCTCGATGCAAAACTTTCGTAGTGAAATTTAAGTTCTCGAAACTTCGATGTCATGTTTTCGATCTCAGAGGTGTTGATGTAGAAGGTTTCAATGTCGAAGTTTCTATGTTGGAGTTTCGATGGCGAAGATACGATGTCGAAGATTCGATGTCGAAGATTCGATGTCGGATTTTCGATATTGAAGATTTGATGTCGAAGTTTAGATGCCGAACCGTCGGTGTCAAGGTGTCTATGTCGAAGTGTCGATGTTGAGGTTTCGATGTCGAAGTGTCGATGTCGAAGTGTCGATATCAATGTATCGATGACAAAGTATCGATGTCGAAGTTTCGATGTCGAAGTTTCGATGTCGAAGTGTCGAATTCGAAGTTTCGATGTTGAAGTTTCGATGTCCCAGTTTTCATTTCGAAGTCTCGATGTCGAAGTCTTGGTGTCCAAGTCTCGATGTCCAAGTTACGATTACGAAGTTACGATGTCGAAGTTTCAATGTCGAAGTTTCGATGTTGAAGTTTCGATATCGCTGTTTCGAAGTCGAAGCTTACATGTAGAAGTTCTGACGTCGGAGTTTCGATGTCAAAGTTTCGATGTCGAAGTCTACATGTCTTTGTGTCGATGTCGAAGTATCGATGTAGAACTTTCGTAGTGAAATTTCAGTTCTCGAAAGTTCCATCTCAAGTGTTCGATATCGGAGATTCCGATGTAGGTGTCGATGTCAGACGTATCGATGTCGGACTTTCCTATGTCGAATTTTCGATGTCGAATATTTGAAGGCGAAATTTCGATGTCGATGTTTCGAATTCAAGGTTTCGATGCCGAAGATTCGATGCAGAAGTTTCTATGCCTAAGCGTCGCTTTCGAAGTGTCTATGTCGGAGTTACGATGTTGAAGTTTCCATGTCGGAGTTACGATGTTGAAGGTTCGATGTCGAAGCGTCGGTGTCGAAGTTTCGATGTCGAAGCGTCGGTGTCGAAGTTTCGATGTCGAAGCGTCGGTGCCGAACTCTCGGTGCCGAACCCTCGATGCCGAACTCTGATAGTGCAATATCAGTTGTCAAAACTTCCATGTCCAATATTCGATGTCGGAGATTTCGGTGTCCAAACTTCGATGGCAAACTACCGAGGTCCGACTTTCGAGGCTAGTGTTTGGATGATGGAATTTCGATGACGATCTTTCGCTTTCAAATTTGTGATAACGGACGTTTCGGTTTCGGACGTGTCGGTATTGGACGCGTCTGTGCTGAAACTTCGATGTGGAAGTTTGATGTCAAAGTTTCGATGTCGATGTCTGGATGTCGAAGTCTCGATGTCGAGGTCTCTATGTGGAAGTTTCTATGTCGAAGTGTCGTCGAAGTTTCAGTGTCGAAGTGTCGTTGTCGAAGTATCGATGTCGAAGTATCGATGTCGAAGTGTCCATGTCGAAGTGTCGATGTCGAAGTGTCCATGTCGAAGTGTCTACGTCGAGGTATTGTCGCCGAAGTTTCGATGTCGAAGTTTCGATGTAGAAGTTTCGATGTCGAAGTTTCGATGTCGGGTTCGATGTCGATGTCTAGTTATCGATGTTTCGATGTCGAAGTCACGATGTAGAACTTTCGTAGTGAAATTTCAGTTCTCGAAACTTCCATGTCAAGTGTTCGATGTCGGACATTTCGATGTAGGAGGTTTCGATGTAGAAGATTTCGATGTCAGACGTCTCTATGTCGAAGTTTCATTGTCGAAGCTACGATGTCGAAGCATCGGTGCCGAAGCGTCGGTGCCGAACTCTCGATGCCGAAATCTGATAGTGAAGTATCAGTTGTCAAAACTTCCATGTCCAATATTCGATGTCGGAGGTTTCGGTGTCCAAACTTCGATGTCGAACACTCGATGGCAAACTACCGAGGTCGGACTTTCGAGGCCAGTGTTTGGATGATGGAATTTCGATGACGGTCTTCCGACTTCAGATTTGCGATATAGGACGTTTCGGTTTCGGACGTTTCGGATTCGGACGTTTCGATTTCGGACGTTGGGGTTTCGGACGCGTCTGTGTTGAAAATTCGATGTGGAAGTTTCGATGTCGAACTTTGATGTAGAAGTTTCGATGTCGAAGTATCAATGTCGAAGTTTCGATGTAGAAGTTTCTATATCGAAGTTTCATTGTCGAAGTGTCGATGTCGAAGTGTCGATGTCAAAGTGTCGATGACGAAGTGTCGATGACGAAGTGTCGATGACGAAGTGTCCTTGTCGAAGTGTCGATGACGAAGTGTCGATGACGAAGTGTCGATGACGAAGTGTCCTTGTCGAAGTGTCAATGTCGACCTGTCGATGTCGAAGTGTCGAACTCGAAGTTTCGATGTCGAAGTTTTAATTTCAAAGTCTCGATGTCGAAGTCTCGGTGTCCAAGTCTCGACGTCGAAATTACGATGTCAAAGTTTCAATGGTGAAGTTTCGATGTCGAAGTTAGGATGTCGAAGTTAGGATGTCGAAGTTTCGATGTCGAAGTTTCGATATAGAAGTTAGGGTGTCGAAGTTTCGATGTCGAAGTCCTGATGTCTTTGTGTCGATGTCGAAGTATCGATGTAGAACTTTCGTAGTGAAATTTCAGTTCTCGAAACTTCCATGCCAAGTGTTCGATGTCGGAGGTTCCGATGTAGGTTTCGATGTCGGACTTATCTAAGTCGAAGTTTCGATGTCGAAGATTCGATATCGAAGATTGGATGTCGAAGATTCGATGACGAAGTTTTGATGCAGAAGCGTCGGTGTCGAAGAGTCTATGTCGAAGTGTCGATGACGAGGTTTCGATGTCGAAGTCTCGATGTCGGAGTATGAATCTCGAAGTCTCGATGTCGAAGTTTCTGTGTCGAAGTTTCGATGCCGAAGCGTCGGTGTCGAAGTGTCTATGTCGAAGGCGAGGTTTCGATGTCGAAGTCTCGATGTAGAACTTTCGTAGTGAAATTTCAGTTCTCAAAACTTCCATGTCAAATGTTCGTTGTCGAAGGTTTCGATGTCAGACGTTTCTATGTCGAAGTTTCGATGTCGAAGGTTCGATGTCGAAGTTTCGATTTCGAAGTTTCGATGTCGATTTTCGATGTCGATTTTCGATGTCGAAGTTTCGATGTCTAAGTTTTGATGTCGAAGATTCGTTGCCGAAGTATTTATGCCCAAGCGTTGGTATCGAAGTGTCTGTTGAAGTTTCGATGTCGGTTTCGATGTCGAAGTCTAGATGTGTCGATGTCCAAGTCTCGATGTAGAACTTTAGTAGTGAAATTTCAGTTCTTGAAACTGCCATGTCAAGTGTTATATGTCGGAGGTTCCGATTTGGATTTGGTTTAAGGGCGCTCAACTTCTAAGTCAAGGTTTGGATCTCGGACGTTTCTATGTCGAAGTTTCGATATCGAAGTTTCGATGTCGAAGTTTCGATGTCGAAGTTTCGATGTCGAAGGTTCAATGTCGAAGTTTCGATGTCGAAGGTTCAATGTCGAAGTTTCGATGTCGAAGTTTCGATGTCGAAGTTTCGATGTCGATTTTCGATATCGAAGTTTCGATGTCGAAGTTTCGATGTCAAAGTTTTGATGTCGAAGATTCGTTGCCGAAGTTTCTATGCCCAAGCGTTGGTATCGAAGTGTCTGTCGAAGTTTCGATGTCGGTTTCGATGTCGAAGTCTAGATGTGTCGATGTCCAAGTCTCGATGTAGAACTTTAGTAGTGAAATTTCAGTTCTTGAAACTTCCATGTCAAGTGTTATATGTCGGAGGTTCCGATGTAGGAGGTTTCGATGTCGAAGTTTCTGTTTCGATGTTTCGATGTCGAAGATTCGATGTCGAAGTTTCGATGACAAAGTTTCGATGCCAAAGCGTCGGTGTCGAAGTGTCTATGTCGAAGTGTCGATGACGAGGTTTTGATGACGAAGTATGATATCGAAGTCTCGATGTCGAAGTTTCGATGCCGAAGCGTCGGTGTCGAAGTGTCTATGTCGAAGGCGAGGTTTCGATGTCGAAGTCTCGAAGGCGAGTTTTCGATGTCGAAGTCTCGAAGTCGAAGTCTCGATGAAGGACTTTTGTAGTGAAATTTCAGTTTTCGAAACTTTCATGTCAAGTGTTCGATGTTGAGGTTTCGATGTCGAAGTCTCGAAGTCTTGGTGTCGAAGTGTCGATGTCGAAGTGACGATTTTTTTTAAACTTTTTTTCGGTGTCCAAGTTACGTTGTCGATGTTTCGATGCCGAAGTTTCTATGTTGAAGTTTCGATTTCGCAGTTTCGAAGTCGAAGTTTAGATGTAGAAGTTTAGACGTCAAAGTTTCGATGTCGAAGTTTCAATGTGAAAGTTTCGATGTAGAAGTTTCAATGTCGAAATTTTGATGTGGAATTCGATGTCTGTTTCTATGTCGAAGTGTCGATGTAGAACTTTCGTAGTGAAATTTCAGTTCTCGAAACTTCCATGTCAAGTGTTCAATGTCGGAGGTTCCGATGTAGGAGGATTCGATGTCGGACGTTTCATGGTCGGACTTTTCTATGTCGAAGTTTCGATTCCGAAGCATCGGTGTCGAAGTGTCTATGTCGAAGTGTGAATGACCAGGTTTCGATGTCGAAGTTTCGATGCCGAAGTTTTTATATCGAAGCGTCGCTGTCGAAGTGTCTATGTCAAGGTTTCGATGTCGAAGTTTCAATGTCAAAGTTCCGGAGTCAAATTCCTTGTCGGTTTCGATGTCAAAGTCTAAAGGTGTCGATGTCGAAGTCTCGATGTAGAACTTTCGTAGTGAAATTTCAGTTCTCGAAACTTCCATGTCAAGTGTTATATGTCGGAGGTTCCGATGTCGAAGTTTCGTTGTCGAAGATTCGATGTCTAAGTTTCGATGTCAAAGATTCGATGTCGAAGTCTCGATGTCGAAGTTTCTATATCTAAGTTTCGATGCCGATGCGTTGGTGTCGTGTCTATGTCGAAGGCGAGGTTTCGATGTCAAAGTCTCGATGTCGAAGTATCGATGTGGAAGTTTCGTAGTGAAATTTCAGTTCTGGAAACTTCCATGTCAAGTGTTCGATGTCGGAGGTTTCGATGTACGTTTTTATGTCGAAGCCTCTATGTAGAAGTTTCGATGTTGACATTTCGATGTCGATGTTTCGATGTCAAAGTTTCGAAGTCGAAGTTTCAATTTCGATTTGGATCTGAAAGTCTAGATGTTTCGATGTCGAAGTTTCGATGTAGAACTTTCGTAGTGAAATTTCAGTTCTCGAAACTTCCATGTCAATTGTTATATGTCGGAGGTTCCGATGTAGGAGGTTTCAATGTCGAAGTTTCGATTGAAGTTTCGATGTCGACGATTCGATGTCGAAGTATCGATGTCGAAGATTCGATGTCGAAATTTCGATGCCGGAGCGTCGGTGTCGAAGTGTCCATAACGAGGTTTCGATTACGAATCACGATGTCAAAGTATCGATATCGAAGTCTCGAAGTAGAATTTTCTATTTCGAAGTTTCGATGCCGAAGCGTCGGTGTCGAAGTGTATGTCGAAGGCGAGGTTTCGATGTCGAAGTCTCGATGTCGAAGTATCGATGTAGAAGTTTCGTAGTGAAATTTCAGTTCTCGAAACTTCCATGTCAAGTGTTCGATGTCGGACGTTTTTATGTCGAAGCGTCTAAGTCGAAGTTTCGATGTTGAAATTTCGATGTCGAAGTTTCAATGTCGGATTCTATGTCGAAGTCTAGAAGTCGTTTCGATGTCGAAGCCTAGATGTCGTTTCGATGTCGAAGTCTCGAGGTAGAATTTTCGTAGTGAAATTTCAGTTCTCGAAACTTCCATGTCAAGTGTTCGATGTCAAAGTATCTATGTCGAAGTTTCGATGTTGAACTTTCGATGTCGAAGTGTCAATGTCGAATTTTCGATGCCGAAGCGTCGGTGTCAGTGTATGTGGAAGTGTCGATGTTGGGGTTTCGATGTCGAAGTCTCGAAGTCTAAGTCTCAATGTCGAAGTCTAAGTCTCGATGTCGAAGTCTCGATGTCGAAGTTTCTATGTCGAAGTTTCATTGTCGATGTTTCGATGTGGAAGTTTCGATGTGGAAGTTTCGATGGCGAAACGTCAGTGTCGAAGCGTCGGTGCCGAAGTGTCGGTGCCGAACTCTCGATGCCGAACTTTCGATGCCGATGTGTTGCACTCACATGACTTTCTCTACTCTTGTACTAACCATTCTTACAAACTCTTATTCCTATATCTTCTTCGTGTTAATTGAGATAAACATTTGTACAAGTTACCTTATTGCTTATTTCTTTGTAGGTGCAAGGGGAACGTTAGAATACAGTAGGCTTTGTGCGATAGTCAAATGTTTTAAAGCTTTGAGATTCCGCTCTCTTTGCACACTTAACATAAAAAAATGAACAACGATGATCCATTTCACGAAAGTTCTAAGTTTTCCGAAACTCACACACATAACAAGCAATATCTCCGAAATGGTTCACCCTACAAGAAAATTTATTGAGACATAAATTGTGTATTTTAGCAAGATCTACATTTTTTGTATAGTATGATTTGGTCTATCTCTAACGGTTTGCCAGTTATGCAAAAGTCGTCCAGAGTAAATACGACTACAGGGGCTATAGCCAGAAAATTCAAGATATACATTTCATTTGTCATAAAAATATCTTAAATATATGACTTTTTAACCAAAATCGTTAGCCATTTTCAAGAAAATCAAAATTGTCAAACAATTTTCCATGTAAAGGGTAGTTTAGGGTGGGGCTATTTTCTTCAAAATATTTGTGTTGCATCCTTGAAAGACATTAAACTTAAATACCAACTTTGGTTTTTAGCCGACTTTTCGTTTTTGAGTTATGCTGTCCACAGACTGACACACAGACACACTCACGGACCTTTTTCTATAAATGATTTTTTTTTGGATTCAGGGGACCTCAAAACATATATTTCCGGTGAAATCTGGACATCGAATTTTTGGGTGGAATACAATACTTCCCCTACTTAACAGTAGAGAAAGTAAAAATGTGTGGCAACAAGGACGTAGCCCAAGGATAGAACTCACTTGTTTCCTGCATCATCTACCGGATAGAATGCAACTATCTGCACATCTACAATAAACTGCGTCCTTGTACCTTAACTCCATTTTATTTCACAACCGGCATCAGCAATAAACCGCGAAGGGAAAAAAAAATCCTTATGTGAAACAGTTCCCCGACTTCCTCCACACTAACATTTGATAGCAATCCTGCAGATTACCACATGCACTGCAATCGATTATGTGACATGCAATTCCTAAGTGCATGACAATGAAGCAGTCATACAGCAAGTTGAAAGTGTATTTTTTACTTTCTCTGCTACGTATAGTAAGAAGAGAAAATTTTGTATTCTATGTCGAGATTTCACCGGAAATATATGTTTTGAGGCTCCCTGAATGTAAAATAGCATTTTATTAGAAAAAGTGTTAGTGTGTCGCACGTGATATCTTTCAAGGATATGACACGAAGATAATGAAGAAAATTCCGCCACCCTAAACTACCCTTTACATGAAAACTTTTGATTTTCTCAAAAATGGCTAACAATTCGATTAAAACGCCATATGTTTAATATATTTTTATGGCAAATGAATTGTATATTTTGAATTTTCTGGCTACAGCCCAGGTACTCCCGTTTACTCTTGATAACTTTTGCATAACTGGTAAACCGTAAAAGACAGACCAAATCCTACTATACAAAAAACGTAGATCACTTAAAAAACAATTTATGTCCAAATGCATTTTTATGGAGTTAACCATTTCGGAGATAATATTATTCCTTGCTATTTGTGTGTTTTTTGCAATATCTACTTAAACTTTGCTCACATGGAAGGTCGTTATTCACTTTTTTATGTCTTGGCCGTGCAAAGAACGTAATCAAAGCATTCCTATAGCGACCAGCTTTAAAATATGTGACTATAGCTCAAAGCCTACTGTATTACTATATTTCCCTTGCACCTACAAGGAAATTAGCAACAAATTAATTTCTGCAAATATTTATTGACTAACAAGAAGAAGATAAAGGAATAAGAGTTTATAAGAATAATTAGTACAAGAGCAGAAAAAGTCATGTGAGTGCAACACATATTTTTAACGATGGCGCTTTTTTTTTTATCCTTTTCCCGCTCATGTTATATTGCATGGAAACTAAAAGTTCCTGTGCCCTGAGTGTTTTGCATTGTTACTGCAAAGTTAATAAACTGTATTTAATCTTACAACTGAAATGTATATTTGCATGCAGACATTTAATATAATAACGTTTGATAGTTGTGCTTTAGCATTTAAATCTTACTGTCTTTACTTTCCCTTTTTGTTAACATTTAGGTACTTACTATTTCATTCAGACAGCATTTGAATACAACTGTTTCGGCGCACGTAGGCATCTCACCTTCAGTTGTCGACTGTCAAGTCGACACTAACCTAACTAATGCATCGCCTGTTCACAGAGGCTAGTGCGACCGAACTTGATAAGTGTTTCTGAACGCTGAAAGTAATTTATTTTGGCGGAAGGACCTCTTAATATATCGTGCATGTAATCAATTCTGTTTCTGGGAATAGCCTCTCTTCATTATAAATGAGTTTTGTGTAACTGGTAAACCGTGAGAGATAGACAAACTAACCTGCTCAAGAAATGTAGGTCACAGTTTATGTCAAATACCACCTTTTCTTTTTCTTTTCTTTTCTTTCTTTTTTGTCTAATTGTTTGTAGAGGTAACCATCTTCGAGATATTTCTTGTTAATGATTTGCTTCTGTAACTTTTCTCTAATCGCAAGATTTCCTTCTTTTGTGTGTGTGTGTGTGTGTGTGTGTGCGCGCGCGCGCGCGTGTGTCGTGCGTGCGTGTGTGCGCACTCTGTTTGTTTAAAGTACTGGCCATACAAAGACACAAATCTCGATTAACACGAAGTAGGAGAAGAATAAGCGCTTAATAAGAATAAGATGTGACGCAACTAAAGCTTGCCAACGAGAGCTGCGCAAAAGTTCGATATTTGCATAAAGTCGGGTTAGCTCCTATATTGAAGGCCACATGCCACTTCCACTTCCCGCATTGTACCTGCCGGCTCCACTGTATGCTCTCTGTCCATTCAGTCATGGAATTATCCTCGAGACGTTGTTACACACTGGAGCCCGTAACAGGGATACTGTCGCCCTGCGACAGGCGTGACCGTACGGTACGGCACGTTTACGAAAATAGTCTTGGTGCTTCCTGCAGATTTGTAAGCTTTAGTTACGCCAGCTCTACAAATACTCTGTGAGAGAATAAGTAGAGAAAGTTATGGGAGTGCACACATCAATTTGTTTAAAGACATAAGGTTCTTGTCTCCTTGATACTGCCTAATTTGTCACTCATTACATAATTGACGTAAAATCGATAGAATGCAGTTTCTACATGAAGTGTAATGTGAACTAGCCATGGATACAGAAAATTTGTGGATATTTACCTTTCCTTGCTTTCGACAGTAACAATTTACGGATTTTAATGAACCGATTTAGTTCGACTGTTACTGCAACAGATGCAATAAAATTGTTTGTTAACCTTTTTGCCCACATGCAAGGTGTTTGCATGCTGCCCACCCATGTCCATCATTTCAATTTCTGCCTAACGAGTTGGTAATTACTGAAACACATCTGATAATTGCATCAGTAATTGGGCTACTGGCGCCAGCAACCTATCACTTGGGCTTCCGAAACGGATCGATGTGGCAAACTTCACTAAATTGTTTTCCTACTTCTAACTGGACTAGGTAACAAATATGGTCCAAAGCAAGTTCATTAAATGAATATGTCCATCTGTACCCCTCACCTAGGAACATGGTTAGGTGGCTTTGATTGTATCGTATAGGATGACTATATACCGCAAAATCGTCAGAATTCAACTGGTATTCAAAGCCGAGACTTTTGCACTGAAGGCAAGAACGTCACTCATACAAACCATGGTGGCTGCTAACATGATGACCGTCACGAACTATAAGCGCTGCTACTTGGAGACATCGACGGCAGTATATGGATACCATCACAAGACATGCAGAAATCAGTGTTTCTACGAACCGGACAACTGTGTGTGTTTGTGTGATATACGAAAATATACACGCTGTTAGGGGTATAAGCGCAGATACGAGGGTCATTAGATACGTATTGGTACACAGAAAAGATTTGACTATCCCTTAAAGTTCACTGTATTCGATTGCCAATGTACCTACAAGGAAATATGCAATAAATCCATCCTACAAATGTTTATTTCGATTAACATGAATTAGATAGAAGAATACGGGTTTTCAAGAACGATTTGTACCACAGTGAATAGTCTAAACTTCCAGCATGTTAACCTCTGACCAAAAACAGTAAAGCTGCCGATTATTTTAGGCAATTCAACTTCACTGTATGCCCAATACATCGACGTGCCCTATTCTGCCGCGCTCTCACAAAGACACCAGCCATTCCTCTGGTTTGAAAGTTTATCGGCTTTTTGAATAGTAATGCTATGATTAACTGTAAACAATTAGACGTTTGTGTTTTGTTTACGAGTTCTGTGTTTGTTTCTTGCAATAAGATTGTGTGCCTTACTAAGATAAATGCAATACTAATTTGTATTGTTGATTTTGCCGAAAATACTTAAACTGGGTGGGAGGCAGTAATCTATGACATTAACTCGTCTAGGGCTTAAACGAAGCACCGCAGCAAAAAACTTCCCTTAACAAAAAGTGTTTAAAATAGTGTTGTTTATCAGCTCCCAAAGTTTGTCGGTCTAATTTTAGAACACCCTATATATATATATATATATATATATATATATATATATATATATATATATATATATATATATTCATTGTTCAGAATACACTTAATTTAAATAGCTAGTTTGGTATTTACCTGAACTTTCGTTTTATAGATAGGCTGTTCACAAACACACACACACACACACACACGCGCGCGCGCGCGCGTTTCTAAACATATAAATCTCCATATCGAATATTTGGGTAGTATACCTTTCCTCTACCTACTAGTTATGTGATAGGGAAAGTGGGTAGAGAAGGTTTTCAACTTTTTCAAGATAAGGATGACTTCATGTAGCAAGCAGCTACGATAGGCAGTACACATTAATATATAAATAGCAGGATTTCATAAAAAAAAATGTCTTCTAATGAGGCACTTTCACTTTCTTCGTAAGCTGTCTAGTTTTGTATAATTCAGCAGGGTAATTTTCCAGAAATACACTGAGGCTATACATCGACGCATTTGGTTCCCAGACACAAACCTGTTACTTGGACGGTGTGATGACACACTTTGGTGCGCGTAATGATATATTCATGCGGCAAGTAATGCATATCTTACCAAGGTCGATGTCACCAACTTATGATGAGTCCTGGGACCTACATCAAATATTTAACTCGGACCACAGTGGGAATTAATTAAAAGTTTCTGACGTAAACTAATCATCGCACTTGACGTCCTCAAACATGTCACCTGCAGAGCCATGCGCGTTCCATTATTTGCCCTGCACAGGCCGAAGAGGGCAAGAACAAACACGCTGCACGGACGAGAATTTTCAAGAAAACGTGCAGAAAGAAATGGAGGAGAGTGAGAAATAAAAAGTAGAAAATTAATTCAAAACATCGAAGCCAGAATCCTGCAGGGAATTTATGGGTGTAATCCTGGACCCAGCTTTTGGAGGAGAGGAGGTAGAATAATGAAAGGTACATACTGAAAGAGTACAAAATACATTTGAAAGCCGTTTTCACGCACTTTTCAGGGAAATAAAACATAATTCACTTTAAATCATTATTATACTTTAATTGTTATGGAATATTAAATTATTCATATTATAAATAGTAATATATTGTGAGGCAGTTATAACCAAGGTATTGAGATGTCGGCGCCGGGCAGTCGGAACCGTAAACAGATAAGGCACACGCTGGTCCACCGTGCACGATAAACGCTATCTTCACCACCACTGAAGATGTCTGCCACAGTCACGGATGAAACATCTGGGAAGGAGCCCAGTAGATCACGGCCCACAAGCCCGGATTATACTGTGTCTAGTAAAAAGATTTTTGTTTTGAAATGTTAAACGGTCACTCTTTTGTTTTATTTACATATCTAATAATTTAATTGATGTCATAACCCACCCCTTTACTCTCATTAAATTTATTGTAACATTATCTAGAATAGTTTTATCCTTAAATCCCATAAAAGTTGTATAGCCTGAAAATATCTTTCAGCAGTGAAAGAATGTCCTAAATGGCAGAGAAAATTTTAAAAAGTAGGTACAATGTTTTATTTTTGTAATTATGTATAAACAAATTGGTATTGTCGTTGTATAACAACTTTTGTATATCTATTATGCTTTTCCAGTTATACTAGTCAATGAGAATATAATTGCCATTCCTTTTTGAAAAAATAAAAAATAATTTTTTTTACGCAACCCTATATTTGAGTTTGGGAACAACATCCGAAAAGTTTAATAATGTTTCCCCAAAGCTTTTGTTTTTTAATTAGGTTTTCGCTTTATTTTTACACTTGCTGTTTATTTCTCTGCCGTTTACCTAATGTTCAGAAATGTTTATATTCAACTACTACTTGTAGAAGGGAAAGTCATGTGAATCCAACACATCGGATATTAGTTCATAGAAAAAATCCTCAAACAAAGCCGAATCAGAATCCAATTCACAATTTGCCTTACCGTCCCAACGTGGCGCTTAAATAGACGTGAAAGCAGCGCATGACATTTTAAAATTTAACTTTCCGGTAATCATATTAACAAAAGAGTAGATAATATTATCTACACATCCACTTTCTTTAGCAGCTCTGAGTTATCTCGATAACTTGCTTACCTACAATATGTATCACCACAGTATTACGTAACGAAACCATTTGGCGTACTTAGCAGAAAGCAGACAGATAAATCTGATGTGTTGCACTCCTGTGGCTTTCTCTACTCTTGTACTATTCTTACAAACTCACCTCCTCCTTTCGGTTCCGCCAACCATATTCTTACGTTTCTGAACAACTGAAGTATCCATGAGTAGTAAAACCAATTAAGAGCCTTTCAAAAACGGGATACAAAAGATTTGGCGAATATAGTGAGGATATTGCTATTTTAATGGAAGAGGCGAATTCAAACAACTGTCATTTTAAATATAACAGACCTACAGTTAATGAATAGCCTACTAACCAAAGTCGTTCGTTTGAGAAAATTGTAAGTATTGCAAAACTCACAAATAACAAGGAATATCTCCGAAATGGTTTCCTCCACAAAACATTTGGACATAAATTGTGTTTTAACCAAATCTATGTTTTGTATAGTAAGATTTGGTCTGTCTCTTACAATTTACCAATTATGCAAAAGTCAGCAAGGATAAACAGGACTACATGGGCTATAGGCAAAAAATTCAAAATGTACATTTGATTTGCCATAATAATTTCTTAAACATAAGGCATTTTAATATTGTTAGAGCCATTTTTGAGAAAATCTAAGTTTTAAAGAAATGTTCCGTGTAAAGGGGTTTAGGGTGGAAGAATTTTATTCAAAATCTTCGTGTTGTATACTTGAAAGATATTAAACTCAAATAGAAAATTTAGTTTTTAACTGACGTTTCGTTTTTGAGTTATGCTGTTCATAGGCAGACACACGCGCGCGCTAACATTTTCCTAAAAATGCTTTTTTGGAATTCAGGGGGCGTCAAAATATATTTCCGGTGAAATCTCGACATCAAATTTCTGGGTGGAATACAACACTTCCCCTACTTATGTACGTAGTTGAGAAAGTAAAAATAGCTTTTTGTTTATGTATGAACAGTTTAAAGCTGTGGCAATAATTGACGGTGGCTACATAAAAACATGAGATTGTCACATAGCAGATTGTGTCCCTTCTGATGCTTTCATTAACTTTTAGTGCGTCGAAGAAATGACCCACGAACGACTTATTTGACCCCAGGATTACAAGGCCAGCACAGACAGAAAATAACTAGGAAGAAATAGTAACCCAGGCAATTTCTCTCTCTGGAAATCGAACTCGGATGCTGCCAGCTGAGCCACTGATGAGTTTCTCCTCCCCATCCCTTCCGTTCTTATCGAATGCTTTTTTATTTCTTATTTCCTGAATGGTATACTCTTCCATCATGCATTGTCGTATTCTATCTTTAGAGGTTTCCCTTTCTAGCAATTTTCTGTCTCCCAAACTATCCGGGTGGGTGAATAAAATAAATCTGCAAAGCTAGAAATGACTTTGGGATGTAACGTGGTCAAGATAACTGACCTTGGGTTTTTCATAACAAAAACATTGGAAGGAAAATTAATGTTCCGAAAGCAACCCAAGAGCAAAATCTGTAACCAACATAATGCCAATACCTATACATGTCAAACTTGCATTCTGCATAATTTCAAAACTGATCCAATTCGGGTTTAAACTGCTGGAAAGTTGAATCTCCTACACTCAGTCCTGGTAACCAAATCTACCAGCGTGTTTTCAGTATCGTACGGCGCGTCAGTGCTTGAGCTATAGTAAATCCTTAACATTGGATACATTTATCACTGAAGCCATGGAATACAATCATATTTGATAGTTGAAGTTACTATTGTAATGTTACATGGGTCCTTAATTATTTTTCATTTGTTAATATATACTTACTACTCAATTCGTGGAGTAGTTAAGTGTGAGTTCCAAATTATTTTTTAAAGTCAACAACTAACTTAATGTTGGTGACCTTGCAACTGGGACTACCATGTTCAACGGTTGTTAGTAATTAATTTTATTTTCGCGTGAGTGGGCGAATGTGTGGGTGGGCGAGTGAGTGAGTCAATAAATTTTTTCGTCGAAAAAACAATATGCAATATACTTGCAATGGAAAGTCACTCTACTCACTCTTACAACCGTTCTTTAAGACGCTTATTCGTATATCTACTTCATGGTAGTTGAGATAAACGTTTGTAGAAACCATTTTATTTCTTATACGCACAATGGGAAAAATACAGTAGTCTTAAGCAACAGTCAAATCATGTAAGAGGTGGTCATTAGGGTTGGTTTGAAATTCCATTCTCTTTGCACGGCCAAGACATAAAAAATTACTTCCTGTTTGAGATAGGTATAAGATTTGAAAATTCAGACCAATTACAAGAGCATCTCTAAAATGGTTATCTGCACTAAAATTGAATTTGACACACATTGTGTGCTTTAACGTGATCTAGATTTTTAGTGTAGTAAGATTTGGTCTATCTCTCACGATTTGCCACTTACGCCAAAGTCATCCAGAATGTAAAGGACTTCAAGAGAAAATTAAAGATATGAATATTGTGACGCCGGCCGACCGCGACGGCAGCACATCGAAAGTGCTCAAGGTCGAGCTACCTTACAGCGCTGCGCGTGAATACATGACTGACAACAATGAGCGCGGCAGAACAAGGAGCTTCGAGAACATTCCGGAAGCTTCGACTGCCGGCTTGTTTGAGAAGCGTCGCGAAAATTTGAATTTCGAGACAATTCGCGCTACGTCATTCCCGATATATAAAGATTCTACCTTTATATTGCCGGTCTAGGTGGCTCAGTGGATTAGACGCTGGCCTACTGATCCAAAGGTCGCGGGTTCTAATCCGGCCCAGACCGATGGTTTTTAAGTGTGCTTAAAAAGACAGCTCCATGTCGGTAGATTTACTGGCATGCAAAAGAGCTCCTGCGGGTCGAAATTCCGGCGCACCGGCGACACCTGATATGATCCTGGCAATTGACAGCGTCATGATTAAACAAAACAAAAATTCAATTTACAAACCACACAGTTTGTAAGGGGAAATAAAAGAAAAGAACAGAAGAATAAACCTTAATGACGTAATGTTCAGTTCGTTTTCAGAGTAGTGCTGCGTCATTTGTTATTATTGTTATTGGTTATGTTATGCTGTGTTTATGTTAACATATAAATGAAATTAATGTATTTCTTTTTCCGTGTGTATATGATACGAGTGTGTGTACATGTTCGTCCAAGAAAGGCGGTTTGTTGCATACGTATTAGAAGACCTTTCATCCAAAAGCAGAAACTGTGTTATAATGTAGTAGACAAACATGTTTCAAGTTATTTCGATACGAATTTTAATTCCAGTATAAATATAGGGAGAATTTGTAGAAGGATTAAACGCTTTATACTTTTCAATATAATATTGCATTGTGTCAACTGCAAAGCGTTACGCGTTTTTGTGATTCTAAGGACAAAGTTAAAGCTTTTATTATAATACAGGATCGTTTAACCCAATAAATGCTGTTTATTTCAAGCAACATTTGCAACCTTCTTGTCCTCATTACAGCGCCACGCCTCTAGCCGCGTATTGCACGTCACTGGTCAATGCTTTTACCCCATCCCTTGCGAGACCCCATAAGACAATAAGAAACAGAGAGATGGTCCCAAACAGTGCATTTTACTAAATTCGTTCTGTGTACATGGTAGCAAAGGCTACTGTGAAAGAAGCGAAGTGAAACTTCGGGTATACACTCCATTGATATAAAGTAAGGCATGTGATCCCATGATCAATCAGCGGGACGACGTTCCGCGCCTACTGTTATACAAGGTAGGGCAATGAGGTCAATGGAGTTCACCACGTAACTCCGTCGTCCTGACCAGCTCTAACCTTTCGATACACAAGCGCTCCAGAGAGGCTCCAGAGGCAGTTCGAGTCGAACAGGGACGATGGTTGCCCCGTCCGAGTGTCTTGTCCGCAGTACCTAGCCGTCATACGGCTTAACCTGCGCAATGAGTTCGATGTTATCTCTACAGGGATATATGTGACTTCTGGGGAACAACCTATATTTATAGGTGCAGGAAAGGTGGATGTCTGGGATAGGTCCGCGGATGGGCAGTGCGCGGCTTCTGATTGGTCGTTTCCGATCAGTCAGGTGACGCGCTAATTCCCACCAAGGTTCTGGCCATCAGTCACTCACTAAGAAGTGAACTGAAAAATGTATTTTTCTCTGTTTTGGATACAGATAATATTTTCGCCTTTCTCATCCTTGAGATTAAACCGCCGGACTTAAGATGTCCTTTGGTAATCTTTTGGATGGTAGTCGGCGCGGCTGACTCTGGTCATATTGTCCCAGAGTATTTACCAGAGGGTTAGGGTGGTTCTGGAGTTTGTTGTACATTGTTCGAGCGCGAGTTTTAATCACGTCGACAATGTACGGGATACCGGAATGTTCATGGAGGATATGGGCAGGAAATCTCCAGCCAGTATCATAGATCATCCTTAACGCCCGATTCTGCAACGTCTGGAGTCTGATGAAGGTGGTCCTCGCCACCACTCCCCAGATCTCGCATCCGTACAAAACCAGAGGTGGAACGATCGCACGATACAGCTGGAGCTTCAGGCGTAGGGGCATGGTTTTGGAGCTGAGTATTGGGTATAGCTGCCGGAGAGCAGCGTGGCCTTGCAGTACCTTGCCCCTGACGTGATGTCTATACGTCAGCCGCCGGTCCAGCGTGACTCCGAGATACTTCGCCGTAGTGACCCAGGGGATCCGACGGCGCCGCAACACGAGGTCCCGCGGGAGCCGGTTTGCTACCGTGTTAGCCAGGAGAATCGCAGAGCTCTTCTCCGGGTTGATAGACATACGCCAGTTCTCGCACCATCTATTGATGGCAGGGAGGTGGGCTTGTACTTGGTGGTAACTGTAGCGCGGGTTCTTGTTAGTAGCGAAGATCATGAGATCGTCCGCATACTGACAGATGTGTGTGTTTGGGTGCATGGGGAGATCGGCCATGTAAGCTGCAAAGAGTGCCGGTGATAGTACCCTGCCCTCGGGGACTCCTGCGCCAATGGGCCTTTCTCTAGAGAATGATCCCTCCACCTTCACCCGGAAGCTACGTTCCTGCAGGAAACTAGCCACCAAGTAAATATATGGAGGGGGGATTTCGTGCTGTATGAGCTTGTAGCCAAGCCCTTCGTGCCAGGTGGTAGAGAACGCCTTTTCCACGTCAAGCAACACTGCCACCATTTTAGCCCTCTCCTGGTAAGCCAGGGAAACTTTCTCGGCTACACGCAGTAGTTGCTCAGTCGTGGAGTGGCCAGAACGAAAACCAAACTGGTGTTCCGGAAGGAGGCCTTTTTCCTCTAATAGAGGTCCGAGGCGGGACAGGAGCAGTTTCTCGAATACTTTCGAGATAACTGGTAGGAGACTGATGGATCGGTAACTGGAAGGAAAAACCGGATTTTTGCCCTGCTTCAAAACGCACACCACACGCGCCTGTTTCCAGACAACTGGAAAATGACGCATGCTGAGGCATGCGTTGCAAATGCGGGTCAAGTGAATCACGGCTCTAAGGGGCAGGTGCTGGAGCATTTCCGCTGTTACACGGTCCTGTCCAGGGGATTTTCGGGCTCTTAGGGATTTGATGGTATTAGTTACCTCACGAGGGGTAACTATCGGGATATGGAACTCCTCGTGGTCCGCGGGTCCGACTTCTAAGAAGTCTTCTACCACTTGTTCCACGAGGTCAGTATGGTCGTCGTCCTGTGGGTCTTCTCTGGGCTGGAATTGAGTTTCCAGATAGTCTGCTAGCGCTTCTGCTTTTTCCCTCGGTTCGAACACAAGTCTTCCCCGAGGGCTGTGCACAGGATGTTGGTGTACAGATTTGTCTTTCCGCAAGCCTCGGACGATGCGCCATGGTTTCCTCTCTTGGAGGTTTACGTGACGCAGCGTATTTTCCCAAGCTGCTTGCCTATGTTTTCTTAGGAGTCGTCTCACCAGGGATTTGAACCTCTAAGCGTGTAAACTGCATGGTCTTCTGAATCTGCTGCTCCAATACTGCGCCCTGCGGACCAATGCTGTCATGTGATATTTTGTGTGCAGTGTGCTTTTGTTTTGTTACAACTGCATACATTCGTAAAGGATGAAGAGCACAGTTCTGCACACTATGAGTTGCATTTCAAGTTAAGCAGGGTAACTGCACTGAAAGAGTTTCCAAACATAATCTATACTAATATCAGAAAGTTGCACTCACATGATTTTCCCTACTCTTCTACAAGCTATTCTTACAAACGCTTATTCCTCTATCTACTTCATTTTAAGCGGGATAAAAATTTGCAGAAATTAGCTTGCGGCTAATTTTATTATAGCTGCAAGTATTTTAGTGCAGATGCAAATGTGGAAATACAGTAGGCTTTAAGCGAGTCAAGTACTTTAAGAGTTACAATAATATTCTTTGGCCTAAGTAGAGTAACCTTTGTAGACTCTTAGAGCAAACGAAAATTATAGGCTACCTTACAACTGCCAAGAACTACCCCTACCACACTGGTGTAAAATGAGAACTGTTTTATGCATTTGTTCAAAATATTTTATAACTGCACTATAAATCAAGATAAATCATAGGTTACCTTACACCTTCAAGGAACTAACTCAACCATGGCATTTTCAATTTTTAAAACCTATCCTTGCCCTCATTTTCAACTCGTTTTACTGAGTGCGAAAAAACAATGTGCAGACAACTGCAGAGCAGAAAGACAGTATCAAAATAAGCATTTTGAGCTTAGAAATGAGGGCTCCCAGTAGCTCTTTCACTGCGCTACATGCGTCAATATTAAATCCCTCTTATTAAGGGACCCTGGAACGGAAAAATGGCCAGAAAATGAGATATTGTGTAACGAGAAACTGAGAGCAAAGGATAGATTTCTTCTCCGAACGCTCACTTCAAATATTTCAATTGATATGGTTGGCACACCTGGAGCTCGTTAGGGTGGGCCTAGTGTAGAAGGAACGAACCGAGAGTTGTGTCGAGGAAAAGGATACCTCGAGTGGAGGATAACGACGTGAGGGATGACAAAGTCATGTCATACTCATAATTAGTTTGACTGGATTTACATGACAGATTCTTGTCATATCTAAAATTGATATTGTCCGAAGTAATGATAGTTTACGGAGCTGGCTACGGAAGAATGGGCCTGCAATTGGGTTCCATGATGTTCGCTAATTTTGAATGGTTGAAGGAATTTCATGGAGTTGAATTTTAATACTGATAGGAGCCTCCACCAAGAAGGTCTCTTCCATTTCACCCAAGGCAGCAAATTTCCGTACTACAGGCCAGTAATACTTCGAAACTATTGTAACTCTGTGCAGGTATCGTATGTTACGATCTTGTTATAAAAGCACAGGTCAGTGGAACACATTATATGATTGTAAATATTGTCTGGTTTATGACATTTAATTCATTTATATACTCATCTGAGTCATAACTTATCTCAGTTACTCAGAGGGAGGAAAGACAGAATTTAACTACAGTGTAAAGTTAATAATTAACTTTTGAGAAGCTACATGAAGTGAGAGTAATGTACTGGAATTTGTAAAACATGATTATTATAATTGTAATTGTTCATGTGTTGGGTTAATTACCTTTTCACATTATAATATATGTTATCTGATATATCAATTTTTCTTGTTATTTCGTGGTAACCTAAGTAACACGTAATTTTTCAGAACACCTGGATTCGCGACTAGCATATCTGGGAAACATTTTGTATGAGTTCACCTTTCTTAATGGTTATTGGGACTAGCAGAAAGAAATTAGTGCTAGATTGTGGATATTAAGAGAGGAGAATTATTCCGGTACAATTGACGATTTTTAGGTTTGTGCATATGTTTCCCAAGCCTTCAGTCATCGGTTGACAGTGAAATGTTTTAGATTCCGCCATTTTGAAAGGTCTAGCGCAGACTTTAGATGCCATATGCGCTACATTTAAACGCCCCTGTTCTGCTTAATTTGTTGGCAGTATTTGAACATATGGGCAAAAAAAAAAAAAATTCAGCGGAAACAAGTGGTTAAGCTATGAATCTGAGGGGAGAGACTACTAAATAAAAGAGGGAAGGTGTGACATATGCAACAGGGCAGTTTTAGGCCACACAGGTAAACTGACTCATGTCATGATGCATGTGTGTAGAAAAATTGGCTTTTTTTCGACTTTACATTTTTAATACACTACGTGCTCCATGCGCATTAAATTTTGTGCCAGAATTTTTCCAGCATGTGCTCCATTTATCCTTGCGCATCGGTGGAGTTTATACAACTGGTCTTTCGATTTTTAGTAGCTTTCCATAAAGAATAATCCGAGATTTTATCTGCGTAAAGATCTTCCAGTTGTTTACTTAGTGATTCTGTTTGCGTTTTGTTATGATCATCGTAAGTTAATACGTAAACCGATTTAGGATGATCTTGTAGGAAGCGCATGTTTTACCATTTCTTTTTCACCTTCTTTTCTCTGCTACCAATCTCTTTGATCTCGTAGTTTTTTTTTTTTTTTTTTCCTACGGGCCATGTATGTATGTACATTTCCTTTGCTGTAGAAACCCAGTAAATATTCTGAATCTCCTATCTAAATGTTACTTGTTTTCCAATGGAACTTTCATATTAATTTCCCTTTGGAGTTCCGTTCCGACCTTCACCCAATCAATAGTGTGTTGTTTATGGCTTAGCTAGAACGATTTCTTAATAACCAATTTATTTACGGTTAATACTACAAAGTTATCATCCGAGGACACAACTTTCAGCTAGAATATAGTTAGTAGATATACTTTAATGATATAAAAGTCTAATAAATTTGAAAGTTTATTCCGGTCGGCAAACCGATACACACAAGCCTCTCACTGATACGAAATTACATTTTAGATAAGTCCCAGCCTTATATAGCTCCTCTACATTTGGTATTGGTTATTCTTGAACCGAAGAAATTAAGCTCTGGATTAAAATATCCCCCTGCTGTAATACAACCACCTAATAACTTGATATATAAATCATGTTGATCTATTTCAATAGCTTATAGCTTAAAGAAGTGTACAGCGCTGAAATGCCGCGTTTGCCTTCAGATAGGCATGTTTGAATACTAGACCCTTGAATTAATCCATTGGGCTTTCTTTCATTCCTTCAATAAAGCTATCAGTTACATGGATGTATTCCTTTTCATCAGTTCCTACTTACACTGTTAATCTTCTAAGCATTAATGATACCTATCGTAAAATTAGTACATATATTAGCATTAAATTTCTGACGACCTCGTTATGTGGTAGAAACAATATACTGGAGAAAATAAAATTAATTGCGGATGGGACATCGACACCTCCACATTCTCGAAATTCCGTTCTCCATGCAGTGGGGAAAATATTATGACCTGGGTATGGCACCTCGATACTCGATTCACTGGGGAAATTATTAGTAGAGGGCGGAAGATTGTGCAATAAGCCGCATGTACACAGCTGCCGGCGTCTACTGATGCGCGTGCATATATGACGGCTGCGCTGTACCGGTTACGTCATTCATTATCCGTGTCAACTAACCTGTACGGCATAGACTGCACGCGGTTCCGCGCTTTAATTATTACCAAGGGATGGGACATTGATATCTCGAAATTCTCGATAGTCAATGACATCGAAATATGTATAATTGAATCTTCCATACTTTACTGATAATTTTAAATTGTTAATTTTCTTCCTTTTGTTTCAGGCACTATTATTGGCAATTACTGCGCTAAATAAGGGCGAACGGAGAAGAAGCAGATAAAGATTTCACATTGTTCCATAGAATGTATCACTGACGTATTGCTGTCTTGGCCCCATGTTTACAGTATATGGATCAATTCAACGCTCCATCGATGTTTATATCTAACTGAAAACATGCAAACCAGTAATGGCATTCATGTAATCTGTAGCGTTAACCGGATTGTGAATGAAACTGATTTAGCTGACGCTCATTACGAATTAATATTTGCATGCTGTTTTAGAGTTACTAAGTGTACCTTTATGTCAACGTAATGAAAACGATAACAAATTTAATTCTCAAAGCTTTTTGTTTATGTTTACATCGTATTGTGAATTATGAATTAAAATTAGACCCATGTAGTTTGTGTAGTAATTCATGGGAGTATGCACACGCTCGCTAGGTTTTAATTTGTAATAATATCATATATGCGATGAAGAAATACAGCCACTGGCGATGCTGTGGGCTTTGCACTGTGATTTTATATATATTAAGTATTTATAATAATTACGTAGTTAATTATAAGCAGGTGCCAAAATGTTTACATGAAATGTTCGCATATGAATTACGTATATATATTAACTACGTAATTATTATAAATACTTAATATTGAGCTACTTAGGAGAAAATCAGATCTCAAACTTCTCTACTTCACGTTAATATTCACGAACATAAATTAGTAATTATTTTTACGATTATCTATAGGGGGCATGAGGAACTTGTGCACAACTGTATGTCCATATCAGAAAACTAATAAGAAACTATATTTTCTCCAAATACCTCTGTGAGCGAATGGAGATTGTCACTAGCTTCTTTATGTAAGATAAACACGCCATGACCTGTGCCTGACCTTTAAAGAATTGCCTCTTTTCCACTTGAGTACTGCACCCCTCACTTTTAGCGATACAAAGATGTTTAACCCTTAACTACTTTAAACTGCCAGTGCACGGGTGAAAAAAAAAAAAAAAACCTTCCATAAATGAACGGGTTGGGTCTTCAATACTTTGATTTTGTTTTAAAAGATGAGAACACATTTTCTATTTTATGCTTTTTTTCTATTGTGTGCTACAATATACATTAAGCAATAATATGACGAATGAGAATCATTATTTTGACTACTCTTACTGATTAGAAAATCATCTTCTTCGAAATATAACAAACTTCAAACAAAATGAGGTGATCGCAAGTTACATCCACATGGGCATTCCTGCCAGGGACCATGAGCTGGTGAACAAACTGTAGTTCTACTCCCTCTCAGTTCCGGAGTCATATGAACAAACATCTGCGCCGCTAAATAGAGGTTTACAGCACCAATGAGCCTAAGGGAATCAGTTGAGTGTGGAATAGCAGTTGCTGTTTACGGCGAAGTGAAAGTAATATGAAGTCGGGAGTCCCCAATCCCTTCCCCACGGCGGCGCCGTGGCCGAGCGGTTAGCGCGCTCGCCTACCACCTAGGCGGCCCGGGTTCGATCCCAGGGACCCGCATGTGGTATTCGTGGTGGACGAAGCGGCGTCAGGGCGGGTTTTCTCCGGGTACTCCGGTTTCCCCCGCCATCTCATTCCACCGGTGCTCCATCTTCATGTATCATCAGTGTCACCGCCTGCGGTGCCGTAGTAGTAAAAGCGGGCGTTAAACACTACAACAACAACAACCCTTCCCCATCCATGTACTTCTGAGGGCATCATTTGCGATTCACTTAGTTGGTCATAATCTGTTCTGCCTGACAGAAAACTCGAATGGGGTCATTGTACAGCAGCCATGTTTATTTGCCTATACCTCAGGTCTCTTTTCAGCGTTCCTTCAGCTCCACTTTAGTTTAAAATAAAATTCTATTAAGAGTTTACCTATGTTAAAAGTAACCATAATGTACATGTTTTAAAAGGGGAAAGAAGATATACAGGTATTGCGTGGTTCTCAAAGGATTTTACAACCATTTTGAACCGCCCGTACCAGTCATTACATTATGTACCTATGGCTTACACCAGGCTTTTCCAACTCGAGCACTTAGCGCTGGGGCGCGCCGGTGCTGCACTCAGAAGCCCCGGTGCCTTTCCCACGTAGCGGCTACTGCGACTGCTTGTGTACGACAGACAGTAAGAGTAACCGTGGCTAACGAGAAAGACAGGCTACGGCACGAATCGAATTACGTAGTAATGGTAGTCTGGTACATGGCTAACATTGTATACCATTATGATAAAACTGTATCTTTTGTATGAATTAAACGAGCAATTTTTTGTTGTTTAGAATACGGATGAATTAGGCGATTGTGGTTTTACTTCATTGGGCCATGACTGGACTAGGAGAATTACGTCACTGCAGTTCGCGCCGTAGCCTATCTCGTTAGCCATGACAGTAACATATTCTCTCTCTCTCTCCCTCTCTGCTCAATGCAGATGTGGTCTTAAATAGTACATAGCAGATAACGGAGCAATTATTATAGCTTCTTCGTTACCAAATGTTCATGAGAAAATTTATATTTTGTTGCCAATATCGAAGTGAAGGTCCGAAGTTTAATTTGCCAAAGAAATTAACTACATGGCATCTAAACTGAAAAAAGTACCATCAAATTTCCAAACCGAGCCGATAAACTAACGCGCGACGCAATCCTAAAAGACAGGTACTACCACTACAGCCGTGATTTAATTAAATTTTACAAAGATGTTAATCAACAGAAATTTCCCAAAATTAATGCACTGTCTTAAAATTGTGTCAAAGTTCGGTAGAACTTATGCATTCGAACAGATACTTTCAATTATGAATTTAAATAAAAGTAAAAGCAGGATGCTGCCTTAGAGGGGGTACTACAAATTTCTACTGTACTCAGGGGTCTCTGTCTAGGGGATATGTGAATGGCGACCACAAGGTACCCAAGCTGAGCAGAACATTACTTCCACTTACTGGTGTCTAGGGGATATGTGAATAGCGACCACAAGGTACCCAAGCTGAGTAGAACATTACTTCCACTTACTGGTGTCTAGGGGATATGTGAATAGCGACCACAAGGTACCCAAGCTGAGCAGAACATTACTTCCACTTACTGGTGTCTAGGGGATATGTGAATGGCGACCACAAGGTACCCAAGCTGAGTAGAACATTACTTCCACTTACTGGTGTCTAGGGGATATGTGAATAGCGACCACAAGGTACCCAAGCTGAGTAGAACATTACTTCCACTTACTGGTGTCTAGGGGATATGTGAATAGCGACCACAAGGTACCCAAGCTGAGTAGAACATTACTTCCACTTACTGGTGTCTAGGGGATATGTGAATAGCGACCACAAGGTACCCAAGCTGAGCAGAACATTACTTCCACTTACTGGTGTCTAGGGGATATGTGAATAGCGACCACAAGGTACCCAAGCTGAGTAGAACATTACTTCCACTTACTGGTGTCTAGGGGATATGTGGATAGCGACCACAAGGTACCCAAGCTGAGCAGAACATTACTTCCACTTACTGGTGTCTAGGGGATATGTGAATAGCGACCACAAGGTACCCAAGCTGAGTAGAACATTACTTCCACTTACTGGTGTCTAGGGGATATGTGAATAGCGACCACAAGGTACCCAAGCTGAGCAGAACATTACTTCCACTTACTGGTGTCTAGGGGATATGTGAATGGCGACCACAAGGTACCCAAGCTGAGCAGAACATTTTACTTCCACTTACTGGTGTTTTGCTCCTCACTGTAGCTTTTCTATCTGACCTTACCTTGGTCATCTCTTGTTCTCTTCCGACCCCGATGCTATTAGGGTTCCTGAGGGCTAGGGAGTCTTTATTTTTCCAACCTCTCCATTTCTCTAATTTCTCTATAAACTCATAACCCCTAACATGCTGACCTGTCATGGCATGTAATACGTCCTCTGATTGGTAATCAGAAGATATGGTCGGTAAATTTATTTTGATAAGTCTCCCGGTCAGGTCGGTGAGACCCGTAAACCAACGACAGGTGTGGTCCTCCAGACATCCTGGGGGTTGTGAGAGCGATGTAACCGCCAAAACATAACATTGCTCTCTAAAAAGCGGTTACTATTACTGCTAAGTCTCTTCAATATTTATGAAGTGAAAAATATTGGGGAGCAAGAGGATTAATGACTTCATTGTCAGAAATCCAGCATTAGCTAACAACAACAAATTTCTACTGCCAAATCTATTGTACCGAATATTCATAGACTAGTTGCTGCAACAGCATCACAAAAATCTACCTAAATGGTAAATGTACACAAGGGTAACCAAATTATATGTAGAGAATAAATGGTGTGTTTGTTTGCTCACAAAATTGTCAATAATAATTGTTTTGGTAAACTGCACGCTGACTTGACCTGTCCCCACCCTACCGTCAACGCAACATTCACCCTATCGCAGGTACTTCGACTACCACTTCTTGGTTCTGCTTCTGCCACTTCACCTTCCCCCACCTCTACGGTGCCCAGCTCAGCACCGGTGCTCACACATAAGCTTTTGCAAGTTTTACTGCAGCTACAGCACATTGTACTACTTCAAATTTGATTCCAAGCCAGAATGCTGCAGCACGCCTGAAATACTCCTTAATTTAATTAACATATACTGACAATCAAACAGCAAAGAGTGGTCGCTCGAACTGTGTGTCAAACTGCCATCGAAAGTCGGCTTTTCAGATCGTTACACAGCGACCGCTTTATGTGTCAAGCAACCGCAAAGCTAGAATCAAAGAAGCCGAAATGGAAACGCAAAGAACGGCCCAACTTTACAGTAAATAAGCTTTTACTTGTGAAGAATCCCTCTACGAAGAACTGGTAAAAAGGCACCATATGAAGGCCATTTTGAAACTCCAGATATCTTCATCTTCTCATGCCTTCTGAAAAGTACCTCCTTCTGGCTGATATTGCCAACCAAATCATTGCTTGAATAAACGAGTTCGACTTTTATTTTTAACGGCTGTACGGTTGCCTGCTGCTTTCATTTCTGGCTTTATTGTCAAGTGCAACTCTATCCAGTTTGTTTTTAACACATGCGATTTATTCATTGTCTAAATAACCCGCATAGCTTTAAATAATAACATAATTATATATATATATATATATATATATATATATATATATATATATATATATATATATATATGTGTGTGTACACATGGAATTTTCCACTAAAACTTTCATTCTTCTTCTTTTATTCCTTTTATTTTTACTTTTTTTTTTTTTTTTTTTTCCCTTTCTTTCTTCAAAGATCTAAAATATGTAAGTATTTCTAACGAAATCTTACACTGAAGTCTTGGGTCGAATGCAAAAGATGCCTTTTTAAATATCAAATGTTCAACACTTATTTTAAGAGATTTCAGGAACTGCTAATGCTACGAAAAGAATTTTCAGAAACAGTGTACTTTAATGAACGCTGTATTTCTCCTGCCATTCTACGTGGTCTAGTGATAACACGCTTGCCCCTAATAAAAATTCGTAGCGTAACTTCCAAAGGAAAGTAAACTCGCAGGTCCCGTGTATAATCTGTCTCAAATTACAACGATGCTGTTGTAAACATATGGGAAGGAAGAAAGAGAGACACACTGCAACAGAATGCTCTTAGGCTGCTGATTGGTGGAAGAAAATTCATGGGTGTTTATAGAGGCAGTTCCCGCTGGGAATACATCTTCCACCAATCAGTGGCATAAGATCGTTCCGTTACAATGTCTTTCTCCACTCCCATCTGTTTACAACAAGATCGTTCTACTTTGAGACAGATTATATTTTTATTTGCGCAACTGTCGGTCATTTCAAGCCGGCAGCGTCCTGCTTCTCTCCCATGGCGCTATGTGTGGACGGTGGCTAACCACCTGCCACCATGTGCGTCTAGGGGCGGAACCAGTAACAGTAGAAATTCACTTGATTACGAAACGCACCGTTGGAACGCTATACGCCAACGACATCACAGAAAACTATTATGATTCTCCTATATTTATTATGTTTCTCCACTTATGAAAACCTACACTGAGAATGAGTACAGATTTTGTTTACAAAACTCAAGACATACATCTACATGTGACTTTTAACTCAAATGTCTCTAAGTATTTAACGATGTTTATTAAATTGTTGTAACACATTCCCTATGATTCAATGTGTTTATTTCTGTTATCGATAGACGCCTTTAAATGTAGGTATAATTGGCTTCTGTTTACGCTTGTGTTACCGACCTAAGTTTCCTCGTCCATGCATGCAGCATGAACCAAAACTCCAATACATCAAGATAGATCGTTAATGACCAAGCGTCCTTGACCCGGTTTCGCCTTGACCTACTTACCTGTACGTTCAGTTGTGTTGGGTATTGTAATTTTGAAAAACTGCAGGAGTGTTTCTGCTCATCGATAGCAAACAAAACGTTTAAATTTCCGGAGAAGTCACCAAATTTCCTGTGAGTGGCGTACAGGGCGGGGCGGATTGCCATCGATTGAAGAAGAAAACGGACTGCATGGCGTGTGAGCATACAGGGACAACGCCCTTCTAAATCGATAACATCAACTTTACTTTTTCCTCCTCAACCTCTTGCATTACAGTACCACGTAGCTATTAAAACAGATGAGCAACTAGATCCGTTGCCTAGCAGCAACATATCAATTTACTTCCTCTACCTTCACATAGGTCAGTAGTATTTGGACTCAAAATGTCAATATAATGATTTCACAGGATAACAGTTGTGTGCATGTGATTCATCTGAATTTTGGGATATTTGTGTAACCACTGTATAATCGGACACGAGTACATTCAGTGCGTGAGATTATACGCCTGAAGATTATACGCGTGTTACGTTTTATGCAATTTTTGCATTAAAATTAATACATTTTCTATACGAAAAATTATAATATATCAGAGATCACAGATCTATGACGTGATATGCTTCCTAAGCAGATTTCATTTGTTTCTACACTTAAAGAGGAAAATGAAAGGTAATGATCAAATTATTGTATTCCACTTGGCTTTTTGAACGAAGCCAAGGATGCCGAGTTTATTAATTCCAGAAAAATCAAAAGATGTTTACGAAAAAGAATATGAAAAGTTTTATGGATCGAGAAACGATGGAGATGATTAAGTTTGAATGTTACCGCACTTGTGAGAGTGACGACTTCACGTTTTCTTACAGGCACATTGGAGAAATTTTGTGGCGCATGGCTAACGAGATAGACAGGCTATGGCGCGAACTGCAGTGACATAATTCTCGTAGTTCAGTTCATATTCCTAGTCCATATTAACATAATTCCTCATAATATGGCACTATAAAATATGTTCAGATTATAACATTTTTACTACAAATAAATAATCTCAAAGTATGCAATATGGACTTGGTTGCATGCATGGTACAGAAAATAAAACAAAACTGTTCGCTATGGTAAGTGGGTTTTTGTTACTAATGAACCCATATACGGAAGATAAAGCAGCGTCTGCATGTTTTGAGGTGCACATTACTGTTCAACCTAAGAAAAGTTGAGCTCTAGCGAGGAATATTTCGAACAAAGCCATTGCTCCAAAATGATCTGTTTATTTATATCAGCCCTCCATTTCAATGGAGTCCACATTTTTTGTACAATTTCTTATACCTCCGTTTGAGCAAAATTATACAAAATTCATTCCGAATCAATACAACTGCAATACTATTAAAAGAAAATTCATTAGCCATGTGATGTCTTGAATATGTGATGTTTTAATCAAAATTGTTCAACCCATTCTTGAGAAAATGCTTATTACGTAAATATTTCCATGTAAAAAGTAGTATGGGTGAGGCAATTTTCGTGAACATTTTTGCCTAAGTTGATTGTTTGGTAATCGTCTGACTTTACATTTTGAATTATGCTCTCTCTCTCACTGATGTGTGTATGTATGTATGTGTGTGTGTGTGTGTGTGTGTGTGTGTGTGTGTGTGTGTGTGTGTGTGTGTGTGTGTGTGCGCGCGCGCGCGCGAGGGAGTGGGAAAGGGAAAAAGAGAGAAGCGGCGCGCCCTATACTCTTTCTAAAAATGCCTTTTTATTTTATTACCATGTAAATATAGGATTAGAGAAGTAATTACATTCCACTCAAAATTTCACTAAAAATACACGTTTTGAGAATCCATGAATTAAAAAAAGCATTTTTACACAAAGGTCAGGTGTGTGTGTGTGTGTGTGTGTGTGTGTGTGTGTGTGTGTGTGTGTGTGTGTGTGTGTGTGTGTGTGTGTGTGTGTGAGAGAGAGAGAGCAGCATAACCAAAAAATAAAAAACAAAACCACCAAAATTTCCAAGAAAATCCCCTCACCCCAACTAGCCTTTACACGGAAAAAGTTTCGAAACTGTTTATTTTCTATAAATGACTAATGATTTTGATTACAATACCATTTGTTATTTCCACGACAAATCAGGTGTATATCTTGAATTGTCTGGGAATAACCTCTCAAGTCCTTTTCATTCTGGATGACTTTTGCATAACTGGTAAGCTGTATGTATAGACAAAATCTTACTACACAAAACTTATCTTGTTGAAAACTTACGTCAAATATTTTTGATAAAGTTAACCACTTCAGAGGCACTCGTTATTGGTTCCAATTTTAAAATATACTTTTCTGAAATAGGCGGTCTTTTTTCAATCTCTTGGCTATGTTAAGAGAACGGAATTTCAAAGACATCTTATAGATTGATTATCCGGTTAAGCCTGATGTATTTCCCTGGAAATATAATGCATTAAAGGCATTTCTACACGTTTATCTCGGTTAACGTGAAGTACATAGAAGAACAAGCTTTTTTTACTTTCTCTACTGGTAAGTAGGGGAAGTATTGTATTCCACCCAAAAACTCGATGTCGAGATTTCACCGGAAATACATGCTTTGAGACCCCTCAATCAAAAAAAAAGCATTTTTAGAAAAAGGTCCGTGTGTATGCCTGTGTGTCTGTCTGTGGGTCAGTCTGCGGGCAGCATAACTCAAAAACGAAAAGTCCGTTAAAAACGAAAGTTTGTATTTAAGTTTAATGTCTTTCAAGGATGCGACAGGAAGATTTTGAAGAAAATAGCTCCACCCAAAACTACCCTTTACATGGAACATTTTTCGAAAATTTTTATTTTCTTGAAAATGGCTCTAACGATTTTGATTAAAATGCCATATGTTTGAGATATTTTTATGAAAAATGAAATGTATATCTTGAATTTTCTGGCTATAGCCGCTGTGGTCGTATTTACTCTAGAGGATTTTTGCATAACTGGTAAACCGTTAGAGATAGGCCAAATCATACTATACAAAAATGTAGATCTTGCTAAAACACACAATTTATGCCTCAATGAATTTTCTTGTAGGTTGAACCATTTCGGAGATATTCCTTGTTATGTGTGTGAGTTTCGGAAAACTTAAAGCTTTCGTGAAATGGAACATCGTTGTTCATTTTTTTATATGTTAAGTGTGCAAAGACAACAGAATCTCAAAGCTTTAAAACATTTGACTATAGCACAAGGCCTACTATATTCTAACATTCCTCTTGCACCTACGAGGAAATAACCAATAAGATAATTTGTACAAATGTTTATTTTAACTAACACGAAGAAGATATAGGAATAAGAGTTTGTAAGAATGGTTAGTACAAGAGTAGAGAAACTCACGTGAGTGCAACACATCAGATTTTTAAACAATAGTTTGTTTAAGGATTAGTAGTGAATATAAGACATCAGCTTTTTGTTCACGAGTCCTTCACAAAACGTGTATTTTCGGTGAAATCGCTATCCTGATATCGAATTATTGAATATTACACAATGTCTTCTCTGTCTACCATGGAAAGCCACAGAGAAGCTAAAACTTAAGTAATAACTCAATAACAAGGTTTAAATTACATCATTCAAGAGCAAAAAACAAAATAAATATTGAGATGAATGTCCCATCATTTAGCAGTGTTCAGTTTGCGGATGCGGGCCTTCCAAGAAGTCGATAGATTTGCTTCCAACTCTAATTAAGCCTTTGTTGGTGGTAATGTATCTACCACGAACTTCTTTAGCTTCTAAATAAGCTAAAGAAGCATATACGGCTGGATCTCAACAAGGCACTTGACAGGGAAAATGGAAAGAAATTAAGGAAGCAATTAAGGAACCTGTTTTCCCACGCTATTCATAGAATAATCAAGATGAACATGTTAATCACAAATATAGTGAATGTTCAATACTCTATTAAAATCGTTACATCAATTTGGACAAAATGTAGAATAATGAAAACTGTTTTAGGGTGGTCTTAAGATAAGCAGCTCTTTCTGAAAATATTAGCTTAGTATAATAATCCTATGCTACTGGAACCCTGACGGGCCTAGGGCTACCAACCCGGCTACCGGCCTCACGCGCACGTAACGCGACGGAGGTGGAGGATCATCCAAACCATACGAAAAAGTGATGGGGTCAGCATCATGCATCCCCCAGCCGTAATGGTGGCTTTCTTAGCCAGGATCCTTTCCTTGCGGTACTAAGGGCACCGTTCACATACCCTCGACTTGAAAACAGGACCCCCATGGGTATGATCGGTTCCGGGCGCATACCGTGGACGAGAACTAGAGCTTCATGCTCCAGCCCACTACGTCATTTTTGGTAGAATATATTTCCTCTATCTGCTTGCAGGTAAGCGGTAGAGAAAGTAGTAGAGCAACATTGTGCGCAGTTATTTATAAACTTTAACTCGCAACACGATGCGTCCTTTTTGGTACTTAACACTTTCATTTGTTTAATGAATACAACATGCAAGCACACAGTGAATACTTAGGAATTCATGTCAGTCATAGCAAAGTTTTTAGCATGCACTGTTCTGCATTTCTGTCGGACACAGGGATACTCTATATGCAATTTAAAACGTTATTTACCGCATGCTGGTGATTTAATGCTGTCAAACGCATGTCGTTCCCCCTCCTTTTGATATCGATCAAAACTGCCAGCCGAGACTGATTGAGAGCGACCTCTCGAATAAACAGATTGTGTCGTTAACCCCATCAGTAACACTTCAATACAGCCCCTTCATAAAACTGTGATATAGAGAACTGCGATTCGAAAAAGTGACCTAGTATGAGACATTCCATTCCTGCCTAGACCAGGTAGGTAATCTGCCTTGTGAGAAGCAGGCAGTTCGCCAAAACACTCGGACTTAGATTGCCCAAACGAACGTACGTTTATCGAGCAAGATGCTTCCGCGGTAACGTGCGAGGCTCTCATTCGGGAGGTCGTGGGTTCGATTCCGGTGGCCGAACTTCCTGATCCATGGGATTTTTCGGGGGTTTCCCTGGGTCGTTAGGCGAATTGGGGGCGGGGCGGGAGGGGATAATTTATTCCCCAAATTTTCTGTACGTACATTCATTAATAATTGCATTCATCGTTCGTCCCGTTGGTTATTTCAGGGCCGCAGGTGTCAACAAAGGCATTAGGGATAATGTATGCATAGGACCTCTTTCCGTCCCTCGTCCGTGGGATCCGGGAGGGAGGCGTTGAACCCCGCCGTGGTCCCCCTGGAAGGACCCGGAAGACCTAAGACCTCGAGGTGTCGTCAATCTTGGTAAACCTTAGGCACCTCTGTAAATGTCTTTGCCACTAGTCTGGATCTGGCCGCCCGGTGTCTCCTCGCACCTCATCCTTCCTCCCGGTGGTGCTCCCCTTGGGGAAATAGGTACAATAAGCCCTGCTTCAGTGCTGAATCTCCTCCGTATCTCTCCTGTATCACGATTGGGTGTATTCCTTTCTTTTTTTTTTTTTTACTTTTTTATTTAACTTTTCGTTCCACATATCCCCGTGGACAAAAAAAATGAGTTATGTCTCGAACACGTGCGTGCGTACAGACAGACAGAGTACGTTCGTACCTACCTACCCACCCACCCGTCCACCCACCCACCTACCTACATACCTACCTACCCACCTATCCACCCACCCAGCTACCCACCTACCCATCCACCCACCTACCTACATACCTACCTACCCACCTATCCACCTACCCATCCACCCACCCACCTACCTACATACCTACCTACCTATCCACCCACCCACCTACACACACATACACACATTACACACACACCGCCAAAGCGACCCGGGTTCGATCCCAGGCAACCGCATGTGGGATTCGAGGTGGATAAAGCGGCGCTGGGGCGGCTTTCCTCCGGATTCTCCCGTTTCCCCCGCCATCTTATTCCACCGTGCTCCATCTTCATTTCATGTATCATCAGTCACCGCCTGCGGTGCCGTAGTAGTAAAAGTGGGCGGTACACACTATCAAAAAGTATCATTTTCTCCATGACTGTACCTACTCGCATTACCTGTACGTTAGGTGTGTGTTACGCGTTACCTCATATCGCACGCGTTGTTTACGTCTTTGATTACATTTTACCAGCTTCCTCTAGAAATCGAAGCGTTGAACTTTGAACCTTCTCGAAACAGAGAAGATAAATCAAGGTACGAAATATTTGTCTTCAAAAATATTTGGAAGCTCCTCTAACTATACTACAGTTCAAATCGAAGATACTGATAGCAATCACGAGTAATTTATTTTGAACCGAAAAGTACAATTTTTATTTCGATCGCAGTGACCAAACTCATTGTCACAATTTTTGGTGATCATTATGTTTAAATGTCAAGTCGTGTTATGTTTGAGTTCTTAATTCGTTGTATTTTGTATTCTTTCTTTCCCTAATAATGCTAACAATGCTATCTGTAATCTTACCATTTACCACGTCATCTACTCGTACTGCACAACTGTAAGTATGACTAATCGATTCACTCGCAGAGGCTAGCACGTTCGACCTTGATACTACTTTCGCAGAGCAAAGATTAACTTTGTTATCACACAACTATTTCTGTTGCTCACTATCGTACAAAAAGATACGAGTAGTATGCAATACACAGGCGTTAAGTGTTTTACAGAAACTCAGATTTCATTGTCGATTTTCAAATTCTGTCTCGTTCTGCAAAGACGCACTTTATGTATCGCAGCATACTATTTTCGAAGACTTCATTTATCCACTTTTAGCTCATAGTGTCATGGAACAAAGTTGAATTTCATGCATTCATTGCTGGTAACCTAACCTACCTGAGTGACTTATTTTACTGCAGGTATGTGCATGAACTAGATTAAACTTCCTACTTTTGATATATCTACTATTGCAGACATGGAATATAATCATATTTGATAGCTGAATTTTACGATTTAAATCTTACTGATGTATTTAATTTTCTTTTCATTTGTCGATATTTACTTACGATTTAATTCGTGCAGCAGCACAGTATGAAATGAAAGTAATTTATTTTTAAGGTCAAAACCAGGTATGGATGATCGATCACCACTTTGCCACACAGGTTAATGTTGGTGATTTCCCTACTAGAACCACCATGTGCAAAAGCTGTTAGTAATTTTTTATTTAATGTAAGTAGTACTACACAAAAATATAAATCTCCTTAAAGCATACAATTTATGTAAAACACTTTTTGTTAATTAACCATTTCCTAGATATTCCTTGTTATTGGTTTAAATTTCCCATTACTTATACTTGTCTCAAATAGGAGGTCGTTATCCGTTTTTTTTTTTTTTTTTTTTTATCTCCTGGCCATGCAAAGAGAATGGAATGTCAAAGCCATTACATAACAACCGGCTGTTAAAAGATCTGACTATTCACTTGAAGCCTACTTACTATATTCCCCTATTCTCACTGTATCTACAAGAAAATGTGTACAAATGTTAATCTCGATTAACGTGAAGAAGATACAAGAATAAGCATTTTAAGATAGTTTGTTGAAGAATGGGTAGAGAAAGTCGTGTCAATGTAACAGGTTTCTTTTTTTTTTTTTTTTTTTTTTTTTTTCAAAATATACATTTGTCATGAAACTATGTTATATGGTACTTTAATCCAAATCGTTAACCTTTTTTGAAAGAATCAAAATGTTCGAAACATTTCCATGTAAATGTAATTTGGGGTAGGAGGATTATTTTGAAAATCGTGTCGCATCCTTGGAAGACGCTGAACTTAAATACGTTTGGTATTTAACCGATTTTTCGCTTTTGAGTTATACCTACTGTTCACAGAGACATATGCGCGTAGGGACGCACATAAACGTTTCTGTATTTTTTTTTTTTTTTTTTTTTTTTTTTTTTTTTTTTTTTTAATTCAAGGAATCAACTTTTATTTCCGCTGAAATCTCGGTATTGAATTTCTGGATGGAAGACAATTTTTCCTCTGTTTCCTGTAAGTACGTAGCAGAAAAAGCAAAAAAATAAAGAAAACAAAAGAACTATACCGAAGAAAACAAATGTTAATGAAACGGATTCACTGTTACCCATTAGACTTTTTTTCCTGGCACCCTAAACAATTAAAAAACATAGCTTTAGTATATGTTGACTACAAACATTTTAATTCAGCCTTTTTACTCTCGTGCACTCTGAAAAGTTTAGATACGATGTTTACGAGGATATTGAATTGCCTGACGCTCCACCTTTACAACGAAAAAAGAAGAAAAAATCTTCCACTAGGGAGCACTTTGAATAACGCGCATGTTACATAAAACACCTTACGTAAAATTTACGTTCCAACATTTACTCCAAATTGCCTTGACCTGATCATCCATTATACTAGCAAGACTCTTTTAGAGGGTCTCATGTTTGACGCACCTCTTCCGCAACAAAGTGAACCCAACGAGAGTATACAAACCAATGAAAGCATCGTACAAATGTATCGATATTATCTCGATTTTGCACCAGTAAATTATACAACTGCAGGCGTATTCTTTCAACTTCAGTTACAGCACCAATTTATCTGGAAATGTCTTATCACAGAAAATAAAGAACAAAACATTAACTTGATTAACTTGAAGTAAATAGAAAAGCGAGTTTTGTGAATAATTTGTAAAATATATCTGCAAATAAATCATATTAAGTTGTGCCAAGTAAGTATACAGC
Source organism: Tenodera sinensis (assembly GCA_030765045.1). Lineage (NCBI taxonomy): Eukaryota > Metazoa > Arthropoda > Insecta > Mantodea > Mantidae > Tenodera > Tenodera sinensis. The sequence goes on from CM060970.1 coordinate 40,545,080, forward strand.
ATACTTTGTTTAGTAACCATGAACAAAGCGCCAAGCAAAACGTTGAATGTATTGTAACTCACAAAAGTATATACCCAGTTCCATTGAGGCGAAGGTTTACCTAGTAGTACTCAGGCGGGCTTGTGTAATGGTATGAGAATGAAATTTGTCATACGCTTCCCTTGGTATCAGAGGCATGGCAGCCATTGGCTCAGATCGCAGTTCTGAAAAGCACAGTAATCCTTCACCATTAACGGGCAAACATTGCAAATTCAACTTCAGTGCACGTGTAGAAAACCCATTAAGTTGTGGACTAGAGTAAAAACGACTCCAGACTTGTGTGCTAGGCTCAGAAACGTAAACTTGGTCAGCAGTTTGGTTCCTGTGCATCTATACAAGATTGGAGTTGTTTTTATATCTAGTCGGCAACTTGATGGAAACAATAAGAATACGTTTTCTACATCTGCACTGAAGTCGAATTTGCAATATTTGCCCGTTAATGTTGAAGGATATCTGAAATATTGCTTTTCAAAACTCCGAGTTGAGGCAATGGCTGCCATGCCTCTGACAGCAAGAGAAGCATATGATTAATTTCATTCTCATACCATTTACACAAGCACGTCTGAATATTAGGTGACCCTTCACGCAGCCTCAATGCAGTTGAGTATTTACTTTTGTGAAAGATAGTACATAAATTGCTACAAGCTTCGTTTCTGCATACATTTTTCGTTGTGAATGGTAGGTAGCCTGCCTCGTTAACTTAACGCTAAACGTTACGCTTATTTATCGCCCTAAATAGCCATTATTTGAGAACATTTACTTTTTTCTAAGCTAGCAGGTGTACCAATAGCATCTAGTTGCGATGTAAGAAGACTAACGATCGTCTTCTTTTCTCAGTCTTCGGGTATACCAACACCATTGCACTGCAGTTTAACTTAACCAAAAGATTACAAAACAGCGCCTGCAGTGAAATTAGTTTGGTTTAATAAAACTTCCAATCGAACTACGTTTACATACCGGGCCTAAATGGTTTCCATGAGCGAGTGTCATATTGTCAAGCAGTTGAGGGCTGCCAGTTTCAACACTAAAGTGAACTTTAATTTGTTCTTTGTATATTGTTTTGTTTTTTCCTGTTTTTTCTATTGTGGGTACTTGAAAAACTATTGAAGAGGACTGTCGGAATATGTAACAAAATATAGTGTACCATTTAAAATAAAGTTGCACTCATTTCCGGTTAAGCTATCCCTTAAGTCTACTATATTTTCTTATTCCTTTTGTACAAAGAGTGCCAAAGAAATTCACTGCACCTCGCGTCTAGTCACATTTATTGTTGTACGAAGCTATGGTCATTTCAACGCCACGGTGCAAGGGTGTGCCACTAGTTTTACTAAATAGTTACACCAATAATCAGAAGATATGTTACAAAATTGCTTAGAAGCGAAATATATGTGTACGCTGTCGATCGTACTGGCTAAAAGAGAAAGAGATAGAGTGAGTGCATTCAGTTTGTCATACAGACCTCTTATGATCGGTAGCCATACCTTATCGGTTAGTGCAAGACGCACCTGTGAAGTAGAGGTCTGCACGGACTCGGGTCAAGGGTTCGAACCTATTTGAAAAATGTTTGTGGGGCTCGGGCTTGAAAATTAAGAGATATAAAATAATTTATTATAGTTTTTAGTCACCGATACCGAAGTTCCGAGAACAAAAAAAAATTGCACAATCGGGCAGGACCGGGCCGAAACTAAGAATGTCGGCCAGTGCAGGTCTCTACTGTGAAGGTGTTAAAATCTAAAGGGAAAACTTGATGAGCGTCCAGATTAGCGGTGAAACTCGCGCCTCAAGAGCTTGGGCGTCGCGAAGGGGGGCAAGGGGGGCCCTTGGAAAATATTAAATGTAACGTGCAATCAATTACATTAGACTATTGCTTTAATGTTGATGTAAAGAAGTTTTTATTTAGCATAAATTAATATGCTTATCCGCAACAAATATTATAACTCATCTTTTACAGTTTTGGCAATAGAATAATTAACATTGTTTAATTACAAACTTCCAATATCCCCCCCCCCCCTATCCTGAAAAGTCTGCCGACGCTCATGCTCAAAAGGCTCCAGAAATCTATACAAAATCGGCCGAAGATTTTCTTTGGCGCTGTTTATATCTGCAAAGAAGTGTATCATAAAATAATTTTCCTAAAGGTTTGTTTCAATTAACTAAAAGTGGATAAAAGAATTAGAGTTTGTAAGTATAGTGAGTACAATTCAGATCCTTCAAATATCACCACCACCACGAACAAATGAAGCGTTTGTTATCAATATGTCCCGCATTCAATATAGATGCCATGGTAAATGCTTTTGCTTCGTTTCAAGTGATGCATTGTTAATGTTAGGTTTCGCGCTTTGAGAGGTGAAAGGAGAGAATGCCTAGTGATTTCAGACGTGACTGAACTACAATGTAACAGCTTATATACAAGTATGCGCAGAGTATAGAACTGGTTTAAGAGAAATCTCCTTTTCTTCTCTCCGTGGCTCCGGCTGATGAAAAGGCAAGTGTTCAAATGTACTTTTCAAAACACAAGAAGGGAATATAAATCCCAGTTTAAAGACAATTCTTTGTACTGTGGCACTGAACACTTTTCGTAAATCCAACAAGGATTTGTTTTAAAAAATTTAAATGTTATTGTTTTTCAAAATAATCTTATTTAACATCAATAAATGTTTGCATTTAATGCAACCAGTCCTTAAAGCAAAGCTTTATAATGTTCCACTGCTTCATCTGATAATGAAAAAGGGATTCCACGCATTTTATATTTAATTTTGGGGCAAAAGGAAATCACAAGGTGTTAGGTCAGGGTTGTATGGTACAGAGTTCAGGGCTGAATCCAGAAACTCAGTTGTTAGTTTTCTGTATGCGACGATACGTTATGATATAATTTTATTTTCCTTTGATTGTTTATCACGAACATCTGCGGATATATGTATGTATGTATGTATGTATGTATGTATGTATGTATGTATGTATGTATGTATGTATGTATGTATGTATGTATGTATGTATGTATGTATGTATGTATGTATGTATGTATGTATGTATGTATGTATGTATGTATGTATGTATGTATGTATGTATGTATGTATGTATGTATGTATGTATGTATGTATGTATGTATGTATGTATGTATGTATGTATGTATGTATGTATGTATGTATGTATGTATGTATGTATGTATGTATGTATGTATGTATGTATGTATGTATGTATGTATGTATGTATGTATGTATGTATGTATGTATGTATGTATGTATGTATGTATGTATGTATGTATGTATGTATGTATGTATGTATGTATGTATGTATGTATGTATGTATGTATGTATGTATGTATGTATGTATGTATGTATGTATGTATGTATGTATGTATGTATGTATGTATGTATGTATGTATGTATGTATGTATGTATGTATGTATGTATGTATGTATGTATGTATGTATGTATGTATGTATGTATGTATGTATGTATGTATGTATGTATGTATGTATGTATGTATGTATGTATGTATGTATGTATGTATGTATGTATGTATGTATGTATGTATGTATGTATGTATGTATGTATGTATGTATGTATGTATGTATGTATGTATGTATGTATGTATGTATGTATGTATGTATGTATGTATGTATGTATGTATGTATGTATGTATGTATGTATGTATGTATGTATGTATGTATGTATGTATGTATGTATGTATGTATGTATGTATGTATGTATGTATGTATGTATGTATGTATGTATGTATGTATGTATGTATGTATGTATGTATGTATGTATGTATGTATGTATGTATGTATGTATGTATGTATGTATGTATGTATGTATGTATGTATGTATGTATGTATGTATGTATGTATGTATGTATGTATGTATGTATGTATGTATGTATGTATGTATGTATGTATGTATGTATGTATGTATGTATGTATGTATGTATGTATGTATGTATGTATGTATGTATGTATGTATGTATGTATGTATGTATGTATGTATGTATGTATGTATGTATGTATGTATGTATGTATGTATGTATGTATGTATGTATGTATGTATGTATGTATGTATGTATGTATGTATGTATGTATGTATGTATGTATGTATGTATGTATGTATGTATGTATGTATGTATGTATGTATGTATGTATGTATGTATGTATGTATGTATGTATGTATGTATGTATGTATGTATGTATGTATGTATGTATGTATGTATGTATGTATGTATGTATGTATGTATGTATGTATGTATGTATGTATGTATGTATGTATGTATGTATGTATGTATGTATGTATGTATGTATGTATGTATGTATGTATGTATGTATGTATGTATGTATGTATGTATGTATGTATGTATGTATGTATGTATGTATGTATGTATGTATGTATGTATGTATGTATGTATGTATGTATGTATGTATGTATGTATGTATGTATGTATGTATGTATGTATGTATGTATGTATGTATGTATGTATGTATGTATGTATGTATGTATGTATGTATGTATGTATGTATGTATGTATGTATGTATGTATGTATGTATGTATGTATGTATGTATGTATGTATGTATGTATGTATGTATGTATGTATGTATGTATGTATGTATGTATGTATGTATGTATGTATGTATGTATGTATGTATGTATGTATGTATGTATTTGTGTACCAATCGGCAGTACAGCCTGTCCAGATCGTCGTGGCACTCCTCCACTCCTGAAGCTTAGATGTGCAACAGCAGAGACCTGCCCACTAGCATAATAGGAGAGATAGGGATTAGTATACCACTTGCTCTGACTGTGATAACTACACAATAACACTTTACAATAAGTAAATATGCACTACTTCTGTATGTCACGGTCTGAGTTCTGACATCACTCGCTTGTTCCCAACACTCCAGTCACTTCTCCTAATTCCTCCTCACTTGCGCATATACGATCTGGACAAACTGTAACGGTACGTCTATTTGATAATGTTATAATAGCAATAAGGTGCGCTTTAGAAAAAAAGAAAAAATAAAACCACTGAGAATTTGTCGGACTTTGGTAGGCTTCGGTTCCGTTCGAAAGATCCATTCAGCTGATTATTCTTTTCAGGATCATAATAAAGCCAAGATTCCCAAACCTAATTTGAATTTACCTTCGAATTTTTTCCAGTTTTTCTGCAATAATCAATGTGAAATTACTTTATGTGGGATCTATCGACAGCAAAGTCTCTTCACATTCAACGATTCATGCAAAATGTTTTTGATTTGATTCATACCAATGCCCAATGTCGGCCGAATAAACTGATACGATAACCGTCAATCTTCCAGCATTACTCGGGCAGCGGCAACGTTTTCATCAATGAGAGCAATTCTTGGGCGCTCTTTACGAAATTCATCACTAAGAAAATGACATCTTTTGAATCCGTTGGGGCTTCTTCATTAAATGCATTTCTAAGCTGATCTTCACAATGTTTAGCGTTAATGTTGATTTAAAACCGTATAAAATCATTTTCCTGAAATGTTCTCCACTTAAATTCATTTTGGGCGAACACAGAATATTTAAAGAACGATACTTAAGACACTGTTAGACCAAATGGGACAAACTACACAACAATCAACTCGCAAAACAGAAAGTAGCTGTCAAATATAAACAAACTTCATTTATTGTTATAAACTGACATTCTAAATACACTCAATGTCGCCTTCGTATACCTAACTCATATTAACCTGGCCAAACCATTGAAGAAATAAGTTCATTATAGCTACATGGGGGATAGAGGAAGCTGAATCGATAGTCAGATGTTTAAAAGCGGGTAACTAATGCTGGTTTTGAAGTTAAATCCACGTTCCATGACTGACAGCAGTACAAATATGACAAAATCTAAACCCTGGACAACGGATATTTCGGAAATAGCTGGTGTCACAACAAGAAATGTTATATGAAATAAACTGCGGGTTTTATCTACTTATGTACCTTTTGTCACCCACATGGAAAAACTCAGGGGGACGACTTCAGGGACTTCAAAACGTATATTTCCCGTGAAATCTAAACACTGATTTTTTATGTAATGTAATATTTCCTCCTTACATGGCAGAGCAAGCAAACATTAGAAAAAGGCCCATGTCTGTGCGTGAATAGCGTTAGCTCGAAATATCGGATAAATACAAACTCCTGCAACTTTTAAGAGACTGATTGCGTAGCTCACTCAGCGTGTACAGCACCTGCCAGCTGCGTGAATTAAAAATAAAACGTTGATCATTTACACGAAATTCCCCGAGCCCAAAACATGCTTTACATGGAAAACCAATCTTTAGTTTTACTTTCTCTACAGAGAACACATATATTCCCCATTATTCTGCTCTCTGGTTACTTTTGGTAACATTCCTTCTGTTCAATTGACATCAGTACCAGCAACTGTCCATAGAAAATACCCCAGGTAAAGGTACGACCATAATAGGTGTTATAACTTTTTATACAAATGTTATCTTGCAGGTAAGTGAACTGTTCGGTTTAAATAACTCAAAACGGAGAACTAGGTTACATAACAAACTTGGCATTTTAACTTCAGCATCTTCCAAGATTGGGATACGGAGATTGATGATGATGATGATGATGATGATGATGATGATGATGATGATGATGAAGAAGAAGAAGAAGAAGAAGAAGAAGAAGAAGAAGAAGAAGACATATCCCATCCCGAACTACCTATGGAAAATGTTCATTTTATCAAAAATGGCTCTAGTGATTTTAACTTTTCATGGCAAATGAAATGTATATCTTGAATTTCCTGGGAATAGCCTATGAAGTCCTCTTCATTCTGGATGATTTTTGTATAATTAGTAAACCGTAAATGATAAACAAAATCTTATTATACCAAAAATGTGGGCAGATCTGCTTAAAACACATAATTCATGTCGATGAATGTACTGCCGGCTGTTACAATGGTGAGCCATGGGATCTTTCTCTGAAGGTGGGTGTGAAAACCGACAGCACCAGTTAAGTTGACTGATAAGTGATAAATTAGCTATTTGAAGTGGATTGTCGAATGGTTGAGGATAAGAATTAAACTGTTTCTAGATGTTAGCACAAGAGGCTGTAAGTATCGAAATATTATATAAGCTAAGTTTTGAAGTATCAATGCATTTGCTGTTTAAGCGTAAAGCTGCTATAAATCGCCGATACGCCTAAGGTCGAAATTCCCTTGCGGCTGCCGCCAAGTACATGATATATTATAACAGCGTGGTCTTTAGACACTATAGACTACCAATAATCGATCACGGTAAAACGCTTCTGTAAATGCCATCGCATCTGACACACAACTTTTACTCTTTAACTTGCTAAATTCTAAGTATTGCCCTTTCTAATTTTCAGTGCTGGTATAGTGCGTTTTCATGCATCTCTGACTTCTGAATGTACTGAGGTCTAATGACTTCTTATTCACTGCTGGAATTGTAACTCGTGCTTCTTATATTATACATTGGTTTGAATATATGGAAAATATTTGTTATAATTATTTATCTATCCTCCGGTCATTTCTGTGCCTCGGGTCAGATGCCTGTCAGGGAGAAGAGGAACCTATGGACCGGATAGGGCGAAGACCTGGAAGCCAAGCACCAGGTATGAAAGTGAGGAAGAGGTTGATTGGAAAGGTGATGTTGGAGCAGTTGGTGGAATGAGTGGCGGGGGAAACCGGAGAACTCGTAGAAAACCCGCCCATACGCCGCTCCAGAGCACATGCGCGTACCTGGGATCGAAACCGGGCCGCCTTGGTGATAAGCGAGTGGTCTAACCGCTCGGTCAGCGCGCCGCCATCATTGTACTCAATATACAAATTAAATCTGACTGTAGATAGGTGATTATTTTTAAAATGATATTAAATATTAACATTAAAATATATCTGACAGTTGTAAATGCTTATAAATTCTCTGTTCATTCTGACAAAGACCACTGCATGTATTCGCGCTTAGTGACAAATGACGCTATTTGTATTTGCACCGTACGTTAGTGCACGAAAACTCCCGGCGCTACGCATGGTCCGCGTGTATCCTCGAGTGCAGTGTACCAAAATCGCCTAGGTCGTGCGAACTGTGTTCCTTCAAGAACGGATTACGTCACTGCCATGGCTCACCAATATTATAAATAGCAATCATCCTATACATCTCCTCTTGCTTGGAGCAGAGCCAATACGCAGATGAATGGCCCCAGTGTCCACGAACTACATATCCAAACTGCCGCTATTTACGCCTGGCTTCACGTCATTTGTTCTGTGTGGCATTCGCAAGGCCTACTAGTAAGCCTAAGGCATTGTTCATGATGCGCTACACTTTCGCTGCCATATAAGAGATAGAGGAAGCATTGCATTCCACCCAAAAGTTCGATGTGTGAATTCACTGGAACTAAATGTTTAGGGACTGCCTGAATTTTAAAAAAAGCGTTTATTGAAATATGTATGTGTGTGTGTGTGTGTGGGGGGGGGGGGGGGGGGGGGGGGGGTTGCTGTGTGTAAACAACATAACTAAAAAACGAAAAGTTGGTTAAATACCGTTCTTCCAAGGATGCAACATAAAACGTTTCAAGAAATACTCCTCACCCCAAGCTATCCTCTACATGGAAAATATTCCAACACCTGCGATTTTGATTAAAATAGTATCTGTTTAAATTATTCCCATGACAAATGAAGCGCATGTCTTGAACTTTCTGGGAATAGCTCTTGAAGTACTCTTCATTCTGGATGACTTCTGCGTAACTGGTAAACAATAAGAGATAGAATCTAACTATACAAAAAATGTAGATCTCGTTAAGCACACAATTTATGACAAATTTTATGTGGAGATGGCCATTTTCGAGATGTTATTTGTTATCGGTTTGAACTTTAAAATACTTACACTTTTCTCATATAGAAGTCATTTTTATTTTCTCTACTACATATAGTAATTTCAATGTCGAGATTTAACCAGTTATATGCTATGAGGCACCTTGAATCCAAAAAGAAAAAATCTAATGTGTTGCACTCACATGACTTTCTCTACTTTTGAACTAACCATTCTTAAAAACTCTTATTCCTATATCTTCTTTCTTGTTAGTTGAGATAAACATTTGTACAAATTATCTTATTGCTTATTTCCTTGTAGGTGCAAGGGGAATGTTAGAATATAGTAGACTTTGTGCGATAGTCAAATGTTTGAGATTCTGTTGTCTTTGCACACTTAACAATCTCCGAAATGGTTCACCCTACAAGAAAATTTATTGAGACATAAATTGTGTATTTAAGCAACATCTACATTTTTTGTATAGTATGATTTGGTCTATCTCTAACGGTTTACCAGTTATGCAAAATTCATCCAGAGTAAATACGACTACAGGGGCAATAGCCAGAGAATTCAAGATATACATTTCATTTGTCATAAAAATATCTCAAACATATGGCATTTTAATCAAAATCGTTAGAGCCATTTAAAAGAAAATAAAAATTTTCGAAAAATCTTCCATGTAAAGGGTAGTTTAGGGTGGGGCTATTTTCTTCAAAATCTTCGTGTCACATCCTTGAAAGACATTAAACTTAAATACCAACTTTGGTTTTTAACCGACTTTTCGTTTTTGAGTTATGCTGTCCACAGACTGACACACACACAGACACACACACGGACCTTTTTCTAAAAATGCTTTTTTTGGATTCAGGGGGGACTCAAAACATGTATTTTCGGTGAAATCTCGACATCGAATTTTTGGGTGGAATACAATACTTCCCCTACTTACCAGTAGAGAAAGTAAAAAACTGTGTGTGTGTGCGTGCGTGTGGCTGTCTGTGTGTATCTGTGTGTGTGTATCTGTGTGTGTGTGTCTGTGTGTGTGTCTGTGTGTGTGTGTGCGTGCGTGTGTGTGTGTCTGTGTGTGTCTGAACAGCATAACTAAAAAATCTGATGTGTTGCACTCACATGACTTTCTCTACTCTTGTACTAACCATTCTTACAAACTCTTTTTCCTATATTTCTTCGTGTTGAGATAAATATTTGTATAAATTATCTTATTGCTTATTTTCTTTTAGGTACAAGGGGAATATTAGAATACAGTAGGCTTTGAGTGATAGTCAAATCTTGTAAAGCTTTGAGATCCCGTTCTATTCGCACGCTTAACATATAAAAAAATGAACAACGATGTTACATTCACGGAAGTTACACTTTACGAGTTATTCAAAAGTCGTCCAGAGTAAACAGGACTACACAGGCTATAGCCAGAAAACTCAAAATATACATTTCATTTGTCATACAAATATCTTAAACATATGGCATTTTAATCAAAATCTCGTTAGAGCCATTTTCAAGAAAATCAAAATTTTCGAAAAATTTTCCATGTAAAGGGTAGTTTAGGGTGGGGCTATTTTCTTGAAAATCTTCGTGTACCATCCTTGAAAAACATTAAACTTAAATACCAACTTTGGTTTTAACCGACTTTTCTTTTTTCAGTTGTGCTGTCCACAGACTGGCACACACACAGACAGACACAGACAGACAGACAGACAGACAGACAGACAGACAGACAGACAGACACACACACACACACACACACACACACACACACACACACACACACAGGGACCTTTTTCTGAAAATGCCTTTTTGGATTCAGGGGTCTCAAAACATATTTCCGGTGAAATCTCGACATCGAATTTTTGGGTGTAGAGAACGTCAAAACGAAGTCCGTTAAAAACCAAAGTTGGTATTTAAGTTTAATATCTTTCAAGGATGCGACACGAAGATTTTGAAGAAAATTCCTCAACCCTACATAGAAAATGTTTCGAAAATTTTTAATTTCTCAAAAATGGCTCTAACGGTTTTGATTAAAATGCCACATGTTTAGTGTCGGTCTGGATGGCTCAGTTGGTTAGACGCTGGCCTACTAATCCCAAGGTCGCGGGTTCAAACCCGGCCCAGACCGATGGTTTTTTAAGTGTGCTTAAAAACGACAGCTCCATGTCAGTAAATTTATTGGCATGTTAAAGAACTCCTGCGGGACAAAATTCCGGCACACCGGCGACGCTGATGTGATCCTGGCAATTGACAGCGTCGTTAAAGAACAAAATAAATTTTTTTTTTAATTTCACATGTTTAGTAGATTTTTATGACAAATGAAATGCATATTTTGAATTTTCTGGCTATAGCCTATGTGGTCCTGTTTACTCTTGATGACTTTTGCATAACTGGTAACCGTAAGAGAGAGACCAAATGTTACTACACAAGAATTTAGATCTCGTTAAAACACAATGTCCTCTTTTTTTTTTTTTTTTTTTTTTTTTTTTTTTTTTTTTTTTTTTTTTTGGAGGGGGGGTTGAGTGAACCATTTGGGAGATATTCCTTGTTATTTGTGGCAGTTTTGCAATACTTAAACTTTACTCAAATGGAAGGTCGTCATTCACCTCTTTTATCTCTTCGTGCAAAGAAAACGTAATTTCAAAACGTTCAAATAGCGACCAGCTATCGCTCAAAGCCTACTGTATTTCCACATTCTCTTGCACCTACAAGAAAGTTAGCAAACAAGATAATTTCTGCAAACGTTTATCTCTTGAAGAAGATTGGTGAGTGAGTGAGTGAGTGAGTGAGTGAGTGAGTGGAATTTTAGGGCCCGTCGACAGCTAGGTCATTTGGGCCCGAATATACAGGAATAAGAGTTTGTAAGAATAATCAGTATAAGTGAAAGTCATGCGAATGCAACAGATTTTTTTTAATCTCTTGGCTATGCAAAGAGAATGGAATATCAAAGCCATCAGCGACCAGCTCTGAAAATATTCTGTCGCTTAAAGCCTACTTATTCCCACTCCCCTTGAATCTATACAAAATTAGCAATAAGGTTTTCTGCAAATGTTTATCTCGATGAACACGAAGTAGAAAAATTCATGTCAGTGCTTCACATCACCTTTAAAGTACTTTCATTCAAAACGTTTGACACACTCCAACATCCGCCTGACATGTTCCAATTGACTGAGAGACTTTGCTCCAAACGAGACTCGAAGCCATGGACAGCGGTGATGTCATTTTTCTTTGTCCCACAGTGGTCGCTTTGTCACCTGCCATGGCAGCCAGTCTCCAGATGTCACTTCCGCTGTCAAGGAATCGAAATAGCCCGCAAGACCATTAGCCATGTCCATTTCTGTTTTGATGGAGGCCATTTCGCCGCCAGTAAAAACCATCACTTGGTTCCCTTAAGCACAATGCCAGTCCAACGTCACGAACCCAGAGTGCCACACACGCCTACACTAAAACTAACCTACGTAATACATGCGATTAATGTTATTAATTGAACAAGCTGTTTCGCCAACTAGTCACAGAGGCAATCGGCAATAGTTCTTCAGTTTATTCTAATTTCATGCCGCACGAAAAGATACGCAACGGACAAACATCATACGATACCAGTGCATCACTTGAAAATGAGTTTGAAAATACTAGACAAGTCCAATATTTTCTACTTCCTAGATTCTCCTATGCACTAAAAGCAAAATATTTCGACAATAGTGAACAACAGAAATTGTACAATAACATTTAGCGAAAAATAACATTACTAACAGCTTTAAACACTGGCTCCAGTAACGAGGTCACTTAAGATTTGTCTGGAGGCAAATTGGCGATCGATTATCCACGCCTGGATTATCCAGTCACGGTAAATGACTTATTGCTGCATTAATTAAATCCTTAGCAAATATTAACAACTAAAATTGAAATAAAAATCCAGGTAAAACTGCTATCAACTATGATTGTATTCCATGCCTATAATAATGAATACTCAAGGTTAGAGGATTTCATATAGTTCATGCACATACTGGACTAAATTAGACAAAACACGCATGCAGGTTGGGTTACTAGAACTGAATGCATGAATTCTACTTTGCACCATGACAGTGGATAAAAAAACACACGGCTGAAAATACCATATCACACCACGAGAAGAAGTTAGTTTTACATAATTTAAGGAACATTTAACAAAACGTTAGAGATATGTAGAATTGCTGTGCGAATAAATGTCATAATACTGGTTAACTGATAATAGTGATATTCATCTTGTTTAAATACTGGACGCGCCTGAAAATAGTGATACACAATTCACAACAAAACCCCTGATGCAATATTTTATGAGTTAAGTATGTTTCGTTTAAACACATTTTTGTCAACTGTAGGTCAGTTAGCCACGAAAAGTTTAGCGCTCATTATTAAATAATTGTTTCACTTTTTAAGGTTTTTATATTCCCTATCACCCATTCAATCCTTAAAACTCATAGTAGTTTCCTAGAAAAGGTAACACAGATTAAATCCAAATTGAACATTCCTAACACCAGAGAAAATCTACTTATAAGAGAAAATCCATTGGAATTATTGCAACCTACCTTCAATTTGGAATTAATAGAGGAAATAAGAAAATCAGACACACCAAAAGAAATACAAAAACTTCTAGCTCTGGAAACAATCAATACTAGGTATCCCACAGAAGAATGGCTGCACATATATACTGATGGATCCTCCAAGGAAAACCTTACTGGAGCTGGAGTTACGTGTTCACATTTTTCCTTTTATCATTCTGTTGGCAGAGACACAACAAATTATGATGGAGAAATAGAGGCTATATACATTGCTCTCCGACAATTATTAAATCTTCCCTTAAATAAATTTAACAAGGCAGTAATTCTTTCAGATTCTAAAGCTGCAATTCAGGGAATATGTTCAAATACTACAAATAAGTCAACAAAAATTAGAGAATGCTACAAAATGTTAACACAACTCCAAAAAGTTAATAAGACTGTTCATCTCCAATGGATTCCAGCACACTGTGGAGTCATGGGGAACGAAGCTGCAGACTCACTTGCAAAGAAAGGCACAACAATAAAACAGAAGTCTAAATTCAATTTCTCATATTCCTCAATAAAACGCTTGATCATAAAAAATTTTTGTCATTCATATCTACAAGAAATAGAAACAAATGCCAAAGATAAAAAATGGATTACCCTACTTTCCAATCCAGATATAATCCCCCAGAGACCAAGGAAAACAGCTGTTGCAGCCTTCCGACTATTGACAAATCATGACTGCTTAGCAAGTCATCTCTACAGAATAGGTATCTCAGCCTCACCAATATGTGTCCTGTGTAACGATCCAGCAAAAATGAATGAAGACCACTTGAAGACCTGTGAAGCATTAAGATCAGAAGAAACTACAGTTCAAAAGTATTGGAAAGCACGAATGCTAATGGCTTCATTGCCAGATGCAAGGCACTAGAAAACAACAACAACAACAACATATTCCCTATCACAACCGCCAATGTATTCTCTGTCATCATATGTCGTTAAAATAACATTGTTACACCTATATTGACCATTAGACAGACATTTTAAAAGGGAAATGTACTGTAAATGTCAGTTAGTCACACGCGGAATTGTTCTTTACTGTATTTGGATCAAATCTTTTCAGAGGGAGAAAGGAAGGAAGGAGAAGTGGGACTTGTTTTTTATTTAATAACCTACTGCTCAGCATGGTTGAGTGCTATACATATTGTAGATGTACTGAGACATAAAATAACTCCTAAAGAATACAATAATTAAAGAGGGAATCATAAATGAGTCTAGAAATCGAACACTAATTCAATCGTTGTGAACAGAAAATAAGAAAACAGATATCGCACAAGGCAATACATTCTTAAGGGAAGATAATATTGTGACGCAGCGGCTTCGGTCTAATATTATCCGGAGGATGGCGCCGGGCAGTCGGAACAGTATTAAGGTCTGAATCACAGCATAAATGTGTAGGTTCTGATTGAAATTCAACCGGTACGTTCTCAACAGAATAAGGCAAGAAAAAGAGATCCAATTTAGACTTGAGAGCTTCCAAGTCTGAAAAATCTTCCAACATACTCCTCTAAGAGTGCATCCAACATGTCTCAATACTTATCCATGTTAAGAGACTGCAAATGTGGAAGTGGCTTCACTTTTTCCGCAATATGCACGAGTCCGGATTTTTTTTTCTAACATTGTTCCACGCACAGCAAGCAGATGCTGCTGTTACGGGCAGCGTGGAGCTGCTACGCTCCAAAGCGCGCGCTTGCGCTCAAGCGCACCGTTTGATATCCCTGATCTAAACCTGGATCGAATCCAATTTAACGCGTCTTTAATTTTGTTTGTTTGTTGTGGAGAAAGACACATTAATCAGCTGCCAAAGAGCGTTCCATTACAGTATGTCTCTCTCCACTCCCATATGTTTACAGCAAGATCATTCTAGTTCGAGACAGATTATATAAAGGTTTTTTGCACAATAGTAACTTCATAACATTCTTTTTGGAATAGTTTTAAACTAATTACTGGTCTATGCAAATTGTCTGTAGGCCTCGTATTGTGGTCGTGCATAGCAAGGTTTGTTGTGAAGTTAATTGTAATTATCTGCAAGATAGCTCAACAGAGAATTAGTTGTATTCACAAGTCAGAGTAAGAATTTTTGCATAATATTAAATAAGGCTCTGCCCAATACCTCATGATACTAATGATTTATATAGCTTATTTTCATAATATATTTGCTTCCTATGCACCAAATTACCCCAGAAAATTATTCCATATCCCAGTAGGAAGTGAAAGTGGACAATATATGCTGTTTTTAAGGAATTTTGATTAAGGAGATTCTTTTTCAGTTTCTTAAGGCAAAGTATGCAGAGTTTTGGTAGCACTAACCACTACTCTAGTCAAAATTAGGACCAGGCATCTTAAAACTGCACTTTAAGCAAACAGCATTCAGACACTATGTTATTATGCAGTAATCCCAAAAAGTTAGCTATGGTCATACTTTGATATTCAAAATTCAATTATTTTTGTATCAACTTTTATTAGCTAAGGCATATAAACTGGGGTTTGGAAGACATTTTCTCAAAATAGCAATTTTAAGATGTCCCAGTACTGACCTTCTTTATTTTTTATATATTTTTTATAAGGGTATTTAACGGCTTATTTCGCCATAAGGCTGTTTCAGGGGTGTTCCCTCTTCGGCTATGAGGCAGATTTTTATTTATTTAGGGATAAAAAGGGCTAATTTTTGTTTTTCGTTTTTGCTCTTATTTTGTCTTCGGTCGATAATTTGTATTGTTCTTTAGGTGTTGCATTTTTTCAAAGAAGACGACAACGCCACAACACAGTTTCAGGCCAAATTTACTACAATCACCAAGGACAACCCTGCAATAACCTCTGCGCCTTGCCATTCATGGCGCGCACCTAGTACTGAACAAGGATAGTAATTTATAACTGTCTATATGAATATTTTTGCTTGTTTCTTCATTCTTTATTACTGGACACAGAGATCTTTCACAAGTAGTTAACCCTACTTACAACCATGGAAAAAATGACTGAGTGCATTCGGAGAGCAGAACAATTTACACAAGTCGATATCTCCAACATGCAGCTGAGTTTATTGATAGTCTCTGTTCCATAAATTATTGCCTGTCAGATACACAAACAGACTATGTCTTGAATCACCACTCGCATTTGTATACATACTCACAAATACAAATGCAAAGAGTGAATCAATTCACAGCCTATTTGTGTGTCCAACAGACGATTCTATATAGAACAGCGACTGTACATGTTGGAAATATTGACTTCTGTAAACCGTGCTGCAACATGACGTGGGATTTAGAACTATTCTGATCTCCTAGTGGGTTCAACCATTTTTTCCATGGCTGTACATCAATATATTCTCTATTTTTGCACCAAAGGCCATCTTGGCCCAAAATCATTTTGAAATTGTTTCTTCCACAGTTAATTCAATGTTCAAATTAGAATTAGCTGTGAACCAGTACAACTTCCTTGGGGATGGTGAGCTGTTAAACCACTGTTCTTACACATAGCATCTAGCAAAAAGGAAATTTATTATCTTGTCATAAAAAACATATTTAAGAACATATGAAAATGCAGTTTTAATCTCTTACATTAAGAGAAGTAGATTTCAATAACTAAAAATACAATTTATATGCATATTCATTCATCTAAGCAACATTTTTAACATTACTTTATGTGTAGACAGAGTTAAATAATTATTAATACAAAAGAGATAGTTGAGCTACACACTTTTTATTTATAGTTCTTAAAAATTAAGCAAAATGTAAACTATACAAAACAATATTAGTTATTTTATTTTCATAAAAGATTATTAATTTTATCAATTAATTCATCAAATGCCTCTACTACCAGAAACACGGCAAACTAACTGCTTTAAACAGCACAAATAGATGATGAATTACTCATTCCAAAATGTCAAAAAATATGTTTTATTTAGAAGTAGCATAACATGCAACTTGTGCAAAGGGTATAACAATTGTTATTTATTTCACCGCCATGTATTTTTAACTAGGGTGTTTAGGATATACTTGAGTTAGGTTAATTACATATGCCACTCTGTAGGATCAATAAAACAGGTATATGTATTAAACTAAAATGAACCTGTTGTAAACATATGGATGGGGAGAAAGCAACACAGCAACACAGAGACACTGTAACAAAATGCTCCTAGGCTGCTGATTGGTGGAGGAAAATTCATGTATGTTTGTTTTCTTTTATTTCTTGTTGTACATTAACTGCCTCTATAAGCAGTCATCAATTTCCCTTTACCAACCAGCGACCTAACAGTGCTCTGTTACAATGAATCAATCTCTCTTTCTCCCCTCCCATATGTTTACAAATAGGATTATTCTAGTCTGAGACAGATTATACAATTCTATCTTCATAAAAAGTGGGGGAACTATGAGATTAACTAGCTATTTTCTTGTCCTATTAACTGTAAAAACTCTATGCCTCCTTTTACATTTTACGTTGTTTATACAATCTGAACTGATGGGAAATAAATTCACTTTTTCTCTAAACATTCAGCACCAGTGCATGATTTACTCTCAAAGCTTTGCCTTTGCAATTTCAAGCAAAAACTATTAAAACTGATTTAATAAAATATTAAAAATAAACCTATATGTTTTAAGCAAAAATTTAGATATAAACCTTAAAGATTACTCTGAGTGAAATTGAGAGTTGTTTGGCTGATTCATAAGTGCTTCAGTCTGCATTCACTGAAATAAACACAAAAATACAAGTTGGCTGAAAACAGCTTGATAATAGCAATAGAATCCACCAGAGCAAACAGAGTATTTCAGTATATAAACTTAGGCTTTCACGGCTGGCGTCTTGATTATTGGAAATATTTAGTTCTTCTGGGCTTGTAGACCGTAACTCTGATCAGTGCAGACAGCGGATCGTGTTGATGCTAAGCACAGTACTTGGTGAAACGTTGGTATCTACAATGCCTTCTAGACCACGGCCTAAAAGCCCAGAAGAACTAAACATTTCCAATAGAGTATTTCAGCTTTGCAGGAAAGTGCTTAAAATTTGCTTAAGTATTTGTAAATTGACTCTTTATAAAATTATATACCTAATTCCTTTTAGTTCCAAAATTAATGTTAAATGATTAAAATAACAATTTTAATCTAAGTAATTGACTGCTGAATTTTGAGATGTTCAGAAATCACCTACAGCTTGTGAATTAATTTTAGAGCCTTTACAAAATACTTTATACACTGATACAAAAAAACAACACTGTCCACAGAAAATACTTATTTGATTTACATGGATAGAGATTGCAACAGGAAAAATTAGAAAACTATTTTATAAATAATATATTTCTTGTTAAAACTATAGTAAGAGTACAATTTTTAGGAAGAGAAATGGGCATTCCAGTTCCAATAATTTCCTAATTTCTGCCATTAGAACAACTTAATTAGTAACAGTTCTAAATATACTATTTCCATTAATATCCTTTAAAACGTAGGGATATCATAGCGAATCTGGCATTTAAAAATCCATCATGGCTAATTGCTGTCAGTTTTGCCTGTTTGGTTTCCTTATATAGGCTAGCTGCACTTACAACTATGTATTTAAATCTTCTTGATGATATCCATTACTGAAAGTTTAAATTTGTCTCAGAGCAGAATTCAGTTCACATTGGTTACAGCATTGATCTGAACCATCAACCTAGGCATATCTTACATAATTAGTTTTCACATGACAATGAGACATTAGTACTGTTATAATAAATGTGCAATTATGTTGAGTGTTATATGTAAGCAGTGCAGTTACAATGTTGCATATTTCCTTCTCCAAACAATTCCCCTACAGCAAAAAGACAACCAAAAATGAAAAATCATTGATTCTTTCCTTCTAGCAAAGATAAGTCGTACTCATCAGTGAAGCTATCGCATAATTTGGCATAAATCGCTAAAACTTTTAAGGAAGAAATTCACTAATCCAACATTAAATTTAACTACATACTACAGCTAAACGACATTTCTGATCAGTGAATGTTTATCACCAGTTCCAAAAGTTCAAAATGTATGCGTTAATACAACCTTATCCACGAGTGCAACGCCGAATGATCGCTTTGCTTGAAACTGCGTGAGTTTAAGTTAGGTTAGGTTAACGTTTGCCATTTTTCCCTAGTTTGTTCTTTAGGTTTTACGGCCACGTTGTGATGTAAATACGTGATTAACAGAGGAAAATTCTTGATGAGCACCATGATTTTGTGTTACAATCACACAAAATTAAACTAATATCAACAGGAAAATGACACATGCACAGCTGTCAATTACCTACAGTATGTTGAGAACGGTGGTTCTTACTGCTTGGACTTCTTCTAAAATATAACGTACATGAACTCAGAAATAACTATAACACACAATTTTTAAATGTCACTATTATGAAATAACACAGAAACTACAAATCATTCACCATGCAAACGGCGGTAATGCCTACTTTGCCCTACATTTCCTGCTCACGGCATATGTCTGTTCACAGTACTGTATACAGACATTCTATCAATCATAGCATTTACTTTATCCTTTTAATTCTTCAAAATATACTTACAGCCTGCTTGCTTGGTTTTCTGAAGCTTGTCGTTTCTATGAAAATCTACAAAATACACATTATCTACACACGCATTCCATTATACCGCCATATTTGTTTACAGATCATGGTATGTTACACGTTTTGCATGGTCCCTCCCGGTCGGTGTCCTATTACAGGTTCCCCGACGTAGAATAGGGGGAAAAATATACCTCCCCACTCATAAAATTTCTGGATTAACTTCAATTGTAGGCATGCTCGATAAGTTACCCTGGCATATCCTTAATAATCCTTAAATTGTAAATTTAAGGACTATTGAATATGAATTTGAGGACCAAAGCATATACATGTTGGGCTGCCCATGAACTTGGGCCCTAGCCCCTCTGTCATGTGACAGCCCTCCACGATTCCCTACATATAATTTTTGACGTGTGATGTTCATTCTTTGGCAACAGTTAGTTAACTTCGTTTAAACTTGTCTTTTTTAACTTCCGTCTTTTCAATTCTCTTATTTTCACCAAATTCTCTTATACTTTCCTTTCCTTAAGATCATATTTTAGATTATCCATTTCATTCTAAAATTTATTTCCCCCTCATTTTAAGTATTATTTTTTGTATTGAATGTTTTGCAGTGCCTATTTATTGCATGCACTGTGCATTACATAGTTATTGCCTCAGTAAACAAAACAAATTGCATTCATCAATGGTTTTCTACCCCCTCCCCCACAAAAGAACCATGTACAGTACCCACCAGTGCACATTTCTTTCTTCAGCATATCAAAGAGTATCTTTAAATGTTGATGATGAGATGGAAAACTGGAATCTGTTCCTCTCATTATCAAAGATCTTTTAAATATAAATGTCAGAATGCATAATCCCCTAATAGCTTCACTTTACATAGTCATTATTACAGCTGACACTTCTTTTGCCCCACATGTTTATGATTTATTTTATTGTAAACATTAGCAGGAATTTTTATGAAAATGATTTGGTACATCTTAATGACGTTTAAATCATGACATCATTTAGAATGAATAATTGTAAATAATTACTTGGTACACTTCTTAAAGAACTTGCATGCAATGTGTACAGTATTTTAAAACTAAGCCATTTTCTGGAAAGCACAACCACACTATTTGTTCCCATCTATAGATTTATTAAAGTAATCAAAATATATCAGTAAAGTCAAAATATTAGGCACTTTATTTTGCTAAAACATAACAGGACCTTTTAAATATACATTTTTAAAAAATAAATAGATATCCTGCAATATTTTGTAATAACTTTTCTCAAACTCTAATTTTTGACAAGCTGGTTTATTAGATTATGCTGTATGACTTTATTATTAATCATAAAAGTTATTGCAAAAGGAAGTGAATAAAAACTCACTCAGTAGGGTTTACAGTTATGCATAATTACACAAAATTCTTCAATTGAAGAGGACTTCTGAGGCATTTCAATCAAAATAATTATAACCATTTTTGAGGAAAGTCCTCTAGTCACATTCTTGGAAGATGCTGAGTTTAAATACCAAGTTGGTCTGGATGGCTCAGTTGGTGAGCAGACTTACTGGTATGCAAAAGAACTCCTGCAGGATACCAGCAGCGCTAACATGATCCTGGTAATTGACAGTGTTGTTAACAAATAAAATATTTACATACCAAATACAAGCTAATTTTCAAGTTATGTTCACATACACACACACTTAGAGAACTTTTCCCAAAAATTGCTTTTCTAAGATTCAGGGATCTCAAAACATGTATTTTAGGTGAAATCTTCAATATCAAATCAAATTGTTGATTGGAATATGTACTTGTACACTTATATATACTATTTGTGGTAGAGAGAACAAGAATTTAAAGTTCATTTGGATAAATTATTTCTCTGAACTAATTATTTATTCATAATAATATTATTGTTGTTTCCTTTTTATCTCAAGCTTTTTTTTTTTTTTTTGAATATGCATTGTCACTTTGGCAGTCTTTCAATTGAGAAAGTTGAATAAAGTTTTCTTTTTAATAAAATAATGCTAGGTAATTAAATATTAAATGACTGTGTGTATGAATATTATTTAATAATTATGACATTTTAATATAGTTATTATACCTGTAGCTGAATATGTAAAGTGTAAATTCAAATTGTAAGTTAAAGTCATGTAGAATATATTGTTTGCTTTTCTTGGTGTTTGCTTTAAATTTGCAATTTCTTTTACTAAGGATAGTGACCACTCATTTGATGATAAAGTATTTATTGTTATCTATCCTTTTAGGATTAGTGCATCAAAAATAGTTATAAAAAGTATCCAAATTTGAGTGGAAAAAAAAAACAGATTTTATATTTGTAATATGTCAATACTATTTACATGCATCTAGTATTCCATTCCTGTGCTTTCAGCAGGTACATGATAAATCATGGTTTTTTTGTGTGTTAACATCCTCCAGCGGATGATGAATGAAATTAGTGAAATGATGCTCAAATGAGCCCAAGGTCCATAGAGCTTAAAGTTATCTGAAATTTGTCTTCTCAGGAAAAGGAAAAACCTTGGATGTGAGGCAGTACACACCAGGTTAATACTCTTCCTGGAAAAATGAGAGTTTTCTACATCAACATGCATATTTTTAATATATTCCACTTTTATTTCCCCTACTATCTACCTAGTAGCTAGAGGAAGTCTTGTATTCATCCTCAAAATTTGATAGATGTTACCAAAAATACATGTTTTGAGACCACTGAATCCAAGAAAAAAGGTGTGTACCTGCACAGGTACATGTGTGTGCGAGCGTGCAGTGTGTGTGCTTGTTCATGTGTGTCTGCGTGCATGTGCGTGTGTGTGTACATGCACGTGTGTGTACCATACATACAAAGCATAACTCAAAAATGAAATGTTGGTATTTAAGTTCAATATCTGCCAAAGATGCAGCATGAAGTTTTTCAAGAAAATGTTCTCATCCCAAACTATCTTCTACATACCGTTTTCACAAAAATATCTAATAATTTTGATTAAAATACCATACACTTAAAATATATCACAGAGAAAATATATATCTTGGGAACAGCCTATGAAGCATAACTTTTTGGAAGAAATTTCATGTAATTTTACATAACTTGTAAACCATGAGTTACACAAACGTACTGTACAAAAAATGTTGTTGTTGTTGTTGTTAGCTAATGCTGGATTTCTGACAATGAAGTCATTAATCCTCTTGCTCTCCAATATAAAGAGAGCAATAGCAGTAATAGTAACCGCTTTTCAGAGAGCACATATTTTTATGTTTTGGCAGTTACATCGCTCTCTCACAACCCCCAGAATGTCTGGAGGACCACACCTGTCGTTGGTTTACGGGTCTCACCGACCTGACCGGGAGACTTATCAAAATAAATTCACCGACCATATCCTCTGATTATTACCAATCAGAGGACGTATTACATGCCATGACAGGTCAGCATGTTAGGGGTTAAGACTTTGTAGAGAAATGGAGAGGTTGGAAAAATAAAGACTCCCTAGCCCTCAGGAACCCTAATAGCATCGGAGTCGGAAGAGAACAAGAGATGACCAAGGTAAGGTCAGATAGAAAAGTTACAGTGAGGAGCAAAACACCAGTAAGTGGAAGTAATGTTCTGCTCAGCTTGGGTACCTTGTGGTCGCTATTCACATATCCCCTAGACGGAGACTCCTGAGTCATCTATGAAGTGTAAATTGCTTATTTTTGGAGGTAAGAAAGTAATACGGTACTGTTAAAAACAGAATGTGCAAAATTAATCAACACTGGGTGCTTGCCAAATAGATCACACTGTTGGATTCCATGTGTGTTCAAATACCACAAAAAGGCCCCCCAAAAGGAAAGATAGAAAATTTATGTCGTCAAAATGCAATGCTGCATTATGTCTTAAACCCTCTTTTGAAATTTACCACACACAAGCCAAGTTCTAAAAAATGCTGAGATGCGGTAGCTCAAAGAATTTTTCTACTATTTTCTAAATTTTTTCTTATTCTATAAGTATAAGACACATATTTACATTTAAAACAAATTTAGTAATGTCAACCTTGGATAACCCTGATTATAAATACTTTCATTTTCATTTTGATATTTCTATTTTTAGTAGTATCTATGCTTAGAGTTATTAGTGATTCACAAATATTCAGATTCGAAATAAATTTAGTAAAATGAACTTTGGATAACCCTATTATAAGTACTTTCATTTTCACTGACACTTCTATGTAGTAGCGCTTAAAGTTATTAGCAATTGGTAATGTTACCTATTACAATAATCACCTGTCTAAATTAATGGCCTCTGTGTACAACCCTAACTTCTGTGTGCTGCGTGTGGCTAAGTTTTTGAAGTTAACATTCTTTTGAGAAAGTGGATCATTTACATCAGTCTGCAATCTCTTAGGTGAGTGTTTCATGACATTTATATTCTTTTTGCATGTTATTGTATGAATAGAAAACATTTTAAATGTCTCAGCAAGGAGGGGTCATCAAGTGGAAAATATCTCAGCAGTGAAAGGGTTAAAAATCATTGCATGGTTTCATCCGCGCCCCTCCATGATAGGGCAGACGGCAACAAACGCTGAGGACGCACATAGGCAAAACAGTGCGCAGCCGCAAGAATTTTTTTTGCTGTCTTGTTATTTTTCAACTTCTCTGTTCGACCACTATCATGACATCAGGGGTTTACCTCGGATCTTCTGAGACTCACATTTTACTTTTGAATCTGACTTTACTTAAAGTGGGGGATTAGCCCAATGCTTAAGATCCCTGTTTTATCCCCAGGGTACTCGAGTAGATCCTCAGTTCTTGAGATAGGGATTGGGCATTTCCTCTCAACCCTGAAAGGTTTTGGTTTTCCCGCCAATACTTGGGTGGGCTGCTTGCAGTGGTTTCCCACTGGGTGATGGGGTCGCCACTTTCCTACCCTGACTCTTGTTATAATACCTGCTGTGTCATCAGAGACCGTAGTTGAAACAAATGTATTACACTATTACAGATTATTTGTGGTATTGTTTTATCATAAATAATTCCTTTAGGAAAAATATAAGAGTATTTGAGCTTTGGAACCAAGCCACTTTTTTTTTGCTCACTTTAAACATAACTTTGTAATGAAGTACAATCTTATACTGATATTTGAATATATTCACACATGAATAATCCCTTTCAATAACACTCATCTCTAGGAATCATACAAATGTATATAAAATGGGTTAAAATTAATAAAAGCATTTCAAAAATCAACAGAGTTAACCATAGGAAAACACTCCCAACACAGAAAAATTAGGAAAGGCTAGTAAATTTTCAAACAACAGTGTTATAACCATTTCTAATCAAGTATCTACATCTAGGACACTGACGCAGGCAACTTGCCTATGCAAAGGTAATAATGAATGTTAAATGTAGGATTCATTCTGCTTTATTACTCAGTATTGCCTTTTGTGTTGCTCCACTGGAGATAGGAAACACCTCTTACATTCATTGGTTTTTAACATGTGGCTCTCTATTTGGATTGAGGAATACTACTGGTATAAAAAAGTTCCTCTATTTACTTTGAAGATGTATATAATGAGACATGCATGGTAAGTGCATTATTAATTTCTAATATGTGTTAAGTTCACTAATCTACTTACAATGCAATGAAAGTAAAATGATCATCAAAAGTTTGCTGTGTGGTAATTTCCTCTCTTTATTACTAGCTGTACAAAAAATGTTGATCTCTTTAAAATGCATTATTTATTTTGAATATATCTTTTTTCTGGCATCAACCATTTTGGAGATGTTCATTGTTATTTGTTTGATTCTTTTTTCAATCATTTGTGACTTTTTTTAAAGTGTTGTAAGATTTAGTTGTTTCTCGCGTCATGAAAATAGTATGGAATTCCAAGGCCACATATTGTGACCTGCTTTTAAATATTTGACCATTGCTTTGAGTTCCTGTATCCACCTTGTAACTAAAAAAAAATGTATAAGTAGTGAAACTATTTCTGCAAATGTTTATATCAATTATCATGAAGGAGATAGTTTGTCCAAGTCGTATGAATAAAAAATAGTGGGTAGAAAAGATCATAATAATGTAATGCATCAAATTTGTTTTATGTGCATTTTCTATAAATGTCCAGAATCATGAAGATTCACACTAGCAATAGTACTAAATCTGCATTATATCAATGGCAAAATCACATTCTTACGCTGCCAAGTCTGTATATTTTAGAAACTGTTTGTTTTATAAGGGACAATATTCGCTTATTTAGCATAAACAACACTGTTCATACACATAGTACCAGAAATAGTAATAAAATACACATACAGACTGCCAGAACAACAAAAAAGGTAAATTCCATACTGCATAGAGGCATACACATGTATAATAAAATCACAAATAGAATCCACAGTAGCAGTCAAACTAAGTTTAGGAAAAAAGTTAAAAATTTTCTAATTGAGCAAACCTTCTACAGTGTGCAGGAGTTCTTTGACTCATTCTCGGAATAATTTTATCTGTGTTTAATCTGTAGCCTATATATATATAACTTACACTCATATTACTGTAACACTGTCTCTGTATATATATATATATTTTATTTGATCCACTCTCTGAATAATTTTATCTATCTGTGTTTAATCTGTAGGCTCTATATATATATATATATATATATATATATATAACTTATACTCTTATGACTGTAATGCTGTCTCTGTTATTATTATTTGTATTCATGATATTGTTTAAACCAATATTAATTATTTGTATTCCCTATTTTAAAATTGACGAAGCCATGAATTTGTAAAAAAATTCTTACGGTGAATAAAGACAGACACACACACACACACACACACACACACACACACACACACACACACACATTCATACATACAAGTGGCATTGAAAAACTGCATCTTAATGAAAAATTATTAACTAAGAGTAAATGCTTAAGGAACTTAATTACAATAATGATATAGACTAAATATCTTTAAGAAAGCATTTAAATAAAAACTGACTAATTCTTGCACATGATACACCTAAGTTACATACATAATACACAAACTATGGCTTAAATATTAACACCATAATTTTAGATATACCAAAATAAATCTAATTGATGGAATAAAAAATAAGTAAGATAATAAACCTTTTTTTTTAGTTATGCAAATACATTCCCAAATAATATTGTCTGTAACTTTGGTCTAATATTTAGGAGAATTTATTTGTTTTAATTTGGATGTTCATTCTTACCTCAAAGTTTGTAATGCCAATCTTGACATGTCACCAATTTACGAGCACTAGCTCAACAATATAAATGTTATGTGATGAATAAAATAAAACAAATAAATGAATAAAATCTTCTGGAAATCTAGTGAATTCTAAAGTAATTAAGGCTCTTTTGTACCATTCGCCTACCACCTAGGCAGCCCGGGTTTGAATCCAGGGACCCACATGTGGTATTTGTGGTGGACAAAGCTGCATCTGGGCAGACTTTCTCTGGGTTCTTCAGTTTCCCTGGCTAATCATTCCACCAATCGCTCCATAATCAGCTTTCCATTCATCAATTTTGCCTGCATTCATATCATCCTCTTCCTCACTAACATACCTGGTGCTTGGCTGACCACCTGCCTGTCCATCTGTATTGAGACATTCCTGGCATTTATCATTGTTATAAGGTTGTAATTCATGAGCAACAATAACTCCGTAGGGTTTCAATTTTAAAACTTTAGCAGCTCTATGAATAAGGGTTTTTGAAACACTCACTTAGATTACATGTCTTCAAGAGGATTGGAAAGATGCACCAGTTTCATGAATTTTTTCCTGCATTAGATCAAGTCTTTTTCACTTCTTAGGTTTAATGTTTAGTAATCCTTTGTCCTGCACTTATTAACCAGGCATCTGACAGGAACTCTGCTTGGAACCAAAATACCAGAAAAGGTCTCCTGAAATTGCCTATAAACCTGTCTACATGGTTCGGTTTTTATGTATGTGTGATGCATAAAAATTCTTTGTTCAAGTGCGAAAGTGGACTAATAAGACAAAAACAGCAACAATAATGGTAGGAGGACTTTCACGGAGGGGGGACATTGGCAATTAGACCTCAGGGATATTTTGTACCTGTGCCCTGAAGGGGCATCCCCAGAAGGAACGGGTGAGGCGAGAGGAGACAGAGGGTGGCCAGACCACAGCAAGGATAGGGTCCCCAAATTTTCTCAGGTGTAAACTCCCGACACCAGCCAGTACACCAGTGCCCCACCGTTCGCGCAGAGCGCCACCTCCAGAGGCCTCTCAGAGCTCAAAGTTCTCATTATTGGGGACATGATTTGGAACCCGGCTTTCATGTGAGAGGACAGAATTATTCAGATTATCCTCCCCAGTGTGCTGCACCCAGCTCCTGTTGACGCTATCTGCCCTGAAATTGACCAGAAGAAAGGATGAATGAAATTATTAATGAAGTGAAATGGATGGAGAGGAAATTTGGAGGATGAAAGTATCCTATCCAGCATTTGCCAGGTGACCCAGGAAAACCCCCAAAAAAGTCCAAGGGTCAGGTAGCCCGGCTGCAAGGATCAAACCCATGACCTCCCGAATGTGAGTCACACATGCTACCGCCTGCACCACCTCATTCAGTAACAATAATAAGAATTCTGTAAAATAATTCCCACATAACATAGATGGTTGAATAAGCTTTCACTATTGAGATGCACAGTGAACAAGCTCTAGTCTTTATAGCACAAACAGAAGGCAGTTACTGGCAGTTCACATTTGCAGTCAAAAAGTCATAGCCCTGAATGGGTCAATTAACTCCTAGCAAGCTAGTGGTAGTATTGCCACCTGTCTCATTTTTTATGGAATTCCCTGTATTTTAGGGCAGAATTTTGTGTCCTATTTTAATTACCTTTGTCCTGTAAAATTAGATGAACTCAATATTTGTATAAAAGGTAATATTTAAGTTGATGATACTGTTAACCGATAAATTATTATAAGCTCAAATAAACATACATTTCACATAAACATTTTATCATAAGTTCAATAAAAGGGTTCATATTTTGATTACATAGTAGGTATTTTCTAAATTAGTTTTGCAAACACTGTCAATATATTACCTTCAGAAAATATTCCTGATAGCGGGCTAACACACAAATCCAACATGATAAAACATTTCAACAGAACTTATTGAAGATCTTGTTACTAATAATTCAGTTAACAGTACCTACTTTTAGATCTATGATGTAGATATTTTTAAAATGTTATTTCTAGATGACATTATTAAGCAGCCAACGGAAAATGTTTCCAATCTGATGCAACAGAAAAATCCTGTCATGTTCTGAATGGACTAATGCCATCAAAATGTCATGTAACACGTCAGCAGTAAGATCTGTGCCTGGAAGAAATCAGCGAACAACACTATGTCGGCACTCAAATTGTAAAGAAGTGGAAACCCTTGGGCATGTACTAGGATATTGCCCAAAGGGAGAATTACTTCGCAACACTCGTCACCACCGTGTGCGTTCATCAATTTCTACACCCCTTCGTAGAGCCAATTGGGAGGTCTATGAAGAGGTCCATTGCCTGTCTGAGCATGGTAGCCATCGAAGAGCAGATATCGTAGCCATCAAGAGGGATGCAGGAAAGGGTCTCATTCTTGATCCAACAGCAAGAATGGAGCAACATTTACAGCAGGTGACACAGGTGAACGAGGAAAAGGAAGCCATCTACCAACCATGCATTCCTCACCTTAGCGAGAGATATAATGTACCTGAAAATGCATGGGAGGTAAAAGGACTACTCTTTGGTGCCCGCGGAACATGCTTTAAATTCACAAGTACCTGCCTCAAAGCACTGGGTGTGCAATGGTCCGAAATTGTAAATATATGTTTACATGTCCTAAAAGACTCTTTATATATTTTAAATAATCACTTGTATTCAATGTGTTAACTGTTATCTTCTTGTTATAATCATTTAATGTTTCTTTAGATATTTTGAATCTTAATTTTAATCATTTTTTTTCTTCTTAAAATTGACTTTGTCATATATCTTTGATTCTGGATCTTTATGGTCACCTGCAATGTCAGGCAGATGTCACAATTTTTGCTTGTGAAATATATATATACTAAAACCACAATTCTTAGTCACCTTACTGTGTGCATGGGGCTGTTTCATTCAGTGCTGATGGCTTGCCTCTTGTTCTGGGCAAACACACTCACGGCATAACTGATACTCCTACACACGATGTGGTACTAAAAGCTGTGACTTCAGCAATAACAAAGCCAATACAGGAAGATATTTCAACAAAATACAGCAAAATTGTTGCTACTAATAGCTAGTCCACAATTTTACAATTTATGTGACAAACAATAAAGATGTTCACTCATATGAGACAGGTTAGACGTCAAGGGAGTTAGAGAGAGGAAAGGACAGAGAGGGCAGAAGGGAGAGAGATTCCAGAAACACAACTGAGATTCAAAGGAATGTTTCTGAATGTTTCCTCCCTTCTCCCAAGATTTTCTAGAAAGCTCTTATAGCTATATAATGAAGTGTGCTCATGAGTGGATCAGTCAAGCTATAGATTGTTGAAGTGACATACTTATTCAGCAAGATCTTTGAGATATCAAAAGAGAATACATATTTTCTAGAGCAAGTCATACAACTCATGAAGATAGCACAACACGAGTATATTAAGTATTTATATATTCCATAACACACATTTGAGTTAAGGGATTACTTAATGGAGATTAGCAGGGAATAAACATATAAGGATATTGAAAACAGAAAATAAGAATTCTTAAAACTATCCAAAAGAGAAATATCTAAAAACCTGCTTTTAAAAAATGTGGTATACTAACACTACCTTGTCTTATATATATGTTCTAAAATTCCATACACAAGACAAAAATATAATACTCATGGATAAAGAAAACTGCTTTGGAAATAGATTTAAGAGGTTCTAACTAACTAAACCCCGGCACGATAGCCCACAAGGGGCCAAGGCCTACTGCCCAGCCACTGCGTCCCCCACCTCAATGACAGGCGTCATTGGTGAGGTGCAGTACTGGAGGGTGGGACGTGGTCAGTGTCCCGAGCCCTCCCGGCCAGTTATACGGTCTTCTAGACCTGGGGCTGCTACTTCTCCATCAAGTAGCTCCTCAATTGGTACCCCTGGGACCTAACGAGGCTGAGTGCACCCTGTTCCAGACCACCCAGAGGGGATCGAACTCAGGTCCTCCACACCAGAGGCAAGCGTGCTACCAACTGCGCTATGGAGGCGGTCTAAAAAAAACCTTACCCAGATAACTTACCCTAAGCAAGATTTGAACTCATGACCTCCTGAACATGAGGTAGACACGCTAACCATCACGCTACCGAGGTGGGCATTTAAGAAGTTCATTAGAAAATAAACATATTGAAAGTAATGTAAAATATTTAAACAATGACTTACTTCACTGAATTATAGAAATAGATAAGAAACGAATAAAAATAAAACAAATTAAGTCTTTTCTTGTTAAGAATGCCTTCTATACTTAAGAAGAATATAACTTAGCAAAAACAAAAGTTTGTCTAGTGGGTGTTAAAATTGTACATAGAGATAGCAGTACCTCTTCTCATACTAATGGTTAAATTATAACTTAAGTATACCTTTTCATATGATAAGCTTGTAAAATCATTATACTTGGTGAATAAATCTGAATCTGAAATATTGCTTTTGTAAGCATAAGGACTGATTTAGTGAGTCCAGGTTTTGATAAATTGTTTTGCTTATATAAGAGCATGAAATTAGCATGACTATATGCCAGATCATTCTCTAGTTTTTTCTGTCATAGTACACTTTGAATCAAGTATGCAAGTTATCTTCTGGGAAACTATCGAAAACATTTTTTATACATCAGATATTCTCATTGTAATACAGAAAACAGCCTGTAACCATGTATCCTGCCTTGTCAAAGTAATTATACTCCATCCAGCCTAAGATCCATATCTTGTATCCCTCTGCAATAACCTGGTGTTCGTATCACTGCAACTAACACAAACACATGCCATATGGACTTCTGCCTTGTGTTTATGATGCAACAGAACAATATTTACTTGGGAGGTTTAGGAATAGTGTTACATTCAGGTAGTCTTTACCAGGATTATCATACATTTTGAACAGTTACAGATAATCGCCAGGATTTAAAGCACTATATTTTATGATGTGCTTTGGTTTCAGCATATCGCAGGCTAGTAGCTCTCAGCTTGTGTTTACATCAAGTGCATATCTAGGGTGGAGCAATTATAGGTGCTGGAAGTAGGAGCACATTTGGGCACTTTTCTTTAAAAGTAGCAACTCTAGTACTTAGTTTTAAAAATTCCTATAGGTGCTATATTAAGGAAAGGAGTAAGAGCAGATAAAGTAGAAGAATGCATAATGTGTGGAGCAAAGGGTAGTTTAGAACATTATCTAGTAGAATGTGAGGAAGTAAGAGAATGCAGAGAACAGATATGGGAAAGGAAATGGGACAATATGAATAAGAAAATCATAGCAATGAATATGTTAACAAATAAAGGAGACGTGAGGTCCCTCAAAATCCAACCTCTATGGTCCTATGGGTTGGGCAATGGGAAGTAGGGGATTGCCTAATAGGGTGAAGTATAGCAGGGACTTTGGTGTGCACTGGGACCACTACAGCAACTGTGAAGGCCTATCGGGAACCCTGAAAATTGGCTTAAGAGGCTCTGGTAACCCAAGCCAAGGTGGATTGCATATGCTGAGGGCTTCATGGCCAAAGAGAAGTTTGGTCTTTAGTATGTAAAACCCAAGTCAAGGTGGAACAGCATATGCTGGTGGCTGTATGGCCAAGGGGGAGCCTAGTCACTAATATGCAAACTCCGGATACCAGGTGCCCTCCAGTTTCAATTTAGCCTTCCTTCAGCTTGGGAAACTGCAGGTGACAGAGAAAATTCCCTAACTTCTCATGAGACAAAATTGAACCTAAAGAATTTGAAAAAGGTGATGCACCCTCATTCACATCAAATTTAGAGGCATAACCATTGCCTCAACATGCCAATAAAGAAGAGGAGCTGCTAAAAAGTTCTCTAAAGAGCTAATTGACGAAAGTAAAGAGAAATCACAGGAGAAGGAAATGTCTCCAGGATTAGAGGAGTCTTTAGGAAAGCTCCAGCTCAAACACCAGCACATAAAAATGGGTGGAGCAGCAAGAAAGTGCTTCAAGTGACTTTTGAAACATGGTTACAGTGTAGAAGAAGCTCGCATCAGACTTTGGAGCCAATCAAAAAGAAAGAGGCCGGCACCAAAAGGGCTTGATTTGATGGTTACAAAGAGAAGTGTAATAAACATCACTGATGAAGTCAGTGCTTTTCCGAAAATAATGGACCTAGACATTATTGATGAAATACTAAACTATACAAATAAGTATATAAATTGGCAGAGAGACATACATCAGTTCTTGAGTGAAAGGGATAACAAGAGTATAAACCTAATGTATCTTTGTATTCTGGATCTTTATGGTCACTGAAATGTCAGGCAGAGGCCACAACTTTTGTTTGTTTGTGAAATATATATATGGCAGGACTGGGCATTCTTTTCTTGATTGGAACTAGAAAGGAATATTGTGCAAATGTAATGGAGCTTCAGGCAGCAGATGGAACAGGAATCCACTTCTTAAGGCTCTAATGAGTTCTGTTTCTTCTACACTGCATATGGATTGATGACATAGAAACAAGGTATGACAGGAGAAAAAGTGATAAGCTGGTTGCAGTTCATTCCATGTTGGAAGCTTTTGTCACTAACTGTATAAACCTTACATGAGCAAACTTACAATAGATGAAATGCTTCACTGAGGTCATTGTGGATGGACACAGTATATGTCCATCAAACCAGCCAAATATGGACTAAAAATACTTGTGTTATATGATGCTACAGCTTTCTCTACTCTTGTACAAATTCTTATTCCTATATCTTCTTCGTGTTAGTTGAGATAAACAAATGTACAAATTATCTTAATGCTTATTTCCTTCTAGGTGCAAGGGGAATATGGGAATACAGTAAGCTTTGAGCGATAGTCAAATCTTTTAAAGCTTTGAGATTCCATTCTCTTTGCACACTTAACATTTAAAAAAATGAACAACGATCCATTTCACGAAAGTTTTAAGTTTTCCGAAACTCACATACATAACAAGGAATATCTCAGAAATGGCTGCAAGAAAATTCATTGAGACATAAATTAGGTATTTTAGCAAGATCTACATTTTGTGTATAGTATGATTTGGTCTATCTCTAACGGTTTACCAGTTATGCAAAAGTCATCCAGAGTAAATACGACTACAGGGGCTATAGCCAGAAAATTCAAGATATACATTTCATTTGTCATCAAAATATCTCAAACATATGACATTTTAATCAAAATCGTTAGAGCCATTTTCAAGAAAATCAAAATTTTCGAAAAAGTTTCCATGTGAAGGGTAGTTTAGGGTGGGGCCATTTTCTTCAAAATCTTTGTGTCACATCCTTGAAAGACATTAAACTTAAATACCAACTTTGGCTTTTAACTGACTTTTCGTTTTTGACTTATGCTGTCCACAGACACACAGACCTTTTTCTAAAAATGCTTTTTTTGGATTCAGGGGGTCTCAAAACATATATTTTCGGTGAAATCTGGACATCGAATTTTTGGGTGGAATACAATACTTCCCCTACTTACCAGCAGAGAAAGTAAAACAGCAAGGAAAGAAGGAGAAAAGGCATTCATAAAAGGAGCCGACCAATGGATCAAAGGACTGAAACAGGAACTATGTTAGCATTATATTACTTCGGAAGAATCCCAGCTATCACATTTGGTTGTTAGGAGAAATGAACAGCTTATTCAGCAGCAGTGAAGATTGTCACTTTCAGACCGGCAGAGGAATGTGGAGGAAAATGGGTCACCAGTGATGTCACCAAGATCTGTACAACCACCCATTCAGCTGATTAAAGATACACAGAGAGAAGCCTTGAGGGCATCAACTGGTTTGGGTGTGTGGGGACAAGGTAACGTAAGCCATCGGGTACTATTGTGGAAGTGAAAGAACATGTGCATACAAGAAGGCAGTGAACTTAGGACATTTTGAGAGAAAAAGCTTTATATAGGGATTTGGGTTATCGATGGTGAAATGGATGTTGAGGAGAGAATGTGTAATGGTGATATGCAACAAGTGCTAAAAAGTGGCAATGTGATAATGACAGTGGAAACATGCTTGGAAAATGAAACAAATATAGAAACCAGAAGAGGATGGTCATCAAATTGTTCAGGATGTTTTGTGAGGAAAGATAAAAGACTTAAGGCAAAAGAAGAAGAAGAACTGAAGACGAAAACAGTGCTATGGCTTTTCTTCTGTGGAACTTTTGGAAAAAACTGGTCATGTTACATATTACTTATATGTAACCCACTTACTACGTAAGAATACTATTCTACAAATATGTTTATGTTTAACAGATTTTGAAGTGCTGGGAACTAAATATAATTAAATAGGGATAATTATTCTTGGGGATTTTAATATTAGTATGTGAGAAAAACAGGTTAGGCTGAATAACCCAATTGAGGAGTATGATAAGGAATAGGAATTAAGAGAATAGGCACAGCAAAGATAATGTTACACATATTGAAAAAGAACTTCTCTTCTAAATCTTTGTGTCGCATCTTTAAAAGTTATTAAACTTAAATACCAACTTTGGTTTTTAACTGACTATTTGCTTTTGAGTTATGCTATCCACAGATGCGCATTGAGCTTTTCCTAAAAATGTTTTTTATGGATTCAGGGGGCCTCAAAACATATTTCCGGTGAAATCTCGACATAAAATTTTTGAACGAAACACAATACTTCCTCTACTAACTATATGTAGTAGATAATGTAAAAATCATGATCTTTAAGAAAAGACCAAAAAAAGGTATTGGAACAAACTTGGAAGTAGTGAGGAAAATTACTTATCTAGGTAAGGCTCAACAGTGCAATGGATTGGGGTGAACATAAGAAAAACGTATTGTCAAAGGGGAAACAATGAATAAAGGTAATTAGAGTGCATGTCAATAAAATACCAGAAGCCAAAATTATGTGGCTAGAAAAGATGTACAGTGCAGTGTTAGAAGCAAAGATGTTACTCGTATATGAAACAGAGATATGGGGGCTGAAAAAAGGTCGGGAAAATGCACACATAATACACAGGAAATTTTGCAGAATAATATCAGGGTTACCAAGAAGCTCACCAAATGGAGTAGCACAGGAAGAACCAGCGAGAGTGGGAGCAAAAAGTAAAATGGTAGAAAGAACAATAAATACAGGTTTAGAATAAATTTATTAAAGGAAAAATACATTAAAACAATGCTTGGTTGTACAGCAGAAAAAGGGAAAAAAGAAACTTGCATGCATAAAATACAAATAATATTGGAGGAAATGGGGGAAGCCATGAGCAGAAAGAAACAATAGTGAAGGTTTCTGGATGGAAATTAGAACAAAACATGGAGGATACCAAAAAGTAAGAAATTGTGAGTAGTTTTA
The DNA here is from genome assembly GCA_030765045.1 of Tenodera sinensis. Classification (NCBI taxonomy): domain Eukaryota; kingdom Metazoa; phylum Arthropoda; class Insecta; order Mantodea; family Mantidae; genus Tenodera; species Tenodera sinensis. The sequence continues at coordinate 40,581,502 of CM060970.1, forward strand.
ATGAAAAAACGTATTTCATGAATTACAGATTTCTAAAATTGGAATGGGGAATACATCAAAGCATGTAATAAAGGCCAGTATGGGATACACATGGGCTAGGACAAGTATAACGAATCTAAACTGGCATGATAGAGATGAAATGGGGGGAAAATGCACAAAATGTGGTTGTGTATAGAAATTGGCACTATATTTTGGAATGTACCTACAGAAAAGGGGAGAGAGAATTTAATACCCAGAAATGGAAAGATTTTCCACTAGAGCTAAAAGTTACAAAACATTTTTAAAAGATCAGATGAGTATATAGGGAAGCAAATAAATACTCAGGAAAAATAAGGTTGAAATGGTGAACAGGTGTATGAATAAAATACAGAAAATATGGAAAAGGGCAATGAGGTGCAAAAGTAATGGGTAATAACCTTTCCCATTATACATAAAACAAAATGTTAAATATAAGAAATAAGAACTCCAAGAGAGAGAAATAAGTTGTACAAATTTTTAGCTGGTATCCAGTTGGAACAGCTGCTGGTTTCCAATAGCTAAGGCAATTGACGAAATGTTAGAATTAGTTATATTTGTTTTATCATTTTAGCATGTTAAGATTGTATTTGTATAATTAGAATTCATAATTGGAAATCATAGATGACAGTTGTTCATTCCACGTGGAGTGAAATACAACATTGCAACATTTCCCATTTTCTTGCTCATTCGGTTTCTTTTCTCTTGACATTGATCTTCCTAGAAGTAATGTCCACACGTGGACTGTGAATGCTAAGTTGGAGAAAACATGACGTTTTTCGTGACACCAAATACCTTCATCTTCTCATTAGGCTTTGACAAGCCACATGTTACAATTTTTGACAGAGTCTGTGTTATCAGAATTTCTGATTATCCAAAGTACTATCAGTCCTCCTAACCTCAGGTAATTGCGGCTCTACTGTACGGAAAAATTTAAACCATTAATGAAAATGTCCTATACCACATAAAAAGTTATTTTAAATAAACTGTTTTAAAGAGAACATTTTTTTTTTGTCTTTGTTTATTGCTTAATGTTTACCAGGCACACATGATTATGAAATATTCATTCAGATGGAAGAGTACTTCATATGCTATTCCCAAAAAATTTAAGATTTTATGACATCCAAATATCTTTAATATATGGTATTTTATTCTAATTAGTCATTTTTGAGAAAATTCAAATATTTTGAAAAGCTGCTTATGAAAAGAGTTGTTTGGGGCAGTAAACTTTTTCTTAAAAACCTTTTATCGCATCTTTGGAAGAATACAAGTTTGCTATTTGTTCCAAGATTTTGTCGGAGTTACCCTGTTCACAGACTGTTTCCTAAAAGTGCTTCTTTTTGGATTCAGGTGCCTCAAAACATCCACTCCTAATAAAATCATGGTAACAAATTTTGGGTGGAATGCAATTACTTTATTAGCTATTACATTCATGGTGAAGGAAGTAAACTGAAGAACAATATCTGGAACAAGAGATTAGCTTGCACATGAATAAAATTAGTAAATAGCTAAAAGTACACCTAATATGGCATGTAACAGATAAAAGCCCATGCTATATGCACCATATGCACCTACCCGCCATCATTTACAAAGGCTTACAAGGATTTCACTAGAAATACATGTTTCACAACTCCACAAAAAGCACTTGTAGGAAAAGGTCCTTGTGTGTGCTAATACAACTCAAAACACAGCATTTAAGTAGAGCATCTTTCAAGAAGATGATAAAAATTTAAACAGAAGGGAGTAGGGAAACCCCCTTTAAGTATCCTTTGCATGCAAATCTCATTTTCTAAAAAATAACCAATTTTTTTAAATATGAATTGTTCAAGTTATTTCCATGACAAATTAAATGCGTATCTTAAATTATCTAGGAATAGCCTCTCAAGTCGTCACTCTCAATGACTTGCATAAGTAATAAACCAAACTAAAATATATGTAATTATAATTGTAATTTATTTGCTGCCCAGAGACTCTTTACAGTATTGAGCATTGTCAATTATTGTAGTTAACCCATTTCCAAGATATTCCTTGTTTTGATTTTCAAAAACCTCTACTCCTCTTAACAGCATGGATTATCTGCGGCCAATGCAACTATCCCTATTATGTAAAGGTTACACGACTCCACATACAATTATAGTCCCACTTCCAATTTTTCATTATAGTAACGTAAACCTGTAGCACAACAGCTCATCCAGACCAAGGCCTACCACCCAACGGCTGCATACCCCACCACAGGCGTAGTGTGTGGGGTGCAGCATTGGAGGTGGGACATCCCAACAAATTGGTCCCTTCTGGCCAATTATGCAGCGTTCTTGACCAGATACTGCTACTTTACAATCAAGTAGCTCCTAAATTGGCCCCTCAGGGACCTTAAGAGGCTAAGCACACCCCAGACAAGGTCACCCAGCAGGAGAAAATACCCACGCAGGTACTGGAAATTAAATCTGGAGAGCCCTCCCTCCACTTGGTAAGCAGCATCACTACCACCGCACGGAGACAACCTATTCATAGTAGTACTTACCTCAAATGCGAAGAAATCTTTTTAGTCTCCTGGTCATGCAACAATTGAATTTCAAAGTCATCACACAGCAAGAGCTCTTAAAGGATTTCAACCGTTCAAGCCTACTGCATTCTCCCATTTCCATTGTGCCTACAAGGAAATATGTAATACTTGCTATTAAGTTCAGCAACCTCTGAAGATGCAACACTTGGAAGAGTTTTCAAGATAATATGCCAACATCCTACCTTTCACTAGAGAAAAAGACAAAATCTATAGATCATCTCAAAAAATGACATTTTCATGACAAAATGTGAGCCATGAATAAAAATTTATGTCATACCCAAATTCCATGTGACAAACCGAATCTTATTAGCTACTAAAAAGAGTATTATACATTATCGTCATATAAAAAATCCTTGGTCCAAATTTTGTTCAGTTATACATGCTAATTTTAGGAGAATGTGTAGAGCATAATGCATTAATGAACTTCAGAATTTTAATTTTTAGGCATATCTATGCACACAAAATCATTCTACTAAAATGCTCACTTTAAAAACTAAAGAAATAAGTCTATAACCGTATTTGCTAAATAAACCTATCTCCTAAAAATAAAATACCAATACAACCCTCAGCACACATCTGACCTCAATGGTAGGTATAATTAAACCGCTTCACTACCATGGCCAGGCTACACATCTTGAAATTTGTACCCATAATCTTTTGTTTTACATGCACCTGCTGGGAAATTTGAGTAGTTCTGCCACATTTTCAACAGGATTCAAATCTAATGAACAGACAGGCCACTCTTACATCCTGCCTCTTGAGAGCAAATTTGAAACATGTGTGGATGAGTATCCCAAACAAATCCAGTCTATTCTTCAGGGTCCCTTATCCTCACATAGGGAATCTATATTATAAATACACCCTAGTAATAACATTATGCACCATTTCAAATATGCCCATGTACTCCATAGTGTTTGCACAGTCATGCTTCAAAACACGTAGGCAGTCCATTGTTACCCAATACCAGGCCCAAATGACCTCCTCGACGGGCAGTTAAACCCCACACACTCACTCCAGTACCAACAAAATGCAGATATGCAACCATGATGAAATTGTGGAGCCACATATTCTGAATAGTTATCAGTAGGGCTCCGATTTTAGGTACTTTGCATCCTAATACATACTTGTAACCAAGTTTGATGTTCTGGATATTTACATCGGAGCAAACATATTTTAAGTTTTATGGCACATAAAGCAAATTTTTCTATATATTTTCAGATTATTTATTTATGCCAACCAAGTTACTGTTGGGCGTTTTTAAACACACGAACATGTGCGGGCAATGTTTGAGAAGTATAATTGTAACTGAAAAATTCAATGGCACAGCTGGAATTTGAACCACAGACCCTCCACTTACTAGGAGAGTGCTTTAACCATTCAGCTACTGTGACAACCTGCCAGAATGACTTTTAATTCTCCAACCAATTCGTATTTCCCCTGGTAAGCCACAAAGGTAGTCTCACATCAGAGACAATTACCCCAATAGTGACTTACTATCCTAAGTACTTTTAAGTTCTGGGGTTAAATCACCTTCTGATGGTAATTATTTATTTATGCCAACAAACTTCCTGTTGGTATTTTTAAACACACAAGCAGTGTGTGGGCAATGTTTGAGAGAAATACAAATCGTTTGGAGAATTCAATGTCATTCTGGCAGGTTGTCACAGTAGCTTAATGGTTAAAGCACCCTCCTAGTAAGTGGAGGGTCTGTGATTCAAATCCCAGCCGTGGCATTGAATTTTTCAGTTCCAATTCCACCTCTCAAACATTTTCAGATATCGACAAGTTACACAAAAATCAGAAAGGAAACCTCTTTAAAACAAGTTTCACATAGCATAGAAGAGCTTACAAGATAACTTTCCACTGGATCTTGCTTCACAGCCCATAAGTCCATACACTGATAGTTGGTGGCCATTAAACTGTAGCCAATTAGTCATTTGAGAAGCCACAAAGTTTGTACAACCTAGTTGCATTGGGAAGTAACATCGACAGGAGTTCACAGCAGATTATACATGCCCACCATGAAAAGTGATAAAGGTTACTGTGTGGAACAATTAGGTGAAGAATTTAAGGGTATTTTCAGCCGTGTTGGTAAAATCTTGTCAGCTAAAACAGAAGACCGTGGCAAGTAACACGTAAGTGGTAACAAACATAAGGTAGCTATTTCACACTTAATCTTGTTAGTGATCCAGTGCAAATAGTTAAGCAAATTATAAGCATTACAAGGATTTGTAAGTGTTAGTTTGTTGACATACCCATTTTAAAAGAGAACCACTCTGCTCAAAACATTTCTAGCAAAATATACATGCGGCTCATTGAGGAATTTTAAATGTGACTTCACTTATGCAGTTTGCAGCTATTATGCAGCAGAGGACGCTTTTCAAACATTTGGGAAGAGGACAAGCCCTCCTGAACCAGGAATCCAATGCGACCTACAACTTCAAATAGAAAACACTACCACATTGATTAGTGCAGGGCCTCTCAAAGCTTAAAACTGGACCAGGTGCAACCAAGTGCAGAGATTCCTTGTGCCATGCATCACAGCAACTCAAACTTGGCTCAAGTTGCACTCTGCACAACAAAGAAGTGTTGATAGATGCCTTGCTTATTGGCAAAATAGATGTGTGCAATAAAACTACCTAATAACAAAGCCACCCATTCCAAAGAAAGTAAAGAATGCCAAAGTCCATTTAAAGCACAGTAGGAACTTTTTTCTTTAAATTCATGACGCTACGTCCCAAATGTCTCATCTGCAGTATAATTACATGTTTAAAGGCATTAAAACAGTGCACACAGAAACCTATGATGAAATCCAAAGGGATGCTAGAGAGGAAATATTAGGGTAACACCACTAGAGGTCTGCATGTGCTCAGGCCCAATTTGAAAAATGCTGGCCTCACTTCAAATTACAGAGGCAAAAATTTAATAAAATTTTGGTCACATGTTAAAATTCCAAGAACACTTTTTGCATTTCTTAACTAGGAATCCTACATTTGTTCCAACATTTCAAATGTCAACTGCAAAATAATTCTGTTTCAAAGAAAATTACATCAGCTGGTACACCAGAACTTCTCGGTTTTGACAGTGCCTTCTAGAGCATTTTGTAACAAGACTCAAGTTTGGTCATAAAGCAAACCAGTTTCTCACTGCACCACATGAAAACATTATGCAGCAGCAAGTACTATGTGGCAAAGCGATGCGGCACACCGAGCTTGGCAGTCTATCGCTGGCCTACTGTTCCCAACGTCACGGGTTCAAATCTGGCCCAGGCCGATGGTATTTAAGTGTGCTTAAAAACGACAGCTCCATGTCAGTAGATTTACTGGCATGTAAAAGAATTCCTGCGGGACAAAATTCTGGCACACCGGCAACGCTTATGTGATCCTGGCAATTGACAGCGTCGTTAAACAACAAAATAATTTTTTTGGCAGTCTAGTGCTACAATCACTTATCTTGTTTATTAGAAGAGCAAAATAGTAACTTGGCATATACTCCGTTATAAAACACATGATCCCTCCCACCTGCCAGTATACGAGACATTGCTGTCCTGAAGATATGATTGCATCTGAACAGTGTACACAGTCTCACCTTGTGATAAGCCGACGTAAACAGTCAAGCAGTTTCATATTCTTTCAGATATGCCTCATGGCTTTGCCAAGTAGTATGTGATAGCATTTAAATGGCACCAAACTGTCATCAGCACCACCTACCAGCTATATATTTATTCCTCCTTTAATTGGATACAAAAATAAAGCAAATACAGGTAGAAACAATGGAAATAACTGAAGTACAAAGATTATACATAAACAAAGCACACGATTCATGATAAACCCTCTGCATATGCAGCAAGGAAGAGATCAGCTTACCATAGTCACATTTTGCACAATGCAATGCACCTTGAGGGCCCATGGACTACTGTTATGAGATACTTCCATGTCGGAATATGCATTCTGGCATTGTCAGACATGACACGATAACTGAACACACAAAACCTAGCATTATTTAGACGTGCACCTTATTGCAACACCAAACTGCACTGCAATGACCAACAGGTGCTGTGCCACACAGGACTGAAGTTATTTCTGGCAAAACCTTGAATCTTTCCGATGAAAAGTAATCAAGATTAAACAGGAATAATATACTGGCAAAGCCTTTGTAAACCAGAGGAAATTTCATAGTGTCAAAAAAAAATTTCCAGATTACAAGGAAACCCCTCGAAATTAAAACTACTTTCATCAGGAAATTGGTTTCCTTATATTATCACTGATATGGCATTAATTTTTAATGCAACCCAGATCAATCTGAATCTTTCATTTCAAGTGCTTGAGAAACTCATCCTCTAAGATTGACGCTTCTATAGTAGTTCTCACATCATGAAGGCACACTAACTCTAACGGAGAATCCGCACAGCACTCTCATGCTCTACTGCTGCAATTACCACACTCATTCACAACCAAGTTTATTATAGTCACTGTGTCGGTGTTCTTTTCCTTTAATCAAACGCTTGCCACTTTTAATATTTACATTTTTCTGTGATCCATTGTGCACGGACCACTTAACTGCAATGCACATGTTTACCAGAGAACTTACAAGAACTCGCACACGCCTCAGATTCCCAAAACCTATCAAAAGTATCACCCCTTCAACTGTCCTATCACACATGGTTTCTATCTTCAAGAAAAGAGGACCAGGTTTATTGGCATTTAAGGCTTGCATGCTAAGAACATTCCCTTTAAATGGCAATTTATGGATGCCTTGGTTCTGAAGATACGTAAATATAATTATTTCCTTGACAACTGTCGCTGGATGTTTTTACATGGACTTTGAACTAGAATTAGCCAGTGATGACATTCTGCATTGCGTAAGCATAGAATGCAAATACTTATTCAAAGTTTTTTTTTTTAAGAAACATGTTCAAACATTGATACAATCCAAAACCTAAATTGAAAGCAAGCAAATCTTGATTTTTTTCGCTGCAATCATTTCGGTTTAGAGCCGTGCTTTAATATTTGGAGCCAGGATGATAAAATGCATTCAACAAGATTTTCAATTTTATGCAAGATTTTTCATGCATACCATCATATTCGACACATTTCATAGTGAAATGCATGTTCCCATTTCATTTTAGTTCCATTTGAAAATACATTTGGCAACGGCATACTCGATTCTTCCATAAGAAAAGTGTGGCCCATAGAATTGATATGTATAAGGTCAATCAATGATAAAACCATATGTAGGCAGACTTGGAAAGACAGAATCAAAACAAAAATAATGTACCTATACTAAGGATGTCAATCTACAACTATAGTGCAAGTTAATGCTAGACGTAGCCTTTTCAATTGTCAATACCCAAGTTATTGCCAATTATACTAACAAAAGGTGACTAGTATTATTATTAAGGACTAAAATAAGACATGCTAGGTAAGGCTTGGTCGGGAATACAGCAAGATAACATCCTGGGCTTATGTAAGCCATATTATTCCATGATTGGTGCTTAGTACAATAAATTAAAAGGTACATGGCTACTCCACCTGAGGCAGTAAGTGGGGGAACCACTATTAGCTTTAAGAGCATTGAAGCTACAAGTCTTTCCCCTCAATGAATAGTTCCAATTCAACTTTCTCCATTTTAAGGTGTACACAATGTGATCTTTTCTTTCCCAGTAACTATTACAGTATCCTTCAAAACAGAAGTGATAAAGGAACAGGATTTGGAAGGATGGAGACCTTAAGACAGGAATTCTGAAGAAAAATTCCCAAATAGCCTTTAACTATGCAGAATTTATTCATGAAATGTGCAAAAAATATCATTTAAATTAAAAAAAGTATCCAAAGCTTAGTACAAAATTCAGAAACTTGTAACGTGTATATTGGAACTTAATTCAACTTCGTAACAACTGTTAACATTCATGAGATATATGGTCCATTTACACATTCTGCAACATTTATTGGCCACCTCTCAGTCTTAGCACCAGATGAAGAGTAGACTCCTTCTGAATATTGTAGTCAGAAAGCGTACGCCCATCCTCTAATTGCTTACCAGCGAAGATCAGTCGCTGCTGGTCTGGTGGAATGCCTTCTTTGTCTTGGATCTTAGCCTTAACATTTTCAATTGTATCTGAAGCTTCAACTTCCAAAGTGATGGTCTTGCCTGTTAGCGTTTTCACAAAAATCTGCATACCACCACGCAGCCTCAGTACAAGGTGAAGAGTCGATTCTTTCTGAATATTATAATCTGACAAAGTGCGACCATCTTCAAGTTGCTTGCCGGCAAAGATCAGTCGTTGCTGGTCTGGAGGAATGCCCTCTTTGTCTTGGATCTTAGCTTTCACATTTTCAATAGTGTCTGAAGCCTCAACTTCCAAAGTGATGGTTTTGCCTGTAAGTGTCTTCACAAAAATCTGCATACCACCTCTTAGCCTCAATACAAGATGGAGTGTGGATTCCTTCTGAATGTTGTAGTCAGAAAGTGTGCGTCCATCTTCAAGTTGTTTGCCAGCAAAGATTAGTCGCTGCTGGTCTGGTGGAATGCCTTCCTTGTCCTGAATTTTAGCTTTAACATTTTCAATGGTGTCTGATGCTTCTACTTCCAGGGTGATTGTTTTGCCAGTAAGGGTCTTCACAAAAATCTGCATACCACCACGAAGCCTGAGTACCAAGTGAAGGGTGGATTCTTTCTGGATGTTGTAATCTGACAGTGTGCGGCCATCTTCCAGCTGCTTGCCAGCAAAGATCAATCTCTGTTGGTCAGGAGGAATTCCCTCTTTGTCCTGGATCTTAGCCTTCACATTCTCAATTGTGTCTGAAGCCTCCACCTCCAATGTAATTGTTTTGCCAGTAAGGGTTTTAACGAAGATTTGCATACCACCACGCAGCCTCAGTACAAGGTGAAGAGTCGATTCTTTCTGAATATTATAATCTGACAAAGTGCGACCATCTTCAAGTTGCTTGCCGGCAAAGATCAGTCGTTGCTGGTCTGGAGGAATGCCCTCTTTGTCTTGGATCTTAGCTTTCACATTTTCAATAGTGTCTGAAGCCTCAACTTCCAAAGTGATGGTCTTGCCTGTGAGTGTCTTGACAAAAATTTGCATACCACCACGAAGACGCAACACCAGATGTAGGGTAGACTCTTTCTGAATGTTGTAATCTGACAGTGTGCGGCCATCCTCAAGCTGTTTGCCAGCAAAAATCAATCGCTGCTGGTCTGGTGGAATTCCCTCCTTGTCTTGGATCTTAGCCTTCACATTCTCAATTGTGTCTGAAGCCTCCACCTCCAATGTAATTGTTTTGCCAGTAAGGGTTTTAACGAAGATTTGCATACCACCACGAAGTCTCAAAACCAAGTGAAGTGTAGATTCTTTCTGTATGTTGTAATCTGATAGTGTGCGTCCATCTTCAAGTTGTTTACCAGCAAAGATGAGTCGCTGCTGGTCTGGTGGAATGCCTTCCTTGTCCTGAATTTTAGCTTTAACATTTTCAATGGTGTCTGATGCTTCAACTTCAAGCGTGATTGTTTTCCCAGTCAAGGTCTTCACAAAAATCTGCATTCCTCCACGAAGTCTAAGCACTAGATGAAGAGTAGATTCTTTCTGAATGTTGTAGTCTGACAATGTCCTGCCATCTTCAAGCTGCTTGCCAGCAAAAATAAGTCTCTGCTGATCTGGAGGGATTCCTTCTTTATCTTGAATTTTTGCTTTGACATTCTCAATTGTGTCAGATGCCTCAACTTCCAGTGTAATTGTTTTTCCAGTGAGCGTCTTAACGAAGATCTGCATTCCACCTCTTAGTCGCAGAACCAGATGTAATGTAGATTCCTTCTGGATATTGTAATCCGACAGTGTGCGACCATCTTCAAGTTGTTTACCAGCAAAAATTAGACGCTGCTGGTCAGGAGGAATGCCTTCTTTATCTTGAATTTTAGCTTTAACATTCTCAATTGTATCTGATGCTTCAACTTCCAGAGTGATCGTTTTACCAGTCAGGGTCTTCACAAAAATCTGCATTCCACCACGAAGCCTGAGTACCAAGTGAAGGGTGGATTCTTTTTGGATGTTATAATCTGATAATGTACGACCATCTTCAAGCTGCTTGCCAGCAAAGATCAAACGCTGCTGGTCTGGAGGAATGCCTTCTTTGTCTTGGATCTTCGCTTTCACATTTTCAATGGTGTCTGAGGCTTCTACTTCCAACGTAATTGTTTTGCCAGTAAGGGTTTTAACGAAAATTTGCATACCACCACGAAGTCTCAAGACCAAGTGGAGTGTTGATTCTTTCTGGATGTTGTAATCTGATAGTGTGCGGCCATCTTCAAGTTGTTTGCCAGCAAAGATCAGTCTCTGTTGGTCTGGAGGAATTCCCTCTTTGTCCTGGATCTTAGCTTTCACATTCTCAATTGTGTCTGAAGCCTCTACCTCCAGTGTGATCGTCTTGCCTGTGAGCGTCTTGACAAAAATCTGCATTCCACCACGAAGTCGCAGTACCAAATGAAGGGTAGATTCTTTCTGGATGTTGTAATCTGACAGCGTGCGGCCATCTTCCAGCTGCTTGCCAGCAAAGATCAGTCTCTGTTGGTCAGGAGGAATTCCCTCTTTGTCCTGGATCTTAGCTTTAACATTCTCGATTGTGTCTGAAGCCTCCACTTCCAATGTGATGGTCTTGCCAGTAAGGGTCTTCACGAAAATTTGCATTCCACCTCGAAGCCTGAGGACCAGGTGAAGTGTGGATTCCTTCTGGATGTTGTAATCTGACAGCGTGCGGCCATCTTCCAGCTGCTTGCCAGCAAAGATCAGTCTCTGTTGGTCAGGAGGAATTCCCTCTTTGTCCTGGATCTTAGCTTTCACATTCTCGATTGTGTCTGAAGCCTCCACTTCCAATGTGATGGTCTTGCCAGTAAGGGTCTTCACGAAAATTTGCATTCCACCTCGAAGCCTGAGTACCAGGTGAAGTGTGGACTCTGAAACAATGAATAGTAAGTTAGGTTAAGGAAAAATTCAAGCTATTAACAGTGAAGCAACAAAATCTAAAATTATAAACAAACCTTCACTTATCTTAGTAATATTGCAAGATAAGCTAAGGTTTTAGTTTCTAATGTGTCAATTTAGCAAGTCAGGTTTTACAAGGACAAACGGCTACAAATATAATTAGGTGGAATAAAACCGCCGAGACCACAATTAGAACAGACTTCCTGCTGGGATAATAGGTAACATTCTGCATATTGACTAGGATTATGCTTCAAAATTTAAAGAAAACCCCAATAAAATAAAGTTTCTGAACAATTGAGAAAAAAGTGCATAGAAATAGGCAAAAGTCAACACCAAGTCATCCTCAACTTGCAATCTGATACACTAACAATGGCTTATTTTTCAACCATTTCTAACCAAAATGAAAATTACAAGGAAAAAGAAAAGCAAAAACGCTTATTGGTAATCTGTAGAGGCACAGAAATGTGAACTAAACAAATAAGGTTCAAATGATCTTTGGTTCCAAAGAACTTGCAAGCTAACCCAGTCTCAGGATACCTGCAGTAAGAAGATGAAATGCCATTGCAAATCGTGAAACAAGTTGAAGTCAAACAAATTAGTTCAGATTAAGGGGAAGCATTGCATGTGCGCCAAAGCATATCTAGTAGGTCTCTTTTCTATGCAAGATAGTGTTTGCAAAAATTTATTGGGTTTTTGCAGCAACTTTAGTATAAGAAATGTTTCACATAAAATACTTGACAAAAACTCCTTAAGTCTACAAAACCTGGTACTTTTAAACAGTTATGTCAAATACCTTAGCAGAAAATACATTGACGGCCATTTTTCTCAGCTAAATAAATTTCAAAATCGAAATTCAGTAACAGATTTCTCTACCTAGAGCATTTAAAAGGCCAGGTTATAAGAGGCAACTACCGGAGAATATGTGCTAATTTTCAAAGAAATTATGCAAAAATTGCACTAGGAGTATTCTGAAGATTAAAAGATGTAAAAAAATAATCAAAGAAATTGACTAGTTTTAAGTGTAGGACAACATATCCACTACTTTAGAATTCCCCCAGACAATATGAATGTCCTTCAGCTAAGCGTTTAGCTTCAGTAAGTTTTGCTACTCCTTTTTTTGCAGATTTGAATGTATTCAATGTAGTTGGTACACTTTGCTTTAATCTTCACGCATCCCTAACATATTTTACTGACTGGACTTTACTGTAGGAGTTTTCACGCTATGAAGGCACAATGGCTCTTATGGAGAACCAACGCGTCGTTGCCACGTATGTTGCGCCACTGATTACCGCGTTTTTGCTCACAATCAGGTTTATTATTAGTTATTATCATCATCAAACACCTAAGAATTGTTTTTCGCTCGCCACTTTTAATAATGCTTTAAGACCAGTGGATAACCCGGCCAAAAGCACTTCTTTAGTTTTTATTGTCCTATCCTTCCAAACTTTTGATAGTGTGCCCTACATTTACCCAACTTTCATCAAGGTACACGATTTTCCTTCCCTCTTTCCTGAATTGTTTTATTTTCCATAAATAGGAATGCCACCACACTATAATATTTCTCTCAATCATACGCGATTTATTTCCTCTCTTTTCAAATTCAAATCCCATTTCCTTCACTAAGCGATAAAAGGTTGAACATTTAAAATTTAGCAAGTCCTCATCCTCATTGACCTTTTTCAATACGGACAGAATAGTAGGGGGAATACTTTGAAATAAAAATTCATGAAATTTGTGTCGTATAGAATTGCGTACAAAATTATATTTCAGTATGAACGAGTCACTGTCGGGGTTCTTTTCCTTTAAATAATCATACACCCTAAGAACTGTTTTTCGCTCGCCACTTTTAATAATTTTGCCTTTTCTTCTGCAATCCATTGCGCACTGATTACTTAACTGCAATGCACACGATTACCAGAGAACTTGTGAAACTCGCTCACACCTCAAAACCCCGAAACCTCCAGTGAATACAATCCCGTATCGGCCCTTCAACTGCCACATCATCTGCAAGACAGGAGAACCAGGTGTTGTTGGCCATGTGCTTGGCGCGCTAAAAACTTTTGCCTTTAAATGTTGATTTATGGATGGCTTGTTACTGGAGATGTTCTATATTTATATAAAAAATAATTTCGTTATTTCCTTGGCAACTTTGTTGCTGGAAGTTTTTACGTGGACTTACAGAACGAGAATTAGCGACGACATTTTCCACTGTATAAACGAAGAATCCTGACACTGTTTTAAACTTTATTTTTTTAAAAAAGTATGTTTAGACATATTGATATAATCTAAATACTAACGTGGCCTATAAAAGCAAGCGAATAATCCAGATTTTTTCATTGCAATTATTTCGGTTTAAAACCATGTTTAAACGTGCGGAGCGAGAAAGATGTTAAAAAAATCTGCTTTCAACAAAATTTTACATTTTATTATTTTAAAAAATGTACACTTGCATAAAAGGTTAATCGTCCATACCATAGTATTCTTTGATACCTTTAACACCAAAATGCATGTTCACACTTTATCTTAGTCACATTTCAAAACACAAATTTGGTAACAGCGCACCTGATTCTTCCATAAGAATAACATGGCCCATAAGAGCCCGTTGTGCCTTCATAACGTGGAAATAGCTATAGTTATGAACCTTGCCATTACATAGAGTAGCCTGAACCCATACTGAACTTATTAACAGCTGAAGTCGCTGCAATTTGACATTTCTTTTTAGAAACAAATTCTTGTATAAAATTCAGAAAAACAACCATGCAGTTAACATGTACATGTTGAAAATGGTGTTATGGAATGCATTTCTGGAGGCATGACTACACACATGGGGATTTAAAATCCTGACAAGTCTTAGATGGCAATACAGCGTAAGCAATGGATTCTGGAAGTATGTAAAGACAATGTTAATTTAAAAAACTATCATTTATGCCCAGATTTCACTGATGCCTCCCCTTAAACAATTTATTCCAGAATTTGAAGTGGCAAGTCTTAAATGCACACATTTGAAATACGTAATATCAAATTCAGAGAACAGTCACCTTGATCCCTAATGCTAATCAGGATACAACAAAACCACTTGCACAGAACCATTTTAAAACAATCTTTACAAAATATCAATTATATAATTTAAATGAAAAATTTGTAAGTGGAACTAAAGGCATAAATTTTTCCTTGCCCCATGCTGAATGTCCTGAAAATAGGATATAACTTAATAGCCAGAAAATACAAGGTTTAAAATTTGCATGGGGCACATGCAATGGAACATGAACCATTTGATTAGTAGCCAAGAATTTCAGGTCACATAACCCTATTTGGTGCACAAAAAGTTCATTATGAAGCATTTATAAATGCTTGCATTGCAAATTTGTACCCCATGACATTTAATGGTTAAGAAAACTACAAAGCTTAATGCACAAAAATTGATCTCGTCAGGCCTGTATACGAGCAAGACAAATCTATGCTGGATCAAGTAGGGTCAATTCTTAGGGCCACACTTTGAAAGTGTAAGAGTTTCCACAACTCATGGAAAGCAAGTTAAGCAAATCATTTACAATGCAGGACCAAAAAGCAATCAAGATATATCCGAGGTCTGCCATCTATAGTCCTCCCAGATGAATTGCAAAATCCAGGCAAACCTGCTTAAAACTGGATGCAATCATGGTTTTTCTTTCCATTATCATAGGTTTCCACTCAAGGGGTATTTTAAGAGCAAAAAATCTGGTACATATTGTATTTAATCAAAATCAAACCCTTAGAAAATTAATGTTGCTGAGAAGCCTTCCACATATGATTGTGTTCAATTTGTGCAAATTGAGTTTCATATCTTTAATGCCGAACATGTTAACTGACGTTTGTTCCACAGTAATGTTGTTTAGACCTTTTTCAATTTTTTTTCTTGATCCAGCAAGCCTCAAAAATTGTATTCCTAATGAAATCTCAATCGAATTTCTTGGGCGAGATACAATACTTTCAAGTTACTGTTTAGTAGGTAAAAACAGACAATGAAAGAATGGTCATTACAAAGTAAGAAAAATAGCTTCAACTGCTAATTTTGCTTAACTTTCAGTTGACAACTGCAATATTAGTTTCTCTATCCCCACAAAGTAAGTCTGCACATCCTTAGTTGGTAATTGACATTTCAACCAGCAGAGAAGTGTTGCTGGCCACATTGTGACCAAATGCATAGCAGAAACACGAATGCTCCAATAACTCCCAGGGATTAACAATGACTGTACACAGTAATGGATCATAGACAACAAAAAGAGAATGAAGATTAAATTCAAATGCTTAAACAGTGATCGTTTTATCCAATACTTGCGCCAGCATTTATTATAAAATGAGCAATCGTCTGCATAAATGCAATATTGGAATATCTCTTACAGAAACACTTGTTCATCTTTCCAGAAAGCTTTGCCTTGTCTTTGACTTCCATTATTTTCAGTTGACATAAGTTAATATTTAATTCAGATACACAAACAATCACTGAATATTGTGTTCGTTAATGTGAAGGTATACTCTGTGCCAATTAAGGGGATTGACAGATTCAAGCACATGGTTGAAAAGCATAAATGAACGGTAGGGGTATGGATGCATCTTTACAGTTGCCACAGCAACGAGGACCAATTAGGGCTAAGGCATCAATGGCATTTCCATAGAAACGGTACACACAAGGACCTTGTTGCCAATATGTAACATTTAACACATTAGCATGTGGCTCATGAGGAACCCAGAAGTAACGAACTTTTACGTTCTGCTATCGCTGAATATAAACAAATAGTGCTATAGCCCAAGCTTGCAATGCTTGTATCAGTTCACAGCATCAGAGATTGCTGTAATAGTTCATTTGCAACATTCTACATAGACTGTTTGCCTTGTGTTTATGTGTCTTGAGTATCTGTGCATATGTTGCAAGCTTTTGCAATTGTGCTAATGCTTTTAATGTGTATTTAACAAAAAATTGAGCATACTTGCAAACCAAATAAAATTGCTTGGTAAAGGTGTCCCAATTAAAGGACAAGTGTGAAACAATTGTATATTCTAACCTTTGAACACAGATTCAATATTTTACTGTCTTAGCATACAAATGTGAATAATATGCACTCAACATTCAGGCACAATTCAATCTTCGCACACAATCCTACTACACTCTCCACGTGCTCACACTAAGCGGCAATATTGCCTCTCCCTCACTGTGAGCTATGAATCTTTCTTAGTTGGCACCAACATTAATATTGACATTACACAATCACTGAAGTTAAGTGTTTGTAAACATGAGCATAATACTGACACATGTAATTATCACAATTTTGTGACCATAAACATGACTAACAGACACTTCACGAACTTCACAGTGCACGCGAAGTAAACTGATGAAACAGGTACAGTTAACGACTCACCTATTTGCAGTGCAACATAATAGCATAAAGTTAGCATCAGGTGGAGTCCCAGAAATAAATTCAGTCACTGTGCTATTCAATGTTGCTATGAGATCAGCGACGCTTTAACCCCTTCCCTCCTATCTACCCAAGTATTCAGAGCTCATTAGCACATGGGTAGGAAACAACTAAGTGTGCCAAATTAAATCTACCGTAAATGTTCTTAAAATTTGTTTAGAGTTCAGTCGCAATCAAAATGAATGGTTTCACTTTAAAATGTTAATATGTAGCTATGCATTAAGCACAATCTGAAGTCAATTATTCCAACTACTCCAGAATATTATTCCCTTTCCAAATTAGGCAGTTTTCCAGTTTGGAGTAGTATTTAACCTGGAAATAGCTTTGTTCCGAGATTCATTTTCAGTTTGTCATGATTTCAGATATATAGGGGCTCTAGTTTAGGCAGGTTTCACCAAAAGAAATTTAGTGTAAGTGCATGCTTTTGCACATGAACATCTACACTTCCTCTAAATAATTGAGACTTTCGGATCAGTTTCAGTATTTGCACATGCACACTTGCCTCTATATGAACAATGCATTCCAACTGCTTAGGAAGGATTAATGATCAAAAAGTATTCGAGGTAAAACCATTTTTAAATTGTAAAAAGTCCCAATTATGGCAATACATCCACATGTATATTAACCTTTTCAATGCTGCAGCTGAGGAACTATTGCAGAAAAACATACCAGCTGTGCTACGGTCAAGATCTCAATTACTGAACAGATAAAGGGCTGGAAAATTTCATACATAAAACCATTTTGCCTGCACAGACTGGATACATTTTTCCATGATGAAAGCTACTTCTCAACCAATTGGTTGCAAGATTGTGCCATCTAAAGGAAAGGCTGTGCACCAGATTTCCGTCATGCAGTTCTGCATGCTACTAATCGCATGATTCAAATGACTATTCCACAAGTACAGAGTAACAGTTCCAAGAGGTGCACGATGTGTCGCTCGCAATGAAACAAGCTTTCAAGTAGGTCATTGTTTAGATCAACTGAAAGCCTGAAATAGCAGCAATGATGCACTTCCAATGATAAATCTTAATTACTTTGAAAATGAGCAACAGGCAGCATAAACACAGCCATATAAGCAAGCCCCACTGTTCAAGGAACAGTAGAAATTAATATTTTCAACAGGAACAAGTTAGTTGCTAAGGACATTGGTGGCACTCTTAAGACAATCCTATATTGGGTAGGTTGCACGTAGTTTCGTACTAATACTTTCAGAGTGACAAATTGGGAAATTTGGAACAGCAATACCATACATCATTTCTAGCAAGGTTATTTACTTTACCATAGATATGAATTTTAGCATTTTGAAAATGTTGAATATTAATGAAATTAACTCAGCAAGGATTGTGCTCAGCTAAGCATGTGTCAGCAGTTCAACAGCTAAGCATTCTAATAGCCAGGAGGCATCTTTTCTCTGTACAATCACTGAAACTAAGCGGTTTCTTAAAAACAAAACCACTTCACTTTTGCTTCAAGTGAAATTACCTTTCTGGATGTTGTAATCTGACAGGGTTCTGCCATCTTCTAGCTGCTTTCCAGCAAATATCAACCTCTGCTGATCTGGAGGGATGCCTTCTTTATCCTGAATTTTTGCCTTAACATTCTCAATAGTATCTGAAGCTTCCACTTCTAATGTAATAGTCTTTCCTGTTAATGTCTTAACGAAGATCTGCATTGTGAACCTGCAACAAAATAAAAAAATTTCCTAACTAAGACAAAACTAATGTCCAACAGTAACCTCCACATTTTGATCTCTCCACTCTTAGGTCCTGACCTGATGTAAACAATCCACAAACAACCCACAAAACACCGAAACCAAACACGACAAAATATAACTTAAATATTGGCAAAGACTACTACATTGGTAAACTACTATAATTCAATAGCAGCATTATACCCAAAACTCCCAGTTAAAGTTTGGTTACATCAAACACGAGGCACGAGTCCACATGGTGTTAAATCACAGCTGATATGGATACCAGTTATGGTGGCGAGATACAAGGTCTACAGTCAGCAAGACTGGCACAGACAGCCAATTCACTTACCTGCAAACGGCTAGCCCTTTCTCGCCCAATTGACTAATCACTGCAAGATGAGTTTGCCACATGATTGTACGAGATAGGTCTAGCCTCCTTCGCTGGTAAGTGAATCATCCAGCTGTCAAGTGCGAGGTTATTTCTTGCTGGGTATGCCAGATGGAGTATAGGTAATAGCAAGTTACTCCATACAGTACACGTATTAAAATTTATAAATTCTAGTTAAAGATTTATATACTGCATCCAGCACAAGAATTTAATTTTCTGCTACATGCTCAGAAAAACTGAGAACCTACATCCGACCAAAATATACATTTTAACACTTCTAAACTTATCCATCCCTAGTATAGGAAAATCAAGCTATTGAAATTCAAAACTCAACTGTGACATTTCCCACCATTATGTTCCCTGGTTGCTTTTACATTGGCTGGTTACTACCAGCAACTATCAGATGTTAAGGTGCTTGGTATAGATTCGGCCACAGGTAGTGTCAAATGCAGCTGCTAAATTGGCACTAGTCTTATCTTACAGGATGCTGAATTGTTGCATTTAAAGCAAATAGTTGGATAGTACAGGAGTAACTCTGAAAATATACGAATTGTATATGCATGTGGCATATTTCGTGTAATTTTATGTTGGTATATGAATTTTATATTAAAGAGCTCATGCCATTTAACGTATAGCTTATGTGAAAATATAAGCATTTTATGTTGAGCAAAATAAGCCATACTTGTCTGCGAGCAATAGTACACAAACTGTATATGCATGGGGGTGTAAGTGCACTATTGCAGAGGTTGAAGTGGGAGCTTACTAGGAGGGCGTGGTCAGTCATGTTACTGCACAGAGGTGTGGTGGGAGGTTGCATTTTGAGGGGAAATTTCATGGACCCCACAGGTACAAGATCACCCAGAGGAGATTGCAAAATGGCAGAGATATTTCATGCATGGGAAGTTATTCAAGATGAAAATTTGGGGATGCTTCATATATAGCAAAATCCAAATTTAGTCAAATACATTGGGGAATGTTGGGTACCTTGGTAAACATCAGTAAATTTTTACAAGAGAATACTGCCTCCAGACAAATCTTTTTTGAACCTTTTTAGATAAGACTACACACCGAAGGTACACAGTAGGGGCAAAAGCAAGGTAGGGAAAGGAGAGCAAAGTGATATTGCCAATGTATCAGTTATAGGAAGAGCAAAGTGATTGCCAATGTATCAGTTGCAGGTGTTTCCTGCACTTGCAGCATCATGTGCTTGTATTTCAAGTCCCAAGTTGACAACAGCTCAACAGGAGAGGGAAGGGATGAGCATGAAAGCAATGCCCCCATGATGCCTTGGATGAAGCACATCGCCCATCATTTCATCCGATTCCCCAAGTTTGTGCATCTTACCTTAAATGTATTTTGCATGGTTCCTACGGGTGGATTCTTAATACTTGTGCAATAACAGTGCAATATGGTGTTAAAAGGGCATAAAAATGTAAATACTAAACATTATCCAAACTTGGCAAACAATTCAACTGAGTAAAGGTTTGGCAGGGACGTGTTCATCAGAACAAGAAAAATTGCAATAATGGGACTAGAAATCAGCATTACCACTAAACGTGGCAATTTCTCCTTTCCATTAGAAAGAAGTCCCCAAGACGTATTGCATGTGCAGGCAGAACTAATTTAAAAGAGCATACAAATCCAATTTCACTTTTGTACCCTTTTCAATGTTTAATTATAAAAAACAGAAGACCCATATATGTGGCAAATATCTACCCGACTAAAATGCTTGATTTTCACTTCACCCGATAGCTCACGGTTTACAATTTGGGAATAAGTTGCTGAATATAAAAATCCACATGCATTAAAATCTCCAACCACTAAGTACCAGAATACTCTAAATATATATAAAGTTTGAATACAGTAGCAAAGCGTATGAATTGATTTGTATCCGTAACCAAAGTACATACTAAGAAAAATTGTATTTCCATCCTGCATTAGCGCATACGCAAAGTAAACGCAATATGCCAAATTCACGGCGTACGGACAGTATCTAATCACCAAACCTTTGTTGGAAAATTATCCCGAGGCATTTCACACTTTCTGCAATTGCTACTACTGCTCTTACATTTTTTATATTTGGATGGTTCCAGATTTCGAAATTGCATACATATCTACAATATCCATTGCGTAAAAGTCTGAACACTTTCCCTAAACCATTTCCTCATTACACGTATCGGTTACGTTCATTTCCACAAGTGTTCCCAGTGACGTATTTCGTTGTAGGAACCCACAATTCTTTTAGCTCAAATGCAAATGTTGAATTGTAAGTTTTTATCTACACTTAGCAAATAATTGCACCCTAAACATACTAACTTTGCATTTACTTTAACATTTACTAAGAAGCCAACACAAAGGAAAGTTATTCCAGCCCTTCAAAAACTTCTGTGACGCATTCCTGAAATGGATATTGCTTTTCAAAATACTGACAAACCAATCAACTGATAAAATCCTGATTTACTAAGCATCACTGCACATTTTCAGTATTTCCTTTGTCCCTTACCTCTTCTAGATTACACCAAAAAGCTCCTTAATAAGAGTATCTCTTCAACTTTCTCCTTCCAAGCGTCGCTTTCAACTATGCAAATGGCGCTTCTGCAACGGTTTCTATAGTTCCCTTCGGGGCCAGGAAGAAGCATCTGATTGGCTGAGAGAATGACGACAGCCGTTGGTGGGGGATGGGTATTTGTGCCGAGTCATGTGAGCTACCAACATAAAATCTACGAATCCTCAAAAATAATGGTGTAGAAGTCTATTCATTGTGCGGCAGATTTTAAGCATACATGTTGGCGTCACTTATCAGTTTCCCTCGCGCAACGAACAACTGAGCAGTGAGCATGACATCATAAATGACGCAGAGGGAATGTTCTCGTATCCGATTGGTCAACGGAGATAAAGACATTCTAGATCAATCCGACATTGCAAAGCTCAGCTCCAAAGAAAAATGTAAAATGCATAAATTCCTAATCTAATTACATCAATACCAAATGTGCAGTATGTGTATAAATCGAGACTCATTAATTTACTCTACTTCAGAAATAATGATTTGAAATGATAAGAATACAGTAGATAGTGGGGAAACGAACTTCAGCTTAGGCAAAAATAATCCGAAATGTCTTGTGTTTATTTGCTGTGGCGTGCAGAGTCCTAAAAACTGGCTACTCTTTACTCGTAATCACAGAAATGCATGTTCTCGAACCCACCAGTTTGGAGTTTATTTTCCTTTACTCGGCTCATAGCTATTATACTCATGTATTTATTTCTAAGTTTAGTGTTCAATAAAACCCATAATGCCGATTTTCTCTATAATGTAATTATTCTGGATATTATGCTAGTTTTCAAATATCGATCTTCCAAATTTAAAAAAGGTCACCGAATTGACAACCAATAGAAGTTCCCTTCAAGTTTTCTGTTATCTCCCCCTCAATACTCCTAATTGCCAAGCAATAAGAAAGTTTGTATTTTACTACTGATACTACTATGTAGCTCTGTATCTGTATTGATTTACACCTGTCCTTGCTGTAAAAGACTGCACATATTTCCCTCTAAATTCAAAACTGAGTTCTAGCCACAGGCTTTATAATAATCAGAATCACGTACAAATACATGTGTGCAGCAGACATAAGATCTGAACACGTTAACACAGAATATACAGATAACTAAAATAACTGTATAATGATTTAAAAAGCAAACAGTATGCTGATGACAGGCAGAGATGAGATGTTGAGAAATAAGCTATTGATCATTTTCAAAGCTGTTTGCAGAAAATGAATAATTGTGTATTTTGTGGAGAAGAGGATTCTAAAATTCATGGTTCATCTTATGAAGTGTCAAAATATAATAGCCATCATTGCGCTAATGGGAAGCAGCTAGGCAAATGGAAGATCTCCAATATGCTGAGCATAAACAACCAACCATATTTAAAATGTTATGTAGATAAATAGACAAATAGTCTTATATTTTAGTATATCTACATATGTGAATATATGTATGCACACTGTAATTTGTCACCGAAAATCCGTTTGCTTACAAGTGAAATTTGAATATGAAAAGATTTATTAATAGGGTGTTTGTCTGGAAGAATGAAGAGTTTACATCATACTTTTTATTGATTTGAACACTTTCACATCCAGGACGTCTAGGGATTTATTTATTTGTTTATTATTATTATTATTATTATTATTATTATTATTATTATTATTATTATTATTATTATTATTATTATTATTATTATTATTATTATTATTATTATTATTATTATTATTATTGTTGTTGTTGTTGTTGTTGTTATCGTCGTCGTCGTCATCATCATCATCATCATTACAGAAAGGTGTCAGTAAGCTAAAGTTCGAGACAGATTGCTCATTAATATATGTATATACATATATGTAATTAGGCTACTGCTTCCTCAAAAGTAAAATTAAGGTGATTGTCATTTAATACAAATATTTCACATCTTAAAAAACAAAAGAATATTTTAGGGTAAATGTGTCATTAGGAATTCACGTGAAAATTCTGGAAACTCCTTCAAGCAATCTTGGCGCCCCGACCCCTAAGTAGAAATTGCCGCCCATGATAAAGGAGCATATGTTGAGAAATATATTGAGTGTATTCTCATAAAAATAATATTTCCCTGTTTTGCGTTATCAAAACTGTTCGTCTCTTAGGACTTAATATTCACATATAAGGCAGAGTTCTGCGTGGAAAAAGACATGTTTACTTCCATACAGATACGTAATGGACGATTTGTATTCCAGACACGTTTCCTGAACGTTCGAGGTCAAGCGAATCCCGGATAAAAATGCAGAGGCACGTACGCGGGAGTTGAGGCGTCGAAAAACCATGTCGCTATATGCTGGCTGAAATTCCACACTTTGCATCGCGTAACAAATACGAATTAGCACCTCAAAAACATAATGTTGGATAATTCAAACCATTATAAACGAACATTCCAAAATGCACAAAAAATCGAGTTATATAATCTACATATATCCTAAGGATTCCTAACTGTGCAACATATACAAAACTATTTTAATCAAAGTCGTTAAAATACGTGTTGAAAATAGTAAAATCACCGCATACATCGCTATTATGAGAGGAGTTAGCACGGTATACAAACAAAAGGAATAGGACATTGATAATCAAAGGTATCGTTCACGTAAGATGTTACTTAAACAATTAAGTTGTAGGGAATATCATAAATATACATGACAGACAGGTGTTTTGTGTAAAATATGTTATTCGCACAAATATAATTGTTAAGGTTCTTCGACGACAGCTGCTGCTACTCTTTTTATTATATTGTGACGTCGGCGGCGGCCCACAAAGGACGGCCGAGGTGAAGCTACCACAGGCGCGGCACGTATCAAAGACGCTTAAGGCCAAGCTTCCCCACCTCACTCACGCGAGCAAGTACGTGGCAGTGAGAGCAGCAGAACCAAAAGGGATTTTCTAGATTATTCGAGAAGTGTCCGGCGGCCGGCGGATTTGTAGAAGTTCCAGAAACGGTAAAGTTCGAGAAAGGTACATCATCCTCGCTTTATAAGGGGGCGAGGCAACGAGAGGAGTTACAAACACGAGTCAGCTTTTAGTGTGTGTGTGTGTGTGTGTGTGTGTGCGTGCGTGTGTGTTGTGTTAGCTGCGTGTGTCGTCGTGAGAGATAAGTTAAGTAGCTTTAGTAGTGTCGAGTGCTTGTACTGTCAGTTAGCTATTTGAGAGAAAGGAGTGAGTCGAGGTTATGAGAAGAAAATGGTTGTGAGTTATAATGTCACGAAAGATTCTAGACTTTATTAACGCCATCAGAAGAGAACTGTTGTTGTGCATTCAGTTAAAAGAAAATAAACTGAGAAAAAAATAACTGGACTGGACTTTTGTCGTTTTTGTCACACTGGTGTCAGAAGTGGGGTTTGTCAAATTGTCGTTTTTTACAGTTTTAATGCACAGTAAAATATAAAAGCTATCTATACATATTTGAATTATAATTTAAGTTTGAAGTTTAATATCCCTACATGTAACATTTTTCTATAACATCCAATAGTTGTATGTAATGTCCTACGTTTTAGACTACCAGTGTACCACATTTCATTTAAAGAATCTCGTAATCCAATTTTGTGATAAACTTAAAAAATAAAGATGAAGTTTTCACCTAATGATAAGTTTAGAGTAAGAGAGGATTTTGAGAAAATGTTGCATCTGAAAAGTACTAAACTTTCAAAGTTTAGTCGGCTATCTTCGTTTCTTAGTTATGTTGCTGACAGACACGCGCGCGCGCACACACACACACACTCACTTTTCTGAACTATAAATAGTTTTTGCTGCATAGGAACCTCAAAACATACATTTCTGGTGATATGTATCAATTTTTAGGTGGAATATAAGATATCCCCACGCATATGTAAATAGCAGAGAAAGTAATTTGTCTCTTCATATGGGGGGGGGGGGGGGGGGAGGACCAAAGGACGTTGTCGATGGGCCCTTTAAGAGCTCGCTCACCCACTCACTCACTCACTCACTCACTCACTCACTCACTCACTCACTCACTCACTCACTCACTCACTCACTCACTCACTCACTCATTCAGCCTTCAAATGGGATACCAGAACTCTTTTTAAGACATTAAATGCTATCAGTTTTGTCGAATATTTTGCTTTATAGTAGCTTTCAAACAGATGTATCCTAATATTTAATACTAGATACTGGAATCATGGTCTGCAATTGCAAATAACTGTATAACATAATAAAAATATTACTGCAAAAGAAAATGAAAAGCCAAAATGTGTTAGTTCTCTATTTGTCCTTGCTATACATAACTGTTATATTATAACTGAATTTTAAAATGCTTAAAATAACTTTTGAAGTAGCCTTTTTCAGGCTACTCAACTTTCCTGTGACATTTGAAGTATGAACCACATGACGAAATACTTCCAATTGTTGTGCAATTTACAAGGGAAAATGCATAACGTTGACTCATAGTTGATTGCTTCCACGTAATCTGCAGCTAAGGAAAACATTCTGTACCTATGTGTCAGTTAACAGACGTACCTTCATGCATATAAGTCATCCTTCTATCTACTTTGTGTTCATCAATATGTGAAGAGTACACGGGAAAAAGGGAGAATGTCATATTTTTAACAAACTGAGATAATTCAATTTGAAAATTTCAACCTTTAATGTTGTCTATAATACGTGCACTTAAATTATTATATTATTTAGGTTAGCCGAGTGTATTGGTATAGTTCACAGACAACAATGAAAATTAGAATTAATGATTATATTTGAAAAAAATGGAAAATGAAGTAAACACATATTTGTCACGAAAATAAAGGGGAATGTCAGTGTTATCAACACATTATCATGGGAATAAAGATGAATATCGCTTTTAATAAATCATAACAAATAACATTATTACATTTCTGAATTGATAGTGACGAAGTGTATCAATGAAGAATTTTGCCTCTGGTCCACAAAATTACATAAGAACTTGCAGATCGGTACATTTTGCTTCCGAGATTGGTTGTAAACCTGAAATAAAAATCTGATGCGTTGCACTCACATGACTTTCTCTACTCTTGTACTAACCATTCTTACAAACTATTATTCCTATATCTTCTTCGTGTTAGTTAAGATAAACATTTGTACAAATTATCTTATTGTAGTTTAGGGTGGTGCTATTTTCTTCAAAATCTTCGTGTTGCATCCTTGAAAGACATTAAACTCAAATACCAACTTTGGTTTTTAACCGACTTTTCGTTTTAGAGTTATGCTGTCTACAGACTGACAGACACACACACAAACACACACGGACTTTTTCAAAAAGTGCTTTTTTTATTCAGGGGGTCTCAAAATATATATTTCCTGTGAAATCTCGACATATCAGATTTTTTGTTTTATATTGACATTCCCCCTTTTCCCTATGTACCCCTCATGTGCATATAATCTCGTAGTATAGAAATGTTTCAAATTAGGCAATGTGGGCTTCTTACATAAATGATGCGGCGTCGGGTGGTATTCAAATGATTATGTCACTTCATTTATTTCTATCAATGATTTCAAGTGTATAAATAAAAGGAAATAAGTCTACATTCTCAGGAACGCTTCATTACAGTAATTATGTTTTAATAGGTTCTACATTTTTCCATTGTAGATTTTTGTTTATTTCTCAAGTCCCATGGTTTTCCAGCTATTACATACTACGGAATAAAATTAGACTTGGCAGATTGTGTATATAAAATTACAATTCTTATACATTTTAATATCTAGGCCAATATTTGCACCACATGATACTTTTATCTATATTCATTGGGCTGTTTTTGAGAAAATATGATGTATTGCACTCATATTAACTTTATCCTTGTACCAACTCTTCTTAAAAAGTTTATTCTACTATATTCTTCTATCTACTAAACTATAATCAACATATAACACTTCGAAATGAACAGTCAAAATGGAAGAATATTTTGGATTACACATCAGTAGTTCTTGGTTTACCAAGAAAACCCTCTTGCTGCAATTTTTACTATCTTCTATAGAGACATTTGCTGAAATTTTCTAATTTCATATCTGCTTATAGGTACCAGGAAATACAGTATGCTGTAAGAGACTTAAGGGGCTTAAGAGTTGGTCGCTGTGTGATAGATTTGAAATTCCGTTCTCTTTGTATGACTTAGATAAAATCTGTTAAACTCAAGTGACTTTCGCTACTCACTCTTGTACAAGCTATTCTTAAAAACGCGTATTCTTTTATCTACCTCATGTTAATTGAGATAAACATTTGCAGGTACTATCTTATTGCATATTTCCTTGTAGGTCCAAGGGGAGTAAGGAAACACAGCCGGCTTAAGCGACAAGAGTTTAAGGATTGGCTATTTATTCCGTCTCAAAATGGCCCTATCTTTTGCTGTATATGTAATGCTTAGAAGAGAGGACGGGAGCCCAATAATTATTTCAATACAGTTTGCTCCAGCTGTGCACATGACCGTTGCACCCTGACCAGCAGCCGTTGAGGAGCAAGTCTTGCTGCCTCTTTCATTACTCCCACCATCCTGAAAACCCCATATACCTACCATCATTTAAGTGGTTAAGCCCTGACAAGGGCAGGTATACCTACGCGACTGACACACCTTGGGCTGCCCCCGCCCTGTCAACACGATGATGATGATTATGATGATGATGGTGATGATGATAATGTAGCTACATCTTGTGCTTAAGTCACTCCCTATACTCGCTAACGTAGGTAAGTATTTCTCATGTACTGTTGGTTTGCTCCGATATGGCAGTAAAACTCTATTGCAGGGTTGGGCAACTGGTGCTCAGAGAGCGCATTCTGCTCATGGTCTTACATTGATAACTATATGTTTAGCAAGTAAAAAGAAATGAAGATCGCTCAAGGTATCCCGCGAGTCGCCCAGGCCTACCCTATTGGGGCTTACAAGATTAGTGCATATCACCTACATAGAACTTTATCATGGGCTCAAAATTAGTGTGCAAAGAGCCATATTGCTAAATTATCTTAAAGCTGGTTTTAAAAGTAGCATAACTGTCCATTCACAATTTCTATGTAAATGTATATAAAACGAGCTATTTCGAGGAATAAAAATAGTTATTGTTTAATTTCCAAGATCAACCTCTTCTATTATCCGATCATATGGGGCTGTCGCTTTTAAGCACACTTAAAAACCATCGATCTGGGCCAGATTTGAACCCGCAACCTTGGGATCAGTAGGCCAGCGTCTAACCAACTGAGCCACCCAGACCGACCGTGTACCCCAGGTTGAACATATCTGACCTGATCAATAAGTGTGTTGTATTAATTTGATTGTAATAATTCTTTGAGAGATTCTGTTAACGTTTGAGATGTCTATATAAGTGAAATTGTAACTAACAAATATACGCTGTCCTTTCAACCTTTATTGCTAGTAGGACTCAGGTCATAAGCATCTAATTAGTAAACACAAATGTAGTAATCATTTACGATACCCAAAATGAATCCCAAGCAATGGCAGGATGAAGAATATAGTTCCGTTCATACATATTTATTGTAGAAATGTTCCCCTTGGGCTAAAAGTTTGTAAAATGGGATTTATTCCTTTACAGAACTAGATAACGATGTATTTAAATCATCTAGTTGCATTGAAGTTTATAGATAGGTACATTAAGTCATTGAGTACTCACCTTTCGTTAGCATCCCAGAGTGGAATATTGATGCTATTTCGTTGCTAAGCTGGAACATGATGCAAGAATTTTGTTACATTTTAGAAGCTAAGAAATCGACAGTAAATTTTGTCGTTTTTAAATAAGTTAGCAACGGAATGTTTATTTCTGTTCGTAATTCGCCTGTTTTTCTGTCGTTATTCAAATGTTTATATTTTACTCTCCTTTATAATATAGGATGCTCCTGAAACGATTTTCGTACGACTCCGATTCTAACCCTCGTAGTACTTGGTTTAATCCCAGATTATCGTTTCTCTTATCTGTTTCGAGACATGGGCGTCGCGAAGGGGGGGGGGGCAAGGGGGGCCGCGGCTCCCCCCCCCCTCTGGAAGTTGGTCAACTTAATGTGCAATCAATTACTGACTTAAACTACTATTTTAAAAGATCAATTTTTATTTAGCACAAATTAATATGGTTATATGCAACAAATATTATACATTTTGAAAACAAAATAATGAATTAATATTATCTGATAGCAAATTTCAAACATGTGCCCCCCCCCCCCCTCTGGAAAAATGTCTGCCGACGCTCATGTTTCGAGGTACCATTTCGTTTTTACGTTCTCTCCTATGTAATTACTATAAGTAGCTAGAGGAAGTACTGTACGAATTCCATCTAAAACTTCTAAATCGAAATTTCACGGGAAATACATATATGTTTTGAGGCTTTCTGACCCAGAAAAGCATTTTTAAGGGAAATTTGTGTGTTTATTTGCTTGTTTTATGTCTGGATCTGTGGGGGAAAAAAAACGAAATGTCCGATAAATGCCAAACTTATTCAGATTCAACATCTTCCAAATATATATACTACACAAGTCTTAAAGAAATATATTTTAAAATGGACTTCAAGGAAACTATTCTTTACCTGGACAACTTTTCGAACTTTTTCTCCAAAAAAAGGCTTGAAATATCTTGATTGAATTTTATATATTAAAGATGGCAAATAAATAAATGTATATCTTGAACTTTCTGGATATAGCCTGTGAAGTTTATTCATTCGGAAAGAATTTTGTATAATTTTGTGTAGCTGGTAAACGATATGAGTTAGACAAAAGCTTACTGCGCAGAAAATATCAATTCTTCAAAACACACAATTTATCCGAATACTTTTTTGTTATATCTGTGATTTCTGAGATATCCGTTATCATTGATTTGAATTTTTCATTGCTACAGGTTCTGTCACTATTCAGTTGTTTCTCGTGATGTTGAAGAAAGGCAATGGAATTTAAAGGCCAACTTATAGCGAGATGATTTTTTACGTTTGACTATCGATTTGATTTCCTCTATCCTTCTTGTGCAGGACTGGGCGATTCGCGCTATACCTTGGGAGACCTTAATTTTTTTTACCTGCTAAACATTATCAGTCAAGGTCATGAGCAATCTGCGCTCTTCGAGCACCAGTTGTCCAGCCCAGCTCTTGAATCTACGATGAATGTGTAATCAAACTCCTTTAAGGTTTATCTCGATTAAAATGAGTTAGTAGATAGAAAAATCTGATGTGCTGCACTCACATGACTTTCTCTGCTCTTGTACTAACCATACACAGGGTTTTGCGTTTTGAATGAATGATTGCCTATTCTATGGCAGAATGCATTTGCTTACCGTCCGAAATTCGTGTGTGCAAACTCTGTATGGACCTTGGGTAAGTGAACCTTCGTTGGCAATGTGCCTTGTCATGAAGGAAATTTATTTATGTTACATTTTAAATTTAGCCCAAACGAGGTCATGCACCTTCTGAGATATATAAAACTGCAGTGGCTCAATGCCACCATTCACGTGAGACCAATATCCCCCCCCCCAAAAAAAAAAAAAAACTTCAGCGATGCAGATGTCTTCGCGAATCATTAAAAAATGATCATTATGTAGAGGCCAGCCGTTTTCGTTTGTCTACTGCTTACCTATGTAGCACTGCATTTCATTCAAAACTTCTATACCAGATTTCAGCGGAAATGCACGTTTTGAAGCTCCCTGAATAAAAACAAAGAATCGTGCTGCTCAAATGATTAACATGTGCTTTATGTTTATTAATAGAAACATCTCAAATAAAGCACTGACTATTTTCGGAAGTCGCCGACATTTCATATTGCACCAAGGAGCGCGTCACTTCAGCCTATCAGTGCGTAGAAATAAAAAGAATGACAGAAAGGTATTAACTCCACGTGGAATAAAACCGTTGCAAAGTTTTCACTGTTTTCTCTCTCATTCTTCTCATTTATTGGTGCTCTAAGAAACAAATGCCCCTGCTTGTAACGCGTATGTTTACTTGAAGAAAACGTGACAACTGAATACTTGCAATCTTATCGCACCCTTTAATGCCGCGATGTTAACCATTTGAGCAGCACGATTATACTCCAACCTTACGCTTCTGCTTCTAATATCGCATGGTTATGCTTCTAATCCTTCACTCTGTGTGTGTGTGTGTGTGTGTGTGTGTGTGTGTGTGTGTGTGTGTGTGTGTGTGTGTGTGTGTGTGTGTGTGTGTGATGCAATATGCAATAGTGCAATATGTTTATAATCAGCTGATTTAGCATAATATTCTCAGTAAATGAGCCAGTCTGTTGATGCTTTGTATACGCCATGTCATCGTACAATTCCGTAACCGGTAACGGGCCAATTTAAAATATATTTTTAGTTTCAAGTCTTAAAATAACATCCGGAAACTTTGGAAAAGTTGCAAATGCCGATGGCCAAAAAGAAGAAAGATGCGGCAACTGCGGAAATAAAGAAAACCATATGTTATGAAGTGGGTGCAGATAACGCCTAATCAGCTGTTAAAAAATATCAAGAATAGAAGACATGATTAGTAAAATCGTCATCCTGTAGATATTTTGCCATATTGTGCAACCTGTGCAGCATGTGACTATGACTGAAACGTTTGAAATAGCAACTCTGCAAACAAATATTGAAAAGCTTTTTAGTTGCCCAAAATAATGTTCAGTAATAACCCTTTTTGCTTTAACAGACTAGTGAAACTCGTGATTTTTCCTCTACGGGATTCCAGTTTTGTTTAGCTGATTCCTACAAGTGGATTTTATGGCAATTTTCCAAGTACTAACATATTTATAATTTAAAAGTTAGAAGCAATTTAAAAGTATATACAAACACGTTCACAATACAAAATGAAATATTTTTGGAACTATAGCAAACATATCCATAGCTTCACTATCAGACACACGAATATCGCGGTGAACTGATAGCAAGGCAAATCCAAATGTGCTTCTCAGGTATTTCTTTGTCTAGTGCGGAAAAAAGTCGTGGAAACTGGCAAAATGTTTAACATCTTGAAAAGAACCAAAGAAGTGATATCCCTAAGGCTTCCCATGTTGTCAGATTGTCTAACAAAATTTCACTTTAAAGAAATAAAGATTATCTTTCTGAAAAAATATTTCTCTCTAGGACTAATTTTAGCTAAAATGTTTGCGTTTGCCTTTATTTATCAAATTATATTCACTGCTGTTGCACCAGGAAGAAAGAAATACGCCCCTGGTGGTAGATACAATTAAAAAGTTAAACATTAAACTCGAAATGTCCCAGTTTCCTCGTTTTAAAAACCGGATGTGTTGCACTCACTTGACTTTCTCTACCCTTGTACTAACCATTCTCAGAAACTCTTATTCCTATATCTTCTTCGTGTTAATACAGATAAACATTTGCAGAAATTATCTTATTGCTTATTTCCTTGTAGGTACAAGGGGAATATGGGAATACAGTAGACTTAAAGTGATAGTCAAATCTTTTAAAGCTTTCAAATTCCGTTCTCTTTGCACTGTTAACATATGGCAAATGGCTAACGATGTTCCATTTGACAGAAGTATATGTTCCCCAAAACTCACACAAATAACAAGGAATATCTCCGAAATGGTTCACTCTACAAACAAATTATTGAGACATAAATTGTGTATTTTAGCAAGATCTACATTTTTGTATAGTAAGATTTGCTCTATTTCTTACGGTTTACCAGTTATACAAAAGTCATCCAGAGTAAATGGGACTTTATGGGCTATAGCCAGAAAATGCAAGATACACATTTCATTTGTCACAAAAATATCTCAAACATATGACATTTTAATCAAAATCGTTAGAGCCATGTTCAAGAAAATCAAAATTTTCCATGTAAAGGTAGTTTAGGGTGGAGCTATTTTCTTCAAAATCTTCGTGTCGCATACTTGAAAGACATTAAACTTAAATACCAACTTTGGTTTTTAACCGACTTTTCGTTTTTGAGTTATGTTATCCACAGACTGAAGAGAGACAGACAGTTTATTTACGGGGCCTCAAAACATATTTCCTGTGAAATCTCGATATCGAATTTTTGGGTGGAATACAATACTTCCTCTACTTTACGTGTAGAGAAAGTAAAAATGGTGTCTATTTTTCTACAGCATTCTAAACGAATATACACGAATGCTACCGAAGAGTCTGCTGAATTCGGCCGAAACGTTGCCGGTCGGTATGTCCAATACAAATCTGCAACAGATCAATATACATGTGGATGATCAATATGTTGACTGTAAACCCAGCGCAGTTTTTATTTTCCCAACAGGAAGGAAGTGGTAATATCCGTTTCCTTCCAAGGGTTTGAGGTTTGGTAACTTGTACAGGAAAGTGTGTGATAAGACATATTCTCTAGATAACATATGGTTGAAGAGTGATACCAGAGAAAAGAAAAATCCTAGGGAGAATGCTTTACATCAAGGTTTGTCAAATTATGGCCCGGGGTCTTGACGTTGTTTGGCCCGCCTACAAACTTAAAAAATCTGATGTGTTGCACTCACATGACTTATTCTTATATTTATTTATTATTATATTATTATTCTATTTTCTTCGTGTTAGTTGAGGCAAACGTTTGCAGAAAATACCTTATGGCTTATTTCCTTGTAGGTGCAAGAGGACTTTGAGCAATAGTCAAATCTTTTAAAGCTTTAAGATCCCGTTCTCTTTGCACGCTTAACATATACAAAAAATGAAAAGTATAGTAGTGCTTAAGGCCCACATTCCAACAAGTTGTACAAACGTACCTTAATCTTCTTCCACTGCTAGTAACATGAGCACAATGGAGAGCGTCCTTTGAATATACTCTGCGGTTGTCAAGTCGCGTAAGTACCGTTGTGCATTCAGATTACATGGCTCATACAAAATCCATAAAAACAGTATCACCATATGTTCCAGAAACTTTGGTAGGGTTAGAAATAGAAAAGAAATTGTAGCGTTTGGAGCTGACAATACAAACACAAATTTTGGTACCTAGTACGAATAATTCCAGGATAAAATAAATAATATATTCACCAAACTAGTCATATTAATTACGAAAGATTAATTCTTCAGAGAAGTATGACTGATTGTTGATGTTCACACTTAACATTGCATGTTTCACGATTTTAAGAAAATATAAAGGTATATTCCTGTAGTTGGGTGTATACAGGAAAACCTGCCTAAACGGAACGCGATCGTTCCAGTAATATTTTCCCGTTTTCACAGGTTTCCGTCTTACAAAGGGTTGTACATATTTTAGCAAAACAAACTACAAAAAATATATTCGTATAAAATTAAACTGAAGGAATAATCTAAAATAAAATTCTGTAAATAAAAAATAAGTTCAATTGTATGTTTTGCTGTATTTTCAACTTCCATGCCATACAGAATTGCCGTTTTTCTGTTTATTTTTCCATTTCACAACTGCTATTTCCAGCAGTACTTTGAATGTTTTCAGCCGTGGCAAGTTCATTATCAAAGCACGTAACTATGTATTAAGCATAATGAAAATTCATCTTATGTTATTTATGCAAACGGTTCCGGAAAAAACTATTCCGTTTCCGCGTTAGGCAGTGTTCCTGTTTAGTGTTGTTTAATATAGGAAATAACTCCGTTCCGAGATAAATTTTCCGGTCATCCAGGTTTCCTGTACAAAGGGGTCCGGTTTAGTCAGGTTTTACTGTATAAACCTTATACATTTAAACGAGCAATTCTTGTATATAAATATACACCGCACAACTTGGAAACGGCTCTAACGATTTCGATCAAATTTTGTATTCAGACAGGGTTTTGCTTCACGCGTAACAGTCACAAGTACTCTAAACACTATTTTGGCCATAATTTCTCTGTTAATGAGCTAATTTCAACAAACAAGCCAGGATATTAAAGATCTCGTCAAGAGCTTTCAGAAAACCCAAAGAAAGTTGACTTAGCTACCTTATAGTCTACGCGTATCAGTCACAATTAGTTGAAACCTTATTTTGGCCATAATGTCTCTGTTAATGGGCAAATTCCAACATACAAGCCAGGATATTAAAGGTCTCATCACGGTAACGGCTCCAACAATTAGGATGAAAATGTATATTTAGTTTCAAGTTTATCTAAATAAGTATTTTCTCCCCCCCCCCCCAAAAAAAAAAATACGATTAAAAAAATGGAAAATTAAAAAAAAAAAACGAGCGAAGCTCGGTCGCTTAGGTACTAGCATTTAAATTAAACTTTATTTTTGCACGGATCGTTAATGTTCTACATTTTTGTCAAATGTCCTACATTTGTTACCATTGTGTCCTTCCATAAAATAATCTGCTGTTAACTGAAAAGCTTCTCGTCGGAAGCAAGTTTTACGAGAGGTATTAAAACGCGTTCTGAATGTGGGGTGAAGCCTTTGTAAAGACGTTGGGTTGCAGAGTAATGCTACGCCCACGGATGTTGCCGTGCATCTGTTTTAATAAATCCCGCATCTTCCATAAGGTTTCTGGCACGATTTCACGGACTTCGCACTTCTAGGCTTTTCACTGTACCACCAACGCAGCCGATTTCCCTGTACGTCATCAGCCGCGACGAAATTGTTCGTTCCATGTTTCTGCACTTCTTTCTCACAAAGAGCTAAAAATATCTCTTTGTTTGAGCCTGTTGTCAGTTTCCCAGAAGTGACGCAGTTTTCAGGCATTAACGCCGTGGATTAACTACGTTTCTAAAAGCATCAGACACGCATTACAGTACTGTTCCAAATCCAGAACACTCAGAAAAACAATCTAAAGAGCAGTACTTAGATAATTTCCTTTACGCATTGATTTACATACATATATATTCTTTTTATATTATACTAGCTGAAATACTCGGTTTTGCCCGTAGTTTGAGATTTATCCTTATGGCTTTTATGCATTTACCCAATAACCTTAAGGTTCTTTGGAGACATTTAAAAATAGTATGTAATACACGTAAACAAAGATTTAATTAAAACCCTTACGATACTATAATGAACAAAAAATAAACAACCACAAACACCACAGGAAGAAAAGCCAATGGAGAAAAATATGTAAATGTAGTAGTATGTTGCATTTGTATTTCGATCATATAGAAAATTTTATGAATTTTTTTGCAGAAGAGTAAGTAAAGAAATACACGTGAATGTGTTATGCAAAAGAAAAGTGAGTAGAAGACACTACGTGACAGTAATACGCTGCATTTGTATTTCAACCATATAAAATATTGTATGAATTTTATGTGACGAGTAAGTAGACAATTATATGTGAATTGCTAAATAAAAGAAAATCGTGTGAATGTAATAAGTTACATTTCCATTTCAATCATATAGAAAATTGTATGAATTACCTGTAGAAGAGGGAGTAAAGAAAAACAT
This sequence comes from Tenodera sinensis, assembly GCA_030765045.1. Classification (NCBI taxonomy): domain Eukaryota; kingdom Metazoa; phylum Arthropoda; class Insecta; order Mantodea; family Mantidae; genus Tenodera; species Tenodera sinensis. The sequence continues at coordinate 40,618,417 of CM060970.1, forward strand.
GTGATTTTGTTTCTTAAAGAAAAATCTGATGTGTTGCATTCACATGACTTTCTCTACTCTTGTACTAACCATTCTTACAAACTCTTATTCCTTTATCTTCTTCGTGTTAGTTAAGATAAACATTTGTACAAATTATCTTATTATTTCCTTGTAGGTGCAAGGAGAATATGGGAATACAGTAGGCTTTGAGCGATAGTCAAATCTTTTAAAGCTTTCAAACTCTCTTTACACGGTTAACATATAAAAATGAATAACGATTTTCCATTTGACAGAAATGTAAGTTCTCCAAAACTTACACAAATAACGAGGAATATCTCCGAAATGGTTCGCTCTGCAAAAAAAAATTATTTGTATATAAATTGAGTGTTTTAGCAAGATCTACATTTATTGTATAGTAAGATTTGGTCTATCTCTTACTGTTTACCAGTTATATAAAAATCATCCAGAATAAATAGGACTGCATGGGCTATAGCCATAAAATTCAAGATATACATTTAATTTGCCATAAAAATATCTCAAACATATTGCATTTTAATCAAAATCGTTAGAGCCATTTTCGAGAAAATCAAAATTTTGCATGTAAAGGTTAGTTTAGAGTGGGGCAATTTTCTTCAAAATCTTCGTGTCGTATCCTTGAAAGATATTAAACTTAAATAACAACTTTGGTTTTTAACCGACTTTTCGTTTTTGAGTTATGCTGTTTACACACACACACACACACACACACACACACACACACACACACACACACACACACACACACACACACACACACACACACACACCACACGCGCGCGCGGACCTTTTTCTAAAAATGCTTTTTTTTTTTTTATTCAGGGGGTCTCAAAACATATTTCCGGTGAAATCTCGACATCGAATTTTTGGGTGGAATACAATACTTCCTCTACTTTACTGAACGTAGTAGAGAAAGCAAAAATTACATAGTTTCAGGTATGTTCTATCAGTTGATGTACTTGGAAAAATACAGAACGGAAGTGAAATGATCCGTCAGAGTTTAACAGTGAATTTCTCATGTTGTGAATAACAAGAAACTCTAACACCAAAATGTCGAAAAGTTTAGTTTTCTAGAAAAAAATATTTTTATCAAAAAAAAGTATCATCACTTGGCTGAAAAATTAATTATTGAAGGTTCTTGATTTATGGCTATATTCATAGAAAATTGAATAAACGACAACTTTCTCCTTTGGCGTATTTCAATAGATTCAACGGTTTTGTGTAAATTAAATTTAAAAACCCATAATTTATTGCAACAAAAAGGCAACAAATTGTGGATTCTTTTAAATTTAATCTACACAAAAACCGTGGAATCTATTGAAATACGCCAAAGGAAAAAGTTGTCGTTTATTCAATTTTCTATGAATATAGCCATAAATCAAGAACCTTCAATCAATAATAATTCAGCGAGACAATAAATATTTTGATACAAATATTTTTTTCTAGAAAACTATAAACTTTTCGACATTTTGGTGTTAGTTCACTTCCATCCTGTATAGACATAGAATAAGGTAAGTTTTGGAAACAGTTGAGGCTATCAAACTTTTATTTTAATTTATTTTGTCTTTTTACTTTCTCAACCACGTTCCTGGTAGGTAAAGTAGGTATTACATTCTACCCATCGAAAATACGTGTTGCGGGAGTGCCCGAATCCAAAAAAAAGAAGTATTTTTATAAAAAGGTCCATAAGTGTGGTGTGTGTATGTGTGCGTGTGCGTTTGTGTCTGAACAGCATAGCTAAAAGTGAAGTGTTCAATATAAACCAAGCTTATTATTGAAGTTCCATATCTTCCAAAGAAGGGACACGAAGATTTTCATTGAAAGTCCCCATCCCAAACTACCTTTATGTGGAAAAAAAACTTTCGAAAATTTAGTTCCCTCAAAAAGATTCTAATGATTTTGATTAAAATACTACATATTTAAGATATTTGATGACAAATGTATCATGAATTTTCAGGCAAAATTCTTAGAAGTTCTCCTCATTCTGGGTGGCTAACCAGTGAAGCATAAGAAATAGAAAGTCTTACTACTCAAAAATATCTAGACCTTATTAAGGCATAGAATTTATGCTATATTTTTTGGATTAATTTGAATGTTCCAATACTTATACTTTTGTCGCATGGGAAGTGTAATTTTTTGTTGTGGTGATAAAAAGAAAATGGAGTTTCAAAGAGACCAGTTCTTACGAGATTTGAAGAATCGCTTAAGCCTATTGCGTTCCCTATTCCTGTTATACTTACAAGAAATTATTTGTACATTTATCTTAACATGAAGTAGAAGCGCTTTTAAGAATAGTTTTACAAGTGTGAGTAGCGAAAGTTTGAGTGCACACATCAGATTTTTACTCAGAGGCTTCAAAACATGCATTTCCGATGAAATCTCTAGGTAAGTATTATTATTAGCCTAGCGACACAGAATACTACAAATAATAATTAATCTCATACAGAAATAATGGATAGCAGATATAACAAAGACAATAATAATAATAATAATAATAATAATAATAATAATAATAATAATAATAATAATAATAATAATAATAATAATAATAATAATAATAATAATAATAATAATAATAATAATAATAATAATAATAATAATAATAATAATAATAATAATAATAATAATAATAATAATAATAATAATAATAATAATAATAATAATAATAATAAAATAACAGCAACAATCGTATAAAACATAACAATTATAAAACTCAATTTAGACAAAGTAATTAAACAATGTGTTTCCCATAAAGATGCTTTCTTAAAATAGCTACAGAATGTTTGATTATTGTTGTAACAATGTGGTTCTATTCTTTTTTCCAATTTGTGTTTCCCCCGCCATGAAAACAAAATGTGAATTCTTTAGTGTAGAGAAAATAATAAGCTCTAATTGCCTGCAAATTAGCTGTGAAACGATGGGAGAAGGGAAACATTCGCGCGACTGTTACTGTATAATTTTCTTCTTCTTTTGGTCCAGTAATTGTTTCATTTGCCAAGCGCATGCTTGTTTTGTTTTCTCCGTGCGCCGTCAAGTCTGGCCGAAGAGAAACTTCGTCCTCAACACAAATATTTGGCTCGGGAAGAGAAGCTGTTTGACAACGCGTTGTTGGCAGTAAGATTTGGTTGGCAAGGACGGCCACTAAATTTAACTCTCTTCAGCGGCGGATCGTACCTACGCCTCGATAAGGTTGTGCTGAGGCCACATCAGTGCTAGCTTCACAGCTGTTACTGACTATATTTAAATCTTGTAATAACCTGCGTTTCATATCTTTCAGTATGGAGTGCTCGTTTGCTTCTGAAATCTTACCATCTTAGGATATTTTTTTTTACTTCAGGGAGAAATGCCCTTCCCCTGTCATATCCTCCCTGATTCTTCTTTGTTTCAACAACTTTTACTGGATAAGAGCTGCAATATTATCTGTTAGTTTAGTTGCAACATTGCCCTGCACTGCCATTTTTGCAGATCTATTGCACACGGCCCTACTTTTGTCAGTAAACCAAATCAGACCTCTGATGCTCGCAATGAACTGATTGTGATACCTAAAAACTCCTGCAATTTTAAAAACGATCTTTCAAAACTGAGGGCTCTTTGTTGAGCAAGTGTAGCTGTCTCATCTGCCTGCTGACATCGTCTATTCAACAGCATAGGCTGAGTCATAGGTTAATAAATGGGCAGGATTCACTAAGGGTGGTTGATTGCTAATAAGTGAAGTTGCCGTTTGGAGCTGCAACTGAAGCCCAGTGTCGCCATTTCCTGAATTTCTATATTCTCTCCTTTTGGTGACTGATAATAAATGCCGGACCTTATTGCATAATGAATAACGTTAATGCATGCTTTGTGAGTTACTTGAAGCAACCCAACATTGGTTGAATGTTTCTCATTTTGGCGGTATAAGTAAACTAGCTGTATGTTATTTTTCAATATTGGAACCTGTTCCCATTATATTTCTTCTCAAATATCCCATGATGAACACAATCATATTAATCAAGTCACTATCAACTGTCACAAGAGAATGAGAAAATGTTGGTTCTTATTAATGCATAATTGGGCCGCTGTTTGCGTTTCCAGTTCGGCTTCTTTGATTCTAGCGTTGCGATAGCTTGACACGTAAATAAAGCGGTCGCTTTGTAAGGAACTGGAAAGCCGACTTTCGGCGGTGGCTTGACACATAAATAAAGGGGTCGCTTTATAAGGAATTAGAAAGCCGACTTTCGGCCGAAATATATAAGAAATTGTAATAAGAGAGCTATCGTATTTTCTTTGCTTTTGGTTGCCTAAACAATGATGGCGGCATCGTTATGGTACAAAGCCAATGTTTGTAAACACGGAAGAGGAAACACACTGAAACAATATCTGATTGGCAATATATTGTGACAAAAACGATAAAAGCCCAGTCCAATTGCTTCCTCTCACTTTATTCTCTTCCAAAATGTTTGCACAAACACATAACTCTCGTTTACTGACATTAATGCAATGTTTAGTCTTTCTGATATTACTGTTTTCTTCTCGTAACCTCCTTTCACTGTTTTCTTCACTTTCTCTGTCACTCAAACACTAACTCTGACGATACAATCACTGGACACTTATAATTGCTTCGCTATCTTCCTCCACAACGCACCGGTTCCCTCACGTACACACACACACACACACACACACACACACACGCGCGCGCGCGCGCACGCACTGAAAACTAATAACTGACTTGAGTCCTGTCTGTAACCCATTCACTCTGCTCGTTCCTTCGCCTCCTTATATAGCGAGGATGATATAGCATGGACCTTTCTCGAACTTCTACAAATATGTCGGCTGCTAGACACTTCTGGAATAATCCGGAAAATCCCTTTTGGTTCTGCCGCTGATTGTTGTCATGTGTTTGTTCGCGTGAGACAGCCTGGCCTTGAGCGTGTTTTATGAGTAGAGCAGCTGGGTCCTTTGTTATGCACCGCGGCCGGCGTCACACTATGTATTCTTATCATCAGTGCTGTATGAGATTATCGCTGCTGAATGTTTAAATGTACAACGGTTTCAATAATGCTAAAAGCAGAAGTAGTATGATCTTCCAGAAATCACGTTTTTCCGCCCTATATGGCCACCCTGGATTTACTTGATATGCCTTTTCTTCAAGAAAAGGACGTGACTTCGGGAACACCGTGTATATGCGTTTATTTCAGATCTATAAGAATTAGGGCACGATAGACTAAAAGGGTAAACTGTCCCATTAAATGCAGGATGGCTGGTTGCCTTTAATACATACAACTTAGAGCCAACTCACTGAAAAATAAATATTTGGGCACTTCCACACCATTGTCGTTCCTCCGTTATACTTGGCATAAAATAACAATGTTATTTTAAAATGTTAAATAGCATCTAAAAACACAAATTTCTCTACCCTCTACAAATTCTCATATATCTATCTTCATGTAAAAATCAGCTCTTCTAACCACATTATTATATTCATGAAATGTTTGTCTAGTAACGATTTCAAACCAAGCAAGAAGCACTTTGTTACATAAAAAATGCAGATACAACATTCAAATATTTAGCTTTTACAATGAAAAGCAAAAGGAAAAATCGCAAACTTTCAAGCATGACGTATTTGGGGATTGTAAAACGTACATCGAATATTTTGAAAACCGCTAGCGCTACGAAGTATTTCACACAAATTGTATATTTTAATAAGTTCTATGTTTCTTTACGCAGGAATGTTTTACCTATCTCTTATAATATCACAGTTAAAAATATTCAAAATTCTATCAAATGAAAGCACTTCCAAAGTCACAGGCTGTTCACACAAAATTCAAAATATATATTTTATTAGTTGTACAAATGTTTTAGAAATGTGTCTTTTAACAGAGTTATTAGGACCATTTTTGAGAAAATTAAAAACAAAGAAAAATTTTAATGTAAAAAGCAATTTACAATGGAGACACACTCCTTAAAATATTCGCCTGATATGTGCTTGGCGCCCATGCGTTTATATATGACTGTACTTACATGACAAATAAACATTTCTTTAATTTCTTGCGGATAGCCCATTAAATTCTCCCCATTCGGAAGGAATTTTGCATAATATTATATAATGGGTAAACCATTAGAGACAGACAAAAACATACTACACAAAATATACCTATCTCTTTAAAACGTACAAATGATTTAAATACTTATTTTTGTGGCATCAGCCATTTTCAAGACATTCGCTATTATTCGTTTTAATTTTTCAATTCTTTTGTCATTTTCCCAGTGCTGTCGTATGCAGTTGATTCAGTTTTGCAACAATATATTGCAGAACAAATATATAAATAAACGACAGTGGGTAGGAAAAGTCATATGGATTTAACAATTTTTATTTATTTTTCAGTGGGTCCTTGATAACGGGATTCTGGGGGTAATGGAACACTTCCTTTATCTAGTGTAGTACATGGTACAGAACGTGAAAATGCTCCATAGGTTCATTGCACCTCATAACATTTACTTGCGAATTCTCCATTTCGAATTTTTGGATGCACCTCGTCGCACTTTAGGCAGGTAATAGAGAAAGTAGAATTTTGTTTCATATTATTCAAAACCTAATTTACAATTTATCTATCCTCACATTCTATTTCTGGAATTGTTGCATCCTGAAGCACGCCTGCTTTTCACTGTTCTCATGTTTGTCAGTGGACAGTTTTAGCTGGAACGTAACGAATCACGAGCATATGACCGTGTTATCTTTCTCATTAAGCATTCTGACTACTGCGCACTTCCTTTTGTGAGCGCGAAACAAACAAAAGAGCACATGATCCACCTGGCTGACGCAACCGAACATTTTATTGCGAACAAATACAACCTATGTATATTAAGAAAATGAGTTTGTATCAGTTATACTTACGCAATATTGTTTAAAAATGAAATATATACCTAACCAAAATTAAAATAATTTAAGTCACAATAATAAAATAGTACCAAGAAACTGCGTTTTAATATCTAATCAGCTTCAGCGATTAGGGTCACTGTGTCACAGAGACAGTGCAAGAATTACTATGAAGCATAGAAAATACGGCAGAAAACTTCGTATCTGCATCTTCTAAATGGAAGATTGTAGCCTTACAATAGTAATTCTACCTACCTTCTTCCAATTACTGCCCTAACAAATGCGTTGTTTTCTTAGAACTTTCCGAAGAGTTATGCAGGGGTTAACGATGTTAACGCGACGAGAAGTAACGTGAAGTAAGAAGTGTCGTTAACCTAGAATGTCTATCAGGATACACTGAACGTAATGGTAAAAATTCTGATTGGTCATTATTACATTTGGCAGACAGGGCGGATATTCGAAGTGAACTCTTTTCCTAGTCAGTGGTAATGTTTCTTTTTCTTTCTTTCTTTTTTTTTTTTTTTTTTTCAAAAATAAAAAAAAGAGAATAGATACGAAAATGTTTTGTAAGAAACATTTAAATAGCGATACAGTATGGTGTTGCCCCTACCTTCTTTTGAAAACAAAAGAAAGTTACTTCGGAACCTCAGTGTCCTCACTCCCCTGTGCAGACACCAATATGTGGAAATTTGGAAGTGAAAGATCGTGATTCACATTTCTTTTACCTGGTTGATCAATTTTTTTTATTAAAGCATATAATCACAATCAACCTCTTTTTGTGGGTTTAATTTTAAATAGTTACAAATGGCAAATATTTTGAAAAATTATTAGAGTTGATGCCCTCATTGTGTAAAATGGCTAAAAATGCCTTTGGTATGTTTTTGTGCTAGCTAATGGCTAACAAGCTCTTCAAAAAGGCTAGATGTAGCCATAAGAGGGGTAAATTGGCATCACTGGTTTGGCCGTTATGTATTGTAACAAAACAGCAAAATTCGAAATTCTGTTACTTTTTTATCTCTTTATTGTCCTATAAATTTTACTACAAATGCACAATTTCCTTCTCGTTGTTAACACAGTTTATAGTGTTTTCTGCGAGTACAATTCACAATTGTTCTACTGGTATTCTTTCGCAGTCTTTCAATGTCTTTCTCCAGTGTCTCTGTCTCTTATATCTTGAATATTATGATACATTCACTCGAAGACACATACGTACTCACTGACCGGCTGACCGACTCACTCACGTAACTAAAAGCTAACTGTACACGATGGCTTATAGCCTAAACAACTCAACTCTAAACTAACTCATACTGGAGCCGGCGTCACGTTACCTTCGAGTTCTTTCCATGCGCACGCGTGCAATGACCCAGTAGAATTACCGAGAAACTTCTGGACACTATTGGTGTTATCGCACTCGATCACATCCATACAGTCACTAGCTGCCCTTAGTCTCGGAGCTTTTTTTTGTTCTACCGCCATTATTACGGTCACGGACGTACACAGCTGCTCCCCGTATCCAAGGTCACTGTGGCCGCGCCGTAGCCGAGTGGTTAGACTATTCACTTCTCACCAAAGCGGCCCGGGTTCGATCCCAGGCAACCGCATGTGGGATTCGTGGTGGACGAAAAGGCGCTGGGGCGGGCTTCCTCCGCCATCTCATTCCACCGGTGCTCCATCTTCATTCCATGTATCATCAGTGTCACCGCCTGCGGTGCCGTGGTAGTAAAATCGGACGTTAAACACTACAAAAAAGGGTCACTGTCCTCCTCTCGTTCGTATATTGTTGTACGATCAATGCCACAATGTGTCCCCTCTCGTTTTTTTTTTTTTTTTTTTTTTTTTTTTTTTAAATATTTATTCATCGAATATATACCTACATATGTTTACATGGCGTAGTCAATAATTTTACATACTACTTAGAGAATGCACCTATATGATGTTTACAAGTTACCCTCAATTTTGAGTCTGTCGAAATTTTTTTACTATAAAATTTGTATTTCAGTAACAGAGCCTTTACTTTCTTTTTGAACATTTTGCCTGTTAATACCTTGAAGGAATTGGGTGTCTTGTTAAAATTACTCCTTTGTGAGATTAATCGTACAGTAAGCGACAGTATAAATATGCAGCGCTACCATCGAGTTAGAACAACACAGTACAGTTTTAAATTATATGAAAATATTCATGGTGAATAATCTCAAGTCTGCAAGTTCATGTTGCATGCCATATTATCTAGATTCTAATATTTATCTTATGATTAGGAATAGATTTTGTTGACATGCCATGACAGACAGAAGGAATTCACCTTGACCGTTTATTCCTTTTACATATCAAAAGTCACATAAATGTATGCTTTTGAACTAGATTTTGACCAGGAGGTTTGTTAAATAGGCCTCATTTCAGACTATACGCATTTTAGGTTTTATATGGCTAAACGCTACTGTGAAAATGCTAAATTTAGATTTAGATTTAAGCTAAGCTGGCAACACTGCTCATAACGAGTGAGCTTCCTTACATGCAGCGGGGAAATGGCAGCAAGCGGGAATTTGCGCATGCGTACTCACTGAACGGTTTATCTCTGGCACGGGAGATAGCTATGAGACGGCTTGCTTGCGATGCACCGATGCACGTTCTTCAAGCAAGCATAATTGCAACAGGTGGTGTGAATAGAAGCTGAAAGTACAGTCTTTATTCTGAGATATTAGTGCACATTATTTTATAATGGAATGTGGTTGTGTTATCGAGGAACTAAGAATAACACCTTTTGGAACGAGAGAATTTTCAGACAAACTAGCGATAGTTAATAATGGAAGACCGCGCCCAGAATTGGAGCTTTCCTCAACATTTAAAGACAAAAATCGTGAGTACACAAGACGTTTTAGTGCCAATTACTACATTAAAACGCCCTGGTTAACTGGCTGTCGTAGACTAAACAAAATGTTTTGTTGGCCATGTCTTCTTTTTAGCACTGAAAAATCGGTTTGGTCCGTGGAAGGTTACAGTGATCTCAACAATATAAGTAAAGGAATATCAAAACATGAAAAGACAAAAAGACACGTTTCATGTTTTTTCAAACTTCAAGTATTTGGAAATTTTCTTCAACCCGATCATCAGCATTCAATGGAAATAGCAAAGCATAACGAGCAAGTAAAGAAAAACAGATATATCCTAGGCTGTTTAATTAATGCAGTATGTTTTCTAGCTAAACAGGAACTATATTTTCGTGGACATAATGTTGATCCATTAAATAAAGGGGATTACATAGAACTCCTCAGCTACATTGCTCAATGTGACCTTCAGTTAGATGATCACTTAAATACATCCACAGCGTTCCGAGAGACGTCTCCTGAAATTCAGAAGGATTTGATTTCAGCTATCGCCGTTACCATTAATGATGCAATGAAAACAGAAATAAAAGAATCTCAATTTGTGTCCATTCTTCTCGATGAAACTTCTGTTATCTCAAAATCATCACAATTATCAGTATGCTTGCGTTATGTGAATAATAAGGGTCATGCTCAAGAGAGATTCATTTCATTCCTTGATGCGAGCTCCGGAAAATCTTCTAAGGATTTGTTAAATCATGTGGAGTCAATGGTAAATGAATTTGGAATAGCAGATAAGATTGTAGGACAAACATATGACGGTGCGCCTGTGGTATCTAGTAACAAAGGAGGTTTACAAACACTAATTAGAGAGAAATACCCAGAAGCTGTGTTTGTGCACTGTTACAACCATAGTTTAAATATGGTACTGCAACAATCTGTTAAGAACATTAAAGAATGCAATACTTTCTTTACTAAACTCTCAGGAATTGCTTCCTTCTTTTCTAAATCACCAAAACGCACACATGCACTTAAGCAAATGGTTGAAAAGAAGTTGCCTAAATTGGCACTAACGAGATGGAATTTCTCATCACAACTGGTGAACACAGTGAAAGAGAATAAACAGAGATTAATAGAATTGTTTGAATCTGTCGTTGATAATGGAGAGGAATGGGATTCAGATACTGTCCTACAAGCACGTGGATGCGCAGCCTTTTTAAAAAGCTTTCTCTGTTGCTTCATGCTGCAAGTATTTTCATCATTGTCTTCTCATACAGACATTTTACATGAAATATTGCAAACTAAATGTATGGACATTGTTTTCTGCTGTGAAAGAATTGAAGATGTCAAGAAACTGTTCAGAGACATGCGTCTCAATGCATTTGAGAGAATTTGGAATGAAACACAGGAGGATGCTGATGAAATGCCAAGAAAATGCAGAAACTTAGACCCTGAAATTGAATTTAAGGCGCTGTTTAATGAAATGATGGACACCATAAACATTCAGCTTGAAGATAGATTTAGTGATTATAAAAAAATAGAATTTATAACTCTTCTAGATTCCAATAAATTCAAGCAGATGAAAGCAACATTCCCTGAATCAGCGTTCACATCATTATTAACTACATACAACAGACATTTTGACTCTGTGAGACTACGGAATGAGTTAATCGTACTGTACTCATCTTCGGATCCAGCAATGTTTAGTAAACCACTGCATCTTCTAGTGAAATACATGAACGAAAAACAGTTAATGTTAGCCATGCCAGAAGTATACAAACTTGCTACACTCATCCTCGCCATTCCAGCAACAGTGGGACGCTCATCCTCTGCCCTGAAGAGAATCAAGGCTTTCACCAAATCAACCCAAGGACAAGAAGGGATAAGTGGTCTTGCTCTTATATCGATTGAAACAGAACTATTGGAGGAGCTAAGAAGTGATCCAACATTTAACTTCAATGATGCCGTAATCAAAATATTTTGCAGTAAGACGAGAAGGATGGAGCTCATATTTAAGTGATTGGGGTAAGTGTTTTTTACTTAATTACTGTTGTATTACTGCAGTAGTAGTGGTGGTGGTGGTGGTGGCGGTGGTGGCGGCGGTGGTGGTGGTGACGGTGGTGGTGGTGGCGGCGGCGGTGGTGGTGACGGCGGTGGTGGTGGCGGCGGTGGCGGTGGTGGTGGCGGTGGTGGCGGCGGTGGTGGTGGTGACGGTGGCGGTGGTGGCGGCGGGGTAGCGGTAGTGATAGTAGTAGTGGTAGTAGTGTTAGTGATGGTAGTAGTAGTAGTAGTAGTAGTAGTAGTAGTAGTAGTAGTAGTAGTAGTAGTAGTAGTAGTAGTAGTAGTAGTAGTAGTAGTAGTAGTAGTAGTAGTAGTAGTAGCAGTAGCAGTAGTTTGTTAGTGTTTAACGCCTGCTTTTATTACTACGGCACCGCAGGCGGTGACACTGATGATGTATGGAATGAAGATGGAGCACCGGTGGAATGAGATGGCGGGGGAAACCGGAGAACCCGGAGGAAACCCAGCGCCGCTTCGTCCACCACGAATCCCACATGCGGTTGCCTGGGATCGAACCCGGGCCGCTTTGGTGAGAAAGGAGTTTTCCAACCACTCGGCTACGGCGCGGGCTTAGTTGTGGTAGTTGGTGGTAGCAGTAGTATGGTAATGGCAGTAAAAGTGGTGGTGGTATTGTTGGTGATGATGCCCATGGAAATCGTAGAGATTACCCAAGTCCGAAACTCACTCTACGCCACTGGTTAGAACTGCCTACTTATGCTGTTAAACAAACTACCCATTTCAGGACCACCTTATAGAATTCCTCTAATTCTTACATCCACGAGTCGCTATTATTGCGGTCACAAGACGCCATTAAGGAGGATCTGAAAACAAGTGAACAGACAGGGAGTGGTCACTGCAAGTTCAAATGACTCACGAGTCCCGTTTTCACTACGTGTTTATAACAGCACATCTGCAAATTTCACAGAGGCTACGCAAGGCAGCACAAATCTTCTAGTATTTGACTTATAGTTTATCCTTACTCATTGCTTTGTGAATATACTTCTAGTATTCTCCTTCGGTTGACATTTTAGAAGCGTTCATTCCTGTATCCGATTACATTCACTGAGCAAGAAACTAGGATGACTTAATGAGAGATTTAAAATCTTATTGCTGTAACAGTTCTTAAATAACTGAAGAGAGACGGTTGCACTTTATGAAGTAACACGGGTCAAGATAATTGAATCAGAGAGGCAACACGAAGAGATATCTCTTATTCTTATACCTACATTTTTTGTATAATAAGATTTGGTCTCTTACAAGTTACCAGTTATGCACAAGTCATCCAGAATAAAGAGGGCTACATGAGCTATAGCCGGAAAATTAAAAATATACATTTCATTTGTCATAAAAGTATCTTAAACATATGGCACTTTAATCAAAGTCGTTGGAGCCATTTTCGAGAAAATAAAAATTTTCGAAAAATTGTCCGTGTAAAGGATAGTTTGAGGCAGGGTAATTTTCTTCAATATCTTTGTGTTACGTTCATTACAACTTTGGTTTTTAACCGACTTTTCGTTTTTGAGTTATGCTGTCCACAGTCTGACACACACATACCTTTTTCTAAAATTTTTTTTTTTTTTTTTTTTTTTTTTTAAATTCAGGTGACCTCAAAACATATTTCCGGTAAAATGTCGACATCGAATTTTTGGGTGGAATACAATACAATAATTACTACACGTAGTAGAGTAAGTAATAAAACCAATAAGATACGCTGATGATGCGGCAGGAAGGGTTTCTAGAATTGCTAATTAAGATAAATTCGATGAGTACAGGATAAGATAAATGCAGAAAAGACAAAGACTGTGGTTACGGCAAGAAAAAGCAGATACTTACACTTGAGAATTTACGATAAGGTAATTGAATTAGTGGGCAGCTTTAGATGTTAGAGGTGTGCAGAAGTGCCCATCCCTTAATGACCACATTCCAAGAAGTTGTAACCCTGTGCTTGACACGAACACAATATGGACGGTTCTCTCAACATACTCTTAGCGAAAGAATCTGCTGTTGCCAAGCTGTGCATTCAGAGCGATGTTAGATTCTACTTGCTCAGCTAGACCTCAGAGCGACCGAACTAAAACACTGTGAACACCTTCTACTCGACCAGTTGGCACTCCACAAGGCAGTGCGATGAGGAAAGCCGTTAAAGTATGGGCGATACTACATTTATCATAAGCAGTAGCATACGCTGCTATCAAGAATTCAAAAAATTTAACATGCCTTAAGAAACTTCAGAAAAAGAATATTCTCTGCCGGTTCTTGAATTACAGGAACACTGTTGCCTTGAACGGACTCTAGCACTGTAGGTAAGTCCCTATACACTGGACTCCTAATAGAAAATAGGGTACCTAGTACAAAAGACCTTCAGGATGGCCGTTGAGTACTATCAAATATCCACGTCCACATCCACCACCACCACCACCACCGCCACCACCACCACCGCCACCACCACCACCACCACCGCCACCACCGCCACCACCACCGCCACCACCACCACCACCACCGCCACCACCACCGCCACCACAACCACCGCCACCACCACCACAACCACCGCCACCACAACCACCGCCACCACAACCACCGCCACCACCACCACCACCTCCACCACCCCCTACGCCGCCGCCACCACCACTACCACAACCACCGCCACCACCACCACCACCACGGCCGCCACCACCACCATCATCGCCACCACCATCACCACCGCCACAATCACCGCCACCACCACCACCAACACCACCGCCACCACCACCATCACCGCCGCCACCACCACCGCCGCCGCCACCACCACCACCACCATCACCGCCACCTATGTGATTTGAAGAAACGAGAACAATACCAGAGAAAGTTTTGCGCATTTTTAGGATCATTTGTTCAAAACACAACGAAATATTGAATAAATGTGCAATTTGATATTCTTTCTGACGTGTTCTAAGGAAGGAAGTATGTAGGTTTAAGGGCGCTCAACTGCATGGTCATCAGCGAGGAAGCTACGTGACATAGGTATCAAAAAATTCCCTTGTTTGAACTACCCATTTACTTGGATTAAATTCCAATGATTTTAGTTAAGGCACTACAATAATATTACAAATAAAAGGATTGCTTTTCATATTTTTGTGCATCTCTCAAATCCGTCATTCTTGAGAAATGTATAATGTGAAATGTGTGAGAAACCATAGAAAACGTACTAGACGAATGCGTTAGAGGATTAAAGTATGCAGTCAACCTTTTTCGTGGCATTGAATACATTCAATGCGTTTTACATTTCCCCAAAATTTAAATAGCATAAAGTATCTTACAAACTTCAGTTATACATGTTTTATTTTTTTTTTTATGAAAAAAAAAAATAAATAAATAATGGCGTGACTTTGTTAGCCAAAAGTGAACTTTGATTTTCACCAAACACTGACAAGTCATAATTGCTTAAAAGTTTAAGCCATAGTACAATTTATTCCGTAATGCAATTTTCAGCCAAGTTCTTAATTCTTGCCCCCCCCCTCTCTCTCTCTCTGTCGTGGTGGAAGAATTATTTATTTAGCTACTGCAGTACTGCTGTTTAAGCTACCAAAACCCGTTTTTACTTTCTTAACCACGTATAGTAGGGAAACTACTGTATTCCACCCAAAAATTCCATGTCGAGATTTCACCGGAAATATATGCTTTGATGTCCCCCGATCCGCAAATCAGCATTTCTAGGAAAAGTTTCGGTTGCGCACACATGAACAGTCTAACTAAAAAATGAAGTCCACGAACTTTGTCCATTACTTCTTTCTTGGCCTCCGGTATGAGCCGCCTCCAGTTGGATTTTATAATCATGCCGACGTTTGGCCGTAAACTGTTCGGTTAGCAGTCGCCCATTGAAGAAGCCGAACGTAATTTACGGCGAAACGTCGGCATCATGTGCGTCGTGAAGGAGTTAGGCAAGAGGGGGGAGGGGACAAGGGGGGGCCGCGGCCTCCCCTTGGAAATTAATGAATTTAATGTGCAGTCAGTTACTGGACATTAGACTTCTTTCAATTTTGATGTAAAGAACAATTTTTATTTAGCACAAATATACGTTTATCCGCAACAAATAGTATACATTTTTACAACAGAATATTGTCTGCCGACGCCTATGGTCGGCATTATTTAAAAAACCAACAGGACGCGGCCCATACCGGAATCCAAGAAAGAAGTAATTTTGGTACAATTTATGTTCAACTTTTTCGAAGAACATGTTCGAGAAAATCCTCCCACCCCAAAATACCCTTTGCATAAGAAACTTTCCGAAAATTTAATTTTCTTAACAATGGCTCCAACGATTTTGATTTAAATATATGTTCAAGATATTTTCATGGCAATTAAAATGTATTTCTTGAATGTTTTAGGAACAGACTCTGAAGTCCTCTTTATTCTGAATGACTTTTGCATAACTAGTAAACCGTAAAGAATAGATCAAATCTTACTATGAATATATATATATAAATCTCGTTTGACTTTACGTCAAATACGTTTTTGTTGTGGAGTTAACCATTTCTAAGCCATTTCTTAATAGTTTGCATCTAAGACATCTTTATACTTTTCTCAAATGAGAAGTTGCATGGGCGTCGTGAAGGGGTGGGGCAAGGGGGGGGGGACCTCCCTTGGAGATTAATGAATTTAATGTGCAGTGAATTACTGAGTATTAGACTATTGTTTTAATTTTGGCGTTCTTTCTTTTTCTTCCTTTTGTTCATGCACACAGAACGAATTTCAGATACACATAGCGACCAGCTTTTAAAATATTTGAATATGGCTAAATGCCCACTGTATTCCCCCAATTCCATTGTACCTACAAGAAAATAAGCAATACAACAATTTGTGCAACTGTTTATCTCGATTGAAGTGAAGTAAATAAAATAGTAAGCGTTTATAAGAATTTGTACCAGAGTGAATTGAATGTATGCATTTAACACATCTAATTTTTTTGAACATGCTAATTGCACGCTAGGTTGATGAAATGTGTCTATGATGACAAGATTGGCAATTGTATTACAACACAGATCTATAAACAAAAGGGAGGTATTGATTTAGAGCATTTTGCATTTTGTTTAACATGCCCAATGTACTGTATTATAAATAAACTCCTGGAAATAAACCCCATTACTGTGCAATATAGCGGTTATGTTTACATTCGCCGTAACTCTTAAAATGTTTTATTTGTTAGCCTCCAGCAGTATCCATCGATATTAAAATGGCATTTATTTATTTTATTAAATATTGACATATTTAGAATACTCTTTCCTCAACTGTATACTCTTTCAGCCTCTATTATATGGCAAAATATGATTTTGGATTGCAATAATTAGTAGTTGCAATTTACTTGCTTTCGTACTAGGAAAAAGTAATCTAAAGCTGTTAGGTGCACACTTGTTCCCAATCCTGGGAATCTTTCAGTTCTTGCCTGCAGGTCTTTGTGCAAGCCCAGCCAGGCGAGGCGAGGCAAGTGGGAAGTTGGACAACGTCGCTACGTAGTTGCCAAGTGAACACGAGTATTGACGTGATATCTGTTGCAGCCCGCCCGTTCCTGGTTTGACCTTTGCAGCTGTTCGAGTGCTGTAACCTACTTTGCAGTGGCGGACGCATCGCCTATTTCATTAGCTTTATTCTATCACAGACAGAGATGACGTTTGTTAATGCTTGACATAGTTTTCAGCCATGCTCACAAGAGAGAAACCTGAAAATATACACTTATTACCAGGGCCCGGATTCTGATGACAAGTCATCTTTTAACTGTTGCATCATCAAATTCCTAATATTTGCACAAATCCTTATCATGGAGCCTAGATAAAGAATATGCATATTTATTAGGCCACTTTTGGGCATTTTATACCATTTTCTACTTATGGGATTTCATTGTCGATTTCACGTCATTATTTTCTCATCCTTGTATTTAACCATTTCCTTACATTTACACTACATACATGTATAAAGAGTTTTATATTACATTTCACACGAGGATAACTTTTCAAACATAAGAAATTTCACTTCTCAATCGAGGAATCTATACTTCACTCGCATTAATGGGGGGAAAATCATTCCTATTTAACGGTAGTCTAGAAAGGGTTGTTTGGGGGTTGAGGAGTGGCTATTGTCAAGGGTGGTATAATTAGTTATAAATTCATGCCCCAAACTTTACTACGGATTGGACAGGACAAGTTTCCCCTTTTCGCGTTATTAAGTGCGTAGTCTCTTGCTGTTGTCCTTAACTTCACACCCTCTCATAAACCTGGAAGCGAATAATCGGGTTATTAACTTCTGTGATGTTACTTTAATCTCTAAATACAACAGATGTGAACATGGGCGTTTTAAGGCAAATACGTTGCTGCACGGATAGAAAACAACAAGGAAATCAGCTTAGTGCGAAAAGACCTAGACATTGAGGTTATGAAGGACAGCCCCTTGGCAAAGCAAGGCAAAAACATTCATAAACAAAGTATCCGCGACGTTAATGTCATTCCATTACTAAGCACATATCCTTCAATTACATGCGTGAAGCAGAAACGGTAGCTAAGGAGAGTGCTAGAGGAAAATGAACTAGCGGGTTCCCTAAATAGAGAAAAATAAAATGTTTATTCATTTCATTAATCCTCTGTTAAAGGAAAAGGTCATACAAGGAAACCAACAGCGAGCGTAATAGTTTTTGCGACTTGATCTTATTTTATGCATTCCAACTTTCTCAGTGATGACACCTGTTCTTTGCGGGGGAAGTCAATATACTAACATTATTATGTTATGTAACACTTGGCGTAACTAGCTTAACAAGAAGCTGAGATTCTTCCTTCTGAAGACACAAAATGTCAGCCCATAATGACACTACTCATAACTGCTCTGTATTATTGTGTAACTGGTAATAAGATCAGAAACTGCGTTCTTTCACACCGAAAGTATTTCCCTAACGAAATTTTTAAGTCTTCACTACATTCCTTTCTCAGAGGCCTGGTTTGTTTCATGCATTTTTTGGCTTGCTTTAGCTTTAATTATTGCATGATCAATATAATTACCTAATACAGCGTGTCATGTTTGCATAGAAATGATTTCAAATGAACCCATATGAAATTAGTTGCACATGTACATGTTGAAACAACTGAAATCAGTTGCAACAAGAGTCTCTGATCATAATCGATCCAGGAATGCGCACCGAAGGTAATAAATAAACAAACAAACAAACAAACAAACAAACAAATAAACAAATAAATAAATAATAACAACAACAAAAAGTCAGTTAAAAACCAAAGTTGTTATTTAAGCTTAATGTCTTTCAAGGATGCGACACGAAGATTTTGAAGAAAATTCCTCAACCCTAATTTGATTTTCTCGAAAATACCTCTTAACGATTTTGATTAAAATGTCATATATTTAAGATATTTGTATGACAAATGAAATTTATATTCTAAATTTTGTGGCTATAACCTATGTAGTCCTGTTTACTCTTGATGACTTTAGTATAACTGGTAAACCGTAAGAGATAGACCAAATCTTACTGCACAGAAATGTAGATCTCGTTTAAACAGACAATTTATGTACAAATATTTTTTTTTTTTTTTTTTTTTTTGGTAGAGTGAACCATGACGGAGATATTCCTTGTTATTTGTGTGGGTTTTGGAATACTTAAACATTCGTCAAATGGAAAATCGTTATTCATTTTTTATACCCTAGCCGTACAAAGAGAACGGAATCTCAAAGTTTTAAAAGATTTGACTATCACTCAAAGCCTACTGTATTCTAATATTCCCCTTCCACCTATAAGGAAATAAGCAATAAGATAATTTCTGCAAACGTTTATCTCAGCTAACACGAAGAAGATATAGGAACAAGAGTTTGTAAGAATGGTTAGCACAAGAGCGCACACATCAGATTTTTAAACAAAGAAGGCTTCTTGGTGTGCCCATAGACTGGTAGGCGCGTGCGCGTAGCGGTTATATTTAACCACCGATTTACACATAAAGCAACTAGATTTCAGATATCTACCCGAGACATTCCGAGTTATGTGTATAGAATATTACAACTGCATTTCCACTAGATAGTACTTTTAGTATATGAGACCAATAACTGCCTCTTTTGTTTTTATTAGTTACTGTACTAGGATAACAAGTAGAGGAAGTATTGTATTCCACTCAAAAATTCGATGTCGAGATTTCACCGGAAATGTGTTTCGAAGCCCCCCGAATAAAAAAAAAAAAAAAAAAAAAAAGCATTTTTAGAAAAAAGTCCGTGTGTGTGTCTGTAAACAGCATAACTCAAAAACGAAAAGTCGGTTAAAAACCAGTTGTTATTTAAGTTTAATATCTTTCAAGGATACGACACGAAGATTTTGAAGAAAATTGCCCCACTCTAAACCAACCTTTACATGCAAAATTTTGATTTTCTTGAAAATGGCTCTAACGATTTTGATTAAAATGCAATATGTTTAAGATATTTTTATGTAAAATTAAATTTGTATTTTGAATTTTCTGGCTATAGCCCAGGAAGTCCTATTTACTCTGGATGACTTTTGTATAACTGGCAAACCGTAAGAGATACACCGAATCTTACTGCACAAAAAATTTATATCTCATTTAAACACACAATTTATGTCAAAATATTTTGTTGTTGAGTGAACCATTTCGGAGATTTTCCTTGTTATTTGTGTGAGCTTTGCAGTACTTATATTTTTCTCAAATGGAAGGTCGTAATTCACTTTTTATATTTTAGCTGTGCATAGAGAACGGAATTTCAAAGCCTTCATATAGCGACCAGGTTTAAAAGATTTGAGTATCGCTCAGTCTACTGTAGGCCACGACAAGGCATAATAAATTGGTAATTATATTATACTTGGTGGCATATATACATATTTCTTGTTCGCTTAAGTATAGAAGATACATACAAGTTTGTGGAAATATTAGTAAGAAGATTTTTATATCCAAGAATAATTAATTGCGATTTATTGAAACGTATACATTGTGATGCTTTGGAAATGGTGATATTTTCGTTGACAACACATTTTCGAACCTATTTTTATGAAAGAACAGATGTAATTGTCATTGACAGACAAAAGAACTGGGGACCAATTCTTGACCCTACAATCCCATTTGAAAAATATGTAGACGAAATTAAGGAGGTTGATGAGTTGGAAAACACTACGTTATAAGCCTTGCGTTCCTTATTTAAGAGAAAAATACATTTCAAATTGGGAAGTGATTGGTCTACTTTTTGGTGCTCGTGAAGTGATTACTACATTTTGAATTTCAATTAAGTGTTTTATAAGATATTGGTTTACAAATTATCCATGATTCTTTGTACATTTTACACAATCATTGTATACTAATCTAAATTAAGCAAATAAATAATTTTAAAATGGTTAGCTGTCCTATTTCCAAATTTTATAATAATGTTGTACATTATTACATTTTATCTATTAAATATTTTACATGATAGGACTTTTTTTATCCTTTATCATTCATATTTAAAATTGTCTTTTTCTACAAATCTATATAATAGCAGGCGTGTCTTTATGACAACCCTAAAATATGACAGCTATCCAACTACTGGATTTTCTCTCATGTTCCCCTTGCACCTCAAGAATACTATAATATATTTAGAAGTAATTTCTGCAAATGTTTATCTTAACTGATATGAAAAAGACAGGGATAAGCTAAAATATGACTTGATAACAAGCGTTTGTAGGAATAGTTAGTCTACAAGAGTAGAGAAAGTTATGTGAGTGTGCACATCACGTTGTTTTTATTTACTTTTACGGCTTTTAATAGCACTACTGTGATCTGGGATTTATATTTATATGTAGATAAACATGACCTTCAAACGTCATTGTAGCTATCTCTTGTTTTTCGACTCGTGCATGCAGTAACATGTTTGGAAGTATCGCGTTTCTGTGGGCGCAGTGTTGACTACAGCAATACTGGAAAGTTCGATAGTGATATGATATCTATACGCAGCGCGGAGCTGTTTTGTTCTTGTGTACAAAGATAAGTTATCTTTGACTTGAGAAACACCTGATGGCGTTATTGTTCATTGAACTACGGACAACTTAGATACAGATATTACACAACGTTTTGAGGCCCCCTGAATAAATACAAAAAATTGTTGTGAATAACATAACTAAAAAATGCAAAGTTGCTTAAGTACCAAACTCGGTATTTAAGTTAAACATCTTCCAAGAATATGACAAGTACATTTTCAAGAAAATCCTCCCACCCCAAACCAGGTTCGAATTAATGGGGAGGGGTCTTAACCACTCTCTTTAAATAATTTCCCTGGCTCGTCAAAGAAATGAGAAGGAAATGGAAGTATTTTTTTACTGTATTTCTATTTACTGCTCTTTGAAAATACGAGAAGACAAGGAACACTTTCGAATGCAGACTATACATGGCATTAGTGCGAGCTGAGAGTAAGCAGAAGTATCATATTGCAAGTAAGCTAAACAATAAACAATTCTCAGGTTCATTAGTTGGTTTGGCATCAGGGTCAAAATTCCAGCAATTCTCGCCAGCAATGACGATTGCAGCTTGCAGTATACAGTTCAATTATTTGCAAGTCGCTGTTCTTATTGTTCGTCAGCATGGATCAATTTGTGACTAGAAAGCGAAAAGTTACAGAAAGTAATGCCAATGTTGTATTCCAGTTTGAATGTCGTGCTTTAACTTTCAAGTAATATTAATATTACAGCTTCTCTGGTAAAAATTGCTACTGCTATATTATACTGCAACCGCTACCGCTTCCACCGCCGCGTCGCCGCCACCGCTATGTTTTATGTATATAACCAGACATGGGGAAACTCTCAATGGTAATGATTAGGGCTCGGAAGTTCATGCCCTAAAAAACACTGAAATATGCATGCAAATATGCTCTTAAAAACTTGAAAATATGCCAAGAAATATGCACTATTTAATTAAAACAATTAATGTCCCTTTGCAGTAGACAAGACGAGTTAATATAAATAATAAATAAAGTTAGGTACCTTATTCCTTAGAGGTTGAAGCAGTAGTCCCGCTGCTAGTATTAACTGCTAAATTGCAGTTCACAACCAACATTTTCAACTGTAAAGCATCGTTTCTTGTCTCGCAAAACACTTTTGTAACGTGAAAAACTACTCTCCACGTCACAAGATGTTATCAGGGCATATTTAAATGATGCTAACTGCTTCACAGAGAGAGAGTCAAGTCTCTTGGTGTGACAGATGGTTTTCTTTTGAGGATGTCTCGAATACCCCACCTCTGTTTATAACCAGAATTTTTTGAAATTACATAATTCACTTTCTCTTTCACTTTTTGTCCTATGCTACCAGGAAGCAAACTTAGATCACATATTGTTTTTTTCAAAGACAGTGATTCATGCAAAGGAGATCCTACTGCTTCCAATGCCGTTACGGATCTTGGTAAGAAAGAAAAATGGGCAGATATGAAACCAAGATCCTCTTTTAACCCAGTGCCTGACAGAATATTTTGCACAGTTTCTATTGATGAAGCATCTTTCAAGTCCAATGAATTAACCTCTCGGCTATTTCTATGTGCCCAGCATAATATAACACTGCATCGACCCATGTTCCCCATCGATTAACACTGGTGCTGAAAGAAGTCAGACATTAGGTGCTGTTGATCTAAACAACTTAACTCTTTTAGGAGATTTAACAAAAATTATCTTCGTACTGGACACAAATCTATCTACCAATGGGAAAGAACCATTGTCTCAGAAATGCTACCAATATGAAAAATATTATACAGATGAAAAAATAAAAAAGCATAAAAATCATTAAAATATGCAATATAGGGGCTATAGTATTGAAATAATATGCATTTATCAAAAATCAAGAAAATATGCAGTTATATGCACCATAAAATCAAGTTCAAATAACTGAAAATTCCGTAATTCGTGCACATAATGTAAAAGCATACATTTTTAGCCCCTATGAAAAAACATGCAAATGCATGAACTTCCTAGCCCTACTGATTATGTTCTACAAGCATACATATAATGAAAGGATGAAAACGGGCGATTCACTGCATGACAACTAGACTCAGCATTAGTTCTCGCCACCTCTCGAGTTGCATCATCATGTGCAATGTAAAAAATATTATACAGATGGAAAAAATAATAAAAAAAACCATTAAAATATGCAATATAGGGGCTATAATATTGAAATCTTAGTGAGTTGTATTATCATATGCAATATTACCAATATGATAAATATTATCTTGATGGAAAACAATAATAAAAAACCATAGAAATAATTAAAATATGCAATATAGGGGCTATAATATTGAAATAATATGCATTTATCAAAAATCAAGAAAATATGGAGTTATATGTACCATAAAATCATGTCCAAATAACTGAAAATTCCATAATTCGTGTACATAATGTAAAAGCATACAATTTTAAACCCTATGAAAAAACATGCAAATGCATGAACTTCCTAGCCCTAGTAATGATCTTTGCGTAACCATAAATGAACTATGGAACTTTTACGTCAGAGGGAGGAAGGTCGTATGCGAGGGTGTGCAGTCTTCCAATGACAAAGTGGAACTGTGGCGTGAAGTGCACGGTGCGTTATTGACAGTGACCTGCCTACCTCTTTTATTTACATGCCAATCACATTCCCCCGCCCTCTACGGTCGATGTGTAGTCAACGTGACGTCCATGTGAGATTTTCTCCCATGTAACACACCAGTGCCGCTACTGCTTGGCAAAGCGACGAGGCGTATTGACCTTGGTGGTCAGGGTATGCGCACTCTGTTCAGATGCAATCATATCTTCTCATATATCGGCAGGCGCGAGCTATCATCTATTTGTGTTTTATCATTGACTATACGCCAAGTTAACATTATTTCGCTGTTCTAATAACCAAGATAAGAAGCGATCGTAGCGCTCGACAGCCAAGGTCAATACGCCTCGTCGGTTTGCCAAGCGATACACACTCTGTCTCGCCTTGTTTATGCGACAAGCTCGCGTAAACAGCTGGGCAGTTTCACATTCCTTCCGATACGCCTCATAACTTTGCTAAATAGTACTACTACTATCATTGCTATAGATGCAACACAAACTTAAGTCAGCCCCCATCGTCAGAAAGTCTGATTCACTGCCCCAAACTACTCTTTCCTTTTAATTTTCTTAAAAATGGTTCTAACGATTTTTATTAAAATTCCAAATATTATTTTTATGACAAAACACCTTGGATTTTCTGGGAATCACTTATGAGGTCTTCTTTCTGAATTATTTTTGTATAATTCTAAATCGTAAGATCAACAAACTTTTACTATACAAAAACACAAGTTTGGTTAAAACACACAGTTTATGTAAAATATATACGCTTTCCGAGATATTCCTTGTTACTGATTTGAATTTTCGAACACATGTTTTTCTCCTGGTTACGCAAAACGGAATTTCAAACCACCGATTACATAGTGACCTGCTCTTCGCAAATTTAGCATCGCTTAAGTATTTGAGTATTCCTCTAATCCCCTTTCACGTACAAGGAAATGTGCAGTAAAAGGATTTCTACAAATGTTTATCTCGATTAAGATGACGTGAAAGAGTAAGCTTTTGTATTAACCGTTCATTGAAGAATGGGTGGAAAAAGTCATTTAAGTGTAACAAATGTTTTCTATTCGTTCTAACATGACTCACATTTGAAGGACCCCCCCCCCCCCCCCCCCAAGCAGAAATTGAAACTGTTACTTATGGGCGCTCTTTAACCACTGTGGTTCTCAGGTCCCGTTCTATATTGGGCGTGGGAGAACGTTTAATTTTTCTCAGAGGCCTCTGTCAGGCTTAAGATTTCTTATAAGGCACGGGACTATCGGCTTTACTTCCCTTCCGAAGAAAGCCATACTAAGGATGTTTACGCCAGAAAAAAAATCCATCGTCCTCCTCTGGTTGCCGGATTATTCAGAAATTAACTTAATGCTTCATTCTTGTTCCAGAGATAAAATTACTCTGTATGTGCATATTCTCAAGGGTTAATGGTTGTTATGTATAAGAAAACTGATGTTTAATACACCACTTAAAAACACTATGGACAAAGGAGAAAGCAACATGCAGTTTCTTCTGTAAAGTTGTCTCAAAATTACTTGGTAACACAAGTTGTAAAATGAGTCAAAATAATTTTTTCTTACCTAGATTATTTCCCTGAAAATCTAGGATTGTTGAGTTAAGAGGAAGGTGAACAATTTCACAAGTACAATTTGCAGGACTTTGAAAGGAAGTATCAGGTATGCTGGAGTGTCAGCATTCTTGCTATTGTTGGATGTTACAGTATGGGACACCTGAAGACAAACAAAAGAGGAATGGGAGGACTTTCTCAACTAATAAAGAATGCATGTATGATACATTGTGCTAATTTATACATCCGCTTGTGAAAGAAAGGGAGAAAAAAAAAACAACAAAAAAACAAACAAAGTCAACACTCTATGTATGTCACTCAATAGTGACATACATTAGCCATATACATAATTTGAGCAAGTTGTGTCTTAAATCCCATTTTTTTGCATTTGAAATAAAAAATTTATGTGATTGTACAAAAAAAAAAAAAAAAAAAAAAAAAAAAAAAAAAAAAAAAAAAAACTGACGTGTTGCACTCATATGATTTTCTCTACTCTTGCACTAACCATTCTTCCAAACTCTTTTTGCTATATCTTCTTCGTGATAGTTGAGATAAGCATTTGTACAAATTATCTTATTGCTTATTTCCTTGTAGGTGCAAGGGACTATTATCCTCAAAATCTTCGTATCGCATCCTTGAAAGATTTTAAACTTAAATACCAACTTTGGTTTTTAACCAACTTTTCGTTTTTGAGTTATGTTGTCCACAGACTGACAGACACACACACGGACGTTTTTCTAAAAATGCTTGTTTTTTTATTTAAACATATATTTCCGGTAAAATATCGACATCGAATTTTTGGATGGAATACAATACTTTAATAAGCGCAGTAGAGAAAGTAAAAATCAGTCATGTCTGGAGCGAATACATAAGTGCCTACGTACGTACAGACATACACGTACACACATACAATTACTGTATATGTATTAATCCTTAAATGTAATTCTGTACATGGTTCTTTGATACAGGATGCATCAATAATTAAATGTATATACTTCACAATAAAGTCAGATATACATTTCTAATCTGTGCTCAACTTATATATCATAGACTAAAATATGTCTATAAAATGAAGGACATGATCCAAAATGACTAGACAAATTAATGTAATTAATAACTGATTCTAGGGTGATCAACCGCGTCAAATTGATAAAATTCGTGCTTCCGACCATTTAATTCTCCATGGTCTTCATTCACCCGAGAATCAATTATTAGTAACATTCGCTGCGAAAGTTTTAAGTCTTAAATTAGTTTAATGTGTTAGATTTATTAAGTTGCACATATTCCTTTACTGTGTAGAAGCAGTGTTCCTGCAAGAAAGCCTTTGTTCTAGCCTTAAACACATAGTTATTTATATGTAATTATGTTAGTGTTATTGTTATTTAGCTATCGGGATGATAATATAGATGTTCAAAATGTGCTCCATTGCGCTGTAGACAGTGTTCATAACGATCACGCAGATTTTGAAACATATTCTGGAACACAGGCTGCTTCAGAGTCCTGAAAAACGAAACGATCTTCTGGCGTAATGCAGGCACAGTTTGGGGTTGATCTGGACAGCTGAAAACTTTCTCCTTTAACATTCCCCACACGTAAGCATCAGGTGGTGTCAGGTCGGGGGAATGTGGTGGGTAGGGAAATTCAGTCCCACGGGAAATGATTCGTCCTGGAAAGGTTTCTTGCAGCATAGCCATAGACTGTCGGCAGGTCACCCCGTCTTGTTGGAACCACTGTCTATTTACCTGAATGTTCCTGGCACGACAAAATCTTCTTAGATCCTGAATAAATGGCCTGACCACCATATTCCTATAATGTTCCTGATTAACAGTAAGAGGAACACCATGATCATCCTCAATGAAATACGGGCCTAGCACACCGTTTCCTGACACTGCACACCAAATCCTCATACGCACACTATGTAGCGGTTTCTGGGCGATTACATTTGGCCTCTCAAAACCAAGAAAGCGAGTTGTTTGGTGATTGATAAAACCATCCAAGTGAATGTGACTTTCGTTGGAGAACCACACATTGAGCAAGAAATGTGGATTCTCGTACACCATAGCCAAAAATCGTGCACAATATTCAACCCTGAGATGTCTATCTTGCTCCGTCAATCGTTGTGCAACCTGTATTCGGTACGGAAATCCACCTATGTCTTTAAATAATCGTCGAAGTGACGTATTGCTGATGTTTAATTTCAGGGCTGTTCGTTGAAGACTTTGCTTTGGTGACTGCAACACCTGATTGAGGACACGTCCATGATTTTCATTTGTGGACACAGTTGCTGGCCTACCAGACCTTCCCTTCCGTTGACACAATACACTACCCGTACGACGAAATTTTTTAACGACAGACAGCATAACTGTGTTGCTTGGTGCCGGTTTATTAAATCGTTCACGATATTGTTCCGCCACTAACTTTAAACTCGGCCCGCCTCGAAAGCCATTTCCATACGAGCGAATATAATGCTCCACTATGAACACTTTTTCTTCCGTTGTGAGACCCATTGTCACTTCCAACCAGATCACAACGTTCGTTACACAGCTAAGAACACATCATGGTGCTGCAACAACACGCAGACGCACAAGCATGCGCATGCGGGCTGCGCGAAAACCAGTACAGTATATTTTGGCGCATACCGTACTTACGTGTTGAAAACTGCAAGTTATTTGGTACTCGTGAAGTTATTCTCTGCCCTTAAGGTAACCTAACATTCCAGATATTACTCTTTTTTTTTTTGTCCACGGGTACACAATACATTTAGTGATTTCTAATGTGTCTGTGTCACATTCAAGGGGGCTCAAGTTCTTATCTCGGTTAGGGCAAGTTACCTGAATAAGGTTTCTTTCCCTGGGTTTTTCTTTCCTGAGAAGGTGTCAGGTAACTTTAAGCTCTATAGATCCCAGGACCATTTGAGCATTATTTCACCCATTTCATTTATTGTCTGATATGACCTAACTGGTTAAATGGCATTAAACTTGAAGGGGGGAGGGATACTAATAACACAGTGTACATTTTCAGAGTAATATAATCCATCTGGGTTAACATCAAATGATTCCTCTTAATAAGCACGGGGATACTAACAATTACTATGACAGAATGCCAGATTTTATGAAACTTTAAAGGCCGACAGGAACACTATAATAAACCTAACCCCTTCTCCAAATAACCAGTTACTGCTGCACCTCCTGCATCTTGAGATCACAATACTAGAGTTAAAATTATTTTGTGCTTAATGAGTTTCTATGGGCCAAAATTAAACAAAAATGGGGAAAAAAACTTAGATTTTTTTTTTTTTTTTGGGGGGGGGGGGTGGCTTTTTGTGGGGTCTAAAATAACATTTAGATAGCTACAAATTTTGTTACGTGGATCAATATGGTTATTAAGTATCAAAAGAACAAGAATATTCAAAATATAAAATTTTGTTTTTTGGGGGGTTTGGGGTTCAGGGGGTTTTAGGGGTAGTATCATATATGATACCTTGGGACTACATTAAGTTTATATGGGTTTTTTTTATTCTACCATCGATACAAAGTAGACAAGAGAGAGAAAAAAAATATGAGTAGAGAATGCAGAAGGTACCAAACATGATACCACTGGCCGTGATGAGTTTAACACATTCATACAGTGAGAGAAAAATCCAAAACCTGAGGCATCATATATGATACCAAAGGATGCAGGAGGTTAAGACCAGCAGAGGAGTGGATGATAGATACACCAGGAGACAGAATATAGGCTGAGGCTTGACATCATCTGAAATTAACACATTAACGCTTGCACAAGAAATCCATACTTACTGCAGGACTAATTTATTCTAGAAGTAACACCAGAGCTAACCTACAATATACTCTTTTAGCTACTCCTATGGAACTAAGAGTTAATTACTTGCAGATTACTGTTTTAGTTTGAGCAATATTTGAAGCGACCATGGATAAAGTTATGTGCGATAGCAAAAGGGGTAAAGCATCAGCAAAAGAGACAGATGTTTGTTGGGACAGATTATGAAAATCCATGTAGGTAAGCAGTGTAGAGTGCAAGAACCATAATGTAAAGATGCTGGGTAAAGAGAAAAATGCCTAGAAAATTGTGATAAACTTTTATAACGCCCTGAATAATAGGAAATATACTGAAGAGCAGCTTGCTTAAGTTACAGTGTAAAAATTATACTCCAAACCAGAAGTACAATGAAATAAGAGCAAGTGACGCTTACAAAATATATAATTCATGCATATTACATTTGATCCTTGCACAATCTTATATAGGTCATTCCATGTTCAGCATAAGACGGGAATTTAGCCTGTATAACTTTTCCATTAAAAAATTTAAATGTTTCAGCTTAACTCATTTTAATACAATTTATAGGCCTATTTGCATCTGATACTTTCAAATGTCAGTAGTTTTTAATTGTGTCCATTTGCCAAAATTCAGATGTAAGTAAAGAGATGTATAATTTTATGTGTTGCAGATCTTGGAAGCAAAGAGAACAAGAGGACATGATCTAGCAGTCCAGAGAGCAACATAAACTACTGGCATGAGGAACTATGTAAAATGCTACTCAACTTTTTTTACAGAACATGAGAAAATGTTCATTAATCAAGATGAAAGTGCATACTCAGAAGGGACATACTGCAATCACTGACAAACTTTCTTATATGTAGTATTTTTACAGAAATGTAACCTCAAATCTTTGCATTCCAAGAACTATATGAATATATTGAACTATTATTGGAACATTATCAATATTATTTTTTGCATGTAAAAGACTTTCCATTACAAATGTTCCTGTTAAATACAGTATCAGACCGGAACATTTCATATACAAACTGTACGGAAAGCGAATTTAGTAAAATGTAAATGATTATTTAATGTGGCCTTCATAGCATCCCCTTCTTTCTGTCTTGTTACTCCTCTCCAATGACTGAGCAGTATTCATGCTACTGGCTGGATATAGTTATACAGCTGAGCCTGATTTATACGTAATCCACTTCTAAGTAATTCGTATTTACACATACATTTTCAGTGAAATACAACTGAGTTTTACTAATTATAACGAGCATACAGCATACACTATCTTAAATGAAATTCAAGGCATATTTTTCTTATCTCTGTTGACAAAGATGCAAGCTGAGAGGGTGGCTTTCGGCACAAAGATATTTGCCATTAGAGCCAGTGGCTTTTGGCACAACAATGTCATAGCAACAAACAAGAAGCATAAACATTTTCAGTATCTGGTGTTCATTGTTGAACGATTTGGTCTTTCCACTGCTTTTAATCAGCCATGGAGAGCAGAAAAAGGAAATGTTATACACTGGATCACAAAGTGAAATTCATAAGCTAGGTGGAACTTAATTCACACAAAACGAAAACCGAAACTGCTCCAGACTTAAGGAATTGCTTATAGCGCACTATGTATGATCAGTAACAAAATGAGGTGTATAGTGCATAGGAAACTGAAACAAGCCAAATTAACTGATTTCTTTGAAGCAGGATCAAGTTCAAAATTATGTTTTCTTTGTTGTTTGTAAAGTGTAACACATGTCGAGCCACTGTATCTTTTTTGATATAATGCATTATCAAAATCTCATTTGTAAGTAATTTTGAGTTATGAGTAATCTTCCCTCTTCCCTTTGATATACACATAAATCAGGTTCAACTGTATTATAACCAATGATACAGCATGAAAGGGAAGTATTGATTAGTTCTGATGGCTCACTAAGCTACAACTGTTGCTTGTTGCACACCATTCTATACACTTCAGAAGCTATACTCGTACATGGCTAGATATTGGTCCTTGGCACGCTGGTACAACAAATTTTAGAAATTGCGCAAATTCATAGAAATGTAATTAAATTTTAATGCCACCCAAGAAAGGTGGTTTATTGCATAGGTATCAGAAGATCTTTTATTCAAAAGCAGAAACTGTATTATAATACAATGTTGTTGTTGTTGTTTTCTAGTGCCTTGCATCTGGCAATGAAGCCATTAGCATTCGTGCTTTCCAATACTTTTGAACTGTAGTTTCTTCTGATCTTAATGCTTCACAGGTCTTCAAGTGGTCTTCGTTCATTTCTGCTGGATCGTTACACAGGACACATATTGGTGAGGCTGAGATACCTATTCTGTAGAGATGACTTGCTAAGCAGTCGTGATTTGTCAATAGTCGGAAGGATGCAACCGCTGTTTTCCTTGGTCTCTGGGGGATTATATCTGGATTGGAAAGTAGTGTAATCCATTTTTTATCTTTGGCATTTGTTTCTATTTCTTGTAGGTATGAATGAGAAAAATTTTTAATGATCAAGTGTTTTATTGAGGAATATGAGAAATTGAATTTAGACTTTTGTTTTATTGTTGTGCCTTTCTTTGCAAGTGAGTCTGCAGCTTCGTTCCCCATGACTCCACAGTGTGCTGGAATCCATTATATATATATAATGTAATAGACAAACATATTTAGAACTGCAAGTTGTTCTTCCACACAATAGCCCTGTGTAGGACAAGGTTGGAAAGGGTAGAATGAGACTGAAAAATTCAGTATCATAGTATTTGAACCATGGATCTTTCGGTCTTTGTGCGAGTGAGCCGGATGGAGATCGGAAAATATTTAGAACTATTTCTACAGAAATTTTAATTTGTGCACAAGTATAGGGAGAATTTGTACAGAGCTTAAAATTTTTTATATTTTTCAATATAATACTGTACTTTCTTAACACAAAATTTCGAAGGTTTCCAGTTAAAAGAAGAAAACAACTATGATATGGACAGAAGAGAGAAAAAAGAAAAGAAGAAATGAATATAAATCCAGTAGATTGCTTAATGTGGTCCGTAGATGGCCTAAAATGATTAAAGAAAAGAGAAAAGCATTGCTTTTCTGTAGAGCCTTATATGTTTTTGTGACTCTAAGGACAACGTTAAAGTTTTTCTTATAGTACAGAAGCATTTAATTCAATAAATGCTACTTATTTCAAGCAACATTTGCAACATTTTTCATAATAGGCATTAAGAATTTAGAGATAAATCTAAAGAAAACTAAAATGTGACTTTTCTATGAGGCCAGGTGCATATATTTTTGCCCCACCTTTCCCTGTCCTCATTACAGCACCACGCCTCTAGCCAGATATTGCAACTGTCAGTAGTTTATTGGTTAGTAGTTATGCCTCACCTCTTACGAGACCCCATAAGACGATAAGAAACTGAGAGATGCTTCCAAACAGTACATTTTACTTCATTCGCTTTCTGTACCAGTCACATACTAAAATAACAGGTAAAAATTAAAGTACTGACATAATACTGCACAAAAAATTAAACTAGCAAAACAAATATCAGTAAACAGAATACTATCAACATGTTTTGTGTTCTCAAGAGAATAAAATTATCTTTTAAACCCATGTGCAAAAACTTGTGCCAAAGATGTGTGTGTATATTATGATAAGGAGCATTATATCAGGAAAATTAACAATTTATATTTGCTTGTCAAATGGCATTTTCTGCTAAATTTTCATACGATTGACAGATAGAACATTTCCATCATTGTTCAACAAGTCCCTGTCTTCATAAAGGTCTCTTTACCTCAGAAGCGAAACTTAAGGATAACTGTAGGTACTATTGTATTGCCGCAGGTTGTAGATGTAAACTGCATTTCCTTTTCAAGGATTGGAAATTTTTTCCCACAATACAAAAGTACATCCCACAATGTTGCTAGTTTTTGCATGAGCAATGCTGTACAGATGTTTTATTGGTGTGTTACATTTAGGAATCAAGTCAGAAGATTTTTAGTTCCTAACCCATTTCCCAATAAACCATTATACAAGCCACATCTCAAAGAAAAATTAGTCCATAAAAGAAAGTATTTAAGTATCTTGCTCTTAACTAAAAAATGGGTGATACAACTTAATTTCTGTCACAGTTTTGCTGCAAATACTTTCCGGGTAAGTTCAAAAGGTGTCTTTCCTAATACTGAAATGTTCCTTTAATTCTTTCATCTAACTAAAAAATGCTCTAAGAATGTGATGAAAGACATGACCAGTACTTGTAGCGTGAACATTAATGAGTACTGAACTGTTCCAGTATCAAACCTCACTTGGAACATAACAATTGCAATTATCATTTACTTTTGTAGTAATTTATTCTAGGAGTATCTGAAAGGAGTAAAATACGAGGATCACAACATACTTGTCCATTAATGGCATAGCATGGCATGGCACTAATACAATGTCATATGGTCCCTATTTCTACCACAGAGCACCTCCATGCAGTCTGATATTTAAACTAAAAACATTCCCTTACTACCAAGAGAGTAAAAAAGTTCCAAACTGAGTGCATTTTGTTTTACATGTCCGTGTCCTCGGCGCTTGTTGCCATTTGCCACTATCATAGTAAGGTGCGAATGAAACCATAGAACATTTTTAAAACTGCTTTTAAAGGCTTTACTTACCCACTTTATGAAAGCAGATGCTAAAACTGGCCACCGTCGTCCATACAATTTTTGGCACCTCTTTAGAAAACTATTCACGTCGAGAAATGCTGGCACTGTCCTGGCACATATTTTGTTTTAATTCTTCCAGGACATGTGGATTTGTGTTGTACATCTTGTGTTTTAAGTCACCCCAGAGATAGAAATCACAGGGGGCTAGGTTGGGGACCAAGGAGACCATAAATCTCTACTAATAATCCTGTCCTGAAGCGTACTTTCAATTTAATTTAAAAGGTGAGTTAATTAATAACACTGAACAACACTTACAACATATTTTTCTGGGACGCGTTTCGAAGGTTAACTTTCCTCCATTATCAACCGGACAATAACTGGGTTTCCATGGTGTTTCATGGTGCAGATGGTGATGCTTCTTCTGGTGTTTCTTCTGGTGGCGGTTCAATGAACTTACTGAAAATGTCTCTCTGAGGAATGTCGAAATTAAATACTCGGTTTCTATTTTTTAAAATAAAGATTTGTTCCCATGTGGACAGTTCTTGTTTTCCAGTTATGTGCTTGAGAAGTTTCGGTTCTAGCTTTATGTCATGATTTTTTGTCCAAAAGTGAAATGCAACTGCTGATTTTTCTAATTGTTTACTCTTAATGTTTCTAAAGTGTTCTTTGGATCTAATTTCTAAAAATCAGCAGTTGCATTTCACTTTTGGACAAAAAATCATGACATAAAGCTAGAACTGAAACTTCTTAAACACATAACCGGAAAACAAGAACTGTCCACATGGGAACAAATCTTTATTTTAAAAAATAGAAACTGAGTATTTAATTTCGACATTCCTCAGAGAGACATTTTCAGTAAGTTCATTGAACCGCCACCAGAAGAAACACCAGAAGAAGCATCACCATCTGCACCATGAAACACCATGGAAACCCAGTTATTGTCCGGTTGATAATGGAGGAAAGTTAACCTTCGAAACGCGTCCCGGAAAAATATGTTGTAAGTGTTGTTCAGTGTTATTAATTAACTCATCTATTAAATTAAATTAATTACAACAACACTGTTTTCAAACTTCTATGAAAGGAAGATAGTACTTTCAATTGTTCTCATTGAAAGATTGGCTGTCTGAGCTATTGCAGAGCCTTGTTGAAAAAAGGCAAAATCACCCTGTCTGTTAATTCTCTAAAAAAAAAAAAAAAAGGGGGGGGGGTGTGCAAAATTATGTTCACGCATGTACAGCCGTCAACATTGACTAGAAAAAATTGGCCCTATAACTCTTTTTCCGTTTGAAACAGTATATATATCTATACATATGTGTCCTCAGAGGTAATCAAATTAATCACGAACTTCACTTTATTTGTATATGTATTTTTTCTTTGTTTGTCCAATATCAGTCTTTCATTGCCAAGAAGACTGTCTATTTATTGATATGATAATTATTGTTAAATGTGATATTTCAATTGTACTCATATAGTTAAAGGTTATTTTGTGTGTATTTTATGTAAAAAAATGTTAAAAAAACATTAATATCGCTTTCTTAGCAAATTTGAGATTATAACGAGATGTGAAGTATGGCATCATAAAATGACATCACAGGGAACACATAGTTAAGCAAGACAATATATAAACACATTACCCTAGCGAGGTGGTAATGTAAAACTTTCTCTTGGTCCGCTGACTTTGAAGAGAGTGGATGCCTTTTTAATGTATAGCTTCAAATAAGTGATTGTAAAATAATTTAGCATTTGAGGGCCAAGGTTTAAAGTGAAGAAGATATTACTTGCCAATTTAACTTCAAGAAATAAACTATATAACGTGTATTCCTTTCATAGAAGTTTGAAAACAGTGTTGTAATTAATTTATTAATTAACTCACCTTTTAAAAAATAAATTATATAACGTGTATTAATAAAAACGGTTGAATTGACGAGAAAAGAAGAGTGTTTACGCGTTGACCTAGATTTAGCCAAAGCAAACTATGCATAGTCTCGATCATACTAGGAAATACATGTCAGTGAAACTAAAGATTTTTAAATTGTGCTATGATTTAAAAACTGTAATAATCTATAAAGGTGCAAATAAAAACAATGCAGTAAACATAAAAATCAAGTCCAATAATTCATCTCGCACCATGCTAATGGCACCCCATACATCAATTTTTTCATAATGAAGTACTTCACGAACAATATCAGGCTTCTCAGAGCTCCAATAATAATCTCCTTTCACAAAGTTGGTAAGTAAAGCCTTTAAAACTAGTTTTAAAAATGTTATGTTTCATCTGCACCTTTCGATGACAGTGGCAGATGGCAACGAGCTTCCAGGTTGCAGACAGGCAAACACTGTGCAGCCAGTTTGGAATTTTTTGACTCTCTCGGTACTTGAGTAGTTAATGATAGCTTCCTTATAATATTTAAGAAATATTTAATTTGATTAAAAATTAAGACTGTCGACAATTACAAATGTAGGAAATGGGCTTATAAACAATAACACTACATCTTATGAGTAACTTTTTATTTCTGTTGGTAAGACGTTATGTGGAAGTAACAAAGAAAATCATATGCGCTACATTTGTTTATATAAATCATTTAGGTAGAGCACATATGAAATTAGAGAACAATTCTGAAAATAAGATATCTCGTAGCTGTACAATATATTACATTAAACTTAAGCCAAAATGCCACTGACATTTAGGGTTTCTGAAATGTGACACTTATAGCTTCTCCCAAAGTTGATATAATAGAGAGACATGAGTTTAAAAATGTTTATGATATGAAGTTAAATCCATCACTTGAGATGGAATGCATTGAAATAGTGATTTGTTTAAGTGCTGCAAATATCAGGTAGAAAAGCTATCTGATAGAATAATACCCAGTATTGTGTATTGACAGTGAGTCATTTGGTCCAGCAGATAATTCAAAGAGTAAAATAAGAGATGAACACAGACGTTTGATGATCAGCAGGGAGACCATGAGTACCGTACTTAGTAATAAGGCCGCCTTGGATTGTTCTGCAACAAAAAGATTTGGTGTCATTTTAAATAGGCGTAATCTCAAGTATTTGAATCTAAGGTAAAATACTGAGGTTCTACTTACAAGAGGGTTTGGGCGGAATCTATAGGCAAGCATCATTCTTTTTCTATAAGCATCATACTCATCATCTCCATGAGCAACATCATCAGGCCTTTCTACCCCTAAACCTTGGTTATCTGGTCTTGATGTAGCCCTATAAGCAAACATGTGTTCATGAACATTCAATCCTTTGGCAGTTCCTCACAAGAGCCCAGTGAGTGTAAGTGCTCTCCAATAATGCACAATTGAGTACACACACAAAAATCTAATTATGCTCACATATGGGATGGAAAATTTGAGGTAGAATCTGGAGAAGGGAGAAAAATAAAAAAATGAGTCTAATGAAAGAATAATTTTAAGCCGGATGTTTCACTTAATACAGTACAATCCCGATAACTCGACTCTTGATGACCTATTTAATTTTTTTTATATTTTTTATTGTTAAACTGCAATAATTTCTATAATCCAGTATGCAGTATAAACAGTATAGGCAAATTTTAATTAGTGTATTGTACAACCTACTGCACTCTCCCTCACAGCAACAAAAGGGCTGACTGCATATTCACCTTCGGTATCTAGTCAGAACGTAAGCAGCTGGCAGACCACTGTCACGAAATGAAAAGCTTGTCGCTAATAATGTGGATACATAGCACAAACATTTGTTTGAACGGCTTCAAGGCTTATTGCTTTACCCAATAAGTATGTGGTAAACTACACTTTTAGTTACATATTTCTGGTTACAATATGTTTCTCAGATTCCAGGCTTACTGTTAATGTTGTGTTTGTGCCAGTGAAAATGTCAAATGAGAGGAAAAGACAAGTTAACCTGACAATGGAAATTAAACTGGATGCATTAAAGAGCAGACAAAGGGCAACATATTAAAATGTAATATACACTTTAGGGTATATATTTTTTAGAATTGGGATATATTCTTCACCACTCTGTCCTCTATGTGATCTGCAAGAGGAAATGGATCGAGACCACCTTCAAATATGCCCGGCCACTTCTAATGCCCCATCCATCAGTGAAAAATATTGGGAGAGCAAGAGGATTAATGACTTCATTGTCAGAAATCCAGCATTAGCTAACAACATATTTTTCTGATTCCTATTTTGTGCTAGAACATACAATTATATATTTTGCAGTATTATGTTGTGAGTTGCGAATAACAGACCCTTACTCCATAAGAACATTTTGATAACTCGTCACCCTCTCAGTCCACATTAGATCAAGTTTTTGGGATTCTACTGTACTTTACTGCAAATGAGAAATCTGATTACCTTGCTGATCATAATGCATCTTGGTTTTTTAATATGACAGATTTGTTACTTAGCAAACTTGAGTGATGTTCAATATTACATTTTATGTTAATTATAATTTACAAGGTAGAACTGGAACTTAAAAATTCAATGCCACAACTGGGATTTGAACCACAGACCTTCCGCTTGCCGGGCGGACGCTCTAACCACTGAGCTATTGTGACAAACTGCCAGAATGGCATTAAATTCTCAAGCCAGTTCGTAAGTAACTAAGTTCCAGTTCTACCTCTTAAACTTTGCCCACACACGGCTTGTGTGTTTAAAAACACCAACAGTAAGTTTGTTGGCATAAATAAATTATAATTTACAATTTCACTATTGCACAGTGTAATCACGTGTCTACTAGGTGGGTATGCTATGCATTTGATCCATGAATTATGGTAGCCACAAAACAGTCACTATTTCTGAAAAAGTGATGCCAACATCAATACATTCATGGATGACAAATTATCCTATTTGACTTTTGAAAACCTTAATCCATGATTTTGGGGAGGTGAAGCGAAAATAATGTTAACCAGCAATATACATTCTCTATCTATGCCAGAATACGCCATAACTTCATGTTGTACTAGATGATGTCACCACTCTATTGCTAATATTAGCATAGTTTTGAGAAGCTTGCAAAAAATTATTTGTTCTTTGCTTTCAAAAGAATGTAACATAATCCAATATGTTATTTTAAGGATGAACTTCTTATTAAAAATATTTTTAGCTCGTATGGATGTTCCCAATTATATGACTGAAATGATTCAGTTTAAGATTGAACATCAAGGTAGAAGATATATGCTTCATCTTAGTGGCAAACTAAATGCTTTAGAGCTTAAGAAATTTTGGAAATTGCCTGCACTTTGAATCATACAGCTATTTATTTAAAATCATATGAACCACACAGGTTGTGTGGTGTTTATTGTTTATTAAGTGGTATTTGACCTATATGCCAGAGATGAATTTCCAGCTAACTTCTACAAGCGTTGAAGGTGTGATCCTGCTGACATCTATTGGCAGTGTGACAAAGCTCTACTTAATGGTGGGATTTCAAAATGTATGACCATAGTTGTGGTTCTCATACCTGAAATGATATACTACAGATTTACCTATTTCTGTTTTATGTTTCTTTAATGTTCTTTTAATCTAATCCTCAAATTTCTTTTGCTTTAGCCTATGTAGTTTTTCTGAAAATCCACTGCTGATTTGGTAGATTCCAAATTTCAATGTATCTGGGATTGTGTTTGCGAGGAATTGGTTCAGTAGATTCTTCAGGTTGTGCTTCTTTTGCACAGCTAATTGGGTATTATAGGTATTTATTGGAGACTTTCTTAAACACCCATACATGATATATGAATCTTTTAAACGGTGCCATCAGATTAAGGGCCATACTTTTAATGGCACCTGGTTTGTGGTGCTTGCTTCCCTCCAGACTTTTTCGGAACATCTTATGTATTGAAATAAATATGATAAATGAATAAGGTCAGCTATAGTGCATCTCACCCTTAGAAGACAGTACACGTTAAATGGAGCACAGTGTCGCAACATGTACTAGCTGTGAATCTTTCTCCGCGCGTGACTCCGAGGCGGCCAGAGTCCTGTACTAAGTCCTTCAATTGCTGCTTGACGGACACTTTTAACTTTGGTATCCCTCCACGCCTGTGTCATTGTATGGCCTAAATTTATAAATGACTCATCTGTACAAACAATTCATTTCCCCTGGTCCCTAAACCTTTTTATGTTTTTTTACATATTTATGTCATCTGATGATATTGTCTCTTTCTATTAATATGCACTTGTTACTCCTTCTTTCATATTTGAACCCCAATTCATGTAAGAACCGACCAAGAGTGGCCCTTGAGAAATTTGGTAGGGTCTCATCACTGTTGACCCGTGACAAAATATATTCAGTGTGGGTGGTAGATTTTCAAACACTAAAGAATGAACAATTCGCCGCACTCCACTTTGCACTATTCCATCATATTGCGTTAACCTAGCATTTTTTTTTGGTTTTACCGCCCTTTCTGCTTTCTTTTTCGATGGCATTTTTAGAGGTCCTTTCATTACTTCCTTTTTGATCCTATACACTACTGCTCCTGAACACCCGATAGCCTTAGCTGTTTCTTTTACTGCCTTACTAACACTCATTTTACTTGAAAAATAATCTAACACATTCATAATTATTTGATGTTCTTTACTTCTTAATTTACCAATATATCGTCTCTTCCTAGCTTCCCCTTACATAACTACAAATATTTATGGAAAATGTTAAATAAATAACGCAATAACAGCTCACAGATTCCACACAGTTACACACATGACTTCTTTCGAACTAATGTTAGTGCTGCTCCTTATACTATCTTCTGTGTCATGCCTGGCACGAG
The DNA here is from genome assembly GCA_030765045.1 of Tenodera sinensis. Taxonomy (NCBI): domain Eukaryota; kingdom Metazoa; phylum Arthropoda; class Insecta; order Mantodea; family Mantidae; genus Tenodera; species Tenodera sinensis. The sequence continues at coordinate 40,659,448 of CM060970.1, forward strand.
AATACGCTGAATAGATGAATATCTTTTGTTTGCCTTACTGGATGACAGAAAGAGGTTATAGCCTTTTGGTTTATTTTAAAAGCTTTCTCCAACCCTCCTCAACATTTGTTCTTGCTTGGTCCCTGATGTAAACTCAATAACAAGAAAGTTTCACACTGCGTAACTTTTGCAGTGTACAGATATAAAATTTTCCGAAAACATTTAATTTAAAAAATTGTAACACTTAACTGAGTAAACATAGAGAATTCAAAGCAGGTAGGTAGTAGCACTATAGTTTACTCTAGCTAAGAAAAAAATATAGATGTATTCTAGCAATTAGTTTGTTAGTTAGTGCATGATGAGCATAGAAACAGCAAATATCGGACTCCTATAGAAAAAAACGTTTTCTGAAGAAATATGGGCCTATGGAAATGTATAATGACTCTAGAATGGATATAACCTGAGAGGGAAAAAAATTCTGTGTAGGATAATGTGTACAAACCTGAAATTTATCACAACTCAATATTTACATCATGCTATTATGAACCTGGCAACAGCGTGAGGGTGGAAAAGGATGAGGCTAATGACAACTTGTATATGTTAGATAGAGACAGATGTATCCCATTTAACTCCATACTGTCATCTAAGGGTGAGACAAGGTATAGAACCATTATTATTTCACAAATTACAATATTCAATGTCCATTACATTGCTTACCATTTCAAAAATGATGTTGGAAGTGTTCCCTTTGTGCTCAAAGATGGGCATTGTACAGTCTTAACAGACTGTTATAAACAGGCTGCAATTATTCTTGGGATATGTGGTTATTTCTTTCCGTATATTATTTTGCAGTTCTTGTAATGTGCAGGGATTAGATTTATATACTTTGTCTTTCAAACTGCCAAACAGGTAAAAATTGCAAGATGGGACTGTAAGTCTGGGGATTGAGTGGGTTAAATCCCTACACTAGTCTCTCATCACCGATTGCATCCAAAGAAGTGTGAGCTGTATGGACTGTAGAACTGTCCAATTGAAATATGCTGTAATTTGAGTAGTTTTGTTTGCTGACTCATAGTTGACTTCTGCTTGCTGCATTAACTTCGAGAGAGACTTTCATGGCAAATGTTCTAACAGCACACTGATATCATCAATCTTTTCGACTGTTACAATGTGCCGTTCTCAATTTTTTTCCTGGCCTAACACTGATCCAATACCTAAAATAAGAACAAATTAGAAGCTAAAGGCTTCACTTTTCTTAGTAATTGCTGCAAGTTGTTCAAATGCATTTGAAGAACTTGCAGCAATTACTAAGACAAGTGAGGCTTTTAGTTTCTAATTTGTTCTTATTTTGGATTCTGTTGCTTCACTGTTAATACTTCAATTTTTCTTTGATTTAACTGATCCAATACTTTTAAATTTCTTTACAATTTTAAGAACTACACTTCTACTGGGCAAATCAATATCAGGAAACCATTCCTGTAACACTCTACCCCACACACAGACACTTTACTATGCATTAAATATTAGTTCTTTCTTTTAGGAAGTTTTTGATATGAAACATTGATTTTTAATTTAAGTAAACATGCTATTAATACTATGTGAAGACTACTTAGACTATTTTGATCATTTGCTAAAACAGAAAAGTTGGAAGATGTATATGAGGAAAATTCTGTAGATGGTACTTACTCTAGGTTCATAAACACTTTCAACCACTACGAGACAGCATTTCCATTGGTTAAAGCAAAAATCAAAGAAAAAACATTCAAAATGAATAACCAGAGGCATAAGAACCTCTGGCAAAAATCTAAAATTCCTTAATATAATTAAAAATGTAAATGCCTCGGAGGAATTAAAAAATTACTACAAGAGATATAAAACTATTTACAAAAGGATAATTCAAGCAGCTAAAATATTAGATAATACTAGAAAAATTAACAAGTCAGGAAATAAACAAAAAGCTATGTGGGACATAATAACGAAACCAACTGTAATACTTCAATGAAAGCAATGTTAATATATATCTTATCCTAAGTACCTGGCTGAGGTTTTTCCGAGGGTTTCCTCAGCCACTAAAGCAAATGCTGGGTATGCTGTTTGTATGTTTACCTCGATGTAGTATTTATCACTGTATATGTATATAGTTTTACTAGTGACGAAACAGATAAATCTGTATGGTTTCTTATGGTGAATAAATATGATTATGTTTGCAAAACTACCTGAGCTTTGCCACTTTACCAGTAGATGGCAGCAGCATCCAACTCATCCAGAAGAAGAGGAAAGGAAGTAGCAGCACGATCCTAAGTGCTGTTGATGAGGGTGAATGACCTAATGTGGAATGATGATTTAAGTATATTTTACACTTACTTGTTTACAGGATCCACAATTCCTGAGCCATCTGAGCCAAGACCCTGACCTTCCTGCCAACCAAGCTTCTGCAGCATTTGGAAGCCAATATTGTCTTCTTTCAGTTTGTACTCTTTGTAATCTGATAGATCTGGTTCTCTGCCCTCCTTCAAAGCGTTGTACTACAAATATAAAATCTTGAATTAAAAAGAGATGCACATAGTGTTATTTAATAATTTTCCTCTATATTTCATTTGCTTATTTTCTTTTGAGATATATTTGCTATGTATTAGTATTACTCTATCTGTATAAGTGGAACTACAGTGCATTTGTTGATCAGCCGGACTGCCCTGCAGCAGCAAGGGACCAGGTGAGAACCTGTTAGTGTGCCTCCGTCAGAGTTATCTGTAAACGACCAGCAAGTTATGAGTACGGAACACTAACTACTGTACTAACTTACATTAGGCTTATCTGCATCACAACAGATGTTGAAACTGATTACCTTCAACGCGAACACATTCCCTATATCTCTAAAAACAATTCTGGTTTATTTACAAAAGTTCATGTTGACTAATTGCTTGTATTTCTCTTGCAATGTTGTCCTTCAATTTTTGTAAGGTGTGCAGATTTGATGCATACACTTTCTTCTTTAAATCTCATGGTGATAGGTCAGGGGAATGAGGCGGCCACAATCCTCGACTAATTATTCTGTCACCATACACACTTCACAATTCATTCACTGAGCTGAATCCTGCTGAAATCAGCCACACAATCTTTCATTTCTTGTTAGTTGCAGAAAAAAATATTTAAAATAGATTTTACCTAAACTTGTGAATCAACTTTGTGGTAAACATGGGACTGATAATTCTATGTGCATTCACTGCACACCAAACCCCACCCTTATTAGAGTGGTGAAGAACTTCATGAATAATACGCAGATTTTCAGTAGCCCAGTATGAACTATCCCAAGTAAAATGAGACCCTGAAGATAAAACCAAGTTTTACCAGTGAAGAACGTTACAAGTGGATCCACATTGCCATTATGAACAGACTGCAAGAACCAATTGTAATAATTAACCATACTTACAGGATCTATGGTTGTAAAGCATTAACGTTGTATAACTTAAATTTCAGAAGTTTTTTTACAACAAAAAGCTGATTTCTTAGAAATGTTAACCTCTTGTGCTAAATGTCTCAGATTTTAGTTTATGGGGAACATTAAAGAATAAAGTATATGCATCAAATCCACACATGTTACAAGAATTGAAGGTCAACATCATGAGAGAAATACTTGCAATCAGTGAACATGAGCTTTTGGGAGTAAACAAGATTTGATTTTCAAGATAGGGAATGTGGGGCGGTCTGGCCAATCCGCTAATGAGTTCTAGGTATTTAAGAGTTTGTCAATAAATTTCAAATGTCTTAGGAACGATGGATGGGCTTGTAGTATTTGGGATAGTTTGGAAGTGAATGGGATGGGCAAATACTGAGGGTGGGGAGAGAACAATAGCAAAAACTTGGAAAATAATAAGGAAGGGATTTAAAGACAGAAGTCTAAATACTTCTTGATGGGATAGTGGGAAAAAGGTTTCTAGTAAACTATACACCAATGAAGGCAGCATAGGGAAGGGAGTGATGCATTGATAAGGTAAATAACAAGCAATGGGAAGGAATAGTATGGTTAAGAACTATCATTTAAAGATTAACAGGGATAAGAAAGGACACCCCACAGAATCAGTGTCCCATTTGTGGAGGGAAGGAAGATATGGAGCATACACAGAGACCCAAAAACATCAGAACCGCTGCATGCTGTTTTTCCACTGTGCTAACGGAAACATGATACAAACAGCTGATGTGCACAAGGTCACACAGATGACTTGCTTTTCTCTGCTCTGAAAGTGCAGTATCATGCAGTATTGAGCCAACGCTGATATTGTGTGGCTGAATTATTACCAATGCGCTTTATTATTTTGTCCTATACTTAGTCACAAAGTGTATTATGGCTCAGCGTTTATTTTCTACTGCACAGCATGTATTTACGATTTGTATGTGTTAACTCAGCTCGCCAAATGAAAGTGCTATTTGCAGAAAGATTTCTAGGTGTAAAAGTTCCAGGCCATACAACAATCCATAAACTTTAAAATAAATTTCAGGTCACAGGAAGTGTTCAGGCTCAGAAATTTAAAAGACGGCGTACGGTTTCTACTAAAGAAACATCAGACGATATTAGTCATCATTGGAGAATTCCCCCAGTGCTGCAATCACAATTTTGAGAATGCTTTATCACTTGCTCTATTCATTAGGAAGCCAGAATTAGCTATGAATGATCGTCACTTTGTTTTTTTTCCTACTGTTAGAGCATTTGGGAATGTTCAAAACAAGCAAGCTACCTGCCAACTGTGAAGTCAGGTCAGAGATACGTTTTTTGAATACGAGAAATCTTGTACCCAAAAACATTCAGCAATTGTGTGAGGTTTATGGGGGAACAATAATGAATGACAATGCCTGGCCACATACAGCCAAATAAACTCAAGATCTCATCACATCATTGGTTGGGAACAATTTCACCACCCTTCAGTCTCTGCAGTTTGAATTTGGCACCAACAGTTTTCATGCAATTCATCTGAAGAAACTTGTTGGTGGAAAAAAAATTTGACAACGGTGATGATGTGATACAAGCGGTGCAGACTTAGCTTTCATCACAGGTGGCATCATTCTTTGATGCAGGCATACAGAAACTGGTTTCCCACTATGATAGGTGCCTGAATAATGACAGTGACTATATGGAGAGGTAGTGTAAGGTAATGAATAATAATGAAGTATTTGAAAAATAATGTTATTTTTTAAACAATTATTGGTATTTAAACATACCTCATATATAAGTGGCATTTTCTACCTTAAATTGACCAGTTTCTTCTGAAAATTCTATGTCATTTATTTTTGCAGATTTTATAAAAAATTACCACTAACTTGATAATCCATTTTTGTTATAGTGCTAAATGCTACTCAAACTATTCTGTGCAATTGCCTTTAGATATACCAACCTTTTCAAGAAACCTCTCTAATTCATCTGGAGGTAGAAAATCACCAATATGGTGTTTGCCTTCAGCCTTTTTGGTCAGTTCTTCAGCCCATCGCTGTGTAGCCTCCATCTCCTGCTGTCGTAAGCGATGTTCCCATGTACCTCCTTCTGTTTCTTCGTCACTGTCATACTCGTATTTGAACTTCCCAGCTCTTTGTAGCCTTTCCAACTCCTGTCGCTTGCGTAACATATCTTGGTAAAGGAGATTAATCTGAAAAAGAGAAGGAAACTCTCATCTGCAATTTCTACACTGGAAGGAAAATATAGCTTTTTACAGAGAATTCTATAAGTGACTGTGTCTATGCACTGCTTCATGAGAAAAAAATTCTAAATATATTGAAAAATTAGAAACATTAACTATAGAATATATCGAAACGGCTGATGCTACAAAAAAAGTTATTTTAAATAAATTGTATATTAGAAAGATCTATATACTCTTTTACATGTCTGCCTCTCGTTCAACGTTTATCAGTTGTGCACTATTATGCAAATTTCCTTCCGAATGAGGTGCAATTCACAAGTTATTCTCAGAAAATTCAAAATAAAGATTTTATTTGCCCTTCAAATACCTTCCATATATGATAGTTACTCAAAATTGAGTAACTACCATAGATTTTCTTTTAGAAAATCCAAAATTTTGAAAAATGTTCCATGTAAAGGGTAGTTTGGGTTGGTGGATTTGTTTTGCAAATCCTTATGTTTTATCCTTGGAAGATGCTGAGCTTAAATAACAAGTTTGGCATTTAACAGACTCTTTTGTTTTTGAGTTATGCTGTTCACAGACACACATATGGACCTTTCTCTAAAAATGTTCTTTTTAAAAAAATTATTTATTCTGAGGACCTCAAGACGTGTATTTCCAGAAATCTCACCGTCAAATTTTTAGATGGAAGGCAATACTCTTACTTACTGTAACTATATAGTAGAGAAAGCAAAAAAAGAAATAAAGAAGAGGAAAAAAAAGACACACATGCACAACTGGGGTTTTAATGAGGGTGTAAGGCACAATCATTTTAAAACAAAAATGTTTTACCCACAAATAATTATAATTAGAGTTTCACAACATATTCTAATAATTATAATACATTACTGCAATTTATAGGTCACAAATTCCTCAGAATTAATTTATGGCAATCTTGAATAAGCCTTGTTGTTTCCCATTAATAAATACCAGTTTTTGCAGGAAAATTACAGTTTTCTTTTGTTCTGTCCATTGTTCATGTTACTGTCACAAAGGAACAATAAACCTGACAGAAACAGGTGTGCTAATATATACAATAGGTCTACATTTACCATTTTCATATTAATGTCATATTCTTTATTAAACCACAGTATACTAACCTCAAAACACACAGAGCAACAAACTAACATTTTATTATTGGAACTTAAAAATTCAATGCCACAACTGGGATTTGAACCACAGACCTTCCGCTTGCCGGGCGGACGCTCTAACCACTGAGCTATTGTGACAAACTGCCAGAATGGCATTAAATTCTCAAGCCAGTTCATTTTGTGTTTAACAGGTTTCCCTTTGACAAAATTAGTACAGTTTGCTTATTAATTTATCTCAGTAAGTAGTAAATTTAACATGGAAATACAGAGGAGGAAAAGATGAAAAGAAAAAGAAAAGCATTAAGCCTTAACAATAGTGTCTGGTTGATAATGGAGGAAAGTTAACCTCTGAAACACATTCTGGAAAATTATAAATGCAAGTGTTGTTTAGTGTTATTGACTCACCTTTTAAATTAAATTAAAAAAAAAAAAAACTATGTTCTGTTCATTTGGTTCCTTATATGGGTACATACAAATACATTTTGTATCACAGTTAATGTTAATAACAATGAATATACTTATTAATGTGCTCCATTCTTGCTAGAAGCTTTTCAAAGTGCTTATGTAAATAATTCTTGTAGTTATTTAACCTAGTTAGCACACTATATTGTTATTCTCGCCTGCTGACAAGGAAGTTGTGCAGTTTGATCAACCATGAAGAGTTACTCAAACATATGCTGTTATTTACATTGCTACCTAAAAAGGCCGGCGAAGGTATAGCTCTATTCACTCACTCTACCAAGAGCCTGTTGATGTGCATTTTGACACACTTTTACAATAGTAATCCAATTATTTTGAGGTCATAAAATACTGTATACACCTGTAAAGCTGTGAAATCCAAACTTTATCATGAAAAACAAAAATGGCAGGTATAAATTAGGTTTTTACCTTGTAGTGGTCCTCAGCTTTTTTCCAGTCTTCTTCAGATAAGTTGGCTGTACCAAATGCTTGAATAGCATACTGTAGTAGGGCAGGATCCGACCGTGAAACTTTGCTTAACATTGGTGTTGCGTTACTTACAGCTGTAATAAATTATGTCACTTGTATGATTACTAAGTTATGACAACTTGCACAAGAGTAATAGAGACTATCATACACGTCAGCTAAGAAAAAATCATTTTATCCATTTTTTTCTTTTGTTTCGCTTTTCTTTTCCTTCTTTTAAATTAGAAACCCTTATAAGCAATCATTTTACCTGAAGAAAATACCATAGTTTGATGTGCTTCATTATATGTTAAACTTTATATGTTGTCTAAAAATTTAATAAATATATATGAGAGTTGTTCAGCAAGTTCTCGCTCTGAGAAAGAAAACAAGATCTTTAATCTACTTTTATTTTTCAACATCATCTTTCCATGATACCCTAACTTCCTTATACCTTAATTATGTTGTTGTTGTTTTCTAGTGCCTTGCATCTGGCAATGAAGCCATTAGCATTCGTGCTTTCCAATACTTTTGAACTGTAGTTTCTTCTGATCTTAATGCTTCACAGGTCTTCAAGTGGTCTTCGTTCATTTCTGCTGGATCGTTACACAGGACACATATTGGTGAGGCTGAGATACCTATTCTGTAGAGATGACTTGCTAAGCAGTCGTGATTTGTCAATAGTCGGAAGGCTGCAACCGCTGTTTTCCTTGGTCTCTGGGGGATTATATTTGGGTTGGAAAGTAGTGTAATCCATTTTTTATCTTTGGCATTTGTTTCTATTTCTTGTAGGTATGAATGAGAAAATTTTTTAATGATCAAGCGTTTTATTGAGGAATATGAGAAATTGAATTTAGATTTTTGTTTTATTGTTGTGCCTTTCTTTGCAAGTGAGTCTGCAGCTTCATTCCCCATGACTCCACAGTGTGCTGGAATCCATTGGAGATGAACAGTCTTAATAACTTTTTGGAGTTGTGTTAACATTTTGTAGCATTCTCTAATTTTTGTTGACTTATTTGTAGTATTTGAACATATTCCCTGAATTGCAGCTTTAGAATCTGAAAGAATTACTGCCTTGTTAAATTTATTTAAGGGAAGATTTAATAATTGTCGGAGAGCAATGTGTATAGCCTCTATTTCTCCATCATAATTTGTTGTGTCTCTGCCAACAGAATGATAAAAGGAAAAATGTGAACACGTAACTCCAGCTCCAGTAAGGTTTTCCTTGGAGGATCCATCAGTATATATGTGCAGCCATTCTTCTGTGGGATACCTAGTATTGATTGTTTCCAGAGCTAGAAGTTTTTGTATTTCTTTTGGTGTGTCTGATTTACTTATTTCCTCTATTAATTCCAAACTGAAGGTAGGTTGCAATAATTCCAATGGATTTTCTCTTATAAGTAGATTTTCTCTGGTGTTAGGAATGTTCAATTTGGATTTAATCTGTGTTACCTTTTCTAGGAAACTACTATGAGTTTTAAGGATTGAAGGGGGGAAGTTCTATTCTGTCCATTTCGAGTTTGGCAGTCGTAACATTTTCTCGTGTTGGAGCAATGCTTGTTCTTCTATTTTTGTTGTTATTGATGGGGTCCGTGTATACATGTAGTGTACTGATCCATTTCAAAGTATATTTCCTGTTCTGATATATTGGCTTCTTGTACTGTGAAGACATCTATATCTTGGTCTTTTAATATTTTCATTAGCTCTTGTTTTTTAGGCTGGGACATGCCTCCTGCATTCCATTGTAGAATTCTTAAAGTATTGGAATTGTGATGAAATTTGCCTAAAGATTACCCCACCCGGAGATCCGATTGGGGGACAGTTTGAAGCTAAATTAGTCGTTCTTCGCTTCTTGATGTATCGCTGTGTCGGCCGTTGATGCTTAAATGTCGTTGGTGACGTGATGTTGCCCTTTGATGTGGCTCGCTCCCGCTAGTCAGCTTGAGATCTCTTACTTTTATCTCGGGTCTGCGTAGGTGTAATGGACAACCCAAGGAATCCTTTGCATATTATTTATTGCATCTTAGATATTTTCGGGAGCTATGCCGATTGTATATGTAGAGGAATCGCACTCACGTCCGCACAGCACAACCTGCCGTACTGGTCTCTGGTTGAGTAGTGACCAGACGCTTTCTCTCTTACCCACGCTAAGAAGACCGTTCTTCAATTTGAATGTCATGACGTCATCCAAGAAAGCCTCGTATCCAAAATGCTATTTCCTTTTCCCGCAATTTAGAAATGTCCCTTTCTATTATAACATGTTCTTTTATGAATTTCGAATATATAATTACCTTTTTAGGATTAAACGATGTTTACTTTATATTTTATTAAATATATCGCGCGACTTTTAAGGTTGGTAGACTTGACTTTCGAACGTGTATTTAAACTATGTGGTATGACGTCATGACTCGCTAATTTCAAACCAATAATGTGTTTATCCTACAAATTTAACGACTATTATTTACTCATATCTTGCTCACCTTACAACACTTCCTGCTCTATTATCTATTTATGCTATTACTTAACACTTATCGCAAATCTCACATCCGGCAATTAAATTAAAACGTGTCTTTATCAAGCCCATTCGATCGGAAATCTAAATTTCGGTATCAAGTTTTAACTCCGGAATATTTATCTTTAGGACTCATATTCATGTATGTGGCTTTCATGTAACTGTTTTCTTAATGGGCACCAGTTTTACAATGTGGCAGTTACATCACCCGACTTAAACCCCCATTTTGCAAGGAGGACCACACCTATCGTTGGTCAACGGGTCCATCGGACCTAGCCAGGAGGACTAAATAGGTGGTATTTAGATCCACCGACCTTCCCCTCATGTGCCTCTGAGGGACGCTGTTGTGCTGTGATAGGCCAGCACATATGTAAATGACATTTCCTCCATTTTAGATGAAACAGTTATACCGCTGTGATTCGGTCCCCAGAGCCTCATCTGTTAAAAGCAGGGTGCACCACGGGCAGGATGAGGATGAGAATTGGGTAGGAGAGGCTATAGGAGGCGCATCACTACCCCTTACTACACCATACCTTAATTATTGCTTGTGTAAAAAACAGGGAAACCAAAGCAAATTTACTCTGTGAGCATGGTATCCCTGAAGGAACAATTAGAGAACGGATGAAAGAGGAAGATAAACTTAGAAACTTTGTGAACAGGTGGGCAGTGAAATAGGACTGCAAAGAAAAAAAAAAGAAAATATGACATGTTGTACTCACATGACTTTCTCTACTCTTGTACTAACTATTCTTACAAACTCTTATTCCTATATCTTCTTCTTGTTAGTTGAGATAAACATTTGCAGAAATTATCTTATTGTTTATTTCCTTGTGGGTGCAAGGGAAATATGGCAGCACAGTACACTTTGGGCGATAGTCAAATCGTTTAAAGCTCTCAAATTCCATTCTCTTTGCATGGTTAACATATAAAAAATTCAATAACGATGCTCCTTTGATGGAAGTATAAGTTCTCCAAAAGTCACACAAACAAGGCATATCCCCGAAATGGTTCACTCTACAAAGAAAATTATTTGGAAATAAATTGTATATTTTATCAAGATCTCCATTTTTTGTATAATAAGTTTGGTCTATCTCTTACAATTCACCAGTTATGCAAAAGTCATCCACAGTAAATACAACTACAGGAGCTATAGCCAGAAAATTCAAGATATACATTTCATTTGCCATAAAAATATCTCAAACATATGGCATTTTAATAAAAATCATTAGAACCATTTTCAAGAAAATCAAAATTTTCGAAAAATTTCCATGTAAAGGGTAGTTTAGGGTGAAGCAATTTTCTTTAAAATCTTTGTGTCGTATCCTTGAAAGACATTAAACTTAAATACCAACTTTGGTTTTTAATTGACTTTTCGTTTTTGAGTTATGCTGTCTACAGACTGATTAACTGACACACACAGACACATGGATCTTTTGCTAAAAGTGTTTATTTTTTGATTCAGGGGCCTCAAAGCATATATTTCTGGCGAAATCTCAACTTCAAATTTTTAGGTGGAATACAATACTTCGTCTACTTTACTATACGTAGTAGAGAAAGTAAAAATTAAATTGGGTAAAGATAGTGATTTTTGATGAGTACTGATGTGGGTGGTTCTTAAATCGAAGTGATGGGCTACCACTATCTGGATCAGCCATCACAGCTCAAGCTGTGATGTTCTATACATCAATGGGACCAATGATTTTAATGCATCTGATGGTTGGTTTTCACGGTGGAAGTCTTGTCACAGTATCAGTCAAGCCAGTATTGAGGGCGAAACTAGTTCATGTGACAGTGAATCTGCAGAAAGTTTTCCTCAGGAATTAAATTTATGATGGAAACAATTTAAATGACCATCAAATATACAACTGATGAAATTGCATTCTAGTATTGATTGTTTCCTTAAAAAGCTCTAGATGTGAGGAACATGATTAATAAATCAAGAATAAAAATGAACAAAGACAAAATGACTCTCCTTCCTTAAACCTCTCACATGTTAACATGACTGCACTACCATATTGGTACAGACATAAGAGAAATGCTTGGATGATTAGTGACATTTTCACAAAGTTGTTCCATGAGAAATTTGTTCCATCAGGTGAGGAAACATGATCATTTAAAATTGAAGAGGAAGTTGAACTTATTCTTGACACTGTCCAGTGCATCCACCTGCTGATATATCACAGTTATGCTCTTGCTTAAAAACACTATGTCACTGATCCAGCCATTGGACTAGGATATTATAAGGGTATTTAAAGCTCATTACTGCTGTGGATTGCTCAATGCTCTAGTGAACTCTGACAAGGAAATGGAAATGCTTTTCAAATCCATCAATCCGACACAGTTGTGTATTCAGTAGGTCTTGCATGGAGAAGCATTATTCCGGCTACCAATCAGAACTGCTGGAAGAAATGTTGTTTTCTAGTGCCTTGCATCTGGCAATGAAGCCATTAGCATAAGAAGAAATGTTCCAGGGAAGAAACTGTCACTAGCAAAACTGGTTCGGTTGTGGGATTCATAAGTAGTAATAACCAAGTCTGCATGTAATATTCTATATTGTGAAATCACAATTGACGATTTGAATGCCTGGATGGATAATGGTAATAGTGAACCAATTTTAGAGTGCATATCTGATGAAGGTACAATCAATGCTGTCCAGAAAAAAACTGACAATGAGAAACAAGATGATGAAGACGATAGTGGTCCAAATAATCTGGGGGTGGAAGAAGGTATTCTGCATGTTAGTTAAGTGATAAGTAATATAAACATGGATGGAGAGGCAAAATGAATTGAAGAACACATATTTCCTCCATCTTGCTACAATCAACGATACGAGAAAAAAACACGAATCAGGCTGCCAAACGAAGCTTACAGATTTCTTTAAGGCAATGCAAATTAGGTTAGCATAAAATGGGTACAGCACAATTGTATGCACTGTATAAATTAAGGTCGGTTACAGTAATGGAAAATACCCTTATCATAAAAAGTGAGTAATTGCATTTAAAAGTACTGTACTTTATTGTATATTACATACTTTATAATGCACTGCAATTTATTATTGCACGAATGCTTCCCTCCACCTCCATGAGATCAATTTTTTGTCACTTCTATATATATAAATAAATAAAAACAATACATACATATATATAGAAGGCACAGCAGTTAGCGGCTGAGCAGTTAGACCATTCGCCTGTCACCTGGGTGGCCCAGGTTTGATCCCAGGAATATGCATGTGGTATTCATGGAGGATGAAGTGGCGTTGGGGCATGTTTTCTCTGGATTCCTGAACCACTCATTCCACCAAATGCTCCATCATCACCTTTCCAATCATTCATTTCACCTGTATTTCATATCATCCTCTTCCTCACTTTCATATCTAGTGCTGGGCTGACCACCCACTTCTAGGTCTTTGCTCTGTCTGGTCGATAGGTTCGTCTGCTCTCCGACAGACATTTGACCCCAGGCACAGGCTTTTAAATTCTCCATATAGAGAGGGTAATCAGATAAAGAAGAAGAATATAAAACAATTAAAACAAAATATTCACCAGGAAATTGTCAGCATTTCTAAACGTGAACTACGGCAAGTGATGGATAGTTTCCTAAAGGTGACCAGTTTCAGCATCTTCTTTCATGAAGTTGGTCAGCAAAGCCTTTAAAAGTAGTTTTAAAAACGTATGTATGTAGCTAATGCTCTGGAGTCAACAATAAAATCATTCTCTTTCTTGCTTCCCAGTACTTAGATATTATATCTTGATAATTTTGTAAAGCTGCACAGTTCTGTAGATGTTCTATATCCATTTCTATATCTTGAAAACACAATAGACAATAGTTTTAAAAATGTATGGTTTCATCCAAGCCTTTCCACGATAGCGGCAGACGGCAACAAGCGCAGAGGCTGCAGAGAGGCGAAACACACTGCAGCCCATTTGTAGGTGTTTTGTTCTCCTGGTACATCAAAATCTGTATTGATTTAAGTTTGTTTCTGGATTACCTTGGCCCCACCTTATCCCAATAAACTAGGTTATTGTACATATATTTTTTATGCATAGGTGTATATTTTTATGCATTTATATGTGTATAGTGGTTTATATGTCAAATTTTGAAAAACCATATAATAGACAATATTGTTGTTGTTTTCTAGTGCCTTGCATCTGGCAATGAAGCCATTAGCATTCGTGCTTTCCAATACTTTTGAGCTGTAATTTCTTCTGATCTTAATGCTTCACAGGTCTTCAAGTGGTCTTCGTTCATTTCTGCTGGATCGTTACACAGGACACATATTGGTGAGGCTGAGATACCTATTCTGTACAGATGACGTGCTAAGCAGTCGTGATTTGTCAATAGTCGGAAGGCTGCAACCGGTTTTCCTTGGTCTCTGGGGGATTATATCTCGGTTGGAAATAGACAATATTGTTTTGTAACTAAAAGCTTCACTTATCTTAGTACTATTACAAGATCTTCTACAGCTGACTAGTTTCAAGTTGTATCTAACTCATTTTCAAAGCTATGGTAACTTGTTTGGATAGCTTTGAAAATAAGCTGGATACAACTTGAAACTAGTCAGCTGGAGAACATCTTGCAATATTACTAAGATAAGTGAAGCTTTTAGTTTCTAATTTGTTCTTATTTTAGATTCTGTTGCTTCACTGTTGATAGCTCCATTTTTCCTTAATTAATATTGTTTTGCATTGATGATCTTGAGCCTTCATCTTAGATAATATAACAAGTTTACTAATATCACCAGAAATAATATTTTACTGAGGATAGTAACCATGTTTCACTTTATCTGTCCAGCTGGCTATTTTTCTCATTAGCTTCACAGATTTTGAAACATAAGCATACAATACGGAACCACACCCAGCTTGGAGTAGTTCATACCTTGGTTAGGGTGACTTACAGAAAGGTTTTCTTCAGCATTTTCCCTTACCCTCTGAATACGCGATATACATTAAAAATAATTACCTGGCATTTGTACAACAGGTGCTGGGAGGGTAACCTTCTCTGTTTCAGGAGCCCAGCGACTACGACGTTTGCGTCTTTTTACAGCACCAGTATGTGTTTCATCACTCTCATCCCCAGAGCGTTTGCTGGAAGCTGAAATAAAATGTTGTGGCTCAGTATAATATTTGTAGAAGAAGAAATAGGAGAGACAAAACTGAAAAGTAAATCTCTTTAATTAAAAACAATTTCTTTAAATGCCAATTTTTAATTTTGTTGCTGTATGTTAATTTCGTTATATATATACAAGTATAGGACTAATAAAATCTGATGTTTCATTCACATTATATCCCTGCTAACTCTTCTATGAACTATTCTTACAAGAGTTTATTCTTCTATCTCCTCCTTATCAATTTATATACATGTTTATATAAAGGCTTTTGTTGCACATTTCATTATAGGTACAAAGCTAAAGCTCTGCATGCCTAACACTAAATGATTGTCACAGCAAAGTGAGGGAAAAAGAGGGAGAAAACTTCAGTTGCCCAACAGCTAAGGATGAGGTGAAATGATCTTGAAAATGTTACAGTATTTCCAACATTTTAAAGCGAAGGTGAGGATACAAAAGTGACATAAAAAAGAACTGAAACATGAAGAATACTTCACTGTTAATAGTGCTTCTGTTTGTAATATTTACATAAACTTTGTTCACAATAATGGGGACTTCATGGGCTGTTGGCAGAGAATTAAGCATTTACATTTTGCTATGCGAATATAGATAAAACATATGGTAGTTTAATAAAAAAGAGCCATTTTTTAGAAAATAAAAAATTAACTTTTTCCACATGTAGGGTAGTTTAGGATTGAGTTTTTCTTGAAAATCTTTGTTGTATTCTTGGAAGATGGTGAATTTAAATACAAAGGCGACAGAAAAAGTAATAATTTGTGATAGAGGATCATAAATATATCAATGAAAGCTTGAATGAGACTGGTGACAAGATACTTCAAAATATGTTTAAAATAAACATGTGTACAGTGTCCCTCTTTGGCTGGGCCTGTCCAAAGTCATCCAAGAAAGTAGATCCATTCGTATATGACGCTGGACTTGGAGCACAACAAAGAATAGGTGGGGTCAAGTTTCACACCACATGTTGGGCTGATGAGTGGGCGAAGGCATCCAAGGTCAGGCTGCCTTCCACGTCTGTGTGTATGTGACTAACAGCAATGGAAGCAGCTACATAAAAGGGGCTTTCTCCAGAACTTTCGAGAAAGACCTTGCCATGTGATTGCCAGTGTGTGTGTAGTAGTCGAAAGAAGTTCATGTGATGTCATCCCCACCATATAAGTGTTGGTTATTCTGTAATCGTTTATACAACTTTTGTGTTTTTTTTTTTTTTTGTAGCTTAGCAACTCTGTTTGTTCTTCTGATAGCTTACCCATGTAACGGCGAAAGTGTTAAATTAAATATCCAGTTATCTTAATTGTGTCATATCTTTTATACATATTAAAGCTTCCAGTCCGAGAGAATACAAACAACAATAAGAAGATCACGAAACAGCAACAAGTTAGTTGCAGCTACGGACACAAATCAGTTAGTGTGTCATAAGAAGAGTTAATGAGCATCCAGTGAACTTGTTTTTTCTTTATTTTTTTTGGTAGTGTTTAACGCTCACTTTTACTACTATGGCACAGCAGGCGGTGACACTGATGATACATGGAATGAAGCTGGAGCACGGGTGGAATGAGATGGTGGGAGAAACTGAGGAAACTCGCACCAGCCCTGCTTCATCCACCACGAATCCTATATGCGGTTGCCTGGGATCGAACCTGGGCCGCTTTGGCGAGAAGTGAATGGTCTAACCACTTGGGTACGGCGTGGCCTATCATATTGTAATTAGTGTATGGGAGACAGAGAAAGTGAAGAAAGACACTGAAAGGACGAGTCAAGGTTACAACATGAAAAATTTGTGAGTGATAACACGAGTGTAGACAGTGTTAACGAGAAGAAAACTGTTTAATTATTATTTATTTTATTATTATTTTATTTACTATTGGTGTTTTTAAACACAAGCTGTGTGCGGGCAGTGTTTGAGAGGTAGAATCGGAACCTAGATGTGGCATGAATTTTTCAGTTCCGATTCTACCTCTCAAGAGAAAACTATTTGTGATACCATTTTAGAAGACAATAAAGTGATAGAATAGCAACCGGACTGATTTTGTCGTTTTGTCACAATATGTAAGCTAAAAATGGAGCAGCTGTAAGACCTTCAAACAAAGGTTTAAATCACAGACCTCCAGCTTTCTGCGCTCATGTTTTTCCATTGAGCTGCACCGACTTCAATTTCATACTACACACTGAATCTTCCTATCTGGTTAATATACATACTTTGGCTAGTCTGTAGAGTGATCTTCATTGTACAAGTATGATAATTTTAAAGGTAGCTTACAAGTTCCTAATTACAAGTATTATTGATAGCATAAAAATTTTGCTTACTGACATTAACCGCTTTGCTCTTATGGACAGAAGTCCTCCACAAGCAGTAGGCCTTTACCTGTTATGGATGGAATGGTTTTGCATGCAGATCAGAAATAGGTTAATTTAAACAAAATATTTTGCAGTTAATTCGTGAACAATGTCATTTGTTATATTTATACACCTTTATAACAACTGCAGCTTGGTATGACTTTTACACCCGTAAGCATAATGTTTCGTGCAGTTTTATGACTTATGTGCACAATCTGTAGAAAGTCAATGGTGAAGTGTTGTAAAAGTGAACTTATTTCCAGGGAAAGTTTATAAATTTTTATTTTTCTATTCTGATTCTTGAAGGTAACATAGGACACAAAAATTGAATAACTTAGGTGTCCACTCAAAGCCATTAAAAATGTGTTTAAAGCAAATATAATGTAGAGCTTGTGAAAAATGTTGTGACACTCCATATGTGCAAGAGAGGGCAAATGAGGAGTGGTAAGAGTGGCAGAGGAGCGTCACACTAGAAGTGTTATCAGAACTCGGAGGCAGTCACATATGCAACACATTGTACAGGTTATCAGATAAGTGGCAATGCTGTTAGTGCCTCTTGGCTCGCAGGCATGTACCACTTGACCACCTTCACTTCAACAGCATATGGACCATCTTATACATTGAAACAAACAGGATGAATGGACAAGGCCAACTAGTGCCATTATTATGTTGTAATTGCTCTCATTGTTTTCGAATATGGCCACTGCAGAATCTTAACAGAGATTTTCATTCACATGTAACTCTTTTTGGGAAATGCTAACTATTTCTTCACATATATTATTTTGCAGTTCTTGTAATGTTTGAGATTTGATTTATGCACTTTGTCTTTTAAACTGACACACAAAAATTGCAGGACATGAGGTCTGGGGATTGAGTGGGCCACATCCCTAGACTGATCATTCTGTCAACAAAAATGTCAGTAATGCAAAGAAATCCATGCACTATGAATTGTAGCCCTGCATTTTTTAAATACATTCGCTCTTCATTTGTCAACCAAGGGAAAAAATGCTTTAAAATTTAAGCTTTATAACATGTAACATTAATTATTTAAAGAAAGAAAATAGGAACAATTATTCTAGCTGCACTCAGAGCACACCAAACACTGATCTTAGGATTATGTAGTGGACTTTGATGTATGAGCTTTGGATTCTTGGGAGGGAGGCGGCGTCATAGTGGGAACTGGAGTCTCAGCAGGGAAACCAATGCACGATGTGGCACAGGTGCCACTAAAAGCATTGTCACTTTACCTGAGGGTACTGTACTTATCACACTCATACCAGGTGGAACACTGACCCCCACTACTCTTTTTAAGCAAGTGAGCTGGTCCATGCTATTATGCATCTTTACTTTAGGAGTGGGGAACGTCACAATGTTCTACTAAAGCTGTATATGATTAAGCTAACATTTCCTTAAATATGAATTAAGCACATTTTTATACCCAAAAAGGCAAAAACATGGAAACATGCATGGAAAAAGAACACATATCTGAAACCAGGAAACTATGAAATGGGTAAGTAACAAGTTGGAGCTATGTACTATTCCTATAAAAGGATTAATTTGCATGGAATTCTCTTCTCTAGTTATAAGCAATTAACCTGCTGGCAGAGTGAGGTTTCCCTAGGTTGCAACCTTTGCAAACATAAGATAATACAACTTATGTTCCAAGATCAATAAATATAAGCCCTGATAATTTACTAAAACAAAAATTACACATACTACCAATTAATTTTATAACAGGTCTGTTTCCTTAAAACTGGTTACACGAACAGCTTAACCTAAAAATATTTGCAATCTAGCATTTCAGGCAAGCTTTTACGGAATCCATATGCTGCATGAATGATAGAGATCTTGTGTTGTAATGGGCTCAAAGGGAGAACAAAACAGTTCCAAATGGGCTGCACTGTGTTTTACCTGTCTTCTTTGTGCTTGTTGCTATCTGCCGCTATCATAGAAAGGCATGGGTGAAACCATACAACATTTTTAAAACTACTTTAAGGCTTTATCCAGCTTTATGAAAGGAGATGCTGAAACTGGCCACCGTCTGTCCAAACATTTTTGGCACATCTTTAGGAAACTATCCATCACTCGCCGTAGCTCATGTTGAGAAATGCTGGCAATTTTCTAGCAGATATTTTGTTTCAGTTCTTCCAGAGTGTGTGGATTTGTCTTGTACTCTTTATGTTTTAAGTTACCCCGGAGATAGAAATTATTTATTGGGGCTCTGAGAAACCTTTCTCTGCTAATAGCACACCATACACAACATTTTTCGTTATGAAGGAGTACTTCATAAACAATATTGGGTTTTGAATTATAGGGCCAATTTTTTTTTGAGTCAATAGTTGATGCCAGTGCATATGTGAACACAATTTTGCCCCCTTTTTTTAGAGAATTAACTTACAGAGAGTGTGATTTTGCCTTTTTTCTACAAGACTCTGCAACAGCTCATATGGCCAATCTTTCAACGAGAACAATTAAAAGTGTGTTTTAGGACAGAATTATTAGAAGAGATTTGTGGCCCCCTCAGTATCTTGACCTAACCCCTTGCGTTTCTAACTCTAGGATAGCTTAAAACAAAGTGTACAAGACAAACCTACACACCCTGGAAGAATTAAAACAAAATATCCATCAGGAAATTGCCAGAATTTCTCAATGTGAACTACAGCGAATGATGGATAGTCTCCTAAAGAGGTGCCAAAAATGTATGGACAATGACAGTGGCCAGTTTCAACATCTCCTTTCATAAAATAGGTAAAGTCTTTAAAAGTAGTTTTAAAAATTTTATATGGTTTCATCTACACCTTTCTAAGTTAGCGGCAGATGGCAATGAACGAGCATAGTGACATAGACATGTAAAACATCAAGCATCCTCTTCAGAACCTTTTTGCTATCCCAGTATTTTTCAAACTGGCATTCATGAACTTGGCCTTGGTTTTCATTACCAACTTACTTCTGGGAAGGATAGTGGATGTGCCTTTTCTGCAATCCACAAATGATGAGGAAGAACATGGTGGTAAAATTGATTCTGTGTAATGGTGATTTAAGAACATACCATCATGTCATATAGCATCCCATTAGTGTTACCGTTGCTAAGGTTAAAGAGGTTTACAAAAATTGTACTTACGAGCGAATAAACATGCAAGTTATTTTTCTCCTAAAAGCCTTTAAAAACAGAGGTTTGTCTTGCAACTGGGCTATTATGGTATTACGCTTACAAGGTACACTTCACTCGTTTAAAACTTGCAAGATTAGCTGGTTGAGGTGGTATACTTTTCAGAAATTAAAATAGTTTAGATCAAAAATAAATTTAAGGGCATTTTTGAGTGTTAGAAAGCTCGAGCGTTTGGCATTGTGCTTGTTGTGTAGAAAGAAAGTTAAGAATAGGAAAAGCTGGTACACAGAAAGAGCATACTGAGAAGTGGCTCAATGTGCAAAACAAAGATGTTTTGAAAATGGCCCTTGACATAACTTAGCATCAAAACAGTTTCAACTTCTGAAAAGTACACAGCCAACTGTCCTCAAAAGCTTGATGAAATCCTAGTTTCAAATGAGTCGAGTGTTCCTTATTAGTCATGAAAGGTGATGTATTACCTTCACTTTGTCGTGAATTGTCATCATCTGGTTCATGCCTCCTATTTTCTTCCAGCTTCTGCCTGAGCTCTGGTTTACCATCATTGTCATCTCCATCCTTATTTTCTTCACTCTTTATTTCCAGACGAAACTTTTCCACAAGTTTTCGATATTCTATATAAGCAGGACTCTCTTTATCTCGAAGGAACCTGCATAAAAATATGTTAGATCTTCCTTCCCAAACTTAAAACCATATGTATATGCATTTGTTAAAGACGTAAGTCGTACACATAATGGTGCAGAAAAATTAGGGTAGCTTCCCAAATATATATTTAAAACCTGTATTTAACAATTAATCATTTTCTACTTCAACTAAGGTAACTGCAAAACAGGAATGAACATAAGGTGGGGTTAGGTGTGGCTGGTCTATCACTGACTAGCCAGTGAGATGTGTGCGGCATTGTACAGTTAAACATGTGTACAGGCTTGCTGTGCCAAACCCTACTGCTAATTTCTTTGCATGCTCAGAAGATAGTATGTACAGTTATTTTGTTTTCCCTATTTTACAGAGCTATTTTTTCTTAGGGTAACTGTCCAAAACCCATGTTTGTGGGACATCTGGTTTCAGAGATAGGTAAAGATAAGATTCTTGACCACAAAGAAAAGAATCTGTCACTACCTGTGAAGAAAAACAGACACACATTGTATAGCTGTTTATTATGTAACTTGCGTTCAGTAAAGTAGTGTTCCTTTAAGAGTGCAGACGTGGTTTTTAAAGTCGGTAAACACAGGGTGCACACACATGATCTGAGCAGTTTCAAAAATTTATTATAGCAATATTATTTGACTGAACAGTACAAACACTGTATACTAGGATGTAGCAACTCATAAAGCTTTTTTAATAGCTTACAGGTGCTTGATATGTGCGCCACGAGTGACTTTACAAATATCAACTCGATAAACAAGTTCGGCTCACACTCGATGTAGCATGTCCCTGTTAATTTCACCAAATGCGTTGATGATGCGGACCCGTAGTTCTCGTAGATCAACAGGAATGGTGGCGTGTAAACTGCATCCTTCACATAACCCCATACAAAAAAGTTGCAAGGGGTGAGGTCGGGAGAGCGTGGAGGCCATGACATGACATGACATGAGTGTGTTATCTTCATTCCTGGTACGACCTATCCATCAATCTCGAAGTCTGCTGTTCAGGAAGTCACGAACATCACGGTGGTAATGAGATGGAGCACATCCTGTTGGTAGATGACAGTACCCTGTGGCAGGAGCCAATTCTCCAAGATATCCAGGTAGATGTGCCCTGTAATGGATTCTTCACTGAAGAAGAAGGGTTGGTCGCCATCTTACAACTGTTGGAGCTCATGGCCGTATGAGGCAGAATAAGTCACAAGTGCACTCTTGCGGTGGAAGGAAGAAGCATCATGACTGCTGCAAATGAAACTTGGAGAGATAGCTAACTTATATAAAATACAATCACCATATATTTAATATGACTATAAAAAAATCGCAAAACCACTCAAATCATTTGCGTGCACCCTGTAAGTTGCTTAACAAGTACAATACAAGTATGTGTAGTAGTGATTGCAAGACAACTTTTAAGACTTTACATGAGCAGGCTAGAAATAGTTTTTCATGGATATTTGTTTTTTAAACAGCTGTCAATTAAAGAAGTTTGCAAACGTACAAATTTTGCTTAGAGTCAAGAATTAATGGCACCAGCTTGTCATGTGAGTGTTCACTCTGTGACAAACATTGTTAAAGAAGGCAAACAGTTCACTAAATTAGGTGAAGTTTCCATATTTA
Source organism: Tenodera sinensis (assembly GCA_030765045.1). NCBI lineage: Eukaryota > Metazoa > Arthropoda > Insecta > Mantodea > Mantidae > Tenodera > Tenodera sinensis. The sequence continues at coordinate 40,682,467 of CM060970.1, forward strand.
CGTCTCCTGGAAAACATCAAGCAGTGAAAAAACATGCTAGCAACTTGAACGATTTTTAAAAGTGTATTTTAAGTAGAACAATTGATGATTTATATGACAAGCATGAATATCCTACTTGTTATAACTACAGCATCTTTACGTGCAAGGTGGTTTTAGTGTGACAAACACAGACATAACTTCGATCCTTGTTGCCCACTCGCTGGGCAACTGGCAACAACAAGAGATTAGTAACATCACTGTATTGGCTGGGCCCATGTTCATTCTTGTTTTGTAGCTACTCTATAGGCAATTATGTTAAGGAAAGCATAATTTAAGAATCTCAGGTTACAAAATGAAATGATGCAGGAAACGCAGAGTCTTAGATGTCTATTCATTGCAATGCCATTAATCCTTTATCTTCATTAAATATAATGGGATTGCAAGAAATTTTCTCCTTTACACAATTGTTCATACGATAGACTCTCAATTATCTGAGGTAATGAAGGGGATACACTAAAACTGTGGATGATTAAAAATTGTTATAACCTCCATAGTACGTATTAATGTGAGGTATATTATACATATTAAGATTGTTACAATGCAGAAATTACTATTTAACTAAGCACCATTTTGTAGATTTTCCAACAATGTGATCTGCTTAAAAAGCATCTATTGTTAGCCCGTTATGCATGTTAAGTGTTTCTAACAATATTTGATTACTTTCTTACAAAAAATAAGCTACAGTAGAACCCCACTAATCTGAAATTCCGGATAATCTGAATACAAAATTTGTATTAAAAAAAAACTTATTTGTAGTGTAGAGAAAGCATTTTTATTACAGAACTGACAAAGTCATTATTGAAACTACGTACATCGGAACAAAATGTTTATTGCACAAAAATGTTTTGTTGAACTTTGCTATAGGCATTACCCCTGTCCATAATGAATTTATTTAGTCACTGTTAAACATTTTCACATTTACTTAGGTACTGTACTGGTAACTTATCACATGTTAATGAAGCAGTAATTTTCACTTAATTTGCAAAATCGGTAATCTTCTTTGGCTGTACAAAACTAAACTTGTTTGAAGATGTAATTTAATGCCAGCGCCACATAAAAGTAATTTCGTTTGGTGTGGCAGTAGCGTGCTGTTCTATGTAGCATTTTTCTGGTTAATCCAAATGGACCACACCCTCAATTAATTCAGATTAGCAGGGTTCTACTACATTTATTCTTCGTACAAGCTATATTATGTATTCCGCTCTATTTATACACAAACACACCAGTAACATCTTTCAAATCTGACTGAAAAAGTTTCTTTATTGGCTTTTATTTCAATGAAACACATTCTTTTCTTCCTATTACATTTCTTATTTTACAAAGTATTTGTCAAGCAGCAAGGATTCTTTGTTGTTCAAAGATAATCCAGCAAACTGTCTATCCATTCAAGAGTTGCTAAATGATAAAGATAGTCTGATAGGTCCCACTGCGCAAGGGCCTTCCACAAGGGGCTAGCTCTATGGAATTCACAGGGTGAGCTAATTCCTGTGAATTTTCCTTCTGGTATTAATTGACATGATAATTTAAAAACACACTAACTTTCTTCCAGCTCTCTCTGTGTCTTGCCACTCTTGTCCAATGATCATCAGTGCTTCACTCACTTCAAATTCTTGTGCCTATCTTGGACAGCTAGCTCTGTGGAATTCACAGGGTGAGCTAGGTCCTGTGAATTTTCCTTCTGGAATTAATTGAAATAATTTAAAAACACATTAACTTCCTTCCAACTCTTGTCTCTTGCCACTCTTGTCCAATTAGCACCAAGCACTTTGCTCACTTCACTAAATTCTTGTGCCCATCTCTAACATGGTCATCCACTATTTCTTTTCCTCCATCTTGGATCCCACATTGTTGTGGCATAAACCCACCTATTTTGAGGTATTCTGGCCATGTATCCTCCACATCTACATTTAAGTCTTCTTGTACTTTTAGCCGCATCCTCCATTCCACTTCTTCTTAGCTCCTCGTTTTGCACTTCATGTGTGAGTCTGATATATATCTTCCTTTCCATTTTCCGCTGAATGATGGATATACTTTTCTGGGACAGGTGGAGGAACATGATCATCATTGGATACGTCCAAACTATCATTCTTCTACACCATGCATTAATAAAAATTACATCAGTCAGCCTGGCAGTGTCAGTGAATCAAGTACAAAGCATTCTTTAACATTCTCACTGACCATGTTTTTCCCAGATACGTGCAAATTTTTAATGCAGAAACTGGGTTACATATTTCTATTTCTTTACGCACTCTGGCCAATAGACTCCCTTTTGAAGTGTGATGGGACAGTGAACAATAAAGTACTGTAAATATTAAAGCTTATTCAGTCAGAGTTACTGTAAAGTCTTCAGCAAATCTCACTTCATCAAAAACCTTGAGGTACACACTGCAATACACTCACTTATTTGGGATAATGGGGGAGAAGATGCACAAAATATAAAAAATCAGTAATCAGGAAATCTGTAATTTAATGTTTTTAAGGTACAATAAACATAAAAGGGAAACACTTTTTAAAAAGGCTTATTTTCAAGCATGTACTTTTTCTTCGAAAATTTATCCAAGTTTTGTACGACTAATATAAATCACATTAACATAGTACTGTAAGTCTATGTATTTCTTAAATATGTAGTCTGTGATGTTGCTTTGCTTCTAAGAGGAGCTGACGCTTTTTCACATGGCACTTCAAATTTTTCTCGCAACAATTGTGTCATTGTACTGAAGGCCCCTATGGTCCATATGATCTAGAACAGTGGTATTAAACCTTCTTTCTCTGCGTACCTCCAAAGACAATTTTCCATTTCAGCCTGTACCCCTGGAGCCATTTTTAATTGAAATTATGCATAACTATGTCTAAAACACCTATATATTATAATATTTATAACTTATTTAATACTACACAAAGAAGGATTAAATTAAATTTTAAGCACCCCCTAAGAAGTCTTCGCATACCCTAGGTTGAATATCACTGATCTAGAAGAGTATCAACACACTGCAGTGCAATACAAAGACTGATAAACACCGGAAAACTGAGCTTGCTTTTGATTTTTACAAAACAGGTAGGCTGATAACAATGGAAATGGTACTCTATTATCACACAGCGGATCATTTATTGCTGTCTCCTAGAATTCCATCTCTCAGCGACTCTAATGCAGAAAGCCTAATTTTCAAATGGAAAAAAAATAATGTACTTCTTTTGTTTGTTCTGTAAAAAGATGCACAAATAATCCGCAAACAAAATAATTCGGAGTTTACTATACTAGAAATCACTTTAGAATGCAAGCTAAAAAAGGTGGTAATGGAATTGGAGAGAGAGAGATCCTAAAATAAAAGTCTATTGTATTTACTTACATACAATTCAGTAGGTTCATTAAATTTATATCAGTGTGATTTAAATCAAATAAAAACAGAAAGTTTAAATGCAAAAGAGGGGTTGAGAGAGAGAGAGAGAGAGAGGGGTGGGGGGTGCTAGTCACTGCTTTTGGGCATATTCCATTGTCTTCCACAGACTTGGTAGAATCACAGAAAGGATTGGAAATTAACTAGCCATTGATACTGTGTCGCTGAAATCTCGGTCAGAGATTTATGAGCTATAAACCTAAGAATAGGAAGTCACAGTTTTGCTTGGATTAAGTTGATGTATAATAAACTTAACAATTAACATTACTTCATGCAAAACATGTTTCCAGGATTCTTAAAGAAGGGTAAACTTTCAGTCACATATTGTTGACAGCTGATACAGTTAAGTTGCCAGTATTTTGTGTCATACTTATACAGAAAAACTGGAATTATTTTGCACATCTTGAAACCAACTAGTTGTTCTTACAAGTTGAAAGAAAATATAAACATCAAATTGTAATAGCTTTTAAGTTTGAAACCGAACATTATTTATAAGGGAAGCTTCCAAATTGGGGAGCTTAATGGTAACAAAAAGCTGACAACCTAATTTTGAGCCTATAAAAAACATGACAACATTAACTTTGATTTTATTTATTTATTTTCGTGTTTAGGTTACAGAGGTGTTAACTCACTCTTGCACACAGTGACAATGAGTTTAGCTTCACTTCCCTTGTGCATTCGACATCCTCTACTGCACTTAAGGGTTGTGTTTTCATTTGAACTCACATTTGTCTGCACAAGCAGTATTTCCTTGGTTATAATTCACAGCTGAATTATACAAAACATAAAACTTTACTTTCACCTTTATGACAGATCTTTTATATGGTGATTTGGATTTAGGACAAATGGTATGTGCAGAGCATTGTTAAAACACCCAAACAATGATCCATCTTCACATCCTTCCATACTACTTTCAATATGGAAGACAACAAAAACACTTTTGCTATACACATGTTAACATAGTTTTCAAGTTTGGTAAATGAATATATATAAAAAAAAGAAGCAGTTTAGTAGTGAAGGTGAGTGTAAATAAGTGACTCAAAATAACCTCAAACATTTGGTAAATGAACTGATGTTAGAAAATAGAATGCAACAATGTAAATTAAAACTGGAAGTAATACACAGTGAAGTGAAATGATAATTTTATAGACTATGTGAGATGAAAAACATGCTAAACTAGTTTCGCTAACCTTTGTTGTTATAAAAGTGTTTCACTGACATGCCTTATGGTGACAAAGGTTAATGAAGCTAGTAAATTCAACTAAAAGTGTTCTGGAAAATGGAGTGCAATTTTAGAATGATGCTTCTATTATGCAGGTTTCTGCATCACAGTTATAAGCTTTTGTAAGAAATACTGTATTTCAATGCATAATTGTCTCATTTTATGCTCTTTTTTACGGTAAAAAACACAGTGTGCTCGATTCTGAGAATATTTAAGTATGACCATGTTACACTGTTTGTAGTCGAAATGAAAGGAGAGGGTCAGAGGAGAAACAAAAGTACTGCGTGACACTGAAACCACAATGCAAATATCTATTCCAATAAAAACTAAATAAATAATGGTGACTTTGAACTAAAAATAATCTTATATTTGCAAAACCATTTGCGAATTGCATGTACTTTTTAACTGGAACTAATATTACTGGATTGTTGACAATGAAAACACTTGCACATCCATTATTGTGCAAGTCTTCAATATACACTACACCTAAGTATCAATTTCTAGAAACTTTAAGGTTTTAGGATCACTAAAAGAGTGTCTTGAATAGCACTTTCATTTTGTGCCATTCTCTTATATAAGTTTTTCACTCAAACTCCCTTTATTCCCCAAATGCAATCACTCTTAAATAAAACCTAAAACATGCTGTATAATTTCTATATTTTCCAATACTAGTGTTTCACTTGTTGGAATAACTATTGAAACAGTTGTACACAACTGAGGAATAAGAATGAACATGCTAAGCATGTGTAAAACAGTTCACACCCCTCAAAGCTCTGCTAATTCCAGTGTTTTAGGTGCTTGAACCAATCATGTTCATTGATGAGCTAGCCACCATCTAAACTTCAAAAAAATGCCTCTGCACCAACCATCAGAATACCCTCATACCTACTCTCTACCTTCTCTCGTGAATGTAACAGAACTAACGGTACTCAAAGTTGCAGCGGTGCCACATTCTTTTTTAATATTTCTTGACAGTGAACACCCGGAATATTAATGCGACGATTATGCGGTGAAATGCTTAAGTTCCTAATTGCTTGTCTCTTCAGAGTTCTGATCATAAGTATATACTACATAAAGAAATAGACATCCGGGTTACATAATTGAATAGTTTACGTGAAACGATTTGAATCTGAATACTTTTTCCACCTAAACTAAGTTCTATGTGTCATAAAAATCACTTTATCCCTTAGTCTACTCCAAGAAGTCAGCCAAACAAGTATTTCTTTCATAACATCAGGAATAAATATATTCAGTAACCACTTTTTCATATGTTCCTATAATATTTTTTATAAAATGTTCTATCTACCACAATAACAAATGTAATTTCACCTTTGTGTCTCGTAAGGAGATATACATTCATATGCTTAGTATATCAGCTGATAAAATACAGTGTCATTGGAAGCCATAGTACAGCAACACCCTGCTTAACCAAACAGCAACTAAGAAGGTATGAAAGTATATGAAAATTCAAACAAATAACAAGGAAAAGGTTAGCTCCACAAAAATATTTGATGTAAACTGTATGCTTCAACAAGATCTACATTTTTTGGGCAATAAGATTTTGTCTATCTCTTATGGTTTACAACAGTCATAGAGAATAGACTTTAGAGGCTATTTCTAGAAAATTCAAAATATCATTTACCATGAAAACATTTTAAATGTACAGTATTTTACTAAAAATAGTTAAGAGCCATTTTTGACAAAATAAAAATGTTCTAAAATTTGTCTATGTAAAGGGTAATTTGGGGTGGGAAGATTTTCTTGAAAATCGTGTCACATCCTTGGGAGATGCTGAACTTATATCCATGTTTGTTTTTGTGTTATGCTGTTCAGGCACACACATATATACATGTACCTTTTCCTAAATTTTTTCAGGGAACCTCAAAAGGTGTATTTCCAATGAAATCTTGGTATCAAAACTTTGCAATCTTCCCTACCTACTATCTAGATGCTCAAATTTGTACTGGTAACATTGCTGCAACAATTGGCCATGCTCTTTTGTCCCAACCTCAAGTTCAATACAATTTATCCTCAACCCTACCCGACATTTCAAGAAATATTGTATTATCATAAAAAGGTTAACTGCCTGCACATGCATTCAATACACAAGCCCATTGTTATTTTATTGGTGTTGTTCAGTTTGGTTTATTGCAATTAAAGATGTCAGTGAAAATAAAACATGTGGTAATAAACACTGAACAGAAACTTGAAACTGTTAATTACAAGATTAAGCCTTAGAGGTAAGAAAGACCACAAATCCTTATTTAGATCCTTCTGCAAGTGTTGCGAGAAGAAAGTTCAGAAAAAAAAATTCTAATTTAATGAAATAGTCTTTGCAAATATTGTAATGCACATATTAATACCAGTAGCTTTTATATTACACATTATTACGAGCATTTGGAATACACTTATTTTCTTCCTTACCTTGCTTAAAATTATTACCATACATTTTCTGGAGAAATGGTTTTGCTCCATTTAGTTCAGTTGGGAGGGGTTTTACTGTATATCCCTTTCTGGAGAAAATTTAGTGTATTATAGTTAATGTTTTAGTTGCTTTGTTCACAGCATATTTTGTATTTATTTGTTGCAAAATCTTGGCTTTTCTACGTGGTTTTAGTGCAAAAATGAATGCTAAAAAGCTATTACATTGGTAATACACACCACATCTTGTAAGTATACAAGATGACACAAAAACATCAGCTACAGTGCATCTGTACAGTGCGTCTGGACCGAGTGAGGACCCATGCTCTCCCCACCAGAGTTACACGTAAATGACTGGGAAGTCATGGGTACAGAACACCAACTACTGTACTAGTTTACAAATTAGTACAAACCATGAGACAAAGAAAGGGAGAGAGGCACAGAAAGAGAGAGAACCGAACTGAGCTTTTTTTTTTTTTTTCATTTTATCGACGCTCTTTAACTGCCATGTTCTTAGCATGCAATTCTATAATGGGTGTAAAAGATCACTTAATTTTGCTCAGAGGCCTCTTTATTGGGCTTGAGGTTCTTTTATGTGCTGCAAATCTGATACATGATCACCAGCTTTACTTTCCTTCTGAATGAAGCCATGCTAAGGAATTTTATGCCTGAAAAAATCTATTGCCCCTCTACCAGGTTTGAACTCACAACCTTGGAACCAGAGGGTAGTATGATGCCCCTAGACCACGGAAAAAGAGAGAGACAGAGAAGATCTAGCACTAATGTATCAAGGCTTTTCCATACCCTAACCACCACAATGTATTACGGTAAACAGCCTCTGCAATAAAACATTCTCCTAACTATGTGTGCTCTCATGTTCTTTAATGTCTCATCTACTTATCCCTTACTTTTCCTACAAAATCATCTATCTTATTAATTCTCTACCGTCATTTAGCAAAGATTTTAATTGCTATTGCATCTTGTAATTTACGACTTTCCATTTTGCATCCCAGGCACCATTACTTTATTAGCATTTCACACTCTATTACACAATAGAAAGTAAAAAAAATATATATATATTTATTTCTGCAAGGCTTTATCATAAGTCATCTAGGAATTATGTCCCAATGTGCATCCACACAAGACTCCTTTCAAATTTATTACAGCTAACTGCATATATCTCCCATCCCAAATTTATTTTTACTATTTACACATTTAAGAACTTAAATTCTTAACCCTTCGTTGGATGATCCATTTTGTTACATATGTCACTCTTCTAATTCTGAAAGACATTTTAATGGAAGAGATTCGAATAGCCATAATCTTAAAGGCGAGATGAAAAGCTGAGCCTCTGCATCTGAATATCAGCAACTACAGTTAAACATGTCTATGGTAAAGGATGGGGAGGGTCCATGTAAAATGACCAGTTAGATTGCAGACGTGGATGATGACAATGTTACATTTGACTGAAGTTGCAGGGATTTTGCTCTTTGTAAATAAATAAATAAATAAATAAATAAAATACCATAACTTACAATTCTTCTAAAACTTTGGCTAATGGCAACAGTACCTACAGTATGCATTAGAGGATTAACGTTTGCTCAAATAGAAGAGAAAGGAAAGTTACGAGTATGGCAACACACCCAACACCCTGAAGACAAAATGCTTTTAACAAAGCTTCTTGGCGATTATGAAGACAACTATTATTCTACTAAAACGAATCAGTTGCCAAGCATTTTCAGTCTTTGACCCCAACTGCAATACCTGATCGTAAGTCCTCACTCTGGAAAGCAACAAAAAGATTGCAACAACCTAAATCACATATTCCACCAATAAGGAATAACGACAATACCTGGGCCCGAAGTGAAAGGAAAAGGCTGAACGATTTGCAGAACATTTGGCATCTGTCTTTCAACTGGTGACTCAGAGAAGCACTTCTGAAGAAAAAAATTAGTGATTATTTCTCTGCTCCACTACAACTATCACTTCCTATTCAGCCATTTTCAGATTATGTGAAAATCACAATTAAAAGACATACTAACCCCACAAAAAGTCCAGGTTATGACCTTATTACTGGTAAAATTCTATTGGAATCTCCTAAAACGTCTTATGCATTTATTACATCTATTTTTAATTCTATTCTTCATTGTGGCCATTTCCCCATTCAGTGGAAAGTGGCACTAATAATTAACATCCTGAAACCTGGAAAGACCCAACTGAAGCAGCATCATACTGACAAATAAGTTTATTGCCTGTTTTGTCCAAAATATTTGAGAAGCTTCTTCTTCAACAATTGAAATCTGTACTTTCAACAATAATACCCGATATCCAGTTTGGTTTTCAGGAACACCATTCGACAATTGAACAAGCCCATTGAATAGTAAATATGATCACAGAATCATTTCAATTATGGTGCTACTGTACTACCCTTCCTTGATATATAGCAGGCATTTGACAAGGTATGGCATACCAGTCTTTTACACAAAATAAAATTGTTACTTCCTCATCCTTATTACATTCTATTACAATCTTATCTCAATGGTAGATAATTCCAAGTAAAATACAAAAATGAACTTTCAGCTTTCCATGGCATCAAATCTGGGGTACCCCAAGGAAGTGTTCTTGGGCTGATTTTTTATACTTATGAACTTATACTTTATACCTTTTTTATAGTTATGATGTACAGACAACTAAACATACCAGAACATCAATTTTTGCAGATGACACGGCCATTCTTGTCTCACATGAAAATCCTCATACAGCCTCAGAATATCTTCAATACCATCTAGACCTGCTTCAACAATGACTAAAAAACTGGAGAATACAGGCAAACCCAATTAAATCTCACCGTATCATATTTTCTTTATGTTGTGAAACATGCCCTTAAATGTATTTAAATCAAGTAGAAATTCCAACAACAATACCTTGGATGGCACTTAGATGAACACCTAACATGGGAACACCACATTATGACAAAAAGAAAATAAGCAAAACTAAAATTCCAGCAGTTATATTGGATACTGAAGAAACAATCTCATCTCTCTATAGCAAAATATTAATATACAAGACCACTGTTAGACCTGCATGGACTCAGAACTTTGGGGAAGTGCCAGTAACTCCAATATTGACATACTACGAAGATTTGAATCCAAAACTCTTTACTGTCTGGCAAAAGCACTACGGCATGTCTCCAACATCATGCTACATAACATCTACACATTCCTACAATAAAAGAAGAAATCACATGCCATAGTCTTCGGTATCAGCAGCGCTTAAGTAAACATCCGAATGTCCTTGCCATCAATCTACTAGACAACAATACAACATTTTAGAAGTAAATGAGTTGACCTAGACCTATAGACATTTATACTTTTACTTACACTTATTTTTATTCGGATGAGTTTCTAAGACCCGCGTCTTCATTCTCAATAGTTTCTAGACTGGCAGTTGAAGAGGAAACATTTGTTGTGGTAGTGACTGCTGCTATCTGGGTTGCTGGATACAAACTTCATTATGTTGTCTACTTGTGGTATATCAAAATTTGTGGCTAAGAGAACATTCTTCATAATACGTATTTTCTCCCAAATGATCAGTTCTGCTCAGGGTTGCCAACATTTAAAAGTAAAATTATCGTACCAGCCACTCAAAATTATCGTACATCTTAAACCAAATGCTACAACAATAAAAATATCAGCATAACACTTATGAAAATGTAGGTAATAGTAATGATGTTTATGATATTCACTTACAAGATTGAGGACCTCAACCAGTATTGCTGCAACTTTAGAACTTATGTTTCTCACATTATTTATCTGAAAGTTCATCTTCCTCAACCGTTGCAGCATTATACAAATTTGTTGTTGAGATAAACCTTAACATCTTCTCGGTGACTTGCAGATTTTCGGATCTACTGCATTATTTCAAAACTAAGGTGACAGAATAAGTTCATTCACCGTATATAGTGCCAATCTGCTTCTAACTTTAGTTTTTATTAAGCTCAGTTTAGAAAAAACCCTTTCACAAGAAGCTTTTCTGTGGGGAAACGAAGTCACTAATAATGCAAGGACTGTTAGTTCTTTGAAATCAGTATTTCCACCAAGGTGGCATGTGTTTAGCAGCACTTCAAAACCTGTCAGGTTCAAGCATGTTCTTTATTTCATACGGAATATCACTTATTCAGAGTTTTCTCCATTAATCATCAATTTTCGGAACAGCGCCTTCTTCATTCAGATTCCCAGATCTGGGCACACTGGCAAAAAGAGGATAACGGGTAGAAGGATTAGTATGATATGAAATGGTGGCCTTAGAGGGGTGGAGACAGGCCACGAGGGCATTTGTAATTAGTTTCATTTAGCTGGTGTGACAAACCAGTGAAAATGATATTTCTCCGGTATCAAACACATTCAAATTATCGTACACCCCCATAATTATCGTACAGGTTATCAACCTGTGCACAAACATTAAAATTATCGTATGCCCCCATAATTATCGTACGAGTTGGCAAACCTGGTTCTGCTGTTGTTTTTGCATGTTTTAATAATTTAATATCCTTATGTAGGATGTGCTGAGTTGACCAGAAGTGATGGGCTATGGCTGATTTGTCAATCTGTTTGAATCTTATGTTTCTAATGTGCTCTTCAGTCGTGTTTTAAGATTTCTTTTAGTTTGGATGACCTATATGTTTGGGCAATCCTCACATTTTATCTGACAAACACCAGATTTTGAGTTTGGTGGTAGTGTGCCCTTTCATGTGAGAACTGTGAGTAATTTTGAAGTTATAAGTCAGGAAAAGACACCTATGACATGAAATGGAAAGGGGCATACAGACTAATAAATGTTGCCATTAAAAATGGTTCAGAGAATTTAATTAGCATATCTTGGATATTTATCAAAACATACCCACCCTAACCTTAACTGGGTAAACAGTATGCATCAATTATTGCTAGTGTTGCATTTCCCATTACTGGATAGCTAAACCAATGTTATCTGTTTGGTATCAACTTAGTAATATACCTATTTATGCAGCAAGTCACACCTAAAATACCACAATTTTCATGTGAGTGGAACAAAATTTTCTTCACAGTAATGTAATATAATGATGACATAAAAAATTTTAATCAGAAATCTGAATTTGTTTTGGAGATATTTGTTTTTTTTTTATTTTTTAAAAGGTGAGTTAATTAATAACACTAAACAACACTTACAAAATATTTTTCCGGGACGCGTTTCGAAGGTTAACTTTCCTCCATTATCAACCGGACAATAACTGGGTTTCCATGGTGTTTTGTGGTGCGGATGGTGATGCTTCTTCTGATGTTTCTTCTGGTAATGGTTCAATGAACTTACTGAAAATGTCACTCTGAGGAATGTCGAAATTAAATACTCGGTTTGTATTTTTTAAAATAAAGATTTGTTCCCATGTGGACAGTTCTTGTTTTCCGGTTATGTGTTTAAAAAGTTTCGGTTCTAGCTTTATGTCATGATTTTTTGTCCAAAAGTGAAATGCAACTGTTGATTTTTCTAATTGTTTACTCTTAATGTTTCTAACGTGTTCCTTGGATCTGATTTCTAAATTTCTTTTGGTTTTTCCTATGTATATTTCATTACAATCACTGCATTCAATTTGGTATATGCCAGATTTTTTGTTAGTTGGAATAGCATCTTTGATGTTTGAAAGTAGTAGGTTTTTTATGGAGTAATGGTTTACTGGTGCTAGCTGAATGTTGTATTCCTTGAACACTTTTTTAAATTTATCAAAGGCCCATGGATGATATGTAAATTTTTTGAATATCATTTTTGTTTTTGCTGCTGTGAGAGTTGTAGTTTCTTTTAATAATTTTTTCTTTTCTGCTCATTTTACCTTTTTATCTACTAATTCTTTGGAGAAGCCGTTTTCTTGTGCTATTTCAATTATTTTGTAATATTCTGTTTTATATTCTTCTGCTGAACGAGGGATGTTCACCAATCTATGTGTTAAACTATTGAAAATTGCTTGTTTGTGGCTTCTTGGATTGTAACTATTAGCTTTTATGTAGTTGTCTGTCTGCGTTGGTTTTCTGTGAATACCGAAATTTATTCTATCCTTGTTTTTGATTAATTTTAGTTCTAAAAATGGTAATTTATTATCTTTTTCTACTTCCACTGTGAAATTTATACTTTTGTCCTGTATGTTCAGAAGTTTTAATGCGTCACTGATGTGTCTTTTTGGAACTATTGCAAATATGTCATCTACGTGTCGCTGCCAGAATTTGAACATCCACGGGAAACCTTTTGTGATCCTTATTTCCAATGAACTCATGTAAATATCTGCTAAGAATGGCGAGAGAGGGTTGCCCATTGCTAAACCTGAAGTTTGACGGAAATACTTTGTTTGGAACTGGAAGAAATTTTGTTCTGTGCATAATTTGGTGAGTTCTATGTGTTCTGCAATTTCTGACGATGACATTCCAATTGATTTGAGCCAATTTTTAATCAGTGATGGGAGTTTTTCTATTGGTATACTGGGAAATAGTGACTTTACGTCAAAGGAGACAAGGGTGTGTCCTCTTCTGTTAATTTGAAGTCTTTGATGTGTTCTATTAGTTCATAACTGCTTCTTATGGTTAAACTTTCGAATTTAGGAAATGAATTAAATTTATTAGATAGCCATTTTGCTAGTGATAATGGAGGAAAGTTAACCTTCAAAACGCGTCCCGGAAAAATATTTTGTAAGTGTTGTTCAGTGTTATTAACTCACCTTTTAAAAAATAAATTAATTACAACACTGTTTTCAAACTTCTATGAAAGGAAGATATTTGCTTTTGTTTGGATTTCATTAATTTAAATGTGTTAATTAAAAATGTCCTCTTTGTAAAATGGTTCTTTACATTTTACTAAACTCTATCGTAAGTTGAAAGTAATGTATTCATCTGCATTCTGCACTGATATTCTCCTCCCGCCAGGCTATTGGTTTAGATTTGCACGAACTATACATTTCCTCTCCTGAGTAACAGCACCATCCTGTATGTCAGGAGGCAAGCTCTGCATTCTGTTGACTATGTCGCAATAACGATTTTCTATGTTGTACGTTAAAGCATACTGTAATAATATTATATTTTAAAACTAATTTGACAGTAAATGAATACAAGGAAAGCAACAGATTGAATAAAGTGCGGGGCTAAGATGTGGAAGAATAATAACAGAGGGCTAAACCCATCAACCAATGAAGTTCATTTCCGCCATGTGCTTCTGCTTACATCTACTTTTAACTTACAATAAATAGAGGATAAGGATTTTATTTTGCTTTCAACAGACTAATATTCAAATGAAGAAATAATTAAAGAAAAGCTAAACCCTTTACATTTTGGCTTTTTTTTTCAATTATGTGAGTATGAAGCTACGAAAATATTTAATAAAAAATAATATAATAGAATTGCAAAAATGGCTCTCAGTCTCTTAAGGAATCATTCAGAAGTTTTGCTTCTAAAAGTTTAGAAGTTAATCAGAGCTTAAAAAATTTCAGCATGTGAAACATTTTAAATAATGAAAAAAGTGAGTGATAAATGTTGCTGGTGTCAGTAAATCATAGGTGCCAAATAAAAGTAAGAGTATACATACAGTAAAATGCCAAAAATTCAAATTTTGCATTTTTTCCGGATTTCATCCAGGTTCACAGGTGCATTGCCTTAAAAGCATCAATGTAAGCAAGTTTTTTGTGTTATCCCATCAGGAAAAAAAAATGCAGGGTCGAAGTTGCTATTGATTTGTGATATTAATGTGTTTTGAAGATTTCACTCAGGAAACAAATTATATATAACAAATAGGACTTATAAAGATTTACACTTTGCCATATATGGTTACATATGTCCTCAGAAAACAATAATATACCAAATCAGCATTTCTTCTGCAGTCCAGTACACATTTTTAATGTTTGAACTTATATTTTATCTAATTCTTACTTATCAGCTGCTATTTCTTGTAAACTTTTGTAAGGCACTAACCGGTAATGTCATCTATGTTAGCTTAAAACCACAAGCTGCTTTCTTAACTACTTACCAAAGATTTGAGTCGTCAGGGTTTCGGACCAGAATGATTTGCTCGATGTCATCCCCACATTGGGCCACCATACGCGCCAGATGATTTGTGGCCTCACTCATGGGTGGAACTCCAGTGTCGCTGCTTGGCTGCACAGGTACGCCAACCACTGCTGGGACTGCTGGAGAGACTAGTAAACTCCGGTCAACTTAGCATAGTATAGCCCTTGGGCAGACCTTCACAATGTTTACCCTGTTTTTCCCTGATTACGAACCGTGTCTGTTAGTTACCTCCTGTTCCAGGTGCTGCAGCGCAGATGTTGACTGGTGGCAGGCCTGGGAGTGATGTCACCAGGGTAGGAGGTGGCAGAGGTGCTGTCTGAATCACTGCTGCTGTGTGGAGGAGTTGGTGCTGTAGGAGAGGTGGACCTGCTTGTATCACGGGTGGCGGTTGCTGGACCGCTGTGACAGCAGCCTGGAGTGTGGGTGGGGGCTGCTGGAGTGCTGCACTTGTTTGTTGAATAACTGGTGGGGGCTGCTGGATGGTGGGGGCTGCTGCTAGGATTGCTGGGTTTGGCTGCTGAATCACAGCAGTTGCTTGCTGAATGGCTGCTGGTGGTGCTTGAATTACAGGAGGGGGTGCCTGAACTAAGGGAGGAGGCTGTTGAATGATAGATGGAGGTGGCTGCACCCCAGAATTTGCCTGGGGCATAAGAGTAGGAGGTGGCAGCTGTGATAAAGTTGGGGGAGGTGCCTGAATAACTGGAGGAGGTTGCTGCATAGTGGGAGTGAGTTGCACTGTAGGTGGTGGTGGTTGTTGTATCATTGGGGCAGATGGAGGTATGGGAGGTGTCGGAATGGAGTGTGGTTGTAGAGGAGATGGAGGTGGTATAGAGTGTGGTTGCAAAGGGGAGGGTGGAGGAATGCTGTGAAGTGGTGGTGGAGGTGCAGAATATGTCATATAGGGGGGAGGAGGAGGGGGAGGTGGTGGCGGTGGTGCTGTGACAAGGGACTGGACGGAATCAGCAGTGGCTCGGGAGGGAGAGTAGGGGGAAGATGGACGAGAGCTATCCTGCCATGCCACTCCCGGACCTGTCCGCTCCTTTTGGTACCAGTGTGATGTCCCCAGCTGATCACTGTTCTGCAGATCCTCCTTGTTCTCTTCTATCTTATTCACTGCATCAGGCTCCAACTGGCCATCTGCCATCTGCTTCTCACCTCCCCAGGTTCCCCAATCAGTATCTGAAAATATTTATGTTAGTCTTCATTCACATCAATTAAATAATAAAGGAGCACTTAGACCATAACATTAGTGCAGAAATTATAAAGAAAAAAAAAAATGTAATCTTGGAGCCCATACATACAATAATTACTAAGGTATAGAATGAAGAATATTTTCCAAATGACTGGGAAGAGGAACTAATTTTTTCCCATGCATAAGAAAGGAGGCCCACTAAAATGCATCAATTACCAGAGCATCACATTACTAAATGTGGTATACAACATTTTTTTCAAATATCCTTTATGAGAGATTAAAACCCTACATCAGTGCTGTCTAATGCAGCACCCAGAAATAGAAGATTATATTCACGAGGAACCAACAAACAGAAATATTTTCATACTTCAAGAAAGAAGCCTTATTAGAAGGTTAGGGCCAAAGATGGCACATGGATCAGAAAACCTACATTATCAGTTCAACTTACGAGGGCAATCCAGAGTGTAATCTCCATTTGGAAATAAAAATTAATCCAGATGGGATATAAACATTTTATTATTATATCTGAAAACTACAAAAGTTTTTCTATTTTTCTACATATTCTCTGAACAAATTCAAGCTCTTGTCATATCTTTTAACAGTCTTTGAAATACCCTCTACACGAAACTCTGCCACCTATGAATGTAGCCAACCCGTTACGGCGTAACGAAGCTCTTTGTCATTGGCGAAGTGCTGAGATGCAAGCCACTGCTTCCTGAATGGGAACAGATGAAAGTCACTGGGAGCTATAGTAGGCACAGCTTATTGAGATACCCCAAAAAACAACCTTGACATTTTCCCCCCATTATGGTGCAGTCTGGTTATATTTGGCGATTTTCCATCCATTAGGTTGCATTAGTGCCGCTAACTGTTTGCAACATATAACCATAGTAAAGCTACAGCCATCGCTGGCGTTATTGCGTCTGTTATGTTGCCACAGAAGTCGTTTATAAACGTGTTGCAGAAAGGCCAACTGATAGATTTTAAAACAAGATTCTGTTTAGATGCCGTATTAATAAATTAATCAATCTGTGGACGTGCTGCTCGTATTTGCGTGGTTTTGTCTTGAATTCTTTTCGAGCAATATATGCTGTTATAGTTACTGTTGTTATTTTTGTGTTTGCTACACAATAATGCATTAAATATATATTATGATATTTAGCGCTCGGAAGTGATTTTATCCAAAATTGCTATTGCAGAACAAGATTTGCCGAAGATGAATAGGTTTATTATGTGTTGTGTGGTAACGATGTTCAAGCAATATAATCGTTTGAAAGTATGTTACTTTAACCCTATGATATTTGAGGTTAGAAATGCCTTTATTATGTAGGTTGGCAGAACGGCTTTTT
This sequence comes from Tenodera sinensis, assembly GCA_030765045.1. NCBI lineage: Eukaryota > Metazoa > Arthropoda > Insecta > Mantodea > Mantidae > Tenodera > Tenodera sinensis. The sequence continues at coordinate 40,700,160 of CM060970.1, forward strand.
GCGATTCTTTCGTAAGCTGTTTAGTATAATGTTGGCCATTTTGAACTCTTGGAGACTGCCTATAAACTGTGTCCACTTTAAGTCCGGGCTGTACGGGGATGGTCAAAAAGTCCCATTTGAAACTGGCCAAAAGTTCATTTGTTCTTCGAGCTTTTTGCGGGTGAGCATTGTCATGCAGAAACACAACACCAGATGTCAGAAGACCACGACGCTTGTTTTGGATTGTCCTTCTTGGTCTTTTCAATGTTTCACAATTCAGAATCGACAGTGTGTCACGTTCCATAAATTCAACAAGTAAGATACCCTTGGCATCCCAAAAAACTGTAGCCATGACTTTCCTTGCAGACAAAGTTTGACAGGCTTTCTATAGCTAGCTTGGGGAAGCGGTATATCCCCATTGCATTGACTGCCGCTTTGTCTCAACATTCATGTAGGCCACCCAAGTCTCATTGCCAGTAACAATTCTGTTCAAAAATGCTTCTCATTGCGTGGCATACAGAGAAAGAAAGCCTATGGCAGAACTCATTCTTTTGGTTTTGTGGTTGTCGGTCAGCAGTTTTGGTACCCAACAAGCACAAAACTTGTGATAGCCTATGTGTTTGGTCAGTATCTCGTGCAAAAGACTGACAAATTTTGGGAAAATGATGGGAAAGTTCTGTTATCATGAACCGACAATTCTCACAAACTTTTCCATCCACTTTGTTCACCAGGTCATCATTGACAAGAGTAGGCCTGCTACTCCTTTTTTTTTCATGAATGTTTGTTCTTCAATTTTTAAAAACTCGTACCCATTGACTGACACCACCTTCACTCATAATGAAGGACCATATACTGCATACAATTCATGATGGATTTCGGCTGCTGAGTGATGTTTTGCCAAAAGAAATCTTATAACGCAGTGCACCTCACACTTGGCGCTAATGTTTTGAGGATATATCTCTCAAACGTGCGACAGTACGATGCTCTCCCTTAGACAGCTAGAAGCGCACTGAGCACACTGATGTGTAGATGACGGTGCTATCCCCACCACTTCCCATGCTACACACAAACAGTGGTTACTTTCTGGATTGCCCTCGCGCATTTGCAGCCTTCTGAGATTATCATAAATAAAGCTGTAACTGAGGTTGAACCTTAAAATTCCACAAGTGAGATGTTATTGTTACTAAAAAAATGTTGGTTACAGTTTTATTGTACAGATTACATATTTACCCGCTATTATCATGTGAGAAAACAATACCATGAATGTAATCAAGAATTTCATGCTTATAACATGAGTAAACCTTCTGAGGAAATTTTCGGTGCCCCCATATAAAAATGTCAACCTCCTGGGTGCCATGCCTCCATTATGTGAGTCCTAGGCTAAAAGACACTTAACAGCTGTGAGCAAAAATTTAAAAATAGTTTAAATATTATATTGAAAGTGTTGAGATTTCCCACAACTCTGAACTAGCCTGTCTCTTAATTATGTTATGCTATTGGTTCTCTTCTTCGAAAGCTTTCTGTACATTTTTGTTTGTAGCTTACAGAAAGATGGTGTGTATACAATTATGAAGATGATGTAGACATTTACCTGATTCATCTTTCTCGACTGTGGTGTCCTTTGCTTCTGATACAGTGTCATTATTTGAAGTAGCTCCTGCTGATTCCTCTTCCTTCTTAAGTTTTGTTTCTGAAAAAACAATTTTTATATATTTTGGCTCAAATTTTGCGGAACAGCCTAAAAATGAAGTGTTTTCAATATCAGCAATCTAATGAAGGATAGCCATGGTGATGCTGCAGGCTATCATTGCACATTTTCTGCTCAAAGAACCTTTAGCACAAGTAAAATCTTTGCTCCTGCTAATAACCCTTCATTAAAATTCATTTGTATAGTCCCTAAACATTTTATAGTATAAATCTGCATAAATAGAGCTAGGCATTTGCCTATTTTGTTCATTTGGTTAGAATTTCAGGCTTTTTAAATACAATTGTTTCGTGCTTACCAGAGTAAAATATACAAATTTTATAGCACCTATAATTGCCTATTTTCGTACTGTGTCCATTTCTATAACAAGAGCTATTATGGTTTTTCTTGCAATGGGAACTTTTATCACAGTTTTCGCCTATTGTAATTTCATTATTTTTGTTATTGGTGGTTATTTATTAATGAGGTACCAACTTTAGGATTGTAATTAATATTTTACGCTCTGAGTCAATGAGCCATTATTGACAATGCAACCATGGAAGTTTGTAATATTAACATTCCTTTCCTAGAGCCAGCCATTGCATTGTTTTGTGAAGAAATACAATAAAGCATACAGTACAGTCAACTACAAAAAGCTATTGGTTTACAACTGGGAGGTCAATCATTTTAACACTAGTTTATGTTTTGTTCATGAATAAGAAAGCTTTATTCTTTTAGTTCCTAATACACTCAAGAATAATTGGAACTACCAGATTTCTGTCTTAAACAGCAAGCTTATTTTAAAACAAGACTACTGCTGACTGGCTAGGAATCACATACTGTGATGTTGCACATACCCCACAACTGCCTTTGTTCAATGAAGACTCTTATAGGGTTATAGGACAATCAAGGACATGTGTGACAGAGAGTGAAACATTGCACGTTGCAGAGACAGGCACCGGATCACCACGCAAAAGGTGTCCATGGGTGGCTCGGGTGTGGCCTATCCTCAGGCTGGTTAAAACCACTTCTTCCCACCTGGAATCCCTGCAACTGGTCTGACAGGGTTGTACAGTGTCCTTGATTGTACGCAACTGAGTGCCAGCTAATGCTTCCCAAGATTCCTGCCACAGAGCAAATAGATGGTGATGAAAGTATTTTTGTACACCTATATAGGGGAGCATACGGGTGGAATATTCCAGCAGGCGACACGCGGACTTCACAGCCACATCTGCAGCCTCGTTGCCTGGAATACCCACATGGTCTGGGCACAACGTAAAAATGAACTGGTATCCACGGGATAACAACTGAGATACGATTATTTGTATTTTAAGAATAATGCCAAGTTACCAATAAACTGTTGCAGCGCCTGAAGAGCAATTGAGTCACAGCAGAGAATAAAATGTCCAGGAACTGAACTGGAGATAAAAAGATGGCAAAAAGATCTGCAGTAAAAACTGAACTGGCGTCTGGAAGGAGGTACGTGCGAGCATCACCGTTGTATATAAAAGTGCAACCTGTAGAACTACCCAACTGGGAGCCATCAGTAAATACTGGGGCGTAAGTCTGGTATGGCCCACAACTTCGGTGAAGAGGTGGTGAAACACCAAGTGAGAGGTAGCAATCTTCGCACAGCCTGACAACTCCAGGTTGAACCATGAACGCTGGAGTTGCCAGGGAGGACAGTGGCCTAGCAAATGCCGCTCTACAGCTGGCAGTTGTAGGGCATGTATGACAAGCAGGTCTCGAAACCTGATACCATTTGGACAGGAGATGGTTGTATTCTGTGTATAACGGTGCGCAAGGTCTGAATGCAATACAGGTGGAAACGAAAGATGACCTGGATGAGTGGCCAACCTTGCCACGTAGGAACAAAGCAACGAGCGTCAGACAGACAGCGGAGGTTCGTCAGAATCAGCATACAGACAATCCACTCTGCTGGTGTGGAAAGCCCCAGTAGCAAGCCAGATACCAGTGTGATGTATAGTGTCTAAAAGGCGGAGTTTAGAGGCAGACATCCTGCCATAGATAAAACAGCAGTAGTCTAATTTGGACTGGACCAGTGAGCGATACAACCTCAGCATGATGGTACGATTGCCACCCCAAGATGCCCCAGATAAAACCCTGAGTACCCAAAGTGAAGTAGCACGAAGATGACAAATATGGTGCTCCCATGTGAGCTTGCTGTTGAGATGTAGGCCCAAGAACTTCAGGTTAGGAACAAACGGAAGACGTGTGTCATACAAGTGAAGATCAGGTGGAGGGTGTACCATGAAGTCGATGGAAGTGGAGACACTGTGTTTTCATAGGGGACAACTAAAAGCCAGTGTGAAACACCCAATCGGTGATGGATGTTATGGTTAGCATGCTGCTACGAACAACACTAGTGATGCCATTAATGGCAATGGCGAAAAGCCTAACACTGAGAATTGACCCCTGGGGTACACCATTCTCCTGGATATTCTCTTGGGAGAGCATGTTACCTATGCGAACATGAAAATGGCACATTAGTAAAAAGTTAAAAAGAAGAACGAATAAGTGAATTGATTTCTTTCAAGAACTCAGCCATTGTACGGAATTGATCCAGTTCACGTCAAATTGAATAATGTTTAGCCACTTTTGTCACTATTCTGGCAAGGTAAAATATAATTTGAATACAATTTAACAATAATTAATGCATGAAATGTTGTATACTTTAGCAACATAAATGAGCTTAGTGAAATTTAAAATTATACAGATAACTTTGTCCAATGTTTTAATCATTGCTTACCTTTAACACCTGAGAGTTTTTTGAACTGGTCAAGGAAGCTGCCATCATTGGAGAAAATATTCATAGATCCCTGGCTTTTCTTTGCTTCCTCTGAAGTAGGGGGATCTCGCTTCCATTTGTCATGGCTGTAACAGAAGCAGATATGAGGCATACATTTGAAATATGAAGCAAAATAGAGCAAAAATCTGCACTATTCTTGAAATGAGTATGCAGTTTAGAATGGAAATCTGGTTATTGAGACACTAACAATGATGCATTTATGGTGAAAACTATTATGGTAGAAAACATATTGGTAAAAAGTAGGATTATGAGATTTCAGGGAAGTAAGCAAGTGTAAAACATTCATAACCTTAATTTACGAAGAAACATGATTTTGTTTCGTTTCGCTTTTAGCAGACTGGAATCCAGACTGATCGCCATTGCACAATAATGTAAATTTTGAGGTTATGAGTAATACATAGGATAACATTAATTCTATGGGGCTGCCATTTAAAAATGTTCTGCAAATGACCAAATTGTGCAATAACTGTATGTTGAGTCAGGACCATGACATGCAACCACAAGCAGTGTTACTGTCTATTTAAAGCATACACATTTTTCATTCAACATATAACGGCAATGTTGTACTTCTGGAGCCTGTGGAATTTCCCCTCAATCTGCTACCTCCCACAACACCTCTGTCCAGTAACACATGACTGCACATCACGCGACCACCCGCACCCTCCTACCAAGCTCCCACCATCACTGCCCATGGGCCCCGGAAGTACAACATTGCCCATATAACTAAACTAGCATATCCAGAGGGTGAGTTATTAATTATGTGTTGTGCAATATAATACTACATGTTGAATGTAGTAGTAATACATGAAATTGCGAATATTTTACACTCAGAATATCATAGTTATATACGTACATATTCTTGAAATAAAGTTATATGTTGCTTAAAAGGGGTGGTAGGTGGCCCCAAGTTCTTTAACAAGGCAACATCATGTTCTTACATCACTACTTATTAACTCAGGATAACTTTGCAAGTTCAAAGGGACATTCTACAGTATGCTGGCCCAATGTGGCGCATTTTCAAAATGCTTCAAACTCACTGTGATAACACAAATGGAAGCACAATACTTTAAGTATTTATGGAGTTCAGGTAATCGCGGTGTACTCATTAACGCAGGAAATATATGTTCTCCCACGGAGCTTACCGAGATTGCGTTAGGTTAGCTCTATATAAGAAATTGTAAAAAAAAACTAGCATGCAGTTTGTGGTGTCGCACAGGTGAGGGCGAAATTGGGCCAACAAACTATAGAATGAAAGTAAAAAGGATTCACTATTATAAGTATTTCACGAAACACAATTTTTTGCGCATACGCAATCTTCACCGGAATTACATCGCTGGCCCTTTTTCACCTGTATTTAGCAAGCCAACAATTGCAATTTACTTGCAAGTTTTGTTTTGTATATTATACAATATCCTACATGGAACTCGTAACTCTCTAGGTTAAATTTCGATAACATAGGACCTGGTCACCCCAATCACATACACATACTAATCTAGGAATTATAGGCTTACACGAACTAAATTTCGATCCCGCAAGGCCCTGTCAGGTGTTGAAGGTTGGTCGGCATCGCTAAATTGTTATACCTGCATATATACTGTATCATTCCACACAGACCTAAAATAAAGAATGAAGTAAAGGTAAAAAATTACATACCCCTTCCAAAAGGGTTTTCTTCCCCCTTTATTTTGATTTGCAGCTTGAGAATTTGTTTTGTTTCCAGTGCCGGATTTGGAGCTAGTGGAACCTTGCAATTTCTTCAATGCTTCTTCAGTTTCTTTCTTCTTCTGCTCTTCCAACTTGGCTTGAATTTCTCGTTTCTTCTGCTCAATAAGCTGTTCTTGTTTTGACATCTGAGCAAACCGCTCATTTCTTGTAGTTTTTGATGCGAAAGGGTCAGAACCTCTAATTCCACGATACGCCATTTCTTATTTTCTGGCATTTGTGTACCATTGCCTACAACAACGCCATCTGACTTCACTACCCAGCAACAATGCTAGTTGAGGGAGTAACTTCAAATTGCTATGCTCCTTGTATTTTCCATTGTTGAACTTCTTGTTCTATGATTATAGTAATTATTGTGTATTTCAAATCGAAGAATGAATGATTGAAATTTGTGAAATATTGCTCAAATGAGACACCATAACGTTTACAGGTTTCCAACTTTCATATTTTAAGGATGGGAAAGCCCAGTTTACTCACTCGAATTGAGATTCGATATTGCGACTTTTGAATGAGGTAAGCTTTTCACGGTCACCTCCATTCCGCTACGGTGGTTTCCAAAATGGGGGTCGTTCTCACTAATGATAATAATAACGAAGACGATGATGATGAAAACGATATGCTTCCTTGTTTATACTAATTGGTAATTCACTCAATAGATGTGCTTCAATTACTTCCCTATAGAAGTAATAGATATTTCCTTGTTGTTAAAGGATTTTATTTCAGAATTATTTTCACTCCTGGATGCAATTGTACAATCTTGGTACCTAATATAAAAAGTTACAAATTATAATTTAGAGTTTATAGTACTAGGTAATGTAAGTTCACCATTCAAGCTTCATAATTAAGAACCAAAAGTACCTATAACATGTAGGCTTGGTTTAAGTGGGAATTTTCAGAGCTTTGAAAACAAAGGGTAAACTGAAGTAGGTAAAGTGAATTTCTGTTCTTTGTGTTTTCTCTGCGTTCTCTGGTTCTTCCCACCACTCTTTCCACAAACTGCCCCGTCATCACCTTTCCCTTCATCCATTTCACCTGCGTTTCATACCGTTCTCTTCCTCACTCTCATACCTGGAGCTGGGCTGACCACTCGCCTGCAGGTCTTCACTTTCTCCAGTCCATAGGTTTGTCTGCTTCCCAACAGACATCTGACCCTAGGCACAGACTTGTAAGTCCCAGGGAGTGTCAGTCCTCCACACGGGAAGGATAATCACATAAAGAAGAAGATGTGTATATCTTTTTGTTAAAAGAAAACTCTACAAAACTCTTTTGTATTTAAAGGTTATTTCAAGGTACTACTCACAATTACCAACAAAAATATTTAAGAGAAACAAAATTATTTTTCTGATAAAAAAATGGAATAACATATGGCTGCCTTTGTGATGCATTACGTCATGTAAACAAAGAAAATGCTAATGTATCACTTGTCGACATCCTTTCCTTGTGATAATTACTTTCTAGAAGTTTTAATATGCAGAAAGATTGAATCTTTGTTCTTATGATAAAACAATACTGTTTTAGTGCTTTATATGAGTGGTGTTACATTTGTAGAAATTGTACTAGATGTTTCTTATTAGCTATAATATTTATAGGGATTTTGCAACAGAGGCTTACAGTATTTACTAATAGCATTAATGATGTTACTTTTAATTAATAACTTTTCATTGCAATCTATGATAAAATATTATGTAATAGGCCACTAGCATTGTAAGCATTAAGCATTAGTTTGGATCACCTAAGCGCACTTTGATGTGAAAATATTATTTAAAATGGCAGTTCTGGGTGACAGCTTATTCAAGTTGTGGCAATAGGGAAGATGAGAACTATTTTAAGGAAATGTAAATAAATAAACAAGCCTGTTAGAACCCTGTTGGGCAAGGACCTCCTACTAGCTATGGTAGGGTTAGCTCAATGGTACTCGCAGAGTGAGCTAGTCTCTGTGAGTTAAAAACACTTTTCATTCCACTCTTTTCACTGCACTATCGATCACTATGCTGTTATCCTCTCCCACATTTCTTTCCAGTTCACTATGTCTCTCACCATTCTCATCCACTGCACATCCATCACTGCATTAAATTCTTGTGACCATCTCTGCTATAGGCATCCTCTGTTCCTTTTCCTTCATCTTGGGTCCTATATCGCTATCGCATAGGCCCACCTATCCTGGTGCATTCTGGCTACACGGCGTCCCCAACTCCATTTGGTCCTCCTAGTACTGGTGGTCACATCCTACTCCACTCCTCCACCTCAGCTCCTTGTTCATCATCCTGTCTCTTAGGCTAACACTCAGTAGTCTTCTTTCCATTTTTCTCTGGCACACTTGTATCTTCTGGATCTGTGCTTTGGGGAATATCCAGGTTTGGCTTCCGTATAAAAGAACCGGAATGACACAGGCTTGCAGGGTGTCCAATCTTGTGTTGACATTGATATGTTTATCTAGTAAAATAAATTTCATACTCCAAAACTTACTCCAGACTAGTCTAATCCTCCTTTTTATTTCTATGTTCTTATTTTCAGTTAGACTGACTGATGGACCCAAATAAATGTATTCTTTACACTACGCTATTGGCTCCCCATCTACTATAATTGGTGCCTCCTATTCCTCTATCTGCTTCATGTTAATCAATATTAACATTTGCAGAAATTATCTTACTGCTAATTTTCTTATAGGTATAAGAGGAATATGGTCATACAGTAGGCCTTAAGTGATAGTAAAATCTTCTAAGAGCACAGGTGGTCGTTATGTGATGCCTTTGAAATTCTATTTTCTTTGCATGGCCAAAAGACCAAAAGCAAAAAAAAAAAAAAAAAAAAAAACTTTCGAATAAAAAAAGTGTAACTATTGGAAAATTCAAACAAATAACAATAAATACCTTGGAAATTGTTATTCCATAAAAAAGAAAAATTGTGTTTTTTAACGAAATCTATGTTTTTGTGTGGTGACATTTTGTCTATCTTTTATACAAGAAAATGTTACGACTGCCAAACTCTAAATGGACAGAAGAGAACCTCCCCCCTTAATCCTTAAAACTCATAATAGTTTCCTAGAAAAGGTAACACAGATTAAATCCAAATTGAACATTCCTAACACCAGAGAAAATCTACTTATAAGAGAAAATCCATTGGAATTATTGCAACCTACCTTCAATTTGGAATTAATAGAGGAAATAAGTAAATCAGACACACCAAAAGAAATACAAAAACTTCTAGCTCTGGAAACAATCAATACTAGGTATCCCACAGAAGAATGGCTGCACATATATACTGATGGATCCTCCAAGGAAAACTTTACTGGAGCTGGAGTTAAGTGTTCACATTTTTCCTTTTATTATTCTGTTGGCAGAGACACAACAAATTATGATGGAGAAATAGAGGCTATATACATTGCTCTCCGACAATTATTAAATCTTCCCTTAAATAAATTTAACAAGGCAGTAATTCTTTCAGATTCTAAAGCTGCAATTCAGGGAATATGTTCAAATACTACAAAGAAGTCAACAAAAATTAGAGAATGCTACAAAATGTTAACACAACTCCAAAAAGTTAATAAGACTGTTCATCTCCAATGGATTCCAGCACACTGTGGAGTCATGAGCAATGAAGCTGCAGACTCACTTGCAAAGAAAGGCACAACAATAAAACAAAAGTCTAAATTCAATTTCTCATATTCCTCAATAAAACGCTTGATCATTAAAAATTTTTGTCATTCATACCTACAAGAAATAGAAACAAATGCCAAAGATAAAAAATGGATTACACTACTTTCCAACCCAGATATAATCCCCCAGAGACCACGGAAAACAGCGGTTGCAGCCTTCCGACTATTGACAAATCACGACTGCTTAGCAAATCATCTCTACAGAATAGGTATCTCAGCTTCACCAATATGTGTCCTGTGTAACGATCCAGCAGAAATGAACGAAGACCACTTGAAGACCTGTGAAGCATTAAGATCAGAAGAAACTACAGTTCAAAAGTATTGGAAAGCACGAATGCTAATGGCTTCATTGCCAGATGCAAGGCACTAGAAAACAACAACAACAACAACAGTTTGCCAGTTATGCAAGTCATCCAGAATGAAGAGGATTTCAGAGGCAATTCCAAGAAACTGGAAGATATACATTTCATTTGTTAAAAACTACCTTAAACGTATGGTATTTTAATAAAAATTGAGATAATCAAAGGCTTTGAAAAAAATATTCCATGTTTTCGTTTTTGACTTATGCTGTTCACACTCAGACGTATGCGCGCGCGCACACACCCATAAAGAATTTTTTCTCAAAACATATATTTCCGTGAAATATCCACATAAAATTTTTGGGTGAAATGCTTCACGTACTTACTATACGTGGTAGAGAAAATAATAAACGCTATAGAACTTATAAAGAAAATTGAATGCAACCTTTAGATCTTTTATTTTAATATAAGGGAACTTTGTTGTGTAACCTAGGAGCGTTTCTAGAACACAAGTTGGAACAGATGACAACCGTAATATGATAAATGTAGTCACAATATTTTTCTGGTTCTCTCTAAATTTCGTGCTTACAGTGTACTGAAGTGCTTAGGCGTATAAAATGCAATTTACTTATTCCGGAAGTAATTATTGTTGTACAGTATTGAACTTTTATTTATTTTACTGTCGTGGATAATGAAATTGTATCATTCTACACGTAATTTAATTTAGAAACTCCAAAGCGATCATTTATGCCATTTCAACAGCAGTTTTGAGTAATATAAGAGCACTGTAGCAGGAAGCTTCAGTATTACGCAACAGAACTTGTCCAATCCTTGGTTCGTGTTAAAATGAAGCCTGTGAGTAGGAAAAAGCAGACTTGGCGTTTAACAGTTGAACTACGTCACCCAGATTCTCTCCGCAGCTGTGCAAAAACGTCAATACTAGCAGTGGCTTACTGGCCTTATGACAAACTATTAAAATTTGAGAAGCAAGATCTTGAATAATACTCAGCAAATTCCTTAACCTTCTTGTAGATATCTACTAAAATATGCTTATAATAATGCTTAAGGAAATCAGGGTGTGAAATATTAAAACAATTTAAGGCGAGTATATGTGTCTACCTTAACATATATTTTATGCACTCCTAGCATTAAAGCGGCATAAATCGTGTGAAAAATGAATGACGTAATTACCATGGCAACAAGAAAGCAATGACGTCATCACTGCCATAACAGAATGTTCCGCAATGTGCCTATAACAAAACCTGAAAATTACAGTAATGTCTAATGTGGTTTCATTAGTGGAACTAACGCATTTTTCGTCTCTCCATCCACCAAACTTTTCACATTCTTTTTCGTAAACAACTTTTGATTTTTTTCTGGAATTAATAAACTCCCTGCACTCTTCGTTCAATATGTCAAGCGGAATAAAATCCATATTTTCAACAGTTTTATAATTGTCATCCATTTTCCTCTATAAGTGTTGAAACAAATGAAACATCTGCTTAGCAACCATATTACCTCATACATCTCTGATCTCTGGCACGTTATAATTTGATATTTAGTAATGTTCTTAGTTATTTTTTACGTATTTGAATGCTAGAATTGTACACTTACAATGCTGTACGTAACACGAGTGTAATGTTTTCATTGTGACACTGTATAAATTAGCGCGTTCACTTTCGCTCACGCGCAAACATACTCTCATTTCACAATCAGTCAGATTATACACTACAAAAAATAGTTATATAAATAACTACTAACAGCCCACCTCCGTGGTATGAAGGTACCACGTCTGCTTCACATTCTACAGGTCCCAGGTTCGAATTTCATTTACCGTAAGTTACAACAACAACAAAAAAGGAAGTTTTTTTTCCCGGAGTTTTCCACTATCCTGAAAAGACGAATGTCGGGTAACTTTAAGCTCTGTGGACCCTGGGCTCATTTTACCCACTTCATCGTCTGATAAGACCTACCCGGTTAAAGGAAGTTAGGTTAAACACAGTCGAACTTGGATAAATCGAAGTTAAAGGGACTAGCAAAAATATCTAATTATTCAAGATCTGCAATTACAAAAGTTTTAATTTTTTAAAGGTTTTAATTAAAATACACTTAAGGTAAATTACAAGTACAAGAAGAACAAGATTACAGTACCTGTATGGAGACCCGTGGACAAAAATAGTCATGTCTGGAACGCTATTTCTACACACCACAGTGCCTTGTTTACACCATCCACGATACAGTTGTGTACCGGCAGCCACAAGTTGTCACAAGTTCCAAATCTTAATATTACTAACCCATGTGATCAATCAGGCGCTGTGCCGTGTAGGGCTTAGACGAATTTGGCGTCAGACATGACTTATTTATTTTGTCCACGGGGGTACAGGCAGTATGGCGTATGATCTAGTGCGGGAAGGGGCTTAGTACATCGACCTTCAATAGATTTCTGTGCTTATACCCCTGACGGAGCACCCCGAGAGGGAGGGGTGAGGTGAAAGGAGACAAAGGGTGGTTGGATCAGGAACCACGGCAGAGCAGGGGGCAGGGTCCTTATGTTTTTCCAAATTGAGAGACCTGGACTACAGATCTCCTGCACAAGTTCGGCTGAGAGTCGTTTAATCATCCACTCTATATTCAGAACCTTGCTTCCTTGCTTTCCATCTTTCCCTACACCTGTTGTCTGTCAATGACAATTACGTCTGTTCTACTGATCCCAAATTCGCGGGATCAAATCCGGCCCAGACCGATGGTTTTTAAGTGTGCTTAAAAACGACAGCTCCATGTTAGTCGATTTACTGGTATGTAAAAGAACTCCTACGGGACAAAATTCCGGCACACCGGTGACGCTGATGTGATCCTAGCAATTGACAGAATCGTTAAAAACAAAATAATTTAATTTAATTCATTCCCGCGATGTTTACTGCAAGGAAGTCAGAGAGATGCCAACCTGACATCCCTGTGGTCTTACAAATACCAAAGTGAATTCGATCATAAACCACTGCGCAATTCGTCACGTCTAAATTAAATTAAAATTAAATTACTTAAATTGGTACTCAAGTTTTGCTGTCCCTCAACATAGCATTTTAATTGCTGGATGTGTAGTACAGATTTCCTAAAATTTAGTAAATAAGATTGACTGAAAACGTATTACTTTCATCACTCTCGTTGTAAATTACATTGAATTATCCAAAAACAATCGAGTTATAGAAGATTATTTAACAATACTTTTATAGGAATATCAAGGGACCGTGTTAAAAGTTCTTGCCTGTTTAACCTCCTCGTTTGTAGGGCGTGCAACCCCCAGTACTTAAAGGTGAGCGCCTGGGGTCAGACGCCTGTCGAGCAGCCGACAAACTCCGGGTCAGAGGGTAACAAGGATAGGTGATCAGCCCGAAGCTTGGTATGGGAGTGAGGAAGGAGATGATATGGGTTGTGGGCGAAATGAGTGAAAGGAAGGATGGTGATGGAACAGTTGGTAGGATGAATGACGAGGGAAACCAGAGAACCTGGGCAGAAAGCCCGCCCAGATGCGCGCTTTGTACACCACAAATCCCACATACAGTCCCCTGGGATTCGTGAGAGGTGGGCGGTCGAACCATTCGGCCATCTTTCGAATTTTTCAGAATTTCGAATTTAAAAAGTTCGAAAAAAGCACAACTATATCTCGCATGTGAAGACACTTTAATTAAGTCCTTGAAATGTCCTCCAGTTGCACTTTCAAACTTCTTCTTCTTCTTCTTCTTCTTCTTCTTCTTCTTCTTCTTCTTCTTCTTCTTCTTCTTCTTGTCGGTCTGGGTGGCTCAGTTGGTTAGACGCTGGCCTGCTGATCCCAAGGTCGCGGGTTCAAACCCGGCCCAGGTCGATGGTTTTTAAGTGTGCTTAAAAACGACAGCTCCATGTCGGTAGATTTACTGGCATGTAAAAGAACTCCTGCGGGACAACATTCCAGCACACCGGCGACGCTGATGTGATCCTGGCAATTGACAGCGTTGTTAAACAACAAAATAGTTTCTTCTTCTTCTTCCTCCTCCTCTTCCTCCTTCTTCCTCTTCTCCTCCTTCTTCTCCTTCTTCTTCTTCCTCCTCTTCCTCTTCTTCCTCCTCTTCCTCTTCTTCCTCTTCCTTCTTCTTCTTCCTCCTCTTCCTCTTCTTCCTCTTCCTCCTTCTTCTCCTTCTTCTTCCTCTTCTCCTTCTTCCTCTTCTTCTTCCTCCTCTTCCTCTTCTTCCTCTTCTTCCTCTTCTTCCTCCTCTTCTTCCTCCTCTTCCTCTTCCTCCTTCTTCTCCTTCTTCTTCCTCTTCTCCTCCTTCTTCCTCTTCTTCTTCTCCTCCTCCTCCTCCTCCTCCTTCTTCTTCTTCTTCTTCTTCTTCTTCTTCTTCTTCTTCTTCTTCTTCTCCTCTTTCTTCTTCATCATCTTCTTCTGCTTCACGGTTTAGGGCGTTTTGGTCTGTTCCGGCACCAAGATCTTGTTGAGTCCATCTTTTCTTCGGACGTCCTGGGTTTCCATATCCTTGGAGTCTGTAATTATATGCTGCACGGGGTATCCTGTTTACTGGCATTCTTTCCAAGTACTTCAAATGCAACTTTCCGAAATTCTCGTTTTCTGAGATTTAGTGCATTTGAGCACCGTTACTCTTGAATCATGAATGTTTTCGAACTAAACTTACCAGAAATTTCAACATATGTCTACTGAAGGGAATGTACGAGAATTATCTATTTTGCACCAAAATTAAATAGTTAATTAATTAAAGTCTATTTTTGGGGTAGTGAACTTATAAGTATTACTCCTATTATTTTTTGCGTTGGTAAAGTTATGTAAATGCATCTTTACCTAAACATTTTTTTAAAGCTGTGGATATAAATTAGTATACAATCTATTATTATTATTATTATTATTATTATTATTATTATTATTATTATTATTATTATTATTATTATTATTATTATTATTATTATTATTATTATTATTATTATTATTATTATTATTATTATTATTATTATTATCAACGACGTTGTCAATTGCCAGGATCACATTAGCGTTGCCGGTGTGCCGGAATTTCATCTCGCAGGAGTTCTTTTATATACCAGTAAGTCTACTGACATGGAGCTGTCGGTTTTTACACGCCTAAAAACCACCGGTCTGGGCCGGATTTGAAGCCGCGACCTTGGGATCAGTAAGCCAGCGTCTAACCAACTGAGCCACTCAAACCTGTTAGAACCAAATATACTTACGGACTCCGCAGCATATAACTATGAAGAAAGCTACCCAAGGTCTCAGAGTAAGTTTCTCAAATACTATTCATGTAAACAGCGTTGTTCATGTTCTGTGAGGCAATCCAAACTTTTTATCTTAATGTGAGCAGGCTAAGTCTCCAATGGGAAAGAAGTGTTGGTAAAAACCCCATCACGGATTGATACTTTCAGAAACATTAATTCCGATCTTCCATTGCCTCCTACACTGGTGGTTATCTGACTTAAAACCACGTTATGTTATGCAGATGATTTTGTAATATTTGCATGAGTAGTAAATGAACTGGACAAAGAAGCTTTTGCAATTGAGGTTATGCTGAATTTAATACATGATGCCAACTTAAAATGTTTTTTTTAGTGTGTATATTTGGCCGATCAGCAAATTTGCTATACAAGCCAGTGATAAACTAGGTCAACAATAAAATATAACAAACTGAGGACATTGCATCTAACAGTGCAATAGTTCACAAGAACACAATGTTAAATATTGAGTAATAGCACAAGTACAGGATATTAATACTACGATTTGGCTATACAATGATAACAAGGTATTAACAAGTTAAATACAATGATCATAGTCAAGGAGTTAAGAAAGGGTTTGGAATGAAGTTATTAAGAGATCACTATCTTGGGAGTCAGTGAGTACGAAGTCTTGAGGAAGTTTTCCTATTAGTCTTCTCTTCTGTGGACTTCTTAATCCAATGTGATATGTTGCAGCACCTGATACTCCAGTTAATTTGAAAAAGAAATGTCCTCGAGAGCATTTTAAAGTACCTACTCTTGTATAGGAATAATATTCTAAATCCTGATGCAGCTGATCGTTTCTTATGTTCCATGGAGCCTTTGTAATAGTGCGGAGAAATTTGTTTTGTATAACCTGAAGTCGATGGATATGAGTTTTGGTAACTACATCCCACACAGGATTAAAGGACGTACAAGTGATTTGTATAGTAGTATTGAGCACTCCAGTCCAAGCAGAGATCTCTTATATAGTAGAGGGTATACTTTTATTATTGTGGAAGTAGCTAGCGTTGAAGTGTAGGATATATGAGAATTCCAAGTGAGGTTTGTGTCAAGCACTACTCCTATAATAGATATTTAACCGGTGTTTCTGGAGGCAGCCATGTGTGCGGATGGGTTGTTGTAAGACCTTATCTTTTCTAAACCCCAGCGCAGCAGCCCACGAAGGGCCAGGGGCTACCGCCCAGCTGCTGTGTCCCCCTCCTCTGCCCACTACAGGCGTCATTGGTGAGGTGCAGTACTGGAGGGTGAGACGTGGTTAGCGCCCCGAGCCCTCCCGACCTGCGGCAGCTACTTTTCCATCAAGTAACTCCTCAATTGGTCCCCCCGGGACCTAACCAGGCTGAATGTACCCCGTGCCAGACCTCCCAGAGGGGATAAAATTCCCATGCTGGTACCGGGGATCGAACCCGGATCCTCCGCGCCAGAGGCAAGCGTGCTACCAACTGCGCAAGACTTTATATGGTATTTAACTTCATTCTCCATTGCAAATCATTTGTGATGTCTAGATTTTTGACTGCAAATTTAAAATGTGGCTTGGCCTTCAAATTCTCCAAATTTGATTTCTTGATTCGGTCTATAAAGAAATTACAAACTTTATTGACTTATTAAGTAACTAAGTTGAAGAAATACTGTTTGTTGAAAAATGAGTTTACCCTACCTCAAGTTCAAAAGCATAAGTTGAAGAAGGAAAAAACTCGGGGGATTTGTTTCTACCAAACCCTCAGTAAAGTAGCTCAAATTTTGGAAGACGAACATATAAGTGAACTTGGAAATTTGTCTGTTAGTTATATGCCCCGGGTTCGATCCCCGGTACCAGCATGGGGATTTTATCCCCTCTCGCAGGTCTGGCACGGGGTGCACTCAGCCTCGTTAGTCCCGGGGGGACCAATTGAGGAGCTACTTCATGGAAAAGTAGCGGCCCCAGGTCGTGAAGACCGCATAACTGGCCGGGAGGGATCGGGGCACTGACCATGTCCCACCCTCCAGTACTGCACCTCACCAATGACGCCTGTAGTAGGCAGAGGTGGGGGAAGCAGCGGCTGGGCGGTAGGCTTTGGCCTTTCATAGGCTGTTGCGCCGGGGTTTAGTTTTATATGCCCCTCTTCAGGTATGCCAAGTACAGGTTGGCATCGTGTGATGTAAAACGTTGCTTTTCCATTATAAAGCGTTACTCAAGGATAGCAGTTAAGGATATGTGATGCACGTGGAGATTACATTTTTTGTGCACTTACGAGATGTTTGATTCTGACTGCAAATTGGTGAGTCCCAATTTTCATTGCTCTATAAGGTAGATGTCTTCTTACGCTTCGTTCTATTTTTTTTTTGAAAATATTTTTCAGTTTTTAACACAGTTTTAGAATCATTAGTACATAAATATACATATTTTAACACTTTTAGTGAATGAAAATGCGGACCAAAGCAAAACATTATTGTTTGAGGTTATTAGAATATGTTGGTATATTAGATAAGCAGATTCGATTCTCTCTCTCTTAGCTGGTAAATCATGACTATATTATATGCATTTGTCTTAATGTATATACACATTCTGTGAAGCATCACTCCCGTGGCGTTGCCTACTAAAAGTCAAGGCCTTCGCAAGCATGTGCTAATGCTTTTTGATCTTTTAGTAACTTATGAAGTGAAATTAGAAGGTGTTTTATAGCATCATCGCGTCAGTGTTATTTTCAAATTCCATAAATATGTGGAACAAAGCAAGAAAATAAAAAGGGGTATGTCATGAAATATCGAGAATATTTTGCATTTGGCGGCATTAAGATTTTCTTTAAAACACAAACTATAATTTTTGAAAGCCAAAGCATCAATTAAGTAATCACGCTTTTCTGAAAAAACTGGAAGGGAATGGCCAGTTGCGCGTTACAGCCAGTCGGCCGCTGGCGATGCTGACCCCATGGCGTCACCAGACACTCATACCAACTACGAGTAGACAAGAGAGCGTCGGACTCATCACACCAATATGAAGGAGCCTCTCATCATTCCACCGCAGTGAGTACGTGTTTTGCTTCCAGAACGACTCTTTTTTTATATATAAATGGAAACCCCTCACGCAGTGCCAACTCTGGACAAACGCTCCAAAGCAAATGCATAGGTTGTTAATTTTGTGAAAGATACAACAGTTTGAGGTTATGTAAAAATCAGGCTATGCAACCGTATATTCAAAAGTTACGCGGACGTGATAAATTATGTTTCATAAATATTTTAAAACAAATGCTTTGAAAGAGCAAAAACGTTTATATAGTTTTGAACAGTGCTAGAAGAATTTAAACCTAATGTTTCTCAAACGCCAAGGAGTTTAAATTATCTACCCTGTGTAAAGGGATAGTTATTTATGCAGCTTGTGGCTAAACTGGGATTTATTTTACGAGTGGAAAATTTTTTTTACCCCGAGCGTCCCACAAGTTAAAAATAGACCCCTACACATGTACATAAATCATTGCTCAAAATGCATTCACAAAATTCATTGCAATATCAATATGAATTATGTTGTGAGATTTAAGTTTAAGGAGTGTATTGAGCATAAACAATTGAACTGTCTTAAGCAGGAACTTCCTGTTTAAGACATCGAACTTAGAAAACGCGTACTTCTCGCTCTCGAAATTGTTTTTTTTTTATTTATTTTTTTTATTTTTTTTTTTTATTTTTTTTTATTTTAACGTCCTTTAACCTGATAGGCCGTATTGGACGATGCAAGAGTGAAGTGGTTGAAAAGATGCTCAAATTAGCTGGAGTCCATTGAACTTAAAGTTACCTAACATTGTCATCTCGGAATAAGGGAAAACCCGAGGAAAAAAAACCTTATCCGGATAACTCACCCTAACCGAGATTAAAACTCGGAACCTCTTGAATCTGAGGCAGACACCTACTCCCACACCACAGAGACGGAGTGTTTATTTATGCTCTTTTCTATTATGGTTATAAACACAATTTTAAGGAATACACATGCTTTGAGCTGATTCTGCGATATTATTAACATTTTCTGGAACATCATTATTTATTACATAATTATACTAGTATATGGTTAAAATTAACTTTTAGTTAATGCTTCTGATAATGCCAAAATGGGGGCTTTACGTCGTTTATAGTTTCATGAGTTAACATTTAGTTGACGAGGTGCTTCAAACAGCATGCTCTTTAAGCGGCCGTGACATACTTCTTGTAACTGCCTATTAGTTTTATCACTTATTGGAAACAAGTTTCTTGTTAGAAGTTTAAAAACAAAAACATTCGCAACAGTAAACTCTAATCGCAGTTGCTACTGTAATCATTTTTACTTTTTTACTACGTAAGTAGATGCAGAATTGTATTCCACCCAAAAATTCGATGTCGAGATTTCGCCAGAAATATATGTTTTGAAGCCCCCTGAATCTAGAAAAGCATTTTTTAGAAAAAGGTTCTTGTGTGTGCATGTGTGTGTGTCTGTGTGTCTGTCAATTTGTGGACAGCATAACTCAAAAACGAAAAGTCTGTTAAAAGCGAAAGTTGGTATTTAAGTTCAATGTCTTTCAAGGATGCGACGCGAAGATTTTGAAGAAAATAACCCCACCCTAAACTACATTTTACATGGAAAATTTTGATTTTCTTGAAAATGGCTCTAAGGATTTTGATTAAAATGACATGATCAAGCTATTTTTATGACAAATGAAATGTATATCTTGAATTTTCTGACTATAGCTCATGTAGTATACATCTTATGACGTATCCATTATGTTGATGGTACTGCATTCATTGATTGGGGGTAATTGGGAGTAATTGGGTAACGTTGGGAAAGACTTACTATGACAAAACGGCAAAATCCGTCCGGTTACTTTTATATCACTTTATTATCTTCTAAAATTAGCAGTCTACAGTCTTTCGGACTACCACAATTCACTTTTACTTATCATAGTCCTGCTCAGTCCTTTCAGTGTCTTTCTTCAGCTTGTCTCCCATACACTCACTACAACGTTGCAATCACTCGACGCCCGTTAGAATCTTCTTCACGAACACCGACGTATCTTTCGCGACGACACACACATGCACAACTATCTCGCATTCACTGGCGCACTGGTCGAATCATGTCTGTAACCGTAAATTCTAACTGATGTTTCCTGATCTTCTTGTATAGAGGGGATGACGTCACACGGATCTTTCTGACTTCTACACCTAGGCCGGCGATGATTTTTCTCGAAAGTACTTGAGATAGCCCCTTTTACGTAGCCACTCCCATTCTTGTTAGTTATGCACACGTGCCTGGCAGCCTGACCTTGAACGCCTTTACTCATCCGCCGGAACGGCATATAGTGTGAAGTGGCTTAGCCCCGACAGTCCTTTGTCTTGTGCCACGCCCGGCTCACAATACTATATCTGTAAACAGGCTATCACAACTTTTATTGAAATATATACATTAAAAAGTCTAATTTTTGAATAAGTTGCTTTCCTATTCTTTTGTGACGTTCAGTTTTTGCACGTTAATTCTCAAGTTAACTGAGTTAATTTGTTGCACAAGCGAATAATTATTTTTATTTAAAGAGCATGAATAAGCCACCCTCACATTCAAGAGGTCCCGTGTTCGAATCTCGGTTAGGGTGAGTTACACGGATAAGGTTTTTTTGTGGGTTTTCCTTGTACTGAGAAGACGAAAGTTGGGTAATTAGGACCTCGGACTCATTTGAGCATAATTCAACCATTTCGTTCATTCACGTCCAGCATGACTACCCGGTTAAAGGGCGTTAATTAATCATCAAAGCAATGAGATCCTGATGATAAATGATTATTAACGACCAAAGCCCTGCCCCTCCCCTAAAAAACAACATGCATAGAAAAAATTGCATTTGTAATTTATATGCAATATGTTGAAGTCGAAGTTTTTTATGTTTTGAAAAAAAAAATATGTCTGGAAAAAGAACTCCTGAGCTTGAGTTAATCTATCAAGATATTAAAATAGTACTGTATTAGAAGTAACAGCGTGATTAGCGTTATAGCAGTTAAATAACTGTTAATATGCACCATATTTTTAACACATCAAGCAACAATTTAAAGCTAAAACCACGATATTTTCATTGGTTTTGGAGTGTACTTCCCCCTTAATAAAGAACATGAGCCTTCGTGCAAGTGCCTATGGTAACCACATTTATAAATCATTTAAGAGGTACATTTTGTTCTCTTCCAGTGTTTATGTAAATATTCAAAGCAAAGCAACTAAGGAAAAGTTTTAAAGAGGCAAGCTATTTCATAATCAGGCACTGGCTGTCATCTAAGGTCATCAAGCATGAGCAATATTATTTAATAGCTTCTTTAA
The DNA here is from genome assembly GCA_030765045.1 of Tenodera sinensis. Taxonomy (NCBI): domain Eukaryota; kingdom Metazoa; phylum Arthropoda; class Insecta; order Mantodea; family Mantidae; genus Tenodera; species Tenodera sinensis. Next base: position 40,721,892 of record CM060970.1, read on the forward strand.
GATTTTTTATCTCTTGTAGAACCACGCTGTAGCTACATCGCTTTGGTAATCATAAAAATCCATTTTCATTCTTTTTACTTTCTCTGCTACGCATAATGAAGCAGAGGAAGTGTTGTATTTCACCCAAAAATTCGATGACAAGATTATATGTTATGAACATATGTTTTGAGGCACCCTGAATTTAAAAAAAATCTGATGTGCTGCACTCACATGACTTTCTCTACTCTTGTACCAACCATTCTTTCAAACTCTTATTCCTATATCTTTTTCGTGTTAATGGGGATAAGTATTTGTACGAATTATCTTATTGCTTATTTCCTTGTAGGTGCAAGAGGAATACAGTAGGCTTTGTGCGATAGTCAAATGTTTTAAAGCTTTGAGATCCCGTTCTCTTTGCACGCTTAACATATAAAAAAAAAAAAAAAAAAAAAATGAACAACGATGTTCCATTACACGAAAGTTTTGTTTTGCCAAATTGACACAAATAACAAGCAATATCTCCGAAATGGTTCACTGTACATCAAAATTTATTCAGTCATAAATTGTGTGTTTTAGCGAGATCTACATGTTTTGTACAGTAAGCTTTTGTCTATCTCTTACGGTTTGCGAGTTATTCAAAAGTCATCCAGAGTAAATAGGACTACATAGGCTAAAGCCAGAAAATTCAAAATATACATTTCATTTGTCATTAAAATATCTTAAACATATGACATTTTAATCAAAATCGTCAGACATTTTCAAGAAAATAAACAATTTCAAAAAAGTTTCCATGTAAAGGGTAGTTTAGGGTGGGGATATTTTCTTCAAAATCTTAGTATCACATCCTTAAAAGACATTAAACTTAAATACCTTTTTAGAAAAAGGTCCGCCTGTGTGTGTATCTATCCGTGTGTGTGAGTGTGCGTGAGTGTGTGTGTGTGTGTGTGTGTGTCTGTCTGGCTGGGTGTCCTTGTGTCTATCAGTCTGTGGACAGCTAACTCAACTCCACCCTAAACTACCCTTTACATGGACATTTTTCGAAAATTTTAATTTTCTTGAAAATGGTTCTAATGATTTTGATTAAAATGCCATATGTTTGAGATATGCCATATGAAATGTATATTTTGAATTTTCTGACTATAGTCCAAGTCCTATTTACTCTAAATTACTCTTACATAACTGGTAAACCGTAAGAGATAGACAAAATCTTACTGTGCAAAAAATGTAGATCTTACTAAAACACACAATTTATGTCTAAATAAATCTTTTGTTGAGTGAACCATTTCGGAGATGTTCCTTGTTATGTGTGTGAGCTTTGGAGAACCTATACTTCTGTCAAATAGAACATCATTATTAATTTTTTATACGTTAATCGTGCAAAGAGGAGGAAATTTGAAAGCTTTAAAAGATTTGACTATCGCTCAAAGCCTACTGTATTCCCATATTCTTCTTGTACCTGCAAGAAGATAAACAATAAGATAATTTCTGCAAATGTTTATTTCAACTAACACGAAGAAGATATAGGAATAAGGGTTTGTAAGAATGGTTAGTACAAGAGTAGAAAAAGTCATCTGGGTACAACACATTAGATTTTTTCAATGTTAACCCAATGCTTTTACTGTTAAGAGGATGCAGTACCTTAATGACTAAATTCACTGAACGTTTTAGCACAGACAAGTTTTCTTGTAATTAATGACACAGGAATAAAAAATTCTGTAACGGTTTTTTATATGTATGTTGCTGCAGATCTAGCCGAAACGTTGTGGCGACGTATGTAACAGGATTTTATATATTATCAATATAATCAATTATCTTGCCAACAGCCTCGCCTTAGCATCAGTTAGTTAAAGGTAGAGACTTTTATCCTTATATCTTGGGCGCGGTACAGATCGATGTTTAGATCTCTGAGGAGTACGTCGTAAATGAGAACCGAAATCCTGAGCTATGAACAAGTAGAACGAATGGCCGGCGAAGGCCTATATCACTGTCCAAACTCATAAAAAACACTTTAATTTAAATTCTCACCGCTTAAACAGTTTTATTGAAGGATTATATTTTAATCTTGATCTTTTTGCTTCAGAATATACACCAGGTGGCACAGCTCATCCGGAATCGGGGTAAGCAGATAACCCTTCGTGCGTTAAAAGAGTTGCAGAACGAACCGGGGTAAATGCAGTCATAGTGATGGCAGTTGCGTGAGCGTGAGCTCGGTGATGCCATTTCGTTAACACTAACCTCCTTTATTGGAATTTCCATTGATGTCTGCTGCTAATTTAGCTTCGTCAATCTTTGTTGCACCGAGTGTTTTGATTAGTGATAACTTTTATTCAACTACTGTCAATGTTCGTATTGTTGATAAATATATCTCCCGGCGCATTTATGGGAACAGTTATTTCTGTTATCTGGCCCAAACTTGCAGTCCCCAAATTTGTTCCTAAAATTGCTGTTCTGGTTTAAATGTTAGCCGAAATAGTTGTGACTACTTGGATGCTGTGCCCCTTTCCCACGAAAATAATGGTTTTCATGTGTTACAGCATGATAACAATTTCGTTGATTTACCTCTAACCTCACTTCAGTTACTTCACTTGCCTGCCTCATTTTATCTTCTAACTTTTCTATATCTGTATTTTGTTTCTCTAATTCCTCACCTGCTGCCTCCTAAACTCATACTATTCTTTAGGTACATCGTTCTTATTTCCTTTATTACATTCTCTGTACTAGTTTGATTTCTTTTAGTAAATTATTATCCTGCTTCCATTTTGTTCTAATTTCAAATTATTGGCTAACAATGCCACACTTTCCCTACATTCTTCTCTGCTTAACTCTATCTCCTGTTTGAAACTAATCATATTATTTTCAATCTTACCCATCACCTGTCTTAATTGTCCTACATTATTCTCAACTTTTGCTATCCCTTGTTTTAATTTTCCCATCTCCTGATTTAAACTACTTGTATTCGTTTCTATACTTGTTTGAATTCCTGTCTTAAAGTGTTGAAATTATTTTCCATATATCGTTTTAATTCCTGTCTTAAACTAGATGCATTTTTTTCCATGTTACTTTAAAACTTTTGTAAGCTACTTGTATATGTTGCTAGTTGCTGCATTTGTTCTAACATCGATTCGTCATATTTGAAGTTCATCTTGTGGTAATGCATCAGGGTTTCTATAGCATATGTGAGGCTTGGTCTAAATGAACCAGCAACTATGTCATTATATTCTATTTTCAAAGGTGCGCATCTGAAAATGGAGCAGAGGCCGGGGGAGAATCAAGAAGTCCAGAGTGGCACAAAACATCGGCAGTACATCGCTGCCATCTGTGGTAAACAATTTTAATTAATATACCTAGTACATAATATTTACTAGCAGGGGCATAGCGTCAATGGATGTGGGTGATGTGTTGCATACCCTGCCAGTTTTCCTTAGTTAACTTTTTCCTATTATCCGCCAATTGGATTAGTGTCTGTGTGTGTGTGTGTGTGTGTGTGTGTGTGTGTGTGTGTGTGTGTGTGTGTGTGTGTGTGTGTGTATTTATTTATTTATACATATACATTTATATATTTATATATACATACAGACACTAATCCACTTGGCGCAATACTTGCTGAAGAGTATGTTTCGAACAGTAATCTGCTATGAATTAGTATTGTTAGCGCATCACGCCAAGCATCGAAACAGCAACTTGCCTCATGCCATCAGTCAAGTGATGCGCGCGCGCAGTGGATGCACGCGTCTCGCTTGTTAATGTTATTGCAGTTTAAAGCTAAGTTTTTCAGTATTTTGTTTGGTAGAAGGTTAATTTCATATTTTTAACTTCTGCTGTACGTATCAGAGTACAACAAGCAGCACTTTGAACAGTAATGTGTGCGAATGTGTACGAGAAAAATACGCCAGGGAAACGAAGGCAGGGTATGCACACTGGTCATGTGCTTCCGCATGGTTCACTACGAGGAAAACACATGTTGTAGACAGAACGCTGCATTTCCTGGAAACCTACTGCTCCGAATATGGAATGAGAGTGCTTGTAATCAATAACCTGAGAATGCAGAAAAATAGGAGACTGATTGTTCTGTAACTTTAATATTTAATAGTTGGTGAATTATACAGTTATATAAAAACTATAAAAATTGCGAAAAAATTACTTTTTACAGTTAATATTTTTTATTTACTAAACCAAAGCATTATATATTTTTGCTGTTCCCAACATTCTTTTGAGAGTACTTGTCTATAACAGAATACTATTTAAAATTATCAAACTTTTGACATCTTCATCGTGTGGAGCATTTTAGGTACGCTGCCAAAACAATGGCTAGAAAAGATAATAAGTTTAAAGGTGTTGAAGATACTACATTTGATTGCTTATGTATATTATGTCTGATATGAGTCTGAACAAATCGGTTAATAATTATAGAATTTAACGCCACTGTTTACTGGAGAAGTGTTTTTATTACACTCACACGACTTTCTCTATCCATAATAATTACACATTATGTCTATTATATACTGTAGTATTTATATAAGAAATTATTACCTATTCATGTTATTCTTCATATATGCTTAACTAAAAATTATTTAAGTTAAGAATGTTTGGCTGTAGAAATGACTGAGTTCCTGTTATTACATTGTGAAACATAGGGCACCGCCCGGCCGCTGGATCCCCCACCTCTGCCGACTGCAGGCGTCAGGAGCGGGGTCCAGTGGTGGAGAGTGGGACGTGGTTAGCGCCCAGAGTCCTTCCGACCAGTATATGCTGTCTTCGGAACCAGAGTTGATCATACAGAGGAACCAGGGTGGGTGATCATCCCGAAGCCTGGTGTGAGAGCGAGGAAGTGGATGAAATGAAATGATGCCGAAAGATGACAGGAAAGGTGCTGATGGAGCAAATTGTGGAATGATGGCGGGGGAAACCGGAGAACCCGGAGAAAACCCGCCCCTGTGCCGCTGTGTCCACCACACATCCCACATGCGGTACCTGGGATCGAACCCGGGTCGCTATGGTGAGAGTCAAGCGGTCTTATCGCTCGGCCACGGCGCGGCCTAGCCGTAGAAATAAGTTCTTGTAATGGAAAGGAAAAACAATAGCAAACTTTGAAGCACGTGTTTACTTTCTCCACTATGTACTTACATTGATTAGAGGAAGTATTATATACCACCGAAAAGTTCGATATTGAGATTTCGCCGGAAATATATGTTTTGAGACTCTTCGCTCAACTCATTCATTCACTCATTCATTCACTCACTCACTCACTCACTCACTCACTCACTCACTCACTCACTCACTCACTCACTCACTCACTCACTCACTCACTCACTCACTCACTCACTCACTCACTCACTCACTCACTCACTCCATACTCACTCGCTCACTCATTCACACCAAGGATACAACACGAAAATTTTCAAGAACATTCCCCCACTGCAAACTACCATTACATGGAATATTTTTTAAATCGTCACATGCAAAGAGAATGGAATGTCAAAGCCATCGCATGGCGACCAACTCTTGAGAGATGGCTTAAAGCATCTCATTCTCATATTCCCCTTGCATCTACAAGTTAATTAGCAATAAGGTAATTTCAAATTTTAACTCAACATGAGTTAGATAGAGTTTGTACAGTAGTAAGAAGGTCATGTGAGTGCATACATAAGATTTTTTCTGTAGTAAACTTTTCTCCATATTTTATTTTTTCGCCACATTCAATCACGATGAAGAATACTTCTTAGGCTCTGCAAAAAGCTGCAGGCTTCATTATGCGACCGACAGTGTTTCTTCTCTGTGCAATTCCACTGCATACGAAAAGCTTGGTCAAAAGGGTTGGACCGTGGGACATAAGCCTAAGGAATTGCTGCACTTAGGTCGCCTTTGCAACCTGTTACAGGTGTGTACAACTTCATCTGTCCGGTTCATGACTACTCGAACCCCTCCCCCAAAAGAAAATGTTAACGACGCTGTTAATTTACCAGGGTTATATCAGCACCACCGATGTGTAGCGCAGGACTTCCTTTACATGTCAGTAATACTGCCATGAGGCTGTCACTTTTGAGCACATTTAAAACCATGGGAAAAGTCCCATACATGGGAAAAACATCTCTTGCAGAACTTTTTGTTCACGTTACAAACGGACAACAGAAATATGTAACGTACTTATAATACCCAGCTTAAATACAGGATAATACATTAGTTAGAAATAATGGCGATTAAGTAGTGTTGGATCAGATGGATAGAAAACTTGACTCCTTGTTATTGATTAGTTTTGGCATACGCAGATGTGTTTAAGTAATTGATATATATTCAGCAGCCGTCCATTTTTTGGAGGTACTCCTATGGTTGAATATTTGCTCTGTAGCGAAAAAAAGTTTTTTCTGTTCACACTAGATGGTGTATGGATTTACAGCGACGCTGGGTGCGATGTGCGCAGGCGCAGTGATGGGTTGGACTTCCCCAGCGCTACCATTCCTCCAACTCAACACTACTGCCGATGTGACGGATGATGAGGCAGCATGGATAGGGTCGCTTGCACCCCTTGGAGCCCTAACAGGAGCAGTACCTGGAGGCCTGCTTGCAGACGTCGTGGGTCGCAGGACTCTCTTACTGTTACTGTCTCTCCCATTCCTCGCTGGCTACTTACTCATCCTCTTCTCCAATATGATGGCACGTAGTACATTATCATTTTTATGCAAATCAACTCTTAATTTTTCTAATACAGCAAATTCATCTTTGTGGTTGTTAAATTAATGTAAAGTGTATTGATGACGTCACATCTCTGAACACTTTCACGATATGAGTACGCACCGGAGTTTTAATCGTGTCTCTAAAATGTTTTATTCACCTTTAGTATAGAAAAACACAATGTTTACCATGACCTTTTCCAAATAGGCTGAGCAACATAATTTGTACTTAAAAGGCTTGGATGTTATGGCGATTAATTGTCTGGCGCAGGTTGTGAAAAAGTAATGAAAGTTATCCCCTCAAAGCTTGAATGTGCCCGTATATCATTGCTGATATAAAATTCCGTGAACACAGTGCGTTCGTAGATCGGCAGGACAACCCCGCGGCGGCATCGGACCGAGCGAGGACCGGTGCGACCTCCACCAGAGTTACACATAAACGACCAGCAAGTCGGAACACTATAAGTACTGTACTCACATTAGGCTTACCTGCATCACAACAGATGCTGAAATTGATGACCTTCAACGCTAACACATTCCCTATATCCCCGCAAGTAGTATTCTGGTTTACCCAAAATTCCCATATTATCCATGAAGTTCTTCACGCTGCAAAAGTTGGGGTTTGGTGCCCAGCGAATGCACGTAGAATTATCGGTCCCATATTTTACGACACAACAGTTGATTCACACGTTTATGTAAATTCTGTTTTAAATATTTTTTTCACAACTAACAAGAAATGAAAGATAGTGTGGCTGGTTGCAACAGGACGGTCCTCGCTCGGTTCGGTGCCGCTGCGGGGCGGTCCGGCCGATCTACGAATTGTATTTATGAATTCATATCTGAATCTATGAATCAGATAGAAGGGAAAAGGGATAATGTAGCAGCTATGATGGAACGTTTTACAGATTCAGTGCCTAGTGCCATGGTTGGTGTATGCTTGCTAATTTCATGGTATTTTGTCTTGATGCAGGTGCCTTACATCTACGCAGGCCGCTTCATTTCGGGACTTGCTATTGGAGCAGTAACATGCGTGACACCTCTCTACTGCGAAGAGATCGCTGAGGAGGACCTTCGCGGTGCCTTAGGTGTGTACCTTGATCTCATGGTAACAATCGGCATCCTCTGGTCATATGCTGTGGGTGCACTGGATCAGTATTGGTGGCTGACATTGTGTTCCTGTGCACTACCTGTGTGCTTTGCCTTGGCTTTCTTCTGGATGCCAGAAACTCCGGTACACCTGTTGAGTCGGGGTCGCGTGGAGGAAGCTCGTGAAGCTCTTAAATGGCTTCGGGGACGTGACGATAACGTTTTACAGGAGGAACTGGCGTGCTTGCAGCGTCTAGTGAACCAGTCCTCGACCAGGAACTGTAGCAAGAACGTATCCTGCAATGGTCCTGTGTTGCGGTCTCTCAAAATAGTTCTCGGTCTGATGTTCTTCCAGCAGATGAGCGGTATCAACGCAGTGGTGTTCTACACAGTGGATATCTTCGAACACGTGGGCGGATCCATTTCACCTATAGCGGCTACAATCATCGTGGGTGTAGTACAGGTAATATTGCAAATATATTTGTTCTTAGCATAGTCTAGATGCTCTTAAAAGTAAAATGTGCTGGAGTTTTCTTCTCATAATCACTGCCATCTTATTAATGAAAATACGTTTATCTAGTCGGTCTGGATGGCTCACTTGGTTAGACGCTGGGCTACTGATTGAGATGTCACGGGTTCAATCCCGGGTCAGATCGATAGTTTTAATCGTGCTTAAAAAACGACAGTCTTGTGTCAGTAGATTTACTGTCATGTAAAAGAACTCCTGTGGCACGAAATTCCGGCACTAATATGATCCTGGCAATTGACAGGGTCGTTAACAAAAAACAATAAATAAACGTTTATCTATTACTATAATAATCAGTGATGCTTTAGTTCGTACTTTCTAGGTAACAAAAGCTATATTTTATATTCACATGTGCTTATCATTTGAAATGCTACTAAAACATAAAATACAGGTTCAACATTACGTAAAATACACCTTAATGATGATCAGATAGATCTTATTTTTCTTGATAATATTATACATTAAAATAAAAACTTTCTCCCCTAATTCATAATAAATGTAATATTACGAGTATAACCATTATATTTAGTAATACCTATTGCAGGCATGTTCTTCACTAATTTTTACTTTAAATTCACATATGAAACTAGCATCTAACATTGCAGAATATAGCAATACTTGTTAATGTATTGTGTCTTTTTTTCAAAAGCTCACATTACTCTTTCTCTAAACTTGTCGTTTCCACAATAAATAAATGTCTTTAAACATACTAAAATACTCTTAACGTAGATAACATATTGTAGACAACACGTTACAAAATTGGGGTTACTAACTCGTGACTCTTAGAAAGCTCCCATCAGTCGTGTTCAAACTTGAGCCTCTCGTTACTAAACCTCTACTTTTTCTATTACCGTAAATATCTATTAGAGTAAAGCGTAGGTTTTATATAACTTTTACTTTAATAATTGCACATGGTTTATGTTCTTTTGGTTTATGTTCTTTTGGTTTATTTTGTTTTCTAAAAATACGAATATATGTAAATTTGGACTTCTGCTGCTGACACGTTTTTACTTGGTATTCCGAATATCAATACGACATTTTAAATCTGTCTTACCTTTAATAACAAGTTTTTGGTAAAGTATATTCAAATAATGCTTTTGTTTCTTTTTAAGTTGCTGATTTTGTTTTAAAACTACCTTTGAAAGTTATACTTTAATGTTTTTCTCTTTCTAAAATTATTGTCTGCTTCTGCTTTCAGTTTCGTTTGCCTTCAGACTTCTTTTATTTTGATTGACGCTCTTTATATATTTCATCTATGTTTTGTGTTATGTTCTTTTTCCTTTACTCCAGTATATTGTGACTAAATTGCTGCTTCTAAGCACGGTAAAGTGTAATCCGTCTGCTGTAAAGGTGGTTCAAATCCTCTACATGTGCTTATTTTTTCACCGTGTAATATTTACATATAACTTTGGTTGAACAATTATTATGTTTAAATCTGTTATTATTTTAATTTGCAATTGCTAAATTTCCATTTTATGGTATTGCTGTCTATTAGAATACCTTTGCCGATATACATGCTTAGCTGCTTGAGCATTGGCTCTTGCTTCTCTTAGATCAAAAGCATATCAACGTGCTCGTCTGTTGAATACATCGTGCATGACTGGCACAAAATGTCGTTCGACAGTACATGCGTGGAGAATGAAGAGAGTCGGCATTCGTAACAACATACTGCACCATACCAGTCCAGTGGGGCAGAAATTATTACACCTATTCTATTACAAAATGCAGACCAGCAAAAACGATTTCAATTATGTCCTAAAACCTTAGGGACTTTAAAACTAGATTATTGCGAATTCGGTTTCCAAGTTTTTATGCACATAAACAGTTGTACATGACAACACGCTAAACTGTGTCACTGGTATAAGCACGTAGGGTGCTGTCATAATTCTATTCAGCTATTTGAAGACTTGACTAAAAGCACATTCCGAGTTCAACCATAGAATTTGTATGCCAGACGCCAGGCCATTACCACCTTGCGACTTTTCGTGTCTGGTTTAGACTTTCAAGACAGTTTTAATCATTTGCTGAGCGTTTAAAGTTATTACTTAAATGGCAAAAAGCTATCATGTATGTTATTTGAGATCTATGAGAATAGTTCACGCCAAAATTTAAATAAACCGTTATTTAATAATAGTGCGTCTTGACTCCACGGGTCCATGGTGGATGAGGCGTACCTTTAATTAATATATTGAAATATATGGAAAAACTAAGATTATGAAAGAATACTTGTAAAAGCTATATGAAATAAAAGAATTTTGGGCAGAGAAGCTTCTGCTCTCTTTGTCTTTTATCTTCCTGTCTTTCTTCCGTTCTCTTTTTCTTTTATCCTCTCTTCGTCTTCCTTGTGCTGTGCTATCCCATCTTTTACTTTGTGTTTCATGTACAGGTGCTGGCAACGTTCCTGCCACTGCTGGTAGTAGAGAAAGTGGGGCGCTGCGTCCTGCTCCTCATATCCAGCACGTTCATGGCAGTGTGTCTTGGTGGCTTGTCATTGTACTTCCTGCTGAAGGAGACTCAACCACAAGTGGTGGAGGGCCTTACGTGGGTGTCTGTAGTCCTTGTTGCCGGCTATATAATCTTGTTCTCCATGGGATTTGGACCCTTGCCCTGGTTCATGATGGCTGAGCTGGTGCCTGCCGAGAGCAAGGGTTGGATCAGCGCCGCTACTGTCTGCCTCAATTGGAGTCTAGTGTCCTTCGTCACTAATGTATTCCCCACAGCCATGCGTGACTTCGGTCCCGTAGCGACGTACGGCGTACTCGGGATAATCTGTGCAGCAGGGAGTGTATTTGTATCGTATGTTGTGCCCGAGACACGCGGTAAGACACGGGAGGAAATACAATTATACCTACAAGGAGAGATAAACTGACATTCAACAGCGCAGCAGCTTCAGTTTAAGCATTCAAGTCTTCTAGGATGGTCTTCTTGTAAGGAGTGCAAGTTCATGAGCGTACTCGGATGTAAGACATGATTCCAGTAGCGAGAAGAGAACAGTGGTCTTCCTGAATTCTAATTGCACACCAAGCAATAAATGAATGCATTGTCAAAAGCTGAGAAAATGCTCTTTAGGATTTACACCGCAGTAATGGAAACCACTTGCATCAAAATAAATCAGCCAGAAGAAATAGTGGCTGAATTCAGGCTGGGAAAACATTAATTTAAACGGAGGTATTATCACACGAAGTTCTTGTAAATAACACTTTTTGAACCGTTGACTTCTTACTTGGCATGTTATGAGGTACATTATCAAACGGTTAGGCATTTCATAATTTTTATTCTGAGCGGATTATATGTACCACCAAAAATTACACAGCTATGAAAGACTATGGAATTAAGAAAAAACCGCTAGTTTTTTTTTAATGAGTACCTAAGGGTCTATCTGCTATCCTAACATATTTACTTGGTCGACCACCCTTTAATACACTGGTTACAGGTGACGTAACTGAGCAGTTATGACGTCCATAATACTTCAGCGATTCGTTAAGATCTTAATCGATGGTGTGCGCAGCTCCTCTATTGCTAACACGTTTTAACATGTTCAAAGTAGCAGTTCAATATGGTAGACGCGAATTTTTATTTACAAGATCTAACACCGCCGGAAGCTAGACACATATTTGAATGTTTACAACAGTTTATTGCCGCAAAATATCAAAGAAACAATAGAAAAAAAAAAAAAAAAAAAGAAAAAAAGAAAAGAAAAGGAAGTCGTCTACCTCATGGACACCCTATTTAATATTAAAATCAAACTTAATATCAAGCATGTAAGATTTGTATTTCCATCATTTTAGTCCTGAAGATGGCCATGGAGAGTATAATGGCCGAAAGCTCGACCTTCTTAAGTTTAACACGGCTGATCACCCGTGAAGCTCTTATCACCCGTGAAGCTCTTATCATTAATATCAAGCAGTCAAATGATATAATATGTAAGTACTCAAAACGCAATGCCATCACCCGATGGTCATTTAATCACATACATTAACAAGGTAAGATATTTTTGTAAAAGTTTTGGAATAATTGAGTGGTCAATGAAAAACAGTTGTATGCAACTTGACTGTAATGGTAGTTTAGACGCTTGTATGAAAATTGTGAAACCAATTGCTACTAGCTCCATAAACATACTTGCGTCCAAATGCAGTTTGGATTTGCAAAGACCTAACCATTATCCTCAGCAGCTATATCTAATTGTAGATGTGGTACTTTAAAGAGAACTCTGTTTGACCATTTCTCGGACAGGTAAAGCATTCAATGAAGTGTTACAGGCTTCTTTCATAAGATACTATTATAACACCGTACTCCTTATGTTGTCGGTTGAATGATTTAACGGTGATATAAAATAAGAGTAATATTACAGATGAAATATCAGTGTATTAATTTAGATGTGCATATTCCTATGCAGTGGATGCGCCTTACCTGACAGTGAAAGGCACTTTATCCTTAATATTGAGCAAAATATAAAAACGGTTCTTCATTGCTCTTTTACACAATAACTGTAAGTAGGAAAGCGATTAATCTCCACCAAACTTGCTGAGTAATAGAAACTTTTGGAATAAGGCTGCTCGTACCATATTTACTCGGGAAAATTTACGTTTTTCCTTTCGGATTCCGTCTCTCCTTCACAACAAATGATCATGGTGTATGTTAATAACATAGACAAATGCAATTATAACTACTAAATCCTACGAGCAAGACAAGGAACTGCGGTTTAGGAGTAGTATAATATTGACGCATTTCTATCCGGAAAATCATGTAATTCTCGTTCCTTTTGATTGGTTGAAAAGAATAAGATTATATGGAAGATTTGCCTTTAACTTGGCAATAGATGAAAAGTTTTAAGAAATGACTTCCAACATCGTGCCATCACTGATTAAGAGATTTTTGAACCTGAATACAAGGCATGAAATTATCCTTGGTACCTACCCTCCATAAGGGTCTGTTTGTTGAAGATATACTTTGTAATCTTCCCTTGAAGGGTTACAAATTCTCAGGATAAATTTTTCATAAGAAATAATAGGAGTGTTCGATAAATACTGGCAATAATATTCTTACAACAATGTATTGTAAAAAATCACTCATACTGACTTTTGTCCCCCCCCTCAGAATACTCCCTGCCCCCCCTCCCCCCATTACATGTACCTGTTCCACCTACTTTGCCATTCTTTGAAAACGTGCAGGAAGCCATTCTTTGACATTCTGTTCAGGGTCGCCTCTAAAGCTTTCACTGCTTTGGTCTCATTGTCAGACCGATGTCCCTTAAGTTCCTCTTTGGCTATCAGGTTAAGAAAAAAGTCACATGGAGCTAGGTCAGGACTATAAGGTGGATGGGATGCTGTAGAGATATGATTTTGCGCCAGAAAATCGATAACAGCATTAGCAACACGTGGCCTGGCATTGTTGTGACTAAGCTTCCACTGTTGAGATTCCTGTGCTTTTTGGGTATGTGAACCTTTATGAAATGCTTCAGGACATTCTTGTAGTAATCTGCAGTGACTGTAGTGTATGTTGGAACTGTGTGAATGTACACCATCCCCTGGTAATAAAAAAAATAATGACCATGGCCTTGTTGGCTGACTTCCGTACTCGTGACGATATTTATACTCTGTTCATCTAGAGATTAGAGGAGACGTAAACAAAGCCACGTGCGTTTTGACCACAGCGCGCCCTCTTGACGCTTTCGCCGTGTAAATAGTCCCTTGAAGAAATACTGTTACTGAGGTCTGAAATGTCACTTGATGTTTGCTAAAGCATGAACTAAGCGTACTAAGCATAGTTAAAGTGTAAGAATACGCAGTTAAGTGAATCTGTACCCAGCCTAATTCATTCTGCGCGCGCATTATTCAGTATGACAGTAACATGGCGGAACAAGTGAGTGTTGTAAAACATAAGCGCGGAAAACCGTTTTGAAGTGGTGAAAAGACAACAATATTGAACGTATTTAACAAGTTCTGCGAGAAATATCCCGAACTTGCTATCGAAGACGTGATGAAATTAACATCCGAGTTTACCGGTGTGTCAGTTGCAAGTATTTACAGTACACGCAACGAAAAATCGTCAGTTGGCGAAGATACCGGTAAAAAGCGATTACATGCCAGATAAATGGTGGATGTAGTTTGCGACGAATTTGTGAGATCTGCAATTCTTCGAAAAGTTAATCAGTTTTTTTTGTTAACAATGAACCCCACCTTAAACAAAATGCTGTTGGCAGTTAACTGATCCCGGTCTTCCAGATTTAAAACGAACTTCCCTCCACAAGCTGCTTCTGGAGATTGGTTTCGAGATTGTGAGCAGGAAATGAAAGTGTTATTGTGGACAGAGATGACGTAAGTAGCAGTTAATTTCCATGTGGTACATGTTATTTGGATCAAGTAAATATATCCTTTTAGTAGTGTAAAATGCATATTATACATACGCGTAGCGGTAGGTAACCGTGTTGCGTCATTGTGGAAGCACGTGGCCGCGGAGTGATACAAACCGGTGCTTTGTTTATATCTCCTCTAATCTCTTGATGAACAGAGTATAGAGATGATTATCAAACATGTTCACTGTCACACGCTGTCAACAATCAACTGACACAGCTATCGCTGTGTAATTTTCAGTGTTAAGCGATTAGAATACGTAGCTCAAGGGCGCATGGACAGATATCGCAAGCAGGCACTTAACGGAAGGAAAAAAAAAAAAAAAAATTCAGTGTAGTCTTTATTGAACATCCCTCGTATAAAACAATGTAATAACGTATCTGAATGAAAGAAGAATCAGTGGCTTTGTGTTCATAAAATACGAAATTCAAGCACAGACTTCATCCCATTCATGACTAATGTCGATCAAGCTTTCATTCAACGCAGTGAGTGAACTATATCCAGCAGGCGCGGCTCCTCAGGGTAGGCAGGGTAGGCACTGCCTACCCTATCGTAATACATCAAATAATGTTTAACTATGATTCTGCATTTTATCATTTGAACCGTCATTTTCCCCTAAATTGCAGTTCAAGAAAAGTTTTCTCGGTTATAATGACCAGCGCATGGTCAAATCCTTTAATCTCAATTCCGATTCATCAAAACTGCGCTGCGTGTTTGAAACGCGCGCCAGAAATGATACGCATGGAACCTGGGTAGTGGAGAGCAGGCTAGCTTAACCTCTGCCTGCCCGGCCCCATTTCCTCAGTACGAGGCCCTTGAACAGGGATAAGGAAACATTCGGTCTGTATATGCACTCCGAGCATGCGTAGACGCGTCTGCCAGCAGTTCGAACACTTGCCGGCCCAAATCCGAAATTATGCGACATTTTCCGAACAGCCATACTCCACGAACGAAGATCTCAGAGATCTGCATCTGTCGTTATCTCTGTGTAATACCAGTATGACCAACTTAATTAGTGAACTATTACAAATTTCGCTTTCGCGGCGCACTGACAATGAAAAGAGGAGTGTTTTAGCTATTTAACACAAAGCTGCAAAGACAATTTTTCAATTTCTTAATCTATTTTAGTCATGGGCGTAGCGAAACGGGGGCAAGGGGGGCCACGGCCCCCCCTTGGAAGTTGGTGAACTTAATGTGCAGTCAGTTACTGACTTTTGAACTATTATTTTAATTTTGCTGTAAAGAACAATTTTTGTTTAGCACAAATTAATACGGTTATCTGCAACAAATACTATAAATTTTGACAGTAAAATAATTATTTAATATTATATGATTACAAATTTCCAACATGTGCCCCCCCCCCTGGAAAAAGGTCTGCCGACACTCGTGATTTTAGTTTTGGGGGTAATTCGTCCGTAAGTCACACTCATTCACTCTGCTCTTATTAAACAACCAAACAATATATTGTTTGCGTTATCCGCAATGACTTCGCCCCCTATATTTCGGATAAACGGGGTTTATTTATTATTATTATTATTATTATTATTATTGATTATTATTATTATTATTATTATTAATTATTAATAATTATTATTAATTATTATTAATTAATTATTATTAATTATTATTATTATTATTATTATTATTATTATTATTATTATTATTATTATTATTATTATTATTATTGTTGTTGTTGTTGTTGTTTTTGTTACTGTTACACTTTGCCTACCCTAAAATTTTGACTGCGAGCCGCCACTGATATCCAGTCAAAGAGTACTATCATAATGGGAGCGCATGGAAAATAAAACTTTTAATGCCTTGTGATATTCTAACTTCTGACATTGTCGATCAAGACGTTTGTGAAGTGAAGGACGAAACTCTTTTTAATTTTTTTTAATTTGCGAACGCTTAGGAAACTATAGACGTCTGTTTTTGTTTTGCCAGAGCTACAGTGATCACCACCAGCGCCAGAAACGCCAACACAGACCAAAATCATTTAGCTTTCCTAAAACAATAAGATTTGAAAATTCCACAGTCAATTTTCACTATGTTATGTATATGCTACTTGTTCAATAAATTAAATTATAGATGTTACATTTGTATCCTTTAGTTATCATTTAAAAGTCATACAATGTGCTATGGAAAATACTTAAAGGATGAAACAAACAAAAAGGTAAGTACAAGCAAATTACACTAATTTTCTGCATGACAGAAATTTTACGAGATTCAATGTTCCCTAAGAGACATAATAACTATGCTTTCAATATAAGGTGATTGTATATGCAAACTATAAATACATTTTTAATTCAAACGCCCACAAACAAAATTATATTTGAAATAATGTTTCAAATGTGGATAATTTTGAGTTCTTTCAACTGAGGCTCTCAGCAGAATAAAACGAAACAGAATTGTGTGCTGTCCTTTTTCATGACCGAAAATTTCTTACTGTCATAAAATGACAAAATGACATAGAAACAATCACGAACAATTCTAAACTTGTCTGTATTAGTTCCCAATCATTTATTATACTTGGTAAGACTATTCGTAGCTTGAATTGTAATAAATAACCTCATTATTATTTATGATTTATGCAATAATAAAATCATTTTTAAAAGCCTCAACTTTAAAAATTAAAACAGCTTTCTGTAATTAAATTCAAATTTCGCCAATACCCCGGACACATATAACTTTAACGCACTGAATATTTTTTCCTTGGTTTTTAATAAAAGAAACAGCTTTTAAACGTTTGCAAAACTATAATAATTTAGAACGTTTACACCCTTTTTCTTTAAATTAACACACATATAGAAAAAGAGTCACATTTTTAGAACATTACTTGCTGATTATCATTTAAAAATACTGTTCTTACAAATGCTACACTTCTCAAGCTTTTTTGCATGGTTTTTTACATATACATTTTTCTTTCTAAATAGAGATGTAACATCACTTAAAATCCTAAAAGCTGTAATATCTAACTCAGTTTATCTGAACAGTGGAAATAGTTCACTAAATCCGAATCATGTGATACAATTTAAATAATTTAAAACTTGGTTTTCGCTGCACTAAACGTGATGGTTGTACTTATCGCAAGCCAACTGCCTAAAGAGCAAAGGGTAATGGTGATAATGTTTGAAGGGCATTCGCAGCGGTCAGTGCATCACTGTACGTCTTCTGGAAACAACCCACTCTCTTATAGTTCAAGTAGGTGGACAATATTGTTTTGCTTATTATTTGACTCATTTAGGGTCTTCTGTACTGCTACCGTTTCAAATCATGGTATGCAACAGGGCCCAGATTCTGATGAGTTATATTTTAACTGTTACATCATAAGCATTGTTGGAATGTATATGTATATAAACCCTTATCACGGCATTTGATCATTTCATGCGATGTTCTGTTTCTATACATTTTTTCGATTTTATACTATCATTTTGTGATTTTCTTGCCCTTTGAGTCTCTATTTAGTGATTTTTTAAAAATTTAATTAAGTACGTATTTTAACAGTGTTGACGTTTTACGTTAAGATAACCTTTCAATTCCCAAAAAATTCACTAATCAGCTAAGAAATTATTTGTACATTTTAGTCTTGTATTCTTGGAAGTAAAAAATCACTCTTCCATTTACTGGTTGCTAAGGAAAGGGTTGCTTGTGTGTGGAGGGTTGACTGCTATCAAAGGAGCAGTATCATTATACCTTTGAGTTCATGTCCCAAACTAGGTGTTGTACAGGTCAGTTTTCCCTTTTTCGCATTAATGAATACGTACAGTGGAGTTGCTCTTCTCCCTTTCTTCTCTCTAGTGATAAATCGGAAGTCTACTCATTCGCAATACATGTTGTGTAATCTGATAACTAAAATACTTAATGCTACAACCTTAAAATACTTGCTTCAAAAACAATTTTCTATTCAGATTCTCCAAACAAGAATGACTGAATGAATGAAACAAGCCCACTTGATCACTGCTGGTCAAGGGTCTCCCAGTGTATAGGAGACTACCACCGACAGCTAGGGGAGCTCTAGTTTTCTCGTATGGAGAACCTGATCATAGATAAATATTCACACTGATATACCATCCTAGTAATATTTAAACTTCAGAGAGGTGCCTACTTTATACTACCCTCCTAGCACATATCCTATTTATCACTTTATATACTAACATCTTAGCACTTCATAAGCATTTATATAACTTGTTATCTTTTATGTACATTATAGAAATAGTTCTATAACTTCAGAGAACTTGTTTCTATTTTGTGCTAACATTTTTCTGGATCAAAAATGATGCTCTCGAATGAATGCACGTTACCAAACAGACGCTTTGTACTGAGTTGAACGGTGTAGTCCAGTTTTTCTATCACGTCAGGTTTTCAAGAAAATCAAGAATTTATTTCATAAAATTGGTTATCATGAGTCAGTTTGTATGTGCCCTAGACAAGGGAATGAGTTTTATAAGTACATGTGTAGAATGATCCTAAATAAGGTCAAAGCAGGTGTTCTTATGGAACGTCAGATCAGGAAATTCATGTGTGACACTGATTTTGAGCAAACAATGAGCCAAACAGAAAAGCTAGCCTGGCATAGCTACAAAGATGTAAAATATTTCCTGGAAAACAAGACTCTAGATTACAAAATCGTTGTGAACATCATGTTGGAAAACTTGAGAAAACTAGATTGTAACATTAGTTTGAAGTTACACTTCCTACATGCTCACATCTACTATTTACGAGATTGTTGGCTTGGATTTTCCAGCAAGGAAAAGGGTGAACACTTTCACGAAGATCTGAAAGACATTGAAAGAAGACATCATGGTGATTGGACAGTTAAATGATGACAGACTACTGTTGGTAACTCAAAGGGAAAGTACTTCTCAAGCATATGGAAGAAGTATGAAAAGAGGAAAATTTCTTCCTGTAAAATAATACCAATTATATCAATTGTTGCCAGTTCTTGTGAGATGTGCGTACACTATGTTTACAATTACATAATTAAACAATTATAATATACACCGCGTTCTTAAGCATACAATTATCTTCTTGTTTACCG
The DNA here is from genome assembly GCA_030765045.1 of Tenodera sinensis. Classification (NCBI taxonomy): domain Eukaryota; kingdom Metazoa; phylum Arthropoda; class Insecta; order Mantodea; family Mantidae; genus Tenodera; species Tenodera sinensis. The sequence goes on from CM060970.1 coordinate 40,741,542, forward strand.
ATTACCATCCCCTTATGTAGGACTTACACCCCCTAGTACTTACGAGCCACTGCCTAATTGTTTCTGTTTACACCTGCAGCTATTGTTCAGATATTCCCACACTCGTGCTTGAAAAAGTCGTTTCACCTTTTCTTTGGACGTCCTCTTCTTTTCACTCCTATTCTAGGATCTGATGTTCTATAAGCCCATTTGTTTTCTTGCATTTCCAATACATGGCCCCACCACTTCCATTTTAGCTGTTGTGCTGTGGCTGCTATGTTCCTCGTTCTTTACTCTATCTCTCAATTTGATGTTAAGAATCTTTCTCCCCTTTTTCCTTTGGCATGTCCTTAACATATGCATTTTTTTTTGTGTCAGACACTGCGCTTGTCTTCCATGTACATAGTATGGAGGAGAGCATACAGTTAGAATCTCAATTTTCTGTTAATTCCTTGGTCTTGGAAGATGAAGTTAAGTGACCAGAACTTTGTCCTGGTTCGGTCTATCCTTCTTCGCACATTGTCCTCATCCTTCCTGCTTATGGCTAATGTTTGACTAAGATAGGTGTATTAACTTGTGTATTTGATGGGTTCCCTTTCAAAATTGGGATATCAGCTGAATTAATCATAAGTTTCTTTCCGGATTCAACTCGTCAACTTTCCTGGTTCAGTTACCATTTTTTCAGTTTCTGGTTGACTTGGTAAACAGTACTATATAGTCTGCAAATCGTAATTGGTGAGCCTACGCCTATTTACATTTATTCCGCACCTCATTTTGGCCAATTTAGCTTTTGAATGAGGTTTCTAGCACACATATAAATAGTTTGGGTGATACTGGGTCCGCTGTCTAATTTGAATTTTGGGCCCGTCTTTTGTGCTTTTACTTTTGAGTAACTGTCCATGTATATTTTGCTTAACATTTTGATATATCTGTGTTCAATTCCAGTCTCTTTCAGTACTTCTATGGCATTGTCGTGTTCCACAAGGTCGAAGGTGTTTGTATGGTCTATAAATACTATGTACAAAGGGATATTATATTAATTTATATTTTTTCTTTCGAGTACTTGATTTATGGCTTGAAGGTGATCAGTTGTACCATATTTTCAACTGGTTGATTTTGATCGATTTTTAAAATTATTTTTGTCAGTATCTTTATGAATATTTTGTGTAGGTCGGGTAGTAAAGTGATAGGTATGTAATTGTTCAGTTCGTCTCTTTTTAACTTTTTGTGCACTAATATGATGGTACTTGTTTTCCACTCTTCTGGTATTTCCTCTGTTTTTAGAATAGTATTGAAGAGATCTTGATCGGATTTATAAGTAATAGTCGTAAATCGTAATAGTCTATGGCTTCTGATGACATGTTTCTTGACGTTTTTCTTGAACTTCCTTTGTTTGTGATTCTAGTTATCCAGTATTTACTTTCATTCAATGCTTTTTTTTATCTTCTTGACCAATTTACCTTTTATGATTTCTCTTGTTAGGTTTGGCTTGTAGTCTCTTACACCTTTCCTGATTTCTCTCTTTCTCCTTCTCTTATTGTTTGTTCAGTTCCGCTTATTCTTGGGTGGCTTCGTTTGAGATAATCATGGTCGCTTTTTTCCTTTATCGTTGTCTGATTAGTTGTACCGTTTTCTCATCTTTGCGCTATCCAGCAATCAAAGGTACACCCGTTCATAATGGCACGGCTATCCACCAACCAAGGGTGCACCTATTCAAAACTGCTAACTACCAATCAAAAGATCCGCGTGTAGCAGCCAGTACTTTGCCATCTACGTACATTCCCACGCAGCTGAAAGTGAAACTACTGATTCCCGTATATGAAATAAGGTAGTCTATTTAACAATTAGCGTTAATACTGTAAATAACTTTCTAATAAAGTAATTTGTCTTCTGGTTTTTGAAACTTATGTTTTTAAAGGTTATAGCATAACATACTCTCAGTGTAATTATGTCTAGTCTTACATAATAAAATTACTAATTTCGCAGTTAAAGGCGCAACTATGGATTCTCGTGTGTACAATCGAATAAAAAACACATGATTAAACTGTCGGATATCAGAGACAATAACACGCAGCATAGAATATTAAAAACATTTTATAAATGTTTTAAACTTGATTCATGACCGAGCATAAATAGTTGAATGAGACTTGAGTATAATGGCAATTATACTCGTTACATAAAATATACTCGTATCTTAATTGCTGCTATTATGCTTTCGTTGCATAATATAGTAAGAAATTGCAAGAGTGTCTGGGAATGATTCTTGTAAGTATTCTGTGTAGATGCATAACCTATGTATCCTCCGCAGAGATGCAGGTAATTAAAACGTTTTAATGATAGAGAGGAAGACAAACGCCGCAATTCTATGTTTAGTAACCGATTAAAAATAAGCATGGTCACTGGTGCCCTACGCGTCGCACACATATAAACTGAGTGTAGTAGGCGGAATGGAGTGACGCAGCAAGGTAAACACATGGACGCGCCTGTTTCCCTGCACCATATTCAACATGGATTATCTCATACAGTTATTGATCATTGTTGCTGTGCCGTGATGATAAAGGTAAGTCCTTCATTAAGTGTCATATCACTTAGAAAAACGATGAAAATAGTATTTTCGCTTTCTCAACCACATCTATTAGATATATAAGGTATTTCCTTTCCACCGAAAATACAATATCGAGATTTCACCAAAAATACACATTGTGAGGCCCTCTGAGTCAAACAAAAGCATTTTTACTTTATCTACTACGTACTTACTGTAAGCAGAGGAGGTATGGTGGCGCGATTTCACCAGATTAAATAGAAACAAACATTTCAAAAAATGTGTGTTTATGTGTGTGTGTGTGTGTGTGTGTGTGTGTGTGTGTGTGTGTGTGTGTGTGTGTGTGTGTGTTACATGTGAACTCAAAAACGAAAAGTCGGTTAAATACCAAGCTTGGTATTTAAGTTCAGTAACTTCCAAGAACGCTGCGCGAAGATTTTTCAAGAAAATCCCCCACCTCAGACTACTGTTTACATGGAACATTTTCCGAAATTTGATTTTGTCAGAAATCGCTCTAACAATGTTGATTAAAATACTATATATTTAATATATTTTCATACCAAATGAAATTTTTAACTTAAAATTTTGGGAATAGCCTCTGAAATTGTATTAATTTTGAATGGCTTTTGAATAACGGTTAAACCGTACAAGAAGTGTAGATCTCGTTAAAGCACACAATTTATGTCAAATAAACTTTTTGTTGTGGAATTAATCATTAGTGAGATGCTGCTTGTTGTTGGTTTGCGTTTTGAAGCACTTGTACTTTTCTCAAACGGAAAATCGTTATTCGTTTTGTCCCTGTTGCTCATACAAACCCACTCTTAAAATATTTGACTATCGCATAAGCCTCTGCATTCTGTTAATCACGTTGTACCTACAAGTAAAATTCAATAAAGCAATTTCTCCAAATGTTTATCTCGATTAACATTAAGTATACAGAAGAATATCCGTTTGTAAGAAGTTTGCACAAGAGTGAATAGAGAAAGTCATGTGAGTGAAGCATCAATTGTAGATAAATGTTTGTATATGTGTGTGTCTGTGAACAGCACAAATAAAAAACGAAATCTTGGGTAAGACCATATTTGGTATTGAAGTTCAGTATTTTCCAAAGGTGCAACAAGAAAATTTTTAGGAAACCCTCAACACCTACCACCCTTTATAGGAAAAAGTTTTGGAAGTTTTTTATTTTCCCAAAATTGCCTACAACAATTTTGATTAAAATAATATATATTTAAGATATTTACATGACAAAATAAAATGTATATCTTGAATTATGAGGGATTAACCTTTGAAATCATCGTTGGGAAATAATTTTGTATAATTTTTATAACACTAAGAGATAAACCAAAACGTATACTACAAGAAAAAATCTGATGTGTTACACTCACATGACTTTCTCTACTCTTGTACTAACCATTCTTACAAACTCTTATTCCTATATATTTTTCCTGGTAGTTGAGATAAACGTTTGTACAAATTATCTTATTGCTTATTTCCTTGTAGGTGTAAGGGGAATATTAGAATACAGTAGGCTTTGAGCGATAGTCAAATCTTTTAAAGCATTTACACCTTATCAATAACAAAATGAACGATGTTCCATTTCACGAAAGTTTTGTTTTCCGAAACTGACACAAATAACATGGAATATCTTCGAAATGCTTCACTCTACAAAAAAATTATTTCGACATAAACTGTGTGTTTTAGCAAGATCTACTTTTTTTGTACAGTAAGATTTTGTCTATATCTTACGGTTTACGAGTTATTCAAAAGCCATCCAGAGTAAACAGGACTACATAGGCTATAGCCAGAAAATTCAAAATATACATTTCGTCTGTCATGCAAATATCTTAAATATATGTCATTTTAATCAAAATCTTTAGGGCCGTTTTCTAGAAAATCGAGATTTTCTAAAAAAATTTCAGTGTAAAGGGTAGTTTAGGGTGGGGATATTTTTAAATACCAACTTTGGTTTTTAACCGACTTTTCGTTTTGAGTTATGCTGTCCACAGGCTGACACAGACACACACACAGACAGACAGACAGACAGACAGACACAGACAGACAGACAGACAGACAGACAGACACACACACACACATGGATCTTTTTCTAAAAATTCTTTTTTTTTTATTTAGGGGGTCTCAAAACATATATTTCCGGTGAAATCTCGTCTCGTTTTTGGGTGGAATACAATACTTCCTCTACTTACCAGTAGAGAAGGTAAAAAAAAAAAAAAAGGGAAACACTTTTAGAAAAAGGTCCGTGTGTGTGTGTCCGTGAACACTATAACTCAAAAACGAAAAGTCGCTTAAATACCAAATTACTACTTTCAGCTTGCTCCAGCTCCAATTTTTATACATATTAATGTCTACTAATAGTATTAGAACATTAAATATTAATAAATCCTTCTACCTATTGTGGAAGCTGCACTATTTTAATAGGCAATGGAGAAGAAATTGGCAGACTTCAGATATGCAAACACGTGAAGGTTAATGTTCTCTAAATTCACGAATGCTACGCAATACTAGCTTCATCTCTGGACCTCTTAACCTTCAAACACACGGAAGGTATGTTAAAGAAGTAATCAGTGGATAAGGTTTACTCCTCGCAGAACGGCGCAAAGGTGAGTACGTCTGTGAGTGGTAAATATATCCTTATAACACCTTTGCGTAGACGATAGAGGAAACAAACGCAAGTTTCATACTTTCTGAAACTTATTTTGTTATCAACAGCTTGATAGTATATCGCGTACAAAGAACTGTAAATGATACTAGGTCGAGAATGCATTTTGGGAATACGAGGCCCGTAGGACCGTGTTTTCCCAAGCATTCGAGGTCTGATATGTAACTTACAGTTCGTGGTTATCCAATTATTTTTTGCAATACTTGAAAAAACCGTAAAAAGCAATAATAAATCAAAATTCCATATTTTATTGGAGATTGAGAAAAAATGAATTCTCAATGTGAACAAATGAAAAGCTATATCTAAATTATATGGGCTAAGCCGTTACGTAATTTCCTACTGGTACTGTAAGTAGATATTAATGATCAGTCCAGCTGGTACCGTAAGTATTGGTGACCAGTTTTAGCCTTGTTGCAAAGGGAATGGGATAAATTAATTTTAAATTTTTCTTATACTACCAAATGTGTGTTAACAATGATTAACTTAAATACCAATATGGCAAAAAAAAAAAAAAAAAAAAAAATCATTTAATACCGTAGACATTTCTGAAGTTCTGCGTAAATAATAACTAACACAGTAGCCTTCAACCTAATTAAAGTGCTCTTAGACAAATACATAATTTACGTTTAAGCTTTAAGTTTAAAAATCTGATGTGTTTCTCTACCCATTTTGTACAAATGATTTTCACAGTACGTATTCTTCTATCCACTGCATATTAATCCAGGTAAACAATTGTAGAAATTGCTTTATTACAATTCGCTTGTGGTAATAATGCAAATAGGAGAATATCGCGCTATGTTCAAATCTTTTAAGAGGTAGTCGTTATGTAACGACATTGAAATTTTGTTTGCATGCGCAAAAGAGAAAAAAATTAATGACTTCCTGTTTTAGAAAAGTATAGGTTTATGAAACTTTAAACTGAAAGCAAGTAATATCTCCGAAATGGTTAGCTCTACAAAAAATTATCTAATATAAATTGCGTGCTTGAACGATATCTACATGTTTGTGTGGTACGAGTAAGACTTTGTATATCTCTTATGGTTTATCATTTATGCAAAAATCCTTCAGAATGAAGAGGACTTCAGGGGCTATTTGCAGAAAGTTAAGTATATGCATTTTTTGTCATGAATATATTTTAAACACGTGGTATTTTAATTAAAACTCTTAGAGCCATTTTTGAGAAAGAAAACCTTTGGAAAATGTTTCCATGTAAAGGGCAGTTTTGGGGAGAGAACTTTATCGAAAATCTTCGTGTCGAATTCTTGGAAGATGAGAACTTACATATCAAGTTTGGTATTTAACCGATTTTTGTTTTTGAGTTACGCTTACAGACAAACGCACGCATACAAACATACACGCCCACACACACGCCAGTGCCGGCTCGCAGTCTAAATTTTAGGGTAGGCAAAGTGTAACAACAACAACAACAACAACAACAATAATAATAATAATAATAATAATAATAAACCCCGTTTATCCGAAATATAGGGGGCGAAGTCCAACTTCCAACGGTCGTGGCCCCCCTTGCTCCCGTTTCGCGACGCCCATGACTAAAATAGATTAAGAAATTGAAAAATTGTCTGACTGCAGCTTTGTGTTACATAGCTAAAACACTCCTCTTTTCATTGTTAGTGCGCCACGAAAGCGAAATTTCTAATAGTTCACTAATTAAGTCGGTCATACTGGAATTACACAGAGATAACGACAGATGCAGATCTCTGAGATCTTCGTTCGTGGAGTATGGCTGTTCGGAAAATGTCGCATAAATTCGGATTTGGGCAGGGAAGTGTTCGGACTGCTGGCAGACGCGTCTACGCATGCTCGGAGTGCATATACAGACCGAATGTTTCCTTATCCCTGTTCAAGGGCCTCGTACTGAGGAAATGGGGCCGGGCAGGCAGAGGTTAAGCTAGCCTGCTCACCACTACCCAGGTTCCATGCGTATCATTTCTGCCGCGCGTTTCAAACACGCAGCGCAGTTTTGGTGAATCGGAATTGAGATTAAAGGATTTGACCATGCGCTGGTCATTTATTATAACCGAGAAAACTTTTCTTGAACTGCAATTTAGGGGAAAATGACGGTTCAAATGATAAAATGCAGAATCATAGTTAAACATTATTTGTTGATGTATTACGATAGAGTAGGCAATGCCTACCCTGCCTGACACACGCACGCACGCGCACACACACACACACACACACACACACACACACACACACACACACACACACACACACACACAAAAGCAGACAAATGTTTGCACTCAAATTACTTTCTCTACTCACTTTGTTCCAACTATTATTACAAAAGCTGATTATTCTGTATACTTGTTGATTCAAATAAACTTTCAATTCAAATTTATACATTTCGTTGTAGGATACAGTAGGTCAAGAGATATATTTTTATTTTCTCTACTACGTAGAGGAAGTATTGTATTCCATCCAAAAATTCGTCACTGAGATTTCACAGGAAATCCACGTTTTGAGACTCCCCGAATCCAAAATAGTATTTTTAGAAAAAGTCTGTGCGTGTGTGTGTGCGTGTGTGTGAGAGAGAAAGAGAGAGAGAGAGGGGGGGAAGGGAGAGGGGGGGAGGGAGAGGGAGCGTGTGAGTCTATGAGCAATATAGCTAAAAAAAACCTCCAACTAACTACCTTTTACATGGAATAGTTTTCGAAATTTTGATTCTCTCAAGAATAATTGTAACGATTTAGTATAGAATACCATATATTTAAGATATTTACATGATAAATAAAAAGCACATCTTGAATTATTTGGGAATAGCGTGTGAAGTCCTCTTCATTTGGAAAGAATTTTATATAACTTTGTATTACCGTTAAACTTTAAGAGACAGATACAGACGTTAAGTATTTCACCAAAAATGTAGATCTCATTAAAACACAATTTATTCAAATAACCTTTTTGCGTCACCGGCTATTTATTATTTATTTCAGTTGTTCAATACCTTGTAACCTTTTTAAAGCCCTGTCGTCATTTACTTGTTACTCGCGATGTCACGGAAAGAGTATGTGATTTTAAAGCCACAGCGAATCGCTTTTAAGCACCTCACTGTGATATGGCTTCCTCAGTCCCTTTTGCACCTACAGCGAAATGTATAATGAAACTATTACATCTTTAAATGTTTATTACGATCAATATGGAGCAAGTAGAAGAATAATCTTGCGTAAGATTAACTTGTAGAAGCTATAAATGACATGCAGTAGAGAGTCATGTGAATGTACTTTCGTATAAAACAGACACCTTCCTAACATCAGAGGTGTGGTTATCCAGTTATAGGTTTTCTTCCTGAGCAATCGATCTGCATTTTTATTTGGCAAAGAAACTAATAAAACCTTGCGGTAGCGTGACGCAATGTCTGTATTTGCGGTTTGTCTGTGTCTCCCCATTTTAACTTCACATCATGGTGTTAAGGTTTATCGCTTGACTGGGATTAAGAAAGAAATCTTCACTACTGCGTTACCATATGCATCAAAAATCCAACGTCAGTGTGGTCATTCTTGTTCACCAGGGGACACCGAGGGATGACCATGGATGAAAGAGATAAAATGGCGATCCCGGATCTGTTACCGGACGAAATCTCGAGTGGCGGTGACAACACCGCCGCCAGGAGCACGAAGAAACTGCCTCAGATTATCGCTACAATTGCAGGTATGGTTATCTTCTTTGTTCATAAGTTAGGTCTCTTTTTCCTATATCGTAAATGTTTGCTCGCTATAAAACAGAAGCAGTATAATGTTTTATCTCTTTATTTCACTTAGCTGTATAATGTATGTGCATATAGAGTAAAAGTGTCCACAGAGACTACTCTGAAAATGCACGAAGAACTCATGCAATTTCTGTGCAGCTCAAAGTATAACATTTCATGAATACAATTTCCTTTGAATGCATATTATATTAGCTAACTCGACGGCTAATGGAGGTGGATGCAATGAGTAACAATAGTGGCTTTCATGGCACGATATAAACTCGAAAGCGCTGTGCTGGTAGCTATCGGGTAAAAGAAATGGTCGCCTGCTCTTGTTGCCCCGTGGCAACTCCATATTACAAATATCAGTATCTGGCTTATATTGTGAGAGGACGTTTGATGCTTCTGATAGATGGAATACTAGCCATGTATCAAATCTTTCATGTCGAAATCTTCCTCAAAATTTCAGCCACAGAAGCTATATTTCGCCATTAACATCTGACGCTAGATAATTATCAAATCAATTATAATCAAAGCAACGTCTTCGAACCGAGTGCCAGATCCCGAAACCTATTTACGCTAACTGGTCGAATTTGGTGTCCTCGAAGCTGTTTGTAGATTGTGCTGAAAATTTGAGTAACGGAGTAAATCAAGCGTCAGAGCAGCTCTATCGTACCTTCAAGTAGGCAGACGGTAACTGAATTCTATCACAGTAATCTCATGATTGGCTTGATATTGTACTTCCCTTGCTAGGATAATGGTACTTTTATGAAGACAAGATATTTCGCTTTGAAAATCTACTTCTTCTGCAAAGTTCACCGTGACTGATGCTTTGAAAGGGTTTTATCAGTGATGTAAACTTCTCGGATCTAAGGTTCTAATCCACACTTTAAAAATGTATGTACGATATCGTATACCTCAATTTTGAGAATAAGTTCTGCGTGCAGACCTGAATAAATCGAAAAGGCTATTCCCAATTTTTTATTATTCCCCTGTTGAGGAAATAATATGGGAAACACAAATTTGTAAGTAAGCTGAATATTTAAAACCACTATAAAATTAATCTAAGAAATCTGCCAATAGTTTTATTAAAATATATGTCACAGTGCTCAAAGATTCCTTGGTTCTTTGCTCTTCCGCACAGTTAGAGAATAATTGCACCAAAGCACTATTATTTAACCCACTCTCCTCAGTTAGATAAAAGGGGGAGTTCCTCGGTGGTCTAAATATATTAATAGTTTCTTAACTTTTTACCTCGCAGAGTAAGCAGCTAAATTCAAGGCTTGAACCTCCCAGCAATAGCTCGGTGCTGGACTAACTACTGGGCTGAAATTAAGCTTTCTCCATAGTACCCCACCCCTCTGTTAATTATACTTGTGTTCGTTTTCATAAGTTGGTTTGTTTATCCATTTGAAGTCAATAAACTCTTGCAATAGGTTATCCTCTCTTGTTCCTTTCCAGCGAATATGATGATAGTTTCGGTAGGGGCTCTTCTGACGTGGACATCCCCGGTGACCCCTATGCTGCAGCGTGACGACAGCCCATTCCTGATGTCAGAGGAGCAGGCCTCCTGGGTAGGATCGTTGCTGGCGCTCGGTGCCGTGGTAGGTGGAGCTCCATTTGGCGCCCTGGTGAACCGTCTGGGTCGCAAGATCACAATCCTGAGCTTGGCGCTTCCTTTGTTGTGCTCTTGGATCATTGTTTTGGCCACGAACTCAGTGACTTGGCTCTATCTGGCACGATTCATATCTGGACTCAGTCTCGGAGGTGCCTGTTTTGCTGCTCCCATCTATGTGGCCGAGGTCGTGGAACCCTCTATCCGAGGAACGCTTAGTGCCTTCAATCAGGTATTGTACTCGTATTATCTGGTAGAATAACCAATGTCTTGGTATAACTTATTCTGTAATAAGCAGCATAAGCAGGAGCCCCAAATGTAATCAGATGCTAAAATCCTAACCTCACAGTTCCCTAATTGTCTCCATTTTCAACCATTCACAGTCATGGTTCGTTCGATAATTATGGAAACACCATGGTGACCATAGTGGACTGCAAGGAATATTTCTTTACTTGTCTGCAGTGATTCGTAATAGTTCATCAGCTCATTTGTAAGCCAATTTGTTTTTTTAAGACTTACTCTACTAAAACATTTAATATTTAACTGTTATTCAACTGAGTAACTCTAAGGGTTATTCACACCCACCTGTGGTTTTCTATCCCCACAGTTTTGTTGCATTTGATTCAAAATTCTTTATTGTTCTGGCTTGAATTAAGGAGACGAGCACGACAGTTCAGCTGACAAGAGCGTATGCGAACACTAATTCCAGTCTTCATAGGAATTGACACCTCATTTTCCTTTTGACTATTTGATGATTCAGGCAAGAATTACTTCCATAGTTAAGTAAAACTTCGATTTTTTTTCGTTATAACAAGGAAATTGCTATATATGCAACTATTAAAGAAACCAACCCATTTCCATGTGACAGATATTTACAAGGTTCGCATTTAAGAGAAAGGTAACGATATCCTCTTATCTTGTTCCACGATAACCACTACTTTGGTTATTTATTGATGCAAATATTAAAGATCTATGTCGAGGTATTAGTGATAAAGTAAATTTTAAACGTGCTATTTTGTTTTCTTACAATTGAGTTTAGAAGGATTTGAGAACTGGATTATGCTAAACAAAGTTGTTCGTTTGCACAGCGATTTAAAAATGTAAATACAAGTAGGATATAGTATAAATCAGCGCAATTAACTGCTCTTCCACACAATAGCCGTTTTTTGGAAAAGGAGCGATGTTGGAGCGGCCGGACGGAGACCGGAAGATCCGTGGTTCAAATCCCGGCTATAGCATTGAATTTTTCAGTCTCATTCTACCATTTGAAGTACAAATCAGATATAGTTCTGTAATTTTTACTTTACCTAGAAGTATTATATTAATTTTCTCTGAAATTTGACTTTTTCTTGGCATATGCTGGTAAACACGCATGTAGTTGGTACGCTATTGAGCGTTAAGATTCATTTTTCGCATTGTTTTCAAATTTGACGTATTTGGAAAGTAATATCACTTAGTTGTAATGTCAATAACAATTGCCATGTTTCACTTCTTAAGACGGTATTCTAATGTATCTTAGGTTGGTTTTAACATTGGGATGCTGTACACCTATTCGGTGGGAGCACTGGGTAGATACACCTTCCTGAACATCTCCTGTATGTTACTGCCTGTATTGTTCCTGGTGATCTACTCCTTCATGCCGGAAACACCGCAGTATCTACTCGCCCGTGGAGATAGAGATGGTGCCATCAGATCTCTCAAGTGGTTGCGAGGGAAAGAGACAAACGTGAATAACGAGCTTTCAGCGCTCAAGGTTGGTATCGAGGAGGAAAGTATTTATATTTAATTCAAGTAATTTCGTGGAGATCCTAGGTAGGCCATTAAAGCCATCAAGTGATAAAATGTTGCAAAAATACACTTTCAATTAAAAATTTCTATTGCATAGTTATTTTGTTGCAAAGTTCTTTTACACGCTCATAAATACACAAAATACACAATAAATTTGTCACACTAGTGAGATGCTTTGTCTGGTATTGGCCTCTAATGCTCCTTTATCACTGCTATCGCATCCTTACAAATCACGCGCATCGCTTTGTTCATCTGCTGCTATGCAAAATAATTAATGAGCCATAGTTCATTATATTTTCTGTACTTGGTATCAATTTTGTGCATTTTCTAAAGCATATTTCACTACTACACAATCTATTGAGAATGAGGCAATTACTGGTGGGATATACAGGTATAAGGGAGAAATGACCCGATAGAGATGTCCCTGGCCGCTTGCCGGGGAAGGGCAGGCCTTCAAACGTAACAATGAATCGTCAGTTCTCTTGTCTGGACAAGATGTCCCAAACTATCAATATTCCCTGAATATTATTTGACCCGTTTTTAGGGAAAACGTTTGCGCAGTCTTGTTTCTTCGTGTTTATCTACTGAACCAGTTCAAGAATGTCAGATGGGCCACTGAAAAAACATTGGCGGGCCGTAGTTTGGGCGGCCCAGGTGTAGAACGACAGCAGTTAACAGCGAGCTTTGAGTGGCCATACATTGTCTTTTATAACAGGGAGTGCTCCCACAAAATTACAGAATTCCATCTTTATACAGTTTAGTACATGTTGATTTGGTGTTCAATTAAATCTATTATTTTAGTTCGTTCGGTATGCCTGTCCACCATCACTGGTAGAGTATGCGAAACATTCAGTCAAGGTTTGGATCGTTTGTGAAGGACTTCGTGGACAATTAAGCTTTGGTGATCGTGTTTTCTTTATTTTAAATTGATATGTGTAGTGGAAAATACGCGATGGTTGAAAACTGAGAAGGCAATTCGCCAAAGTAATAGGAATAATACTTGGTAGATATTTTAGGATCAACAGTTACGGGTGCACATTTTCAGTGCTGCTTCCAAACTTTCTTCTAGCATCTCTGGTACTTGTATCCACTGTATGTTATGTTAGAACTGCGGGTGCTGCGATATTGCTTAAGTAGTTTACGCCCTCATTTTCTCTTACAAGAATGTACGCAGTCACCTCCTTGACAAATACATTGACCAGCAGAATCTCTATGTCAGACCTCGTCACATTCATGATACTAGTGTTTGCTCAACAACTAAGTGGCATCTGTACAGCCTACTTCAACACCTCTATTAGCTACTTTATGTTTAGGTGGCAGTGGACGAGAACGCACGCAACGTCACTTCCTTGAAGAATGCATTGACCAGCAGAGCCTCCATGCGAGCCTTGGTCATATCCGTGGGCTTGGTTGCAGCTCAGCAATTGAGTGGTATCTGTGCAGTGCTGTTTTACACTGAGACGATATTCCGTGCTGCAGGCAGCAACATGTCTCCCAGTCTATCATCAGTTCTTGTTGGAGTGGCTATGTTGGTCATGTCTTTCGTGACGATGCCTATAGTAGATCGCGCTGGCAGGTAACAGAGTTAATCAGTTGTTAAATAAATGGAATGTACTAATGGTGCCAATTACTAACTACTTACTTTCTAAGTGCTGCTTATAAATCACTGTAGTTTAAATTTGGTACCTATTTTTTCAAGATCTAAACAAGATATTAGCAGTATAGAGGCAAATACTTGGAGATTAGAAGACTTCACGTTTGGCAAAGGTGACTGGGTTACCTATTCCGGGTATCACCACGTGTGACTTGGTTACGACCCCTCCGCCTGCTTCAGAGTTGCTTGCTTTATGTCGCGTTTTCTAAGAATTAACCTCGTCCGTTTAATTTTAGCTTAAAATTAAAATTCTGCAAAACTTACCCACAATTCCTAATAATCTTAAGTTATGAGAATATAACTATGTTCCACCGTTTGCGGAGCACCACAAAGAATATTTTTCAAAATATCCCTGATAACACACAAACGGTTAATAACAACGTTTGAATAAATATTTAAAATTGTCATAATGTAAAATTATTAAAATAGTGAGAATAATATGAAATAATTTGCATCTTATTTAATGTGTGTAAATCAATACAGTTTAAAGTAAATTGAAAGTACTAGGTATTTATAAATACGACAAATATCTTAGAGACTATTATCTTCACTTATCTTAGTATTTGCCGCAAGTTCTTGAAATCAAACGTTTTGAATGCAAGCACTTGCAGGTGAAGCTAATAGTCTCTAAGGTATTTGCTTTATTTATAGATTTGTATTGCTTCACTGTTAATAGCTTCAGTTTTTTCATTATACTAGGCATTTGTTTTCTAACTTCTAAAGTTGTTGGGTTATTCAAAATCCCTTACAAAGGCTTCTTGATATTAGTTATTTAAACAAATGTATCAAGATTCATAATTATATCTTTAGTGATTTTAGATATAGCATACATTAATAACAAAATATATGAATTACCCAGAACTTGCCTAGCAGAGAAAAAGGAGGAGTTGCTCAAAAGCAGAGCATCTTAGAACTCGTAAGATTTATGTCCAAAGCTTCGGAATAATCATCTCTGAAGTACAGGCTATTTTATCAGCAAATAATTACTCTTTTGTACATTTAGATTACGTTTTCATCTGTATATCAGACGTGGACAAATTATTAGAATAAAGAGAATTTTTGGCTTTGTATAGGTATTTATTTACTTTTAAGCTGTCTTACAGTAATTATATCGCTACATATGACAACATTGTTTGTGTTAGTACTTAGTATGCATCCCTTTTGCCTTGATAACAGCTTGAATCCTCTTTGGCATACTGTGTACAAGGGTTTTGCAAGATTCCCGAATTTCAGGGTATCTGTGCCAAATATGAATCAGTGACTCTATCAGCCCCACTTTTGTAGTAATGTTAATTTTATTTAGTCTTTTCTTAATAATTGCCCAAAGATTCTCAATGGGATTTAAATCAGGACTGTTTCTAGGCTGTTTTTCACCGTACCTTAATTTTCAGTCTTGTTGCAAGTCACTGATAAACAGCTAGGATTACCAACATCAAACTGTGAAATTTCAAAAATAAGTGGATGCGAGGTAATTAAAAACCATTGCAGAATATTATTGCAAATTATAGTGAGGCTACATGTTCTCCTAAAGTGTTATTAAGTAAAAAATTAACAAAAACCTGCATCAATCAGACGTAGTCTAATAATTTGTCCACGTCTGAACACAAGGTAGAAGTATATAAACTTCTGTTTTGCAAGAATCAACAGCGATGAGCAAACTCCAACACATTATGTTCTGCAACCTGCTTGGCACAGAACACACGCAAGGAGTCGTGAAATCAGCGCTATTCCAAGTCAACACCACGATTACAGTCGTAATAACAACACGCGTTCTGCCCATGGCTGCTCTAAAACTCATAGTTACTACGGAGATGAATGTTGCCACTTGCATCCTACTGGTGTGGACATGGCACTGTGTAATGTGTTTCTGTCAAGAGACTAATGTTGCTACGATTATTATTACACGTTAAACCTAGGAGTCCAGAACATTAAACATTACATTACACGCTTCTGAAAGATTATATTATTGTTGTATGGTGAGGAAAAGCTAGTCACTACTGCCGTGATAGGGTGTTCTGCAAGGTCTGCATTCCGAACAAATACTAGAAATGTAGAGCACTTCTATCTTCCTCATAATAAATTAGACGGCAGTAGATGGCTGATATATTAGCCTCTGGGATCAACAAACCGCACTGCTGTGCTGTTTATTTCACCTAAGAGTTTTGATAAATTGGCCTCTGTTGTTGCTTTTGATGTTGTGGAAGTGCTACATGACCTGGGTTCTTGGTTTCGTCTGTGAAGTGTTCACAAATTAAGGCATGGTACGCAGCTGCATTCCGGGGTGCACTCAGCCTCGTTAGGTCCTGGGGCCCCAACTGAGGAGCTATTTGAAAAGTAGCGGCTCCTGGTCGAGAAGACCACATAACCGGCCGGAAGGGACTGGGGGGCTGACCACGTCCCACCTCCATTATTACACCTGACTCATGACATCTGTGGTGGGCAGAGGTGGAGGACGCAGCACTCGTGCGGTAGGCCCTGGCCTGGATGGGCTGCTGTGCCATGAGGTGCACACAGTTGCTCATATTTTAATCTGCTTCAATGAAAAAACTAAAGCTGTTAACAGTGAAGAACCTTTAGCTATTACTTAGATAAGTGAAACTTTTAGTCCCTAAATTTGTTTCTATTTTAAATCTTTAGCTGTTTCTTTTATAGCCCTGCATACGCTCTTCCACCAAGTTCACCTTTAATATACGATGTATGGCCGGTATCTCAGCGTTGACTAAATTTTAGTCATCTTCCCGTGCGTGATATTATTCTGCATCGTGGAGATGATTAGTCTCATACCTCAACGGTTATAGTGCAATGCTTTTTCGCTCTACAGTTGTATTATTGATTTTCCTTATTATAAACATCAACCTTGACAGTGTAGCAGAACTCTTTAACTACAGCTAATACAATTATATTTGTCAACAGACGTATGCTGTTGCTGATATCCTGTGTTGTGGAGATGATCAGTCTTCTGGTGCTGGGTCTCTACTTCCAACTTCAGGAACACATGCAAGACTTCAGCTGGTTGCCTCTACTCAGTCTAATTGTGTACATCTGTGCCTATTGTCTGGGTCTCGGACCTCTGCCCTGGGTGGTCATGGCAGAAGTGTTACCTCCAAACGTGAAGGGCAGTGCTGGTGCAATGGTGGCATCATCCTGTTGGTTTATGTCCTTCGTTATCACAAACACTTTCCATTACCTCGTCGCTCTGATCGGTCTGCACTTCACCTTCTGGTTCTTCGCTCTATGTTGTGGCTTGTTCGCCCTATTTGTGTTCGCATTAGTCCCGGAAACTAAAGGAATTACGCTTGAGGAGATACAAAAACGATTGACCGCCAATAAGAGGTCGTGTGAAGCTGTTTGATGATTTATTATCGCCTGTGTGGATACGTTAAAATGACTACGAAAAACTGATACGTGTTTTTATGATGTCGGAGGTAGGTAACGCTCAACATGCTAAAGGACTGTGAAGCCGTGGTGAATAATTATCGATAGTTTTGAACAGCTTCTCTAAAAGGAAAAGTTTGCACTACTCTAGGTATCTAACACTGTTATTATGCTCAAAGTCACAGACTTAAAAAGAGTTCCACATGTAACATAACTGTGCTAACTTACATTGCCTTCAATAGTCAATTAACTTGCTGATACCTGTAAATAGAATGATGATAATATCGTTTCAATCAACGGTTTTCCTCCACTAATGTGACTGTTACTTGACTCAAAATAAGTTTGCACATGTTAAGTGTGTTTCAGAGCAACTGTCTGAAGTGGAGTTAACCGTTTTGTAGTGCTTTATTTTCTTTTTAAGGATGAAATCAAACACAAATGTGAGCAAATTTATATTTTTAATCATCTGAGATATTTCCGCAGAATCATAAAATAAATGCCTTATATACATATAGGAGGAAGTGCTTTAAAATTCCAATTTGTAACATTAGTTTATAAACGACAAATTTGGAAAGTTCAGCGATGAGATACGATTACAGGACTTCGTTGAAAAAATCGCACGCTCCCCTCATGCTAACAATCTATGTAGAAAATCAGTTACTTTTGACTATCCTCGTATGTTACAGAATTTTATGGCCTTACCCTGTAATAAGAACGTTTATTTTTGCAGAAAACGAAATTAGTTTTTAAGGAAATGCATTTAAGCTAACGTTGTATCCACTGTATTAAAGGATGCATAACATAAATAAAGGCCCATGATACTTGAAGCTGTTTTTAACGCTGTGCGATCTACGGAATACTCAGTTAAATAGTTGAATTATAGTATGAACTGTACATCTGAATATTTATTATTCTGTTCTGTAAAATACATCAGCACAATTTATTCTTTGTTCCATATACACTCTGACTTAGGTAATTCATAGACATCTGTCACAAATTAAAGTTCTTTCTTTCCCTGCGGTTACGCGTAATTGTAATAGTTTACCTAGTTTACCTTAGTTACTAAATATTACCTTAATTTAGTTAGAACAAAAATTCTTTCTCTGATTTTGAGAGCAAAAGTTTATATGGAACAACTTAAACTAATCTTTACTTTATTTTTATGGAACGGCAGGTAAAAAATAGTGTTGAATAACAGAATGCAAAAAGTGTTCATATAGTTATACATTTGCATTTTTTGTTTTGTAAATAAAGTGTATAAAAGTATAACAAATTTTGTATTTTTTCTGACAATTCTTTGCGCTCACCACTGAACACCGAAAGCGGTCCTTCGTCTTGTTTTCACTAGGTCTTTCCCTTTTTCAGTTATTTGTTTATAACTTCCCCAGATGTATCATATTTAAATACGGTCTGCATAAATACGTTAGATGTGCTCAGAATTATAATGATTTTAAAGTAATGTTTGTATCTAATAAGAAATGTGTTAAAATACTAATTTTAATTGACTCTTACTTAAGAAAACCTGAATCAGAAGGATGGTAAACAAATGTGTGGCTTTTGTTATACCTAGGTACTGATTTATTTAGGTTCCCATAATTACATTTTTGAGGTGCTCATATAAAAATTATTATGAATGAGTCAGATAAATGACAATCGGCAACTAAGTTCACTTGGCATTCTATATTTTTCTTCTCAAATACTGTCCCGTAATAAAATCTTGCTTAGCCAAAAACGGCAATGACATAAAACACATTAGACTGGGATCGAAAATAAACTTTACGGTTTGCTATAACAATAACCAGTTCTGTTGTTAATAGAATCCGCGCCCAAAATAACCTGTGCTGGTAAAGCAATAACAATTTGAAGTGTACATTTCAAAGAAAATGTGCAATCCTTACCGGAGAAATACGTTTTCCCAAAACCTGTTCGCATAATGACTCGACACTTAACTTGCGTATTACTTATTTTAACCTTTAATGACTAGGTTAATTCTGCATCCAAGACAAGCATAGGGATACGTCTTACTTAGGCCTATATTACACTATCACATTTCTGTGCCACAAAATGTGATAAAGAATTTGATCATATAATGTGATCTTATTTAATGATGTAGAGATGTCAAACCTTTTATCATACATGTTATCACACCTTTAAAGTGGATAACCACCTGAAAGCTCAAGATAAAGTGTGGGAGTAGTGGTTTGTACACATTGTTGCAGTTTCAAGATCATACGTCTACATACAATCATCAGAAGATATTAAGAGCATTCAAGAGACTGTGTTATTGTGTGTTAGTCTAATTTTGTGAATATTTCGTTTACAGTAGGAGAAGGAAATATAAATTAACGTTTATAGGACATTAAAATTAGGCGCAGGAAGTTCTCGGTAAGCATTAAGCTTACCAGTGAAGGAGAACGTACTAATTTTCTTGTTATTCTTGTGGTTAACATATTCAACGACCCATCCTTTAAGCCCAGGTGCTTTTTGCTTCATGCTACGGGATAGTGGTTATATACAAAGCGCATTTTTGTTTTCTGTGCATGTAATTTTGTTCCTTTTCTTATCCATCTTGACTTTGCTCCTTCTGAAAAAACAGAAAGTCAGGAAGGTTGGCCAAGGGAGTCGAACCCGCGACCTCCCCAATGCGGACCACAAACTTTACCGCCTGAGCCATACCGCTCGGTATTATCACCTCTTATCCTCGGGTTTACTGTAACTACCCATTTATTCTTTCCCTGGGTTTATTTCTACTTGAAATAAATATGGTTCTATAATAGCAGTTTTCAGACGCAAATAATGAGGGTTATATATCGAAGTACGAGTTCGAAGATTGATGGGGTATTTCTGTTGAGGATGCCAATATCTAGCACCAGCATCAGGGGCGTTGATGTCCCAAAGTTTGAGGCGATTTGTGACATTACGTGCAGTGGAGTACTTCGTTGCTGTGTTGAAGTACGAATCTGTGGTGTTTCTTTGCTGATGTGGGATGTCCCACACAGGATGTCAGTTGGTGGTACCCAGAAATTCCATATTTACCTTCTAATTGAAGGCTAGGGGCGAAGTCTCACGGTGATGACAGTTGACAATACCTCCTACGAAGCTCAGTGGGGCCGTGCATACGGGTGAAATTCAATTCGCCGTACCCCTGTCGTTTTTTATCGATTTTCCCATTTTCTGTATTATTTTTGGGGCTAGCGTGCTTGAAACTCATCTTAAGCAACATGGCAAGGTTGTGAACGTTTAAAGAACGTGCAGAATTAGACATGCTATGGAAAAATGCAATATTTTTCACGATAAATTCAAGGAAAGTCCTGTATTTGTACTGATTTTAAAGCAAATTCTTTCATGAAGTAATTTTGTATAACATTAAAGACCTTTTTAATAACTTTTTATCACAATAGCTTAGCTACACAATAATCACTTTTCTTGAGAGTCCTCCGTGGTATAAGGGTAGCATGTAGCTTCCGACGTAGCGGGTTCAAATATAGAAGAGTGCGATGGATTTTTTTCGAGCTTAAGAAACTGTAGCGTGACTTCCTTTGGATAAAGAGGCCCTTCAGCAAAACTAAGCAGTCTTTCACGCCCAGTATAGAATGAGACGCTGAGAAACCATAGTAGTTAAAGAGCGTCCATAAATAAAAACTCAACTTTTTTAAAAAATCTTCTTGAGAACTATTCAAACATGCGTCTGTTCACATTGAAATCCCAGTTAGAAGTGTGGGGTTGGCTTGTATTCTCTTTCCAATGAGTTATTTTCCTTTGTAAGCCAGCTTCTGATTGGTTGTTGGCCCTCTAGTCCTGATTCACTGGTTGATAGAGTTTTTAATTTTTTTGCGAAGTGCAATATCAATTTGAGGATTTAAAGTTTTAATTATCTGTTTCTCCTTTTGGACATATTTATCACCTTGTTTCATATCTGGCTATTGTCACTGCTTTTTACCTTTGTATACTTTTCTTGTTGCTAGTATTTTTATTTTTCGAGTGAAATTTATATCTTCAACTTCAACTTATTTTATTATAGAAAACATTTGCCCGGTGCCGGTACAGAAGGGCCCGGCTTACAGGCTAAAATTAACATTAATTATAGTTTACAGTATTTACATGTTCATGTTTGCTTTTATATGTTCAAAAACCCATACAGTGGGCAACTTTAGCCCACCGAGAACAGTTTTTGGGCGTATACTCGGTCTTATGTTTGTCCGTTTTTGATAGTTTTTTTTTTTTTTTTTTTTTTTTTAATTTATATACACGAATACATACACACACTCACTCCTGGGCATACCACACATATGTGGCTATTGCCATGAATCTTTTAAGGGCGCTGATGACCTAGAAGTTGAGTGCCCTTAAACCAAACCAAACCAAAACCTGATTCACTATTGGTTGTTACCATTTGGCTAATCAGGAGGCTTGCTTGATTTGCTACTTGTCGTCAAACAAGTTTAAGTATAAACAAATGAATAGGTATATGTATATTGCAGGGCTGACGAAATAATCAGTAGGGCAATGGTCGCTTGGATGGCTAGACATCCAAGATCTGACAGATCCCGCCGCCAGTGACAATACTGGAACGCAACCTGCACCATCAGACACACAAAAACACCAAAGCTTGTAAAACCCTGACAACCTATACCACCTCACGGGTAAATCCGTAATTAAACGGATAGTTACCGTGGCCACCTTACCATCCGCCTGGGTTAACCCAGGCGACTCGTACTCACTCCTGGACTCCTGGTATATTCCAGAATAATTCTATGAATGTTTGTTAGTTCCTTATGGGCCGCTATACAATTCATCCGAATGCGATGAAAATGGACAAATCTGTTTTTCATAGACAAGGCTTTTATGCTGTCCATTTTACTATGCAAGGTATTACATTCCATGCTTTTCTCTACTCGCTTTTCCTTTACTTAACACATTTACATGCCCTTCTCTACTTGCCCTTGAAAAACAATTCATTCAATTTTCTAAGGCTGAAATAGAAATGCGTATTACATTCTCACGATTTGCTCTTCTAATTTTTCTTTTACAAAATACATTTCTTTACCTATTCCCACTTCTATATACAATTCATATAATTTTCTATATGTTTGAAATAGAAACGCAACCTATTACATTCACACAGCTTTCTCTATTAACTTTTCTTTTGCGTAATACATTCACATGTATTTCTCTTCTCACTCTTTTACAAACAATTCATACACTTTTCTATATTATCGAAATAGAAATGCAACATATTACATTCACGCGTTTTTCTCCACTCGCTTTTCTTCTTGTGGTATTTGTGGTTGTTTAACAATGCTTTTGCATAATATCTTTACGGTGTTTTTATTTAGTTAATTTTTTATTCCGTGTAGCACCCTAAGAATTTTAATTAAATATTTGTTTAAGTGTGTTAAGTAATATTTTTTAATGTCTCCAAATAAACATAAGGCTATTGAGTACAAAAAATTGATATATGTATATTGCATGAAAGTGCGAAAGTTTTGAAGATAAATCGTCAAACCACGAGCAACGCCAGTATTTCAACTAGTACTAAGAAAAAAATAAGCAATGAAAACTTTTACCCTTAATAAAAGTAAATTATTAGTTTAAGTTTAAAAATTCCAGAAGTGTGATTAGGTTATGAAGAAATGTGGTGTAATCTTCCAAATTTTAGCTATATAAATATACTATTCTAAATTCGGGTTAAAAGCGTTTCTCCGCAGATATGAGAATATCAGATCAGCACACTACCCTAAAGAACAACAGTAACCAACAGGGAAGCTTAAGCCTGTGCATGGATGAAATGTGGTAAAATATGTGAAGTTTTGGTACAAAATGTGAAAATTTGTAATTTTTTTTTTCGTATTTATCATACCTATAGTTCCTATTTTCACGCTACACAATTGAATTTTTAAATCACCAGCTTTTAAGCCAGAAATTCTTATTTAATCGGACCTGAATAATTTCAGCACTTTTCACTTTTAAAAATGCTCCTAGAACCACAGTTTTAACTTATTAGTTTGAACTTATTATAAGAGAGCATCAGGAATTGTGGATTAAAAATTGTTAAGCGGTAGGTAGTTAAAATATGAAATAGTTCAGCTAAAATTATTTTCCGTAACTCACATTAAAATAAATCAAAAGTCAATAACATATGAATAAAAATTGGTTTGTTTTAAGATACTTAAAATTAAGAAATGCCGGCAAAAACATTTATGTTTTTCAGATTCAGATTATTTTATTAAGGAATATTGCCTGGTGCTGGTACAGTAGGCCCAGCGTACAACTTAAGTTTACATTGTACTTACAATTACTTCTATTTACAGGATATTTTTTGTATACTACTCACACCTTTTATATTAAGCTTACAGATGGCGTTGTTGTTGAAGACGGCAACAAGACTTTTCGTGTCTTTTACGCAGTCGTACTTTAAATTATATCTTAGAAGGTCCTGAATAGTAGTTCTCGCAATCGTTTCTTTCAGGTTAGGCAATAGCTAAAGTAAAATACTAAACACACTGCTCCTTTTAAGAGAGTTCTTTATAAGAGTTACGGTGTGGATGCTGGATGTGCTTCAGGCATTTAGTAATTAAACTTACTATTTGAGTTGGTTAAACAGACAAGTATAAGACAAACGTAAACCGGTATGATAACACAAGAGAACAGGAACAAAGGTAATGCCATACACTGAAGGGGTAACACTGGAATGTGCATAACGATGCTCAGTTGTTACTTTGGCAAAGCACAGGCCTTCTTGACTAGGACCATTCATAGTACTAGATTCCAGGGCTCAAGATAAATCACTGAGTAGTACTAAGCTAAAATAATATATAATAAAAATTGGGAGCGAGATAAGCTGTATGATCCAAGGAGCATTTCATATCACTACATCAAAGGTGTTTAATAATTAACAAAAAGGAATATCTCAAACCACGGATTGACATAGCTCGTTAAAATACTGCTTGCACTATATGTTTTACGTTCTGAGCATATGGTAAAACATCTTATATATTGCATTCACATGACTTTCTCTACTCTTGTACATACAGTTCTTTAAAAAAGAGCTTATTCCTCTATTTCTTGTTAATTGAGATAAATATTTGTAAAATGTATTTAATTGCTAATGTTCTTGTGAATGCAAGGGGAATATTCCGTTCTCTTTGGATGCCAAGAGATTAAAAAATTAACGTATTCCTGTTAGAGAAAAATATAAGTATTAGAAAGTGAAACAAATAACAAGGAATATCACCGATTTTTTTTTTTTTTTTGTAAAGATAACGCCCTTCAATCTATTAGGTCATATCTGACATGGATGAATTGGGTGACGTGATGCTCAAGAGCCCGGGTCCATAGAGCTTAAGGTACCGACATTCATGTTTGAGGATAAGGGAAAACCCCGGAATAAACTTTATCTAGGTAAGTCCCCTAACCGAGATTTGAATTCGGGACCTCTTGCACGTGAGGCAAACAGGCTACCCCCACACCACAGTGGCGAGCCGATCCTAGAAATTGTTTACTGTACAGAAAAGTGAGACGAAAATAAATAAAATGTATTTGACATAAATAATGTGTTTTGACGAGATCTACAGTTTTTTGTGCAGTAGGTTTTTTCGTCTATCTGTAAAGGTTTACGAGTTATGCAAAAGCCATTCAGAATGATTAGGACTTCTGAAGGCACTCGCAGAAAATTCAACATATACATATCATTTGGCGTTAACATACATATCTTAACTATCGTATATGGTATTTTAGTTAAGATCATTATAGCCTGAACTGAAAAATCTGATGTATTGCACTCACATGACTTTCTCTACTCTTTTACTAACCATTCTTACAAACTCTTATTCCTATATCTTCTTCGTGTTAGTTAAGATAAACATTTGTACAAATTACCTTATTGCTTATTTCGTTGTAGGTGCAAGGGGAATGTTAGAATACAGTAGGCTTTGTGCGATAGTCAAATGTTTTAAAGCTTTGCACATTTAACATATAAAAAATGAGCAACGATGTTCCATTTCACGAAAGTTCTTAGTTTTCCGAAACTCACACACATAACAAGGAATATCTCCAAAATAGTTCACTCTACAAGAAAATTATTTGGCACATAAATTGTGTATTTTAGCAAGATCTACATTTTTTGTAGAGTAAGATTTGGTGTATCTCTAACGGTTTACCAGTTATGCAAAAATCGTCAGAGTAAATACGACTACAGCGGCTATAGCCAGAAAATTCAAGATATACATTTCATTTGCCATAAAAATATCTCAAACATATGACATTTTAATCAAAATCGTTAGAGCCATTTTCAAGAAAATCAAAATTTTCGAAAAATTTTCAATGTAAAGGGTAATTTAGGGTGGGGCTATTTTCTTCAAAATCTTCGTGTCGCATCCTTAACAGACATTAAATTTAAATGCCAACTTTGGTTTTTAACCGACTTTTCGTTTTTGAGTTATGCTGTCCACAGACTGACACACTGACACACAGACACACACGGACCTTTTTCTAAAAATGCTTTTTTTGGATTCAGGGGGCCTCAAAACATATATTTCCGGTGAAATCTCGACGTAGAATTTTTGGGTGGAATACAATACTTCCCCTACTTACCAGTAGAGAAAGTAAAAATATCAGTTGTCGAAACTTCCATGTCCAATATTCGATGTCAGACGTTTCGATGTCGGAGGTTTCGATCTCGGATGTTACGGTGTCCAAACTTCGATGTCGAACACTCGATGGCAAACACACGAGGTCGAACTTTCGAGGTCAGTGTTTGGATGTAGCAATTTCGGTGACGGTCTTTCGATTTCAGGTTTGCGATGTGGATGTTTCGGTGTCGGACGCACCTGTGTTGAAACTACAATGTCGCAGTTTCGATATTGAAGTTACGATGTCAAAGTTTCAGTGTCGAAGTTTCGATGTTGAAGTTACGATGTCGAAGTTTGGATGACGAAGCGTCGGTGTCAAAGCGTCGGTTCCGAACTCTCGATGCCGAACTCTGATAGTGAAATATCAGTTGTCAAAACTTCCATGTTCAATATTCGATGTCGGAGGTTTCGATCTCGGATGCTACGGTGTCCAAACTTCGATGTCGAACGCTCGATGGCAATCTACCAAGGTCGGACTTTTGAGGAAGGTGTCTGGATGATGGAATTTCGATGACGGTCTTTCGATTTCAGATTTGCGATATCGGACGTATCCGTGTCGGAAGTTTCCGTTTCGGATGTTTCGGTGTTCGACGAGTCTATGTTGAAACTTCGATGTGGAAGTTTCGAAGCAGAATTTTCGATGTCGAAGTTTTGATGCCAAAGTTTCGATGCCAAAGTTTCGATGTCGAAGTGTCGATGTCGAAGTGCCGATGTCGATGTGTCGATGTCGAAGTTTCGATGTCGAAGTGTCGATGTCGAAGTGTCCATGTGGAAGTGTCGATGTCCAAGTTTCGATGTCCAAGTTTCAGTGTCGAAGTTTCGAATCCGAATTTTCGATGTGCTAGTTTCTATGTCGAAGTTTCCATGCCAAAGTTTCGATGTCAAAGTGTCGATGTCGAAGTTTCGATGTCGAAGTGTCGATGTCTAAGTGTCCATGTCGAAGTTTCGATTTCGAAAATTCGAAGCCGAATTTTCATTGTCATAGTTCGATGTCGAAGTTTCGATGCTAAAGTTTCGATGTCGAAGTGTCGATGTCGAAGTGTTGATACTGAAGTTTCGATGTCAAAGTTTCGATGTCGAAGTTTCTATGTCGGTTTCGATGTCGAAGTCTAGATGTCGATATTTCGATGTCGAAGTCTCGATGTAGAATTTTCATAGTGAAATTTCAGTTCTCGAAATTCCATGTCAAGTGTTCGATGTCGGACGTTTCGATGCAGGTTTCGATGTCGGACGTTTCTATGGCGAAGTTTCTATGTCGCTGTTTGGATGTCGAAGTCGAAGTTTCGATGTCAAAGATTCGATGTCGAAGTGTCGATGGCGAAGTATCGTGTCGAAGTTTCGATGTCGAAGTGTCGATGTCGAAGCGTCCATGTCGAAGTGTCGATGTCGAATTTTCGAAGCCTAAATTTCGATATCGAAGTTTCGATGTCGAAGGTTCAATGTTGAAGGTTTGATGTCGAAGTGTCATTGTCGAAGTTTCGATGTCCAAGTGTTGATGTCGAAGTGTCGATGTCGTAGTTTCGATGTCGAAGTGTCGATGCTGAAGTTTCGATGTCGAAGTGTATGCTGAAATTTCGATGTCGAAGTTTCGATGCCGAAGCGTCAATGTCGAAGCGTCGGTGTCGAATTGTCGGTGTCGAAGCGTCGCTGTCGAAGCGACGGTGCTGAAGCGTCGGTGCCGATGCGTCGATACCAAACTCGATGCTGAACTCTCGATTTGTTGGACTCACATGACTTTCTCTACTCTTGTAGTAACGATTCTTACAAACTCTTATTCCTATATTTTCTTCGTGTTAGTTGAGATAAACATTTGTACAAATTACCTTATTGCTTATTTCCTTGTAGGTGCAAGGGGAATGTTAGAATACAGTAGGCTTTGTGCGATAGTCAAATGTTCTAAAGCTTTGAGATTCTGTTGTCTTTGCACACTTAATATATAAAAAAATGAACAACGGTGATCCATTTCACGAAAGTTCTAAGTTTTCCGAAACTCACACAGATAACGAGGAATATCTCCGAAATGGTTCACTCTACAAGAAAATTTATTCAGACATAAATTGTGTATTTTAGCAAGATCTACATTTTTTGTACAGTATGATTTGGTCTATCTCTAACGGTTTACCAGTTATGCATAAGTCGTCCAGAGTAAATGCGACTACAGGGGCTATAGCCAGAAAATTCAAGATATACATTTCATTTGTCATAAAAATATCTCAAACATATATTTTAACCAACATCGTTACAGCCATTTTCAAGTAAATCAAAATTTTTGAAAAATTTTCCATGTAAAGGGTAGTTTAGGGTGGGGCTATTTTCTTCAAAATCTTCGTGTCGCATCCTTGAAAGACATTAAACTTCAATACCAACTTTGGTTTTCAACCGACTTTTCGTTTTTGAGTTATGCTGTCCACACTGACACACAGACTGACACACAGACACACGGACCTTTTTCTAAAAATGTTTTTTTTTTATTCAGGGGGCCTCAAAACATTAATTTCCGATGAAATCTCGACATCGAATTTTTGGGTGAAATACAATACTTCCCCTACTTACCAGTAGAGAAAGTAAAAGGTCAATGACACAACCGGGGTTTTTCAGTTCCAGTTCTACCTCTCAAAAATTGCCCACACATGGCTTGTGTGTTTAAAAGCACCAACAGTAAATGGTTGGCATAAATAAATAGTAATTAAAGTCTTTCTGATAAAATAAAATTTTTCCAAAAACATTCTAAGTAAAGGTTAGTTTGTGGTTGGAGGATTTATTTGTTTTTTATTTATTCATTATTATGAACATAACAGATGAAACCGAAATTATAATGTCAATATATATAATTGATAATAGAAAGAAACAAAAGGAGATTCTAGTCAATAGTTAAGGGGAAGACCTAATAAAGCTGAATAGATTGAAGTCTCAAGAATGGAAGCCTAGGCAGATTTAAATGAGTGATAAAGTTGCAATTGTTGTTTGTACGAAGTCAGAGTGATCCCGCGGGCTGATTCGTATCTTACCATGACGTGCTCTAAAGATAGCCAATGAAAATCGCTTCCTTCGTGTCGCCCACGCATAAACAAATGCAACGCAACACACACTCGTCTTGAATCGAGCCGAGGGAACGCACGTGCAATTTCTGATTTATACGTAAGCTGGCGCGTATACATAATTCGGCGGTTGCTAAAGGGTGACAAAGTTAAAGTGTTATAACGTTGTATTTGAAGTTACAAAGTTACACTCTATTTAAATATCGTCGGCAGTTCTCTACAAATCTGAGTTAAATGTTGGTTAATTCTTCATTTGGTTCCATTCCTACCACAACTCACGCATACCCTGCAGATTAGGACCTCTTGCTAGAGCTAGTCCGGACACCAAACACGAGATCTTATAGGTCTTAAAGGCGACGTCTTCGACAGAGAGGAACGTTTGCGTCACAGACTTAGAAGCCCGATTACATTGTTCATCATACATAGTGTTTATATACAGTAATATTTATACACATGTAAAACACAAGAAAAACATAAAGGAACACAAAGTAACACAGAAAGAATTGTTTATTTTTGAAAATCCTCTAATCGTATCCTTGTAGGATGCTGAACTTAAATAAACTTTTCATTTTTTATAATGCTGTTCACAGACAGACATTTTTTTTTTTCATTAAGAGAGTTTTAAAACATGTATTTTCGGAGAAATATCGATATCGAATATTTGGGTGGAATACAATACCTCCCCTACTTCCTGCTTATCCGTAGTAGAGGAAGTAAAAGATTAAGTAAAAACAAAAAATCTGCGGATTTTTTTATTTACACACATGCATTATCTTAAGTAATCATGGAAGAATAAATTACACAATTTAGTCCTCTATGTTCAGTAGCTATGTAGAAACATTTTAATTTAGTCGTTTAATTTATACCTCTTTGTTTTCATGGTCTGCTGAAAATGTGTATGTGTATGACAATCGAAGTTGGCAGTTTATTAAAATTCTTAAATCTGTACACCGTTATTTTATGTAACTTGTTTTTGCTTGAATCTGCACTTAAAATCTGTAACGTTTATTTACGATTGTTTTTATGTTAATACTGTAGAACGAAATGCAAATAATTTGTGTTAAATGTCTCAAACCATAGCAGAATGTTGCCTTCTGTTTTTAAGAATAACTTTGCTTCAGGTTATGAAACGACACATTAAGTACTTCAGAAGAAGAATAAGCACTTATAATGACAGAGGAAACATTACAGAGAGAAGGCAATCTCCAAGTTGTACAGCAGGAACCTTATTACGACGATTATGACGACGCGAGACGCGCGGAAGAATCTCAACGTGCCAAAAGAAAACTGCGTGGAAATTGCGAGGTGTATTCATCCCTGGCAGGTAACTCAATTCAGTGTAGTATTCTTAAATATCCCTAATCTTAGCTCTTTGCTACTTTGGCCCAATTTAGTATGGATACAAAAGTGAGGAATAACAGAGAATCCTTTGTAAAGTTTTTAATTATACTGCTCCAAAAGTTAAAGGCATGTGAACGCTGGCCAATGCCCAAGCGGAGCGCTGTTGCCAAGCGTAGAGCCTGTACCGGCAGAGGTTCTGTACATAAGAGTATGTGAGATGTGTGTACCACATTCGGCAGCGCTGGTAGGAGGGGCAAGCTTAGAATTCGCTGGAGTCTGCAGTACGGCCCACCTCCATATGCCTTTAACTTTTGCGAGGATTATACTAGATATTTAAAGGCGAAGCCATCTACCCAACCCCTTCATCCCTCGGTCTGGGTGGCTCAGTTTGTTAGATGCAAGGCCGCAGGTTCAAATCCGGCCCAGACTGACGGTTTTAAGTGTGCTTAAAAACGACAGCTCCATGTCAGTACATTTACTAGCTTGTAAAAGAACTCCTGTAGGACAAAATTCCGGCACACCGGCGACGCTGATATGATCCTGGCATTTGACAGCGTCGTTAAACAAAAAACTAATTTAATTTAATCCCTGTTTAGGAGCTTTTCTTTTATAGAAAAATTATTGGTAACGACAGTAGAAAACATGTGAGGAATACCGCGCATGCGGAAAAAAGAGTGCCAACCTAAGTGAAATCCGCTGGTTTCCTGGAGCATTAGGGTTTAGCTATATTGATGTTTCGGTGGCAAAAGTTTGATACCTATGTTATAAAACACATGTGGAAGTAAGATGATTTAAGGAAGGAAAATGCATATATTACACAGGACCTTCTATACCGGTCATATGTGTACACACATTAGGCACCCTAACCTAACTCAGCCTATATTTCGATGACGGTTCATATATGTATATACACACACTAACCTAGGCGTCGTAGTCTAACTCGGGCTATATTTTGATACCACAGGACCCTGTAATTCCGTTCATGTACACACTAACCTAAATACCGTAGCCTAATTGGGGCATATTTCGATAGTACAGGACCCTTCACCCCTTTGATATATATGATATATATGATTAGATTATGATACCACACACATATCATCATCGTCATCATCATCATTATTATTATTATTATTATTATTATTATTATTATTATTATTATTATTATTATTATTATTATTATTATTATTATTATTATTATTATTATTATTATTATTATTATTACTATTACAAAAGGAAATCATTCATAGTGAGACAGAATATTGACTAATAGAAAATTGTTCATGTAAATATTTTTATAAGAGTATGTAAATTTTTAATTCTTTTAATTTGAATGTATTAGGGACCTAAATTTTTTCAATATTCAAAATAGACAATGTCTTCTCAATTGTTTGAGTTCGACCAATGAGAACTGTTGCGCGGATGAATACACTAGAATGGCGGTGTTGCGTTATACCCACGCCAAAAACTACTTTCATTAGCGTCTGTGACTTCAAACTGTAAGGACGTATAAGTGTTGATAGCGTGTGAATATGTGAATTACATCCAAACTTCTAACCGGCATGGACGCTATCCAATTTTAAGAGTTGTTAACTAATTGCTTTGTGAAAAGAAGTGTAGATGAACGAATAAATGTGTTTATAACAAAAGTACGTTGATTTATGCATTCCATTCCACGACCACCTCCCCTGAAAAGAAGAGTGGCGTCTGCTCCAACAAACTTTACACCTTTTAGCAAAAACAGTGCTCCATTTGCTACCATATCCACACTAATATGTGTTAACCATCTTTTTAATAAAACCCCGCCACAAATGGCCTGCCCAACGTGGAGCGCGAATTTGGAGTGGAATGCAAAATTACGAGTGCGATAAATATCAAAAGGACGCTATCCCACAGCACAGGAGAAAGACGTCATTAGACCATCATCTGATATCAACAAAACATCGATACGCGGAGAATCAACGTGGGAAAAACACCGGAGATCATCTAGCGAAGCCAACTACACAGGAGACGTAAATAACCGGACGAAGAACCAGCAGAAAAAAAAAGTAGGATCCAAAATTTTTATTTTATTTTATTTCCAGTGCATATGCTGCTGAGAAACAGCAAAGTAGTGGGACTTTCAAAATTAAGTGAATTAGATAAAGGAATTAAAATGTCGCGAAAAGAGTTAGAAACAGGAGTGGGGGAAGGGGCAGATAGGCCTAGTTATCAGGAAGGATTAGAAGTTGAACAGGCGGAAATAAGTAAAGACCAAAGGTTAATGATGACGATGTTTGAAAGACTGGAACAAAGTTTAGGTCAGAAAATGAAACAAAATAACATAGAATTAAAACAGGATATAGAACAAAGTTTAGGTGAAAAAATAGAGGGAGTGAGAGAGGACTTGGAAAACAATAAAAAAGAAATAGAACAGAAAATGGAGGAAGTGAGAAAAGACTTAGAACAGAAAATGGAATTAGGTAGACAGAACTTAGAACAGCAAATGGAATTAGGTAGACAGAACTTAGAACAGCAAATGGAATTAGGTAGACAGAACCTAGAACAGAAAATAGAATTAGGAAGACAGGAGTGTAAGGAAAATATGAAAGCAATGGAAACTAATTTAAAATTAGTACATAAAAACTTAAATGAAACAAAGGAAGCCTTAGAAGCTAGGATAGAAATGGTAGGAGATAGGATGGGAAAGATAGAATCAGAGATGAAAGAGAATAAAATAGTATTGGAAGAAGAAATTGCTAAATGTAGGGATGAAATAACAGAAAGTAATACAAGTGTAGACTGTAAAATAACAAATGTAAAAGCAGAAATAACTGAGGGATTAAGGAAAGAGATTGAGGTAGTAAAGAAAGACATTATTAATGAAACTGTAGAACAAATTGTATTTCCTAAAATTAAGACAATGAATGATGTGATGCTTTCACAACAGGATGCTATAAATGATATGAAACAAAGCCACTTAGAAATAAAGAATGATTTAAAATCAATTTATGAAGAAATGAAAAAAGGGAAAGAAAATTTGGCTAATGTAAATGATGTTGTGAAGGCATTACAAAGACAAGATGATTTAGATGTAAGTAATGTACAAGATGAGAATTACTTGAGTAATGTACAAAATGTTGACTCACCATACAGAGAAAGAGGTTCACAACCAAACAATGACACAACACATAACACATGTTACACCAACAGCATATTACATGAAATTACACCACCTACATTTGACGAGGAGAAGGGAGACGATCCAAAACTCTTTGTTAAAGAGATGGAGGAATACTTTAAAGTGAAAAGGATACCAAACGAGCTTAGGATGATGATAGTAAAGAAAAGCTTAAAAAACAAGGCATTAGAATGGCTCAGGTTAACACTAGCTGGTCACGAGTCTTATAGCTCATTCAGAAATTTATTCCTATCAAGATATTGGGGCCCAGCTAAACAAAACCAAACTAGGGTAGAGCTAGCGACAGGTAGATACGATCCAGCCAAAGGATTGTCATTAGTCGACTATTTCATGAAAGTAGCCAACAAAGGAAAGCTATTAGACCCTAACTTGTCGGAGGCAGAACTAATTGCCAGCATAACGAGACATTTCCCAGACACAGTGAGAACAGGATTAATTGTTGCAAGGCCGGTAGATTTTGCAGATATGATAGAACTGCTGACAGCCTTCGAAACACAAAATGGTCGACCTAATGAACATAGACATAGGAACGGTCACCCAAACTCACCCATCCTAAACCGAAACACGGCTACGAACAACCAAAGCGAAGGAGAACATACAAATACTAGGAGTACCCATGAAAGGGGGAGAGGGGCACACCATTTCCCACAACCACATAATCATGGCGAGAGGATGGAGAACACAAGACAGCGGTACCACGACACGATACCGAGGGGTGAATCGAGGCACCAAACATATACATATGATCGTGGAAGACTAGGAGACCATACCCATCAAGTGAATCACATGCGATTCAGTAGGGAACACTTCAACAACCACAGACCGTCACATGACAGAGGTTCACGCCAAAGGGGCAGAGACCAATGGTACACTAACAACACAAGACAGCAGGAAGTAGAAGAAGATGCGCCGGATAGGGCAGATACTACACAAAATACAGAAACGACAACCACCACCAACACTCAGGGAAATTACAACAACTAAGTTCGTCCCAACTGGCTGGATGACAAACAACAATATCTCAGCAACTTGCAGTTGACATCGACATCATGATGACTACACGAAGAGATCTGGGAAGATGGAACTATTGTATACTGGACCACTGGTCATAACAAAACAGCTGGGTGACCACACGTATGAGCTACAGAATACAAATGGCAAGTTGGTAGGAAGATACCACAAAAATAAATTGAAGCCATACAAAGAAAGAGCCAAATAGCCTTTGTCAACGAATGTGTAAGGCAGGAGTAGCAGAGATGAAGGAAGATAACAATTTTAATGGGTTACTTATAGAAAATTATATTCAAAATAGGATTACAACAAGGAAGAAAATCAACATAGTCATTGGCTATATCGACCACAAAGAGCATTGTCAACAGAGACAGATGAGGACACTGATTGTCATTAAATAAATGAATCATAGCGACGAAAGATAATATGTTTTTGACACAAGGATGTCAGGGACAAAAATAAAAATGAATCAATTATGATGAAAAAGATATAATATTTCGACACAAAGATGTCGAGAGTAAATTGAGAAGAAAAATAATACAATTACAGAATAATTGTAAGTATGGAAGTTTTCTCTTATAGAAACAAGAGACAAAGAAATGACAATTAGTGAAGTGAGGAAAACCATAATCAGAAAAACAATGCCCATGAATTAAGATGAATATAGCCAATGATAAGCTCGAAGAAATGTTGAACCAAACAACAATGAATAATAACCCAATCAAGAAAATTAGTACCATTAGTAACATCAGAGTTTAAGAACCGACTCAACAACCTGCCTATACATAAGCTAATAAGACAAAGAAGGCAAAGAACTGAATGAAATATTGCCATAAATAAGATCATAATCATTAGCTCAAAATTTGTATCCTGTTTTTCTCTCCTCATAGCAATGAATACAAGTCAAAAACCACATGAAACACTTAAATTATATTTGTGTAAATGTCAAATGTACAAAATACTTGAGTATGTGTTGTATAAGAACTGAATATGTGTTGTATAATAACAACATATGTGATATGATAACTGGATATATTGTGTAATAACTGAATATATTGAGTAATAACTAAATGCTTTATGCCAAAACTGGATGTGTATTGTGTAATAGCTGAAAATGTATTGCATAATAACAGAACATATGTGATGTGACAGCAAGATATATTGTACAACAACTAAATATGTATTGTGTAATGATTGGACATGTTGTACAGTATTCAAATGTGTTATACAATAACTAAATATGTATTGTATAATGACTGAAGGTGTGTTGTATAATAACAACATATATGATATGATAACTGGATATGTTGTGTAATAACTGAATATGTTGAGTAATAACTAAATGCTTTATGCAAAAACTGAATGTGTATTGTGTAATAACTGAATATGTATTGCATTAAAACAGAACACATATGTGTTATGATAGCAGGATATATTGTGCAATAACTGAATATGTATTGTATGATAATTGGAGATGTTGTGTAGTAATCAAATGTGTTGTACAATAACTGGATATGTACTGCATAATGACTGAAAGTGTATTGTATAATAACAACATATGTGATATGATAACTGGGTATATTGTACAATAACTGGATATGTATTGTATAATAATTGAATGCATTATGTAGCAATCGAATATATGAAGTTTATAAAGACATGCTGTATCATGTCAAAACAAAGGACAAAGACAAACAGTGAAGAAGACTGTAAAGAAAAAAAATATATATTGTACAAAGTGATTGAATCATAGAAGTAGGGAGAAGTATTGTATTGTGTTTCAAGATTGTAAATGAGGTGACAACTTGAAAAACAAAACAAGGGGCATATGAGACAGAATATTGACTAATAGAAAATTGTTCATGTAAATATTTTTATAAGAGTATGTAAATTTTTAATTCTTTTAATTTGAATGTATTAGGGACCTAAATTTTTTCAATATTCAAAATAGACAATGTCTTCTCAATTGTTTGAGTTCGACCAATGAGAACTGTTGCGCGGATGAATACACTAGAATGGCGGTGTTGCGTTATACCCACGCCAAAAACTACTTTCATTAGCGTCTGTGACTTCAAACTGTAAGGACGTATAAGTGTTGATAGCGTGTGAATATGTGAATTACATCCAAACTTCTAACCGGCATGGACGCTATCCAATTTTAAGAGTTGTTAACTAATTGCTTTGTGAAAAGAAGTGTAGATGAACGAATAAATGTGTTTATAACAAAAGTACGTTGATTTATGCATTCCATTCCACGACCACCTCCCCTGAAAAGAAGAGTGGCGTCTGCTCCAACAAACTTTACACCTTTTAGCAAAAACAGTGCTCCATTTGCTACCATATCCACACTAATATGTGTTAACCATCTTTTTAATAAAACCCCGCCACAATAGATTTAATACCTTACTGAAGTATACTCAGGAATACATAATTATTTGGTTACTACTTATGTTGATGTTGCTTTACCGGCATCTTGACAGTGGCAAATATAAGGAATACGCAGCACCTTCTAGATGTCTGTCTTTTCGTTCAGTGACCACTTTAGGAGCGAAGTTCAAATTTAAACCACCCCCCCCCCCCCTTGGCTCAGCGGGCGTAACCTATTGTCATGCAGCGCCTGTGTAGGGCCTTTAAAGATGGCCGAACAGGACAAATAATTATATCACCATGTGGGGAAGGATTGGGGCATGTTATAAACCCAAAATGCTATTTTCATGACAATAATATGTATATATTGAATTCTCTGTAAATAGCCTTTGAAGACCTGTTTATTCTGAATTATATTTGTACATTTAACGGCACAACTGTAAGGGAAAGACAATCTTATTGGATACAAAATGCAGATCTCTCAAAGCGCTAAATTAATGCCAAATAACTTCTTCTCTGGCATCAGCCATTAATAAAAAATAGCCATATTTGTTATTAACCTTTCGAATTGTTCAGTACTTAAGTCATTCTTAAGTCCTGTCAACATTCAGCTGTATCTCGCGATTGCATGGAAAGACGCAGCTATTTCTGCAAAGGTCCCTCTCGATTAAAAGAAATACGAAAATAAACTTCCGTAAGAATAACAATTTGTATACCCACTGAGAAAGCCATGTGAATGTAAGATCGTCTTTTCCTACTTGTACCTATAACAGTTATATTCATTTGTAAGGAAATAGATTTATTACTTTCTGTACACTAATTTTAATAATTTTAATAACTAAATTTTACGGTATATTTGCAATTGTCATTTTAAAGACATTTTAGTCCTTTAATAATTAAGTTTTCAAACATTTTTAGGTCATCAAAATTCGGCCCCTGGTGATAAGTCAGCTGCAGAGGTATCTTTTAGACGTGGCGAATGACCCTGCTGGGATCTGCGCGAGTGGGGTCAAATTATTGATGATGGAGGTAACGTTTCTATTTCCTACTTGAATCTCTATTTCCTACAAGGTTTTGCTGATAATGCGAACGAGCATTGTACTTGATCATGCACTGTTCCGAAATGTTTACTAATGGAAATCAGAAACCTGACACCCCAATGGTCTTATAAGTTCCAAGTGAACTCGACCATAAACCTACGCGCAACTTCCAGCCATTCGTCACGTCTAAAATGCCTGTGTACATGTGCGTCACAGCTCAGCTTTATAACATGTATTGGAATTATTTTCTCAGAGTGAGCAACAGTTTTTGCTACATACTCATATCTTGTAGAGGTCTGAGGAAAAGTACTTCCAGGGTACCAAGCTATTCCCTTACTTCCCCTCCCTTCGTGACCATCAAGACGGAAAACCATTAGGGAAAACCGGTTCCACATAATGTGTATGCTAGTAGCTACTGCAGATAAGGAAGGGAACTGCTCTGTTCACACTTTTGGAATACTTTTCGCCAGGTCTGCTATATCCCATTTAGATTGCTGCCATTTGGAGACGGATTTTGACGGATTTAACCTCACTGGTTTGTTGCAGCGGCACTTTCAGCGGTGAGCGTTGGCTCCCTGGTAGGCTGGACGTCGGCCGTTACAATCAAGTTCATTGAAGAACCCGAACACCTTCCTTTCAAAATGTCTAAGCCTCAGTTGTGTTTGGGGGTGAGCCTGTTGCCACTGGGAGCTACAATTGGTGCCCTGTTCTCAGCGAGTTTTACTCAAGCACTGGGGCGGAAATTAGCGCTGCAGTGTACGGCATTTCCATGCATCGTGGGCTGGGTAATGTTGCTGCTGGGAGAGTCTGTCTGGTGGCTCTACATTGCGAGGATCCTTGGCGGTATTGCTATGGGTACCACGTATACTGTTGCCATAGTTTACATAGCAGAGATTTGCCGGCCTTCCATCAGAGGGTCATGCTGCTGCCTTGTACAAGTAAGTACACATTATTTTTACTTATCATATTTACCTTTTGATTAAAATGGTAAGAAATTTGATATGTTGCACTCACATGGCTTTCTCTACTTTTGTACAAAGAATCTATTACGAGGGTCACTGGATATACTATTTGCTGTTTAAGCCAAATTTCACAGTTAGATATCTTTAGCGGCTCTAAAACTGTGAGGCGCGATTCTCAAGTGGTACACATGAAAGTATATGCTTACTTAAGACTAGATTTATTTTTTTACTCAACAACTAGCAGAACCCGCAGCTTCTCTCACCTGAAGTTAACTAACGAGATTGGATTTTATCTCCCTCCTTTCTTTCATATTCGTATACATCTATATCATGTATTACTAGCTATCAATCGTACACTTCTGGTTGCTGCCCTTAAAGAATTAATAACTTACAGCTCATACTTAGCTAATGCATGAATTAAATCGTAAAGGAAGTGAATACCATGTGCAGTTTATCTTATCTCGAGCCTAAAGAAAGAGAAAGAGATATGTTGAAAAGAGAAGCAAGCACCCTTCCCTCTGGCGTTGGTGTTATGGGAAAGGTGGGAGAGGCTCAATCTCCTCGATCCAATCAGTGGTGGATTGTGAACAAGTAGCAATAGCTCCATCATCTGCACTCACACTGAAGTAGTCAGACACTGAACACAACACAAGACAAACTGAGAGGCGGACTTCGACGTTTTTGTCTTCAAAATGTATGTTTTCTACCCCACCTCTAACTTGCTAGTGGAAACGACTTGACACTTTTATGATCCTCGAGCCAAGCTAGCCCGCAGAAGGTATAAGATTTAAATGCTAAAATTCAAGTATGAACTATTACATCCAATGCCTGCAATAATAAATATATAAAAATATAAAATTTTAGAAGATTTAATATCGTTTATAAGTGAGTTAAGTTATTAGGACTGAATGCTGGAAATTCAACTTATACCATTGTTATACTGGTAACAGACACTTCCTTTTCATGGAAGGTTTTGGTGAAGGAGGGCCAGTTTACTGAAGTTGATTGGTATCATCATATTCAGGTTACGGTTAATATATGTTGTGTACTAACTCCTCGGTTTGCAAATGCACAACATAAAACACGAAATTAGACTTACTGCTGACAAAGCTAGGGAAATACACATTTTACTAGGTTGCTTCTCCTCCTAATGACAGCGGTCTTTTGTTTCCTAATATTTATTGCCCAGTGGCACATGGCAGGCTCTGGTCAAGCCTATGGGACGAGGCCCTCATATCTAAAGAAAAAATATGCCTTGCTGTAATATTTGCAGTAAGAAAACTACTTCCGTCTTTTTTTCTTAGCAACCTATAGTATCAGGAAAGGTGAAAGCTAACATCTCAGAAAGCGTGCGCGTTCTGAGTGTCAAGACGTTATACATATAAAAAGAATTTAAAATATGAAAAATGTGTTTATCTATTTGCATTCATTTGCCACTTAAAAAGCCTGCCATATGACCAAATGTTTTATTTAGAATCATAAGGGGAAGCAGCAACATCCATTGACAGCTTCATAATCAGACATGGGGGAAACTCTCAATGGTTGATCTCTGCGTAAGCATAAGTGAACTATGGAACTTTTACGTCACAGGGGGAAAGATCGTATGCGAGGGTGTGCAGTCTCTTCCAATGGCAAAGTGGAACTGTGGCGTGAAGTGCACGGTGCGTTATTGACAGTGACTTTCCTACCTCTTTT
The DNA here is from genome assembly GCA_030765045.1 of Tenodera sinensis. Taxonomy (NCBI): domain Eukaryota; kingdom Metazoa; phylum Arthropoda; class Insecta; order Mantodea; family Mantidae; genus Tenodera; species Tenodera sinensis. Next base: position 40,782,146 of record CM060970.1, read on the forward strand.
GTTTACATGCCAATCACAACATCCCCCGCACTCTACGGTCGATGCGTAGTCAACGTAACGTCCATGTGAGATTTTCTCCCATGTCTATTCATAATATGTTATGTTAATAATGACATGGAATAATAAACAGATAAATCTATTTCTGTCATAACAGTGCAGTGATCGATAGAAGTAACAAATTGTTATTCTGGTTTGTCCACAGGTTGGTTTCACGATTGGACTACTATATTCATATATAGTAAGCATTGTGTCGAAGCGTAGCTTTCATCCTATGACGGCCGCTTGTCTGCCACTACCGTTCATCGCTGCTGTCCTGTTGCAACTCGCCCCAGAGACCCCACAGTACCTCATTCATACACAGCAATTAGTGAAGGCGGCCAAGATTTTGCAACGGGTGCGAGGTGCCGAAGAGGACATCGAAGACGAATTTGCAGACATGCTGGTTCGTACTTACGAGGGCGTTTTGAAAAGTTTCAACGTAACTCAATATAGTTGAGGAAATAGCGGTGTACATGGCCATTCGGTTCAAGTTCATACTAATCTTCTTTTTGGTTCAGCACAATCTCCTTTCTTTTTACATTGTACACTTTATATTCATTTTAACTGCTTGGAAATAGCTATATTTAATACAAATTTCCAAGTTTAACTGTGTTGCAACACTAATACATACAAAGGAAATCAACTAATGTGCAGGACTGGTTACTACTATATAATGAGCTATAGTTAATTAGAACTGTAATGTTACCTTGAACTGAATGGACTACACCGCAACTTTTCCAAAATTTCAATGAAGTTTAGTCGAGCTTTGCATATGTGGCTGCAGTCGTCCCAAAGATGATTTTTCACTTCTCCTAATTCTTGTCTGTAATATTAGGAGACCTTTCCCCTGTTACAATGTTGCGTGCAAATACAAAAATCGTTCCTTTTTGAAAACTTTAAAACGTATATAATTTGCTTTTGTAATTCTTGTTGCTCCTAAAAATGAAACACTTAAATTCTTTGCAGAGCAGAGGATTAACTCTGGATTGAGCAACTAAATAAATTCACAATGCAATAATAAAATTAATATTATTTATTTATTATTGAGTGCACTAGACTTTTAAAGTAGATTTTAAATATAATGTTAATTTAAACAGCATTAAATGCTTGAAGATTTCGAAAATGCACCTAAAATTTTAGGTCATATTTATCGTAATATTTTATAATTCGTTTTGGGATAAGGGCTTGCATATTTCTAACATTTTAGTGATACGCATTCGTGCGCTGCCTATGACAAAAATCCTTATTATCCGATTCCAGAGTAAATTCTGTAAGCTCCAGATAAAATATAGCTTTTTCAAGCCATGGAGAACGGCAAGTGCTTCCAACTCATAGATCCAATATTCCTTTTTTGCATCGCTAGGTGCACGAGATGTATATGCGGTCCCTTTTATTGCTCTGGATAAAAGCCCCCAACTTTATTATAATCTGTGGGCTTGTAATAAAGCATTCAGCAATTGCTGAACCACATGTATCTATTTGTTAAACAAACGGAAGCGAAAAATTTGTTATACTAAAAACAGGTGGCGTTATGAAGACCTGTGTTTGCTTGTTCTCTATTTACTAGAACAGCAAAATACTAGTAATTTGGCGTGCAGTGAGTAATGCAATACAGATAGATTATTTCTTGTGCCTGCCGATGTATGACACGTTGCTGTCCTGAAGACATTGAATCTGAACAGAGTGTACATACGTTTTCTCGCCGTGTATGTGCGATAGACTCGCGTAAACAACTCGTAGTTTCACATTCTTGCCGATATGCCTCGTGGATTTGTCAACTAGTAAATACACGACGGTGCTATGAGTCTCAGATAAACGCTACCCTTGGCCGGAAATAGCATTTCCCCCCTCTCTTGTGCGGTCCTGTACTAAATATTTACCATGTTTTACAGATTGCGGAAGGAGAACAGGACACACAGGGTATGTTCCAAATAAAACATACGCGGAAGGCTTTCTACATTACCGTGGGCCTGATGGTGTTTCAACAGCTCACCGGGATCTATAACGTCTACATGAACTTGGAACACATTTCCACTACAACTGGCATTTTCGACTCGACAGCAATAACGGCTGCCGTCTTAACTGCTGTTATGTTGGTCTTTGCAAGCATCGCCGCGGGAATCATCGATTTAGTGGGCAGGTGAGGTTTAATACATATATCCGATTAGAACAATGAAGTATTCTATACCTATTATTATTATTATTATTATTATTATTATTATTATTATTATTATTATTATTATTATTATTATTATTATTATTATTATTATTATAAGAATAAAATATAAATATGTGTTACATTTATATCACTCTATTTTCTTCTTCTTCTTCTTCTTCTTCTTCTTCTTCTTCTTCTTCAGCACTACAGCCCAAATTGAGCCTTGGCGTTGCCTCCATTCTTCCCTATTTTTTACGTCTATTTCCAGATTCCTACTGTTCAATATATTTCCTCCATCTCTTCTAACCTCATCAAGCCATCTCTCCCTTAGCCTGTCAACTGCTCTATTCCTCTATATTTTGCCCTTTAATGTTTTTAAAGGTCATTTGGTCATTCTCAATACGTGACCAGCCCATTGAAGCCTTCTTAAATTAACTATCCTCGTTATATCTGGATCTTTATACATGTCATATGTTTCTTTGTTAAATCTAACTCTCCTCAATCCATTGTCATTCACTGGGCCTAAAATTCTTCTCAAAATGTTTCTTCCAAAATCACTTAGCATGTTCTCTATTTTCTTTGTCATTACTCATACTTCACGACCCTACATCAAAATTGCTCTTATTATTGTATTTTTGTTTGCTTGTGTATGTCTTTAGACCCGAATATTGGTAATGATGTAAAATATACTTCATTTGCCTTTGTCTATTTTTACTATCTCTACTATGTATAATAAGTAGGGGAAGTATTGTATTCGACCCAACAATTTGATGTCGATATTTCACCGGAAATATGTATATTTTGAGGCCCCGTGTGTGTGTGTGTGTGTGTGTGTGTGTGTGTGTGTGTGTGTGTGTGTGTGTGTGTGTTTGTGCGTGCGTGTGTGTCTTTCTGTCAGTCTGTGGACAGCATAGCTCAAAAACGAAAAGTCGGTTAGAAACCAAAGTTGGTAACGAGGATGCGACACGAAGATTTTGAAGAAAATTCCTCCACCCTAAACGACCCTTTACATGGAAAATTTTGATTTTCTTGAAAATGGCTCAAACGATTTTGGTTAAAATTATAGACAAAATCTTGCTATACAAAAAATGCAGATCTCACTAAAATACACAATCTATGTTAAAAAAATTTTTTTTGTAGAGTAAACCATTTCGGAGATATTCCTTGTTATTTGTGTCAGTTTCGGAAAACTTAAAACTTTCGTCAAATGCAATATCGTTGTACATTCTTTTATATGTTAACTGTGCAAAGAGATCGGAATCTCAAAGCTTTAAAATGTTTGACTATCGCTCAAAGTCTACTGTATTCTCATATTCCCTTTGTACCTACAAGAGAGTAAGCAATAAGATAACTTCTGAAAATGTTTATTTCAACTAACACGAAGAAGATAGAGGAATAAGAGTTTGTAAGAATGGTTAGTACAAGAGTAGAGAAAGTCATGCGAGTGCAACACTTTAGTCTTTTACTATTAAAATGTGTCGTGTATTTGTACGGGCAAATAACGGCGTAATGAGGATGAATGTACAGCTTCGACTTGATCCTGTCTTTCCGTAATGCGTGTGGGAGCTGTTGCTATCCATCTTCTCTTTTCCTTATTGACACTCCTGTTCTAGATATTCAATTGAGGCGACCTAACCGTACAAAATATCTTATATATACAAAAAGAACAAATTCTAGGAAAAACTGCAAATGGATTCGTAAAGGGAACACTCAAGCTTTCGAATTAAAATAAACTGAAGTCGCGTCAGACTGGGAACATAAATACCTTTATGTTTCTAGGAAGGTCAGTATAACACTATTTTAAGTTAATCATTATCTTAAACGGATACAATTGACACTTACCTACCTCCATAGTTCACTTGATTGGTTAATCTGTTAACTCAAATCCAATACACCAAACGTAAATCAAATAATGCCACAACAACCCACTTGTGTTGCTACTATTATCACCAGAGAGCGGGGTTTTAGTAAGTAAACATAGGAATGAGATTAACAGCATGGAGTATAGAGCCGGCAGGTAGCATTAGGGCCGTACTGCCTTCCACTCTATTTGTTTAGAAGAGCACAGCAAGGTCACCGGCGCTTCCACTTCCCGTTGTAGATGCACGGTTAACTTGATGGATTTCGTAATAAAACCCCGTTCCCTGATTATCACAGTCCAAGTACGACGATAGTGATCCCGTGAGCGAGGGCTTAAAAGGAGAGAAAATGCTGCCGCACGATGCACACGACTGTGTAGTATCTTAATCACGCAAAAGAGATACTACATACCGAATATAAGTAAATGACACCTTTTTGGGTTCCTGCCCCATTGTACGGCGGGATGATGGAGTTTGCGCTATATAAAGGTTTTTCCCTGACACTTGCATGTCCGGCTGGTGACCTTTTCTTGCGGAGTACATGAGTTGCGCTCGGCGGTTAGATTACCCCAGATAGGATATTCACCAGTTGCGCTTGCGGCCAGTTTTTGCACTTCAGCATTTCCTTCCCATTTTGCAGAGACTTAAGACTCTCCGTCATTTCCGCTACCACGATTGAAATAAATGAAATCTACAGCCTATTATGGACGATGAAGGCCATACGTTATTCACGGCTTTATGTATGGCATTTTCAAAATCTGCAACAACAGATGTGGGTTGAAATTTGCATTTGATATTGTTGCAAAGTCGGACATCTTCACGAAACATGTTTTCGTACGTATCAATTCATTTGTTTGGTAAAAGGCAGAAAAGTAATTGTACATACTGATTACTTCTAAAAACATTTATTGTGAAAAACTGATAAAAAATATACAAAAATTCTCAAAAGTTTCATCAACAAAAGTGTTATCATGTTCACAAAGATGGCGGATATTGGTATCAGTGGAAAAACATACAATATTTAAAGTACTGTCGTTAATCATAGCAAACTTTTCGTTTCTGTTGCTTAATACGGACATCTGTTCTAAATGTGTGTGTACTTCATGCACATTCTTCGGTAAAGATGGCAGTATTGACCTCTTAGCACGGTAAACATTTTGCTGAATTCTGTTGACGTCGGCACTTGAGACATCAGCTCCTAAATTTGGAACTTCACTTCTAATAGTTTCAACGGCCTTTCTTATAAATTATCAAGAGCTTTACGTTTCACACTATTACTTATTTATTGTCTATCTATGTTACAACTTACCTCATGATTGTGATTAACATCATTAGTAAACAAAATTATTGATGTTTCATTCAAATAGTCTTGTCCCACACGTTTTAACAGTGCATTTCCAAGCCACTCCACGCTGTGTCTCCTTATCTTTTCTAAACTTAAACCTGTTCACCACAATCAATCACTTTCTTTCTCACTTAACATATGCTCAATTTGATCCGTGTCGTAAGACGATCACGCGAGGAGTGGTGACAGAGGACAAGTTTTCAATAACGAGAACAAGTGAGAAGCGTCAAGCGTACCATGTACATATTGGCAACTGTTTAGTGACGCAAGCTCCGAATACTGACCTACTTCTGCATACAGTTTATGCCTTATTTCTTCCTTGTCCAACAAACACCGATGTGTTCCTCTTCAAGGGGTTCGGAGCGCAACTCATGTAATTACCTGAGTCTGTTATAAGGGGTTTGCAGCGTAACTGCTGTACACCCTTGGGAGGAGGGGCTGGGTCCCTGTACCGGGTTATAGCCAGGACCATTCTCCCTGAATGTCGTTTATTCCTCCCAGTTCTCATTACTGGTAAATGCCGTGGAGATATTCTAAACTTCGGCCTGAAACATTTCCTTCCAAAATCTGTTTTTCCCAATTATAATTTTCATTTCATGTATCACCATAATCGCTGCCTGTGGTGACGTATGCAGTAAGAGCGAACGTTAAACACTACCAAAACTATGGGTGGATGGAGGCTCTATTGGTATCATCTGTAATTGTCAGAAACTCCGTCCTTACTAGCGCATATCGTCGTCTGAATCAGGCCTTCCTTTGGGTCTTCCCTCCCCACTTCCTCCTAGGAGTAACGTAAGTAACAAGGGAGCTATAATGGCCAAGTCCCTTCCATCTGTGTAATTCTAATGACAATTTTATTTGTTTCAGGAAGATTCTGCTATACGCTTCCATAGGAGCCATGTCTGGGATGGCGTTGGTTGTACTTATCTGCGTGGTAGTGCAACACTACATGGATTCTGTTCCTCTGGAGTGGATATTTTTCCTGTCTCTAATGATGTACGCATGTGCCTATAATGTTGGCTTGGGACCCCTGCCCTGGATAATTGTGGCTGAAATGATGCCACAAAGGTACCGCCCTTCAGCCTGTGGCTTGGCATCCGCGAATGGTTGGATCATATTAACTCTTTCTACCGCGTGCTACTGTTGGATTCCTTCTCTCATTGCTAATTATGCTCTGTACACCATATTCTCTATTCTGGGTGTGGTATATATTCACTACGTTCTGCCTGAGACGAAGGGGCTTACTCAAGAAGAAATACACGAAATTCTGGAACGGTAAACACTGCTTTTTCGTCTTATTTAACACAGTACCCCTTTAAAAATATGCTATCGGTTATTATATGAAGTAATACAGCTGGCGGTGGCGCCTTGATTTTGAGATAATGCCAATTCTCTCAGGTGCCACACCACATTCATTTTGCGATCTCTATATGGCGTTGCACTGTGTAGGGCCTTATTATTTATTAACCCCGACACCCTCCTTTGCGCTTGCTACCCTTGTTTTTTGTAATTGTAGATTTAAGCAAATAACATCAAATAAAGGAAGCTGGCAAGGATTGCTGAGGGATGTCGATGGCACATCCCAAATATTTGGTTACTTCATTAAGCTACGTATTGTTGTCTGAATCATTATTATTCAGTAAAATGGATACGAAAATACACTAACAATAAAACCATTGATAACAATAGTTCAAAGCTTAACTTTTATATTTGGGTTTTAATTTTGCACAGTTGACATAGGAGCCTTAAGTTCAATATTAAACAATTGCATAATTTAAACTGGACACAATACTGATGATACCATTTCATATCTCATGGAACATGTTTTTGAAAAGTATTTGCTTTGAATACCTAATTCATTCCCTGCGGTCTTTTGCACAAACCTTCATTTATATTTATCAATGAGATTCCTATATACTACAACGAGGGGCAAATCTGGACCACCCTTAACGCCCCATTCAATGACCTACACATTGAATGAGTACAGCATTAAAATTGCTTATTTATTCATTGTTACCAAATATATAATTATAAGAACGTTGTACATTACAGAAATAATTTAACTCCAGTTGATATTGTTATTACTACTTTAGATGCGGCTGCCTCATGGAAGATCTCAACTAATTTTAAAAACACGATGGCACCTTTCATTTGCTCACCCGCTCGGTGCTTCAGAATTAGAATACAAGGAAAGTTAACGTGGTTATAGCTTCATTTTGCCTACAGTTTGTTCATGGTCCGTGGCAGGAATGTAACGAGTCAGTTCATCAATAAATAATTCTATGTTCATAGGATATCTGAAACTGGGTCCTTGCTTCTGATTGCGCTTACATTACGTTCAACCAGAAGCACGGGTCCAGCTCCAGATATCGCCGTGTGCCTAAAATTATTTACTGATGACCTTATTCGTTGCACTACTCCCAGGGACCATGAGCTGATGAACAGACTGCACCTACTCCATAAGGCAAGTCAAGTCTTGCTCTCACTGAAATTTAGTTTTTATTTATGGACTCTCCTCAACTTCTGTCCTTCTCAGTGTTCCATTCTATATTGGGCGCTTAATTTTGCTCAGAAGCCTATTTATCTGGCTTGACGTTCTTGTAAAAATACGACACTGGACCACTGGCTTTATTTCCTTTCCGAAAGAACCATCTTGTCATGGAAAAAAAATCATCGCCCTCCAACCGGTACCTGCTCCCAGTGTACCAGAATTTACAGCACAAGGCAACTTAATACGGCGAGAGCTTTCCATTTACTCAACCTCTCGATATGGTACATCAAGTCATTCTTCCAGCGCAACAGAATTACAAAGTAGAGAAGCTTAAAGCGGTGAGAACTTCCATTTCCTCACACCCTAGATGTAGTACACCAAGTCATTCTTCCAGCGCAACAGAATTACAAAGTAGAGAAACTTAAAGCGGTGAGCTCACACCCTAGATGTAGTACACCAAGTCATTCTTCCAGCGCAACAGAATTACAAAGTAGAGAAACTTAAAGCGGTGAGAACTTCCATTTCCTCACACCCTAGATGTAGTACATCAAGTCATTCTTCCAGCGCAACAGAATTACAAAGTAGAGAAACTTAAAGCGGTGAGAACTTCCATTTCCTCACACCCTAGATGTAGTACATCAAGTCATTCTTCCAGCGCAACAGAATTACAAAGTAGAGAAACTTAAAGCGGTGAGAGCTTCCATTTCCTCACACCCTAGATGTAGTACACCAAGTCATTCTTCCAATACAACAGAATTGCACCACAAGGAAACTTAACGCAGTGACAATTTCCACTTGCTGACCCTCTCTGATAGTACATCAAGTCAAACTCCCAATACAGCAGGATTATAATTATTACAAGGAAGCTTAAAGCGGTGAGAGCTTCCATTTGCTGACCCCCTCGATATAGTGCATCAAATCATTCTCCCAATACAACAGAAATACAGCACAAGGAAACATAACATAGGATGGACGGATGGATGGACGGTCAGACGGAAGATGGAGGGATGGACGGAGGGACGGAAGACCGATGAACGGAAAGACGGACAGGGGGACGGCAGACAGAAGGACGCTCGGACGGACGCATGCATGCATTAGTAGTTTGGAGCATATAATTACGGAAATCAACTTAAATCTAACGTAAAAAACATGATATCGCCTCGTAAGGCAATGCATGAAATAACGATAGCCAGTTTAGCAGAAGCTGCGGGTCAGTATCACGAGACAGGTTTCCAAACTCCCTCTCTCTAAAACCTTCGCTCGGTAGAATAAGGGCCGCTTTCACAAATTAAGCCTAAGCCGAAGTTTAAGTAAGCTGAGGACGCCACTTAAGAAGCTATACGTCACAGTGGGGCAACCACGTTCGACTTTACTGGGCTGAACAATTCCAAGGAACTGAAAACTTTGTGCATGCACATCCAGTGAACTCCCATAATTAAAGGCGACGCTGTTTCTAAAACACGCTTTTATATAGTTAACATATAGCAACATATAGTTAAAATAATAGAAAAATCAGAGCAAAACGTACTGCAAACGTTCCTGCTCAAGAAGCGTGTATTAACCTAGAAATTGGAAGCAACATAAGGTATAAGAGGGTGTAAACAAGTGGTCAAATTTACTTACACCTGTTCAAGATTGGTTCCTGCAGCAAGTGGTGAACCAGCGATCGACAACACCTGCTTGTTGACCTTAAAAAAATTAGTAACTTGCAACTCACACTTAGAAACGTAAGTATATATTAACAAATCAAAGGGATGCAAAGACTGGGTAACATAAGCATGGTAAAATTCACTTATCAAACAAGGTAACATTCCATGTCTGCAATAATAAAGACATTACAAATTAGATGATTTGATACAGTTCATGCACGTAGGTACAGGAAAATAAAACACCGCACGTAGATTAGGTTACCACCACTGAAGGCATAAAATTCAACTTTCCACGAATGATAATCATGAACGCAGAATTAATTGAAAGCCTTGCGCTGAAAAAGGACGATACCGTAGCGGAGAACCGTTATTGTTTGCGTTGTATCTGTATTTCTATTCCAAATAGTTAAAGAAAGATAGATCTTCGTTACATGCTCGATCACTTGCATTTTGTAGAGGAATTGCCAAGCATCATATTGCTTCGTAATATAGGATAAAATAGGACTTCGCGGAGGGGATCCCGCACGTCGACCTTGATCTTTTATACCTAGATGTACTGTAAGGAGCAACCCCGGGAGGAAGGATGAGGCGAGAGGATACAGAGAACGGCGACCCAAGGTGATACGACAGAACAGAGGGCAGAGTCCTACCGTTTACAGATTGAAACTCCCAGGCGGCGTGTAGTACAGCCGGAGCCCTGCCCACCCGCGGTCTTAGATACATCTCGCAGGGGGAGGGGGATTCGGAAACCGGAGCTTGCCCCGCCGAAGGACGAAGGGTCACAGAGAGCACACTCCAGCCATGCAACGCCGAAACCGTCGCCGCACCTGCTACCCAGGAAATTCGGGAAATGTAATGAACGTATCAAACATTCGTCTGGCGACCCTGGGAAACCCCCGACAAAACCCATGGGTCAGGTAAGCCAGTCCCAAGATCGAACTCGCGAGCTCCCGAATGCGGGCCACAGACGAAACAGACTGAGCTATCCCGCTCGGTTGCTTCGTAACATAATATAACGTAAACAGTTTCTAGGAATCTATTCTTCTCGCGTGATATCTCTTCAATGAACATACGTAACAGCATGGCCCTGTCAAGCTTATCATATACTCGACTGGCCGTAACGTAGATTGATAAAAACCTCCATTTCATCGTTACCTTCCTTCTACAACTGATAGCGATATTGCGTAGTTGTAGTAGTATATGTGGGGATTGGATAGTGCCAAACGGCTTACGCATCTCGACCTAAAGATCTTTTGTGCTATGGCAGAATACCCGGGTTTATAGATGGGACAAACCCGGAAACATTTCGTGGCTGGGAACAAGAGCTGCCACGGTCTAGCCCACTGCGTATATAACATTTATTTATTTCTGTTTGGCGTTGGCGTAACAAAACCCCAGGTTTTTAGGGCTACAGTTACAAACAAAATTATTTAGCCACTCCACCATTGTTTCTTTCCCTTTTTGGTCCATCCCAACTCTCATGCATCTTTGATTCACCTGTGCAGTGTCTCCGGAAATAAAATCTAAATGAAAAAAAATCCTACGTGTTGCCCTCACATGACCTTCTCTACTCGCTCTTTTACAAACTATCCTTACAAATGCTTATTCCTCTTTTTTATGTTAATCGAGATAAACATATGCGAAATTATCTTATTGTTAATTTTCTTGTAGATACAAAGGAAGTATGGCAATACATTAGGCTTTGAGTGGTAGTCAAATCTTTTAAAGCGGTCACTATATGAAGGCTTTGAAATTTTTCTCTTTGCGTGGCCAAGAGATAAAAAAGTGAATAACGACCTTCAATTTGAGAAAAGTTTAAGTATTGCAAAACTCAGACAAATAATAAGGAATATCTACGAAATGATTCATTCCTATATATATATATATATATAATCATTTGGGTCTAACTTATGTGTTTTAATGATATCTACATTTTTGTATAGTAAGATTTGGTTACGGTTTACCAATTATGCGAAAATCATCAAGAGTTAACAGTACTACATGGGTTATAGACAGAAAATACAAAATATACATTTCATTTGCCATTAAAATATCTGAAACATATGGCATTTTAATGAAAATCGTTATAGCCATTTTTAAGAAAAACAAAAGTTTCGAAAAATGTTACATGTAAAGAGTATTTAAGGTGGAGGAATTCTTGAAAGCATGTCCTTTTTCCACTTGGCACATTTAAGCTACCAATTAGCTGAAGCAATTGTATAGATGGACAGCCGGATGTTTATTAATTTCCATGCCCAATGTTTAACCTTGTTTTCTTGCAATTTTGTTCCATACTCAAAAGGCTCCAAATGTTGCAATTTTTCACAAATACATTTCAACATTTTTGCATTGCCCTTAAATCAAAGTTTAAATAATACTATCACATATGTTAATTTCTGTGCTTCGTATAAGTAGGGAAAGTATGTATTGCTTCCACCCGAAAATTCGATATCAAGATTTCACCAAACACACGTGCTTTGGGAACCCCTGAATTTAAAAAAGAGGTCCGTGCGCACGTGTGTGTGTGTGTGTGTGTGTGTGTGTGTGTGTGTGTGTGTGTGTGTGTGTGTGTGTGTTTGTGAACAAGACAACTCAAAAAAGTCTGCTAAATACCAAATTTGTTATTTGCGCCACGAAGATTTTCAAGAAAATACCCCCACCACACACTACCGTTTACATAAATAATAATAAACCACTAGTGCTACAGCCCATGCACATGTGAAATTTCGATTTTATCAAGAATGACTAACGATTTTGGTTAAAACACCATATGTTTAAGATATTTTCATGGTAAATGAAATGCATATATTGGCTTTTCTGGGAATATCGTCAGAAGTTTTCTTCATTCTGGATGACTTCTGCATAATTGGCAACCCCGTAAGTGATAAATTCTCACTGTATAAAAACAGAACACGTTAAAACACTCATTTTATTTCAATTTTTTTCTTTAGTGGGGGTAACCCTTTCGGAGATATTCCTTGTTATTTGTCTGAATTTTCCAATTTTCCAATACTTGGTTTTTTCAAGCGGGAAATCGTTATTCATTTTCTTATCTCACTCATCACAAAGCGATCAATTTTAAAGACAGTACAAGAGTAAAGAGTCATGTGAATGCAACACATCACACTTTTAAAATAATGTTCCAATTTTTAAAAAAATTAATGATTAACTTTTCACAAATCAAGGTTTTTTTTTTTTTTTTTTTTTTTTTTTTTTTTTTTTTTTTTTTGAGAGCACGAACAAGAATAATTTAGTACAATAATTATGGGCTAATATAAAAATCTGAACCGTAAACCATCAATTTTTGAAGTGAAAATTTTTAAAAATGGATCGTGGGGAGTATTCTTATTAGAACAATAAATTTATACGACACGACATTAATATTTAAACAAGCTGCAAGCTAGAATTTTGTAAAATGGCTATGTTTTAATATATTTATTTTTAATAACTTGTCTAAATTTCAACAAGATATTTTGCATGCAGTGGATTTTTCAAATTTCACAGATAGATTACTTTAAGATTTGGTACAGACGCTTTAAACTTTTTATGGCCACTTTTATCTAAAACAAATTTTACTACTTGCATTGTTATTTGTAATGGCTATTGTACAACCGCCTTACAATATTGTTAAGGTTGTAATCAAAGTTTAATAAAACATTATTAATATTCATAGAACTTAATGTTCTTATACAAACTCAGTACATTTTCCCCATGAGCTTCCTCCAGCACAATCCACGAGCCCTGTGTTAACAGACGTAGGCTTAAATACAGCATACTTTAGAACCATTAGTTAAAATCCCCATAAGCGGTGTTAACAAACTGCAAAGAGCCAGTGGAGTTGCGATCTATTTGCGAGTTATCTTAGTCTATTAGGAAGATTTATTTCGACTACTTAGCGTATTGAAGTATTTGACACTTCTCCAAGTTGCCAGCGGATATTTCAGATAAGATAATCTGTATCTTCCGTGATTTCTACGAAAATATTTGTACCTGCATGGACTCATTGACGACCAAGACTCCTTCAAGGGCAATGTATTTCGAATTACAGCATTGATCGGCAAATATAGTTCTCACTTTTGCGGCATCCTAACATAATTTTTGGGATTTGCGAACTTTTCTGTGAAAATGTCTACGATTCGTGAAGAAAATGAAAATCAGTCTGAGGAGGAAAATACCCAAGTACATGTTTTCAGTGCAGCTTCGACGGGACCTCCCAGAACTCTTCCGCAATATATGGCAGCTACAGCAGGTGATGTGCATTTTTTACTTTTTCTACTGCGTATGGTAAAATAGAGGAAGTATTGTATTCCACCCAAAAATTAGATGGCGAGATTTCACCGGAAATATATGTTTTGAGGCCCCATGAATAAAAAAAAGGCGTTTTAGAAAAAGGTCAGTGTGTGTGTGTGCGCGCGCGTGTGTGTTTGTGTGTGTGTGTCTGTGGACACAATAACTCAAAAACGAAAAGTCGTTTAAAAACCAACGTTGGTGTTTAAGCTTAATGTCTTTCAAGGATACGACACGAAGATTTTGAAGAAAATTTCTCCACCCTAGACTATCTCTTACATGGAAAAGTTTTCGAAAAGTTTGAGCTTGAAAATAGCTCTAATAGTTTTGATTAAAATGACAAATATTTGAGATATTTTTATGACAAATGAACTGTATATCTTGAATTTTCTGGCTATAGCCCATGCAGTCCTATTTACCTGGATGGCTTTTGCATAACTGGTAAACCGTAAGAGATACATCAAATCTTACTATACAAAATGTAGATCTTGCTAAAACACACAACTCATGTCTAAATATTTTTTTTTGTAGAGTGAACCATTTCAGAGATATTCCTCGTTATTTGTGTGAGTTTTGGAGAACTTATACCTCTGTCAAATGGAACATCGTTATTTATTGTTTATGTGTTAACTGTGCAAAGAGAGCGGAATTTGAAAGCTTTTTGACACGTGCAATAAGTCGACAACGTTGCGTTGAGGTTGATCAGGGTATTGACCTGGTTTGTGGATATAAACAGGTCTGGCACTTTCCCTTTAATGTTTTGAGAGCTAACGCTTATGATTGGCCTACTCTCGCGCAGTAAACACAGAAGGACGAGGCAGGGTGTTTGTTTGTGTTCTCAAGAAGCACCGTTACTGTGTTGGTTTATGTACTGAGCTAGGGAAAGTGACACCCACACAATCTGCAGTGTTGCCAGCTTTTTTTTTTTTATAAAACTAAAATATCTCCATAGGAAATGGCCAGAGACAAAACTGTAATATACAAAATGTGTTCCAAATATTGAGATCTATCACTGGTTTAAATTAATGTAATGACTTCCCTTTCACCCAGTATACTCGTATACATACCCCAATGCCGGATGAAATGGGCCACCTGGTATAGTGGTTATTTTATTTATGTTTATTGCAGGAAGTACCTGATCTATGTTTGGAGGCTTAATCTTTAAGAAAAATTCTGCACTTTGAAGCCTACGGCATTTTTCATAAAGTCGTCCTCTTTGCCTGCACGTCGACTCCATTTAGTTATCAGAGTTTCTGTCTCCATTTCCTCTCACGTGCTGGAAACAGTATCCGCAGATATACCAGTTACTTCCAATGTTAATTTGATAACATCCTTAATAGCAAGGTATCATAACGCTCAAGCAGTTACACACATTCAAAACTACGATATTTTATGGACTGCCAATTCTGTTTAATTACAGTATTCTGATCTGTTATGCACTCGACAGTAATAGCTACATAAGCAATGTTATTCAGTACGACCATTGCTTTGCTCCAGTAAATAATGTGAGAAATAGATATGGTTGGATGGCTATGGCAATCAAAAGAAGGTTGTGTTAAAATGAAACTATTATTATAATCAGTGGCGGCTATTCAAGTGAAGCAGGTGAAGAGGTTTCCACCTGAAAATAGCAGTATTCTATTTTTGTTAATGTTGGCATTATTACTGCCATTATAATAGTTTAGTCACAAAGTTCAACTGCTAGCAGCTGTAGCAGGGTCAGTGACCAACCCTCCCTTTGTTTGGAACTTACAGCCTGGCAGCCGGCAGGGAAAATTGGTGGTAACGCGCCCTCTGATGGTTTACAAGGACAAGTGCAGCAATCAGGATTACGGAAGAAACTGCTGCACTAAACAGCTTGATTGCCATGGCAATATGGCGTCACGAAACGATGAACTACGGGGAAGTAACACGGGCATGCACATGTTCCAGGCAAACAAGAAATATTTTCACTTGGGTAGAGGCACAGAACACGGTAGAGGGGATGGTTTCTGTTTTCGCGCGCTTAGAAGATAGTATTCGATTACCTCGAGGAAGAGCTGGTGGTAAATTTAAAACGTGGTGTTTTAGACAACTTTGAACGGTAGGTATAATTTACGAGTTTGCTTGACTCCAGTGCTTTTAATATTTAAATTACGGAATATAAGTGTTTTGTTATGAATCCACTGAACGATATAGTTTGCAATTTGCTAGAAACCCCATTTTCCAGGTGGAAAGATGAAGACAAGAGGGATGTTTTAAACTTTGGGCGGCTCACTGATATCATTGATATAGCCCTTAAAAGAGGATAAGAAAATAGGGAAGACTTATAACATTAAATTCGAAAGCTCTTGGCTCGATAACTATTTTTGGTTGTGCAGTAGCCGTAGTTTGCAATCACTATTCTGTTGGTCTTGTTTACTTTTGAGCAACAAAAGTAACGTGTGGGACAAAGAGAGATTCACAGATTTCATTAATATAACCCGTTCCCTTCACAAGCACAATGATTCGGCGGGACATTTAAAATGTAAATTACAACTAAACGCTTTTGGGGAGAAAAAAAATGGCTGACGCTCTTCAAGAAAACAGCAGACTTTTTCATGTGCGTTTCAATGGAAACATGATATTAAATAGGCTTTTCCTGTAGTTGATCATTAAACCAACATTGTGTTTAGATAAACAAGAGCTTGCATTCTGAGGTCAGGATGAGAGTGTGCTTTCGCTAGATCGGGGAGATTTCAAGGAACTTGTGTACTGAAAGTCCATTATAAATCCAAAACCACTATAATAAAATTAGAAGTATATTCAGCGATGTTTCTAAATCTATACAAAATGAGGTGATTGGATGTATTTCGGAATACTTACAGAAATTAATGTCTCAGTTTTTTTTCTGTTGAAGTTGACGACACTACAGATATTTGTCAACAGTCTCAGTGCTCTGTCATTGTAAGATACATGAATACAGAGAGCACATTGGTTGAACGATTTTTCGGATTTCATGATATGAATGCTGACAGGTCCGCAGAAACATTGCTCCCTTTGCTGCATGGTGTTCTTAAATAATTTAATTATGAACGTAAATTACTTGCACAATGTTACGATGGAGCGAGTGTTATGTCAGGACATTTGAATGGACTTCAAAAAAGAATCAAGAATAATGCTCCTCAGGCAGTTTTTGTACATTGTTTGGCGCACCGTATAAATTTGATTTTAAAACAAAGCTGTATATATCTGCATCCACCATGTTTATTTCTCTCGCTTACTACGCGAACTGTCATATGTATTGGACCAAAATGAATCACAGTGTGACAGACAGCTTTTTTGTGTATAGCTCCATTGGATACAAAAAGTTTGGTAAAAAATGTTGGACCGTGGTACACCGGCTTTGCATTGTATTTTCAGCATGCTTAAGTGAACTTCTTCACCTATTTTGTAAGGCACGAGCCGCCACTGATTATAATACTATACTTATTCACCATTTTTGTTATCTGAATTACAAAAAGGATGATAATACATTTATAGAGGAGCGACGAACTACTTTATTTTGAAAGCAGGGCTGCAGCAAAATGTGAGTTTGTTTACATCAGGTTGTGCTGGAGTGGATATAATTAGAACACACACTATTTTGCATTGTTCCTATAGAGAATGGACACATTTCTTATATGACGCTTGTTTTGCAGCGAACCTAGGAACTATGGCAGCAGGTACCTGTTTGGGATGGACATCCCCTGCTCTACCCAAAGTAGATGACTCAGAAAGTGGGCAACTAGAACCAGGTCGTCTACCTCTCAGCTTCCTCGAGAGATCTCTGACTGGAGCTTTCCTACCACTTGGCGCCGCGTTAGGACCCTTCATCGCCGGCTTCCTAGCGGATCGCCTAGGCCGCAAGAATACCCTCCTCTTGTCAGCGCCAGTGTTCATGCTGTCGTGGGCCATACTGCTCTTCTGTCAGTCGGCGCCGTTTATCATGTTAGCTAGACTTATGCAGGGAGTCGGCGTCGGAATCATCTTCACTGTGGTCCCGATGTACGTGGGCGAAATATCACAGGTTAGTCTATATTTGCGAACAACCAGCAATATGTCAAAATATATTTCCGTCAACATTTAAAACACGGTTATTTTTGTGGCACAATTCGCAACTTACCTGTTAAAGCAAATGTATATTAGCCGCAGAAATATTTAAGTAATCTTAATGGATAGCACTGTGCAATATCCAGGTGTTAATGTTGATTTAATATTATATTATAAGATGCTCGGAGAAATTCTCTTTTTGTTCTCAGATATGTGGCTTGCAGAGGACCTTACTATGGAGACATCTGCACTGATTAAAGCATATGGTCGAAATATTGCACAGCTGTACAATACCCATTACATTACTTATAGAATGTATCAAAGCATTACTGCTGTGTCATCATTGTACTAGGCTTTAGGTTATTGGGTTGCATGCAATAACGAGATTCTGTGAAGGCTGTTCCAAATAGCACATTGTGAGAAATGCCAATGTGGCACTCCTGACACCAGTGTGACAAATGACAAGCCCAGTTACCTTTTCTGTTACTTTATTTTTCTTCTAAAACTGAATCACTAAAACGTAGTCCACTGTTTTATCACTTACCAATGTACAATTAGTCGTGACATTGCAGCTCACAGCTGCTCTGTCCCAGTGCAACGCTGACACAAATTCTGCTCTGAGATCTGCTCCTCTGTTCTCCGTATAACAAAGAGCTGTCTCCGACGATATATTCAATAAAAACTGCTTCACACGACAAACAACTTCGACGTCTCTGACGTCAGACACACTCCAACTGTCTCAACACTGACTGTAACACAACATACACTTAAAAAATAACTCCTTTTCATGCTCTCTCACCTTTTATAGCCCAGGCGAAGCGCGGGCGAATTCTCTGGAAAATACAACTTTTCTCGAGAAAATTCTCATAAAGAAGCGTGCAGTCTCGAACAGCCCGGAAACTTTTTGTTCTGCCGCGCTCATAGTCGTCTTTGCTCCATTGTCATCGGGTCGCATATTTACAAGCAGTGGTGTGAAGTAGTTTGAACTTGAGCGTCCCTTTGATGTGCGGCCGGAGTTAAATATCTCCAGTATAAAACTGGCAAAATTCCAACATTGCAATTTCTGCTGCATATCGCAAAGAAAGAATGGAGCATGATCGCTAAAAGTAAATCTTACTTTTGGGGACAATGATGCTTTTTGTTATCTGTTGTTATCTATCCTAAATATTATAAAGCTCTCAACCTTTTAAACTCTGAAGTGACTTTTGATAGATCCTGTATTATAGATGTACCTTTTTCTTTTTCTTTTTGTAGGATCGCATCAGAGGTGCTCTGGGATCGTTCCTGCAGCTGCTGGTCGTCTGTGGCATCTTGTACGAGTACGCTATTGGGCCATACGTAACATACAAAATCCTGGTGGTGTTGTCTGGTGCAATACCTATTGTGTTTGCTATCGCCTTTTTCTTCGTACCGGAATCACCTTATCATTTGTTGGCCAAGGGGAAACGTCGTGAGGCTTGTAGCAGTCTACAGTGGCTCAGAGGACAAAACTCTGAGTCAGTCCAGATGGAATTGGATAACATACAGGTTCGACTGATCTATAGTTGTCTTTATTTCTTTAATGCTTTCGACGAAGCATAATTAAAGTAAATATGAGGTGAAAATCTCGCTCATGCAATTCTTGTGCGTGACAATCTAAACATTATTCCATGTAATTTCGCACAGTATCTCTTAAGCTCTCTTCACACCCTCTTCTAGATTATCAGTGCTTCCACAACTGAGATTTAATTAGAAATTTATATTCTCCCATCGCATCCTCGCCTGTCAGTAACGCTGAATGTGCCCTTTATCCTATTCAAGGATGGACGCGTTCGTATAAATGCGTTCTCCTCGTTCCGTGCCACTTCATTTCTCTGAGA
Source organism: Tenodera sinensis (assembly GCA_030765045.1). Classification (NCBI taxonomy): domain Eukaryota; kingdom Metazoa; phylum Arthropoda; class Insecta; order Mantodea; family Mantidae; genus Tenodera; species Tenodera sinensis. The sequence continues at coordinate 40,801,883 of CM060970.1, forward strand.
TAATATAATCTAAGGCATAACCATTATTCTTTTTCTCCATGAATTGACTATACTCTCAAACCAATTCCGAAGGCCATAACATTCCTGGCTGGTGAGTTTGACCTCCTTTTGTATGTAATGCTTTATAATTTAATTGCACCTGGTCCTCCGACGAGATCTTGCATGGAATGCAGAATCGTTGGTAGACTGCCATCGAGTGATTGTTAATTTTCTCCACCAAAATCCTGATCCCCTGCACAAATTGAGCCCATCCTTATCTCAGGTTATTCAGGTTATTTTCTTTCATTCTCCTACCTTAGCTAATCTGCAGCGTATTTGCCCTAATTAGAGACTAATATGCAACATATTTCACAGAATGAAATGGATGAGATACGACAGAGGAAGTCACAGTTACACGACTTATGGTCTACACGAGGAAATCTCAAGGCACTCTGCCTTTCTTTGGGATTAGTTGCTTCACAACAACTATCTGGAATTAATGCCGTCCTATTCAACGCTCAGACAATCTTCACCTCAACTGGAAGCACCATGGATGCCGCTGTGGCTACCATTTTAATAGGGCTGGTCATGTTAATTGCCTCAGGATGTACTCCAGTGGTAGTGGAACGCTTCGGCAAGAGGTTTCTCCTACTATTGTCCGGAATCGGAATGGCAATAAGTCTGGTAAGTCGAAATGGAGGGTCATCTTTATCTCAAATTCTTTGTCACATTTTGAGTCAGGCAGGCTATAAAACTCCCCAGAAAGCAGCGCAAGCTAGAACCCTATCATGACTTGTCTAAAGCTTTTTATGTACATCTGTATCGTGAGGATACAGGTAAGCTTTCTGAGGTAGCACTGCAGCGTGCAAAGTACTAGTTGTACGTCAATTTTGTTGTGTATTGCTACTCTCATTGTGAACTGTCGAAGGCCATTGGATGGGGAAGCGACGTTAGCAATCTGGACAAACTATCATGAAACAGAAAAGAATGGAATTTAGAATTTTGGCAACTGAGACTACGTGGAGTCAACACGTAACTGCCAGTTCCTTAAAATCCGAGTTTCTTTAAGGACAGGGATAGGTGTTTCCCTTTTCTGAAACGTGGAGATGGATTTATAATTATGACAGCCATTAGTTGTGTGTTGAGTAAGTTGCCTTGAAACCGCAAGACAGTGAGCTTGCTTTGCTTCTACTTGTACAATGCCAGAGACAACCTGATGTGTATTTACGCAATATATTCTGGCGAGTCGTCAATGATATTTTATTTCCCATGAAAAATAACATTCTAGATTAGCTTTGTTACTTAAGTTTATAGGTAGACGCAAGAGAGAATTTCATATGAGGTTTGTTAAAGTACGCAGTGGTATGTCGATATTCCAGTCAGAGCTAAATGTTTTCAATTAGGAGGTTTGTAAACTGCTTATTACCTCTATACTGTATAATTCTCTATTCAACATATTGTTAAATTAACAACTCGCAGGCTTTTAAAATTACCTGACACACCCATTTTCAGTATTACATAATTATATCTGAATTAACAGGAAATTACCCTGATATCATCTCACACTTTTCCATTTGAACACTAGAATTATTCAGGGCAAATTTCATGTTTTATTAAAAGTTTGTTTCAGATCAAAGTCATAGAAAATTAATTGAGTTTCCTGATTCTGTATATAGGGGGTGCTGGGCGCTTTCCTGTATTTTCAAGATAATGGAGCGGAGGTTTCATCCATTGGATGGCTGCCTGTAGCATCACTGATAGTTTATATCATCGTGTACTCTGTAGGTAAGGCTTTATATTTGGTATTATTTACCATATAAACACTGAAAATTCGTAAAATAGTGCAGAAATTGTATCTTACAATAAACATAACGAAAACATACATCTTTGGTAACGAGTAACAAAAACTAATTCTCTCCTAGAAGATTAGTAAATTAAAATATTTAGGTTTAAATGGTAAACCCGGCTTGAAATATACCATCATTTGATAGCTGACAACACTTTGTTTATTCAGACTACGTCATCCCTTTATCGGAATTTAACCGTGTATACCTGCCGTTTGTAAATGGCGCTATCATTCATGTTGATTACATAGTATAGTTATTAATTACTCTTTGCCTCACGAAATAAAATACTACAGTATGGTAACTGAAGACACATTTTTAGCCTTAAACGTTAGATGAATAATTATTAGAAACGTTAATACTGATTTGCAATTAATCTATTGAGTATTTATTTACAACATTGGTTATCTACATAGCCCAAAAGATAAGCTATAGGTAAGTTTATAACCCCTTCATTTGCTACCCTCCTTTGTCCCCAATAAGATATTTCATTATGCTGTAAAACGCCTTAATATTTTGCTTAATAATTTTTAAGGTTGCTCTAGAACGCTCAGCTCGAGTTGTGAGTTGAATTCCTAACTATTGCATTGAGTCTAAACTAATAAGTAAGGGATTTATAACCTCTTAAACTTAAATTATAGAAATTTTAAAAAATATGAGTTGTAAAAGTTTTACATGTAAATGGAATTTAGACAAGGGGTATAAGGACCTATCTAAGAAAGGAAATCTGACTTAGTCAACTTTCATAGCCAATGTGTTAATACGTGTTGTATTATGTGGCAGGATTTGGACCTCTACCCTGGGCCGTGCTGGGCGAAATATTTCCAAGCAACGTGAAGGGCAACGCTTCAGCTCTTACAGCATCTTTCTGCTGGACCATCGCCTTCTTCATCACCCTCTTTTACGGTGACTTGGATAGAATTCTGGGCACCCACTGGGCATTCTGGATTTTCAGCATTTTCTGCTGTCTAGCAAGCGCCTTCGTTTACTGCCTATTGCCGGAGACCAACGGGAAGTCGTTAGGGGAAATTCAGGATCTGTTGAACAGATAGGACATTGTGGAAATATATTGTGCAAGGAGGACTAGTGAAAGGCAAAAGGTTAGAGGAGACATCTCTCCACTCGGGCATAAGAAGAACTCTGAAAAATGTGTTATACGCACTTCCATCTCTCCTGCATCTGAAGTTCTAGTTCAAGTAAGAGAGCTTTATTTATAACCAAGCATTAGAATTTCTAAGCATTAAAGCCAGGACGACTCTAAATGAAGTTTAACTGTTATTTGACTTAACCCAGTGGTGTCGCACGTTACACGTCACCCACATCCACTGTACAGTATTGGCGTTTGCAGACATTTACCAGACGTGTTTACCTGCTAGTCAGTGATTCATGGTCGCTGTTGTTTACGTTATTCTTATTTATGTAAATGATTGATTGTATTATCTGTCTCAAACTAAAATGGTGTAAACAAACGGAAAAGGAGATTGAGAGTTATAGAAATAGTGAGAGATCACTGTTAGGCTGCTGATTGGTGTAGGCAAGTTCATGAGGGATTTCTTTTATTTATCATCGCACAATAATCACCTGTAAAAAGTGCAATACTGTAAGTAATTTTTCAATCATTTCTCAGCCCAAAGTAGTTTCGTGAATTATACAAACAGTCTTATTCATTTCTGGGTAATCTGCACATAACCACAAACATGCTCTGGCCTTAAATATGTTCTTAACATAGATATTTAGATTACACCGAAAACAGGAGGAGTTATGCAATATTAACTCATTATTGTTAAACAATATGCAGGCTTCATATTATTAAGGAAACACTTGTATAAATAAATAGTTTTATTTCTAACACCACGTATCGGAACAAAATAAATCTCGAAGTGAATGCTGATTCAGATGTTTATTGTGCAGAGTCGCTGTGATATTCGATATTATATATCCTGCCCCTTATCCCGCATACCTCAAACGTCTAGGACACTTCTATGCAATTTAAAAGCGGTCTGCTTATCGTCTTGGAGGAGGCTTGTCCTACTGAAATTAGACACAACCGAAGCAAGAGACAAATAATCGTATGTCATATATAGCTTCCGTATACAAAGCGGAACGTTCTCGAAGGGGGTGCTACTCAAACCTGCCGAAGGGAATCTTCTGGAACAGCAATTATCCAAACTTATATATATATATATATATATATGTGTGTGTGTGTGTGTGTGTGTGTGTGTGTGTGTGTGTGTGTGTGTGTGTGTGTGTGTGTGTGTGTGTGTGTGTGTGTGTGTGTGTGTGTTCTGTGCGCCATGGCTCCGAAGCAATGGTGCCCAAAGTCTTCTCTTATGAGCTAATTACGTCAGCTTGTCGCTTCACTCCACCTCATTTGTTTTCTGCATGAAGCACTTTCCCTTCACTTACTCAGGTAACCAAGCATTAGAGAGATTTGTGTCAGTCCCGTGAATGCATCATAGCTTGGAGAAAAGTAGGTGGAGGCAACGCCGCCCTCTCCGCTTTTGCATAAGGTTGCGTGACACTGTTCTAATGGGCCAACCGACAGCCCCGCACACGCTCCATCGGCTGCAGGTCTCAAAAATTTCTCTTAAAATGTTACCTTGTTTTGGTTTTTACATCTGTAGATAAAGTATTAAACATATGTTCCATATAATATGTTGTTGTTTTCTAGTGCCTTGCATCTGGCAATGAAGCCATTAGCATTCGTGCTTTCCAATACTTTTGAACTGCAGTTTCTTCTGATCTTAATGCTTCACAGGTCTTCAAGTGGTCTTCATTCATTTCTGCTGGATCGTTACACAGGACACATATTGGTGAGGCTGAGATACCTATTCTTGTTCCATATAATATAAGGATACCTATTAGCTGCCATTCTATTAAATGTTCATTATGAAAGTGATATTTTCTACTCATGTCAAAACTGTAAACTTTATCCTAGTTTTTTTTTTCTTAATACTTATCGACAACTTAATATAATAAAACGCAAATGTCTGCTAAGATCGAGAAAAACGTTTCTGAGCATTTGAATTCAGTTGTTTTTAAAATGTTCAGGTACATATTTAGAAAACTTGCCCACAAGCTGAAACTTCAATTTTGAAGCTGTAGTTTGATACTGGATATAAGTAGTTGTAGTAACACCACGAGAGGGTTTCATATGATAATTTTGCAAGCGCGAAGCGCATATATAAAAACCTCGTGTGGTGTTTGTTTAGAGTATTCCGCGAGATAATTAATAATTCGTTTATTTGTCACTATTTAATATTAATGTAAAATGTAAACCCCGCGCGACAGCCCACGAAGGGCCAAGGCCTACCGCCCAGCCGCTGCGTCCCCCACCTCTGCCCACTACAGGCGTCATTGGTGAGGTGCAGTACTGGAGGGTGGGACGTGGTCAGCGCCCCGAGCCCTCCCGGCCAGTTATGCGGTCTTCTCGACCTGGGGCCGCTACTTCTCCATCAAGTAGCTCCTCAATTGGTCCCCCCGGGACCTAACGAGGATGAGTGCACTCCGTGCCAGACCTCCCAGAGGGGATAAAATCCCCATGCTGGTACCGGGGATCGAACCCGGGTCCTCCGCGCCACAGGCAAGCGCGCTGCCAGCTGCGCTACTGAGGCGGCCCATTTAATATTAATAGTGATTTAAAAGTAAACAACTTACAATAACATTCGTACATTTTAATTAGTTGGCACTACAACGAATCCAGTAGTTTGTGAGAACAACAATAATTTTAGCTTTTAATCCACAGCAGTGAGGAATTAGACATCTGACCATACATTAAAGGTAGGTATGCTCTATTTAAAATTACACTTGCTAAAGGTACAATTTAAAAAGTAAATGAAGACGGCTTCTTTATTTGCTGCGTGACATTCAAGGATGTGTAGGTTACAATTCTTAATTTATTGACAAATCTTTTGTCTGTCATTTTTTAATGGGCCGCTATTTGTTTTTACTGCACACTGATACTTTGGATGTTCAGAAACGTAAGAAAATGTTTAAGTTGGCGGAATCACAAGGAGGAGGTGATATAACCAAAGCGATAATACCACGACCAAGAGGTGATAATCCGACATGAGTGGAATAGTTTATCTCAATTTATATTCAGGTTTTAATCACACATTCTGTAGTTTTTCATAAAGTTAATTACTATGCTATTGTGAATTTTGAAACTCTCTTGTATTTTACAAACAACTCTCAACTGGATCTATTTCTAAGGAATTAGATTTGTAGCAATTGCGAAGTTTAGAAAAACTTGGGAATCATTGTTGTATGAAACCATATTAACTCTATAATGCATTTTTATCCTAATAAAGGCGAAGTGAATGCCCCAACATTGAATTTCGTATGGTTATTTTTATTACCACTTCCTGATTCTACCAGTGATGTCACGTGAACCGTTAAGAGCAATTAGCGGTATTTAATTATGAGGGAATTATTAATATTTTGTTTTGTTGTTTTCAAATTTAGACAGTGGCCGAATAATTACGACAGGCTCCACAATTTTGAATGAGTTTGTGTGTCTTAAATTTTTTCATTAAAAAAGAGGGTTTGAAATATTTATTCAATTCAATTTATTCAATTCTGAACAACCACGAAGCCAAGGACTATCTATATATTCTGCGTTATTATTATACCCAGCGCCTATTATTAATGCTATGCACTTTTGTTAAGAAACCCGTTGAACCGGGAAGTGAGCATATATTATTTTTGTAACTAAACGCAGATACTACACCGGGATAAAGGTTTATCTTTGTCGTAGTGGATGCCAAGAATAAAGCACGAAATTATACTGCTTCACAGACACAAATGAAGCCATAATATTCCTTAATATGCAACAAATAGGCACTATACCGTTAGCTGTAAACAGTAATGCTCCATCACAAGAAGATTTAACATTAACGTAAGGCAGCATGGGTTAACGTGAGGTATGGTCGTTCACAATAAAGTTTAGGCGTAGAGTAAGAAGTTTGCATGGATTTCTAGATATGTAAATTGCATCCGGAAATCTTCCGAGGGTACCTCTAGTTTCAAGTTGAATAACATAACCTATGATATCCAACAAGAAAATTCGTTCAGTATTTATAAATAAATAGGAGCAACATAAAGGATGTTGAAGCTAACAAACAACACAGCAGAGTCTTGCGTCAGCATGGAATTGACGTGCCACGATCACATGGTAAAATATCATTGATTGTAAAGTAAGATAGCGCAAAAAACCGCATCGCTAGCGTGTGCCGTTTTCAGAGGCAGGCAATGCACTGAGAAAGAGCTGCAGATATTTCCTCTATACACGCAACGCAAATAGGTACCTATAGAGTCTGGAGTTTGCACTCTCTTGCATTACGTAGGACAGGAGTGCGCCCTTGGATCACTGCAATTGCAGGAATGGTGACGTCACGGAACGCAACCGTCATGCAGAAGACGCACTGCTCGAAGAATTGTGTTTGATTTTGTATATTCTTAATGTATGTATAAAGACTCAAAGGACTTTAACATCAATTTTTCACATTATTCTTTACTTCATACAACTCCGCATACATCTAACGTTAATTCATAATTTCTGACGTACAACAGAGCACGCAGGTTTTTATTTAACCATCACGATATACTTTTAGATTTTACAATCTTCAGTTTAGAAAAATATTCCTCACATGTTTATGTTGAACTAAACATAGCACTAATATGTGCAGCAATTGAATAAAGAGATAGAAATGTTGCCAAAGCAAGTTCTCTATACAAATCTAAACCAGTCTTATTTTGTAATTGTGATTCCAAAATTGTGTTTGTAAATTCGCAACCTCAATTACTAGTTGTAACATCGCCCCCAACCCACCCATTATGGCGCGGTCTGGTTATATTTGGTGATATTCCGTCTGTTAGGTTGCATTAGTACCGCCAACTGTTCGTAAAATATAACCATGGTAACGCTACAGCCATAGTTGGTGTTACTACATCCGTTATGTTGCCACAGAAGCCCTTGTTTTTGAACCCGTTGCAGAGAAGCCAACCGATGGATTTTAAAACAAGATTCTGTTTTGACGCCGTATTAATCAATCAAAAAATCACTCTAGTGTCATCTAAAGCCAGATATATTACATCATGGCGTGATTATTTAATCAAGTTTACTGTAAAGAGTGATATAGTAAAACACGTCTTAGTACAAACTTAGTGCAGGGTTAATCACACGTATTTCACGGATGCGCCTTCTTGTGAATGCTTGCTCGTTCGTCACAGCCTGAGGCGATTTTCATGCTCCATATTCAGTTATCAGAAATCATCGGACCTATCAAAAGCGAGCAAATTGATCTAAATACAGGAAAATCTCGAAGGAATAAAATGCTTGCGGAATATTTAACAAAATACGCAAAATATCCTGGATGTCGTATTGAAAACTTACGTCCGAAAAGCACCCGCTCAAAATCCGCTACCAATGTCGCCTGTGGCGATATAAATTCATTTATAAGATCCGCTGCAACTCTAAGCTTACCGACTGAGATGGCTTCGTGGTAACGTGAAAGACCTGCACTCGGGAGATCATAGGTTCGATTGTCGCGGCCGACCTTCCTGACCCATAGGTTTCTTCGTTTTTTCCCTCGCTTTTTTAGGGGTTTTCCCGGGTCACTAGACGAATGCTGAGAATTTCCCGTACCATCCTTCCATTCATCTCCATTTCAATCCAGTTTTTCAGTGTTGGCAATGGGCGAGTTTGGTGCTGCTGTGTGAGGAATTTTCCGAACTGTAACTGCCATTCTCGACGAAGAGGCGGCATTGTAGTCGCCTGATATTCTGTGGGGTCACTGTCGAAATCCATGAGGCTGGCGGCTGCTTGATGGACCCTGGTGTCAAGATGAAGGCTCTCCAACACACGTTAGGGACCATTACGTTGACGCGCGCTCCTAGTTCAGGTTCCAACATGCCTTTAGGATGCTCTCGTCCTATCTCATATTCCCAGGGGTCAGACATACAATGAACCTGAATGTGCAAACTGTGGAACCCCTTCGCTTGTAGTCCAGTCCGGCATCTGGGTGGCTCAGTTGGTTAGAAGCTGGCCTAATGCTCCCAAGGTCACCGGTTCAAATCCGGCCCAGATAGATGGTTCTTAAATGTGCTTAAAAGCGACAGCTCCATGTCAGTAGATTTACTGGCATGTAAATGAACTGCTGGGGGACGAAATTCCGGCACACCGGCGATGATAATGTGATCCTGGCAATTGATAGCGTCGTTAAACAACAAAATATTTTTTTGCAATTCTAAGCTTGACGAGTTGTCAGCATTGTTTCATCCATTTCATTCATTTAATCAGCCGATATGTCCCACCAGATTGAAGGACGTTAAACTTCAAGGCCCACCTCTCGTCTATAACCTTGTTCGTGAAATGCTCTACAGAACCGTGTAAGCAACTTCAAATTCGTTCAACGCCCTTACACAGAGAACACGTAACGTACACGCACAGGCAAACGTTTCTGTGGGTGTGTTTCTGGTCCGTATTATCGTAAACCTATAAAGGGCCTTTTAACGTTAATGTTGATCAACTACCAAAAATATACACTGCCAGAAATATGCACAAAGATGAACTTCGTGCTTGTCTTTTTTTGGGTTGTTGTTTATGAAAGAGATTTTTTAAGATACTAAAGACTTTACGAGTCATAAACATTTACAGATAATGCTTATCTAAATTCTCCGTAGAACTAACTTTTTAAATTAATTTCTTAAGAGGGCATAAGTTTCAGAATACATAAATTACATAGAACATGAATCATTGCGTAAAACTGCAATGAAAGGATTTAATTGTCACTTCATTGCGAACCTCAAGACTAACAACTGTACTGGCAAATATTTAAGTATAGCATGATGTAACATGCAAAGATAAGATATCCACAAAACTACATTGAATAGTTGTAATATTTTATGGTGAAGTAGCTAAGGACATGAGCTTCTTGCATCATGCTGTTTTGTATATTTGTAAATACCTACTGGCATTCAAGTCGCGTTTCAAGTCGGCCTTAATGTTCTCGACCTATTCATTTGGCAAGTTTATTTCTACTGTAAATCAGCTTTTGAGTTCAGAAATGAGAGCACTCCTAACTGCCAAAAGTACGCGGTGTCAGTTCCCCAGAAATTTTGAAAGATTAAAACCGGATGTATAAGGAGGTACAAGAAGAATACAGTAGAAAAACCGACATTCAGATTTTTAACGTGATATTTAAATTCAGCGCCTTCTAGAATGAGACATGACGGTTATAAACTACCCTCTACCACATTATTTTTAATTTTATCATAAATAACTGTGCCAATTTTTATTAAAATATTGTGACGCCGGCCGCGGTACGCAACAAAGGACGACCGGGCAAAAGTTTTAGAAGAAAAATAAAATGGCAAAAAAGTAACTGGACTGGACTTTTATCACTGTTGAAACAATCCCATATGTCCAAGGCATTTTCTTGACAAATGAAATGTATACAATACATTTTCTTAGAATAGCCTCTGAAATCCTCTTTATTCTAAATGAATTTTATATGACTGGTAAACCGTAAGAGATGAGTCACAATGTTATTACACCAAAAATGTAGATCTGATAAAGTCTATGGAAATCTGCTAACATATTTTACTTTTTTGTTGAGATCCTAAATGATGGTTGTTGTATTTTAACTCGGCGATATCAAGGAGCTATGCATACCAAATGTTGAATGTGACAAGTCTATGAATTAATACACAACAGGGTACCAGAGGCTCTGCAAACGCGCACATTTGGTTCACTAGCAGACTTTTGTTATCCGCAGAGCAAATATCATGACGTAAGATCGAGACATTTTACATCAGCACTCCAATTCATTAGTCTCAACTAATGCGATTAAATATTCTCAAGGTCTGTGTTCTAGAGGAGCATTAGACTTAAATCTCCAGCCTTGACCATCAGTGTTACCTACCGAGAAGGAAAATAAACAAACATTAGAACACAATAAATCGTCTTTAAACAGTTCTCAGTTGTAAAATAGATTTCCATTATTATACGGAAAATTATAGTTGTTACACCGTTACACACTTGCATCTTACAGTGTTGTTATACCTTTGTTCTCTACTAATAATTCGTGGACAATGAAGCTAATATTCTGCGCGTTAAAATCTTAAACTTTGGTCATACAACAAAAGAAAAAAAATTCTGGTGTGTGCACTTACATGACTTTCTCTACTCACTCTTGTGTAAATTATTCTTAAAAATAATTTGTACTCTTTAGGTGCAACAGGAGTAGGAGAATGCAGTATGCTTAACCCTTTGTTTACCACGAACGGAAGTGTTCATTTTTTTTTTTGCAAATTTTTTTACTGGGCCTCAAAGTGATGCTTATAAGGATTACATTTTCACATATATTTGTAAAAAAGTATTGTCCATCTTTAATTATAAGACGTGGTTTCACACTGAAACCAGTGGGAAACTAGGTACTTCTTACTTAGCATGGTGTGTAGCGAAACAGTTCTTAGAACTGTTCATACAAAGTCCAATACCACAGGTCTGACATATCCATTTGGTTCGGTGAGGATTCTTGGCTGTGCTACACATTGCACACCTTCGAGATTTTCCTTTTACAGCCATATGTGCAGTTTCTCCTACTCTTATCTCTCAAGGAACATAGGGCTTGAAATGACTACCTGAGGCAATGTCTTTGACCGATTTGGTGAAATTGATTCGGATGTACTTAAAAGCCCAGCAATGGCAGCAAGGCGGAATTTCTTGAGATTCTTCTTGTTTTCTGGATTCATCTCATTGAAAATTATGCTGGCATTGACAATTGAGACATCCAAGAAGTGCCACATTATTCGGTTCCACCACTACTTACTTTTCCTGTCTATTTCGTAACAAGATTTTAGCATATCTACCTTGTCTGCATAGCCCATATGTTTATTATAGTCTTTAATTAATGCAGGATATGAGATAGCTGTCAAAGTTCCATCTTTATTCTTTCGTGATGTTGTCGTGACGTCATCTACATCGTGGAAATTTGAAAGAAATTGGATGCCCTTCCTATCCTTCCATATCACAGCCACCATACCTTCCTGTGAACATCTAAATTGGAACTCTCCTCTCTCCAAGTACTTCTCATTTGTGAAATCGGAAGGAAACCCAATTCTTCCCCTTCGCACTGTTCCACAGGCATACACTCCATTTTGTTTCAAATATTTCACTAATGGAACAGAAGTGAAGTAGTTATCAAAATAAACTTCGTGGTTTTTTCCTTGTAAATTTTGGGTGAGTGTTTTGACAACTTTTTCCCCCAAGCATTTTTCATTTTTTGGGTCTATCTTCCCTGAGCATATCTCATATTCAGATATGTATCCATTTTCATTTGCCCTAATCCACACCTTATAACCTCACTTTACTGGTTTCTGAGGCATGTGTTGTTTCAGGCTCGAGCGTCCCTTAAATTCATCGACTGCCTGTCTCTTTGTTGGATTCACGAATGAAAGAAATGCATGCTCCAGACATTTCACCAGAGGGCGAACTTTATATAATTTATCGAATAAATCTTCTCCCTTTTTTGGCTGCTGGCTATTGTCATTCAAATGAATGTTGCTCAGTAGCCATGCGAAACGATTTCGGGCATAATAGAGGAAATGTCTCTCAAAGCAGGATCTGAAGACTAATAGTCAGTATAACTAGGAAGTGTTTTTATACCCAAAAGCAAGTTTATAGCAAGGAATTTGTTTATCTCATCTTCATTTGTTGGCTGGAAGCACATTGACCCACCCATTTTTTGTGTTGCATACAAATTTGTATGATGCACGATATGTGCAGTAAGTTTTGAAGAAAAAAGGCACCGGAAAACCTCTAGAGGCAGTTCCACTTCATCTGAAGTATTAGGTGTACTAATCCAGAAAACATCTTTAGCAGGATCATATGTACACTCAATGTTTCAACCACACAGTTTTCTCTTCTTCACACTCATTTTCGGCTGCTACTTCTTCCACATTACATTCAATGTCAGTTCCTTCTAGGATTTCTTCATTCACATGTGCAGGTAATTCCACCTCTATACACAAAATTTCACCTTCACTGTCACTTCCAGAAACAATTGATTCGTCATCACTCGGTAGTTCAGCTAATAAGCTATGCACCAAGTTACTAGTCAAGTCAGCCACGCAAAATTGTTGAGATGCCATGGCTAAGGTTGGCAGACAGCGCAAACGCTTACTTCCCAGTGGTTACAGGCAGAAACCACATACACATTTGATAAAATCCAGAAACTATTAGTGTATTATCACTTTATGACTATAAAAATACAATCTAGGACTTATAACCATGCTTACCTTACTGAAAAAGATCAGATGCTGCTAAATACATAACCACAAAACAAATTATAACACAGCGCAGCACTAAACAAGGCTTGGCGCGAACTTACTGCAACACACAACAAAGGCTCCGTTTGTTTACTACCTGCAGAGCTGATAGTGTCTCAAAACGACAGCAGAGGGAAGACCTAATCAGTGCATGAGATGGTTGCGCTCGGAATCCAGTGGCAGACTGTGCAACTAAGATCAAAAAGGTGGTTTCATGGTGAAACTACTGGTAAACAAAAGGTTAAGCAGTAGTCAGAATTTTAAGAGCTGGTCGTTACGTGAAGGTTTTGACATTCCATTCTCTTTGAATGGTCAGGGCATAAAAAAGAATAACGACTTCCTATTTAAGAAAAGTAAACATTTGAAATCTCAAACCAATAATAAGGAACATCTCGAAAATGGTTAACTCCACAAAACATTTAGTTTACCTAAGTTGTGAGCTTTAACAGGATCCCCATTTTTGTGCAGTAAGATTTTGTCTATCTCTACGATTTACCAGTTATACAAAACTCGTACACTTAAGACGCTATTCACAGAAAATTCAAGATATGTCGTTATTGGGTAACTAAAGCGCGTTCCACCCTTAAAAGACAGTACAGGTTAAATGGAGCGCAGTGTTGCAACATGTACTAGTTGCGAATCTTTCTCCGCGAGCGACTCGAGGTGGCCTGAGTCCTGTACTTAGTCCTTCAATTGCTGCTTGACGAGACGGGCACTTTTAACTTTGGTATCCCTCCACGCCTTTGTTACTGTATGACCTAAATTTACAAATGACTCGTCTGTATAAACAATTGATTTCCCCTGGTCCCTAAACCTTTTTACGTATTTTAGATATTTATGTCGCCATCTGATGATATCGATATCGTCTCTTTCTATTAATATGCACTTGTTACCCTTTCTTTCATATTCGAACCCCAAATCAGAGTGTCCCTTGAGAAATTTGGTAGGGTCTCATCACTGTTGAACTGTGACAAAATTATATTCAGCTTGGGTGGAATATTTGCAAACTGTAAAGAATGAACAATTCGCCGCACTCCACCTTGCACTATTCAATCATATTGCGTTAACCTAGCGTTTTGTGTAGTCCCGCCCTTTTTGCTTTCTTTTTCGATGGCGTTCTTAGAGGTCCTTTCATTAGTTCCTTTTTAATCATACACACTACTGCTTCTGAACACCCGATAGCCTTAGCTGTTTCTTTTACCGCCTTACTTACACGCATTTTACTTAAAAATAATCTAACACATTCATAATTATTTGGCGTTCCTTACTTCTTTATTTACCAACAGATCGTCCATTCCTAGCTTCACCCTCCATAACTACAAATATTTACAAAAATATTAAACAAATAGCGCAATAACAGCTCACAGTTACACACACGGCTTCTTTCGAACTAATGTTAGTGCTGCTCCTTATATCTTCTGTGTCAGGCCTGACGCTGAATAGATGAATACCTTTTGTTTGCCTTACTGGATAAAAGAAATAGGTTACTGCCTTTTGGTTTATTTTAAAAGCTTTCTCCAACCTTCCTCAACATTTGTTCTCGCTGGTTCCTTGATGTAAACTCAATAACAAAAAAGTTTCACACTGCGTAACTTTTGCAGTGCACATATATAAAATTTTCCGAAAACATTTAATTTAAAAAATTATAACACTTAACTGGGTAAACATAGAGAATTCAAAGTAGGCAGGTAGTAGCACTATAGTTTACTCTACCTAAGAAAAAAATATAGATGCATTCTAGCAGTTAGTTTGTTAGTTAGTGCGTGATGAGTGTAGAAACAGCAAATATCGGACTTCTGTTGAAAAAAACGTTTTCTGAAGAAATTTGGACCTATAGAAATGTATAATGACTCTGAAAAGGATATAACCTGATAGAGAAAAAAATTCTGCATAGGATAATGTGTTCAAACCTGAAATTTATAACAAATGAATATTTATACCATGCTATTGGGAATCTGGCAACAGAGCGAGGGTAGAAAAGGACGCGGCTAATGGCAACTTGTATGCGCTAGATAGAGACAGAGATGTCCCATTTAACTCCATACTGTCTTCTAAGAGTGAAACGCTATATAGTTACTCTCCATTCGTTACATTTTTAACTGTTTATTGCTTGTCTTCATTATTTCTGTAACAGTTACATTTAGATAACCGTTACAACTATTACGTTATTTTCTGCCCATACCTAGTCTCCATGATTTTTCACATGCACAAAATGTTCAAAAGTCAGTCATTGTGAAGATGATTTCGCAGACTATTCACTGAAAATGTTTAACGTATACTCATATTACTATTTCATATATATTACATTAACATTTTAATAAAGATTATTGCAGCTATTTCTGATAGAGTGAAAAATAAAGAAAATCGTTCCATTAAAAGAGAAGCATTGAGTGGGAGTTTTATTTAAAAATGTATTCGCCTGGTATGCTTAAACAGTGTCTAACTCTAGTATAAAATTTGATAAAATCTTGTTTTGTTTTAATTATACTGTTCGTGGACACAGACGGACATACCTACCTTTTTACTAAAATGCTTTCGTGTGACATTTTGGCATCGAATATTTGAGTTGAATAAAAGTCATTTCTTTTAATGCGAATACTGAAGAAGGATTTCTGCAAATTATTTTAAAACTGGAAATACTGCTAAGTTTGCGGAGACGTGTGTCATAGTAATTATAGCCACTTATAACATACATATTTAGTTCCAGTCTTAATATATGTGGCAATTGCTTTCTTTTTTTAGACCAAGAAGCATCGGAACAAGTATTATATTAGTGTTATATCTTAACGGGTAGTGTAAGAAGAATGTAAAGACATTTTTGCCTGTAATGCATAAGAAGCAAGTTGCACAACTTTACTAATATTACAAGAACAGCTGATTCATTTATTAAACCTCATAAGCAAAACTAAAACGTACGTCTTAACTGCGTCAGAATGTATTGTGTTTTCCAACATTGCAAAATTAATTTCGCACTAACCTATAATCAGTGAAAGTTGAACTTTGTATTAAGATTAAAAACGGGCAACAACAAAATTAACAAAGCGGTTCTAGCAGTTGTCAGAGGATTTGTGCTAGACTTAGTACATAGAAAGAGTATACTCAACAAGAAAACCAATATGGTAATCCTTATTTTATTATTATATTTGTTTTTCTTTTAACTATACATAAACTTCATATTTTTATATCGTTTTACAAGTTAATACACACATAAATCATCTCTATTTTCTACTTACCTGGTTATATCGTTGCAGTTCTTGATAAAAGAGCATATTCCATTGCAGTTGTTGATTCGACAAGTGAACCCCGACTTCTTAATGCCTCTGTTTTGCCTGTTATTATAGTTTTCGAGGGCTTAGCTAAGAAGGCTAAGAAGCTGCGTGAAATGTCACATTCTTTTATTATTACCAGGTATCCGGATTTTTAGGATTTAACCTATTTTTTTCCTTGCCATTTAATTAACTAATTTCAAGACATATGTTAATTTCACACATTCTGAAGCAGAATATATGACTTTCATTGCACCTAAAATGACCTAAATAGTTGTTTTTCCTCATTCAAATTGTCATTCTTCCTTGGAAATCGATCGCATAAATATTATTTCTACCACTACAAGCATTGGGGCTGAGATAGTTCAGCGTAATACCGCTAAGAGGCAGCACATCCCATTGCATATGTGACATCTGGTGACTCCTTAAGGCAGTAAGCAGAAGGTTAGGAGGTGGTCAGGAGTATAATCTGTGGTTAGGAGTACAGATTGATAAGGAGGTGTTCTGTGAGGAGGAGCTTGCAGCTTTCTCTAGTTACCTTGTGCAGTTTTAGCCTACCTACTAGGGTGTTCTGTGTTTGTAAGAAGAGAGTTCAAGTAGGACGTATGGTGAAACGTTGCTGCAATGCTTTTTAACTTGAATCGTTATATAGCGGAACAATGCCTAAATCGCACCTAGTTACAATGCATTGCTACAGATCCCAATTTTACTGCAGATGGTCGAGTAGTCTTTTGTCAGGCATGCTCAAAACAAGCAAGTTTCTTGTAAATAACCTATTATTTTACTGGAGTGTATTTCGGATCCGTATTTTTAATTTCAGGTTAAATGCGAGAAGAAATCCCACAATGAGCAGCACAAATCTGCAGCTTTAAATATTGTTAGTGTTGCTAGGAGAAATAAGTCCAGCAGCATCAGTAGGCAGACGCTTATTTCTTCCACAGTTGGCAAACCTAAAGATAACTTTAACCTTCGCCTCTGCCAGGCGTTGGTATCTGCAAACGTCCCATAGAACGTGCTAACGAAATCGACCATGAAAACATTTTTAGAAGAGATCAGTGGCCGTATTATACTTAAAGAATCCACTGTAAGGAAGAATTATTTTGTTCCTGTTCACCAGAACACACTACATGAAATAAGAAAATATATAGGGGATCACTATATCTGTGTTCTGGTGATGAGATACTTGCGTTCGCTTCATTGTGAATGTGGTAGTAGGGAAGTTGGACTCAAAAGAACCAGGTAGCCCTCATGTAATTCTTTGTAAAGAAATAGAAAAAACTAACAATAACACAATAGCCTGTGCAGTGAGGGACGCTTTACGCATATTGTGGCCAGAAGAGAATCAGGATAGTAAGTTCCTGTTGTTAGTGACAAATAGTGCTGCCTACATGTTGAAGGCAGGGAAGTTCTCCAGTCCTTCTATCCAATCATGTTACATGCTTGGCTCATGGCCTGCACCGCCTTGGGGAGCCATTTTGATGATGTGAACAGCGTGCTATCTTCGGTCAAGGTTTTCTTGAAAGCCCCAATACATATACAGTTATTCAAAGAGAAGCTATTTTTTTGTGGTGGGGAAAAAGGCTACTTACGCCCTAACCGTATGCACGCATGCGAGTGTGAGACTCCTACCCTGGCTTCGAACCCGGGCAGCCTACTCACAAAAAAGCCCCACCGGAAGTCTTGAGGTCGAGACCTCTATGCTGCAGTACCGCATTAAGCACCTGCGCATTCTGTGGTGAGAGATGGAAGCTGCCTGCCAGCGGCAGTAACAGGGAGTATTACTGATGTGCCGGAGGGCAAACATGACATAAGCCCTGAGTGCCCCCTGGTAGTACTTAATGGTGATGTGTTTCATATTTGATGGTGATCTTTTGTGTTTCAGCCACTTGGCATCGTTAGGTGTTAAATATAGTGTACATGGATGTGAGGGATGACTGAAATGAGCATGTTTAGTTTTAATCTCCACCCGAAGGTTTTGTTTCTTGTCCTTAGTGTAAGTTTTTTTATTTTAATTTTTTAAAATGTTTTTTAATTTATTTTTTTTATTTTAAGGTCTATGATCTATACTAGAAGTATTTAAGCTTATATAACTAAGTGCAGTTATGGTGCCATGATTTGCAACTTGTAGATCTAAATTCTACTGTATATATTAATCTTACTTACTATGGTGGTATCAAGCCGAGGCTTCGTCATTAATCGCGTACCTGTTCTTGGCTAGTCGTATAAGTGCATACATGGTGGGCTGTCTGCCTGAAGTGCAGGAGTGAGCCTGTGCCACTGCCGGGGAGGCCCTCGTCTCCCGGGGTCCGCCTTGGCTGGGTAGCACAAGGACTTGTGAGGGCTTAACAGTAAATATACCTATGTATTTTAGTGTTATGTGTTTGTTGTGTGCTTCCCTTCATCCCCTAACCAGCAATTTCATTGTACTAAATTATTCAGGTATTCCTGTATGTTGAGTTCAGGTTCGCCTATGTTTAAAGTGCGATCGAACAGTGATAGAGGGGGGGGGGGGGTGTTTTTCGCGAGTCATATCATACTCCCCGAGCATTCGTATTTGCTCGTTGTGGTTCTTATTCTTTTTGGCGTACAGATTGCATGCCAGGTGTTTAATAAACTGCTCGATTGTGAGCATTTTTAGCTCTTCGTGTAGTTGGTACAAAGGAGCCTCTGGGGGTAGTTTTGCAATAATTCGCAGTATTCTGTTTTGCATCGTTTGGAGGCGCTTTATGTGCGTTTTTGCCGCATATCCCCATACCGGGGCGACGTAAGTTAAGATGGGTCGGATCAGCGTCTTTTTGAGCGTAAGTCCCATGCGTAGCTTAAGGCTGCTGTTGAGATTAATCAGCGGGTACAGTCTGTTGAGTTGGCCACTGGCCTGCTCTGGCCGCATTAATATGCTCACTCCATGTGAGATATTCATCCATCTTAACCCCGAGGTACGTGACGGATGTCTCCCACCCGATAGGTTCCTGAGTGAGGGTGAGGGGTGGAAGAACTCGCCTCCTTTGTCTGTGCAATTTTTGCCTGGTGAAAAGGATTGCTTGGCTTTTTCTTGCATTCAGTTTTACCCGCCATTTGGTGAACCAGGCCTCCAATGCGTTTAGAGCATTCTGGAGCCGCAGATGTATGATGAGGGGCTGGGTAGATTGCGTGGCCAGGGCCGTGTCGTCCGCGTATATGTATTTATCTACCCGGACTAGTGGTGGTAGATCGTTGATGTATATATTAAATAACGTAGGCCCGAGTAAACTTCCTTGTGGGACTCCCGCGTTTGTGGGGTGCAATGAGGATTCGGTATTCTCAGTTGAGATTCTGAAGCTCCTTCCGCTGAGGTAATCTTTTATTAGGGCGACCATTGAATCTTGTACCCCTATGCGGATGAGTTTGTGGAGTAATCCTGCATGCCACACTTAATCGAATGCGCGTTCTATGTCCAATAGGACCACGCCTGTCGATCGTTTAGCGTTAAATCCCTTGGTGATACTTCCGGTAAGCCTAAGGATCTGCAGTGTTGTAGAGTGATTGGCCCTGAAGCCGTACTGGTCGTCAGTTATCACGTTATTTTTAATTAGAAATGAGTTTAGGCGTTTAAGTATGATTTTCTCTAGCAGTTTACTTAGTGTGCTTAAGAGGCTAATTGGCCTGTGATTAGTAGGAATGGAAGGACCTTTATGTTGCTTAGGAAACATAAGGACTTGTGCTTCCTTCCAGCGTTTTGGAAATTTTCCGTGTTCCAGCGCGTAGTTGAATATATCCGCCAGCACTTTTAAGGCTTTAGGCGGAAGATGTTTCAGGACTATATCGGGAATATTGTCGGGTCCTGGAGCCTTATGAGTGGGCAAGTGTGCGATAAGCCATTTAATTTCGCTTGCACTGGTCTTTCGAAGTTTGTTGTGCGTTGGAATATTCCCTATTTCAGCGATTTGGTCTTCCGTTGCTGCTGCGAACTGTCTGTTGCATGGGTCAGCATTCTATTGGAATACCTGCTCTAGTGTGGTCGCGAAAGCTTCTGCTTTTTCAGCCGGCGTTTCGGCTATTTGCCCGTCAATATGTAGGGGCGGGATATTTGTGCGAGTACGTGTCAGGCACTTCGCTATTCGCCACACTGTTCGATTATGAGGATCAACGTCCTCCAGTGTGGCGTTCCATTGTCCCCTTATGTGTTCGGCCATTAGTATATCGGCCGTTACTCTGAGGTTGTCATATTCGTTTCGATGTATTTGGTTTCGCGTACGCTTCCATTTGCGCCTGGCCCTGTTTCGGTCCTGCATTGCCTGTCTTACAGCCCGAGGGAACTGTGTGCTTGCCCTATTCGTTGGCCTAGTTAAGGGAACATGTTTTTCGGTCGCATGGTGAATAGTTCTGGTGATTATATCTACGGCTTGCTCTAGAGTATCTTGTGAGCTAATGACAGGGTTGTTTTGTTCGAGTTGCGTTTCAACTAACGCTTCGAACTCGGGCCAGTTGGCGTGATTGTAGTTGCGCCTAGGCTGTTCTGGTTTGAACATTACGGGCGCCGCGACCTCCATTATTACCGGTAAATGGTCTGATGTGGGGTCGTTTAGTACCGTAGTTTCGGTGTCATATGGTATTCCCTTTAGTAGGGCGATATCGAGGATATCGGGTAACTGATTGGCCGCTCGCGGGATAAAGGTCGACTCTTCTGGGCCAGTTAGGAGGATGTTTGCCCGGTTGATAAAATTTAGAAGTTGTGTACCCTGGGAATTCGCTGTTCGACAGTTCCATAGGTAATGCTTGGCATTAAAGTCGCCAGCCGCAATTACCGGCAACTCCTCTTCCACCTGAGCCGATCCTTACCCGCTGGGGAACTTGGCTGTCTGCTGCATTCCACTAGGCTGTGAGCACCTAAATGACATTAAACGTATAGTAAACGACTTTGATGAAACGGACCTTCCTGCATCGCCAAGGCCAAGAAATCAATCAAGGCTCCTACCATCGTTGCTTCACTTGCGTATATTAAGGCGCATTTTTATTGTTTTCCAGAAGCTATCATTGGATTGGAAAGCACAACCCTGCCACTCAAACGTGCTATGGTTATCTTCGACAATGTTTCCAGAAAAGAAATACCTGGACCAGGGGAGTTGCATGTTCTTCAAAGCTGCAGAGAATTGATCAACGTAATCCTGAGTTTAATGATGTGAAAGTCATCTCTTCAATATTGCAGGTGAAAAGTAAACCGGAGAAATATCCCTAGAACCTGCAGCATTAGCATCAATGACCTATGCTCCTATGACATCATGTTCCGTTGAAAGAACTTTTTCTTCATACAAGAATGTGTTATGTAATAATAGGAAGTCGTTTACACCAGAAAATTTGGGTATGTATGCAGTTATATATAGCAATGCCAAAACATAATCAACAAAAGAGACAGTAAAATGGATTATTATCTGTATGCTGTATGATTTATATCTCAATAAAGTAAGCAAACCAGAAAATTATTTGTACCACTATTGATCCGCAAAGCCAAAACCTAAAAAAAAAAAAAAAACTATTTTAGGCATGTGAAAAACCTAAAATGATGGTTTATAGGACCTAAAAATCTGGGCCCTAGTTATAATTATGCATATTTGTTATTTTGATTACTTTGTCACTTAATCTCTACTGTTAGAGTTTTCATACTTGTACAACCTATTAAGGTGGCGCCGTGGCCGAACAGTTAGGCCGTTCGCCTACCAAGGTGGGCCTGGTTTGATACCAGGGACCCGAATGTGGTATTCGTGCTAGACGAAGCGGCGTCTGGACGGGTTTTCTCCGGATTCTCCGGTTTCCTGCATTTCCTATCATCCTCTTTCTCACTAGCATATCTGATGCTGGACTGACCACCTGCTTCCAGGTCTTCACCCTGTCCGGTCCATAGGTATGTGTACTTCCTAATAGACGTCTGACTCTAGGCACTGACTTTTAAGTCCTAGGGGGCGTAAGTCTTACATAAGAGGAGAGTTATCAAGTGAAGAAGAAAAAGAAGTATAACTATTAAAAATACGTTCAGAAATAATCTGAATCACCAATTTCTTTTATGGGGTCAGTTGCCTTAAAATTAATATTTTTCTGCACAAAAATTTAAAATATAAAATATTTTAACCTATTTAAATCCTTTTTTGCTAAAGCAATATAAACATTATGCAAATGATGGTGCTTTATATTAACAAGCATGCATCTAGATACACTAGGAACAATTTCATGTAATTCTATCAAATGATTTTCAAACAAAAGGTTTTTATGTAAAGAAAACCTAACAGTCGAAAAAGGCAAACCTTAAAAATGCGTACTAGCCATGCCTATGACATCTATACACTTTAAATGCTTACAATGTTGGTAATTATCATAATATCGACAAAAAGCAAACTTGATGATACATTTTGAAGTATTTCTAATTTAATTCAGAAGAAAGAAATAATTGAGCTTTTTCACGGTATATTCATGTTAAGCTTGCTCTAAACACGCACGGTGGATGTGGCATTAAGTTCCCAAGGTAAAAAGGCAGTCGATATAACTGGTGCAGTTAAAGATGGGGTTGTGGCTATCAGCTGGGTTGTACAAAGGGCGCCAAAGAAATTCTTCGAGAGTTTTCTATCGTTTTCTGGGGTCTTTTGAGGCGTGGGCGAAGCATACCTTTGCATCGTGGGCTAAAGTAACCAATGAAATGGCCATGGCTTCGTACAGTAATAAATACCAGTAATGTTACACAGACGCGTGGTGCAGTGAGGTTTTCTTTGGCGTCCTTTGTACAAGAAGAGTTGCATATACTCAGGGACTGCACAAACAATGGACTCCGTTGATAGTACCAATGGCCCGACTAAGATTTCTATACCTCCCTATTAAACATTCGAGCACCCCGGCTGACGACAGTCCTCTTGTTAGCAACAGTGCTTTAAACCATGCAATCAGAACTATCTATGCAATCACCAAAACAATTAGTTTACCTACTCGAAAAGAGAACAATAGTAATTAAGCACACTCTGTACCACAGGGCCCATAAATCAGAAACACTGACCTTTGGAGCAAGATAATGTTTAAATTCAGGATGTTGCCTATAACGTTTGCAATATGAAGGACACCTTTGTGGAAGAAACGAACGGCAAGATGAAAGTTAAGTGTATGGATACACGCGCTAAGGTTTTACCGCAGTATGCGGCAGCTATTGCAGGTATTCATCATATATATTCATTACATTTATTAATTCATCACATATGCTCATAGTGACCAACACATCAAAGAGTATCATGTTTTATTCATACAAATCTAATGTGTTGCATTCACATTACTTATTCTGCCAATTCTTCAATAAAATGTTCTTAAAATGCATTTTCTTCAATTTTAATCATATTAATCGAGTTAAACGTTTGCAGAAATGGTTTTATTATATATTTCCTTGTAGGTGCAAAGGAAAATGGAAATAGAGTAGGCTTAAGTGACACTGAAATCAATTAAGAACTGGTCACTATGTGATGGCTTTCAAATTGCGTTCTCTTTGCATGTTCAGGACATAAATACGAATAACGACCTCCCATTTGAGAATATCATAATTAACTTAAAAAAATAAGTACTTATTTGACATAATGTGTTCGCTTTAACGAGAGTTACATTTGTGTAGTAAGATTTTGTCTACATTGTACGGTTTACCAGTTATCGAAAAACCATTCAGAATGAAGAGGAATTCAGAGCCTATTCCCAAAAAAGTCATGATATAAATTTTTTCATGAACATATCAACATGTGGTAATTTAATGAAAATCGTTAGAGACGGTTTTAAGACTCAAATTTTCAAAAAACGTTCCATTTAAAATATACTTTGAACTTAAATGCCAAATTTGGTATTTAACTGACTCATCGGTTTTCAATTATACTGTTCAGAGGCAGACAGTAGGAGTGGTGACATATTGGCAATCATCTTTTATTTGTGCAACCATGCACTACAGAGGAAAATGATAGAGGAAGTTACATATGTTTCAGTTTAACGTCAAGAAGTCGCCTTCTAAGCCTGCGCACTCATAACCTTAGTACCCGGTATAAAATTGACTTAACAAGCTACTTCCAGACGATACATGGAAGATATAGATAAATTTGTCATATACATACATATTTTAAACCTAGGGTATTTTGATTAAAGCTGTTAGCCATTTTTTATTAGTTAAGAAATAACGAAAATTAGTTTGGGAGGATTATTCTTAAAAATCTTCCTGTGACATTTTTGGAAGATATTAAACTTAAATACTAGTTTGATATTTTGCTCCATTTTCGTTTTGGAACTATTCCGCTCACAGAGACATGCGCACGCACACACACACATGCCGAAGGACAGTTTTCTATGTATACCTACTTCTTCTTTTATTCTAGATCCTCAAAACGTGTATTTATAATGAAATACTGATGTCGAATTTTTACTTCTTCCACTTACTATAGATAAGTGGCAGAGTTAAATAAAAAATTCACTAACTTACTTGACGCTGGTGTGTATTCTCGTAGAGATTATACAACTGATTTAGGTTATGACGATTTTGATCAAAACACACACATTTAACATATTTCATGATAACTTAAATGTATATCTTGAATTTTCTGGCTATAGCATCTGAAGTCCTCTTCATTCTCAATGACTTTTGCGTAACTAGTAAGAGATACACAACATCTTACTACATAAAAATGTAGAGCTCATTAAAGAACACAATTTATGTCAAATAAATCTTTTGTAGTGCTATACATTTCCAAGATATTTCTTGTTATTGGTCTGATTTTGTGGTTTACTGGGAAAAATACGAACTGGTTTGAGAATTCAATGTCATTCTGACAGGTTGTCACAGTAGCTTAATGGTTAGAGCAGCCGCCTAGTAAGCGGATGGTCTGTGGTTCAAATCCCAGCTGCGGCATTGAATTTTTAAGTTCCAGTTCTACCTCTCAAATATTCTATTGCTTATTTCTTTGTAGGTGCAAGGGGAACATTAGAATACAGAAGACTTTGTGCGATAGTCTCTTATAAAGCTCTGAGATCCCGTTCGTTTTGCACACTTAACGTATAAGTAAATGAACAACGATGTTCCATTTCACGAAAGTTTTAAGTTTTCCGAAACTCACACACATAACAAGGAATATCTCCAAAATGGTTCACCCTACAAGAAAATTTATTTAGACATAAATTGTGTATTTTAGCAAGATCTACATTTTTTGTACAGTACGATTGGGTCTATCTTTAACGTTTACCAGTTATGCAAAAGTCTTCGAGAGTAAATACGACTACAGGGGTTATAGCCAGAAAATTCGAGCTATACATTTCATTTGTCATAGCCATTTTCAAGAAAATCAAAATGTTCGAAAACTTTTCCATGTAAAGGGCAGTTTAGGGTGGGGCTATTTTCTTCAAAATCTTCGTGTCGCATCCTTGAAAGACATTAAACTTAAATACCAACTTTGGTTTTTAACCTACTTGTCGTTTTTGAGTAATGCTGTCCACAAACTCACAGACTGACACACACACACACATACACACGTACTCTCGCACAAACATGAACATTTTTCTGAAATTACTTTTTGTTTTGTATACCTACCCCAAATCACTCCCTTTCATTTCATTCTCTCTCTATCCGATTTTTCCAAGTTGTAACGGTCAACAAAGTCGCCGGTAAGATGCGCTCTGGAAATACGGTGTTTGGCTGAGGGGAGTCGCTGTGGTAAGCTGGCCGCCCGCCAGGGGGTTGATAGCCGAACCTGGCTGGTGGTGCGGTCTCTGTAGTGATCTGGAACTCCGTGGGCCTGAAGAACTGCCTCTACCTTTTGGCGTAGTAGTTCTGCCTGTAATGCGCCTATGGGGTACTTTCACATCATCGTTCCTTCCTGGGTCTGATGCACAATAACTCATCAGTGGACGTTCCGGAATCCTCACCGTAACAGACAAGACAAGAGTCGGTCTAGATTAAGAGGAATTTAGAAAGTAAACAATGGGTGCCTAATGTTGTTGACAGCAAATCTGGCGGCGTGTGTTGGAGGAGCAGCTCTTGGATGGACATCACCGGCCCTACCGAAGCTGTCGCACATTACTCCCAACGAAGGGTCCTGGATAGGAGCTTCTCTATCTCTAGGAGGCACAGTGGGTCCGTTCCTTGCGGCGGCACTTGCAGATCGTCTTGGACGCCGCCGTACTCTACTATACCTAGGTCCACCTTGCTTTCTTCTGGGCTGGTCCTTCCTTCTCTCGCCCTCAACATGGGTACTGCTAATGTGCTTCGGCAGATTCCTCATTGGAGTTGCTGGTGGAATAACCTTCACAGTTGTGCCTATGTACCTGGGAGAGATTGCCGAGGTCAGTGACTTTCCTATATTTTAAATACTAATTCTGACCTCTATCTAGTGAAACATCGTAAGTGATTTCCTATACCAAACCGAACGGCAGGTCCAACAATGGACGTTCATCAGCCGTGAGTAGTCGGTCCCGACTACAATTTATTTTCAGATTATCTAAGGTTAACAACATTGGTGGATCAGGCTTGAGCGCCAAATTGAATCTAAAACTATACTCCTGCTTTATTCCAAGTTAAACCAGTTCACTATTATTTGTTGGTAATGTGGCTATTTTATTACATTTTTGACATATGAACAAAATATTCTTCACAACGTTTTGTTAGCTAACATAGAAAATAATGTCGAAGTGAGCAGTAAGGGGAAATAACTTAAAAACCAACCAAACGTGTTTACGTACGAGTGGTCTTTTTAAAAACAGCACTGCTTTCTACATGTGTTGAGGATAAAACGTGAACTGGACAGCAAACAGTCTGAAGAAGGCTACAATGCAGATGGCTGAATTATTATCCAATATATATGGGATATTACATGTATTTATTATTATTATTATTATTATTATTATTATTATTATTATTATTATTATTATTATTATTGTAATTATTATTGTTGTTGTTATTATATAAATGTAACAATAATTTAAATGCAACTCTGAGAAATTTGTATCATTTGCACAGGCTCGAATACGAGGTGCCCTTGGGTCCCTGATGTGCCTGTTCGCTTTATCAGGGGTTCTCTATGTATACATCATAGGGCCTTTGGTTTCATACCTGGCGCTGGGGTGCGCCTGCATTGTTCTCACTCTGGTATTCACCATCGCCTTGTTTTTCGTGCCTGAATCTCCATATCAGCTGTTGATGACCGGAGAAAATGATCAAGCTTCCAGGAGTTTGCAGTGGCTAAGAGGTCTCGATACTGATGGTGTCCGCGAGGAACTCGACAGTATGCAGGTACTATAGGACATCTCAGGATTAGTACATGGTCTTGACTCTAACGTTTTGTGAAAATATCTGGCAATATTAAAGTGTTTTATGCTGTTTGTTTCAGAACTCGATAGAGCAGGAGATGAAGGTCAAGTCCAATTTCAAGGATCTTTGGACGTCTGCCGGAAACTTCAAAGCTCTCTACCTCTGCGTAGGACTAGTTGGTTTGCAGCAGCTTTCTGGTGCCAATGCCGTGTTGTTCTACAGCCAAAACATCTTTGAGACTGGAGGAAGTGATGTTGTCTCTCCCGCCATTGCCACGGTTATCATTGGAGTAGTCATGACTGCCTCATCTGGTTTCACATCGTTTCTCATTGATCGTTTCGGCAGGAGGGTGCTATTGCTCACTTCTGCTGTTTTCATGGCAATTTCAGAGGTGAGCTGCAATTCCTATTGCAAACTATGTAGTTAAAGAACTGGGTCACTTTTAAATATGGTTTTACATAACACCTTGATATTTAGAGCTAAGTCATTTAGGTACAATTACAATGTTTTCCATCCTTCTATACGCCGCCTTTAACATCCCAGGTCATGTCGGCGGCTAAATTTGGAACAAATTGCTCATCGGTAATGATGTTCACTCGTACAGTTGTGTTTATCTTTGGTTTGGTATTACTTTTTTATTATTACGCTACATTCATGTCGACTCCGAACTTTCAACAAGGACCACACGTGGTGTTTGTGATAGTCAAAGCGACGTCTGTACAGATTTTTTCCGGGTTCTTCTGTTTCCCCCGACATTTATTCCACTAGCTGCCTCATCACGTTTCTTTTCATCCATTTCACCATCAGTACATATAACTTCGTTTCTCATTGTCATATCAGGCTTCGGTATGCTTATCTCATCCTGGATATAATCTCTGATCCAGTTTGTCTGCTCCTCGACAGGCATCTGACTCCAGGCGCTGATTTGTAAGTTCTGGAGGTGGTGTAAGTCCTCCATATGAGGATGGTACTAAGAGAAAGAAGAACATTACATTATCTCTTACACACACTTACATTGCCATTTAGTTTTCAGATTCTAGAGAGGAAACGAAATAATGCTGGCTAAAGAAAAATCCCCACCCTCGAGCTAGGAATCGCACCTAGGACCGCAGAATTTGAAGGTTAGCATGGTAACCAGCAGACCACAGAGGCAATCCAACGACCATTTTTTACACTAAACTGGAGGTGCTTTACGCAATGTCTTACCTTACGTGGCACGAACAAGGTAATTAGAAAAAGAGGACATAGTGCATGTTCGTTTTTTCGCGGACTGACGCCCCAGAAATGGAATAAGAGTTCCGTAACACTTTCGAAAACGGCCGTGTCATTTAGGGCCAATCTGTGAAGTAGACCGCCTCAGTCAGTTAACATTGTAGCTAGAAAGAAGTCCCAGTTTCGAAAGAATCATGTTCCCTGCTAGTACTATAAAGTACAGAAGGTTGGGTGTATAAGTGCAGATAATTGGATAATTGGTATACCTTAATATGCATATTCACTTCAGTGGGTTAGTTCTTTTCCTCTTCAGTTAACATTTTTCCCACAAACCGCATAATTTACTACCTGATGTTTTCTACACGACTGTAACTTCGCCACGAAATGAACAACGCCTATCAGGATAGACCATCCGATTTGCTTCTACGCGTTCATGCTTGAATACCTGACTCCAGGTAGCCTTGAGTAATTAGCCTTGCAGAAAGCGTTCGAACTGTTACATCGCGAAATAAGCAATGAATATGCTGGAAATGCAAGGATAAGCGTTATATCCGCCATTAGAGGTATTTATATTTACATCTCATTTCTATCTACGGAAGTGTAAGTTGTAGATAACACAAATAAGGAATGTTTGGGTACGTAAGAACCGTGATTGATTCCTCCATTAGATATTAGTTTCGTGCGAGTGACCTTGGCATCCGTTATCGCGAATGCGGATCGTCCCTCACAACAACCTGTCCCACGCTCTCGAAGAAAATAAACAAGTATGGCTTGAGTGTGCCATGCATACTTGGAGCTACTAATCAACCTGAAAACATATGACCAAAATGAAGTAAATATTGTAATGTTGCACTGACCTGAGTCACCAGTGCAATATCTGCAGTCATACCCCTAACACCTGTATGGACCAAGACTTGCTACACGACAACTGTGGAGCCGATTTGGACATGTACATTATTTTTAAAAAAATTCTTTCGCAGCAGTAACTATTTTGAATTGATTTTTTTCTGTGGAATAAGATGAAAAAGAATCACAAACTTAAGAAAATGACCGCTTCTCCCTTCCCTTCTCTCTCGCTCACTGACTTATGTTTACATCCTGCATAATGACGTATTACTTAATTTCAAAGCATTTTTAGCCAAATATTTATCTTCAAATAAATCAAAACCTTGAATTAATTTTTATCATGTCTGTGTCATGGTAATAGACAGAGAAACTCCTATATGAGATAAATAACATTTTAGCAAATGTAAACATAAAGAAATAATGTTTCTAATATACTCAAAGCTGATAAAAATTTGCTTTCACAGGTGGCGTTGGGGATTTTCTTCTACCTGAAAACAAAAAGTTATGACATGGATAGCATCGGCTGGTTGCCCATTGTCAGTCTTGTGGTTTTCGTATCTCCTTACTCTCTGGGTAAGTGTAATATCCGATTTAAGAGAGCTATTTTTTAACCTCCGATACGACATGAAATCAAAACTAATGTGAACAACAAAATTATTGTAAGTTCATTGGAGTGGAAATACTGTGTCCCCGAACAGTTTTTTATCTGTGGGTAAATATGGAAGTTACTCGGTGCTAGTTCTGGGCTATCAGGAGGGTGTCAAACGCTTCCGTCTCTGACGATCTCCATCTCCAACATCTGTTCGGCTATCTCTAAACGTCTTACATCTCATCTTCACTCATAAATTCCTCAACATACACGCAGCTCATTCTGTGGTGGATTTCCAGTACATTATGCGCACTTCCTGTAGAAATATAACATCACATAACTTGCACTTTTCTGTGGTAACAGATCTTCAAGTGCTCTAGCTACTGACCCGGTCATGTTGGGAGTGATTCTGATAATGACGAGAATTTAGTCAAGCACACTGAGCAATCCTCCACTCCTATCGCTGTGGGGCCACCTAGCGGCGCCATCGAGGTTGAAAAAAATAGCCCCGTACATCAATTTCTTTTCATGGTTCTTTTAACCAAGCTATTAGGGGAAAAAGGGTTAAGATTGGGATAATACCTATAGAATGACTACTTAAGTTGGAAGAAACAAGATTGGAGTGTGCATGCAGTTAGCGCAGAGTCAAAAGCACTAATTCTTTTGTCTGCTCTTATTTACAGGATTTGCGTCCGTGCCTTGGACTATTCTAGGAGAGCTATTCCCGACAGACGTGAAGAGCAACGCGTCAGCGCTAACCACGTCATCCTGTTGGTTCTTTTGTTTCATTGTAACGTGTTCCTTTAGTGAGATGGAAATTCTTTTGGGGACTCACTGGGTGTTCTGGATTTACTCTATCTTCTGCTTCATAGCCATTGCGTTTGTATTCTTCCTTCTACCGGAAACGAAGGGAAAATCCTTCCAGGAGATTCAGCAACTGCTTAATAAAGATAATGTCTCCTGTCATTCAAGTACTGTTCATCAACGGAAAGGAAGTCCCTGACAGGAATTTGATGCGCTTATCTGTTGGGAAACAGTGCGACAAGGACAGTGAATTTGTGTGACAGAAAACATGCTACACAAGGAATAAAACTATTTAAAAACATGTGCCCCATTAGCGGCGTCTCACTGTCAACAGTTTTGCCGTTCTTACGCGATTGGGTACTACTACTGGTACTTCTGCAAACACAGAAAAATACTTCCTTCTTAAGTGTAGTCCGTTTTGAAATTAGACTGACATTTCAATTAAGAATACCGCAATACTCGCCGTGTCTCCCCACACCTATCGTCATATCCTTTATCGGCCGGAGTCGTGTTCGTTACTACCCCGCTTCCATCCAGTAAGAATCCATTCATATCTAACTTGTGGCAATCAGAAATATCAAAATATCTTCTCCACGTGTAGTAAATCACGTGGTAGGTGTTGGTTCTGTCTTACTGCTATGAACACCTTAATTGCGATGCTAGTTTAATTTTAAAATGTAGTATCTATACTTTCTGAGCAATGGGAGTCGTTTCCTAGATCATCAGGGTGGTTAAATCCAGCTCGTGAAGCCCACTTTCAGTTGGGACGTTTGTCAACGTTAGTTACGATAGCCAGAAAAGCAATACTAATCTCTAATTTTAAGCTCTACTTTTGGCATTAGCTCTGACTTCAACCGTCGCCGAGGGTACCAAGGCTAATGCCGAAAAAAGTATGGTTTGCAAGCTACCTCTACGGGAATCTACAGGTTTTCAGTTGGTTATGCTGTAGCTACCGAGAAAGGTGGCGCAGCGGCAGTGCATGTGAATCTCATGGGGGGGTTCAGCCTCACTTACTCGTGGGCTTTTCCGGAATTTCCATGGATCGCTAGGCGAACGCTGGGAAGGTTCCCTTCATCCCCCGAATTTCTCTCTCTCCATTTCACCTCACTTCTCATTTCACTTTACACTTCATCTACTTGGTTTTTCAAGATCTCAGCGCTGTATGGCAGGGATAAAAGATGATTCTAGTAACTCGTACTCCGAAACGAGGCGGTCTGCGGGTCTCTAGTCTCCTCTGTGGAAGGCCCTTGAGCAAGTACTAGCTGGGTAGCCGAAATAGTCAGGAACCCTCCCCTCTGCTCTGTCGTGGCTCCTGAATCGGCCGCCCTCTGTTTCCTTTCACCTCACTCCTCCCTCAGGGTACTTTACAAAAGGAAGCACAATTATAAAGGGTCTACTAAGGCCGAAATGCCCCTCAGCTCCAATTCCTGTACCGTAGCTGGCACACTTTTATATTTCGGTGTCGTTAAGGGAGGACTTGAATCGATTCCCGGTACCGGGGTGGGCATTTTCTCCTACTGGGAGACCTGATCCGGAGTGCACTCAGCCTCGTTAGGTCCTTGAGGGGCCAATTGAGGAGGTACTTGATTAAAAAATAACGGCCTCTGGCCGAGAAGATCGCATAACCGGCCGGAAGGCATCGGGGAGCTGACCACGTCCCACCTCCAGTGCTGCACCCCACCTATGACGCCTATGGTGGTCAGGAGGTGGGCCTTGGCCCGGATGAGCTGTTGTACCACGGGGGTGCCGTTGAGGAACGTTTATCCATTATACTCTTACACAAACAAGATTCTCACTTTTGTTTATGTTATTGACTTTTGATAGAATAATTTAATAAATTCACAATCAACATCTGTAAACAAAGGAAACAAAATGTATTTATTCCACAGTGACGTGTGTTCTAGTGAAAGTTTTCATATGACTGAAATAATATAGAGGTAAAGAGAATAATTGTTCCTGCTTATTTAAAATTAAACATTTTAGAAACGTTGAAGTAATGTAAAGCGAGTTGATGTAACTTAGTTGTATAATTATTTATTTTTTTCTTTGGATTAACGCTTTGGGTTTGAAGCAAAACCCATATCGATCATTTGTTGGCGTTGGAAAAACAATTTTGTATTTCAATTTACGTTCATATGTATTTAACAGTTTACACAAATAACGTATGTCACCTTCAACGATCAATATAATTAGTGATTCGGTGGACATTATTTACCACCACATCTATAAAACATAAATACTATATCACGAGTTATTAGTCCCCTAAGTGGTGTTCTATTTTTATATGAATCTATGTGAAATTCATTTTGATAAAATGAAATTATGTATTGTATGTACACAAAATGTATTAATATGGTAAACTATGAAGCAAGCAGCTCCATTTTTGTTACTACTATTGTATTTAAAGTAAATAAATGGTCTTCTTTGAGCCACACATTTTGTAGGTTTTGTTAAAATTAGTATACTAGTAAATGTTTAAACCCTCTCATTTATTCTATACTATTCTTAAAATTTAGTATTTAGGAGAAAATGTCCATAGTGTGGGCATGTAAAAATAGTGCTTGCAAAGGAATGTGCTGGTTGGAATAGGTAATTAAACGCTCGATCTTACATTTTCAAGATTAAGTATAATGTGACAATCGCTTATCATAATTTTAAACCTCTCTGAAGAGATATTATGATTTTTATGGAAAAAACAAGAATTGATTTTTAACATTAATGCAGAGGGATAAAACGGCCCCTTAAATAAATGCTGTACGAACTCATTATACATTACAATAAGTATTTATGGTTATTTAGGACACAATATACAAAACTAAAGTTTTAATCGCAAGTGTTGACATCAATATTGTGACGTCGGCCAAAGACGCACGTCAAAAGACGCTCAGTGTCAATGTACCTCGCACCACTAGGCGGCAAGACAACGCCTAACAAGGAGCTGTTCAGAGCTTCTAGCCCGGCCTCTCCCACCTCTTCGTGTCCGTACTCCCAAGAGGGCGCAGGACTCGGAAACCGGCTCCTCCCCCCCCTCCCCCCTCGGGCTTATTCTGTCGCAGTGACCTTTCCATTTGCATGATTGGAGAAGGATGGCCATTGTAGAGCCCGCTGGAAGTCGCAGCAGCATAGCGTTTCCCAAATGCACCATAAGTGACCAAAGTTAAGAATGACCGACATTGTCATTTTCAAAGTCAATGTTAACCAAAGCCGCTGGAATCCTTTTAGTTTCAATATGACAAATAATATCTCTCAGTAAACCAATATACTGCATGATATTCCCTCCATTCGGCACTGCAATCTCGAAGTTGCAGAGAATTGCCTCACCAAATGCAGTCTTGAAGAAAACGCTTTCGCGAGTAACTTCTAGTCACAATTGAGTAAGGTAATCTATCTATACTCGACAACGGTTCTAGAATGGTGATGCCGTGGATGTTAGCAGTTTGTTGAGTGGTTCAATACCAAACTTGGTATTTAAATACTTAAAGGATGCAACAGGAGGATTTTCAAGAAAATCCACCTCTCCAAACTATCTCTTATATAGAACAATTGTTGAAGATTAAAGTTTTCTCAAAAAACCACTCAACAATTTTGATTACAATGCAAAATTTACAAGATACTTACACCACAAATGAAGCATATATATTGAATTATCTGAGAATAGCCTCTGAGGTTGTCTTCATTCTGTATGACTTTTACTTAACTGCTAAACCATAAGAAACAGGCAAAACCTTACTGTGCAAAAAAGCAAAAGTTTTATTTCGATTAACATAAAGTAGACAAAAGAATAAGAGTTTTAAAGCATCGTTTGCTAAAGATGGACAGAAAAAGTTATGCGAATGTGATACATATTGTTGGTTTAAGTACGTGGAATAGCTTTCCTTAATATTTTTAGTACCCACTTTATTATGAATCTAACGAAAACGGCTTGGTGAAGGTACACTGTAACTCATATCGTGCAGCTAATGAAACAATTGACCATCAAATATGAGAAATCACACTATGCGTTTAGAGCTGGCATGCGAGTTTCTGGAGCTTCTTACTCAACCGGAGATAGTCTCCGACAAAAAGATAAATCTGTAAGTTCATTTAAACTGATAGTTACGCAAGACGGAGTAGGGTTTATCAAAAGTGGAGTTGAACGCCAGCATGTCGCACACTATTGACCTTACTGATAACAATAAAACATTTCTGGTATCAACTGGAATCCCTGGCGACAGTGTACCTCATATTTTATTCACATATTATTCTATCCTGAGCATGATTATCGGTATTGTTGCTAACAATATCCATACCCGCGACTTTTTAATATTTCAACATGTAAATTATAAAGATCTAAAAAACTGAATTGCAGAAAATGGATCTACTCAGGGAAAAGAGAAAATACCCTAGTGAGGAAAATTCCAGTCGTAGATCAAGTCTTTTCAATAATAATAATAATAATAATAATAATAATAATAATAATAATAATAATAATAATAATAATAATAATAATAATAATAATAATAATAATAATAATAATAATAATAATAATAATAATAATAATAATAAACATTTTAAACAGAGTATTTCCTTTCACCCTAATTTATTAGGGATGATGGCAATGTTGTTTTTTCTTTTTTTCCCTGCCACATTTAGCAGCAGCGGAGAATGGTGTAATTAGCTAGTGAATATCGAGAAAAATTCTTTTCCCATAAATGAATATGAGTTGATAGTACATTATTACACTTCACGACTTCATTGCTTTGCTTTCCGTTGTTAAATTAGTTCTGCAGAAGTGATACTAACTTTATTCGTAGGGTACACGATGATGAAGACATGTGATCTAAATTTAACGTTCTCGTTCAAGCGCTGCTGTTTTAACTAAAGTAAACGTTTGGTGCGAATCCTCCGTGCCCCCGCACACAGGGAGAACATCGCGGTAAATTTAACTAATGCCATGGTTAGGGCTACAACCCATTTGAATTTATTATCATATAGGCCCATGTACCTGTGTAAGCACCATCAACTATAATGTTTTTCTACCCCAAAACTTCCCTTCCAATACATCGTAGTAAGCAATTTCTTCTGTCCGATGATACAACCAATTTCGCAAGCCTTTTCTTGACGATTTTCAGTTTTTGAAAATCTATGTATTTAAAGCCGCGTTATAACAACGAAGCTCCTCAGCGACCACCAATATTCTTACCTAACAAAGAGTGCATATATACATATTTAATACAAATGTATAGACAATGGTCATAAATTCAACAATTTGAAATCTTTCAGTAGTTTTGCCATAGTAGAGTAGAAGAGGTCTTTGTAAGTTTAGCTTAAGTAAAGTAGAAGATAATTTATATGGTTAGAATTGTAAGGTTACTTGAGTCCAGTAACAATAGGTTTAGGTAGATAGTTTGTAAATTTTATCTGTAAATGCTTATTTTCAAATTGTTTGACGTAAAAGAATTTGCTTTTGAATAAAGATAACATAGAACGTGCATGCTAAGGTCTGATATAGTATCCAGAAGTCAGGTTATTAGCCATGCAGGTTGTATTTATTTTATTTATTTAATTTGAAGTTTGGTAACAGTATAATACAGCATATGTATATTGATAAACAATCATAGTATCAAAATATCACTTTAAGAAATAAACTAACATTATATAAAAGACAACAGTTGTGATATCTTCATTACTTGATAATTTTTATGTATCCTTCAGCGGTATTAAATATGGAATATAGGTCACTTTTAAGCAGCGATGCCTAACCTTATGTGCTGATGACGTCATCTGGTCGCTCTACCTTTGTTTTTCAGTCACATCATTGCGTCATAGATCGGCGAAAAGTAGATGGAGGCAAATCCGCCTTCCCCTATTTTGTATAGGGTTGGACATCACTGCTCTTGAGGTTTAAGTCCCTTGTTTCGTTCAGTAAAGAGGACACTCGAGGATAAGGTGAGAAGTTGATTTGTTTTCTTAAGATGACATTTCGACCATGGATTTTTGATGTTGTTTTCTTCATCAGATAACCATGGCTGAGGTTCAAGTGGCAGATAAGCAACCTGATAAGTAGGACCTTTTGTTTTCTTCGGAAATTAAAGTTTGATATAGCCGATTTTGTAAGAGATTACCTGATAAGTTACAGTTTTGAGAGTACAGATTCCCACTGTTTGTCCCAGTGATCCATAATATAGATTTTAAACATTTTTTCCACTTTTGGAAGTGTGCCATTTACTTCAGCTTCTAAGCTCATCAGATTCCGTTAAGGGCAGTGAAATTCCACTATCTTTGGCCACACGACACATACCGACAAATCAATTGTTAACAGATAAATTCCACTCGCTTCTAACTCAGAAAGAGGGTTCTTCTCATTTTAAACTGTATATATTTCCGAAGTGTATCAAAATACAAGTTGGTGCACAATTTATAGTGCATTTAAATAATGCAATTTCGTAGAGAAGTGCACAGCTAGGCAGTTTTAAAACCTGTTTATTTATTCTAGGTGGTCTGCCATTTTATTTGCAATGAGTAATAATTGGCGTCCATCAACAAGCATGGAGGCTTTAATCGTTTAAACACTCCAATTTCAACATCTGTTGCTTCTAGAACACCAACACCACCGCATTCCTAACTGAAAGGAATTGTATGTGGAATTTAATTTTGGGAAAAAGTGTGGAAAATTGAAAACCAGAACCGTACGAACACCCGAGAAGGTTAATCGGATTCAGAATAAATTCATCAGATTCCACGGAGTGCTCAATCGGCAATGGAGACATCAAGTATCCCGACAACCGCTTCACCGAATAAGAAAACAGATTTCAAACTCTTATCTTTCTATGCAAGTTGGCCATGAGTTACGTTGAATTGACTGGTAGATGGAATTTCATATTCTATGTGCAACTTGGAGTGATTTCTGTGAAAGTTATTCTGCCTGATCTGCTGATGTTGGATGAAACATACTTCCATTTAACTGGTTTTGACAACAAGCAACGCTTCCGGCATTGAACGGACAGCACTCATCATTTCTTTTATGGAACCCCACTGCATAATCCAAGGTCACAATATTAGATCAAGAATTATTGGCTCATACTTTTTCTAGGATATCCAGAGCAATGAATACCTAGATGGCACTCGCATTAAGAAGGATAGGGCATGTTGGCGCTAGTGGTTCAAGAATGATGAATCTGCTTCCCACACATCCCATCAAGTTACCAAAAAGGAACTTATTTTAGCATCAAAATAAACGACAAAATGTAAACATTGTTTCCAAGTAAATTGCATTTCTGGTTATGTAGACCTTTCATCATTCATTATTTATTTTGATACTACACATTTTGCTGTACGAGCACTTAATTCGCTCGTTTATTTATCTTTTTAATCTGCTGATCATTTCTGCAAACTTCAGCCCAGATCTGCTAAGCAGTGCACACAAAAATTAAAAAAAAAAAAAAAAAAAAAAAAAAAAAAAAAAAAGAAGAAGGAAATAACCAATAGGTAGTGATATTCAAAATCTGTTACACAGCTGAGTATTTGTAAACGAAGCCAATAGTCATTTGTTTTGTGATCATCAATGTAAGTAAACAAAACGTAACCCTAGCATCCTGATACGAACACCACGCACTTCCACAAGGTTCTCTCATGAGCGTAAGAATTATGTAATGGCTTATCTCAATAAATCGTAAGGCCAACCTCATCATTTATTGAGACTTTCTTGGCTCGTTGATAAGGAAATGATAAAACTCCCAACTGCTACGGGCGTGCAGGGATCATGAAATGCTCGTGCTGCAAGTTGCTCGGTTGACATCTTTACTAAATATTAAAAAGGAGGCTATCTCCAAGCGTAGTCATTCAACATTGGTTTTCCATGAATCAAAGTGCAAACATACCTTGATCAACATTATATATAGTCTTTGAGGATCGGTAGCCACTAACTATGACGAGCTCATTAATGAATTGGAATTGTCAGCGCATCGCAGTCAAAATCTAACTTTGCTTCGAAAATGAATGCATTCTTTTATGTTTGTATCTCCTCTAATTTTCGTGAATGTGATTTTACACTTCTACTTTCTTCTGCCATTAATTACTAAGTAATTATTTTCCATATATGTCAAGGGCAGGCACAGCACTTTTTGGAAATTCATCACCCTTGGGTGTACGTGAGTCTTGGGAATACAATTTAACTTATTCTAATAAGTAAATTGTTGTTTTAAAGCCAATATTCATTCATTACAGAAGAGGAAATTTCTACACGTGAGCTGAAAGTGTCATTATGACGCATTAACTTGTTATTGAATATGTACCCCATAAACACAAGACAATTATGTTACGAAATTGCTAACGTCCTATTGGATCTTTTGGACATTCACACAGATGCAGTTTTATGAAAATATTCTGATACAACCACTAACCATGTGATTATTGTCAAATATTAACACCACCACTGCCAATATAAACATCTTTATTAGGCCCTTAGACTTGAGATAGAAACTGCAATGCTTAAACCAAACCTTGATGATGATATTGCCTGTAGTAATCCTGATTAACCCTAGAATATTAATGTCTTTTTACCTATGGAAAATACTAACGATACGTAACATTTTCGTTTAGATCTTTATATTGATGATATTAATTACATATTATAATTAAAAGCGTATTGTTGTTTTTAAATGTTTATCACAAAACTGCGTAGGTATTGCAGAAAAGTGGTTTTCAAACAGTGCATAACAATATCACATATGCTTACGTTATTACACGAAAACGAGGAACATATTAGAAGGCAGGAGATCTTGACTCTACGAGAAGCAAACTCGTTCTGTAAGACATCTTTCCAGTAATTCCCTTCTCAGACAAGAGCAGGTTTTAATATCCCGACTGAGAATATGCCATTCCAAGATCTCACACAACTAAATTTCCAAATAAAAAAGTAAGGTCTCAAACGGTAAATATGAGTATTCAGCATAACAATTATTCTAAGATATTCTATAATAGTTGGGTGAAATGTATGGAGGGGAATAATCAATGAAATAAATTAAATCACTCAAGATTTGAGAGCCACACCTTCAACGCTGAGCCTACTAGTTATACACAACATAACAGTTGACATGCCAAAACAAACAGAGTATGCGCAATCATTCAACACAAGACGGGGCTCTCATCACTAGAATTTCGACGTGCGTCACAATCTGAACTATAAACTTCGCGTCGCTGATTTGGGTGTTGTGATGTGATGAGATTGCCTTGACCACCTTCTGACCTTAAGACGTGTTCCTTTCCTTCGGATCCCACAAGTATCACCAAACCAACACCGTCTGGCTATCATGCTATATTGCACATTTGTCCTGGAAACGTCTGTGTTCCTTTAGGTGTATCGACTATTTTCATTTTCTCTACTTCTTACCTACATATAATAACAGAACATGTGTTGCATCTCACCCAAACATACAATACCGAGATAATTTCATTGGAAATGCACAATAACATCATCATCAACAACAACAACAACAACAACAACAACAACAATAATAATAATAATAATAATAATAATAATAATAATAATAATAATAATAATAATAATAATAATAATAATAATAATAAGAAGAAGAATAATGATAATAATAATAATAATAATAATAATAATAATAATAATAATAATAATAATAATAATAATAATAATAATAATAATAATAATAATAATAATAATAATAATAATAATAATAATAATAATAATAATAATAATAATAATAATAATAATAATTTAT
This sequence comes from Tenodera sinensis, assembly GCA_030765045.1. Taxonomy (NCBI): domain Eukaryota; kingdom Metazoa; phylum Arthropoda; class Insecta; order Mantodea; family Mantidae; genus Tenodera; species Tenodera sinensis. The sequence goes on from CM060970.1 coordinate 40,842,763, forward strand.
TTGGTAATAACGCTTTCATTTGCCAGGATCACATCAGTGCCGTAGCTGTGCAGGAATTTCGTCCCACAATTCTTTTACAAGCATCGCTAACAACTATTGGTTGGGCCGGTTTGAACCCGCGACCTTGAGATCAGTAGGCCTGATCTAACCAACTGAGCCACCCATACCGACAGCACGGCGTGTTTAGTGTGTGTGTGTCTGTGTGTGTGTGTCTGTGTGTGTGTGTGTGTGTGTGTGTGTGCGCGCACGCGTCTGCGTGTGGGTGTGGGTGGGTGTGTGTGTCTGTGTTTCCCTGAACAGCATAACTAAAAACTTAAAAAGTTGGTTTAATTGTACCAAACTTTATATTTGAGTTTAGTGTCTTTCAGATCTTTGACAAGAAGATTTCCAAATAAATTACGAACCCTATACATGAAAAAGAATAGCTAGTTTTGATTTGCTGAAAAGTGGCACTAACGATTTCGATTAAAATACCACGTGTTGATAATATTTGTATGAAAAATAAAATGTATATCTTGAATTTTCTGTGAATAGCCTACGAAGTCCTCCTCATTCTGAATAAATGTAAGTGGTAAACTGTAAGACATAAACCAGCTCTTCCACTCCCCCTCCTCAAAAAAAAAAAAAAAAAAAAAAAAAAAAAAAAAAAAAAAAAAAAAAAAAAAAAAAATCTCGTTTAAGTACACAGTTTACGTCATAAAATTTCCGTATTGGTTTGAATGTTCAGAGACCTACCTATACTACTATTCTTTCATTCTCACGGTCAAAACTCCCAGAATATCAGTCATGACATAGCGACCCATCTTACAAAAATCTTGTGTTATACTCACATGACTTTCTCTACTCTTGTATTAACTATTCCTACAAACACTTATTCCTATACCTTCTTCATGATAAACATTTTCAGAAATTATTGCTAGTTTTCTTGTAGGTGCAAGGGGAATATAAGAGAAAATCCAGTACTTGAATAACTGTTTTATTTTAGGGTTGTCATAAAGACACGCCTGCTAATAGATCTGTAGAAGGAGACAATTTTAAATATGAATGATGGATAAAAAATCGTACCTTTGATGTAAAAATATTTGATAGATAAAGTGTAATCATGTACAACATTATTATAAAATTTGTAAATAGGACTGTGAACCATTTTAGAATTATTTATTTATTTTTTTAATTTAGTGTAGTATACCGATTGTGTAAAATGTACAGAGAATCATGAATAATTTGTAAACCAATATCCTCTACGACGGTTAATTACAATTCAAAACATCGGAGCAAATTAATAATACATTTAGTAATCACTCCACGAGCACCAAAAAGTAGGCCAATGACTTCCCAATTTGAAATTTTGTATTTGACTCTTTAATAAGGAATGCAAAACTCAAAATGTAGCTTTTTTTTCCTTATCAATCTCCTTAATTTGGTCTAGATTTTTTTTTTCGTTCTAAGAAGTTGTAAATTTATGAGTTCAGAAAGTTTGTTCACGTGAATTTCTCTAGCCACTATTGTTTATTTTTTATTGAATGCCATCTGCAAGCTATTCTTACAAAACTTTGCAGTTTTGAGATAATTTCTATCAGTGTATCGTGAACAATCTAATGGAGTAAAGGAATAATTTTATGTACCATAACATATAAGAAGTTACGTGTAATTGTAACGGGTAGAGAAAGTCGTGTGAGTGTGGCACGTGTTTTATTACTGCTTTCATTCCACTTGGCCTCAGTTACAAAATACGGCTCTGGTGTCTGCTATTTTAGTAGAGAAGCCAAGAACAAACGTTTGCAAGTTGCAGAATTTACCAATTCCACCTCGCTTATGTGGTCAAGTTCCCGCCACCACAGAACATTATAGTTTGAATGACTTCTAGAAAAAAGTGAATGATCAACAAGACAAACCAGTACATCAATGACGGGGTCATTAAATCTTCTAATTCACTGTTGATAAGTAGCGACCTTCGGCGTTTTCCTTTCATTGTGATGCCATTGAGTTGTTGATGGACCAACTAACTACCAAGGGTATATTATCCATATATTAAGCGGAATGTTATTGAAAATACAATGGAATAGCACGTGATGGTAGATTCAAATATCACAAATAAAAAGGTCCAATAAGTTCAACTATCGTGAAAGATAAATGGGACAGTAAAACATTACTCAATACATTATTTGCATAGTCTGGCAATAGAGTAGGACTGAACAGGCGAATGCTTTGTTTACTAATCATTAAATTAATTAAATTATTTTGTTGTTTAACAACGCTGTCAATTGCCAGGATCACATCAGCGTCGCCGGTGTGCCGGAATTTTGTCCCGCAGGAGTTCTTTTACATGTCAGTAAATATACTGGCATGGAGCTGTCGTTTTTAAGCACACTTAAAAACCATCGGTCTGGGGCGGGTTTGAACCCACGACCTTGGGATCAGTAGGCCAGCGTCTAACCAACTGAGCCACCCAGACCGACAGTTTGTCGGTCTGGACCGGGTTTGAACCCGCGACCTTGGGATCAGTAGGCCAGCGTCTAACCAACTGAGCCACCCAGATCGACAGTTTGTTTACTAATCGACTTCCACTACCCCATGCACGCATCCACATTTAGCACGAATGAAAGTCCAAAATATTCCAGGGCTCGAAAATTGGTTTCACCATGTGTCTGTGTGTTTGCTATCAGTCACTGCAAGTAACGGGGGGAAGGATGGTTCTCTTTTCGAGAAGTCATCCGGAGCTCTGAGCAGCTAGTGTTTACTGTCAACATTCCTGACCTTCGATTGCGCGATTGCCAAGCATATGTTGACAAATTTATTCCAACAGACACGATGGGATCCAATTATTTAATAACATTTTGTGTCTAAAGAACTCATTTTAGCAACAAATGGAAAAGACACAAATAACACGTCTTCTGAAGCTGTACTTCTCTGTGCGAATTGCAGAAGTAAAGATGAAGGAATGGTGATATGGGCAATCAAACATTCGTCCAAATTTATTTTTTATTAATGGAACATGCGCTATGGGAAAAATGGTAGAAAAGTTGTTTCAGTTAACGTCAAGAAGTCGCCATTAAAGCATGTACACTCATAACCTTAACCTTTTATATTAGTATTTACGATCTTTGTTATAAAAGGACTTAACAGAAATTCTAATTTTGTAACTGATCTTAAGCTTTTATTCTATGATTTAGATGGGTTATAAGGTGGACGAACCATAATAATTAATGTATGTTTAAAATGCTGTCACAAGTTTCAATTTAATATAAAATTAAGATTATTATTTATTTATGCCAACAAGCTTACTGCTGGTGTTTTTAATAAAATTAAGATTTTTATCTTAACCTAAACAGGAATTGAATTAAGAAAATGCTACTGTTCTAGTTTCAACTACAAGACAATAATTATCTGAATAGTTCTAGTAATAGCTTTTAGCAGTTATAGTTTCACAGAAAGGTAGCTAATTCAAAAAATACATTCGAGAACATTCATTAGTTAAGATATTTCAAAATGTAAGAGGTTATCCTGAATTTTAAAATTCTCTGATACTCCGGTCCTCCAATTTTACCTTCTCGCGCTGTCAGCTTTGTTATATTCAAAATAATTTGTAATTTAATGGAATAAATAACAATATGACAATGTAAACACATAATTAGTGCCTGATCTGAAAAAACGGATGTGGCACAATTGCGTCTTCAAGGTGTTTAAATGAGCTAGATGGAAAACAAACCATATACCCTGAAAACATGTTCTCAAATGTATAATCTATCAATTAAAAGCATTAAGGGTTAATTCACATTACTTTCTCTACCCATTCTTCAACGATCTATTTTTGCAAAAACTTGTTCTTCTGTCCACTTTATGTTAATCGAGATAAACGTTTGTGGAACAGTTTTTTCAGACTTTTCCTTGTAGGTGCAATGGGAATTGATGTGGAATTACCTGCTCCTCCTTTCCGCTATCCTACGCGGTATGCTGCTTTCTGGTGATTTCTGCTCCGGCTGCTCTGGCATGTGATTTTAACCTCAGGGTATGCGTGGGTGTTTGTGAATAAAACCAGAACTCTCGTTTGAATACTCTTATTCTCACCAAAATAACACTGCGTGAGATTTGCCGATCGTTATTAACAACGTTAAGCCGTGACTGTGTCTTTACTAATACCGAAGATTGTTACTATTAAATATAATATATCCTCACACTCCAGGAACCGGAATACAAGTCCCGTGACTGAAGTGCTCGTTCGGAGATATGGGCGACGAATGTACTGACCCGCCGGGTTCTGTAGGGCAAGTCTAAACGACCCTTTCTCTCCGGGTTCTCGCAGGCAAGTGTCTGTGCGTCATGACGCTCTCTATACCTTTCACTTCCTAATTAGCAACAGGGTTTCGAAGAAGCGACCATCCCTTGTTTTCCGGCCCAACGCCAGCACTGAACGATTTCCAGGAAAACCGGTATTACTATGTATCAGGCTGACTACCTGGAAGTTACGACTAATGACTTGCTAGCAACATTACGTGTCCCTTCTGACAATCTTAACCACAACTAATACTCCAGATTCTGTAGCTTTATACATGTAACGATTTGATTTTAACATTTTCTGATTATTTAATTCCGCCATGTGATGCAGTATTATATCCATAATTATGGCGTTCACAATTTCGGCTTCAGAATATGGGAAAAATAGTCGGCTTAAGCGATAGTGAAATCTTTTAAGAGCTGGCTGCTATGTGCTGTTTTCTTTTTTTTGGGGGGGGGGGGGGAGAGCCTTAGCTCCTAAAGGGCCCTTTAGCCATCAGAATGACATATTTCATTTAAATTTACTCAGTCACACGCACTCTCTCTCTCTGTGTCTCTCATACACACACAGGTTTACTCCCTCACTCATACTTCCAGATTCTAAGGAGAATATACGGAGTAATCCTCGTTCGATTCCCTCTAGCCGGGAATCGAACCCGGAACTTTTGGGTTTGGAAGTTAGCATGCTAACCATTATGTAATGGTTTTGAAATTACGCTCTCTTTGCATGACCAGGAGACAAATAATGACTTCCCATTTCAGAAAAATGTAAGAAAATTCAAACCAATCAGAAGGAATATCTCGAAAATGTTTTAACTGCACAAAAATGCATTCAAACTTTTCGAAAAAAATTTCATGTAAAGGATAATTTGCGATGGAGATATTTTTCTTGAAACACGCTGAACTTAAATACCAAGTTTGGTATTGGCATTTAAGCGACGTTTCGTTTTTGAGTTATACTGCTCACCGACAAACACGTGCGCGCGCGCGCACGCACGCACGCACACACATACACACACATACCTTTTTATAAAACATTTTTGTTGCTCTTTAGGGAGTTTCAAAACGTATATTTTCGGAAATCGTGACATCAAAATTTTGGGTGGAATGCAATAGTTTCTCTACTTTAAATACATAGTAGAGAAAGTCATTTAAATTTAGCACTCAACAATAGTGTTTTTGTTTACGAAATCATTAAAAATTCTTAAGCTTGCATAGTGCATCATATGTATATTGTAGATTTTTTCTAAATCGCCATAATATCTTACGTTGCACTGTCCATTGTGGCAACTTCTTATAAAAGTGGGTTATTCTGACGATGATTTTCGATGTAGTCAGCTTATGCAAGCGTGATTATGCTATTAAAATTATCGAGAAAATCATTTATGTTGCAAACGAAGGACACAAGACTTTGATCTCAAGGAAACATAATCAGAAAGTCGCCTGCAGTCAATAGGAATACTGCTAATTTATCGGGTGAGCATTCTTATATTCATATCAACAGCTTGGCGAACTCAAGACTTTGTCCTCTTAAAACACGATAAATCTGCATTGCTACTTCGTCTGGTATGCCGAAATGATGTAATATATGTATACCAAGCTCACCGAGTGGGATGGCACAGAGGGTAACGTCTGTAACCCGCATTCGGGAGGTTGCGGGTTGATCCCCGTGACCGACCTTTCTGACCTATGGGTTTTTCGGAGGTTTCCCTGGGTCGCCAGGGAATACTATGAAGGATTTTCATATCCTCCGAATTTCCTGTCCCTGCATTTCGTTACACTAATAATTTCATTTCACCTTTCATCCTGTTGGGTTTCTTTCAGGGTTGGAAGCGTCGGCGAGCGTCTTGACAGTTGTACGGCACGGGGAACAAATGTGCTCTGGAAATCTCGTCCTCTGGATTAGAAGGCGAGCCACTGGTTTCTGCACCCCTCCACCCCCGATGGGATAGTACAAGCCCGAGGGGTGAGGGGAGCTAAGCCAGCCTCCGCCGGGGTGCTACTAGCTGTCGTGGTAACGTTTCGGGCGCCCTTAGGATCCATTCGCCTCATCAATCCTACCGAGGGGTGCCCCGTCAGTGCACAGGTCAGGTGCTAAGTCCTCCTCTACAAGTTGTCATTGCGGCATATCAAGCTTTATTAAACTACGTTAGTTGAAAGGGAAGATAGCTGGAATTTCCAGACATGAGTTTCTATTCAGAACTTAAGGAGACTGGGAATACCTCACCCTATCGACGTTAAAATTAGCACCTTAATGGCCCATTTTCTCAGTATCTATTGCTGATAGCTTATTGAAATTTTAACATCAAGTTCATGAAACCTCAATAACGATATTGTATTAATAGGCAGGTATTGTATTTGTTACGTTACAACTATAAAATACTGTCTTAATTTTTTGTTCGTTTTTAACACCATGTATCAAAACTCGCAGTGATAAAATCTGTTCTTATTAATTTACGACAGTAATTTTGAGTTAAAGAACAGTCTTTGACACTGGAATCTTTTGAAATATCGGTAAGAGTCCCGACCAACTAAGTCTCAACCTTTCTTAATGATGGGGCAGACTTGGAAGGACTAGGAAGTACTTGAGTGGTTGCTTCAAACCTATTTATTGTTCAGGAAATTTGAAGGATTGTTTAGCTACAAGTTGATGCGGTTTAGATAGGTTGTGAAAAAGACGCGCTTGATACGATTTGTGTCATGCAAATCTCAGCGACACGTGAAGGATGCCCCGAAGAGATCCCAGACGTGTTGCAATGACCTCAGTGAATGACCCTAAGAACATAAATAATACCAGAAAACATGGGTAAAAGACATGTGACTGTAGCAAAGCTCCGAGCTTTATCGATTTCGATTGGACAAAAAGTGGACATGTTTGAAAGCACAGGGGTCAGAGGTTGAGATATTTAAAGGCGAACAGTGACTTCAAGACGCCTTGTATACCAATATGAATTCACGGGTTATCGTCGCGGAGAACAGCCGCACGGCTCTTACTGGGAGCCATGGCGTACAGGGCTGCAAATGGCGCCAGTACTTGGCAGCAACTTTGGGTAAGTAGGTACCTAAGGGTTGTCTTCTATAGTAATAATAACAGTTACCACTGGTTATTGTGATAATGCAATTATTACGTGCTTCGTACATAAGTTTAATGTACCTACATAGAGAGTTTTACTTTCTCTACTACGTTCAGTAAAGTAGAGGAAGTATTGTATTCCAAACAATAATTCGATATTTCACCGGGAATATGTTTTGAGGCCCCCTGAATCCAAAAAAAAAAGCATTTTTAGAAAAATGTTGGCGCGCGCGCGTGTCTCTGTCAGTCTGTGGACAACATAACTCAAAAACGAAAAGTAGGTCAAAAACCAAAGTTGGTATTTAAGTTTAATGTCTTTCAAGGATCCGATACGAAGATTTTGAAGAAAATTTCTCCACCCTAACTTACCCTTTAAATGGAAAATTCTTCGAAAATTTTCATTTTCATGGAAATGGCTACAACGATTTTGAATAAAATGCCATATGCTTGAGATATTTTTATGTCAAATGAAACGTATATCTTGAATTTTCTAGCTATAGCTCATGTAGTTGAATTTACTCTGGATGACTTTTGCATAACCGTTTCACCCCCTCCCCCCCAAACAAATTGTGTCAAATATTTGGAATATATGGAGCCCACCTAGCTTCTTGACGAATAAAAATAAATGGTTTATTATTTCACTAATTGTTACACAGACATTAAGTGAACAATGCTATGATGTGTTTATATTTCAATTTTAATGAATTTAGTCACAATTGAATGTTAATGTGGTGTTGCCAAATTTCTCTTAGAAATTAAACTTTGCATGACATTTTAACATTAAATTGTGACTAAATTAATTCAAATTAAGGTTTAAATGCATTACAGCATTGTTCACACAATGTTTGAATTTATACCCATTCGTCAAGAAGCCAGGCGGCTCCAAATATTTGACACAAATTATTTTTTTGGTGAAATGGCTCTTTATTGATAATAGTTGTATTGGACATATTTTTTACACTCATAATGTAGAATCTCTGGTTAACATATGGCCAAAGCAGTATCTTCCAACCTGTATATGTAGTTAAAGATTACAATTGAACAAGTGAAGTGACTTAAAGGGGTATAACTGAATTATACTAATTCAACTTGGTGGCCCCAACTTCTTTAATGAAGCAACATTATGTTCTTAAATCACTGCTTATTAACTCTGGATAACTTTGCACCTACCCAGGATTCACTAACTTAAGTATTTCTGACGAATAGCACTTTTAGCAGATAAGCAATCTTAACTAATTATACTGGCTTATATTTTTTACTACACATTTTCTGTGAGTGGCATGTGGTATGGTTTTCATGAGTCATAACTGGTTTTCATGGAAATAAAATTAAAACTGGATCAGGAATGGATCATTTAAAGGACAAGTAGTTTCAGTGGAGTCTACCACCAGCTTATTACTAATTGTGATACATTATTTACAGCTACTCTGGTGGCTACAGTTGGAGGATGTCTCATGTCATGGACTTCCCCTGCACTACTGATGCTGCAAGCGCCCAACAGTACGGTACTTGTTACAGATGAGGAAGGTTCATGGGCTGGTTCACTGCTCAATGTGGGAGCCTTTATTGGGGCTCTTCCTGCAGGGCTTCTAGCAGACAAACTGGGTCGTAAGGGAACATTATTGTTACTGGCATGGCCCATGCTAAGTGCTTGGTGTCTACTGGGATTTGCTACAAATATCTTCTTCATCTACATTGGAAGGTGAGAAAACACTGGCAATAAAAAGCAATTTTAATAAAACTATTAAATTCTGATAAGCAGGATGACCATATTATTCTAAGCCAAAGTGATGCATTCCAAACTTATTATTTTTGCCCTTTAGTTTTTGTAGTATCACCACTGCCACCACCACTATCATTGATATCATTACGCTCTTATTCATAGCTACCTTTGCAGATTTGCAGTCAAACATTGCTTGGTGTGGCTCCCACTTTTTTGGTATAGGTAGTTTGCCTCTAATTTATGTTAGTCTTGTTCATTTTTTTAACCAATTTAAGCAGAACTGTAATTCTAACATGAAAACACAGAGGATAAAACTGAAATAGTGTTCCAAATTTTCACTAATGAGTGAGCAGGTTGTTCTAATCAAATATCATAATATAACATTCCTCTTCTCAGTGGTTTTACAGAGCATCTTCAGAGATATTATTTCTTTAAAGGTTTAGAAAATTCTGGAGCATTATAACCACCAGCCACATTAGAAACATAAATTTACAAATATACATAAATGTGTCAGTTTATGAGACATGTGGCATAAAAAGTGTATTCCCCCAGCTGCAGAGTGTAAAAAGCAAAGCCAAAGTAATGGGCCAAGGACACTTTCTCTACTAACTGAGCAGATTGGCTCAGGCGGTAACATCTTTGGTTTACCTTCCAGAAATTGTGGGTTTGATTACCGTGGCAAGTCTTCCAGACCCATGGGTTTTTTTCCAGAGTTTCTCCGGGTTGCTAGACAAGTGCTGGGAAGGCTCCTTATTCCCCCTAAATTTCCTCTTCCTCCATTTAACTTCACCCTTCATCCCCTTAGTTCTTTAAAGATTGACCCATGTTGAAAGGTGTCTTGACACTGCATGGCAGGGAAAAAGGATGCTCTCTGTATACCTCCATCTCCTGGCAGGGAGCGTGCCATTGCACTAGACCCTATTGGGGAGCTTCAATCTGGAACTGTTAGGGATCCTGGCCTCTGCTCTGTTATGGCTCCTGGATTGACCACCCTCTGTCTCCCCTTGCTTCACCCCTCCCTCCCAGGGTATCTGTGGGACACAGATACAAAAGGTCTCATTTGCTGCAGGCACTGGAGTCTCTATCCATTATACCCACTTATCTTACCTTACCACTTTAGTACATAATCTGAATATGTGCAATTTTATTCGTGAAAATATTATTCAAAAGAACAGAATGTTACTACAAAACATTCTGAAGTCTAGGCTTGGTACATTAATGCAATTCATTCTCACTGGGTACTTGAGCACATATGTATTGATACTGAAAAAGTATTAAATATCCTAAATGCCCCACTCATTTAATATACTCAAACTCTCTACTGTGGTAGGAGAACATAAAATGCACAATTTTGGCATTAAGTAAAATACCCATTTTTCAGGTTGCTTGGAGGTATAGCTGTGGGAGGTATGAGTGTTGTGGCACCCATGTACATTGCCGAGCTGGCAGAGAGTAGTGTGAGGGGAGCTCTTGGCACACTATTTCAGCTACAGATTACTCTGGGAGTCCTACTAGGCTACTTTGTGGGCACAATGATTGAAGATTACTGTTTCTTCAACATGATACTGGGTGGCCTACCCATGGTGTTCTTCTTCAGCTTCATCTGGATGCCAGAGTCACCTATCTATCTTTTAGCTCACTCAAGGTGAGTATTAAGCAAGATGGTATGCACCATATAATAAATCAATTACCAAACAAAAATATTGAAAATACACAGCAGATATGACATTTCTCCATAAATTAATGGCTGACAACAAACAATCCTCTTGTACAAAATTGGAACTTCTTTTAGGTAGCAAAGTTAATGGGCTCAGGGGTACACTTTGCAGATATTGAAATTATTTTGGACCAAATGTATATTTTGAGCACCAAAATCTGTTTCATGTGTGGCAAAAATTGTGTGTCTGAGGAAATTAATTGGAAAATTCATGTTAATATTTATTATATCAAATTTATGTCCCTCAAAAACATGTCAAATTCTTGTCTTACGATTGTTGTATTTATATTTGACATTTTGCCACAGAATCCAAAGTTATTCAATTAAACAGAACATGACAAACATAGACCATAAGTGAAAATTACAAAATAAGACAAAAGAAATACAATGGTTGCTAGCCAGGTAACCAAGAGAAATAAATACTATACCTTCTTCAGTACATTTGCGATTCTGATGTCTTATGGTAAAGACATGTATTCAAGATGAATCATGGCGAGTGCACATCTCAACATCGGATAATCTATTGCTAATCCATGATTAATAATTGGAATACCAAATACTCCAATAACAGAAAGTATGGAAAAATATTATTACGCAACTCATATCCATGGATGTCATTTTGAATTCAATGCATGGAAAAGCTGTATTAGAAAATTTCAAGATTGGCAGTTACCTGAATGGCATCAGATGTTGATTACATATACAAGTTTGCAGAGTGAAATAACTTGTTAATATATGATATTTACATTCAAATAAAACTAATTTTGGTGGAATCTGAATTTTAATTAAAAAGAACATTAGTCCTTATTTGGACTAATTTAGAATATAACTACTACATCCTTAATGATCATAATTATCAAATTAATTCATTAACATAGACAAATAGAAAGATACTGTAATAATCTGTCAAAACTTAATTATTATTTATATAATCAAAGTAAAGCTTGATCAGTGTTATACCTGTTAAAAGTTTGAGTTTCTATTATCATTGCAATTTAAAGTGTCGTAAGTTCAACAAATAGCTTTCAGTGTTCAAACAAACTGAGTTTCAGAGGTCCAAAAGCACAAATATTCATTATTTTAGCTGAAAATGTGCTTATATGAATCTATATTTAATTTGTATTGAGATGTAGCTTTTTAATTCTTTTTTAAATTAATGAATTATAAAACTTAACTACTTATAGTTTTTTAAATCAGGCTTTAACACACACACACACATGCACGCACGCACGCACACACACACACACACACCCACCCACACACACCCACCCCCACACCCACACCCACACACACACACACACACACACACACACACACACACACACACACACACACAAACACACACACACACACACACACACACACACACATTATCAAAACTAGCTTGCCCCAACTGGAGGCTGCTATAAACAAAGCCCATCAAACACAAAAGGATATGATATCAATAAATAACTGAAGTTTTAGACAATACAAATAACTTGACAAAGTTTCAGCTGTATAAAACACTACCCAAAAATAATTATAATCTGCAAATATATATGGAAGTGGCCCTTATCTATACAAAACAAACTAGTTTGTATGTAAGACAAATTAGTTTATGCAATATACAAATGATTTTCTGATATAGGTAGCTACCCTTTAATAACACTGAAGACTACTACTTTAATAAATGGATTGCTTATAATTAATAATATTTTCTGCAAAATTAAACAAAAACATGGGATTGGTTCCAATTGCTTCCTGGGTTCCAATTAGTAAGCCAACATCAATTGAAGGAAGATGATAGTTATTTAAAAGCTGCAGTTATTCATATTGTTCATTTTTCCTGAAGTTTATAAGCTCCTTATACCTATTTATTTCATCAGTTTTACAAGACATAAGATAGTTTGAGCTTTAAAACTTTATTGTGTGATAATAACAAATGATGTAGGTACTTAATTTTGTTTTGCTATTTAATGCACAGATTGCATTTCAATAAATAAGGCATTTCTAGCTTTTCAAAACTAAGAATTATATTATAACATTGCTGTAATAGAAGGGTAGCCATGCTACATCACAGTATCCGTGCATATGATGTGTGCTCACCTATACCTGTTGTATATCCGTGGACAAAAAAAATTAGTCATGTCCGGATGCCAAATTTGTCTAAGTCCTACATGACAAAGTGTCTTAATTGATCATATGGGTTAGTAATACTAAGATTTGAAACTTGTGACAGCTTGTTGTTGCTGCTAGACAACTGTATCGTGAATAGTATAACCAAGGCACTGTGCGGTGTAGGACATTCCAGACATTACTCATTTTTTTGTCTATGGGTGTACGTGTTGTGCATTCATGTATATGAGAGATCTGCGGGCTCATGAACCTAAAGCTTCCACTATTTGAATCCACAGGAAGGATGATGCCCGTAAGGCTCTGCAGTGGTTTCGTGGGTCACATTATGAAGTTGAGGATGAACTACAAGCAATGCAGGAGAGCATACAGGAAATCCAGCACAATAAAGCTTCAGTTTGTGACCTGGTTACCCGAAGAGGACCACTGCTTGCCCTCATCATTTCAATTGGACTCATGACGTTCCAGCAGCTCAGCGGTATTAATGCAGTCATCTTCTATTCAGGGAAGATTTTCAGCATGGCTGGAAGCTCTCTTTCTCCTGGAGTTTCATGCATCATTGTTGGTGCTGTGCAGGTAATTTAATCTTCACTTTTATAGCTTTACATAGGAGTGTTTACAGAAGTCACTTTCTGTTCTGTTGTCAGTATTTTTAGTTTTTCAACTATGTGCATAGTAAGTAGAGAAGGTATAGCACTCCGCCAAAAAATTTGGCACAAAGAGTTTTACTGGAAATACACATTTTGAGCTTCCTTGGATCCAAAAAAGTAATTTTAGAAAAAGATCTGTGTGATTTGTGTGTCTGTATGTCTGTGAACTGCATAACTCAAGAACGAAAAATTGGTTCAATGCCAAACTTGGCATTTATGTTCAGCATCAAAGAAGCACTCTTACATGAAAAGCTTTTTGAAAATGTTGATTTTCATTAAAATAACTATGATTTTTATTAAAATACCATATGCATGAGACACTTTCATAAAAAAACCAGATGTACGTCTTGAACTTTCTGGGAATAGCCTCTGAAGTCCTCTTCATTCTGAATGACTTTTGCATAACCCATAAACTGTAAGAGACAGACAAAATCTCACTAGACAAAAAGTTTATATCTTGTTAAAGCACACAATTTATGTCAAATATGTTTTTTTTTTTTCTTTTTTTGTAGAGTTAACCATTTCTAAGATATTTGTTGGTATTGGTTTCAATTTTAAAAAAGGTACTTTTACTTTTTTCAAATGGGAAGTCGATATTCTTTTTTTTTTCTTTTATTCCTGATCATGCAAAGGGAACAGAATTTCAAAGCTATCTCATAATGACCCATTCTTAAAAGATTTGACTATTACCCATAAATACCACCATATTCATAAATGTAACCTATATCGGAAAACTTAACACCTTATGGTAAAATCTTTTTTTTTTTTTAATGAAGCTATACTTGTTGACTTCAAGAAACTAAAGCTATATGAGACTACAATGTAAATGAACATTTTTGCAAATCTAAATATTTAATAAGATATTGTCACATCCTGTGGTGCATCAGTCTATGAGGGTCCTGGGTCTGCCAACCCAACTGTTGACTTCAGTTGATGTGGTCAGCATTATGCATCCCAAGGCCAGGACTGCTGCCTATTGCACCTCATCACTTTCCTTGTGATACTGAGTGGGCACCAATCCTGTACCTGAGACTTAAACTCTACACCCACATTGGTAGGATCGAACCCTCAGTACCATGGCATATTGCAACCAATGAAACATTATTTATCCTGAATGAGTGAATTGATTATTAAATAACATTTAACACACACACACACACACAAAACTGCACTCACATTCGCTCACCAGACACTGGGCATGCTCAGAAACCTTCTTGATGTAAAGGTTTGCAGCTATTATATTTTATAATATAATGTAAGAAACATTAGCGCATATTAAATGAAAGATTATGTGATAAAAGAGTAATGATGAGAATATAACATATTGCTTACTTTTGTTGCAGGTGCTGGCTACATATCTCTCTACACTACTGGTAGACAGAGCTGGTCGACATGTGCTGCTACTCTTTTCCTCTTTTAACATGGCCCTCTGCCTCGCTATACTTGGAGCATACTTTTGTTCATATTGCAACCTAACTTCTATCACATGGCTTCCTATTGCAGCCATTGCTATTTTTATTGTAGCATTCTCTGTTGGCTTTGGACCATTACCCTGGATGATGCTAGGAGAACTTTTCCCACCAAAAGTGAAAGGCATTGCTACTGCTATAACTGCTTCTTTTGCCTGGATGCTTGCATTTGCAGTAACAAAGCTATTCCAAAATATGTTAGATACTCTGGGCATAACCCTCACTTTCTGGGTGTTTGCTGCCAATTGTATAGCAGGAACTGTCTTTACTGCTGTTCTTGTACCTGAGACCAAGGGCAAAAGTCTTGAAGAAATACAGAAAGAGCTTTCTGGTGAGAGTGGCATAACTTTGCAGGAAAATCTGAAGGCTGTATCTCTTGGTACACTAAAGCCAGTTTGAAAGAATGACCTCTTCATATTTTTATCAGATTTCCAAATGAAAGTTATGTTGAGGATACAAAGTTTATATCAAATAATAATTAAAATTTCTACCTCAGAATATAATTTGTACAATGAAACAAAGCTATAATGCAACATGATGTGGAATCAAAACCAAGTTGCAGTGCTCAGTACTAGTCTATTAAAACTGTGATAAAGAGAATAAATGAATATTAAGGGTGCAGATTATTTATTAACCATATACAGAATCTCCCTGAATTAACTGTGTTTCTCAGGAAGTAAGAAGAAACAAAGCTTATTGCAACAAAGATATGATTGCTTCTATAAAATAACTCGGCGAAGTATAAAATTCAAATTTAGCCAATTAAAGAATTAATTTTTCACGAGTTACTTTTGGCAAACATATTTATCATTATAACACTGCCGAGTTGAGGTCTTCTATTCTATAAGTATTTATGTGGAAATTTTTTTTTTCAAGATATTAGAAGAACAGAAGCATTTACAAGGCTTTGTTTCAGAATTTGTTAATCACTGTCTATACAGGATGGAAGGAGTTAAAATATATGCCTGTTAAAAGCTATGAATCACAGAAACAAGACAGTTCTGTTTTGGCTGTTATGGTCTAAAACAAGGGCATCACCAGACTTTTTTTCAGAAGGGGGCTGCAGTTGAAACTTTGCGATCAAACAATATTAATTCATTATTCTGTTGTCAAAAACTGTAAAAGATGAGTTATAATATTTGTTGCAGATAATCATATTCATTTGTGGTAAATAAAAATTACTGATGTGATTGCATAATTATGTTAAGTTTTCCTGTTTTCAATCACTGTTGGCAAGAATTCTCATGGACTTCAACTGTAAAGATTGGTATAAAAAATCAAAATTCTATAACTAGGCGTGGAACCACTGTTGACAACAATAATTTACACAATTATAACTGTCGGTAATTAATTATTGTTGACAGCAGCAATTACTAAAGGTGTGTAGCTACTAATTGAAAGTAATGCATGCCTTATTTACATTAAAGTGTGAATAACATCACTTCGAGCTCATTTGTAACACAAGTGCTATGAAACAATCGAGTATCACTTTTGTACGAATATCCAGAGCAAAAATTGTTCTTTGCATTAAAATAAAATCATTAGTCTAATAGTCAGTAATTGATTCCACATTGAATTTATTAATTTCCAAGGGGGGCCACAACCCCTCTTGCCCCCCCCCCCCCCCCCCCCCCCCCCTCGTGATGCCCATGGTCTGAAGCACCAAGCTGCAATACCATGTAACACAACCTGCATGTTCGCAAATACAGGTCTGCATGCAGTGAAACAGATTCTGGCCCACCACTTACACTATGTTATCAAAAGTATTTGTCTGCAACATTCCAGAATATCTTTTCTTTTAACTTTATTTTGCAAGGAAATAAGATGAGCAAAATAACAAACAGACAAAGCAGTACCTAGTCATTGTGTCATTATTGGACACTCTCGCATTTTAAACAGAAATACATGAATAAAGAAGTTTTATAACTATGTGGATCCTCATGCACCAAAATGACGTTAGATGATTTCTGCTTTGTTGCAAAGAATTACCTCTTGAAAGGAGTATATTCTAATTCCATTCACTCTGGAATGAACATTGAATAGTTTAGTATTAAATAAGAGTTATTTATTTACTGAAGTGTTTTTATGACCTGAAATACTGTTTATGCAGAAAGCTTACAGATGTTTTGTGTGTATTTTATGATTAGTCCTTATGTTACTGGAAACCTATTGGATGGAAGTAAGAATGATGTGACAGAGAATATCATTCTATCTGTGTTCCAGGAAAAGTGAATTTACGTGTTGGTAACAAAATGTTTATTGCTCAAACAAAGTTAGGTGTGTGAAAATATATAGTTTATACATGTATACATATGCATTATTATATTTTAAGTGAATTTTAATAAACACTTTTTTAAAAAAATATTTTTTATTCTGTAATTCAGATTTATTTCATGGATAACTATTTCTCATGTAAATGAACAAAAAGAATCTTTAAGATATTATTGAATTAAAAATATCTCCTATTGGATTTCACTTTCTCTGCCACTTAAGAACTTAAGGTAAAGGAAGTTGTAACAGGGTTTTCAATATCCATCATATGTATAAAGGTCTTGCCTCTTATCACGCCCCACAGTTTAGCATTAGACGGAGAGCTTGACGATTCTTATTCATAAATCTTAGGGGCAGTATGGATTCAGTGCACTATGAACGACTGTACAAGACCTATATCACAGCTCAAACTTGTAACAAACAGTTGATTCAAATTATCACCACTTAAAGCAGTTTTATTAAAGCATTACATTTAAATCTTAATCTATTTTACATCACGGTGTATACATTATATCTTCAATCGTTGTACCCTCAATCATTGACCATTTTTTCTTTAATATAACAAGTGCATCTGTTGCCTCTGTTTCCCAGTTAAAATAATTTCAGAGGGCTTACACAGGAAACTGCTTCGAAGTATTGCATTTAATCCATAAATTTGCTATTGAGATTCCTTCAGAAATATACACTATTAGGCCTCACATAAAAAAGAAAAGTGTTTTTATAAAAAAAAGCCTATGTATATGACAGAATGCAGGCTTTCATAGCCAGAATCAATATAATTGCAAGTTATTTCCAGGCTATTATGCAATACAAAGGTGTATTGCATCAGATGCAGTGAAACCTTCCCCTAGGAGGTTCTGACCATACCTCTGAAGATGTCCTGCCCAGTAGTAGAAGAAGTGTCTGGAACATCTACTAGGGTTATCCATGAAGTAAAGAACAATTGCGCATTGTGCTCTGCACATCACTGTGAGTTTGCTAGTGGCAGGTAGCTTATTCCATGTCTTCAATGTGAAATATTAGCAGTATTAGGGACTCTGAAAAGCCTTAATTAAACATTTCCCTTTACGTTAAGCAAAGCTTCAATAGTTTTGACAGTCAAGGAAGAGATTTCAAATTTCTGTAACCTCATTTTATACTAATACAACAGTCAATGTTGAACTTCTTGATGTGATAAAATAAACCAATACCAAATTTTCATGGATGCTACTAAGTAAAGAGCACCCAAACCGTCAATCAAATAAATAAGAGATGCAGGAGAGCAAATGGAACACTATCTCAGTTGCTGTCGGTCTGTGAAGCCCTCACAGTTTTTATGTTGAATACTTTAAACAGGAAATCGTGTAACTGCAAGGATTTTAAAAGTGCATACCTACTTTACAGACTTTGCAAAAGAGGCAAAATATCTTTTTTCCTTTCTGCCTTTATAGCATAGGGGTGCCAAATATTGTTGTTAGCTAATGCTGGATATCTGACAATGAAGTCAGTATTTTTCAACATAAATAGTGAAGAGACTTAGCAGTAAATGTAAACGCTTTTTAGAGAGCACCATATTTTTATGTTTTGGCGGTCACATAGCTCTCTCACAACCCCCAGAATGTCTGGAGGACCACACCTGTCGTTGGTTTACGGGTCTCACCGGCCTGACCGGGAGAATTATAAAAATAAATTCACCAACCATATCCTCTAATCACCAATCAGAGGACGTATTACATGCCATGACAGGTCAGAATGTTCGGGGTTAAGATTTTATAGAGAAATGGAGAGGTTGGAAAAATAAAGGCTCCCTAGCCTTCGGGAACCCTAATAGCATCGGGGTCAGAAGAGAACAAGAGATGACCAAGGTAAGGTCAGATAGAAAAGTTACAGTGAGGAGCAAAACACCAGTAAGTGGAAGTAATGTTCTGCTCAGCTTGGGTACCTTGTGGTCACTATTCACATATCCCCTAGACACCAGTAAGTGGAAGTAATGTTCTGCTCAGCTTGGGTACCTTGTGGTCGCTATTCACATATCCCCTAGACACCAGTAAGTGGAAGTAATGTTCTACTCAGCTCGGGTACCTTGTGGTCACTATCCACATATCCCCTAGACACCAGTAAATGGAAGTAATGTTCTGCTCAGCTTGGGTACCTTGTGGTCGCATTCACATATCCCCTAGACACCAGTAAGTGGAAGTAATGTTCTACTCAGCTCGGGTACCTTGTGGTCACTATCCACATATCCCCTAGACACCAGTAAGTGGAAGTAATGTTCTGCTCAGCTTGGGTACCTTGTGGTCGCTATCCACATATCCCCTAGACACCAGTAAGTGGAAGTAATGTTCTACTCAGCTCGGGTACCTTGTGGTCACTATCCACATATCCCCTAGACACCAGTAAATGGAAGTAATGTTCTGCTCAGCTTGGGTACCTTGTGGTCGCTATCCATATATCCCCTAGACACCAGTAAGTGGAAGTAATGTTCTGCTCAGTATGGGTACCTTGTGGTCACTATCCACATATTCCCTAGACACCAGTAAGTGGAAGTAATGTTCTACTCAGCTCGGGTACCTTGTGGTCACTATCCAAATATCCCCTAGACACCAGTAAGTGGAAGCAATGTTCTGCTCAGTTTGGGTACCTTGTGGTCGCTATTCACATATCCCCTAGACACCAGTAAGTGGAAGTAATGTTCTACTCAGCTCGGGTACCTTGTGGTCACTATCCACATATCCCCTACACAGCAGTAAATGGAAGTAATGTTCTGCTCAGCTTGGGTACCTTGTGGTCACTATCCACATATCCCCTAGACACCAGTAAGTGGAAGTAATGTTCTGCTCAGCTTGGGTACCTTGTGGTTGCTATTCACATATCCCCTAGACTCCAGTAAGTGGAAGTAATGTTCTGCTCAGCTTGGGTACCTTGTGGTCACTATTCACATATCCCCTAGACACCAGTAAGTGGAAGTAATGTTCTACTCAGCTCGGGTACCTTGTGGTCAATATCCACATATCCCCTAGACACCAGTAAATGGAAGTAATGTTCTGCTCAGCTTGGGTACCTTGTGGCCGCATTCACATATCCCCTAGACACCAGTAAGTGGAAGTAATGTTCTACTCAGCTCGGGTACCTTGTGGTCACTATCCACATATCCCCTAGACACCAGTAAGTGGAAGTAATGTTCTGCTCAGCTTGGGTACCTTGTGGTCGCTATTCACATATCCCCTAGACACCAGTAAGTGGAAGTAATGTTCTACTCAGCTCGGGTACCTTGTGGTCACTATCCAAATATCCCCTAGACACCAGTAAGTGGAAGCAATGTTCTGCTCAGTTTGGGTACCTTGTGGTCGCTATTCACATATCCCCTAGACACCAGTAAGTGGAAGTAATTTTCTTCTCAGCTTGGGTACCTTGTGGTCGCTATTCACATATCCCCTACACATCAGTAAGTGAAAGTAATGTTCTACTCAGCTTGGGTACCTTGTGGTTGCCATTCACATATCCCCTAGATACCAGTAAGTGGAAGTAATGTTCTGCTCAGCTTGGGTACCTTGTGGTTGCCATTCACATATCCCCTAGACACCAGTAAATGGAAGTAATGTTCTGCTCAGCTTGGGTACCTTGTGGTCGCTATTCACATATCCCCTAGACACCAGTAAGTGGAAGTAATGTTCTGCTCAGCTTGGGTACCTTGTGGTCGCTATTCACATATCCCCTAGACACCAGTAAGTGGAAGTAATGTTCTGCTCAGCTTGGGTACCTTGTGGTCACTATCCACATATCCCCTACACAGCAGTAAATGGAAGTAATGTTCTGCTCAGCTTGGGTACCTTGTGGTCACTATCCACATATCCCCTAGACACCAGTAAGTGGAAGTAATGTTCTGCTCAGCTTGGGTACCTTGTGGTCGCTATTCACATATCCCCTAGACACCAGTAAGTGGAAGTAATGTTCTGCTCAGCTTGGGTACCTTGTGGTCGCTATTCACATATCCCCTAGACACCAGTAAGTGGAAGTAATTTTCTTCTCAGCTTGGGTACCTTGTGGTCGCTATTCACATATCCCCTACACATCAGTAAGTGAAAGTAATGTTCTGCTCAGCTTGGGTACCTTGTGGTTGCCATTCACATATCCCCTAGACACCAGTAAGTGGAAGTAATGTTCTACTCAGCTTGGGTACCTTGTGGTTGCCATTCACATATCCCCTAGACACCAGTAAGTGGAAGTAATGTTCTGCTCAGCTTGGGTACCTTGTGGTTGCCATTCACATATCCCCTAGACACCAGTAAGTGGAAGTAATGTTCTACTCAGCTCGGGTACCTTGTGGTCACTATCCAAATATCCCCTAGACACCAGTAAGTGGAAGCAATGTTCTGCTCAGTTTGGGTACCTTGTGGTCGCTATTCACATATCCCCTAGACACCAGTAAGTGGAAGTAATTTTCTTCTCAGCTTGGGTACCTTGTGGTCGCTATTCACATATCCCCTACACATCAGTAAGTGAAAGTAATGTTCTACTCAGCTTGGGTACCTTGTGGTTGCCATTCACATATCCCCTAGACACCAGTAAGTGGAAGTAATGTTCTGCTCAGCTTGGGTACCTTGTGGTTGCCATTCACATATCCCCTAGACACCAGTAAATGGAAGTAATGTTCTGCTCAGCTTGGGTACCTTGTGGTCGCTATTCACATATCCCCTAGACACCAGTAAGTGGAAGTAATGTTCTGCTCAGCTTGGGTACCTTGTGGTCGCTATTCACATATCCCCTAGACACCAGTAAGTGGAAGTAATGTTCTGCTCAGCTTGGGTACCTTGTGGTCACTATCCACATATCCCCTACACAGCAGTAAATGGAAGTAATGTTCTGCTCAGCTTGGGTACCTTGTGGTCACTATCCACATATCCCCTAGACACCAGTAAGTGGAAGTAATGTTCTGCTCAGCTTGGGTACCTTGTGGTCGCTATTCACATATCCCCTAGACACCAGTAAGTGGAAGTAATGTTCTGCTCAGCTTGGGTACCTTGTGGTCGCTATTCACATATCCCCTAGACACCAGTAAGTGGAAGTAATTTTCTTCTCAGCTTGGGTACCTTGTGGTCGCTATTCACATATCCCCTACACATCAGTAAGTGAAAGTAATGTTCTGCTCAGCTTGGGTACCTTGTGGTTGCCATTCACATATCCCCTAGACACCAGTAAGTGGAAGTAATGTTCTGCTCAGCTTGGGTACCTTGTGGTTGCCATTCACATATCCCCTAGACACCAGTAAGTGGAAGTAACGTTCTGCTCAGCTTGGGTACCTTGTGGTCGCTATTCACATATCCCCTAGACATGGGCGTCGCGAAGGGGGGGCAAGGGGGGACCGCGGCCCCTCCCTGGAAGTTGGTCAACTTAATGTGCAATCAATTACTGACTATTAAACTACTATTTTAAAATATCAATTTCTATTTAACACAAATTAACATGGTTATATGCAACGAATATTATACATTTTGACAATAAAATAGTGAATCGATATTATCTGATTGCAAATTTCAAACATGTTGCCCCCCCCTGGAAAAATGTCTGCCGACGCTCATGCCCCTAGACACCAGTAAGTGGAAGTAATGTTCTGCTCAGCTTGGGTACCTTGTGGTCGCTATTCACATATCCCCTAGACGGAGACCCCTGAGTCAAGGGATGCCAAGTATATTGGGAGATTAAATAAAGCATTAGTCTAATATTAATTGATTGCACATTTATTACAGCTTTAAATCTTTAAAAAGCTTCTTCCCCCCTAACATTGTATATATATATATATATATATATATATATACATATATATATAGGGAGCGGAAAGCTAACGGACATTTTTCATTCTGACGAAGGCCATAGAGTCTACAATGGCCTAAAGCTCAATGTTTTTAAACCTCACTCTTGTAAGAATAGTTTATATAAACTATATAAAAATAAAGAGGGTGGAGAAAGTAGTATGATGTAACACATTAAATCTTTTAAATGGTTTTTTTCATTTGTTGTCATATGTTATTTAGATCAGTTCTTAGAGACTAATCATAATGGATAAAGGAAGTACAAAAGCAGTGTGGATAATATTTTCATTCTAACTGGTGGCATTTTGATGTGGAGTCATTTGAAATGTTGTATGTAAGTCAGGGGTTTATAAAGTAAAATTTTGCATCACTGAGCTTAACTATAGTCATAGTCATAGCGCCAAAACTTGAACCACAGATTTTTTATTTTCCATGCCACTGCTCTGTGCAGAGCTCAGCATATTGAAATGTGCACTAGATGACCCAGTAAACTTAGTACCACCTAAAATTGTATTTGTAGTAACTCTTCATAAATGATTATCAATCCTAATCAACCTTCCAACTCCAATTCATTGAGATCAACAGTATGAGATGCATTGTGTACGGTTTGAGTGTTCTTTGGTTATTAAATGAAACTCGTTTGTAATTCAAATGAACTTAATGTATTTTATTTACATGAAAGATAAATTCCTCAAGTTTCACTAAAGCACATTTTGTGGTTATGTCTAAGTCTGCTTCAATTCCTTGAGTCTCGCCAAAACAATATTGAATTAATTTTTTATTTATTTCTAAGCCTGCAGAGTCAATTTATCCTAATGGAATGGCTAATCAAAATGTAATTAAATTGTTTTAACCAAATCATTTCTCAAATTCCACAGTCTTTTTCATGAAAAAATTATTTTAAATATAATAGATGCAGCTGTCAAACGGAAGGTCTGCCAAAAAAGCAGTGTATTGAAAGTGGTCCAAAGTAGCAATTCCCATACAAAATTACCAATTTTGATTTTTTTGGCTTTTTGGCTGTTTGGGTTTTTCCTAATGTTTTATTGTTCTAAACCATCCCAGTATTGATATGAACAAAACAAAAACGAAATTATTCAAATTTGTCAAGCCATTTTTTAGGTTTTGCGATACTAATGCACAGCAATTAATTTTTATATGTACAGATTAAATGTATGTGATTCAAACCATAAATTAGTATTCCACTTCTTTTGAGACCAAGTTTTTTGTCTTTCCTTTCCTGAACTATGGCATAGAGAAAAATGTATATTTTGTGTAGATGAATCCGCTTCCTATTTAGCCAATGGCAGCATAGGCAACTCAGCTTTCACTAGAGTAGATGTAATACATTTGGCACCTCCATAAGATTTTTTTGTCTTTAATTGTTTCAATTTTGTAATTCCCTTAACTTCTTTGTTCATGCCAGGAGCTGTGACTTGTCTGGAAATGTTACTTTTGTAGTAGTATCGCATGACAAATCTAGTAAATTATTTGTCTCATTTACAGGCTTACAGCATTTTGAATGTTAATCTCACAGAAGTACCAAAGAAATTATCTATTCTAGCTCTGGAATAGACAAGCTAGAGAGGTACTTCGTAGTTGAAGTTTGTAACCCTTTTGAATCTTAACTTCTTCAGGCATTTGTCTCGCTTTTAACAAGTCTATTTTGAAAACTCTAGACTAATGGAAATGGCAATATCTTACCTGCTATAACCAAACACTTCCAAAACTTCAGTTTTTGTAAAATCCTCGAATTTTGTTTGTGCCTCATGTAATAGTGTGCATTTTATATTGCATGCTTGCATTTAAAAAGTTTGGTTTCTCAAAAATTACAAGATATGATAGTCTGTCACACTAAAAATTATTTTCCAGAAGTTAAGTATACTCTGGCTTTTTGTACTCAAAAAATATAAGAAGCTCATCCTGAAACTTTATCACTTCATCATTGATTTACCCCTACAAAGCCAATGATTTCAGTGTGCACAATATATTGCTATGTGCAAAATTCTGGATGCCCAAGAAATTGAAGCACTTCTGAATAGAAAGGCTTGGCAGAACTTCAAAACTAAAATCCAGGACAACATAAAAGACAAACAGTAGATCCATTCGGATCTCCGGGCGGGGACTACTTCTCGAGAACCAAAACATTATATTAATAGAAGATCTAACATCAGACTTCTACAATGGAACGTGGGTGGTTTCAGCCAAACAAAAAGAATAGAACTCAATAGAATTGTATTGGACTATAACATAGATATATTTTCATGCAAGAAGCAAATCTAACAAATGATACAAACAGCATGGCCTACCAATGAACATTTACGACAGAGAGAAGCAGTAGCATTATTCAGACTCCGACGGGGCATGACTGTCTTGCTGTACACCTGTGCAAAATAAACATCTTCACATTTGAGGAGTGTACACCTCAGGGGCCTCTATCTAGGGGATATGTGAATGGCGACCACAAGGTACCCAAGCTGAGCAGAACATTACTTCCACTTACTGGAGTTTTGTTCCTCACTGTAACTTTTCTATCTGACCTTACCTTGGACATCTCTTGTTCTCTTCCGACCCCGATGCTATTAGGATTTCCAATGGCTAGGGAGTCTTTATTTTTCCAACCTCTCCATTTCTCTAATTTCTCTATAAAATATTAAGCTCTAGCATGCTGACCTATCATGGCATGTCATACGTCCTCTGACTGGTAATCAGAGGATATGGTCGGTGAATTTATTTGTATAATTCTCCCGGTCAGGTCGGTGAGACCCGTAAACCAACGACAGGTGTGGTCCTCCAGACATTCTGGGGTTTGTAAGAGAGTGATGTGACTGCCAAAACGTAAAAATATGGTGCTCTCTAAAAAGCGGTTGCTATTACTGCTAAGTCTCTTCAATATTTATTAAATATGAGCCCCATTCGGATCTCCAGGCGGGGATTACTTTTCGAGAACCAAAACATTATATTAATAGAAGATCTAACATCAGACTTCTACAATGGAATGTGGGTGGTTTCAGCCAAACAAAAAGAATAGAACTCAATAAAATTGTATTTGACTATAACATAGATATATTTGTCATACAAGAAGCAAATCTAACAAATGATCAACTTAATATTTCAATTTTGCTGGTTTTCTACTACACCTACTACCCAAAAATAGACAGATAAGTAGTGGAATATTAGTTGGAGTCAAAAAGGATATTAAATCCCCCTTTGAAATTGTTAAAGAAATGGACAACACAGATAAAGCTGAATTAATAAAGCTAAATTTTTGGGACAACAAAACACATCTACATATCTACAGTATTTACAATCCTCCCAGGAATGAACCAGATGTCTCACTTATTGACCTATTAAATAAAACAATCATAATTGGGGATTTCAATGCCCATTTCAAAAGATGGGGTTATGAAAAATTAGTTTCTACAGGGCAGATAGTGGAAGAATTTTTGAATACCACAACCTTTGAACTGATTTATGATAAGGAAGATCCAAAAAAATTCATACATTACTCTGGAGCAGGCAGTAACCCAGACCTCTTGTTAGCTACAACAGATATTGTTTCGAAAATTAAAAAACAAGTTATAGAAGACCCAAGTTCTGATCACAGAGCAGTAATTGCTGATATAAAACTAAATAATACAAATAACAGTCAAAATCACACAAATCTGTACTGGAACTTCAAAAAAGCAGATTGGAACAAATATAAAACTGAACTGGAACATAAATTTAAAGAACAAACAAACTCACAGCTGCATGACCACCCAGATCATATGAACAAAAATGTCTGTAAAGTCGTCCTAGAAACTGCCAAAAAAAAAAAACCATATTCCTCGTGGAAGAATAAAAAATTTCAAACCCTTTTGGAACCCCCAGTTAGAAGAACTGAAAAAGCAAAGGGATATAGCTAGAAATACAGCTCAACAAAGAAAAAGCATAGCGGATACACAAATATGGCGGAAGAAATGTGCCTCACTAAAAAAAGAAATTAATACAGCTGAAAAGAATCACTTTAATAATTTCTTAGAAAAAATGAATTACAGGACAGGTGGTTAACAAAGTCCATAAGTTCATAAAAAATGTCAAGGACAGGAAAGAAAACAACAGCACACCTATCATACACAACAATAAAATATTAACTAATGATGCAGCCATAGCCGAAACATTCAATAAATATTATGCTAATTCACATAAAGGAACAAGAAATAATAAAAAGGAATGTAAAGAATTTGAGAAAGATTTGAAACAAGAAAGAGAATGTGATCCTAACACTCAATGCAATATCTTTTTTCAAAATTTTAATACCCAAGAACTGAACATCACAATTAATAATCTAAAAAGTAAAAGGTCTCCTGGACCAGATCACATACATCCGGAGTTCATAAAAAACCTTGGAGAAACATCAAAACAACAACTACTAAAACTACAATCTATCCTGGAAAACCACTGTACCTGCTGAATGGTGAAAAGCACTAATTGTCTCACTCTTGAAGAAAGATAAAACAGCATCAGAAATAAAAAATTATAGACCAATAGCTCTTACTAGCATAATAGCAAAAGTGATGGAAAAAATGGTGTCAAACAGGTTAAATTGGTTTCTAGAATCACAAAATTTAATATTCCCATGTCAAGCTGGATTCAGAGAGTTCCACTCTACAAATGAAGAAGTCTTACTTTTCAGTCAATAAATCAAACGTTCCTTCAATAGAAAAGAAGATAGTGTATCAGTTTTTATTGATTTCCAAAGTGCACATGATTCTATATGCAGAACAAAACTACTAAAGAAAGTAATAAAAAAAAATAGGGATATAAGGTCCAATGTTTTCATGGCTATGTCATTTCCTAACACAATGCTTTATTGCTACCAGATATGGAAGAAATATATCTAAATATAAACAAGTACACCACGGCTTACCACAAGGCGCAGTGCTCAGCACTACACTTTTTAATATATTTATTAATGATCTGCCACAAGAAATACAAGAATCAAGTGTGAAGTGTGCACTATTTGCTGATGACTTAGTAATGTGGACTACAAAACCAAAAACAAAAGTACAGAACTAGAAAAAACCATGCAACAATCCTTAACCAGCCTCCAAAGGTGGACCAAAGAAAATTTAATGACTGTTAATACAACAAAATCAAACTACCAAATCTTTTCACTAAGAAAAAAAACCACTAAAAATAAAATAAAATTTTGAGGTTCAACAATTACCAGAAACAATGGAAGCAAAGTATTTAGGGGTTACATTTGATACCAAACTTACATGGACCAAAGAAATAGAAAATGTAATACAAGGAGCAGAGAGGCGCCTTTCACTGTTAAAACATCTAACAGGAATGAAGTGGGGATGTTCTAGAGTAACTCTCAACACAACATACAATGTATACATAAAGCCATTATTTACTTACGGCAGCGAAATTCTTGTAACACCAAATGGAAAAAAATTAAAATATTTCAAAACCAAAGTCTGAGACTAATTGCAGGTGCTATCAAAACCACACCAATAGCAGCTATGGAAATACTAACCAACCAATACCCCATTGAATATGAAATAGAAAAAGCAGCTCTTATTCAACACGAAAAGTTGATCAGACTCCCATTCAATACATGGCACAAGAGAAATTCTACACATACACTAAAGACTCAGGAGAGCTTTCTTTCCAAAATTCAAGACATCAAGAAGAATGTATACCTTCCTAATTCAAAGGAAAACTTCATATCTAAAGTCAATCCAACACAAACATTAGACATCACATATTATTTACACCTCACAGAAGAAGTTAAGAAAAGTGATACTCCAACTAGTGTTCTAAAATTATTGGCATTAGAGATAATTCATACTAGATTTCCAGAACACGAATGGCTCCATATATATACTAATGGTTCATTGATATCAAACCAAGATGGAGCAGGTGCTGGAGTCACATGTCACCTCTTTTCCTATTACAAATCTTTAAGTTATAGAACTACTAACTTTGATGGAGAAATTGAAGCAATTCCAATGGCCCTACAAAATCTTTTGTACAGAATTTCACATTTTCATCAAGCAGTTATTCTCTCAGATTCCAGGGCAGTAATTATAGCAATTACTTCCAAGTTGTCACCAAAAATGCAAACCATTATAGAATGTTGGAAAATCCTTACCCATCTAACAGCACTTCAAAAACACCTAGTCTTCCAATGGATACCAGCTCACTGTGGACTGAGTGGTAATGAGAAAGCTGATTTTCTTGCAAAGAAGGGTACAAACAGTGCACAAAAATCTATAGTTAATCTACCATTTTATGCAGCTAAAAGATTAGTCAACTCTGAATTCCAAAACATTATTGCAAAATAATACTATGAAAAATTAAGGAATAAATAATGGGAACTACCAAACCTTCAAACAGTAATTCCTGAGTATCCTCAAAAAACAGCAGTTGCAACCTTCAGGGTGATCACAGGACATGATTGTCTGGCAAAATATTTAAACAGAATTGGGATATATTCTTCACCACTCTGTCCTCTATGTGATCTGCAAGAGGAAATGGACCGAGACCACCTTCAAATATGCCTGGCCACTTCTAGTGCCCCATCCATCAGTAAAAAATGTTGGGGAGCAAGAGGATTAATGACTTCATTGTCAGAAATCCAGCATTAGCTAACAACATATTTTTATGTTTTGGTGGTCACCTCCCTCTGTCGCAATCCCTAAAATGTCTGGAGGACCACAGTTGTCATAGGTTTACAGGTCTCACCGACCTGGCAGGGAGAGTTATCAAAAGAAATTCACTGACCGTATCTTCTGATTGCCAATTAGAGGACAGATGCATTACATGCCATGACAGGTCAGCATGTTAGGGGTTAAGAGTTTACAGAGAAACTAGAGAAGTGGAAAGGTTGGAAAAATAGACTCCCCTGCCCTCAGGGGTCCTAATAGTACCCGGGTCAGAAGAGAACCAGAGATGACCAAGGTAAGATCATATGGTCAGCTAGAAAATATATAGTAAGGAGGAAAACACCAGTAAGGGAAAATATTCTCAACTTGGGTATCTTATGGTCACTATCGCCTAGACAGAAGCCCTGAGGAACGATGCTGCGATTTGCAAAGCTTAATGGCTGAAAAAAATTGTTCACCTAAATATGTAGAAGAAAAGATGCACATAATAGCTGTGCCTTTTACATGCAGTCAAGGAAATCTCTCCTGTAGAAGGTACCTACCTACATATAAAATGTCATTTACCATCCTAAACGTCTCCTTGATAAAGATGTCACGTCACATTACAGATCTATTAATTCTAATTGCACCTCTGTGCACACAGTTCTGACATCAAATGAACATGGTGGTATGAAGATATCAAATTCTAGCTCAACTGATCTCAAATTATGGTCTTTTTTTGGTTTTTTTCTCACAAATACTAGGTTTAGATTGTTGATAGATAGAATCAATAACTTAAGTATATCATTATTAATGTTAGCTGAGAATTTCATCACATCTGAAAACGTGTGAAATTACAGTCCAGGAATTGATTTTTCCACATCTCCACTTTTATTTCCATACCATACATTTTAGAGCAAGCAGATACAATTAGCTGACCTTTTTCCTGCAAGGAAGTATTGAGAACATTCATATGACTTATTATGTGAGCAACAAATATTAGGTTAACAATCCACCGAGGTCCAGAAAGCTCAGAAACAAACCTTTCTTTCATATCCATAAAAAGTTTTACCTGGTCGAGTAAAGGTAGGAATCATCCAAGAGTTAACCTCTACTTAGCCATCTTACCTTACAAGAAAAGGGTATACCATTGAAATATGATTCCATGGACTCTAGAAGCTGTCTGATTCAGTTCTAAACATCATATAACAGTCTGAACAACATTCATAACCATGTCAAATTGCACACCCTTGGCACAGTGTCCCCCCAGGGGAAACTACTACGGTAGGTGCAGGTTTGGCACACCCGGCGCACCAAGCCACTCACCATCATTTCACTCCCTCCATGTTCATTAACTGTTGCCACGTACAGCAGCTTATTTTGCTTATCATCATCCTCTTCCTCTTCTAGGTTTATTATGATTATTAGTTAGTAAGGCCTTAGTTTTATAACTCCTGTCTCACCAGCAGGAATCTTTCC
This sequence comes from Tenodera sinensis, assembly GCA_030765045.1. NCBI lineage: Eukaryota > Metazoa > Arthropoda > Insecta > Mantodea > Mantidae > Tenodera > Tenodera sinensis. The sequence continues at coordinate 40,873,959 of CM060970.1, forward strand.
TATCTCCGTGGTCCTGTCCCACGGTTTTCAGCGTGGCCCCCAACTTGTGTGCTCTTCAGAACTCTCAGGCGCGAAGGTTGGGCGGACCCTTCACACTGTCCCCATGTGTAGCCTTAGGTGCGGAGCCCGTCCACACCGTCATGTACACTCACGTAGCTCCTTGAGAGCACGGCCGGTGTTAATTTCCCGACGGCCGCGCGCCGTCGGATTAGTATCACCCGCCGGAGGTGTTGCCGCTGACGGAACCCCGGTGTAATCAATCCGAAGTCCCCTGAATCCACGCTGACTCCACTGAGGCAGCGTGACCTAAAGTGGGGACTACAGGCGGTTATTCCTGTGGTGGGGGCATAAAGCTGGGGTGTCGCGTGGTGAACGGTTTACCCATGTGGACAAGCAGTGGAGATCGGAGGGTGGCCCCTGTGAAATAGGCCTTGAGGCCAGTCTTGGAGGGGTCTCAAAGGCGGCACAGACCGTGGAGATTTTGGTGACTTTTATCATTTGATCCCCGGATGGCAGGCTGACGCCAACGGTTCCGGATGGTGGTCCAATTCAAAATGCATCCGCGCAAAACCCCTTCATTTGACTCGTTTTTAGTAATGACCATGGCATGTGACGGGAAGACGTTAAAGGACCTTAGCCCATTCTATATCAAACGGGAAATAGACAGGATTTATGGTACTGTGAAAAATGCAACAAGAGTTCGAGACGGTATGCTTTTGATCGAAGTGAGTTCTGCAGACCAAGCATAGAAACTTCTTAAAGGGATCCTACCCAATCCGGGTAGCCCCACACAAGTCGCTGAACACATTTAGAGGAGTAGTCATCACGTCTAGTCTGGACAACCTCACCAATGAGGAGATTGTTACTTACCTCTCCGACCAGCGTACCGTCTGACACGAAAGCAGGATGCTAAAGTGATTGATTTACGTACGGTGTTTCTCACTTTTAAGGTCACACAGTTACCCGAATATGTCTTCTGCGGTTGCGAGAGTACCGTCGTACGTCAATATGTTCCGAACCCTATGCGCTGTTTTCAGCGTCAGAAGTTCAGACATACTAAGACCGCGTGCAACCATCCTGCTGTTTGTGACCGTGGTGGCCTATCACCCCATGAGGGCATGGCTTGTACCCGGGACCCTCATTGTGTCAACTGTGGAGGGAATCATCCATCCTGCTCGCGTCAGTGCTCGAAGTATCTGGATGAAAAGAGCATTCAGGAGCTGCGTGTTAAAGAACGCCTTACCTTTCCTGAAGCGCGTCGGCGATTAGAACAGCTCAAACCACCAATCAACGTGGTTATTTGTCAGCAGTTCGCCGTGCACCTGTGACCACCGTTGGCATACAACACGTTCCTATTGCCGATGCTTCGACGCAGATGGACTTCTCCGCGAGTACCTCGCCACTCTCTAGCGGCACACCTGCACTGGCTACTACATCTTCAGCCATGCAGACCTCAGTTCACAAATCAACTAGTCGTAGCCATCCTGTCGAAAGCCACTCTCCTAGAACTACTTTTCGCGCCAGCAGCCGTGCATCCTCGATGAAGTCTCGCTCGCGCTTCCGTTCCGCGAGCCACAGGAGCTCTTCAGACTCCCAAACACCGGAGGAGTCACCTGAGGATGGTGAATTTAAAACTCCAGGTCCAAAGTTGGTCAAGGTAAAGATGAAGAAGAAAAGGATGAAAACTAACCACTCATATCTTCTTTACCATGGAAGTAATCCAGTGGAATGTTAATGAGTTCCGGGCACGTGTTCCGGACATACAACATCTAGTTGTTCTACGCTCTCCGTCAATCGTTTGTGTACAAGAAACCCACTTTAAATCTAATCAAGCTCTCCATCTTCGCGGTTTTTTCGGCATTTAGACATGACTCTGCAACTGATCAGCAAGCAAGCGGTGGTGTTACTATTCTGGTGGCACACACCATCTCTGCCACCAGTATCCCGCTCAACACGACGCTACAGGCTGTAGCGGTGCGTGTACAGCTGCAGAGCTTGTGTTTGTCTATTTGTAATGTCTATTTGCTGCCGCTCAGTGTCGTACACCAGCACGATCTTCGGGCTCTTTTGGCACAGATTCCTACTCCGCTCCTATTTCTGGGTGATCTGAATGCCAAACACACTTCATGCCTCATGGGGCAGAGATACTGACGATGTTCGTGGGTGCCTTGGAGCAGACCTTTGCGACTTGTCCAACTTAACCCTGTTAAATACTGGTATCCCTACATTCCTATCATCTGCCTATGGTACACACTCCGCTCTAGACATTTCTTATTGTAGCCCGTCATTAGTACCACTTCTTGATTGGCCCGTACTTTCTGACCTGTTTGGCAGTGATCATTGCCATTCACCTAACTGGCCTGTGCCAACACGGCACCCTCACTGGATTATTTCCAAGGCTGACTAGGGGAAATTTCGTTCTCTCATTCACCTGACCAATGAAGTCTTTGCCACCGTAGATGAAATGGTGGAGCATTTTACTCGCACTATCCTTCTTGCAGCAGATTCGAGCATTCCTCGCGGTTCATCTACGCCACGACACGCTCCTGTGCCGTGGTGGACCCAGGAATGCCGTTTGGCTATTAAAGCACGCAAGCGAGCTCTGCGTGTCTTCAGTTCACATCCTACGGAGGAGAACTGTATTGCCTTCAGGCATTCTCATGCCAGGGCACGTTTTGTACTTCATAATGCAAAACGCACATCGTGAGAAACCTACGTCTCTTCCCTTTCCCGTAAGGCCTAGGTACAAATGGTGTGGACTGCCATTCGGCGTATGTACGGCAAGTATCGCCGGACGATAATTCCCGGACTTGCCGTACAGGGATCAACTCATACCTCCGAACAGGATATCGCAGACGCTCTTGCTAATTCGTTCGCTGCTAGTAGCCAAACGAAAAGTTACGATCACTCTTTTAAATCTCTCAAGGAATCTGCAGCAGAGCGGATAGTTGTTAATTTTAGCAGTGATTGTAGTGAATCGTACAATGCACCTTTTACCTAAGCGGAACTGGGTCATTCCTTATCTCTCGCACAGAGATCCCGATGACATCCACAGGCAAATGCTGCTTCAACTTCCACCTATGGCCCTCTCCTTCCTGTTGGGTATGTACAACCGTGAGCATGTTTTTCCGTCTTGTTGGCGAGAGGATATTGTCATCCCTAACCCTCAACCCGGGAAAGATCGCACGCTTCCCTCTAGCTACCGCCCTATTTGCTTAAAGAGTGTCGTTTGTAACATTTCGAACGAATGATTAACACTCGTTTAGTGTGGTGGCAAGAGACGAATAACATGCTGAGCACTGTGTGGCCATCGCTCCAGTGTCGGCCATCTGGCACGCTTGGAAGCCTACATAACATAACTCAAAAATAAAATGTGCGATAAATACCAAGTTTCATAATTTTTTTTTCAGTTTTATGACTTCCCCCATTTCTAGGTGCCTTGTCATGGAAGAGGTTTTTTTTTTACCAATGTTGCCCAACTGCAGTCAGTCGAAAGGGGGGAGGTTTGCCCCCGCTCGCTCCTACATGTTATTGTAAGTCACTTTAAATCAGGCCTGTCTAACATCACTCCCGGGGTGTGAAGAGAGGAGTCCACCCCTCCTTAAATGCAGTAGCACGCGCTAGTAGAACCGGTTTTCGCTTTGTTTTTCTCGTTTTCCGATTTGAAGGGAGGGAAAATAGGGTAATATGTTCACACCTGGTGAGTGCTGTTTACACGCCTGCTTTAAATGGGCCGACCATGTTTCTCATGGTAGTAACTCGAATCAATCCACCAATGTGACATTCTTTGTACATTTAATACAATACACATTTCTTTTAGGCGCAAGTTATTTCAAACAAGGGTATCAACAATGATGACGTACACTGGGAACATTGTAATGACCTTCACAAGTCAGTGCCTACATGTAGCAAGGAGCAAGTATGTACCATCTTTCAGAAAAGTAAATAGCCATCTTCAGTGAGACCTGCACGAAGAGTCACCTAATTCTCAGAAGTACTTGCATAGGTGGTATGAGAATTAAATTAGTCATATGCGTCCCTTGAACATGGCAGCCATTTCACCTTGCAACTCACATCACCTCACAATTTGGAAAAGCAATATTTCAGCAGTCCTCCTACATTAATGGGCCAACATTGCAGATTCAACTTCAGTGCAGCTGCAGAACATATTGTCACCGCGCCCGCCGCATCTAATTGCCGACATCAGCAGTGTCACCCATCGCATTATTGTCGGCACTACCGCAAAGGAGCCGAAGGAAAGAGACAGAGAATGGCCGCATTGTTGGGGCGCTTGCTGAAAGAGAGAAAAGGATAGAAGGTTCTGGAATCTTCCTCTTTGTATTCCACCGAATAACTGAACTTTCCAGAATAGTGCCTGGGAGATATAAATAGCGGTAAAGTGCGACAGGAGTCAGTCAGACGTATGTGAAGGTTGAGTAGTCGTGCCGACGGAGACGGACAGATGATGTGAAGCGTTGTGCCGACGGAGAAGAGTTAGTTCTTTGTGTTACGAATTCGGAGTCGTGCTGTTGGAGAATCGGAAAAGACTTTCTTGCTGTTGCAACGAGTGTACAAGTTACTGTTTACGGTAATAAAAGTGTTTCTTTATCTCGACTACATCTGTCTTCTTTACTTCACACCCACACCAAAAGTCACACTGGTGTCAGAAGTGGGATCCGTCGAATTGCTTCTAGTTTCGTTACATCGTCGTTAGAAGTTGCAACGTTAGAACCAAGATGGAGGGAGAATCGGAAACCAGGATGATGGCAATGATGAAAGAATTATTCGCCGAAATGAAGACAGAAATGTCCAAGATGAAGACGACAAACGACAACCTCGTTGCCGAAATGAAGAGGAGAAACAACCTCGCTGCCGAGCTGAAAGAGATGAAGATGGAGCTATCGGCGAAAATTGATGGCGAACAGATTGGCGTGACGGAAGACGTGGAAGAACTCGGCGAAAAGGTGGAAGACCTCTGCCAGCATGCGGACGTCGTGGAGGACGACGGGGAACGTCTTGGCTCCCTGGTAGTAAGAGTTGACGAGAGCGTCAAAGTACTGGATGCCAGGGGCAGACGGAATAGCGCGGAGCCGGAGAGGGAGCACCTAGTGGCCGAGGCGACAGTCGCGCCCGTTTCGGATGATATGAGGGAAGACGTGGAACAACTCGGCGAACTGATTGGCGTGAGGGAAGACGTGGAACAACTCGGCGAACTAATTGGCGTGACGGAAGACGTGGAACAACTCGGCGAACTGATTGGCGTGACGGAAGACGTGGAACAACTCGACGAACTGATTGGCGTGACGGAAGGCGTGGAACAACTCGGCGAACTGATTGGCGTGACGGAAGACGTGGAACAACTCGGCGAAAAGGTGGAAGACCTCTGCCAGCATGTGGACGTCGTGGAGGACGACGGGGAACGTCTTGGTGCCCTGGTAGTAAGAGTTGACGAGAGCGTCAAAACACTGGATGCCAGGGGCAGACGGAATAGCGCGGACCCGGGGAGGAAGCACCTAGTGGCCGAGGCGACAGTTGCGCCCGTTTCAGATAACGAAAGTGTACGTCTCGGGGAAGACAAAGGGGCAGTTCAGGGACGTCGTCGAGGATCCTCTGTAGGAGTGTGTCGGGTACGTAACCAACCAGGATATAACGTGGAGGACGATCAGCAGGGAAGCGCACAAGCAAACGAGCATCACGCGAGAACCGACTTGTTGTGTGACATGGGGGGACCGTCGGAGCCATCCAATCACCTGACGCATAGTGCCGTGAACGGAAGAATGGTGGACATCATCTTGGACGGCAGGATACAGGAGAGGCCGTGCCGAGCACGAGTGAACACGTTGCCGGACCCATCGGAAGCAAGGTGGCTGCGAAGGTGCGCCAGAGAGGTCGGCGGACATGGTACCCAGCGAGCCGTTTCCAAGTGCGCAGGATGGCCCGCCAACACACCAGGAAGAAGGGCAACTGGACGAGAGACCGTCAAGACCGGCGGTACTGTTGCAGAATTTCGAAGCAGGATGGCATACATCGTCCTATCCGGACCAAGGGACACTATCCAACAGCGATACCTAGGATCGTGCCTCCTGGAGAAGAGGTTCGATGGGTTAGTCCACCAGGGCGCAAGGGAGTTGCCGCAGTGATAGTGCTGGTCGGGACGACCAGCTCTGAGGAGGGAGCAGTGTCACCGCGCCCGCCGCATCTAATTGCCGACAGCAGCAGTGTCACCCATCGCATTATTGTCGGCACTACCGCAAAGGAGCCGAAGGAAAGAGACAGAGAATGGCCGCATTGTTGGGGCGCTTGCTGAAAGAGAGAAAAGGATAGAAGGTTCTGGAATCTTCCTCTTTGTATTCCACCGAATAACTGAACTTTCCAGAATAGTGCCTGGGAGATATAAATAGCGGTAAAGTGCGACAGGAGTCAGTCAGTATGTGAAGGTTGAGTAGTCGTGCCGACGGAGACGGACAGACGATGTGAAGCGTTGTGCCGACGGAGAAGGGACAGTTCTTTGTGTTACGAGTTCGGAGCCGTGCTGTTGGAGAATCGAAAAAGACTTTCTTGTTGTTGCAACGAGTGTACAAAGTTACTGTTTACGGAAATAAAAGTGTTACTTTATCTCGACTACATCCGTCTTCTTTACTTTACACCCACCAAAAAGTCACAATATGCTCTTATGGTGTTTCTATTAAGTTGTGAACCACAACTAAAATGATTCCAGTGTTGGTGCTAGACTTACAAACAGTGAGGAGGCTAAGTCCGTGTATTAGCTACAGTTGAGCTAGCTCAGGTGTGTTCCTTCAAATGAGCAGTGTGGGCTAACACGGGTTCGAATCCCAGTCATCACATTTGTTTTTATTTCCCTTTTTCATATTTCTTTCTTAACACGAACATTATTATTATTTATATATCCCTTGCGAAATGTAAAATTATACAGACTAATGGGATCTATTTCTCACAAAGCTCGTCCTCCTTTAGGTATCTTTATTCCGCGTACCGTCATAACTTCTCCCGCCGTCTTATGAATGCTGCAGCACGATTAAAATGTTACAACTGAATGCTTCCTAAGGTATTAATTGCAGTTGCTGAAAATGAAGCAGGGGACACGCCTACCTCAATTATGAAACGTTCCTCCTGAATTAATATTTCCCTTTAAACATTCACAGTCAAAAGCATCTCTGTAAATTTCGTAGACTTACCATATTAAAATATGTAAGCGTGTAATGGTGTAAATTATCAGATCTGGATGTCAGTGAATGTGATACATTAAACAGAACAGAATACAGTTGAGAGTGAAGCAACCTTTGCACCCAGCAGGGTTGTCATGTCGTTTATTTCCAAGCAGACACAAGGTTGCCATGTTCCCATTAACTCAATTTGTAGTAGTGTGCCTTCATCCGAATCCCCATTCCTGATAAAAAGCTCTAGAGAACTAAATACTTTTGTTAATTTTGTATTTCAGAAAATTAATATGGGAAAGAAGAGGATCGAACCCCCATCAGCTAGCAGTCCTGAAGTTCACTGTCACCGACGAAGCGCTCTTGGCTATTCGGCACATGGCCACTTACACTCTCTCTCTCTCACATGATATTAAGCTTGCTGTCACCACCATGGGGGAAAATTCGTGTGCACCTTTAGAAATGGTTTAAAAATTTGATTTTTTTCTCCTAAGTATTCGCTTACATTTATATAGAGGAATGTGGAATATTTGTATAACAAGCACGACTATCTCAGTGTTCAGTGTGGACATTGTTTAATTAATTGCTTTCATTAACGGCAGACGAACAAAACGATATAATAGTAACTGCATGTTTCCTTTGAGAGAAGCATCGTCAATTGAAAATAATATGTAACAGCTTGACACTCATACGTGATGATTTACCTACAGGCAGCAGTTATGTTCTAAACTTAAGACGTGATATTATCTGATAGGTGTTGTAGTTCACTAAAGCTAACTTAGTAGACGAACCCTCCACCTTGTATAGCAGTACATGTCTGCTTTGTAAACTGGAGATCAAAGTCGATTCCTGTTTGCAAGAAATCTCTTACTTAATCCTCCTTTCAGGGTTTCAAACATGTCTCAATTTAGTTATTTAATGCGAACAATCATAACGAGTCATTCGTCTTCAGATGTTTTGTTTAATGTAAGTAATTATCAAAACAGAAAATAATTGGTTTTATTTCTATCTAATGGGAGAGTTAAAGGAAAAAATAAAGAGTATCTATTAGTTTCGAACAAGTGTTTTTTCTAAATGAGAGTGATGAATCATGATTATTACACACGCACAGACAACCAAACATACACCCACACACACGCACACACACACACGGCGCAACCCCCAATCACACGCACACACTACCTCACACACGCGCACACACATGCACACACACGGCACAACCCACACACACCCACACACACACACGGCGCCACCCCCACACACACGGCACCAACCACACACGGCGCCACCCCCACACACACGGCACCACCCACACACACCCACACACACGCACACGGCACCACCCCCCCACACCCCCACACACACGGACACACACACGGCGCAACCCCCACACACACGCACACACACACACACTCACACACACGGCACCACACCCACACACACGGCACCACCCCCACACACACACTCACACACACGGCACCACACCCACACACACGGCACCACCCTCACACACACTCACACACACCCACACACACACTCACACACGGCACCACCCCCACACACACCCCCCCCCACACACACCCACACACGGAACCACACCCACACACACGGCACCACCCCACACACACGGCACCACCCCACACACACGGCACCACCCCCCACACACGGCACCACACCCACACACACTCACCCACACACACCCACACACACGGCAACACCCCCACACACACCTACACACACGGCACCACCCCACACACACGGCACCACCCCCCACACACGGCACCACACCCACACACACTCACCCACACACACCCACACACACGGCAACACTCCCACACACACTCACACACACGGCACCACCCCCACACACGGTCACACACTACCACACACACACACCCACACACGCACGCACACACACGGCACCACCCCCACACACGGTCACACACTACCACACACACACACTTACACACACGCGCACACACATGCACACACACCCACACACACGCACACACTCGGCACCACCCCCACACACACACCCACACACACGCACACACACGGCACCACACCCACACACACGGCACCACCCCCACACACACCCACACACACGGCACCACCTCCACGCACACCCACACACATGTCACCACCCCCACACAACCCACACACTCGGTACCACCCACACACACCCACACACACGGCACCACCCCCACACACACACGGCACCACCCACACACACCCACACACACGCACACGGCGCCACCCCCACACACACCCACACACACGGACACACACACGGCGCAACCCCCAATCACATGCACACACTACCACACACAGGCGCACACACATGCACACACACGGCACCACCCCCACACACACCCACACACACGGCACCACCCCCACACACACTCACACACACGGCACCACCCCCACACACACTCACACACACGGCACCACACCCACACACACGGCACCACCCCCACACACACTCACACACACGGCACCACACCCACACACACGGCACCACACCCACACACACGGCACCACCCCCACACACACTCACACACACGGCACCACTCCCCCACACACACACTCACACACACGGCGCCACCCCCACACACACGCACACACACACTCACACACACGGCACCACACCCACACACACAGCACCACCGCCACACACACGGCACCACCCCCACACACACACTCACACACACGGCACCACACCCACACACACGGCACCACCCTCACACACACTCACACACACCCACACACACACTCACACACACGGCACCACCCCCACGCACACCCCCACACACACACCCACCCACACACGGCACCACACCCACACACACGGCACCACCCCACACACACGGCACCACCCCACACACACGGCACCACCCCCCACACACGGCACCACACCCACACACACTCACCCACACACACCCACACACACGGCAACACCCCCACACACACCTACACACACGGCACCACCCCACACACACGGCACCACCCCCCACACACGGCACCACAACCACACACACTCACCCACACACACCCACACACACGGCAACACTCCCACACACACTCACACAGACGGCACCACCCCCACACACGGTCACACACTACCACACACACACACCCACACACGCACGCACACACACGGCAAGTAGGTAGATTAGGACAGAGCTGGCGCACTTTTTTATGGGCAAGATGGCCGCCATACGCAACCTAAGGATTATTATGTAGGAGGGTAGAGGGGCGCAGGATGTAGGCGTTTGAGGCTGACTAGGGATAACGTTTAAGGCAGTACATGTATGTTTATGAGCGTCCATGGTAGTTGAGTATGTCGTTCACTATATCGATGCAAATCGCCTAACGCAAGAGATTTCTATCTTGATTGAATATGTTACCCCAACATGACACCTCGCCCCACATAGTGGCCCTAACCTAGCCTAAGCCCCATACTTCTACTCGTCTAACCTAACCTAACCTAACCTAACCTAACCTAACCTAGAATAAGCCTCATACTTCTACTCGTCTAACCTATCCTAACCTAATCTAACCTAGCCTAAGCCCCTTACTTCTACTCGTCTAACCTAACCTAACACCTCATCTAATGATTTATTCTTCATCCCTTTTGCTCATCTAATCCATACTCTTTTTACTATATGGTCTATCATAATTTCACATAACCTAAGCATCATATTCTAACCTAACCTAACCTAACCTAACCTAACCTAACCTAACCTAACCTAGAATAAGCCTCATACTTCTACTCGTCTAACCTATCCTAATCTAATCTAACCTAGCCTAAGCCCCTTACTTCTACTCGTCTAACCTAACCTAACACCTCATCTAATGATTTATTCTTCATCCCTTTTGCTCATCTAATCCCTACTCTTTTTACTATATGGTCTATCATAATTTCACATAACCTAAGCATCATATTCTAACCTAACCTAACGTTACTTAACCTAAGGGAGCGCAAACCTTCCTATTTATTAACCTAACTCAACCCAACCTATTTCATTCCTAGTTAACTTAAGCGTTCTATTCTTCTATAACCTATTCTGACCTTTGCAACATGTCGTTTCAGTCTTAGACATCCCACTTTCTTTTGGAGACGTTCCTCCAACAACTTTAGCTACCTTGAAGGTATTACACCCCCCCCCCGACATGAGAATCCTAACGATTTCTTAACATTTCATGGTATGTTAGTGCTATTTTAGGAGTTGGTAAGTATTTTAGCCATTTTTGCGGTATTCTAGAGATTTTCAGGAATTTTTGCAGCTTCGTTGGTATTTTCTATGTTTTCACGTCGTTAGTATGGTTTAATGTTTTTTAAGGAGTATACGGAGCCCTTTTTAGCGATTTGTTATGCTTCATGACCACTTTCAATCCTTTTGTAAGTGTATGATGTTCTCGTCTAGAGAATTGCTTACACTCTTTCTAAGACTAACCTAACTTAACCACAAACCTCTTTGCAGACATTTCTTCAACGTTATTTAACATTATACAGGCTTCTTTTTCTCCTCCCTCCGGCTCTTTTCGTAAACTAACATTAGAAGACGTTGTAACCTTGTTATTCAAATAGCTATTGTATCCGTCTTTGTACACTGTCCCAGTATGCTATACATGCAAACTTCATTTAAAGATTCTCTTGCATAATTCTGTAGGTTCTAATGGTAACACGTCAAACATTGCACACATTCCTTCTAAGACTATCCTAACCTAACCTATCCCACCACCACCACCACCACCACCACCACCACCACCACCACCACCACCACCACCACCACCACCACCACCACCACCACCACCCTAACCTAACCCAACAAAAAAAAACCATCATCACCAGCGGCGCTATAACTTGCAAGACCACAAACATCTCCAGCACCAACACCTCCACCATCACCAGCGCCACAATAACCTACATCATCATCATCATCATCATCATCATCATCATCATCATCATCATCATCATCATCATCATCACCAGCGTAACTATATCCTACACCACCGTAATATTCTGCAGCTATTGTATATAGTATGTTTGACATTTTCTCCATATCTAACCTTACCTATTATTTACAGCTTTGGTCTGCTTTGATTTCTCCCTCCTTTACAGAGCTTTAAACTTCCACTAGATCTCCTAACCATTGATGTTGAAGTTCTTGTTACAGCTATTTTACCCTCGGTCACAGAATTGCATACAACTGTATGACTCTTTTCCTTGGTTCTGTATGTTCTGGCGGTAACATCTCGAGCACGACATGCAGTTTTCTAAGGCTAACCCTACCTATTATGATCTAACCTGCTTTTTAAGTGTTCTTTACAGCTTTATACAACTTTGTTTTTTCTAATCCTTTGTAGAGCTTAACCTATCACTAAACGATGTTTTATCTGCTGATGTTGAAGTACTTATAGCTCAGTATTTTAAGAGATATTGAGCACTATTTTTGATAGTATTTTAACACAATCTTCTGTTTATATAAAGTTAATGAGGGTATACTTACTTTAAGGTAGCAGGGTATACGCCTCTCCTCTTTTATCTGGGCTGGAGACCAGCACTAGAGTTAAAGTCTAGTGGCAGAGTTAACGCCTCCCTTTATAATTTTTATTTTTCTTCTTTCTTCGACAAGTATCATGGGAAGCACGGAGAAGCCTGGTGAGTAATTTTTTTATTTTTTCTTCTTTCTTCGTCAGACATCATTGGAGGCGTGGAGGAGTCAGTTCATTAAACTTTCATTTTCTACAGGAAACGTAACGGAGAAAATAATTATCTTGAGATCTAAGTTGCATACTCTTATGCACGGCTTGCAACGTTGTAATGCCCATACGCATACGTTGATATTCCATCCTCTGCAATTACTCTCTTGTCATCATGAGGCGACAGAGCTATTTTATTAGATTCAACTGTAGAGACATTATGACGTTGGGATAGGATTAAATTCATAGGGGTTCTTACGATTTTTAAAGTTTTAAGGCACTCCATGTAACTATCGAAGCTGATGTATTGCTTAATGGCGCTATGTTTTATGCCTTTGATCTTTTTTATCACAGAGCCATCAATATCGAGAGCATACATTTTAGGTCTGAGACCAACGAAACGGCGAATGATTTTACCACTCGCTTCATCTTTAAACTTTCCCAACACTTTCTTGTTTTGTGTAGAATAGCATATATGGTTAGCAGGGTAGTCCGCTGTGTCCAGATGTTCAAGCATATGTAATTTATCCTGGTATATATCACCTGTAGTCACTCGATGGATGAAGGAATCTGTATCCGTATACAACAGTTTAAGATTCTCAGCTCCATAATATGGAAGTAACACATCATATTGATATGAATACATAAGCGTCTTGGAGATGTCTAGTACGCTCATACCAATGTATATAGGCTTGTTGAACACTATTTTACGAGAAGCCATATGAACAGCTGCAAGATTAGGACCGTATATAGTTCGATCGATAAATGTAGGCTTGGCTATCAGTTTTTCTAATGTTTTGCTGTTTGCTACAAGACGTATATCCATACGATTACGAATATTTTCCATTGTTTTTCCGAACATCGCATTATTGAATAGTTTATAAAGATCCTTCTCAAAATCATTTCTAGCTTGTTGTCGCAGACGGTTATTAAACTCGACGTAAGGTTTTAGCCAACACGACTGATGAAACTGAAGTGCTCGATGAATCTTTGTTAATAGTAGACCGTGACTAAGAGCTTGTTTCAAGGACATGTAATGTACCACATACTTCTTTCGGGATCCAAGATGGGCAATTAGTTTCTTTGAAGAGGATTCCCCCGGTTTCATACTCTCAGGCAGGAAGGGCAAATCATTATGAAGATCGTGGAGCTCGACAGGATATTCGACATCGACTTCTAAGATGTATCCAAGGGGGTCATCTTCCTTCAATAATTCCAGGTCTATGTCTTCAGGAGAAACCCATTTAAACCCTCCATAAGGAAGGGCCTTACACATTCCCCAGCCGTATTGGTTATTGGCGTCTTCGTATGTAATAAAATGAGAGGGTTTACGAGGATCATACTGCTCCATATATATGTTGTTAGCCTCCGCATACCGGTGAGAAACCTGACATAACCCTCCTCTTATGCCAGATTCAACCATGAGTAGCTGATCGTAATCAAGAAGCAATTCCAACTCGATTCCAGTATACAGCAGCATAGCATCCCATGTAAGTCCTGGAGAAGTAAAATAATGTCCAGGATCCACTTTATGAGTTTTCAGGGTTTGGTCTCTAAATGTCTCAAAGACATCCGCTAGGAGAAGAACATCCGAAACTAAGTACAGATCACTGTACTCACCAAGGTTTAGGACCTTAAAGTGCTTCCACACGTTTAGAGCGTGATCATAGTCCTCACTGCTGATTACTTCGCTGTTTAATCTGTTGTAGAAGGCATCCCTATGAGGCAGGCATGTATCGTTCAGGGCATCCCACGATGTTACGTAATCATAGGGAAATACCCCCTTACGTGTCATCAAACCAATATTCTCTGCTCCAAAGTACTTCGCTGTTTCAGGATACGTTTCAAGGTTTTTTGCAAGCTTCTCCAAGCTCGTACTGAGGAAGCGGAAAGTATCGACAAATCTGAGTTTAATATCCCCAACATACTTGGAGAATGATATATAACTTTCCTCTGAATTTGGTATAACCTCTACTCTTTCGCTAGTACACCCCAGTTCCTTAACAATGAAATGAGAGTCATACCCACTCAGGTTATGCATGAAGACAGGTATATAATTAGGTGTTTTACAAGCCAGGTTACATTTATTGTGTAAAGGTCCTCTGAACGCCCCGCTTATATGTGAGTGATCGCGAACCTTCCAATTATCTTCTGTAAATTCATGTTCACACAGGTAGCATATTGTAGAAGCATCGAATGATTCTTGTTCTTCAGCTGTAAGATTAAGAGGTTTAGCAGATTTGTATAAGTCGCTTATTTTATTGGCCAGATCCATCAAGCATTCCATAAACTTCTGTGCAGCGTCAGGCCCTCGGTAAACATATGGTTCAGTAGGAAGAGTTGTTTCTAGTTGTTCAACACTGGACGAAGGCTTCACATAAACACAAAAGCTCATAGGAGAATGACTTTGATAGGGAGTTGTGTAGGAGGTTTCAGGGTTAGAGGAGCAGGTATGGAGAGGGGTGAGAATGCATTCAAAATCGGCGTAGATAACATAAGGAAGTTTCAACATCCTCTCAACATTCTTGAATTTAACGATAGAGTTATCCTTTGTAGGCATAACGCATCTAGCAATACCATGCTGTCTACATATTTCTCGGTGCTCTTCTAATTTTTTCATTCCACTTTGCCCGTATCGGCCATCAAAATGGCTGAAACATCTTTTACATACATAAATTCGACCATCATGTTTGGTTTTCTGCTGACGAATAAGTCTTTCAAAATCCTTTATATAAGCATAGTGATATCTGTCAGTAGCATTACTCAACAGAAGGAGATCGCGATGATCATCTAATTCTTCATCAATCACCTTTATTGGAAACACTTCATGTTTATCATCCACTCCAAACACATTTATGGATATATTATTGAGTTTTTCAAATTTAGCGATCTCACCCAAGCTCGTAGGAAATGAGACGCACGAGAAATCGTATTTTTCTTGGAGATCCTTATACTTGCTAACACGCTGAGCATCCTTTCGAATGAACTTAGCCAGAACAGCGTACATAAAGCATTTCTCATCGTTGTAGTTCTGAGGGTTTATACAGGCTTTCTTCGCATCCAAAGATGACGGTAGAGGAATATAGCTGCTCCCTCGAAGAAGATTATACTTGTTAATACGTAGTCGAACGCCATCAACACTCAGAAGAGCCCAATTACTGCCTTTCAGTTTACTTTCCTCCATTTCAACACGAAGTTTCTCGAATTTTTTTTCCAAGATGGCATCCAAATCACTGTCTAAAAACACGGCATTATTACGCGTTTTGAAGGCTTTGTTAGTGATGTCCCCAACAGCATTCACAAACTTACATTCAGCCATAATGTTAATTTTCAAACTTTTATGAGCCCGCAGCTCCTTCTGAACAGCATGAATTATGCGCTGCTTAGCCTGCTGCAGGTATGAATTTAGATCCTGACTTGCAGGGCATTGGATGAAAAACGATTTCAGCCGATCCTGAAAAGCCGTTTCATATTCTACAACATCATCTTCATCAGGAGACATTAACAATAATTTATGCTTAGTAGGTTCGAATTTGACTTTCTTAGCATCTAGAGCCCTATTACAGCGCCCTTCATGTACATCCCTTCGATTTTCAGTACCGTAAACATCACCACAATGTCTACACTCGAAAAACTCACCACATATCAGCTCATGCCTCTTCTTATGGTAGTCGCGTAGAAAACTCTTTTCACATTTGCTGCACCTATAATCTGGTATGGCATTCAGAACCGATTCCATCAGTCCACCACTCCACATGATTATAATATGTAGTGCAACACTTGTAAACGATGTAAATCAATAAATGCTTATAGCACTTTCCACTGACTCGCCTCGATAACTTATAAAAGCTATTGAACGGTAATCTCGCTAAGAGAAGCTGATGTGCTCGACTCGAAGGTTAATTACTGAATAACTATGTAAGCTCAAGCAAACCCTACTTATTCCACTAGCACGTACCTTATAAATTACTACGCGATTCAAGATTAAGTTTGTATTTTTAAAATATATATCATTAAACTACGTGAGTCAAGGATCAACTTGTTTCATTTTTATTTGCCAGTTCAACGTTAACATGCATTTCCCCTCATTTTTAAAGTTTAAACAAGGTAAATTATATTTCAACCACTGTATTTATAGAAATAAATGTTTATAATTTTAATACTTTCATGCCGAACACACACACACACACACACACACACACACACACACACACACACACACACTCACACACGCGCGCGAGCGCAAAATTAAGACGTGAAACGGCGGTTATGTATCTTTAAGTAACATTTCTTTAATCGACATCGGATGACAGTAATGGAACCATCTAAGCAATATTTAAACGCAACGCTTAAAAAAACCCAATTTCTGCTATATTTCATCAAACCTTCCTATTTTTTATGACTTTTTCTCGTCTTTTACGCACTTTGAAACGAATCCAACAGAAAAATTAAGACGCGAAACGGTGGTTATGTATCTTTACGTAACATTACTTTTATCAATATCAGATGACTCACGATAATTCAAGATCACGATTGCAGCGCCTCATAGCGGCTTCAATCAGTACTAAAACGCACATTCGACAGATTTTATACTCTTTATGACGGTAAATTATATATTACCCCTCAAATTATCATTGTTTTTATGGTTTTCCACCGTTTTTACGTACTTTGAAACGAATCCGGCATAGAATTAAGACGCGAAACGGCGGGTATGTATCTTTAAGTAACAAACACCTTTTAACGATATCGAATGACAGCGATAGAAGCACTTGAACATTATTTAAACGCTTAAAACCCAATTTTTTCGCTATATTTAATCAATTTCAGCATTAGAGTCCTATGACGTCACACTCAAGCATTGACGGAATGTCTACTACCTCCAAACATGTTCATACAAGTCTAATGACGTCACGCAAGCACCATACAGAAGGCATAATTCAACGACAAAGACAAACTCTATATTCCTGCAACGAAATAAACGTATTTGAAAGCGTCTTAACACGTTAACTTCAATGCATGTATATAAACCTCTTATATAACAATAAAAAGAAAGAAAAAGGAATAAATAAGAAATAAAATAAAGGGGAAATAAAGTATTAGCACAATAGACCCTTAGAAACGAGGTTATTCCATATCTTTCATCATTCAGCCAACTAACAGCTAAATGATGTCACACAGTAGCGGCGACACTGTCTACACTACTTGAAAACAAGTTTAGACAGGAAAGTCTCCCCACCCTCAGATCCACGTAGCAACATTATGAGAAGGCCAACAGTAACGTCCAAGCCATCAGAGCGAGTATATGGGGCGTGAGCACTCGACAACGCTTTTCACCGTTTAAAGCTTATTTGCATCATTTCTTTCCAGGTACTCATCAATCATTGTACTACACACATCATTTAGATCACAATACTTAGCGTTGTATGCTATAATTTTGTAATTTTCACGATTATATACTCATTTAATGATTTAAATTCAACATTTCTAGCGTTCACCCTCTTTTTCTTCTTCTTCTTCTTCTTCTTCTTCTTCTTCTTTTTATTCTTCTTTTTCTTCGTCCATATTTTCACCTTAGTTCTTCTATTCTCGTTCTCCCTCGTAATAGCAGAGAATATGTACGTAAATGATCGTTATTACCTTAAATATTAAATAAAATAACAGCATTCTCCGTCAATTATATCTAAACCGACTTTTTCCGTGTTATGCAAGATTTAAGCTTCTAGAATCAACACAAGCAATGTTTCTCTCAATAACAGCATTTTATAATTGATTTTGTAAGTAATAACACCAATTTAAACTTTATTACAGATCTCTAAGACCCTAGCTTGCAAAGTATTTAAATGGACCCTTAGAGATTCGAACTAGACCCCACAGTACAAAAGCTACCATTTTTATCAATAATTCAAGAGCAGATATTTAGCTGAAGTGTTTAACTTTTTATTTCATCACGCTAACTTTATTGATTCGCGAATAAATCGACTTGAAGTAATTGCCCCGTCCCGGTAATCGAACTATGAGTCCTAGGGATAAAATTGTCTAGTATATCATTTTATATGCCAAGTTAGCCTAATTTGTCTTTGCATTACTATTCCAAGTGTAAAAATAGCGATATAGAGCAAATTTCAATAATTCTCCACAAGATAGGGATCGAACCTACGATACGTTAACTCTAGCATGTTATAAAATAATCGTCCTTAACAAGTATTATCATATAAAGTTTATTTCAGTCTTCCAACACAAGCGGTTCTCGAAATAATTAAATTTACCAAATCAGGATTGGAACCCAAGACTCCAGGATACCAAGCATACCACAGAGGAAAGCTTATAACAATACCAATTTAATAAAATTTATTCGAAGATTTTATCACTAATAGTTTAGGAGTTATTCCAATAATAATTTATAATTTGCACGGGGATCGAACGCTAGGCCACCGACAATCTTCAAAATTAGACCAAGGATGCGTCGTTTTATTATAAGATAATTACCGTTTACCACATTTCGATATCTCATTTAGTTTAGGAGAAATCAGGCATCAATGAGTAGTATAGATATGGGGCGTTTTAAAAACAATTAGCGGCATCCCTTTGAGTGATTTGAAAATATTGTGCGCAACACAACATTTTAAAACCACTCAAAGGAGCCGCCACTAATTGGATGACAATGACGGTAATTGGTAATTAACCTGTCAACCCTTGTCAACCCTTGTCAACCCTTATCGATGGTAATCTGACAGATGATGAGGGTCGACCCATTGTCGGCTTTTCACCGACAAAGACAATGGAGTGTGAAAACACGTGTAATCCAATTAGCGCCCATTGTTAACCAATTAACCAATTAGCGGCATCCCTTTGTGTGGGTTTAAATCCCCATATCTATACTACTCATTGATGCCTGATTTCTCCTAAACTAAATGAGATATCGAAATGTGGTAAACGGTAATTATCTTATAATAAAACGACGCATCCTTGGTCTAATTTTGAAGATTGTCGGTGGCCTAGCGTTCGATCCCCGTGCAAATTATAAATTATTATTGGAATAACTCCTAAACTATTAGTGATAAAATCTTCGAATAAATTTTATTAAATTGGTATTGTTATAAGCTTTCCTCTGTGGTATGCTTGGTATCCTGGAGTCTTGGGTTCCAATCCTGATTTGGTAAATTTAATTATTTCGAGAACCGCTTGTGTTGGAAGACTGAAATAAACTTTATATGATAATACTTGTTAAGGACGATTATTTTATAACATGCTAGAGTTAACGTATCGTAGGTTCGATCCCTATCTTGTGGAGAATTATTGAAATTTGCTCTATATCGCTATTTTTACACTTGGAATAGTAATGCAAAGACAAATTAGGCTAACTTGGCATATAAAATGATATACTAGACAATTTTATCCCTAGGACTCATAGTTCGATTACCGGGACGGGGCAATTACTTCAAGTCGATTTATTCGCGAATCAATAAAGTTAGCGTGATGAAATAAAAAGTTAAACACTTCAGCTAAATATCTGCTCTTGAATTATTGATAAAAATGGTAGCTTTTGTACTGTGGGGTCTAGTTCGAATCTCTAAGGGTCCATTTAAATACTTTGCAAGCTAGGGTCTTAGAGATCTGTAATAAAGTTTAAATTGGTGTTATTACTTACAAAATCAATTATAAAATGCTGTTATTGAGAGAAACATTGCTTGTGTTGATTCTAGAAGCTTAAATCTTGCATAACACGGAAAAAGTCGGTTTAGATATAATTGACGGAGAATGCTGTTATTTTATTTAATATTTAAGGTAATAACGATCATTTACGTACATATTCTCTGCTATTACGAGGGAGAACGAGAATAGAAGAACTAAGGTGAAAATATGGACGAAGAAAAAGAAGAATAAAAAGAAGAAGAAGAAGAAGAAGAAGAAGAAGAAGAAGAAGAAGAAGAAAAAGAGGGTGAACGCTAGAAATGTTGAATTTAAATCATTAAATGAGTATATAATCGTGAAAATTACAAAATTATAGCATACAACGCTAAGTATTGTGATCTAAAGATGTGTGTAGTACAATGATTGATGAGTACCTGGAAAGAAATGATGCAAATAAGCTTTAAACGGTGAAAAGCGTTGTCGAGTGCTCACGCCCCATATACTCGCTCTGATGGCTTGGACGTTACTGTTGGCCTTCTCATAATGTTGCTACGTGGATCTGAGGGTGGGGAGACTTTCCTGTCTAAACTTGTTTTCAAGTAGTGTAGACAGTGTCGCCGCTACTGTGTGACATCATTTAGCTGTTAGTTGGCTGAATGATGAAAGATATGGAATAACCTCGTTTCTAAGGGTCTATTGTGCTAATACTTTATTTCCCCTTTATTTTATTTCTTATTTATTCCTTTTTCTTTCTTTTTATTGTTATATAAGAGGTTTATATACATGCATTGAAGTTAACGTGTTAAGACGCTTTCAAATACGTTTATTTCGTTGCAGGAATATAGAGTTTGTCTTTGTCGTTGAATTATGCCTTCTGTATGGTGCTTGCGTGACGTCATTAGACTTGTATGAACATGTTTGGAGGTAGTAGACATTCCGTCAATGCTTGAGTGTGACGTCATAGGACTCTAATGCTGAAATTGATTAAATATAGCGAAAAAATTG
Organism: Tenodera sinensis; assembly: GCA_030765045.1. NCBI lineage: Eukaryota > Metazoa > Arthropoda > Insecta > Mantodea > Mantidae > Tenodera > Tenodera sinensis. Next base: position 40,895,477 of record CM060970.1, read on the forward strand.
GGTTTTAAGCGTTTAAATAATGTTCAAGTGCTTCTATCGCTGTCATTCGATATCGTTAAAAGGTGTTTGTTACTTAAAGATACATACCCGCCGTTTCGCGTCTTAATTCTATGCCGGATTCGTTTCAAAGTACGTAAAAACGGTGGAAAACCATAAAAACAATGATAATTTGAGGGGTAATATATAATTTACCGTCATAAAGAGTATAAAATCTGTCGAATGTGCGTTTTAGTACTGATTGAAGCCGCTATGAGGCGCTGCAATCGTGATCTTGAATTATCGTGAGTCATCTGATATTGATAAAAGTAATGTTACGTAAAGATACATAACCACCGTTTCGCGTCTTAATTTTTCTGTTGGATTCGTTTCAAAGTGCGTAAAAGACGAGAAAAAGTCATAAAAAATAGGAAGGTTTGATGAAATATAGCAGAAATTGGGTTTTTTTAAGCGTTGCGTTTAAATATTGCTTAGATGGTTCCATTACTGTCATCCGATGTCGATTAAAGAAATGTTACTTAAAGATACATAACCGCCGTTTCACGTCTTAATTTTGCGCTCGCGCGCGTGTGTGAGTGTGTGTGTGTGTGTGTGTGTGTGTTCGGCATGAAAGTATTAAAATTATAAACATTTATTTCTATAAATACAGTGGTTGAAATATAATTTACCTTGTTTAAACTTTAAAAATGAGGGGAAATGCATGTTAACGTTGAACTGGCAAATAAAAATGAAACAAGTTGATCCTTGACTCACGTAGTTTAATGATATATATTTTAAAAATACAAACTTAATCTTGAATCGCGTAGTAATTTATAAGGTACGTGCTAGTGGAATAAGTAGGGTTTGCTTGAGCTTACATAGTTATTCAGTAATTAACCTTCGAGTCGAGCACATCAGCTTCTCTTAGCGAGATTACCGTTCAATAGCTTTTATAAGTTATCGAGGCGAGTCAGTGGAAAGTGCTATAAGCATTTATTGATTTACATCGTTTACAAGTGTTGCACTACATATTATAATCATGTGGAGTGGTGGACTGATGGAATCGGTTCTGAATGCCATACCAGATTATAGGTGCAGCAAATGTGAAAAGAGTTTTCTACGCGACTACCATAAGAAGAGGCATGAGCTGATATGTGGTGAGTTTTTCGAGTGTAGACATTGTGGTGATGTTTACGGTACTGAAAATCGAAGGGATGTACATGAAGGGCGCTGTAATAGGGCTCTAGATGCTAAGAAAGTCAAATTCGAACCTACTAAGCATAAATTATTGTTAATGTCTCCTGATGAAGATGATGTTGTAGAATATGAAACGGCTTTTCAGGATCGGCTGAAATCGTTTTTCATCCAATGCCCTGCAAGTCAGGATCTAAATTCATACCTGCAGCAGGCTAAGCAGCGCATAATTCATGCTGTTCAGAAGGAGCTGCGGGCTCATAAAAGTTTGAAAATTAACATTATGGCTGAATGTAAGTTTGTGAATGCTGTTGGGGACATCACTAACAAAGCCTTCAAAACGCGTAATAATGCCGTGTTTTTAGACAGTGATTTGGATGCCATCTTGGAAAAAAAATTCGAGAAACTTCGTGTTGAAATGGAGGAAAGTAAACTGAAAGGCAGTAATTGGGCTCTTCTGAGTGTTGATGGCGTTCGACTACGTATTAACAAGTATAATCTTCTTCGAGGGAGCAGCTATATTCCTCTACCGTCATCTTTGGATGCGAAGAAAGCCTGTATAAACCCTCAGAACTACAACGATGAGAAATGCTTTATGTACGCTGTTCTGGCTAAGTTCATTCGAAAGGATGCTCAGCGTGTTAGCAAGTATAAGGATCTCCAAGAAAAATACGATTTCTCGTGCGTCTCATTTCCTACGAGCTTGGGTGAGATCGCTAAATTTGAAAAACTCAATAATATATCCATAAATGTGTTTGGAGTGGATGATAAACATGAAGTGTTTCCAATAAAGGTGATTGATGAAGAATTAGATGATCATCGCGATCTCCTTCTGTTGAGTAATGCTACTGACAGATATCACTATGCTTATATAAAGGATTTTGAAAGACTTATTCGTCAGCAGAAAACCAAACATGATGGTCGAATTTATGTATGTAAAAGATGTTTCAGCCATTTTGATGGCCGATACGGGCAAAGTGGAATGAAAAAATTAGAAGAGCACCGAGAAATATGTAGACAGCATGGTATTGCTAGATGCGTTATGCCTACAAAGGATAACTCTATCGTTAAATTCAAGAATGTTGAGAGGATGTTGAAACTTCCTTATGTTATCTACGCCGATTTTGAATGCATTCTCACCCCTCTCCATACCTGCTCCTCTAACCCTGAAACCTCCTACACAACTCCCTATCAAAGTCATTCTCCTATGAGCTTTTGTGTTTATGTGAAGCCTTCGTCCAGTGTTGAACAACTAGAAACAACTCTTCCTACTGAACCATATGTTTACCGAGGGCCTGACGCTGCACAGAAGTTTATGGAATGCTTGATGGATCTGGCCAATAAAATAAGCGACTTATACAAATCTGCTAAACCTCTTAATCTTACAGCTGAAGAACAAGAATCATTCGATGCTTCTACAATATGCTACCTGTGTGAACATGAATTTACAGAAGATAATTGGAAGGTTCGCGATCACTCACATATAAGCGGGGCGTTCAGAGGACCTTTACACAATAAATGTAACCTGGCTTGTAAAACACCTAATTATATACCTGTCTTCATGCATAACCTGAGTGGGTATGACTCTCATTTCATTGTTAAGGAACTGGGGTGTACTAGCGAAAGAGTAGAGGTTATACCAAATTCAGAGGAAAGTTATATATCATTCTCCAAGTATGTTGGGGATATTAAACTCAGATTTGTCGATACTTTCCGCTTCCTCAGTACGAGCTTGGAGAAGCTTGCAAAAAACCTTGAAACGTATCCTGAAACAGCGAAGTACTTTGGAGCAGAGAATATTGGTTTGATGACACGTAAGGGGGTATTTCCCTATGATTACGTAACATCGTGGGATGCCCTGAACGATACATGCCTGCCTCATAGGGATGCCTTCTACAACAGATTAAACAGCGAAGTAATCAGCAGTGAGGACTATGATCACGCTCTAAACGTGTGGAAGCACTTTAAGGTCCTAAACCTTGGTGAGTACAGTGATCTGTACTTAGTTTCGGATGTTCTTCTCCTAGCGGATGTCTTTGAGACATTTAGAGACCAAACCCTGAAAACTCATAAAGTGGATCCTGGACATTATTTTACTTCTCCAGGACTTACATGGGATGCTATGCTGCTGTATACTGGAATCGAGTTGGAATTGCTTCTTGATTACGATCAGCTACTCATGGTTGAATCTGGCATAAGAGGAGGGTTATGTCAGGTTTCTCACCGGTATGCGGAGGCTAACAACATATATATGGAGCAGTATGATCCTCGTAAACCCTCTCATTTTATTACATACGAAGACGCCAATAACCAATACGGCTGGGGAATGTGTAAGGCCCTTCCTTATGGAGGGTTTAAATGGGTTTCTCCTGAAGACATAGACCTGGAATTATTGAAGGAAGATGACCCCCTTGGATACATCTTAGAAGTCGATGTCGAATATCCTGTCGAGCTCCACGATCTTCATAATGATTTGCCCTTCCTGCCTGAGAGTATGAAACCGGGGGAATCCTCTTCAAAGAAACTAATTGCCCATCTTGGATCCCGAAAGAAGTATGTGGTACATTACATGTCCTTGAAACAAGCTCTTAGTCACGGTCTACTATTAACAAAGATTCATCGAGCACTTCAGTTTCATCAGTCGTGTTGGCTAAAACCTTACGTCGAGTTTAATAACCGTCTGCGACAACAAGCTAGAAATGATTTTGAGAAGGATCTTTATAAACTATTCAATAATGCGATGTTCGGAAAAACAATGGAAAATATTCGTAATCGTATGGATATACGTCTTGTAGCAAACAGCAAAACATTAGAAAAACTGATAGCCAAGCCTACATTTATCGATCGAACTATATACGGTCCTAATCTTGCAGCTGTTCATATGGCTTCTCGTAAAATAGTGTTCAACAAGCCTATATACATTGGTATGAGCGTACTAGACATCTCCAAGACGCTTATGTATTCATATCAATATGATGTGTTACTTCCATATTATGGAGCTGAGAATCTTAAACTGTTGTATACGGATACAGATTCCTTCATCCATCGAGTGACTACAGGTGATATATACCAGGATAAATTACATATGCTTGAACATCTGGACACAGCGGACTACCCTGCTAACCATATATGCTATTCTACACAAAACAAGAAAGTGTTGGGAAAGTTTAAAGATGAAGCGAGTGGTAAAATCATTCGCCGTTTCGTTGGTCTCAGACCTAAAATGTATGCTCTCGATATTGATGGCTCTGTGATAAAAAAGATCAAAGGCATAAAACATAGCGCCATTAAGCAATACATCAGCTTCGATAGTTACATGGAGTGCCTTAAAACTTTAAAAATCGTAAGAACCCCTATGAATTTAATCCTATCCCAACGTCATAATGTCTCTACAGTTGAATCTAATAAAATAGCTCTGTCGCCTCATGATGACAAGAGAGTAATTGCAGAGGATGGAATATCAACGTATGCGTATGGGCATTACAACGTTGCAAGCCGTGCATAAGAGTATGCAACTTAGATCTCAAGATAATTATTTTCTCCGTTACGTTTCCTGTAGAAAATGAAAGTTTAATGAACTGACTCCTCCACGCCTCCAATGATGTCTGACGAAGAAAGAAGAAAAAATAAAAAAATTACTCACCAGGCTTCTCCGTGCTTCCCATGATACTTGTCGAAGAAAGAAGAAAAATAAAAATTATAAAGGGAGGCGTTAACTCTGCCACTAGACTTTAACTCTAGTGCTGGTCTCCAGCCCAGATAAAAGAGGAGAGGCGTATACCCTGCTACCTTAAAGTAAGTATACCCTCATTAACTTTATATAAACAGAAGATTGTGTTAAAATACTATCAAAAATAGTGCTCAATATCTCTTAAAATACTGAGCTATAAGTACTTCAACATCAGCAGATAAAACATCGTTTAGTGATAGGTTAAGCTCTACAAAGGATTAGAAAAAACAAAGTTGTATAAAGCTGTAAAGAACACTTAAAAAGCAGGTTAGATCATAATAGGTAGGGTTAGCCTTAGAAAACTGCATGTCGTGCTCGAGATGTTACCGCCAGAACATACAGAACCAAGGAAAAGAGTCATACAGTTGTATGCAATTCTGTGACCGAGGGTAAAATAGCTGTAACAAGAACTTCAACATCAATGGTTAGGAGATCTAGTGGAAGTTTAAAGCTCTGTAAAGGAGGGAGAAATCAAAGCAGACCAAAGCTGTAAATAATAGGTAAGGTTAGATATGGAGAAAATGTCAAACATACTATATACAATAGCTGCAGAATATTACGGTGGTGTAGGATATAGTTACGCTGGTGATGATGATGATGATGATGATGATGATGATGATGATGATGATGATGATGATGTAGGTTATTGTGGCGCTGGTGATGGTGGAGGTGTTGGTGCTGGAGATGTTTGTGGTCTTGCAAGTTATAGCGCCGCTGGTGATGATGGTTTTTTTTGTTGGGTTAGGTTAGGGTGGTGGTGGTGGTGGTGGTGGTGGTGGTGGTGGTGGTGGTGGTGGTGGTGGTGGTGGTGGTGGTGGTGGTGGTGGGATAGGTTAGGTTAGGATAGTCTTAGAAGGAATGTGTGCAATGTTTGACGTGTTACCATTAGAACCTACAGAATTATGCAAGAGAATCTTTAAATGAAGTTTGCATGTATAGCATACTGGGACAGTGTACAAAGACGGATACAATAGCTATTTGAATAACAAGGTTACAACGTCTTCTAATGTTAGTTTACGAAAAGAGCCGGAGGGAGGAGAAAAAGAAGCCTGTATAATGTTAAATAACGTTGAAGAAATGTCTGCAAAGAGGTTTGTGGTTAAGTTAGGTTAGTCTTAGAAAGAGTGTAAGCAATTCTCTAGACGAGAACATCATACACTTACAAAAGGATTGAAAGTGGTCATGAAGCATAACAAATCGCTAAAAAGGGCTCCGTATACTCCTTAAAAAACATTAAACCATACTAACGACGTGAAAACATAGAAAATACCAACGAAGCTGCAAAAATTCCTGAAAATCTCTAGAATACCGCAAAAATGGCTAAAATACTTACCAACTCCTAAAATAGCACTAACATACCATGAAATGTTAAGAAATCGTTAGGATTCTCATGTCGGGGGGGGGGGTGTAATACCTTCAAGGTAGCTAAAGTTGTTGGAGGAACGTCTCCAAAAGAAAGTGGGATGTCTAAGACTGAAACGACATGTTGCAAAGGTCAGAATAGGTTATAGAAGAATAGAACGCTTAAGTTAACTAGGAATGAAATAGGTTGGGTTGAGTTAGGTTAATAAATAGGAAGGTTTGCGCTCCCTTAGGTTAAGTAACGTTAGGTTAGGTTAGAATATGATGCTTAGGTTATGTGAAATTATGATAGACCATATAGTAAAAAGAGTAGGGATTAGATGAGCAAAAGGGATGAAGAATAAATCATTAGATGAGGTGTTAGGTTAGGTTAGACGAGTAGAAGTAAGGGGCTTAGGCTAGGTTAGATTAGATTAGGATAGGTTAGACGAGTAGAAGTATGAGGCTTATTCTAGGTTAGGTTAGGTTAGGTTAGGTTAGGTTAGAATATGATGCTTAGGTTATGTGAAATTATGATAGACCATATAGTAAAAAGAGTATGGATTAGATGAGCAAAAGGGATGAAGAATAAATCATTAGATGAGGTGTTAGGTTAGGTTAGACGAGTAGAAGTAAGGGGCTTAGGCTAGGTTAGATTAGGTTAGGATAGGTTAGACGAGTAGAAGTATGAGGCTTATTCTAGGTTAGGTTAGGTTAGGTTAGGTTAGGTTAGGTTAGGTTAGGTTAGACGAGTAGAAGTATGGGGCTTAGGCTAGGTTAGGGCCACTATGTGGGGCGAGGTGTCATGTTGGGGTAACATATTCAATCAAGATAGAAATCTCTTGCGTTAGGCGATTTGCATCGATATAGTGAACGACATACTCAACTACCATGGACGCTCATAAACATACATGTACTGCCTTAAACATTATCCCTAGTCAGTCTCAAACGCCTACATCCTGCGCCCCTCTACCCTCCTACATAATAATCCTTAGGTTGCGTATGGCGGCCATCTTGCCCATAAAAAAGTGCGCCAGCTCTGTCCTAATCTACCTACTACGGCACCACCCCCACACAGGGTCACACACTACCACACACACACACTTCCACACACGCGCACACACATGCACATACACCAACACACACGCACACATTCGGCACCACCCCCACACACACACACCCACATGCACGCACACACACGGCATCACACCCACACACACGGCACCACTCCACACACACGGCACCACGCCCACACACACGGCACCACCCCCACACACACCTACACACACGGCACCACCCCCACGCACACCCACACACATGTCACCACCCCCACACAACCCACACACTCGGCACCACCCCCACACACACCCACACACACGGCACCACCCCACACACCCACACACACGGCACCACCCCTACACACACCCACACACACGCACACACACGCACACACACGGCCTCACCCCCACACACACGGTCACACACCCACACACACACACGCACGCACACACACGGCACCACCCCCACGGCACCACCCCGACACACGGTCACACACCCACACACACCCACACGCACGCAGACACACGCACACCCACACACACGCACACACACGGCACCACCCCCACACACGGTCACACACTACCACACACACACACACCCACGCGCACGCACACACAGGGCACCACCCCCACACACACGCTCATACACCCACACACACGGCACCACCCCCACACACACACACCCACACGCACGCACACACACGGCACCACCCCTCCACACACACACCCACACACAAGCACACACACGGTCCAACCCCCACACACACCGACACACACGGCACCACCCCCACACACGCAGCCACACACACCGCACCACACCCACACACACGGTCACACACACTGCACCACCCCCACTCACGGTCACACACACACACCCACACCCACACGCACGCACGGCACCACCCCTCCACACACACACACCCACACACACGCACACACACGGTCACAACCCCACACACACCGACACACACGGCACCACCCCAACACACACACCCACACACACGGCACCACCCCTACACACGGTCACACACCCACACACACACCCACACGCACGCACAACACGCACGCACACACACGGCACCATCCCCACACACACCCACACGCACGCACACACACGGCACCACCCCCACACACACACACGCACACACACCCAGGCATCTACAGGCTCACACACCCACACACACCCACACAAATGACCACACACCCACACAGAAACCCACCACACACTCAGCCACTCACACGCACACACATCCACATACGCACGCACACCTACAGACCCACCCGCACACATCCCCACACACAGGCACACCCACACGCTCACACTTACACCCCCAGACACCCAAAAACACACACACAGACGCACACACATACGCACTCCTACACAGACCCACAGACAGGCACACACACATCCACATACGCACGCACACCTACAGACCCACCCGCACACACCCCCCACACACCCCACACGCACGCACACTCACACGCACACACTCGCACCCCCAGACACCCAAACACACACACACGCACACACATACGCACTCCCACACAGACCCACAGACAGCCACACACACACTCCCGCACGCACACCCCACACACACAGACAAACCCACACGCACACACCACCACATAAACACCCATACACACATAACATCCACACGCACCCCACACACACCCACACACACCCACACAGATACTCACACACACCCACAGACACCCACCCACATACAGTCATACACACCACAGACACCCACAAACACAAACCGCACACACACCCTCACGTACACGTACCCCACCACACACGCACGCACACACACATGCACGCAAACCCACACACCCACACACATACGTGCACACCCAGTCACACACACATATCCACACACACTGTTACAAAAACTACTACCCGACGACAGCCAGGAGACAGACACTGATGAAAACACACAAATTAGAAGAAACTTGGAAGTGCCGTATCCGAATTCTAACGTTATATATCCTTTTGACAAATCGGAAATACGACAGATAATTAGAGGACTAAAAAAGAAAAAAAGCAGCAGGGCCCGATAACATCAAGAACGAAATTCTTATAAATACTGCAGAATCATTAATCCCAATACTTTGTAATTTATATAATAATTGTTTGTAGCAAGGAAAATTTCCCAACAATTGGAAAGTTGCAAAATTAACTGTTTTGAAGAAAAGTGCTGATAAAGATCCGATGGACTGTAAATCTTACAGACCCATCTGTCTTTTGAATACTATTGGAAAAAATTTTGAAGTTTTAATAAATAAGCGTATTTTGGAATATCGGACACTTATTGGGCTTAATGATGATCAGTACGGTTTCAGGAAAGGGAGATCCACCGAAGACGCAATTAATACCCTTATCACTGCCACCCTAAATTCCAAATCAAAATACGTTATGGCTATTTTCGTGGATATTTCGGCTGCTTTTGATAACGTTTGGTGGCCCCATTTTTTCACTAGGCTTAGAAATTTAAATTATCCCAGAACTTTGTATCACATTTTAGAAGATTACTGTAGAAATAGAAAAGTACAACTTGTTGGTGTGAACCAAATCATTTCAAAAGACATCACCAAGGGATGCCCCCAGGGTTCGATTCTCGGGCCCACTTTTTGGGACATAATTTTGGAAACATTATTAGAACAAATTACTCGTATAAATATCTGTCTTAGGGTAGTGGCATATGCAGATGATATAGTCTTTTTGGTAGAGGGAAGAACTAGGAATATTTTGGAAGAAAAGGCCAACAATTTGTTAATATAGCTATCCAATTGGTGCCAGGTTGCTAAGATGAAGATTTCATCAGCGAAATCTACATATATGATACTTAAAGGCTCATTTAAGCGAGACCCCATTATTAAATTTGAAAATAACCATATTAAACGTTCAATACAAGTAAAATATCTGGGCATATTTCTGGACGAAAGATTAAATTTCAAATTTCATACTGATTATGTGAGGGTTAAAGCAGAAAAAGTAATGCTGAAACTTTCCTGTTTAGCACAATTTTATTTCAAAATTCCCTTGAACACCATAACCACCTACCATACGAGCATATTTGGAGCCATAGTGACCTATGCAGCATCAACGTGGGCGCACAGAGCCAAGCTTACCACAGTCAAGACCTTACTGAGAAGATCACAGAGGAAGATCCTACTCCGATTTACAGGAGCAGTGAACACAACACCAACCATGGCTTTGCTAGTCATCCTGGGAATTTGGCCTATTGAACTTACCCTACGATACAGGGGTGCATGCTTTTGGATGAAAAAAGGAGATCAAGGAAAAGTTTTTGAAATAATGGATGGTTTTTGTCACAAGAAACGGGACGTCAAAAATAAACTATTACAAATCTGGCAAGAAGAGTGGGATTTAATAGAAGAAGGCAAGAGAACTCACTCAATTTTCGGTAATATTAGAGAAAGATTACAAAAGAAGTATAAAAGTTTTAATTATACAAAAGGTACAATACATTTCCTAACCGGGCACGGCCCGTATGGAACCTACTGGCTAAAGATTAATAAACAATTAACCGATATATGTGATATATGCAACATCCAAGACACTCCTGAACATGTTTTCTTTGAATGTCCAAAATATGCACACCTGACAGAACAACATCGGACACCATTACAAGGACACCAAATCTGCAACATCGTAAGGGATAAGGATTTACTCCACCACCTAGAGACAATGGCTAATAACCATCAGCAAATCTGCCATCGAGACCAAAACTCTGCCAAGGCAAATAAATATTCAACATCAGGACCCACTAATAAGACGATCCGAGAGGATACAAAATCAACAGCACAGAAATAACATTGATAATGGTTTATCTGACACACAAGATGACCAATAAGACATAAATACCGACAATAAAGAAATGTTTGAAATTTTTATGAAAATGAGGTTTTGAAAATGTTTAAATGTTGTATTTTTATGTTAGATGATGTTTTAGTGTATTATCTTAAATATGTGCAATTTTGTTTATATTTAATTGTCATTTTGATTATTATGTCTCGCATTTTATATAATTATGTACGAGTGTATCTGTGCTGTAGTGTAGAGTTTAAATAGTTTCAAATGCTTTCTAAAATTAGGGATTAAAATTTTTTCGTAATATTTAATATATAAATCTGAATTTGAAATTTTAATATTTGATTTAAATTTAATGCAATATTTTATTTTATTAAAGAAACTTAAATGTTTTAAAGCTTTAGTAGATTAAGAAATTTGAAGGATTTGTTGTTTATTTTGGAGGTCTGAGATTAAGAAATTTGAAGGATTTGTTGTTTATTTTGGAGGTCTGAAGATAATTTGTATTTTTTAGTTATTTAATTGAGGTTCTGAAGATTTTGAATGTTGTAATGTTTGTGTTGTATGATGTTTATGTGTATACTTTTAAATGTGTAATTTGATTATGTTCAATAGTTATTTTGATTATTGTTTATTATATGATTATGCATGAGTGTAATTGAGTTGTAGTGTGGAGTAAAGGAGTTTTGGTGCTGGGTACCAGTACCAAGATGGCCGCCGGATTCCGGCGGTCATATTTTGTTTTGTTATGGATCTTTTATATTTGTAGATTTAGTAGTAACTGGTTACCAGTTATTTATTTTATTACTGGATACCAGTAATATTTTATTTAAAATTTTTTGCTTTTTTATAAATTTTGATTTTGAAAGTTAAGGTTCTTATAAGTTATTTTATAATTTATAAGAGCTTGTGTTTAAAGAGGTGATTTTTTAAAATTTTTATAGATTTTTTATTAAATTTATAAAAATTTTGAATAGGTATGATTAGGGATGAGATGGAATTTTTTTTAGACTTTATTTTGGTAATTTATTGTTTTTCTTTTCTCTCTTAATTTTAGTTAGAAGAGGTGTGGTTTTAGGATGTTAAAATGTTGTGTTTTAAATTATTTTATTTTTATTTTATTTTGTTAATCTCTAAATTTTGTAAAGTGTATATTTGTTTTATATCTGTAATAAAATAATAAAGATCTGAATATTGACCCCGGTTTAAGAAATTAGGTGCCGGGGTCCAGTATGCAGATTTTTATTTTTATATTTTTATTTTTATTTTTATTTTTGTCCCTGAAGGTGGCTATTTGCTTTTGTGAAAGATAGTACACACCCTGGAAGAATTAAAACAAAATATCCTTCAGGAAATTGCCAGCATTTCTCAGCGTGAACTACGGCGAGAGATGGATAATTTCCTAAAAAATCTGATGTGTTGCACTCACATGACTTTCTCTACTCTTGTACTAACCATTCTTACAAACTCTTATTCCTATATCTTCTTCGTGTTAGTTAAGATAAACATTCGTACAAATTATCTTGCTGCTTATTTCCTTGTAGGTACAAGGGGAATATTAGAATACAGAAGGCTTTGTGCGGCAGTCAAATGTTTTTGACCTTTGAGATTCCGTTCTCTTTGCACGATTAACATATTAAAAAATGAACAATGTTGTTGCATTTCGCTAAAGTTCTAAGTTTTCCGAAACTCACACACATAACAAGGAATATCTCCGAAATGGTTCACCCTACAAGAAAATTTATTGAGACATAAATTGTGTATTTTAGCAAGATCTACATTTTTTGTGCAGTATAATTTGGTCTATCTCTAACGGTTTACCAGTTATGCAAAAGTCGTCCAGAGTAAATACGACTACAGGGGCTATAGCCAGAAAATTCAAGATATACATTTCATTTGTCATCAAAATATCTCAAACATATAACATTTTGATCAAAATCGTTAGAGCCATTTTCAATAAAATCAAAATTTTCGAAAAATCTTCCATGTAAAGGATAGTTTAGGGTAGGGCTATTTTCTTCAAAATCTTCGTGTCACATCCTTGAAAGACATTAAACTTAAATACCAACTTTGGTTTTTAACCGACTTTTTGTTTTTGAGTTATGCTGTCCACAGACAGACAAGTAATTTGAAAAATGCTGTATGCGTTTATTCGAGCGCTGTTCTATGACAGCGCCATAATAGTCGATTAGTGTTTCACATTAACCGCTAGCACGCTGTGCATTTAGAAGTCCAGTGATGTGCCTATAGGGGGCTATAGCGAGCCTTCTTTATGGTATGTCCACTCAGGCGCATTCATTTCTATTTCATCTTGTTACTAATGAGGTAAGCCAAACTCGACTTCTTAGAATATTTAGTCACTTTTGGTTGGAACTTGCAAGAGTGAGTAAATACTGTGTGTGTTTATACCTTTCGTAATATCAAGCTGGATTTGTTTGGTGGGACACATTAATTTCCCAGAAAAGCAAAAAATAAATTCTTGTCAGTTTAAATATTCTATAATATATTTTGGAGAGCTCAAGATGTCTACTTTCAGAAAGTGCCTAAATTATAATTTGGTTATTATGTTTCGCTTAATCGTTTTGAACAGTTTTGTGTAAACTATAACTATGCGCTGAATCTTACTAAATTGTTGTAAATTACATATCATGGTAGTTTTAGGGAAAATAAAGTAAATTAGTTTTCATTACAAGGACGACGACACGTGTTGGGTATGGAATGTATAAGTGCCCCATTCGAATATGTAAGTCATTAGTTTAATAGACCACACTATTGGAGATAGAGTAACTTGACTGTAGAGTCAGTCCAGTGCGATGATAAAGTTGTAAATTGTGTTGCACCTAGGTACCTACTCCTCAATGTTTTATATATCAGATACACGAAACTACATTTCTGAGGTCAAGATGTTTGTGTAGCTTATTACGCGGTCATAGCTTCACATGATTTTCTCTATCCACCTTCTAGAAGCCATTAACACAGAAACCTGCCCCACTTCAAATTAATGGAGATGAACATTTGTACAAGCAATTTCAAGATTCATTTCGTTTTTACAGGAAATTAAGACGATAGACGGTTTAAAGAGGTAGATATGCTATGATCTTGTAATTTCGTATCTACTATTTCCAGGACATTACCAGAAACATCTGAATTATGAGCAGTTCAAATGACATTGCAATGTTACATTCACATGAACTTGTACTCTATATCCTGTATTAATGGATATGCATACCGTTCTTAGAAGGTTAATTTGACTATGTATTTCATAGTAATGGAGAAATGCAGAAACCACGGAAAATCCAGACCTTACCTATACAGATCTATGTATATCACTTAAATATTCCGACCGTCATTTTAATAGAAACCATTAGCTGTTATTCAGAAAGTGAAAAATGAAATTTTCACGTCAAGCATAATTTGGGCTGGAGGATTTTCTCATCAGAAGCTTCGTCGCATTTTAGCAATTCTTAAAATGTCAATTTCTGTATTTATCAGATTTTGTAAATTTTTATTCAGGTACTTCAAAACGGGTATTTCCGGTGAATGTCGATGAAATGCTAAGACCATTGCTTCAAATGAAGGACATTTTGTACAACAGACCAAAACACTGAAATGCAATATTCGACTGCAGGCTCCTTGTGTCGCAAGTGCTTGCGTCGTCGGATCCTATTTTCTATTTGCTTCCATACACTTACTAAGATATAGAGCGCCTGGAATTAACTCCATATGAACTTGTTTCCATGGTAATCGTATTAATATGCATTATAAAATTGGTGTTTAAAATATGTTGATAACTTATGCAATTTTCTTTTAAACAATTATCCTGCAGTTATTGACAATATTACTACGAGTATTATCTTATATATTTAAACGAGCAATTCTTGGAAACGACTAACGATTTCGATCAAATTTTGTAATCAGATAAGGTTTTGCGTTTTAAGTTCAGCTATATAGGTGTAATTCCCGAAAAAGCGTGATTTTACATAAAAAATAACATTTTTTATTCCCGCCTCTACGGTGCAATTCTTGTATATACTCAAGCTATTTCAGAAATAGCTCTAAAGATGTGATTACATTTTTGTATACATGCATATTACATTCACAGCGTTTTCTCTACTCACTTTTAGGTAACACATCCACATCTTTCTCTACTCACTCTTCTATAAACAATTTTCCATAAAAACGTGGTTTTGCACCAAAAACATTTTTATCCGCACATTTAAAATAAGTCATACCATGTTATTTATGTTTAAAATATAAATTTTATTAAATCCACACTGTTTTCGCCTCTCACTTTTAGGTAACACATTCATATCTTTCCCTACTCACTCTTCTACAAATAAGTATACAAGTTTCTGTATGTTTGAAATAAAGATGCTGCATATTACATTCAGTGTTATCTCCACTTACTTTTAGGTAACACATTCACATTTCTTTCTCTACTCTTCTATAAACAATTTTCCATAAAAAACGTGATTTTGCACCAAAAAACACCTTTATCCCCGCTTTTAAAATAAGTCATACCATTTTCTGTATGTTTGAAATAGAAATGCTATTACATTTACTGTTTCCTCCTCTCACTTTTAGGTAACACATTCACATCTCTTTCTCTACTCACTCTTCTACAAACAATTCATATCATCTATACAACTTGGATGTTTGTATATATCTAACTGTTAAGGTAACCCATCTGTGAAATTTGAAAAATTGCCATTTTTCGTCCAATTCTTCTCAAATTTTGGGGATGGGCTTGTTGCTCAGAGTTAAAACAATATTATGAGTTTGAACTTTATATCTTGAATACTTGTTCTAATATTTTTTTTTCTTAATTTCTGTAAGGTTATCTGAAAAATGCTCCTAGGGCATACTTTTCAACCAAGAACATTTCGACTTTTACAGCTAATCAATGACATAGTTCTACAACATTTGGCTAGTGTTTGTTCAGTAATTTATTTTGTTTGGGAGAAAACATTTTTTGAAAATTGCATAATCCAATTTCTGAGAATTTTACCAATTTTACAAATTCCTTTTTGAAATAAAAACTTTTGTATTAAGGTACAGCAAAAATTTAGAGCCATGTTTTAATTCTTATACTTTGAGCAATATGTGTACCAAGTTTCAGGAACGTATCTGCAAAACTATGCAACAAGGAGCATTTTGTACATAATCATGTGTCAGGAAATCATAAGCGGAGAAAAATGGAGTTAAAGTTTAGCAACTATGTAGTACAAATGTACGTGATTAAAACTGGCCTGCGCCATATGTGAGGTCCTTTTAGCTGTTTTTTTCAAAAATTTCAGTCGCTTCCTAGCAGTTCTGTAGCCCCTTTTTGAATGCCCAGCACTATCCTTCAGACGAAGTCGGTGAAGTCATTTAAAGGGCGCAGATGAGTAAACAAAAGCATGAAAATAAAAGCCAAAGGTTTGAACTTACTTATGGTATAAAAAGCCAAAAATGAAAAATGTCATTTTTGTCCATTTTTCACAGATGGGTTACCTTAAGCTCGAAAACCGCTTAACCGATCACCGCGAAATTCGGCACGTATATGTATTTTTCCATGGGGAAATTTTTTATGGTAACAATTTTACTATACAACATATTACTTTCAGATGGCTTTATACTCGCATTTCTTTTACGTAGTATGTTCATTTATCCTCGGTTTGCCCTTCAACATACAATTCATATAATATTCTATGATTGAAATATAAATGCAACGTATTACATTCACACGACTTCCTCGACTAATTCTTCCTTTGCGAGGCACCATCGGTCTTCTTTCACTACTCGCCCTTCAACATACAATTCATACAATTTGATATGTTTGAAAAAGAAATACAATGTATTATATTCATACCATTTTCTCTACTCACTATTGTTTTACGTAACAATTCACATGTTATTCCCTATCGTTTATCAACTTCATACATACCAACCCCTATACATATCGTATGTTGAAGAGTGAGTAAATTCCAAAACAGGTTGACCGATCGCCATGAAAAGTGATACATCTAATTGTTTTCACGGCGAAGGTTTTTATGCAATCCATTTTACCACCAAACATATTACGTTAACATCGTTTTCTCTACTCCTTTTTCTTTTACCTAACACACTACTCCCTCTTCTACAAACATACATTTTTCCATGCACTTGAAATATAAGTGTAACGTATAACATTCACACGGTTTTTCTACTCATTTTTATTTTACTAAACACAATCACATTTCTTTCACTACTCCCGTTTCAGCGAACAATTACGAACAATTCATACAATTTTCTATATGATTGAAACAGAAATGCGTAGTACATTCACATTGCTTTATCAACCAGCGTTTCTTCCTGTAGTAGGTATTTGTTATTGTTCAACAGTGCTTTTGCTTAGTGTTGCTCCGGTGCTTTAATAAAAAATAAAGAAATAGTTCAAAAAGTAATCACAATTGATGTCAGGAGTGCGCCGAAAAGCACGATATGGAACAGCTGATGAAATGTTAGCCAAGATGAACATATTGGGAAATGAAATGAATTCTGGAATGCGGCAGAGGAAACAAATATGAAAACCGAATTGGACAAATGTAAACTACGGAATAGAAAAGAGAGGAATGTGTAATATACAGGTAGATCTATTGGAGAATACTAAGGAGCGACCGACCGACCAGAGTAAAGGAAGCCATGGACGAACTGGACGGAAAGATAAAGGACCTTGGCGAATGTGTTAACGCCCAGCAGCAGCAGCAATAGAACTGCTCGACGAAAAGGTCAAACTGGGTGGATATCTATGGGGGAGGCCTACGTTTAGCATTAGACGTTTTACAGCTGAAATGGTGTTCATGAAATATTTGTATCTCGGAAATGACTCTTCCCCACAAAAAACAGGATTTCACAAAAACAGAGGCGAAAAACGCCGAGCTAAGCTCGGTCGCCCAGGTACTTATTAATTAATTAATTAATTTATTTATATTATTTATTCATTCATTTATTCACGCACGCACTCATTCACTCACTCACTCACTCTCATTCACTCATTCATTCACTCACTCATTCACTCATTTATTTATTTCCTAAAATCCAATTTTGGTCCAAATACTCACTCTAGCGATTGTTAGGTACCTGCATAAATAACGTTAGTACATTAATATTGTTTTGAGATCATGATATTGTCGTTAAAGCCTTAGAAGTAACTTTTTTTTTTCCAAGTTTGAAGAAAAGATTGGCGTTTCTAAGGGTTTATCGGGGTAATATACGATCATAAAACAATATTAATGTACTCAATCTGTTGTAAGCTATCCGCAATTGGCCATAGCAGAAATTAGGAGGTGGGAAGTTTAGGCAATATAAATCATTAAAATAGGCTGGCAAAAAGACATAAATTAGTCATTCCACGTCAAATCGAACAAAGTATGCATGAGCGTCGGCAGACTTTTTTCCAAGGGGCGGGGGGCCACATGTTGGAAGTTTGCAATCAGATATTAATTCATTTATTTATTGTCAAAATGTATAATACCTATTTGTTGCAGATATCCGTATTAATTTGTGCCAAATGAACATTGTTCTTTACATCAAAATTAAAATAATAATTTAATAGTAATTGATTGCACATTAAGTTCAACTTCCAAGGGGGGGGGGCCGAGGCCCTCCCTTGCCCCCCCCCCTTCGCGACGCCCATGAAAATATGGCCAAAAATGACCTTGATCTTTCAGATTTTCTTGAAATTTTTTTTTTTTTGTGTTTTGGAACAAAATATATTTGACCCCTGTTTCTTCGTTTTATATAAAAAAAATTATTTTGGCAAATATTAATTTTTGAAATGTCCCAAAAATCGCGCGCTCCTCACTCTTCGATCAATCATACCTCCGATTGTAATGAAGCAAATTACTTGATCTTTGGCTCAAATTAAAGATAAATTGCAGTATTTCGTGAGGTATTTATTAGAAATTTTTATTAATTATATTTTATACGATTGAAGTTTTAAAGTTAGATAACAAACTCGACCATTTAAAAATTTGGAAAAAAAAAAAAGATTAAAAATACAATGAAGTTTATTCAATATTCTTAGAAAAAATCAGAATGGAGTCTCTAATAGTTCAGTTGTAATTAACTTTACAAATCAGTGCAGCTGAGTCGCGTGGCACCGGCTACCGTAACCTCTCACAATTATTGCCCCCTTCCATTACAGCAAGTCCACTGCTTAAGGTTCCATGAACGTTACAACAGTACAGTAAGGAGAGTACTGCTAGCTGATACTATTATCTTCAAAATGTTTTTAAAATATGCATTTTAAACTGTTTCCATTCAACACACAGCTTTACCTCCTTCTTCGAAAGAAAATTGTTTCACTAAAGCTTCAGTTTTTGATAAAGGAATGGAGTGTAATTTTAAAGCACTGCTGGGCCCTTCGTTCTTGGCCGCTGACCTTGATTGGAAGTCCTGTTGGCGAATCCATAGCATTTGTCTGTTTCATCAGCTCATATTGTATAATTCTGTGAATGAAACCATGCACATGGTGAGGGAGGGGGAAGGTAGTGATGTCTGCATGATCTGAGACAGTCTTGCTAATTCAAAGGTGCTTTTTAGTGCAGCGTGCAGTTAGACATAGACCTTTGTGATAAAGAGTGAATATAGTGGATTTGTGAGACATTGATCATAGCGTAAATCAATTATGCCACCTGTACGTTCTAAATTAGGGACCAAAACATTACTCAGAGTAGAGAAATTATTTCAAATGTATGGACGTACATGAAGGAAGAAGCTAAAAGCAAAGAACTGCTTACATCAGAAGATTTTTTCAAAAAAATTCAAAAGTTCAAAAGCACGTATCAGGTGCCACAGGAGTATCAGAAAGGATACATTTTTACTTTCTCTACTGGTAAGTAGGGGAAGTATTGTATTCCACCCAAAAATTAGATGTCGAGATTTCACCGGAAATATGTTTTGAGGCCTCCTGAATCCAAAAAAAAAAAAAAAAAAAGCAGTTCTAGAAAAAGGTCTCTCTCTCTCTCTCTCTCTCTCTCTCTCTGTGTGTGTGTGTGTGTGTGTGTGTGTGTGTGTGTGTGTGTGTGTGTGTGTGTGTGTGTGTGTGGACAGCATAGCTCAAAAACCAAAAGTCTGTTAAAAACCAAAGTTGGTATTTATGTCTTTCAAGGATTCGACACGAAGATTTTGAATAAAATAGCCCCACGCCAAACTACCCTTTAAATGGAAAATTTTTCGAAATTTTATTTCCTTGAAAATGGCTAACGATTTTGATTAAAACACCATGTTTTAAATATTTGTATGACAAACGAAATGCATATTTTGAATTTTCTAGCTATAGCTTATGAAGTCCTGTTTACTCTGGATGACTTTGGAATAACTCGTAAACCGTAAGAGTTACAGAATGTAGAAAAAATGTAGATTTCGCTAAAACATAATTTGTGTGTGTGTGTGTGTGTGTGTGTGTGTATAAAACGGGATCTCAAAGCTTTAAAACACTTGACTATCACTCAAAGCCTACTGTATTCCCATATTCTCCTTGTACCTACAAGGAAATAAGCAATAAGATAATTTGTACAACTGTTCATCTCAACTAACACGAAGAAGATATAGGAATAAGAGTTTGTAGGAATGGTTAGTACAAGAGTAGAGAAAGTCATGTGAGTGTAACAGATTTTTTCTTTTCTGGTAGCAATTCGATGCGCTGTCATAAGTAATGTCACGAGCGATTGTCAATTTATCTAGAGAATTTGACTATCACGAGTTACATTTATTAACACTATTTCACAAATTAAAGGACGATATAGTTTATTAAATATTGTATTGTAATTACTAACCTTTTAATAGAACATCATTTTTAGTGTACAGTAACTATTGTTAATGATGTTTATAATGTTAATGGCCATGTAAAAATAGCAAATATCAAACTAATTGTTTTTTGTTCAACGTATAAATAAAGTACACATTTCAATGTTCAAAATGAGCTACAGGTCATTTATCTGAAACATAATACCAGAGACATTTATGTTTATGTAGAACGGTGTGCGAGAAATATCCGAAAATTTAATGCTTTATATTTACCAAAATAATTAATTTACAAACAAAAAAATAGGGGTATCATTTTTTCATTCGCAGAACACGTTCATTTAATATTAATGAAATCGGATACATGAAGGTCAAATTTTGTGCGATTTGACATGGAATGACTCTAATATACAAAAAATGTACATCTCGGTAAAACAATATATATGTTTGTCCAAATACGTTTTTTGGAGAGTGAACCTTTTCGGAGATGTTCCTTGATATTTAAGTCAGTTTCGGAAAACAAACACCCGTCAAATACAACATCGTTCATTTTTTTTACGTTAGCTGTGGAAAGAGAACCGAATCTCAAAGCTTTAAGACATCTGACTATTGCTCGAAGCTTACTGTATTTCCATATTTCCCTTGCACCTTTAAGAAAATAAGCAAGAAGGTAATTTCTGCAAATGTTTATCTCAACTAACATGAAGATGTAGGAAGAAGTTTTTAAAAATGGTTGGTACAAGAGTAGAGAAAGTGAAGAGTGCAACACATTGAGAGAATGTTTCATAAGAAAAGAGGCGACAGTCAAATGTTTCCAAGTGAGTGACTATATGCCATACTCTTCATTCCGTGACATCGCGAGAAAAAGATATAGTTAAAGCCACTGGGAAAAGCTGATACTATACAGTAAGATTTGATCTACTTACTGTACGAGAACGTAAAAATGATGGAATATTGGCAATAGAAGGAAATACAGGATATTATATCGGCCGGCCGGCCGGCCATGAGAAGTTCAATGTTTTTAAAGTACATACCTGCCTCTGTCTAGATATGTTATGGTTTACAAATTAATACGCAAGATTATACAAAATCCCTTACAAAGAAAACTCCACGCACGGCTATTCCCACAAAAACGCATTTTGTCAAATATCTGATAAAGTATTAAGATTATCCATTTTTGGGAGAATAAATGTTAAATGTTTTGCATATAAAGAATGACGGGGTGGGGGTGGGGGTGGGGGCGGGGGTAAACTGTTGATATTGCATCCTTATAAGATACGGAGTTTTAGTTAACGAACTTTGTGTTGTTCACAAACATTTTCTACAAATTCGTTTCTTGAAATCACGTTGAACTGAAATAAACATCAGTAGGGAGGGAGGGAGGGAGGGGCAGTAAGTCCAAGTCTCGATATAGAAGAATATTTGGGTGCAAAAGACTTGTACTACCTGAAGCAGCGCTGGCTACAGAAAGTATAAATGACACATACAATGAAGTGTTATATCCTGCTCAAACGTGGATGATATAACGATGCTACTGTACGATAGTCAAGTGTTCCGAATAAGCAGATCGATTGTTCACGCTGCTCGTCAACTTTTGGCTACAGTACCATACAATACAATACAATACTTCCGTTGCTGTAGATAAAGTAGACATTCGTTTTTTAAAAACTCTGATATGTTGCACTCGCATGACTTTCTCTACTCTTGTACTAACCATTCCTACAAACTTTTATTCCTGTATCTTCTGCGTGTTAGTTGAGATAAACATTTGTACAACTTATTGCTTATTTCCTTGTAGGTGCAAGGGGAATGTTAGAATACAGTAGGCTTTGTGCGATAGTCAAACGTTTGAGATTCTGTTGTCTTTGCACACTTAACGTTAAAAAAAAAAAGGATGATCCATTTCACGAAAGTTCTAAGTTTTCCGAAACTCGCACACATAACAAGGAATATCTCCAAAATGGTTCACCCTACAAGAAAATTTGAGACATAAATTGTGTATTTTAGCAAGATGTACATTTTTGTATAGTATGATTTGGTCTATCTCTAACGGTTTACCAGTTATGCAAAAGTCGTCCAGAGTAAATACGACTACAGGGGCTATAGCCAGAAAATTCAAGATATACATTTCATTTGTCATCAAAATATCTCAAACATATGGCATTTTAATCAAAATCGTTAGAGCCATTTTCAAGAAAATAAAAATTTTCGAAAAAGTTTCCATGTAAAGGGTAGTTTAGAGTGAGGCTATTTTCTTCAAAATCTTCGTGTCGCATCCTTGAAAGACATTAAACTTAAATACCGACTTTTCGTTTTTAACCGACTTTTCGTTTTTAACCGACTTTTCGTTTTTAACCGACTTTTCGTTTTTAACCGACTTTTCGTTTTTAACCGACTTTTCGTTTTTAACCGACTTTTCGTTTTTAACCGACTTTTCGTTTTTGAGTTATGCTGTCCACACACTGACGGACTGGCACACAGACTGACGGACTGGCACACAGACTGAAGGACTGGCACACGGACTGACGGACTGACTCGCGGACGCACACACACGGACCTTTTTCCAAAAATGTTTTTTTTTTGGATTCAGGGGGTCTCAAAACATGTATTTCCTGTGAAATCTCGACATCGAATTTTTGGGTGGAATACAATACTTCCCCTACTTACCAGTAGAGAAAGTAGCTGATGCTATTATTTGCAAGGGATTTCAGTTTTTTGAATGTGTTAATGCAAATTGTTTCCTTGTTTCTCCACCACAAATTTTGTAACCTAATGAATAAAGCAACAATAAAATGCACATCAACACCTACACAAATGCACGCACACCCAGTGACCCCCCCCCCCCCCCACACACACACACACACACAGCCACACACGCAAACGCACGTACACCCACACACTGTTCGGCTATTGGGTCAAGCTCCCTTCTCTCGTATAGCACGCTGTGGCTGTGCGGGAGCGGAGGGGAAGTGCCAGTGTCAGTGGCGGTTGTCGGTCACGCACGGATGTATTTCCGACAAAATTTTATGAATTTATTCATTCCTGCATTCATTTAGTTATTTAGCATATTATATTATTCCTTTCCTTTTCAATTTCTCTAGTACGTATAGTAAGTTGGGGAATTGTTGTATTTCACCCAAAAATTCCATGTAGAGATTTCACCGGAAATACCTATATGTTTTGAGGTCCCTTGAATAAAAATAGGATTTTTACAAAAAGGTTAGCTTTAAAAGAAAACTACTCTACCCTAATCTACCCTTTACATGGAACATTTTTCTAAAGCGTTTATTGGCGTTATCACGTTTTTGTGAGAGAAAAATGAAATTACAAGTCGTATGGGAGCGTAGTAAAATCATTTCGTGCGCGCTAATACGGATATGGTGCGTAATAAACACTCGGAAGGAGTCGTAAAATGTGACAGTTAACCGTTCTTCTTGCTTACCTGATTACCCTCCCCTTATGTAAGTCTTACAAGCCAGTGCTTAGGGTCAGGCGCCTATCGGGGAGCACAGGAACCTATGGACCGGACAGAGTGAACACCTGGAAGCGGGTGGTCAGCCCAGCACCAGCATGATGAACAGGACGATATGAAATGCAGGCGAAATGCATGATTTGAAAGGTGATGATGGAGCAATTGGTGGAATTAGTGGCGAGGGAAACCGGAGAACCCGGAGAAAACCCGACCAGATGCCGCTTCGTTTACCACGAATACCACATGCGACTCCCTGGATTCGAACCCGGGCCACCTAGGCGGTAGGCGAACGGTCTAACCGCTCGGCCACGGCGCCGCTTTGTCAATTAACTCCAGACAGAAAATTCTGAGAAATTTCTGCTGCCAAGTTACATTCTTAAGTATCTTTTCGTTGCATACTTTTACTTTTTTATCCAATATTTGAAATTCGGGTGTTCTAAAAACCTTACAGCTATAAGAAATGCATGTTTAATGCAGTAGATCTTATTTCAAGTTAAATGTGTTCAGGAGCACTCATAAAATATAAATTAGTACTAGAGGGAGATGGGTTTCTGAAGAAAATGTTGAAGTCCCCGCGCATTAGGGTGACCCAAGAACCGAACTCTGCAATCGCTCGCCTCGCAAGGAAAATCTGCCAGTCCCCGCGCATGCGCACTAGGGTCACCCAAGAGCCGAACTCTGCAATCGCTCGCCTGGCAAGGAAAATATGCCAGTCCCCGCGCATGCGCACTAGGGTCACCCAAGAACCGAACTCTGCAACCGCTCGCCTGGCAAGGAAAATATGCCAGTCCCCGCGCATGCGCACTAGGGTCACCCTAGAGCCGAACTCTACAATCGCTCGCCTCGCAAGGAAAATATTGTAAGTCCCCGCGTTAGTGTTGCCAACTTAGCCTCTTTATGGCTAGATCTGGCCTTTTTGAGAATCTATCTAGCTATAAATTTTCCAAAAAGCTACAAGTAGCTTTCCTGACCTTTTTTCTAACCTTCATTAGCCTTTTTCTAGCCTTTTTTCATTTTTAATTTATCTACCGGTACCTTTAAAATAATAAATAATTCAATCTCGCTACTGCAACTGTTGCACGTAATGATATAATCCTTTTGGTGAATTCCCGTATTTTTTGAATCTGGGAGTGTGGATTCCACCAAGTTGTTAGATTCTTTGGCACTTTTCAGAAAAAGGTCCGTGTGTATCTCGACTACATAACTCAAAAACGAAATGTTGGTTAAAAACCAAAGTTGGTATTTAAGTTTAATGTCCTTCACGGATGCGACATGAAGATTAAGAAAATTGTTCCACCCTAAGCTACCCTTTACATGGAAAATGTTGATTTTCTTGAAAATGGCAAAGGATTTTGATTAAAATGCCATAGGTTTGAAATATCTTCATGACAAATGAAATGTATATTTTGAATTTTCTGGCTATAACCTCTGTACTCCTATTTACTCTGGACGACTTTTGCATAACTGGTAAAGCGTTAGACCAAATCTTACTATGAAAACAGTAGATCTTTGTAAAGTACACAATTTGTCTGACTAGTTTTTTTATAGAGTGAACCATTCGGAGATATGCCTTGTTATTTGTATTTCCGTCAAATGGAACATCGTTATTCAATTTATGTTAACCCTGCAATGTGACTTTCGGAAAACTTAAAACTTTCGTGAAATGGAACATCAGTGTTCATTTTTTTATATGTTAAGTGTGCAAAGAGAACAGAATCTCAAAGCTCCAAAAGATTTGACAACTGCTCAAAGCCTACTGTATTCTAACATTCCCCTTGCACCTACAAGGAAATAAGTAATAAGATAATTTGTACAAATGTTTATCTCAACTAACTCGAAGAAGATATAGGAATAAGAGTTTGTAGGAATGGTTAGTACAAGAGTAGAGAAAGTCATGTGAGTGCAACACATCAGATTTTTCATGCGAAGTCCCACACGAAATATTGAAGCTTGTTGGTACAAATCCTGCATACATGCGGAGTACAATGTAAGAGCTTAAGGGATATCCCAGCTGCAGCAGTAGAATTGAGGCAGAGGGGGATGACTAAGATGACGTTTACTTTTGCTAGGTGATCCATGCGTATCTTTTTAATAATGTAGTTCTCTAAAGTTTATATAGGTATTAAAATATAATCTAGCCTTTTCTAGCCTTTTTGGCAAGCCGGTTTAGCTTGTTTTATTGAATTGTAGTTGGCAACAATGCCCCGCGTACACAAGGTTGGAAAACTTGAACTCTCCCTTTCACACACGTTCTTGAGTGTTGCAAGTCAAAATGAAGCCATGAATTTTATTAAAATGTCACTTTTCTTATTACATGATCTCTAGACATCCAAAGGACAGAGAAAGTCACTTGAGTATACACCAAAACATTTATTTACTTTCTCTACTTCCTACTTACTGTTATTTGGGGAAATATTATATTCCACTCGAAAATTCGATATTGAGATTTCACCGCAAATACTTGTTTTGAGACCTCCTGAATTACAAAATGAAAAGAAACACAAAGCATATTTTTCTGCTACTACCACGTAGTTGGGGAAGCATATTTCAACCTAAAAATTCCACATCGACATTTCACCAGAAATACGTGTTTTGAAACTTCCTGAATCTATAAAACACGTTTTGGAAAGGGCCTGTGTGTGAGGGGTATCTCTCTGTTTTGATTACTCGCCGAACCCACAAAAATGGTTTTCACGAGTATAAAGTTTTGTATAAGGTCTTTTCGTTTGTCATATACTGTTCTCTCTCTCTCTCTCTCTCTCTCTCACACACACACACACACACACACACACACACACACACACACACACACACACACACACACACACACACACACACACACACACACGCACACAATTTAAATGCAATATTTGGTTTCGGGTGGGCTTATCATACACGTTATGTTTAATTATTCGCATAACATTGAAAAAAATTACAAGTAAAATGTCGGTGCTGGTTTTATATGCGTAAATACATGGGGATTTTATGTGGGATGTGATAGTTATAATCAGGGCCCAGGTTTTTACCACATGTCGTAATTTGTGTTTTATTTTCGTGGAAAATATAAGCAAAGCACGATTTTATCAATGGTGTTTAATATTATACAGTTCTCATTGGTCATATGAAGTCATATTTTGCTTTTTTCTTAACGCCTTTTATCTTCTTATCATTTTTATTTTCTCTAGTAGAGGAAGTATTGTATTCTACCCAAAAAATTCGATGTCGGGATTTCGCCGGAAATATTTTTGAGGCCCCCTGAATCCAAAACAGCATTTTTAGAAAAAGGTGTGTGTGTGTGTGTGTGTGTGTGTGTGTGTGTGTGTGTGTGTGTGTGTGTGTGTGTGTGTGTGTGTGTGTGTGTGTGTGTGTGTGTGTGTGTGTGTGTGTGTGTGTGTGTGTGTGTGTGTGTGTGGTGTGTCAGTCTGCGGCAGCATAACTGAAAACGAAAAGTCGGTTAAAAAAAAGTTGGTAGTTAAGTTTAGTGTCTTTTAACACTGTTACGTTTGAAGACCACGCAGAGGCAAGCGTTTTATATAATCGTGCTGCTCAAAACGTTGACCTGCACTTTCTCTTTGTTAATATAAACCTCTCAGATAACGCACTGATTATTCTCTCCGCATAAACAAATAATGAAAGGATGGAAACAGGGGATTCACTACATAACATGACTCACCATTGATTCTCGCCACCTGGCGAGTTACATCATATGCAACACTACCAATATGAAAAATATTATCCAGGTGGGCAACAAAAAAAGAAAAAAAAAAATTAAAATATGCAGTTATATGCACCATAAAATCACGTCCAAATAACTTAAAATTTCATAATTCGTGTACATAATGCAAAAGCAAACATTTTTAACCCCTATGAAAAAACATGCAAATGCATGAACTTCCTAGCCCTAGTAATTAATATTTAACGAAGCAAACATCCTTCCATTAATCCTACATTTCACAAGCTTCAAAATTCAAGACAGCCCATTTCAAAACCATGTTCCAAATCCCAAATTAATTACACATAATCCCACAATAAACCTCCACAAATCCAAAATGAACTCATGTAAATCCAACATTAAAGATTAACAAAATTCTAAACAAACTCAAACATATGCCACAGTCAACATTCAGTTGGCCACAGTAGCATAGCTGGTTAATCGCTGGGTTTTTATACCCGAGGTTGCAGGTTCGATAAAAGCATAGCAAAAGTTATCCAGAGTAAACAGGACCACATGGGCTATAGCCAGAAAATTCAAGATATAAATTCCCTTTGTCGTCAAAATCTCTCAAACATGACATTTTAATCAAAATAGTTAGAGCCATTTTCAACAAAATAAAAATGGACCAAAACTTTTCCATGTAAAGGGTAGTTTAAGAGTGGAGGAATTTTCTTCAAAATTTAAAATTTTCGTATCCCATCCTTAAGACACTAAACTTAAGAACCAACTTTGTTTTCAACCGACTTTTCGTTTTCAGTTATGCTGCCACAGACTGACACACGCACACGCGCACACACACACACACACACACACACACACACACACACACACACACACACACACACACACACACACACACACACCTTTTTCTAAAAATGCTGTTTTGGATTCAGGGGGCCTCAAAAATATTTCCGGCGAAATCCCGACATCGAATTTTTTGGGTAGAATACAATACTTCCTCTACTAGAGAAAATAAAAATAAGATAAAAGGCGTTAAGAAAAAAGCAAAATATGACTTCATATGACCAATGAGAGCTGTATAATATTAAACACCGTTGATAAAATCGTGCTTTGCTTATATTTTCCACGAAAATAAAACACAAAAATTACGACATGTGATAAAAACCTGGGCCCTGATTATAACTATCACATCACACATAAAATCCCCATGTATTTACGCATATAAAACCAGCACCGACATTTTACTTCTAACTTTTTTCAATGTTATGCGAATAATTAAACATAACGTGTATGATAAGCCGACCCAAAACCAAATATTGCATTTAAATTTGTATGTGTGTGTGTGTGTGTGGGGGGGGGGGGGGGGGGGGACAGCATAACTCTAACCAAAATTCGCTAAAAAGCCGAACTTGTATTTGTTTGTCTTTCAAGAATGCAACACGAAAATTTTGAAGAAAAGTGCTGCGCCCTAAACTACCCTTTACATGGAAAGTTTTTCAGAAATTTTGATTTTCTTGAAAATGGCTCCGACGGTTTTTATCAAAATGGCACGTGTATGAGTTTTATGACAAATGAAATGTATATCTTGAACTTTCTGGCTATAGCCCATGAAGTCCTACTTACTCTGGATGAGTTTTGCATAACTGGTAAACTGTTAGAGATGGACCAAAACTTTATATGCAATAAATTTAGATCTTGCTAAAACGGACAGTTTGTCTTAAGAAATACTTGTTTAGAGTAAACCATTTCGGAGATATTCCTCGTTATTTGTGTAAGTTTTGGAGAATATATAGTTCTGTCAAATGGAACAGCGCTATTCATTTTTTATAAGTTAACAATGCAAAGGGTTAGAAAGCTTTAAAAGATTTGACTGTCCCTCAGAACTTACTGTATACCCATATTCCCTTTGCATCTACAGG
This sequence comes from Tenodera sinensis, assembly GCA_030765045.1. Classification (NCBI taxonomy): domain Eukaryota; kingdom Metazoa; phylum Arthropoda; class Insecta; order Mantodea; family Mantidae; genus Tenodera; species Tenodera sinensis. The sequence continues at coordinate 40,925,446 of CM060970.1, forward strand.
GAAATGAACAATAAGATAATTTCTGCAAATGTTTACCGCAAATGACATGAAGAAGGTAGAGGAATAAGCTTGTAGGAATGTTTAGTACAAGAGTAGAAAGTCGTGTGAGCGCAACACGTCAGATTTTTAGATAGTTCTGGATGTCTTTTTCCCATTTTAAATACTGATTTAAGTAGGCGCCCAAAATTTTTGAAACTATGTGCATGACTTAGTTAATCCGTAAGGATGTTATAACAGTTTTTACACTGGGTATTAAATTGCATAATGGATATTTTAGTAGCGTTTATTTTTAATCCGTTGCTATGGAACCATGTTTAAGTGATTTACTGTATCTTTTGCATTTTGTGGTTGTTCCACAGTTTTGCCTTCTTAGCAAGACAGATGTTTCCCCAGTTCGGCAATTTGGAAGGTCCTTGGTATACATAGACGATCCAAGACACTTCCCTGAGGAATTACGGTTTTTGTTAGTTTCCAGTTTGATTTAGCTGTACATACCTGCTTGGCTATTTGTAGTAATTCTTTGTTTTCGATTTTGAAAATAGTTTTCAAGTCATTTTAGTTGGGTGTTTCTTATGCCATAAATACTAATTTGTCCAGTAGGTATGTCATGTGCGACAGTCAAATGATCTAGAGTTGTCACATATTAGTATGGCTGCATGCTGTTTTTCGTCCATCATTTATCAGATCTATTAGGGCAGCAATTCTTGAGTACTTTTTACGGAACCCATGTTGGAAACTACATAAATTGGCAAAATATTCAAGACATGAAGTTGGGAATGAATATTTTTCCCAAAATGGTGGAAAAGGTAGGAAGAAAGGAGATTGGTTGGTAGTTTTCACTTTCTCTACTGGTAAGTAGGGGAAGTATTGTATTCCACCGAAAAATTCGATGTCGAGATTTCACCGAAAATATATGTTTTGAGGCCCCCTGAATCCATAAAAAGCATTTTTAGAAAAAAGCACGTGTGTGTGTCTGTGTGTCAGTCTGTGGACAGCATAACTCAAAAATTAAAAGTCAGTTAAAAACTAAAGTTGGTATTTAAGTTTAATGTCGTTCAAGGATGTGACACGAAGATTTTGAAGAAAATAGCCCAATCCTAAACTACCCTTTACGTGGAAAATTTTTCGAAAATTTTGATTTTCTTGAAAATGGCTCTAACGATTTTGATTAAAATGCCATATGTTTGAGATATTTTTATGGAAAATGAAATGTATATCTTGAATTTTCTGGCTATAGCACCTGTAGTCGTATTTACTCTGGACGACTTTTGCATAACTGGTAAACCGTTAGAGATAGACCAAATCATACTATACAGAAAATGTAGATCTTGCTAAAATACACAATTTATGTCGCAATAAATTTACTTGTAGGGTGAACCATTTCGGAGATATTCCTTGTTATGTGTGGGAGTTTCGGAAAACTTGGAACTTTAGCGAAATGCAACAACGTTGTTCATTTTTTATGTTAATCGTGCAAAGAGAAAGGAATCTCAAAGGTCAAAAACATTTGACTGTCGCACAAAGTCTACTGTATTCTAATATTCCCCTTGCACCTACAAGGAAATAAGCAATAAGATAATTTGTACGAATGTTTATCTTAACTAACAAGGAGATACAGGAATAAGAGTTTGTTAGAATGGTTAGTACAAGAGTAGAGAAAGTCATGTGAGTGCAACACATCAGATTTTTTAATTTTTTCCCCCGCCCCTGTGAATGGGCTTTACCTGTGCATACTTCATTCTCTCCGGAGAAGTACCTGTATTAATTGGCAGAGTGCGCCGCTTTATTTCTTCGATAAGGAATGCGGGTAGTTCATCCCACCCATGATGTTTGGGGTTTAAGTTGTTATTACTTGAACTTTATCTGGAGTGACACTTGACAATTTAAATGAGGGAGTTAACTTAAGACAGTTGTTATATAATATCTTCACCGATTGCCGCCCAGATGGACCTTCTTGAATTCGATCTCCTATGTTAACGAAATAATTGTTTAAGGATTCGACAATTTCTTTAACCATAAGAATAGCGATACTCAAATGTTTAGTATAGTGAGTACAAAACGTTCGTACATATGGCAAATAACATTAAAGTCCTGAAAAAATAGGAATAGGATGTTGGGATGAATACCTATGTAAATACCTCGATCATGTTCAGTAATGCATATGTTGTATTTGGTCATACTTCATATCACAAAACAAATTAATCTCCCCTTAATATAAACAAATGCAATTATTTCCCACAAAGTTAGAGTACACCTACAATTTAGTAACATTTTTATAAATAAATACCGTCGTTCAATAATTAATTTGTAGGTTTTTCTTTTGCATTTGTAATTGCCTCCAGTCTTCGTGGCATTGATTCTACTAGCCCCATTGTCTTTGGCTCAATTAGGTCCCTATTCTCATCCAAAGTGCCTGTTTCAAGCCGGTTTCTGTACTGAAAAAGGTGTAATTTCTAATTCTCTGCTCCAAAATAGATCGCAAGTGTTCTACGGAGTTGATATGTGGTGATTAAGATGGTGTATGAAGATGCTTTGGGGTGTTGTGAACCAGCAAACGCGAGTTTTTCCATCATTAATACCACGTCTTCCCAAATTTGTACCCGACTTCACAGAATTGATTTTGGTTCGTTATTATCCATATGATATATCTTTCATCTTGCTCTGCCATTAACTTTGGCCTTCCAGTTCTTGGCATATTTTGCACAGCTTTTGAAACACAAAACATATCAATTATTGCCTGAACAGTGGGATGAAGTCCACCAACAAATTGAGATACCTACGAGTACTTGTCGCAGCGATTTGCGTGGAATATGTGGTTCAGTTTTCTCGTTTCTTTTGCTGAATTCCCTGCGATTGTACCCTACGTGGACTTCTTTTGTGGCGTGTTTTCTGTTTACAAACGACTATCCCCGTTCAGTTTCTTATCGTTGCTAACCACAGTCAGTCAGGCAGACAAGTAAATGTTGAATATTGCCTTTGACACGCTCTTCTCGAACAGCTATCTCAGGTGTACGACCACTTTGTGCCTATTTCGAACACGTTTTGCATTTTGTTTAAAGCTTCTACTCCCACATTGCGGTTTTATTGGTGTACTTAAGAAAGGCAGTATCTTGTATTACATTCCTTGAAACCCGTGCTTTTATGTGACACGCATTTGAATGCAAAATTTACGTGTGCGATCACTTCTAAATCCCACTGTATATGCTTTCCATGCAGTCGCAGGAACAGCTGAAAATCGTGCGAACCGCTCTACCGCGCCCTGCCTCTCATCCCCAACTCTGACACTCGCCCTCTCCTTCACCCCCTCTCACCCCACTCACCCGAACTCTCATCTAAAACTCTCGCGCTCTTCCCTCCCCCGCTTGCTCTCCCACTTCCCCTCACTCACTTTACTTATATCTGTAATTTACTCAGGTTTCAAAAATGTAACTCTCGGTACAAAGGTTTTTCTGCATGCTTTTTAAAACATTTTGTAATAGGTGTGTTCTGTTGGTACTGTGGCTTTATAACTTCGCAGTGTATTGTATTTACACTTTTGCATTCAGTAATGGCATCACAGAACTCAAATTAACACAATTACTTAACTCTTGCAGTTACACAATCTGCATTTTTAAACTCTAAGTTACTCACTATCTATTACTTTTTCTTTTACATTCAATTAGCTGTGTCCTAACTTGCACAAATTCCCAAATACTCGAAACTCTCTTGCATAATCGTCGGCAGCTAACGGTCCAAGTTAATTCTTTCTGCTCTGGGCTCCTTGACAACAATGTCTTGCCAAGGAGTACTCCTCTTTGGATGCTTTCACTAAAGAGATTCTAACCAATATCAGATTTTAATTTCCACTGAAGTCCGGGCACATGCATACAATATAAACAATTTGATTCACTAATAATTTTCTAAATATTAGGGGCCTCAAAGCTCATGTTCTGTAAAATCACAATAGCTTTGTCAGAAGCACATTACATCTACCTACATAGGTAACCAGTAGAGCAAAATATTAAGGCTAAAATCAGAATCCAGTGGCAATTAAGATTTCACTATTTGTTCCTGTTTGTTGCAGCTGTGCTTATTTAGTTGTAAGAAGCATCAGCTTTTAATGTAATTACATATCACATGATCATACAAGTTGATAAATTAAATTAAGTTAATATTTAATGCTCGGCTTTCTTAAGATCAAATACTAATAACTGCAGGTCTGGTGCACTGAAAATCATTTATGTAAACAGGCCACTGTCAATGTTTGTCTTTGGTTACAAAATCCAGGTGCCTGCCTGGCAAGAATTGCATACCAAGAGAAAAGGGAATTTTAATGTTCCACGTTAAAAACCAGCAGACACAGAGGGTGCTTACAGCAGAAAACAATGCATCAGAAGGATCAATTTTAATCAAATTTCATAAAGCCCACAAAGTGATTTAAAAGTGAAGGTGGACAATTTATTAGTATTAGCTCTTAGCATTGTTTATCTGAGATTTTGTGAAATATGTTGATTCCATTGCAGTTGCAGTAATACTAACATTACCTTTTCTTTTCTACACAGATACAACATGGACGAAGTGATCAAATTTTTAGCACAAAAGATATATGGTAAGTCTCTGTGCATGCGTGCATCATTTGAAAAAGGGTACAAAACAGTGCATTGTAACCTAGAGTATTGTAAAAATTAATCTCTGTATCATTACAAACTGTTGAAACACAACATAGTATCTCTTAAAAGCAACATTGAGAGTGAGCAGCCAGTGCTATACATACTAATTGTAAATGCTTGCAATATTTAATTATTATAAATTCACATTTGAAACCAGCTCAACCATGTTAAAATAAACCTAAAATTTAACCAATAACCAAACGCAAACCTACTGCTTTAACATTTCTATATCCATGAAACACACTCCTCACCCATGAACAGCTGATCGATCCCCTTTAAAACAAAATTCCTACCAAATACTTAAAATATATCCATGAAGTACACTGTCACACCAAGAGCAAATACCCACTTTAGATAAAGCCACTGATTTAACATTACAATATAAATTAAGCATATTCTCACTGTCACACAACAGCAAATCCCACCTTAGTTAAATCTGTCAAACATTAAAATATGAGGGAAGCACATTCTAACACTTAGGCATCACTTTTGACAGAAAGCTAAGTTGGAAAAAACATATAACAAACATCTCAGAAAAGGTTGAAAAGAAACTGCAAATCCTGAAACGTTTAGCTGGTGTTAAATGGGGCTGCTCAAGGAGAGTCCTTAACACAACATGCAAAATGTATGTTAAACCAAACCTCTTGTATTGTTCTGAAGCTTTAATAACAGCAGCAAATACTAACATCAATAAAATTGAACAAATACGAAATCAGGCTCTTCGCCTGATCACTGGAGCAGTTAAATCCACACCTATTGATGCCATGCTTGCCTTAACATGGACCCCATCAATAACAACAAAAATAGAAGAACAATCATTGCTCCAACACGAGATAATGTTACGACTGCCAAACTCTAAATGGACAGAAGAGAACCTCCCCCCTTCAATCCTTAAAACTCATAGTAGTTTCCTAGAAAAGGTAACACAGATTAAATGCAAATTGAACATTCCTGACACCAGAGAAAATCTACTTATAAGAGAAAATCCATTGGAATTATTGCAACCTACCTTCAGTTTGGAATTAATAGAGGAAATAAGTAAATCAGACACACCAAAAGAAATACAAAAACTTCTAGCTCTGGAAACAATCAATACTAGATATCCCACAGAAGAATGGCTGCACATATATACTGATGGTTCCTCCAAGGAGAACCTTACTGGAGCTGGAGTTACGTGTTCACATTTTTCCTTTTATCATTCTGTTGGCAGAGACACAACAAATTATGATGGAGAAATAGAGGCTATACACATTGCTCTCCGAGAATTATTAAATCTTCCTTTAAATAAATTTAACAAGGCAGTAATTCTTTCAGATTCTAAAGCGGCAATTCAGGGAATATGTTGAAATACTAGAAAGAAGTCAACAAAAATTAGAGAATGCTACAAAATATTAACACAACTCCAAAAGGTTGATAAGACTGTTCATCTCCAATGGATTCCAGCACACTGTGGAGTCATGGGGAATGAAGCTGCAGACTCACTTGCAAAGAAAGGCACAACAATAAAACAAAAGTCTAAATTCAATTTCTCATATTCCTCAATAAGACGCTTGATCCTTAAAAAATTTTCTCATTCATACCTACAAGAAATAGAAACAAATGCCAAAGATAAAAAATGGGTTACACTACTTTCCAACCCAGATGTAATCCCCCAGAGACCAAGGAAAACAGCGGTTGCAGCCTTCCGACTATTGACAAATCACGAGTGCTTAGCAAGTCATCTCTACAGAATAGGTATCTCAGCTTCACCAATATGTGTCCTGTGTAACGATCCAGCAGAAATGCATGAAAACCACTTGAAGACCTGTGAAGCATTAAGATCAGAAGCAGCTACAGTTCAAAAGTATTGGAAAGCACGAATGCTAATGGCTTCATTGCCAGATGCAAGGCACTAGAAAACAACAACATTCTAACACGTAATCTGGCAGACCAGAGCTACAGTTTAGATACAGCTCCATATTCAAACATGTATTGTATTTATATCACACATTCTGAGAGTGCTCATCAGTGAGACCAAGGCCACAGTTTAGATATAGTTCCTTGTAGAAGCTTACATATCCATGAAACACATTGTGACAGTGCTTGTCAATGACAGCAGAAGCACAGTTTAGATACAGCTCCTTGTACAAACTTACATATCTATGAAACACATTGTGACAGTGCTTGTCAATGACAGCAGAAGCACAGTTAAGATACAGCTCCTTGTTCAAACCTACATATGTCATCATAGTGAAACTTCCCCAAAGACACGATCAACTCCCAAACTCTTGGTTGAACCAACAAATAAAAGTATGGTAATGTTGGGTTGATAAACACGTTCAATGGCAGTCGACACATGTATAGAAATCATGGTATGCATATGAATAAACTAGGGAAGAGAATACTGGATGAAACTATTGTTCATGGTATTTTAGACATTAAATCAAAAAATGAGGGAAACCGTGTACTTGGTGTAACAAATAAAGATAAAGTAGTATTGAATACAAAAAACTAGACAGCTTTTCACACAGGCAGATGGAATGGTAAGTCATTAAAGCTCATTCATCAAAACATTCAAATACTGTCCAATAACATTGATCACCTGAACATACTCATAAATGGAGAGAAACCCGATATTCTAGTTCTTACCAAACATGGGCTAGGGGAATATGAATCGTGCAATACATTTATTAATACTATGAAATTGGTGGCAATATATTGTAGGGATTAAAAGGAATGGGGCGGTGTAGGGATCTTTGTAAATCAAGCACGAAACAATAGCTGTGAAAATATTGATCTTGCATGTTTAAGCATAGGACAAATTCAGTTGGCTGGTATCAATCTGATCTGGCATAAGCAAAGACTAGTTGTAGTTGGCATATACACACCACCAAATGTGGATATCAACATACTTTCTGAGAAACAAATACTATTACTAGAGACATTTGTAGCGAAAAAGGAAAATAAAATTATAATATTAGGTGATATAAATATAACTATTCAAAAACATTCACCTTCTATGTAAAATCAAACTTGATTGCTTACTAAATGAATTTAACTTAATGACAATAAATGAACCTACCTGTATTACCACAAATACAGCCACAACAATTGGCAACATTATCACAAATATTGTAAACATGCCATATAAAACTGAAGTCATCCATTCATGTCTATCAGACCATACTGTGCAAAAAAATTCTATTCCAAGAAATAGTTGAAAAGGAATATTCCAATGGCCGTAAAGCCATAAAAAGAAGCTATAATTCCTTTAGCGAAACTGATCTATTGAACTTAAAAAAAGCCCTTGCTGATGTTGATTGGGGAGATATATACACTGAGTTAGATCCAAACATAAAACTTGACTCACTTTTTAAAATCCTAAAACATAATATAAATATGTGCTGTCCCCAAATCGCAGTCAAAAATAGACAACAAAATAAAGTAACATACATTGGATTACACCAGAGTAAACAAATGTGACTCAAATTAAAATTTGCAATCTCTCAGACAAACAGCAGCAATGTTGAATTTAATAATAGAACTAAAGAACTTAAAATATACCTACGATCAAGCAGTAATAAATGCAAAACAGAAAAGCATTAGTAATAAACCCTTAAACGTCACTGATTCTAACCATTTTGTAGTAAAGACGAATGAAGGTATAACAGATGACCCAGGAAAAGCGGTAAAGCTTTTAATGACCATTTTGCCTCTATGATCTCAACAAAATCAATTCCATTAACTGGAGCCCCAATACTATAAACGATAAAATATCCAAATAAACTCGTGTATATACACCCAACCGATGCAAATGAAATTCTAAATACAATCAAACAAATACAAGCGAAAAATAGCGTTGGAGTCGATGGTATCCCTTAGTCATTAATGAAAGCATGTAGTCAAGAAATCGTAAATCCCCTTGTTGATATAATAAACTCGTGTCTAGAATGAGGAACTTTCCCAGACAAACTAAAAATTGCGAAAGTAATACCAATCTTTTAAAAAGGCGACAAAAGAGAATTGAACAACTACCGTCCAATATCAATCTTACCAGTGCTCTCAAATATTTTCGAAAGAGTAATCTACAAAAGGCTAATGAGTTTTCTCAACAAGTTCAGCCTAATACCTAAACATCAAAATGGCTTTGCAAAAAAATAATCAACAATCTGTGCGGTCATTGAATGTATCAAGGAAATTATAAAAAATATTGGCCCAGGCAAATATGCAACAGCTTTATTAGATCTTACTAAAGCTTTCGACTGTGTGGATAAAAAAAATATTAATGCACAAACTGTCAGTCACGGGGATTAGACGTCTGGGACATAAATTAAGAGAATCCTGCATGACAAATCGAAAACAATACGCAGCTGTGAATTTGACAAATGGTGATGCTATGTCAACTACGACGGAATTGACACACGGTGTCCCTCAGGGATCAATTCTCAGTCCACATTTGTTTATCCTATACATGCACGATATAACTGCCTATATTCATAAAGGTAGAAAATTAGTACAATTTGCAGATGACACTAGCGTGACGCTAGTGACAGCCAGCCATTCCTCTAGCCTAATGCTGGAAGAAAACCTAAGTGAAATAGCTATGAAACTATTGCACTAGTTCTCAATGCTAAACTAAAGTATAAACCCAACTAAATGTGAACTGATAACTGTCAGTAGCAAAACACTTAATACATATATTGACAACAAATCAGTAAACAGTGTTGACAAGGTAGAGCTACTTGGTGTCACACTGGATAAAACACTATCGTTTACACCGCATATAGACAAATGAGCATTAAAAATGAGTAAAAATCTATTTCTTCTTAAGTGTCTAAAGAATTATGTTCCAGCAGCAACTAAAAGGATAATTTATTTCTCTCTCACTCAGTCACATATGTTATATGGTATAGAAATATGGGGCAATACTTCAAAATTAAACCAAAATAGAATATTTACTTCACAGAAAAGAGCAATCAGATATACTTCGAACTTAAGAAGGCAAGACTCATGTAGAGAAGCTTTCTGTCAGCATAAGATAATGATGCTACCTAGCCTGTATATTTATAAAAGTATACTATACATGATAAAATACAAATTTCCGATGCAAACAAATTCAGATATACCTACATGACCACAACACAAGAAATAAGAATGATTTGGCTATTACAATGCACAGACTTAGCCAGTTTGAAAAGCTGCCTAGTTATGCTGGTGCAAAATTCTATAATAGACTGCCTGCAGAAATTAAAAGGTGTGAAAACTACACTAAATTCAAAGCTGCTTTACAAACTTATTTAGTTAGTAATGTGTTCTATTCACTAGAGGAATTTTTAAATAGGTTAAAACAGGCGTCAGCAAACATATACTCAATGAGGTATCAGTATGACGTCTCAACATGCAACCACAATACACATGACGTAATGTAGAACAGGGGATGGCATTGACCTTCGTTCAGAGTCAGTGGTGGACTCGCTCGCTAGAGTACAATAAGGAATAGTACACATACTTGAGTCCAGCTGCGAGTGGTCTACGATACTTTAGGTAGGCCTAAACATTCGAGCAGTATATTTCAATTCACTTCAATTTGCAATGTACCATGAAAATCTAGTGATATACCACAAGTAGCCACTCTCAGTATAGCACGCAAATTAACATCTGTTAATCGCAATACAAGATTTTTTTGGATTCAGTTTCTTTCCTTCTACATATTTCTTAAATGCTTGAGATAATTCTGTCCCTGTTGTGTGTTCCCTAAGTGGAATGACTTCAAGCATTTATTCTTGTATCGAGAGGCTGTTAGCAACTCTACGAGTGAAAATTACCAATTGTGCTGTGTCAATGTTGTCAGTGCTTTCATCCAAAGTGAGAGAAACGACTATAAATGCGTGGACCTCGGTTTGTAGTCTTTTTTCGGTTATTTCTGCTATTTTATATATCCTCCTCTGTATGGTTCGTGGTGATAATGCAATATTACTAAAAATATCATATTGTTCAGGGAAAATTATGTTGGCAACTTTACTCTCACATTTTTTATGAAATCTCCATCACTAAAACACTTCAGTGACTGAGCAATCTCCAAAGCAACAGCATAGCTGGCGTGAAGTTGTCTATCAGTTATAATATTTGAATTAATATTAGGTGTATTATCTGAATATTGCTCTTTGAGCTGTTGCAGTTGGTTCGTCCGATCTAGATCTAAACAAAACAAAAAAAAAAAAAAAATAAATAAATAAAAAATAAATAGAATAAAATAAAATAAATAAAAAAATAAATAAATAAAATGAATAAACGACATTACGTCAGTGTTATGCTACTTCAAATCGTGGTGTAAATTTATGAATACATGCTTGTCTATAATTGTATGGTGATCTTATGACATGTATCATAATGCCGCTTGATGTTCCATTGATAAGTGCCTTTTTTAACTTTAGAGCACAACACACACCTTACGTTGCTTACATGATGAGAGAAGAAATAATTAAAGTGCTATTCTAGATATCAAATTTAATAGACCAGGAATAATTACATGCGCTCTAAAGCGCAGAAATTTATCTTTAAGTCTTAGTATTACATTACAGTTTGACAGACATGTTTAGAAGCGCAGGTAAATACGAGAGGACAGTTCGCCCGTGATCGGTGTGTATGCAGTGCTAGTTAAGCCTGTGAGGGAGGGAGGCAGAGTAAACGCTGCCCCTGACATGTCATAGCTGCGAGGTCTCATTGAGTACACGTTTGCGGACTCCTGGGTTAAAAGTTCAGTAATCAAAAAGTCAATAGTTCAGAGTGTATAGTCTCTACTAGTTGGTTAATCAGTTCTTTGTATACCATCGTCGTAGTCGTAGTCGTCGTCGTCGTCGTCGTCGTCACTTGTCACTTGTCACTTGTCACTTGTCATCACATATCATTCTTCTTATTTGATTACTATTTTATTGAATTATTATATTTAGTTATTTAATTAATTTTATTTCATTATTCTATTTCATTATTTAATTTTATTATTTAATTCTATTATTTAATTCTAATTATTTATTATTTAATTGCTTATTTATTATTTAATTATCTAATTATATATCTAATTATGATCTATATGATTATCTTTGATTACCTCTATTTTTATTAATGTTTCATTATTTTGTCTTTTGCTATTTATATGTACTTGTTTACCTTTGACTGAATTCAATCGTGTATTACACCATTTTGAATTGTAATAAAAAATATCTAAGAAACACATGGCAACAGTGCTTGTCAGTGAGAGCAGAGCCGAAGTTTAGATGCAGCCTTAGTTCAAATTTACACATACAAAAAGGATTGTGCCTTCAGAAGATGAAACTCCACCCTGAAGACCATCGCTAAACGACTTTTCGTGAAGATCTCACTGTTTCTAATTGTTGATCATGGGGGGAGTTGCATATTTGTGTTAGGAACATTTCCTGCACTCTGATCCAGTTAAATTTTACCGTTTTACAAGTGGTGGTTCTCCATATTACCTCATCATCTCATTCTCGCTTTGCTATTTGTCATCTACCTAATTGTTGTATGACTGTGGACAGGCTTTCTAGATGCTTATCAAGCTATCCCAACAATTTCTTGTCTAGGAGATGTCAATGCTATCCTTTATGGGGCTCTGTCTGCGAATGTCCTATGGGTAAATGGAACACTACAATTCAAACCTCCATATTTTAGTTATGCTGAAGTCTCAGCTTCCCACCTTTCTTTGCAGTTCCACTCTTTCTTTTTCCTGGCTTGATCTTTCCTTTTGTTCAACACAGTTCACTTGCTATTTGCACTGGAAATATATATATTTTGTTGTTTAACGACGCTATCAATTGCCAGGATCACATCAGCATCGCCGGTGTGCCGGAATTTCGTCCCTCAGGAGTTCTTTTACATGCCAGTAAGTCTACAGACGTGGAGCTCTCATTTTTAAGCACACTTAAAAACCATCGGCCTGGGCCGGGTTTGAACCCACGACCTTGGGATCAGTAAGCCAGCGTCTAACCAACTGAGCCACCCAGACCGACAACTATTTGCACTGGTCTGTAGTTTGTGATCCTTATGGTAGTGATCACTGCCACATTTTGCTTAACATGTTTCTTCGTGGAGTCAACCCTACTTGACCATGAAAGTGGGTGTCCAGTGAAGTAAATTGGCATTTTTGCTGAACCTGTGACCCACGATTAGCACCATCTTTTTCTCCATTGAGGGCTTGGAAGTGTCGGGGTGGTGATGTGTGTTCAGGCTCTGAAAATACAGTTTAGAACTACTTGACTTTGTAGAACAAACTCTTCATACTTGAAAATTATTTTCTTCTTTTTAGTTTGGTTTGTTGTAAAAGCATGTTTTTGTTAGCTCTTTAAAACTATAATTTATTCATACTAAAATATTCATTAATGTACAGCATGATGATGGTTATCACAAATACTTCTGTTTTAAGAAAATATATAAACATACTGATCTTCCATATTCATTGATGTATTTCTTGTTAAAATGGCATGTAATATTAAGATAAGATACATGTTTAATGAATAATCAGAGGTTAAACACAATGGTTTTTCATTATGTAAAACATAAAAATGATGATCCCATTCTTGATGAAACGTGTGCAAAACCATTCTCAACGTCGGCTCAATACTGTCTACAAGTCTGAACTGCACCATGTACTCCACTGGTGTGGAGGGTAGTGCACAGCTGAATAGGGCAGGTGGCTCCTAGGAGACATGCCTGATACACAAACACGTGATACCGAAATTTAGATTTCAAATCGAATGGGCTTGATAAAGACACGTTTTAGTTTAATTGCCGGATGTGAGATTTGCGATAAATGTTGAGTAATAACATAGGTAGATAATAGAGTAGGAGGTGTTGTAAGGTGAGCAAGATGTGAGTAAATAATAGTCGTTAAAATTTATAGGATAAATGCATTATTGGTTTGAAATTAACGAGTCGTGACGTCATACCACATAGTTTAAATTCACGGTCAAAATTCAGGTCTGCTAACCTTAAAAGTTGCGCGATATGTTGAATAAAATATAAAGTAAACATTGTTTAATCATAGAAAGGTAATTATATACTCGGAATTCAAAAAATAACATGTTATAATAGAAAGGGACATTTCTAAATTGGGAAAAGGAATGAAATAGCATTTTGGATACGAGGCTTTCTTTTGGATGACGTCATGAAATTTAAAATCGGAAAGAACGTTTTTTTCTTAGCGTGGGGACGCCAGGAAGCGTGATCACTCGCCCCAGACCGGTAGCAGACTTGGAGGTGTGCACACGTGAGTGCGATTGCTCTGCGAGTATCTATATGTATCGAAAGTCGGCATAACTCCCGAAAGTGTCAGAGTAAAAAATAAATAATATACAAAAGTTCTTCTGGGGTGATCTATAAAATATACCTACGCATACCCTGGATTAAAGAAAACTCATGTTGAACTAGCCGGAGCAAACATCACCATTCCGCAGCAAATGGCGCTCTAACGTGAACCAACTCACATATTCCGCTACACACGAATGCTTAAAATCTTACATCCCACTACCAATATGGTTCTTTTGGATGTCTATTACCATATCTGACTGCATGGCAGTTTCTCATCTCAGTGGTATGAATCCATTATAGTTCCTATTCTTAAGCCTCATAGCTATTCACTAATTACCAACCCTAAGAAGCTGCTTTTGTAAAGGACTAATGCTGAGCAATTAATGTGGTGCCGCAAAACCTATGCTCTTGTCACTCCTGTACAATGGCGTCTAATATTGACCACTTTGTTTCACTGAAAATTCACGTCTATGGTTCCATTCTGTAGCTGTTTTTTTACTTGGAAAAAGCTTATGGTACCATCTAGTGTTTGTGTGTTCTCGTCAGATCTTCACTGGAAGTTCCAGAGCCAGCGCCAGGTACTTCGATTAACCCTAGATGTTTTAACTAACACCATGTGTAATTTTATGTGGGACCATTAAATGTCTGCATATACATACAAAACATTCTTTGTGATTGCACCTCCACCTTATGTGCCATTCCTTCTCAACTCACCTCTCCTATACTTTTGGCACCAATTTGGGTTATTGTTAGCCCAGTAGTCCGACAGCACTGCTTTCTGTAGGGTGTAGATATCGGCAGAGCTGGATACAGTACTTCCCTCACACTTTTATAGGGAATTTAGTTTTCCTCTATAGATACAACAAACAACTGTCACTTTGATTCGCCTATTTCCAACATACACCACACATTTTGGGGCCTTAAACTAGTTTCCTGGATACCATTTTTACATACCAATGATTTTTCAACGGATCAATGTGAACTAGCCAAGATAGAGAGTACTTTGATTAATTCACATTCATCACAAAGATTGTTTCCCATCAGTAATTCCATCTATACTTAAATGTATGTTATGTTCATCTGGTTTGTTTCCTGCAATCCAGTGTCATTTTTCCGGATTCTCTCACTGCTTTACCAGTTTACAAGGTCTCTACAAGGAAAGACAGAGAGCCTTGGAATTGTACAAGTTTTCCTTGAATTACACTCTGAATATTTGAGCTTAAAATAGTGTATTTTCTCTCTGATTTTATATATAACGTTATAATAATGAAGTAATAAGTATACTTCGTTAGTGAAAGTGTTAGCAGTTTGACTGTTTTTGTGAAATTGTGGTTATGTACCATTTAAATATTGACTGTGACTGTTACTATCGTGTGTTGGTTAAACACGGCCAGTTTTACTGTATTTTAACTACTTAACTATGTTAATACTTTTAAGATCATAAAGAATACATAAGGAATAGTAGTTAAATAGTGAAACTATGGTGGACATTGATAAGAGGACTGAAAGTGCTTTAATTGATTTACTTGAAGTTGCTGAAAAGAGTGGCAACATCAGAAACGATTTCAAGAAGAAAATAATTAAATCGGTAAGTGAGTTAAGGAAGGCATTTAATACTTTAAAAAAGGATGTGGAAACTAAAGAAAAAGTGATTAAGGAACTTTAAGCTGCGGTTAAGAAGCAAGAGGAAAATGATATGGCCTTATCATATAGAGTAATGGAAAGGGAGAAAGCTGCGCCATCTTTTGATCAGAAGCCAAGTTACGCTGATGCTAGTCAGAAAATTCTACATGAAAACATCGAAAAGAGATACAAACTTATTCTAAAATCCAAAATGAATGAATCAGCGGAAGCTATGAAGGTAATATTGAAAAACAAGGTTAATCCAACACAACTAAAGGTGGGAATAAGCTCACTAAAGGCTTTGAGGGATGGAAGATTGATTGTCGAATCTGAATCTAAGAGTGAAATAAATCTTTTAGGAGAAAAGATTCGAGAACAGTGTAGCCAACAGATAGAACTAAACGTTCCTGAACTTTGAAAGCCATATGTAATTATTTACAATGTACCAGAAGAAATAACACCACAAAATGCAACTGAAACAATCATATCACAAAACGGAGAGCTTAATCTAACAGAGCAGTCAATAGTTCCTAAATTTATCACTAGGAACAGAAGAAACATCAGAAATTTGGTGGCGGAAGTCAAGACTGAAGCATGGAGATTGTTAGTAAACAACAGAAAGTTGAAATTAGGTTGGAATACATGTACTGTGGAAGACTATGTAAACATCAGATGTTTTAAGTGTAATAAATTTAACCATAAAGCAACAGAATGTCGAGGAGAAGAAAAGTGCCCACTATGTGCAGGAAAGCATAAATTGAAAGAATGTAAAGCATCAGTATGGGAATACAAATGTAGTAATTGCATAAATCACAATGTGTATAGCAAAATCATTAAAGTCGATGAAAATCATTCCTCTCTGGACAAAAATAAATGCCCATGTTTACAAGCTGTTATTAGAAGGAATAGACAAAATACAGAATATTAAAATGGCTACAATTAAAGCACTAAGTGACAGACGAATTTAAAACAATAAATTTCACAATAGTAATGTCCATCTTAAGATAATCCAAATAAACTTACAGCATTCTAGAATAGCTACAGACAATTTAATGCAAGTAATAAATCAAAATAAAACGGATATTGTACTTATTCAAGAGCCATATATTATTAAGAACACAGTAGCTGGGATCAATAAAAGCTACAAAACTTTTACTTTTGGGGACAACAAAATTAGAACTGCTGTATTGATCGTCAACAAACACGTTGATGTTATCCTCATATCTCAGCTATCAGATGGAGATGCCACAGTTGTAGAAGTGATTTACCAAAATACTAGGTTCTATAGCTAGTATGTATCTGGACATTGAGGATGACATTAACATTGATCTGTATAAAATAGATAAGATAACATCTTATATCAAAGGAACGGGTCTTATAATCGCTATGGATAGTAATGCTAGATCAACAATATGGCATGATGTAACAACAAATACCAGAGGAAGAACAATGGAGGAATATTTAAATTCAAAACAGTTATATATTATAAACGAAGAAAGTGAAAATACAACATTTGAAAGCACTAATGGAAGAAGTAATATTGATCTCACTATCACTAACAGTGAGTTGTTGTCACAAATTACAGATTGGGAATGCGGCAAAGACGAAAGTTGTTCTGATCATAGAATTATAAGTTACACAGTAAGTCAAAGAGCAAATCATAAAACGGAACATAACTTCCACATCCCAAAATATATAGTAGATGATAACAAATTAGGAGACTTTGGCAAAGTACTAAAAACAATAGGAGTTCAGAATTTACCATTTAGAAGAAGCAATTTAGAAGATGTAGATGAAGAACTTAGCAAATTAGTGAACATGGAAGATGATGTCGATAAAATAATAAAGCAGTTTGAAGAACATTTAATTGCAGCATGTAATAACTGTTTTAAGAATTGCAATTCATTAAAGAAAACAAACGAAAGAAAATCTATACCCTGGTGGACAAATGAACTAACCATAATGAGGAAAAGAGCAAATGCACTAAGAAAGCGATATCAAAAGACAAAACAAGATGGTGTCTTAAGAGAAGAACGAAAAGCCTTGTATATAAAACAAAAAAGGGAGTATGAAAGAACTATAAGAAAAGAGAAATTAGATTCCTGGAAAAATTATTGCAGTCTAACTCCATCTAATAATCCATGGAATGCGGTATATAGAATAGCTACTGGCAAAATAAGAAAAAATTCACCATTAACAACTCTTACGAAACAGAACAGTTCAGTCACAACAGATTTAAAAGATACATTAGAATACATGCTGAATCATTTTGTACTAGAAGACAATGAAGAAGATGACAATTGTTATCACAAAAATATGAGGGAATTAATTAACAGACCAATCACAACACAGAATGATAAAGATTTTACTCAGAGAGAAATAAAAGATATTTTAAGTAGAATGGATGCAAGTAAAACTCCTGGAGAAGATGGAATTACAAGTAAAATATTACTTAAGGTCTTTAATGTGTTTCCAAAATATATGACAGCCATCTACAACAATTGTCTAACAAAAGGAAACTTTCCTAAGCAATGGAAGAAAGCCAAATTAATACCTATTGTTAAACCAGGAA
This sequence comes from Tenodera sinensis, assembly GCA_030765045.1. Lineage (NCBI taxonomy): Eukaryota > Metazoa > Arthropoda > Insecta > Mantodea > Mantidae > Tenodera > Tenodera sinensis. Next base: position 40,943,590 of record CM060970.1, read on the forward strand.
AGGAAGAGAGTTCAGAAGTAACCAAATTCCGACCAATCAGTTTACTGAATGTAGGAGGGAAACTACTAGAAAAATTTTTAATCGACAGAGTAATGTACCATGCACATTCACAAAACTTAATGAATAACAACCAATTTGGTATCACTCCACAAACATGTACACTAGACGCTGCAATGACAGTTAAAAAATACATAACGAAAATCCTGAAAGATTGCCAGATGGTAATTTTAACCAGTCTTGATGTTCAGGGAGCTTTTGATGCAGCCTGGTGGCCGAGTATATTGTATACATTGAGGGAATTTAACTGCCTGAGTAACTTATACCACCTTGCTAAAAGTTATTTCAGTCATAGAAGTGCAGTATTGACAGTTAATAACGTAAAACTTGAAAAAAATGTAAGCAAGGGATGTCCACAAGGATCTTGCTGCAGACCAGGCTTTTGGAATTTGCAATACAATTCGCTCTTGAATATTGGATACTCGAGCCATACAAAGGTAGTGGCATTTGCGGATGATTTATTAATAATAACTAGAGGAAAAACCAACTTGGAAGCCAAAAATTACAATAATGTAGACCTGAAAAAGATTGAAACGTGGGCTAAGAATAATAAAATTATTTTTAATGAGCAAAAGTCGAAAACAATGCTAATAACACGCAAACGTAGAGTGGAAAGGGATATAAGCATCTTTATCAATAACAGACAAATAAAACAAGTAGAAAACGTCAAATATTTGGGAATAATCATTGATAAAAATTTCACCTTTAACGATCACATTCAGTATGTAACAGAGAGAGCCAATAAATTGATACACATTTTATGTAAATCAGCAAAACTAGATTGGGGACAAACACCAGGCTTTAAAGACTATGTACAACGGTGCAATTTTACTATTACTATCTTATGCAGCTCCAGTATGGATAGAAGCCATTGACAGAAAATATAATGCAAATAAGTTTACAAGAGTGCAAAGACAAATAAATATCAAAATTGCTAAAGCATTCAGGACCACATCTAGTGAAGCACTATCCATTTTAACGGGACTTACACCTATTACAATTAAACTTCAGGAAATTGCCAATGAATATACAATATTGAAACAAAACTCTGAGAAGAAACTAGACAAACCTGTAGAATATAGGAAATGGTGTCACCCAGCCGACATACCAATAATAAAAGAAATAAATCAGAATAAAATGTATGCACTGGAAATTTATACAGATGGCAGTAAAACAGGAGGAGTTGGTTCTGGAGTAGCAATTTATCATCAGAACAAACTGAAATATCAGCTACAATGTAAGTTAAACAGTGCTCCAATAACCAAGCTGAACAATTTGCAGTGTTGAAAGCATTAGAAACTGTTGAAAATATTTACTTAACTGAAGAAGATAACAAAACTGCAGCGATATACACGGACAGTAGAGTCACATTACAATCATTGCATAACTACAAAGTTCACAGTTACCTAACAGAAGCAATTAGAACAATGTTAAAAATTTTAGAAAAGCAAAAATGGAATATAGAAATTGGGTGGGTCAAAGCACACATAGGGATACAAGGTAATGAAATTGCAGACCGACTAGCAAAGAGAGCAATTATAAACGAAAAGGAATGCAGCTATAATAGACTTCCAAAGAGTTTCGTTAGAAGAACGCTAAGACAAGAAAGTCTAAAACATTGGGAAAGTCAATGGCAAGAAACAACTAAAGGTCAGGAAACAAAGTGATACTTTCCTACTGTAGCAGACAGAATGAAGTTAAGGATAAATCTAACGGCAAACCTTACAACACTACTGACAGGACACGGAAGACTTAAAGCATACTACTATAGGTTCCACATCATAGATGACCCAAGTTGTTCATGTGATGGAGGAGAGCAAACAACAGACCATATATTATATGACTGCAGAAATCTAGAGGAAAAGAACAACATTCAGAAGGAAAATAATTCAAAGAGGAAAATGGCCACCAACTAAAGTCGAAATGGCTAAAAGTTATTTTAAAGAATATGTTCAATATGCCAATGCAATTGATCTGACAAAAAATAATTGAACTGTATAAATCTAAATAATTATTCATGTTAATTAATATATGATTATCAGTTTACTTTGTAAGCAAACCCAACATGTATTACATATTGTAATGGAACATGTAGAGCAATAAAGAATCTTAATTAAAAAAAAAAAAAAACTCTACAACCACTTGTTGATTAGTTGCACTGTACATCTGGCTCATTGTAGGAACTGAACAAGCAAATCAGGCAGCAAGCATGTGGTTCTGTATACCAATGAACACCACCTCCGCTGCCCATCTAGGAAATTTGAAGTTTTTTTTCTTTTATGCAGAAAGAAGGATATTATCAATGCCAAAAGGAGTGGTTTATATCTACAACAGAAGTCATTGAGGTGAAGTCTACATATAGTTCGTCTTGTCCTTCAGGAGACCATGCTTGCTAGAACAGTCAGGGCTACCTCAACAAAGGTGAACTGTCAGCTGTATCCACTGCAATGTATCCTTAATGGTGAACAATTTCAACACCCAATGTCATTCTACACGAGTCTTCCTAATACTTAATTATCATTATAGAATACTCCATCTCCAAGATTACCCAAAATGTTGAATAAAGTGATTTCATTAAAGTTTAACTAGTGTGTTAGTAACTTTCAAACTGTACCAAAACTTATGTGCTTGTCTTCTCCTGAGAGTTAGTACTACCTGGCAAAGTGACAAAGCGTATTGAGTTGACCTTGGTTGAATGTTGTGACAACTTATGCTTGCTAGAACAGTGTACCAGGAAAGAACCAAATAAATTCAAGTAAACACTTAACAAATATGAATAGTAAGAATAGCTTAGAGGAATTAAATAACTATTTTGCGGAAGCAGCAGATATGATTCTGGATACTCCCCCGTTGGTCCCCAAAGCATTACAAAAAATGGGCATAAGTAACCAGCATGCATCACCTGAATTCAACTTAGGGACAGTCTTGCCGTCTGAAGTTAAAAAAACAATATCTGGATCCAAACCAAAAACGTCAAAAGGATGGGATGAAATCCCATCCATACTAATAAAAAAAGTGCAAGAAGAATTGTGTGTACCTCTTGCTTACATATACAACCAGTCACTTACAATGGGAGTTTTTCCAGAAAGAATGAAATGTGCAATAATCCATCCAATTCACAAAGGAGGTGGTGTTGAATTAAAAAATTACCGACCAATCTTGGTGCTCCCATATTTCTCTATAATTCTAGAAAAAATAGTGCATTCCAGATTAATAGCTTACCTAGAAAACGCAAACGTTCTCAATAGTTCTCAGCACAGATTTAGGAAAAATCTTTCCACTAGCACAGCACTCATGGATTTTGTAAACACAATTGCAAAAAATCTGGATGAAAAAAGACAAACTGCTGCCCTAATTTGCGATATATCCAAAGCGTTTGACTGCGTAAACCACAACCTACTAATAAGTAAATTACAACAGTATGGCATAAGACACACGAACTTAGAATGGTTCAAATCCTATCTAATAGATCATAAACAAAAAATTATATTAGAGGGAAATGCTGGCCCTATACATACAAAATGGAAGCCTGTCAAAAATGGAGTCCCGCAGGGTTCAGTTCTGGGTCCACTCCTTTACATAGTATATACGAACGATCTTCCAGTCACTGTTAGCGGACAACAGATACTTTATGCTGATGACACCTCCATTATTTTGAATGGTATAGATATTCAAAATTTAAAGAGAAACCTTAACCAGGCTGTAAAACAATTGGAAGCATGGTTTACTTGCAACGGATTAAAACTCAATGAAACAAAAACAGAAATCCTGCAATTCAAAACCACGGCAGTGAATAATACACAAACAAATTCGTTAACTTCAGCCTCCTCAAAAGAAGTAAAACTATTAGGATTATTTATAGACGAGCGGCTCAAATGGACCAATCACTTAAACTACGTAGAAAAAAAGTTGAATATTGCCTGTTTCCACATGTCCTGCTTGGCCCAAGTTACAAACCTAAATACTAGAAAAACCATATATTTCAGTTTCTTTCACTCAATTCTCTCATATGGAATAACTATATGGGGTAATGCTACAGGTTGGGAGAGAATCTTTAAAATCCAAAAAAAAGTTATACGCATACTGACCCACTCAAGTTATAGAGTTTCTTGCAGGCCACTATTCAAAACATTAGAAATTCTGACACAACCCAGCCTATATATGTACAATCTAATTATACACGTGCACAATAACCATGACAGATATATAGCAAATCAGCACCAGCATGAACACAACACAAGGCGAAAAGGAGAAATGAAATACCCAGCACATAGGCTTGCACTCTATGAAAAACGTCCACAACATATGGGGTATAAAATATACAATAAATTGCCACAAAGGATTAGGAAAATCCCAAATTCAAACCTCTTTAAAAAAACAGTCAAGAGTTGGTTTGCCAGCAAATCATACTACTCTGTTACAGAATACATGGAAGATGTACTGTGACCTCAATTTTAGGTGTCTTAACAAATCATTACTGTACATTTTTTTCTCTTTTACCTTTCTTTTATATTTCTATACTCGTGTTCGTAGATATTGTAGACTTATTTTAATCCTTGAAGTTGTAATTATAGTGTATTGACGAGTCACCAATTTATGAGCACCTGCTCACCCATGTAAGTGTAATGTGACGAATAAAGTATAAGTATAAGTACACATTCGGTAATGCAGCACAAATGGATGATTTCTTGCACCTGCCAATGTGTAACGCAATGCTGTGCTGATTGCATCTGAACGGTGTACATACACTGTCTTTCAGTGTATGGGACAGTAGGGTCACATAAACCACTCGGCAGTTTCATGTTCTGTCCAATACGCCTCACGACTTTGTCACCTACTAATCATGACGTTTCTATTGTTTAAACTTAGAATTCTTTTGTTTCACACTTTCACATTTATAATCTGTTTACTCTCTGCACTTGCATTGGATGATATTTCTCATATCAGACACAAATACATGGCGATGATAACCTAGCAACTTGTCGCAAACAAACCCGGTTGCTATGAAACAAATCTGTACAAGATCAATTTAATCAGTATTACACATTCTGTTTGAAATGTTAATGTTTCATTTTCAACTTCCCTTAAGGTCAAAGAATTTGCAACCCTGAACAGGGTGCCACAAAAACTTCAGAACTTCAGAACCACTATGCACTCTTTGTATCAAATGTTATCGAGTACTAAACCTTTGGTTACTATCAAGTCAACATGGACGAACACCACAGTGAAACTTTCATGAAGTAATTTAGGCAACTATTTTCCCACAAAAGTAGACCTAAATCATTCATGGAGCTGAAATAGGATTATGAAACAGAAAACAATGCAATAACCGGATTCATCGTTTATTACTATTAATACTAATTTTATCATCTTAATATGATATATCGCATAGCACACACCATAGTTCACTAAAGTACTTTAATACAAAACATTTCCTTAAACGTGCTTTAAAAGGTGTCATAGCAAATCTCCCTAGTTCTGACTACACAAGACTTAAGGCTCATGTTCTAATAGAGGGCTAAAACCATTACTCCATTTATCAAACTAGCAACTACTTGGTTTTAATTCTGTTGTCCAAATTGGAAACAGAAATAAGGTGCACCTACTTAGCTATGCAAAATCTGACTTTGTGATAAAATTTAATGAATAAGGAATTTCTTAAGGTGCTGCACTTAAGATATTTTAGGAGTCATTTCTACATGTTGACTATCCCTTTTAATTATTGTAACCTTAGAATTTCTCAATTAATTTTCCCTTACAATTTACATCTAACGATGGCCTTGCACAACTCAGATCAACAGTTACATTCAAAACACTTCTCCCTGCATACTGTTACTGTTACATCTCTTCTCTCTAACGATACGCCATGCCAAGGAGCATTCTACTTTGGATGCTTTCTCCAAGAGAAAGATTGACATCAATGTGATAGAAACATTAATTTTATACTGTCATAAAAGTTAGTGGGTAAAACACAAGTTACTCAGAAGTAATTAACAATTCTAGATTAAGGTGATTAAGGTGATTCATGAGTTTCTGATAATACAGCCTAATATGTAATGAGAAAAGAAAATTAACATTGTGTTGATAATTCTGTTGCAGAACAGGGGAGAAAAATCGAAGAGTTGCAGGGGTCCGTGGCCGAAACCACGGGATCCCTGCAACAACTGCAGGAGCTGGTGGTGTGGCTGCACCAGCCACAGCCACAGCCACAGCCACAGCCACAGCCACAGCCACAGCCACAGCCACAGCCACAGCTGCAGCAGCAGCAGCAATTAGTTGTGCAGCTGCTGTTGCAGCAACAACAGCAGCAGCAACAACAGCAGCAACAGCAACAGCAGCAACAGCAACAGCCACAACAGCAGCTGCAGCCACAGCAACAGCAACAGCAGCCGCAGCCACAACAGCAACAGCAACAACAGCAGCAGCAGCAGCAACAACCACCCCTGCAGCAGCAGGTGATGGTGGTGCAGGTGCACCAGCACCACCATCACCAACAGCACCACCATCACCAACAGCACTACCACCAGCCACAGCAGCAGCAGCCGGCACAGCAGCAACAGCAGCAACAACAGCAACAACAGCAGCAACAACAGCAGCAACAGCAGCAACAGCAGCAGCAGCAGCACCACCATCAGCAGCAGCAGCAACAACAGCAGCAGCAACAACAGCAGCAGCAACAGCAGCAGCAGCAACAGCAACAGCAGCAGCAGCAACAGCATCAACAGCAGCAGCCGCAACAAGGTATGATTCAAATTGTTTTGTACAAATTAAATATTAGGCATAATGAAAAATTGTGTACGGGTCGGGCCAAAGGTTGTGATCGGATATTTTCTAAATTTGTGTAGCAATAATAAACTTTTACAGTGCTGTAAAAATGTTATTTGATTGCTGCACTACTAAGGAATGGAAATATGAAAAGAAAGATAATTGCGTCAGTCAGCGTGGTGGCCCTGTATGGACAATAGCCCTCATTTTTCATCCGACGTTTTTGGGATCTGCATTTCTGCTGATCATTTCCTTGTGAGTTCTTTACTGAATGCTCCAGTGATTCAGACAGAAGATAACTATCACTGTAATATTTGTATGTCTTCTGCTGCGTTTTGCATCCAACACACAACCTGCTGAGAAACTCTTCTTTTCCATCTTTTGGAGATCAGCCTCACAGGGGGCCATTTGTGTCGCTAAGGGGGGGGGGGTGGTGGGGGTCAAGGGGGGACCGCGCCCTCCCCTGGAAGTTGGTCAAATCAATTACTGACTATTAAACTACTATTGTAAAAGATAAATTTTTATTTAGCACGGATTAATATGGTTATATGCAACAAATATTATAACTTGCGACATTAAATAAAGAATAATATGTTTGCAAATTTCAAACATGTGCCCCCCCCGAAAAAATGTCTGCCAACGCTCATGCTGGGAGCTGCTTTATTGGAACAAGGAAAGATTTTCTCAGATTTCTCCATGCATTTCGCCAGTTCGTTGTTTTTCATGAACCCACACACTAACGATAAGACGTTCTTCAATTGTGAATTTCCTTCTATCAGACATTGCTTACAACATAAACAGGCGTTTCACATTGGCAACATCAACCAATAGGAAACAAAAGACCTGGCTTGTCACTATAATATTACAATGCCCTCACTCTATCCGAAAATTGACAAACTAATGAAAAAAAAGAGTATATGAACGTGAAAAATATCCCTCTAAACCTGTGAATAACTTTTAGTTTTTGGTTTAAAAAAGCAATTTATTTCAATATAAACATTACCCGATCGTGACTTTTAGCCCAGTCCAGTAGAATATATGGTTAAGTATTTTATGTAAATTAAAATGTTGAACTTGTATGAGATCATGTAGGAAAGCTGGAAGTTCTTACAGTTTAGCAATACTGTTAAAGCACTGTCATACTAAGGAAACTAGTTCAGATGCACTGTAGCTGAAACCAGCTACACAATCTTTCATTTCTCATTAGTTGTGGAAAAAGGTTAATGGAAAGTACACAATCGTGTGAATCAACTATGCTGTAAAGTATGGGACTGTGTGTGCTCGTTGTGCACCAAACCCCAACTTCTGCATCATGGTGAGGAACTTTATGAATAACACAGGGGTTTTGGGTAACCCAGTATCTATTGTTCTACGTAGAAACATGACAGTCAAGATAAAACCATGGTTCATACTTGGATGTTAAGCATGGGTCCACGTGCCCATTATGATCCTACTGCAAATTCAAATTGCAATAATGACACCTACTTGAAGGACCTTGTGGTTGTAAAGCATGAACTAAAATTACCTTGTATGGCTTAAGTATCAGAAGTTTCACTGTCACAAATGTAAGCCTCTCGGAAATGTTAATCTCTTGTGCTAAACACGTGGGTCGAGTACTCAAACCAGGTCCTTACTTCAAGCTTCTCTTCCTTCAGCACATGGCATTAAGGTTTCTAGTTCAAAAAGGATCCTGTAATCCTGACTTTATTCACAAGTTCATGAATAGTTCACCTGCTAGGAAATTGAGCATCTAAAAACCGGTGTTGAAATTCTGACATTTTCTTGTAGACGAGTACTGTGCACTGCATCATACAGAAAAATGTTTTCTAAGGTGTCCTTAAGCATTATTGATGGACAAATTATGACCAAGAGACAACAAAATCATGCTATAAATAGGTGCAGAGACTTCTTTCCCTCACAACAGATCCAACTCAACTGATGCATCAGCGGTGCACACAGTGCTGCTTTTTGGCAGCAGGATCACCACTCACCAACCAGTCCAAAGGCACCATAGAATGGCCTGGCTGATCCATGAGTGCACAGTAGATAGTGCTGCCAGAAAACTAGACCAATAATCCCAAACTTAAGGCATATTTTGTGCATACTGGGAACACACCTTGCCTCGCCTCGCCTCTCAGGAGGTTTTAATGCCAAGCACTGTAAATGGGGGCGGGGGGGGGGGGGGAGGGAGGCAATTTTGTCAGATGCAATAAGAGCATTCTGTATGATATAGTCCACGAGGTTTCACTAAGCTGTTCTTTCCAATGGACCCAGTACTTACACGGATTCAGGAAATATGCCAGATGCCCATGCATTTAATAATAAATTGAAGACAGTTTCACATCATCTGTATATTGCAAATGTGGTTTGATATTAGAGAACAAGAATATGTTTCATGGTACATACATCCTCCTGTAGGTAAAGAGAAGTAAGCTCTGAAAAAGGTAGGTCTGATGGAGAGAGATGATCTCTCTGGACATAGCTGCAATGTGTATGAAAGCCTAGCACAAGTAACAAGAAGTGCTCCTAGGTGTGCGCCACTGGTCACACAATGCTGAAAAGTACTCTGAAGGTTAGTGAAAGTGTTCACTACTGTCGACAAAAGTAGAAGTTGCAGAATTGATTTTGCAATTAACCCTTCAAAAAGTTCAGGCTAAAATAATGGATTTAAAGTATGTTGTTGTTGTTGTTAGCTAATGCTGGATTTCTAACAATGAAGTCATTAATCCTCTTGCTCTCCAATATTTTTCCCTGATGGATGGGGCATTAGAAGTGGCTGGGCATATTTGAAGGTAGTCTCGATCCATTTCCTCTTGCAGATCACATAGAGGACAGAGTGGTGAAGAATATATCCCAATTCTGTTTAAATGTTTTGCCAGACAATCATGTTCTGTAAACAACATGAAGGGTGCAACTGCTGTTTTTCGAGGATACTCAGGAATTACTGTTTGAATGTTTGGTAGTTCCCATCTTCTATTCTTTGATTTTTCATAGTAGTATTTTGCAATAATTTTTTGGAATTCAGAGTTGACTAATCTTTTAGCAGCATAAAATGGTAAATTTATTGATTTCTGCACATTGCTGGTACCCTTTTTTGCAAGAAAATCAGCTTTCTCATTACCACTCAGTCCACAGTGAGCTGGTATCCATTGGAAGACTAGGTGTTTTTGAAGTGCTGTTAGATAGGTAAGGATTTTCCAACATTCTATAATTGTTTAGTTTTTTGGTGACAACTTGGAAGTAATTGCTATAATTGCTGCCCTGGAATCTGAGACAGTAACTGCTTGCTGAAAATGTGAAATTCTGTACAATAGATTTTGTAGGGCCATTTGAATTGCTTCAATTTCTCCATCAAAGTCTGTAGTTCCATAACTTAAAGCTTTGTAATAGGAAAAGAGGTGACATGTGACTCCAGCACCTGCTCCATCTTTGTTTGATATAAATGATCCATCAGTATAAATATGGAGCCATTCGTGTTCTGGAAATCTAGTACGGATTTTCTCTAATGCCAATAATTTTAGAACACTAGTTGGAGTATCACTTTTCTTAACTTCTTCTGTCAGGTATAAATAATATGTGATGTCTAATGTTTGTGTCGGATTGACTTTAGCTATGAAGTTTTCCTTTGAATTAGGAAGGTATACATTCTTCTTGATGTCTTGAATTTTGGAAAGAAAGCTCTCCTGAGTCTTTAGTGTATGTGTAAAATTTCTCTTGTGCCATGTATTGAATGGGAGTCTGATCAGCTTTTCGTGTTGAATAAGAGCCGGTTTTTCTATTTCATATTCAATGGGGCATTGGTTGGTTAGTATTTCCATAGCTGCTATTGGTGTGGTTTTGATAGCCCCTGTAATTAATCTGACTTTGATTTTGAAAGATTTGAATCTTTTTTGTGTTTGCTGTTAAGAACTTTGCTGCAGTAAGTAAATAATGGCTTTATACATACATTGTATGTTGTGTTGGATTTAAAGTATCAAATACCCCAAACTCTGGAAGTTCACAGAGAAATAAACAGGAACCTATGATTCAAACCCAACCTTAACATTTGAGTGACTGATCCATTTTCAAATGTGGAGCTTGTTTCCAAAACGTACCAAATCCAAGTGGAAAAATTTTACAGGAAATAGAAAAAACTTTTCACGGCCATAAATTATGAAAGATTTTGTTAAGCTTTTTTACTACTGTAGAATGACCATATTCAAAGGTTTACAGACATATATTGAAGATATTTAACACATTTCCAGCAAGTTATTAACATTTTTAATTTGGATGTGGTGCCTCTTGGCACAAAAATTGGATTTGGTACATATTGGCAGGAAATTTGGATTAAGTAAACTGGTATTATGACTATAAAAGAAAAAATAGTAATGTATTTATTTTTTAAGAGAATCTATCATTCATACAGTCATGCTTGTGCATTTATTTTGTTCATTGTTAATTAAACAATTTTATAATTTAATAAAAATAATGAATTAAAATTAACTTAAATACTGTGAAATCTCCTGCCAGTTTACCCATTTAAAATCTGATAAAACATGAACAGACCCAACTGTGCTGAATATTTTATCATATTCTTCAGGCAATAATATGGTCTTTGTTTTCATTAATTTCTTTTCAACAATTAGGTGAAAGGTATTTCTTCAATGATGTTTTCTCTCGTCCCCAATGTTGTTCCTGGCACCTAAAATGTTTAATATGGGATTCAATTTCTTCATGCAATGCATTCATCCGTGCACTCCTCCTGGAGTTTCTGAAGATGCCAACCCCTGGTGCAGTTGCTCTTGAGCCGCATGTTCCACTTTCCCTCTGCCGACATTGAGTATAGATAAAAATGCATACTGGCAATTTCCCTTCTAGGGCTGGAGCACCAGATTATGGTTTTATTTTTTGTTGATCCTTCCACTTTTCCCTGATTTGGCCGTCTTTTTCTGGTTGTTTTACACCAATATGTGCTATCAAGAAATTCCTTTGACTTACCGCATTTGATTTACTTTAATATAATTTATTGAAATTATTAATTTGGTCTTCTGTCAGCTTAAGTGCCATGCAAAAAGTTGTATCATGGTTGCAGTCAATCTTACATTTCTTGGAAGCATTCTCCACGTGTTTCCCTTCCTTCACTTTATTTTTGTTCCAATTTTCTACTGACCTGCCCCTCTTCCTAGGTTTGTCAGTGACCATTGCTTCATGTTCATATTCATCAGATATGTCACTGTACATGGTTGTGAAATTATACACTAATATTTTACATATAAAACTAACTAAAACCTCAAACATGTGTTACCACGGCAGTCATTCTACAAGTAACAATCATGTGACCTTCCTCAGCCAATGAAATTGCTCTGAGCTCCATGATGCAACATGCCAAGTACCAATGGGAGAGCTGTTGTGATTTGGTATGTATTGGCATGAAACATCGGTTGGATGTGGTACTTTTTGTTGTGAAATTCTACTTAGGGAGACCTCTGTGAACGTGATTTGCACTTTTTGGAGAAAAATAGTTAGCTACATGGTTAATTAGGTTACCAAAAATATGCTGCCGTCTATAACTCAATTTTCAAAATTTTTGGTTTTGGTACCTTTTGGAAACAAGCTCCACAAATCTAGTGGCAAAATTTAAAAACTATCATGTACAGGGTTTGAGAGCTCCATATATGGCAGCATGAATGCATGGTCAAATGTTGCAGTAATCTGTTCATCTTCGCAAGCTACCGACTTTCAGCAGGTTTATGTTCTTAGCACTATAAAACCAGATGTAATTTCTTGTGAGAATAGAGCTTACGTATGTTCTAAGTTTGGACAGCATGACTCAAAAACGAAAAGTCGGTTAAAAACCAAAGTTGGTATTTAAGTTTGTCTTTCAGGGATGTGACACGAAGATTTTGAAGAAAATAGCCCCACCCTAAACTACCCTTTACATGGAAAATTTTTCGAAAATTTTGATTTTCTTGAAAATGACTAACGATTTTTATTAAAATGTGATATGTTTGAGATATTTTGATGACAAATGAAATGTATATCTTGAATTTTCTAGCTAAAGCCCTTGTCACATTTACTCTGGACGACTTTTGCATAACTGGTAAAGCATTAGAGATAGGCCAAATCGTACTCTCCAAAAAATGTAGACCTTGCTAAAATACACAATTTGTCTGAATAAATTTTCTTGTATTGTGAACCATTTCGGAGATATTCCTTGTTGTGTGTGTGAGTTTCGGAAAACTTAAAACTTTCGTGAAATGGAACAGCATTCATTTTTTTATATGTTAAGTGTGCAAAGAGAATGGAATCTCAAAGCTTTAAAAGATTAGACTGTTGCTCGAGGCCTACTGTGTTCTAACATTCCCCTTGTGCCTACAAGTAAATAAACAATGAGATTATTTCTGCAAATGTTTATCTCAACCAACAAGAAGCAGATAAAGGTATAATAGTTTGTAGGAATGGTTAGTAGAAGAGTGCAGAAAGTCATTTGATTGCAACACCAGATTTTTTAACATTATATTCACACACCCATTCACACTTCATTCATATCTCTAGATTTTAGGGAGGATGGGGGGAAAATGCTAGTTGTAGGAAAATTTCCACCCTCTCAGTTTGGAATTGAATCTGGGAGCCCTTGCACAGTAGACAGGTGCTGTGCCGAGAGAGCCATGGGACCAGCCTAATTTGTAACTTCTTTCAAGAAGAAACAATTGTTTTCTATTTGTATTGTTTTATGAACCTATTGTAATGTTTTTTATACACGTTATGTTACTCTGTATCTTTATGCAAATCCATTTTCAGCGAGGTTGTTAAATAATACCTTTTATTTTTTTTATAGGACCTGCCGCCAACTGGCCTCCAGAGAATTGCAGAAGGAGGACAGAATTTCATCCTCCGTGTAAGTTTCCCATCTTATATTTGTAACTTATGATTACAAAATACCATGTGGAAAGGAAGTCATTACATTAATTTCTACCAGTGGTAGATCTCGGTATTTGGAACACATTTTGTATCTTAGGTTTTTGTCTCTGACCATTTCCTATGGAGATATTTTAGTTCTGTCGAAAACATTTTGGCAACACTGCACATTGTGTGGGTGTTCACTTTCCCCAGTTCAGTACATAAACAGTGCAATGGTGGCTCTTTAAAACGAACTCGTACCTTACCTTGTCCTTCCGTGTTTACTGTGGAATGTAGGGGTCAATCAAAAGTGTTAGCTCCCAACTAAAGTAAAAATACCTGCCATGTTTACATTCACAATTCTCTGGCCAACCTCAATGCAACGTTGTCAACTTACCTAACATCTGAGAGAGCAGCTTGGAGCATTCCTTCATGTCTTTTAAGTGACTAATTATTTCGTAATCTGGTGTGATGTTGCATAATTACTACCGAAGCTATGTCAGAAATAAGTGAGTTTACGCATCTTACAAGTAATAAACTATTATGTTTGTGTGTTCTTGTGGAATTAAGCATCCAATTAGGATAAACTATTTTTTTTCGAAATCAGCTGATCAAAGAACAAAATGCCAATACATTTTGTTTGTAATGCTTCTGTGAAGCACATATTACAAGGAATGTAAAGACTTCCCTTCCACTCTAAATATACGTACTAAAGCAGTGAAAGGGATATTGCCAAATATCTGAAGTGATTATAGAGGTTAAAGAAACATTGAGCTATTAAAGTGTTTGCTGATCATCAAACTCGCATTGCTTAGAATAACTAAGTTGACACCTGTTAATAACAGAACTTATCTTTGCAGTATAGGAGTATAGCTATGAAGTAAGTCTTACAGTAAAAGTTGGTGTTAGTTCATTTATGTAATCAGTAAATAAAACCTTTCACTGTATGCTGAACATTTCAGCGACTTGAGTAAATTTTGATTAAACGCAGCAAAAACCAGTTCTGTGACTTTGTTTTACATTATTTCCAGCAGTTATTCTCTTTGGATTAATACAATGTCCTGTTGAATCATTACCACTAAGAAATGTAAGCATCTCCTTACACAGTTGAGTTATAAATGTGCTTTTAGCTTGTCTTGTGTAGAAACTCCAAGTTTCATGACAATGGGAATTTATACTACTTATGACAAATCAGACTTAAAATGGCAGAATTCATGGTACAGCAGAAAGTGAAATCTTATTGGTTAGCCGAATTGAGTTCCCAATTGCAGTACAAAGATGATTTATGCATAAATATGGTGCAGATCATCATACTATTGTGAAGTAATAATCAGCTGATCTGTGCTGAGGAAGAAGGGAAGTTGAAGATATAAGGTAAGCATTACAGCATAGCCCAAGGACAGACAAGTTTAGACCTAGGACTGTTCACACAGTGGTCCATAAAATACTGTATAGAAAGTCGAACATATGCAAAAGTTGCAGCGGAATGATAAGCCCAAACGTCAGCCCGTTTGGGTAAAGTGCACTGCCATAACTGGGAGAAGTAATGGAATATGAACATGTTATATGTGATACAATGATCGTCTGAGAGCACAGTAACAGTAACATACCTACATATGCTGGAGAACTACACGGTCCCATTAATACCGGAGAAGTTCTTCCAGCAAGGTGGAGCCCTTCCTCAACAGGTCCATCAAGTTACACTACCTGAGCATGCAATTTCCAAACAAGTGGGTTGGAAGCTCAGATCCCATTGAATGGCATCCAAGGTCACCAGACTTAACCCATTTAGTTTATTTGAGGGTCTGTAAAAAAACAGCTTATCGACCTCCAATACAGGACCTGGCTGAGCTACAAAGGTGCCCCCCCCAGGGACCTACTATGGTAGGTACAGGTTTGGCGCACCCAGGGTCCCGAGTCATACCCTAGATTGGGTTCCTCTAAGAGGTAAAAGAGCATATGCTAACTGCCCAGTCAACTTCTGTCCACTTTTGTGTTTGACCTCCCACCTTATACCTCTGAACAGTCTGATGGATAACCTAGGCACAAGTTGTAGGTGGATGGGGAGATGCAAGGGGTGACTGGGTAATCACGTAATTCCCAGACCCTGGTTATCATGTAGGATCTGTCTTCGTATCCACTGATAAAGGCCAATCTGGGGGAGGGGCCATTGCATGAGCAGATGCAATCCTGAGGGCAATTGGGTCCCTCTGTCTATACACTGGGAGATGTGACCCTAGGGTGAGCAAGGTCCAGGCCACGACTCTCACCTAAGCTGGGGTGATGCCCAGGAAGTGAGTATGCCATCGGAGTCATTTGCCAGGATATTTTCACCACGAGTCCAACAACTCAAAGAAAAGCCAAGAATAGTGTAAAGGAAGTAGTTGAGTGTTGTGGTCCTCACTACTTAGTTATTTCTAGAACTGAGGAAGGTAAAAAGTTTATTGGTGAGCCCTTTTATAATACAGAAGGACATTGATAACATTGCTGGCCCAGTAAAGTCGTGCACTAGATCTAGCAATGGTTGAAGCACATTCAGCTATGTAGGCTGCTAAATTACCGAGAGCCATTATACTAGCAAGTTATCCTATACATGATGAGATGCACAGACTACTGAATTCCTTGGCTGCTATGATAAACGCCCATGCTTTGAACAGATTATTCAATGAGGAGACTCAAGAAAACCTTTCAGAGCAAGGTGCCACTAAGATTTGCCGGGTTCAACGCAAAGAAGGTGGTGAACTAAGTCAACTCGTACCCTGTTCCTGATCTTTGATCTGGTAGATCTCCCACAAAGGAGTAAGGCAGGGTATGAATCCATCAAAGTTAGGCCTCTCATCCCAAACCCGCTCAGATGTTTCAAGTACCAGTACTTTGGACATAGAAGCAAGTTTTGTAAGGGACTACCTAAATGCAGTAACTGGAGATGACTTTCACGGTGCTGCATGTACTGTAGCACCGTCATGTGTGAACTGCAAAGGTGAGCATCCATGCAGTTCCCGAGATTGCCACCGTTTTGTAGAGTAAAGAGCAACCCAACAAATAAGAGCTGGAGAGAAGGTGCCCATCTCAGAAGCCCGGAGACTCTTGCATATATGCCAACCCTCCGTTACAAGGTCCTGTACGTATAGCTCAATTGCAAGTAAACTGGTACCGAGACGAGGGACGGTAACACAGACCAACGAAATAAATAGGGCAACAATATCAGAACAGACAATCATAGATCGTAGCTCAATTCCAAAGCCTTCTACATCAACAGGTAGATCCACAATGTCCATAGATGAAAATAACACCAACATTAAATCGCCAGAAAAAGAAAAACATCTAGCTCAACACCGAAGACCAGCTAGTCCGTAATATGATGCCTTACCGACAAAGTTATACAAAAAAAGATTTCCACAAGGAAAATAGTATGTCTGATCCCATTACATCGAAGGGATATAAGAATCCACGAACATGGCCTCGAAGATCCTCTTCTGGGAAATCTTCCAGGGGTGGAATCGGACCCGCGTCTTTCGTGTTCACCGGTCCCTGTTAGCAACCGGTTCGAGACACTTGAACCCAAGTTCGCTACGAGAATACGGACGTTCTCGGCAGAGGACATGGAGCTAGAGGAATCTGCCCACACTGGAGGAGCCCCTGTGGAAAAGAGGCGGGAAAGAGAATGTTAACCCAAGACGGAAGAAAAGGACTTAATTCGACTACCGCCTACTTCAAAGTAATGCAGTTACCTTGGGGTATTTATCCCATATAAATTTTAGCATGGCTATCCTACAATGGAACATACGGGAAATTAGAACACAGCGACCAGAGCTAGGGCTTGTGGTCAATAAGGATGAGCCTTGAGACGAATGTTTGCAAGAGACTAAGTTACGTCCACAAGACACTTTTCATCTAAGACGATACATCCCAGTACAGTGTAATGTTACATCAGGAGAGGGTGTACAAGGCACATGACGCCGCTATGCTGCTCGCCGGAGATTGTGTATGTATGGAATCTGTATTCTTACGGTCTAATATACAATCAGTGGCCGTGAGGATTCTACTGGTGGAAGACTTCAATGCACACCACCTGCTTTGGGGTTAAAGTTGCGCCTGCACGAGAGTCAAATCGATCGGTGATTTCTTCGACAATTACAACCTAGCTCTCCTCAACACTGGAGAGCCTACATTTCTTTGACTCCTTCAATAGTTTTTCACACCTTAATCTTGCAGTTTGTTTGCCTCAGTTGGCAGTATCGTTACAATGGAATGTCATCTCAGATCTGCACTCTAGTGACCATTTTCTATATCTCATTAGTCTCTTAACGCATGTTGCTGAACAATCCGTTCCGCGGTTGATTTCCCACCTTCTCCACGTCGATTTTCTGTCCCCTGGTGGACGAAGGAATGGCGGAATGCCATTTGTGCTTGAAGGCATGCTCTTATTACTTTCCAGCGTCACCCTACATTGGATAATCTAAGCCAATACAAGAAAATGCGCGCCAGGTCCAGACAAGTCATTAAGCATAGCAAAGCACCATTATGGAGCAAATTTCTAGCTTCATTTCACCGACATATAACTTCCTCAGTTGTATGGATAAGTTAAGGCACGTAGCCGATAAATCGACCCATATACCCAAAGCGAGCTTGACAACAGCTACAAAAACTGTTGTTGATCCATTTGATGTGGCCATCACCTTTGGCAGTGCTTTCGCTCAGGTTTCTAGCTCGGATAACTATTCCCCCGAGTTCGTTCCTTCCAACTAAGACTCAGGTGGTATCTTAAGGCCTTGCGTTTCGTTCTAGAAATATAGCAGGATACGATCCCCTTTCCACCATGGCGGAGTTAGAACATTCTCTTTCAGCCTCACGACTATCACCACCAGGACCAGACGGTATTCACGTACAAATGTTAAAACAGCTATCTCCTGAAGGAAAGGCATTCCTGCTTGAGGTGTACAATCGTGTTTGAAAAAGAAAAAGGGTAATGTAATAGAAAGCTGAATAAGTCGTCTTGTCTTCATGCTCCTTTGGTCATGGCGTCAGTGCAATAAAATGTAATAAAGGGTCATGTTAACTGTAATGGCACAAGTTAGATCTTGTGTGTAAATTGTGGGCATGCGCATCTGCTTTGATGTGCCACCTTTGTTGATATTAAATGAGATAAAACTTAGAATTGTTGGTGAAGTTAAATGGGTTAAGTGAATAGCATCTATTAAATTTGACATCACACTAAGGAGCTTTGCTATGAAAGTGTTTCTCTACCTTGCTCATTGAGTTGACGTATTTGTTGCAGCAAATGAACGACCCCACGTATGCCCATACTGTGGCCATGGCCTGATGACCCGTGCCGGTCTGGTGCGGCACATAAGGTGCCACACTAGGGAGGCGCCCTACCCCTGTGGGGTGTGTGGGCGCCTCTTCCGTGATCAATCCACCCGGAACCGGCATAGGGCAGTAAGTATACATTTCTCTACTTTATTATTAGAACTATGATTATTACTACGATCACGATTACCATGATTATTATCATTCCGATTCAAATTTTGATTGTGACGACGATGATGATCATTATTAGTATTATTCTTATTAGTATTATTCTTATTAGTATTATTCTTATTAGTATTATTCTTATTAGTATTATTCTTATTAGTATTATTCTTATTAGTATTATTCTTATTAGTATTATTCTTATTAGTATTATTCTTATTAGTATTATTCTTATTAGTATTATTCTTATTAGTATTATTCTTATTAGTATTATTCTTATTATTATTCTTATTATTATTCTTATTATTATTCTTATTATTATTCTTAGTATTCTTAGTATTCTTAGTATTCTTAGTATTCTTAGTATTCTTAGTATTATTAGTATTATTAGTATTATTAGTATTATTAGTATTATTAGTAGTAGTATTATTAGTAGTAGTATTATTAGTAGTAGTATTAGTATTATTATTATTAGTGGTGGTGGTAGTGGTAGTTTTGGATCATTGTTTGATTTTATTATTATTATTTGCCAGTTGATTCCCTGGATGATTACTGAGATGTCTGTAGTGCGTGTCTTAGGAACAGCAATATCTCTGTGATTTGGTATTTACATGGATGATAGGTTTTCTCTGGCTAGATCAACGCTTCAATGTACATCACACAGTTTAGGAGAAGGACTTGCTATGAGCGAGCGAGCGAGTGAGACAGACCGCTCGGGCGATGGTGGACTAAACCACACCAGTTGTTTCATCATGCAGTCGCACCTCGTGAACAATGTCACATGTATGCGATTGATAACTAACGGCTGCTATTAATAATAATGATACAAGCTTGCGTATATCAAACCACAACTGATCTGTAAAGAGAATTCAAAATTTAAAGAGAAACCTTAATCAGGCTGTAAAACAATTGGAAGCATGGTTTACTTGCAACGGATTAAAACTCAATGAAACAAAAACAGAAATCCTGCAATTCAAAACCACGGCAGTGAATAATACACAAACAAATTCGTTAACTTCAGCCTCCTCAAAAGAAGTAAAACTATTAGGATTATTTATAGACGAGCGGCTCAAATGGACCAATCACTTAAACTACGTAGAAAAAAAGTTGAATATTGCCTGTTTCCACATGTCCTGTTTGGCCCAAGTTACAAACCTAAATACTAGAAAAACCATATATTTCAGTTTCTTTCACTCAATTCTCTCATATGGAATAACTATATGGGGTAATGCTACAGGTTGGGAGAGAATCTTTAAAATCCAAAAAAAAAGTTATACGCATACTGACCCACTCAAGTTAGTTTCTTGCAGGCCACTATTCAAAACATTAGAAATTCTGACACAACCCAGCCTATATATGTACAATCTAATTATACACGTGCACAATAACCATGACAGATATATAGCAAATCAGCACCAGCATGAACACAACACAAGGCGAAAAGGAGAAATGAAATACCCAGCACATAGGCTTGCACTCTATGAAAAACGTCCACAACATATGGGGTATAAAATATACAATAAATTGCCACAAAGGATTAGGAAAATCCCAAATCCAAACCTCTTTAAAAAAACAGTCAAGAGTTGGTTTGCCAGCAAATCATACTACTCTGTTACAGAATACATGGAAGATGTACTGTGACCTCAATTTTAGGTGTCTTAACAAATCATTACTGTACATTTTTTTCTCTTTTACCCTTCTTTTATATTTCTATACTCGTGTTCGTAGATATTGTAGACTTATTTTAATCCTTAAAGTTGTAATTATAGTGTATTGACGAGTCACCAATTTATGAGCACCTGCTCACCCACGTAAGTGTAATGTGACGAATAAAGTATAAGTACACATTCGGTAATGCAGCACAAATGGATGATTTCTTGCACCTGCCAATGTGTAACGCAATGCTGTGTTGATTGCATCTGAAAGGTGTACATACACTGTCTTTCAGTGTATGGGACAGTAGGGTCACATAAACCACTCGGCAGTTTCATGTTCTGTCCAATACGCCTCACGACTTTGTCACCTAGTAATCATGGCGTTTCTATTGTTTAAACTTAGAATTCTTTTGTTTCACACTTTCACATTTATAATCTGTTTACTCTCTGCACTTGCATTGGATGATATTTCTCATATCAGACACAAATACATGGCAATGATAACCTAGCAACTTGTCGCAAACAAACCCGGTTGCTATGAAACAAATCTGTACAAGATCAATTTAATCAGTATTACACATTCTGTTTGAAATGTTAATGTTTCATTTTCAACTTCCCTTAAGGTCAAAGAATTTGGAACCCTGAACAGGGTGCCACAAAAACTTCAGAACTTCAGAACCATTATGCACTCTTTGTATCAAATGTTATCGAGTACTAAACCTTTGGTTACTATCAAGTCAACATGGACGAACACCACAGTGAAACTTCCATGAAGTAATTTAGGCAACTATTTTCCCACAAAAGTAGACCTAAATCATTCATGGAGCTGAAATAGGATTATGAAACAGAAAACAATGCAATAACCGGATTCATCGTTTATTACTATTAATACTAATTTTATCATCTTAATATGATATATCGCATAGCACACACCGTAGTTCAGGCCTATTTTACCAAAGTTAAGTACTCAAACTCTGACATATAAGGAATACCTCCGAAATGGTTCACTCCGAAAAAAAGATAATGTAGACATAAATCGCGTGTTTTAACGAAATCTACATTTTTTGTATAGTGACATTTGATCCATCTCTTACTATTTAGGACTTATTCAAAAATTATCCAGAGTAAACAGGACTACATAGACTACAGCCAGAAAACTCAAGATATACATTTCATTTGTTATAAAAATATCTTATTTTCGAAAATTTTCCATGTAAACGGTAGTTTAGGGTGGAGAAATTTTCTTCAGAATCTTCGATTCGTATCCTTAAAGATTAAGACATATGGACCTTTTTCTAAGAATGCTTTTGTTTTACACAGGGCCCCCAAAACATGTATTTGTGGTGAAATCTAGATATCGAATTTTTGTGTCGAATACAATACTTGTACTTACTATATGTAGTAGAGGAAGTACGGTATTAGAAGGCACATGAGGCGGAGCTCGAGGGGGCTCGAGGGGGCTCGCCTAGAGCGACTGTCCTATCACAGTCGCGCAGCGTTGCCTAGTTCGGAACGCACAGCACAAGCGTGAGCAACAGAGATTTCTCTTTTTCATGCGCCCAAAATTATTACTGGAAATTCGACATTCTAATATGCCTTGGTGTATGCGGCGAGAATTTTTGAAACAGCCTGTACAAAGATCACTTTTCTACGACCTATAGTTCTCGAGTTATCGCTTCGAGAATAAACAACTGACTCCCGTGTTTATGCTCATGTATGCAACTTCCAATCTTGCCTGTGTGTTTTATTCCTTTTCATTACGCAGTTATGGAGCAACAAATTACGAAGTGCCGTGAGGGTGTTGCATTGGGCGCCGATTTAGGATGCTGCCCGTTGTTACTGAGTCACCCCTCTCAGTACCTCACAATTTACGTAGAATGGAAGGGTGATGTCGAAGTTTTCCTTGTGCCGCTATTGCATGTTGACCCTTATCTATATCAGGATGTGAGACGTCCTGGGATGTTTCTTTTAGGAAAACACGCGAATGCGTATTTTAATATCTTTATTCTCAAAACTATCTAAGTTCACTCGCTACCGGGTTTACGTGTATACAAGAAGGTGTTTTGCATTAGCACGCCGAAAAAATGTTGTTTATTCTGCCCCGTCTTCACACCCACACGCACACCCACACGCACACCCACACACACACACATAAACATACACATACACATACACACATACACACATACACACATACACACACACACACATACACACACACACACACACACACACACACACACACACACACACACACACTCACTCACTCACTCACTCCCGTCTTCAGCGACGTCCAAGTGAGTTGTGTGTCTTGCTACTGTTATATCCGCTTACCTGCAAAATGCACCCCTTTGTTCAGAAGTCATTCACCTAACCGAGACTGTGTGCTAATGGCCTGAGGTGAAATAGTTTTACCCTCATTTTGTATGACAGCTTCAGTCGTTAGGAACTGCGTATATTTAGTTCATAAATTAACTGACCACGGATCAGTGTAGTTGCGTGTGAATTCTTTAGTTCGGTTCAAATTGTGCTTTGTGTAACTGTGACAATAAGTAGAAAATTCACAAGTTTACGTTGTGCTTAGTGAAGTTTTAACAATGTCACTTTCAAAGCCTGATACCAGTGGCGTTGTTATTAAGGGTTAGGTACTGCGCTCTCAGGCCAGAAATATTATTTTTAAGGTGTGCAGTTTTTTTAAGGAATTGGCATCTGAGGAAGTGCGTGACCGGATCAATTTTTCACAAAGCAGGGATCTCGCAGCCAGAGCGTGCAATGTAACGCGTATTGTGAAACAGGGCAAAACTTCTAGCCCAGAAATTGGTGAACCTTTATTTAAATGTCCAGGAAAGCATGTCAGAAAACAAAACCCGTTTCCAATTTAGATGATTTTGAAAAAGACCTACTTCGCCGCACAATATATGAAATGTATGACAATGGTGAATACCCCACCATTAAAATGCTGGTTCATGTTATGTTATTTGTGGCACGACAAATGTTACTTTCCCTCCCCGCGCTCTTTGGCGTAACACTTGGCAGCAGCGCAGCCACCGTGTGCACGCATCGGCTCAGCTCATGTGCCTTCTAAAACCGTACGCCGTATAGCTAGAGTGATCATAGCGTCCGCCATCATACTTTCTCCCATAACTTTCTCTACTACATATAGTAAGTAGAGGAAGTATTGTACTCCACACAAAAATTCGATATCGAGATATCACCGCAAATGTTTTGAGGGCCCTGAATCCAAAAAAGTTATTTAGAAAAAACTCTGTGTGTGTGTGTGTGTGTGTGTGTGTGTGTGTGTGTGTGTGTGTGTGTGTGTGTGTGTGTGTGTGTGTGTGTGTGTGTGTGTGTGTGTGTGTGTGTGTGTGTGTGTGTGTGTGTGTGTGTGTGTGTGTGTGTGTGTGTGTGTTAGAATTTAAGTTTAATGTTTTTCAAGTACATGATACGAACATTTTGAAGAAAATTGCTCCACCCTAAAATATCGTTTACATGGAAAATTGTTCGAAAATTTTGATTTTCTTGAAAATTACTTAAGATTTTGATTAAAATGTATCTGAGATATCTTTATGGCAAATGAAATTTATATCTTGAATTTTATGGCTGTAGCCTAGCTAGTCCTATTTACTCTCGATGACTTTTACCTAACTGGTAAAATAAAAAAAGCAAGCAATTTATGTCCAAAAAGTTTTTAAATAAAGTGAACCATTTTGGAGATGTCCGTATTATTTGTGCGAGCTTTGCAATACTTACAATTTTCTCAAATGGAAGGCGCAATTCACTCACTTATGTCTTTGTCATGCTACCTGCTTTAAAAACATTTGACTATCGCTCCTAGTCTATTGTGGGCCAGGACCAGTGGCGGCTCGCAGTCAAAATTTTAGGGTAGGCAAAGTGTAACAGTAACAAACAATAATAATAATGATGATGATGATGATGATGATGATGATAACTCCCGTTTATCGGAAATATAGGGGGCGAAGTCATTGCGGATAATGCAAACAATATATTGTTTGGTTGTTTAATAAGAGCAGAGTGAATGAGTGTTACTTACAGACGAATTACCGCCAAAACTAAAATCACGAGTGTCGGCAGACTTTTTTTCCGGGGGGGGGGGCACATGTTGAAAATTTGCAATCACATAATATTAAATCATTATTTTACTATCAAAATTTATAGTATTTGTTGCAGATAACCGTATTAATTTGTGCTAAACAAAAATTGTTCTTCACATCAAAATTAAAATAATAGTTTAAAAGTCAGTAACTGACTGCACATTAAATTCACCAACTTCCAAGGGGGGGCCGTGGCCCCCCTTGCCCCCGTTTCGCGACGCCCATGACTAAAATAGATTAAGAAATTGAAAAATTGTCTGACTGCAGCTTTGTGTTAAATAGCTAAAACACTCCTCTTTTCATTGTCAGTGCGCCGCGAAAGCGAAATTTCTAATAGTTCACTAATTAAGTCGGTCATACTGGTATTACACAGAGATAACGACAGATGCAGATCTCTGAGATCTTCGTTCGTGGAGTATGGCTGTTCGGAAAATGTCGCATAAATTCGGGTTTGGGCAGGGAAGTGTTCGGACTGCTGGCAGACGCGTCTACGCATGCTCGGAGTGCATACATAGACCGAATGTTTCCTTATCCCTGTTCAAGGGCCTCATACTAAGGAAATGGGGCCGGGCAGGCAGAGGTTAAGCTAGCCTGCTCACCACTACCCAGGTTCCATGCGTATCATTTCTGCCGCGCGTTTCAAACACGCAGCGCAGTTTTGATGAATTGGAATTGAGATTAAAGGATTTGACCATGCGCTGGTCATTATAACCAAGAAAACTTTTCTTGAACTGCAATTTAGGGGAAAATGACGGTTCAAATGATAAAATGCAGAATCATAGTTAAACATTATTTGTTTATGTATTACGATACGGTAGGCAATGCCTACCCTGCATACCCTGAGGAGCCGCGCCTGGCCAGGACAAGGCATTTATTTCATTTTCACGATACTGCTATAAGAAATTAGTAATTATGCTTATTACCTGCTGACATGTACTTGCTTACGTTTAGAAGATACACACTGGTTTGTGGAATTATTAGAAGATTTTTATACGGGTGGCGCCGTGGCTGAGCGGTTAGACTATAGCCTACCACCTAGGCGATCTGGGTTCGATCCCAGGGACGCGCATGTGGTATTTGGTGCTGTACGAAGTGGTGTCAGGGCGGGCTTTCTCCGGGTTCTCCGGTTTCACGGACCGGTCATTCCACAAATTGTTCCACTTACACCTTTCAATCATCTATTTCGCCTGTATTTCATATCATTCTCTTCTTCACTCTCATACTGATCATGCAGTTGCAGGTGTTCCCTCTGTCCGATACATAGGTTCCTGTGTACCCCGACAGAAGTCTGACTCTAGACACTGGCTTGTAAGTCCTACATAAGGGGAGGGTAATCACTTCCTCACTCTCATACTGACCACTTCACTCTGTCTGGTACATAGGTTCCTGTGTACCCCGACAGAAGTCTGACCCTAGACACTGGCTTGTAAGTCCTACATAAGGGGAGGGTAATCACTTCCTCACTCTCATACTGACCACTTCACTCTGTCTGGTACATAGGTTCCTGTGTACCCCGACAGACGTCTGACCCTAGACACTGGCTTGTAAGTCCTACATAAGGGGAGTGTAATCACTTCCTCACTCTCATACTGACCACTTCACTCTGTCTGGTACATAGGTTCCTGTGTTCCCCGACAGAAGTCTGACCCTAGACACTGGCTTGTAAGTCCTACATAAGGGGAGGGTAATCACTTCCTCACTCTCATACTGACCACTTCACTCTGTCTGGTACATAGGTTCCTGTGTACCCCGACAGACGTCTGACCCTAGACACTGGCTTGTAAGTCCTACATAAGGGGAGTGTAATCACTTCCTCACTCTCATACTGACCACTTCACTGTGTCTGGTACATAGGTTCCTGTGTTCCCTGACACACGTCTGACTCTAGACACTGGCTTGTAAGTCCTACATAAGGGGAGGGTAATCACTTCCTCACTCTCATACTGACCACTTCACTCTGTCTGGTACATAGGTTCCTGTGTACCCTGACAGACGTCTGACCCTAGACACTGGCTTGTAAGTCCTACATAAGGGGAGGGTAATCACTTCCTCACTCTTATACTGACCACTTCACTCTGTCTGGTCCAAATACCAAACTGTGTGTTTTATAATGCAGTCATTTTTCAAGAGGATGTTGGATATTACTTTTAATATTTTCCTCGTCAAAATAGCAGAACGGTAACTTGCAATCACTAGCATTACAGTCAGCACCGATATTAATGTATGTCTCAGTACCTAAATGTAGAAGTAAGTTTCTCTGGTTTTCTACTTTAAGAAATTCTTGTTCATATGTCTCAACAAATTTTTGTGTGAATTAAGTTTTAAAAAACCCACAATTTCCTGCAACAGAAAGGCAACAAATTGTAGGCTTTTTAAATTTAATTTGCACAAAACCAGTTGAATCTATTGAAATACGCCAAAAGAAAGTCGTTTATTCCATTTTCTATGAATATAGCCATAAATCAAGCACTTTCAATCAATAATAGTTCAGCCAGGTGATGATACATTTTTCTGATAAAAATACTGTCTATAGAAAACTAAACTTTTCAACATTTTGGTCTTAGACTTTCTTGTTATTCACAACATGAGATATTCACTGTTAAAGTCTGGTGGGATCATTTCACTTCTACCCTGTATAAATAGATTAGATAGATTGGATGGACGGACGGATGGAAACTTCACAAGTAGATTTGCAACTTGTTTTTAATTTTCTAAATAAAAGAATTTTCAGAATAGGTTATGAATTCCTTCATTTTCAATTTTCGTACAGATGTCCTAGTGAGTTAATTTAAAATTTGCATTATTATCAGTATGGTTTGATAAATGAAGAAGCTTGCACTAGCAATAAAAGGCGAATTATACTGTTTTGCTAATAAAGTAGTGTAGAAAAGAAGCAAAGGGGAAGAGAGGGAGTCCAGAGTTTCTGGAAGATCTACACTGTAAAGCAAAAAGGCTGCTTAATGTATAAAAACATGTGAGTTAATAGAAAGAATTGCTGTAATCTGAGCTGAATGAAAGGAAAATTGGAAATGAGTGAAACTAAATCAAGAAACTGCTTTAGTGGAAGATGAAACTTAAGACGAGCCGACTTTTCTTTTTAAAACGTCTGATAGTGGCTTGGATCAAAGCTACAAATAGTACGCAATTTGGATGCTCAAGAATGAAAATGTGCCGTTACATAAGAGCATCTACTTGCAAATCATTATTAAAGAAGTGATACTTGCTCGTATCTGCTGATAAATTCATATGGACAAGAAACACTGCAGTGCTCTTAAGCAACATGCTCATGTGGGAATAAGACTACAACTGCAAGAAATATCTGCAAACCTTTTCACTTTCACATTATTCTCAATCTGTCATTATTCCGGAATGTTTTGC
This sequence comes from Tenodera sinensis, assembly GCA_030765045.1. Lineage (NCBI taxonomy): Eukaryota > Metazoa > Arthropoda > Insecta > Mantodea > Mantidae > Tenodera > Tenodera sinensis. Next base: position 40,971,908 of record CM060970.1, read on the forward strand.
TTTAAAACAAAGTGTAACACGAGTGAAATTTAATATTAATAGGGGGAGTAGGATATTATAATTTTTCTCATTTAGCTTATGGAATGCTCAGACCATATCTGCATTTGCCTTGCCATATCAGCAAATGCACTGGATATGTTTTGTTTTATTCACAGACATTGTTTTTTAATGGAATAAAATATCACCAACACTGAGATTAAGATAAAAAAGAAGAGTTCAAGTTACAAACATGCACTTAAATTGATTGAAATAAATGATAGTACAACAAACTTACTTGCAATTTTGCAAATTGCTTATATGATGAACTCCGGGGATTAAAGTTGCTAGAATTGCAAAAGTTATACCTTATTTAAAGGAAATATATTTTCTTGCAGGGTTTAATTTGCACTGATACCTCTATTAATCCACTATTGTGGGATAGACAAATTAAACCCTGAAAGCAAAAGCTTGAGTTAAGTTACTGATATAGGGTGTTTTCCAGAATGGAGCAATGAGGCAAGTAAGTCTGCAGATGAAGAAAGCCTCAACATCAGCAGTTCACCATATACAAATATGACCAATGACTGTACAACAAAAATGCCTCTGCAGACAGAAAGTTGCTCACCTAAAAATGTTGATGTAAAGATGGACGAAAACAATGCATTCCAAGGTGTTGACGTGAAAGACGTTTAAAAATGTGACAGTGAAGAAAATGAGTTAGATGATGAAACAGAAACCACAGAAAAGTCAAACTCGGGTTTTGAAAAGGATCAATTGAACACATTTGAAGATGAAGCTTCGGAACTGGACATATCTGAAAGAAGCCAGGAGAAGGTGATGGCAGATAAAAGTAATGTTACTATAGATATCAAAGTAAATCCTCCATTTGAAAGCAAGAAAGAGTATGAGGACTCTCCAATATCTGATGATCCCAATATTGAGGAAGATAAGGAAGAATTTGAAGAGAAAACTGAAACATAACTTTTATGATAAATTGACAGCCAATACAATGCATGACAACACAAATAGAATTCAAGCTAGTAATGATTTCACTTCTATCAGTAGTGATGATGGCAATTCCAAACTTGCAGATATTGTTGATGATTTAGAGAACATGGATAGCTTGCATGATCCAAATGCTGAATTTGATAGCAGCTGTGATACTGTTGATCAGCCAAGCAATTTGAATGAACTGAATTCAGAGTGTCAATTAGAAGAACCTGATGATGATACGTCAGGTTTAAATGATTTTGTGCACGCTAGCAGTGATAATGTTTCTGAAATTGAAATTCATGATAATGTTGAGGACTTGGAAAATGTTGAAGGCTGGATGTTGCTGAGGAAATAGAAAATAGGAATGTTGAATTAGAGATAGACAAAACTGATGAACATGGTAATGCTAAAATTGATGAACCTATGGATACTGAAGAAGATACTGGTAAGGTTATGAATGCTGAAGGGGTGGTAAACAAAATTGCTGAACTTGCAGACAGTGAGAAAGGGTTAGATAAAACTGGTGAACTTGAGGAGGCTTAAAGGGATATGGATAAAGGCTGTGAACTTTCAAATGTATCAACAATTGGTGAAACTAGTGAACCTGTGAATAATGGTGAAGGTGAAATAGGTAACCAGGTGGAATCTAAAAGGGTTGTGGATGAAACTTGAGCTTAAGATTGAGGTACCACCAGATACATCCAGTTAATCTGCCAATGCTGAAGAACCAATGAGTGAAATTAAAAAAACTGAGGAATCTGAGGAGGTTGCAGATAAACTAGTGAACTTGTGAATGAGTCTCCATTAGGTATGGTTGCTGAATCTGGTAAATGTGAAGTGAATGTCAATGAAACTAATGAACTTTTGGATGTGGCACCATTAAGTGAAACTAATGTATCTTCAGAAGCTGAAGAAATATTAGATAAAGTTGCAGAACTTTCAAAAGAGGTAGCGTTAATTAAAGCTGGTGGCTGTGCTGGTGCTGAAACAACACTAAATGAGGATGATGAAGCTGCATTAAATAGAACCAATGAATTTAATGAAGCAGCATTAAATAAAACTGATAAACTCAATAATGCAGAGACAACGTTAGATAAACTTGATGAAGCAGAAGCAACTTTGGTTAAATTTGATGATGCACAAGCAACATTAGATAAACTTGATGATGGAGAAGCAATGTTGGATAAATCTGACGATGCAGAAGCAATGTTGGATAAATGTGATGCATTTATGGATAAAGCAGCTTTAAATAAAACTGATGAATCTGATGGTGTAGAAGGAATATTAGATAAACCTGATGAAATTGCATTAAATAAGACTGAGGAGTTTGATGATGCTAAAGCTACATTAGATAAGTGATGAAAATTTAGATAAAGTAACACTAGGTAAACTAGATGAATCTATGGATGCTGAGGAAGCATTGGATGAAAGTCCTAAAGTTGCTGATGTTGAAGGGGAAGCAGAGAAAACTACAGAAGCAGCAAGTAAAGAATGGAATGGATCTGCACCCAAAGTAGCTCCAAAGAAGAATGAGCAAAGCTTGGAATGTGTGCGTAAGGGTGAAGCGATCATTGAAGAGAGCTTAGATACTAAGGATAAGATTGTGGATGTCAACACAAAGTGTCTGCCAGATCATGCTGTATCAGAGAAATGTTTGGAAAGCAAGCCAGAAAAAGATGCTAATGTTGCAGGTGAAGTTTATGCTGTACAACTTAAAAGCATGGGTGTTAGTTAACTCGCTGCATGTCAATCTGTGATGTAGAAACACAGTTCACTTAGGCTGTGTAGTACTTATCAAAGTTTGCTTTTATATCTTATAGGAGTGTTTTATTTCTGGTTAAAGTTGGCAAGTTGATTTACTTTTCCTATTTAAGGAAACTAGTTTGAAGATGATTATGATTACTATGATGATTATGATTATTACAATTATTACTATGATTATTACTATTTCTAATATTATAAGGGCATAAAAGATGTTCATTACAATGAATGTTGTCATCAATTAATAACAGCGTAATGTGTCCCTTGAAGCACAAAGGCCTCCTGCTAGATGGTAGCTGTGTTTCACTAACATGGTGAGCTACTCTGCGTAAGGTTGTGTCGAGTGTTTCTATGCCTGGTTTGGGTTCATTTCACTATCACTTTCAGTCAAAAAAAAAAAAAAAAAACAACTTTCCCGCAAGCAGGATGGACAGTTTCTCACTTTCAAGGGTACTGTGCTGCTGGAATACATCTTTTGCGATTATGAACGTGCCACAGTCTGGCAGTATGTTCCGAACCCTATGTGCTGCTTTCAGTGCCAGAAGTTCGGACATACCTACTAAAACATCGTGCAACCATCCTGCTGTCTGAGCATTGTGGTTTATCAGCACATGAGGGCACGGCGTGTACCTGTGATCCGTTCTGTGTTAACTGTGGAGCGAATCGTACATCTAGCTCACAGTTTCTTAATGAGAAGTTTCTTTTTTTTCTTTTTTTTTTTTTTTCTTTATTATCAAATTACAACTAAGCAAAGGCTTATCTAGTAATATTTTCTTCTTAAGTAGGTTCACATGCACAGGCAAGTCTTCCATTGAAGGCCCCCATAGTTTACACATAGTTCTTGCGGTCTCACATCAAGTCATTTGGCTTTATTCTTTTCAGTCTTCGAACTTCACAGTTACTAAGAACTTTCAACATCTTTGTTTTCATGGTGCTGTACTTTTAAATGATGTTTCGTTGCAGTCCTTTTTATTTCTTGTATAACAGGGCCGATCTTGAGATCTCTATGTATGTCATCATTTCGTACATACCATGGCGCATTAACTATTGTTCTTAAAACTTTATTTTGAAAAGTCGATATGTGTTTTATGTTGGTCAACTTAGTGCAGCCCCAAAGCTGTATCCCATAGGTCCAGACTGGCTTTAACACCTGCTTGTAAATTAATAACTTATTGTATATGTCAAGTTCGGAATTTCTCCCAATGAGCCAATAAAGTTTCTTATATTTGATATTTCATTCTTTTCTTTTAGTTTCTATATGCTTTCTCCAATTTAATTTTGAGTCTAGTGTCATTCCTAGATAATTCACTGTTTGTGCTTGGGGAATAGTTTGGTTATTTATTTTTATTGGTAGTATCTGAGTTTTCTTATTTGTAAAGTTAATATGTACGGATTTAGATTCATTTAATTTTATACGCCACTTCTTCGTCCACTCGTTAACCTTATTGACAGCTTTCTGTAATTTCTGTGTAGATTCCTCTACTGTATGTCCAACTGCCATAATTTCTGTATCATCAGCGAAGGTGGCCATAGTTGTATTATCTTGGTATGGAATATCCCTAGTAAATATAAGGTATAGTACGGGTCCTAAGACGCTTCCTTGGGGTACTCCAGCAGCTATATTCTTTAATCCAGAGTATTCATTTCCATATTTTACTCGGAAATATCTCCCTTCAATGTACGATAACAATATTTGATAAAAGTGGTCAGGTAGATCTCGTTGGAGCTTAAAAATTAAACCTTTGTGCCAGACTTTATCAAACGCTTTGGCCACGTCTAGGAATACTCCAGAACATATTTTCTTTTCCTCTAACGTTCTTTCTATGACGTCGACTATACGATGTACTTGATCAATTGTTGAATGTTTATTTCTAAATCCAAACTGATGTTCTGGCATTAATTTACTTTCCTCTATTATAGGTTTTAATTGATTTAACAATAACTTTTCAAATAGTTTAGCTAATTGGGATAGGAGTGAAATCGGTCTGTATGATTCCTTTTCATTAGGATTTTTTCCAGGTTTAAGGATCATGAGTACTTCTGCTACCTTCCATTGACTTGGGATATGTTTAAGTCTTAATGCAGTATTTATCATATGTAGTAGCTTGATAAGAGCTATTTGTGGCAATTCTTTAAGAATGTGTCCGGTGATTAAATCATATCCTGGCGCTTTTTTTTGCATTTATATTCTGGTGGATTTCACGTTTTAATTCTTTGAGCGTTACACACCTAAGTTCTTTGCCTTCCCTTTTCTTACCATGTTTAATGTCCTCTTCAGAAGTTTGTCCAGATAAAGGTTGAAAAATCTCTTCTAGATAGTTGGCAAATAGATCTGCTTTATTCTTATCACTCCTTGCCCATGCTCCATCTCCTTTTTTTATTGGTGGAATTTGATTTATAGGTCTTTTGATACTGCTTGTTGCTTTCCATAAAGAGTAATCAGTATCTTTGTCTGCTGTTAGTCCTTTCATATAGATAGTAAATGATTTGTTTTTGATACTACTGATCAAATTCTTTAACTTATTACAGATTTGATTTAATTGCTTTTTATCTTCTGGTGCCCGTGACCTCTGCCACTTTTTACGCAGTTTTCGTTTTTCACTAATTAACTCCCTCACTTCCATTGGATAGGAGATATCATTCACATTATTCCTACTTTTTTCTGGAGTATGGTTCCATGCTGCTTGTTGAATATTAGTAACAAAGAGATCTATCTCTGCTTCCAGTTGCTGCGGTGTTTTTAAAGGAACATTAAGTTCAATAGTGCTCTGTAATTCTTTTTTGAACCCTTCCCAATTTGTTTTTTTATTAGTTAGTCTTGGGGGCTTATCCTTTGTTATTATATTACCACTTACTGTTAATATAATAGGGGAATGATCCGAAAAGATATCATAATCCTCATTTACGTGCACATAATTGTTAGATATACCCTTCGTTATGAAAAAATCAATTAAATCTGGTGCTTTATTTACATCTGTTGGCCAATATGTAGGTTTTCCAGTTGAATGGAATTGGCACTTTGTTTTAATCGCTGCCCTAAATAGCTCCCTACCTTTGGTAGTGGTTATTCTTGATCCCCAGTGACAATGTTTAGCGTTGTAATCCCCTCCGATAATAAAGTTATTACCTAGAGTCTTAAAGAGATTAATATAATCCTTTTCTTTTAGGTTATACCTTGGGGGACAGTATATTGCAGAGACATTAAAAGTCTTGGTTTTAACTTGGATAGTGACAGTTATCACTTGCATTTCATAGATTTCTATTTTACTTTCTTCATAGTGTTTAATGCAGTTTTTAATTATTACTGCGGAGCCTCCTCTTGCTTTTCAGGAACAGTTCCAACTCCTGAATACGCTGTTGTAATCCGTTTGCATTCCATGATAATATTCTGTATGTGTGCACCATTTTATTTACTTCTGTTAAGACTAGTTTCAAGCTTTCTTAATCTATCATAGATCAGTTTGTTGGTATATTTCTGCTGGTCCAGTATTTCTAGGATGCGTATTATTGCTTTATCAATGGTTGGAATTTCAGCTTTACCATTACATGTTGCTGCTGCGTAGTTCTGTTCTCTGTTAGATTCATCCACTACTACTTCATTTTCTTCTAGAACCATACCTAAGTTACAATTCCCTCAAGTCCTATGAATCTGTCTTTGATTTTTCATGACTTCATTCCTCCTCTTTTGCTGTTCCTTAGCTACTTCACATCCACGATAGTTTGCTGGATGTTGTCCTCCACAATTAATGCATCTTGGTGGTGCATTTTTGCTTATTTTACAATCTTTAGTGTGGTGCTTTCCTGCACATTTCACACAACGTGGTTCTCTTTGGCAATATGCCTGGGTATGGTTAAAGCCTTGGCATTTCTTACATTGTGGTATCAAATTAGTATTCTTTCTCAAGGGTTTAATTTTGACAACCACATTCAAAATTATATATATCTTTGTAATATTCTCCTTATTATCAAAGGTAAGCATAAATAGTGGCAATCCTTGTCTAACTACTTCCTGCTCTCCATTCCTATTTGTGTACCTTTCTTTCTTAAGAATATTTACAGCATCTTTAATTTTAAAGCCTCTTTCCTTTAACTCTTCTATTATATCTTCTTTTGGGCATGAAGCATGCAATCCTCTTGCCATAACTCTAATTGGTCTATCATTTTTGTTTTCATAAGTTTGCCAATTGACTTTTTCTGTGTTTAATTTCTTGACCAAAGCCCTATAGCTATCAGAATACATAGTATTGATCTTCCATACATTATTATTTAATGATGTAACTTTATATTCTTTTCCTAACACAGGTTTTAATAATGCCTGAAGTTTTAGATAGTCTGTTATATCATATATGTTAATAGGAGGAGGCTGGTGTTCCTTAAAGGGAACTTTTTTTTCCTCCTTCATTTTATTTGTTTTGCTTATAATGCTTCTAGTTTCTGACTTTTTATTTCTATAATTTTTTTCGGGTTTTCCCGTTTCTATTACTGGCGATGTTTCAGCTTTTTGTTTTTTATTTTTCCTCTGTAATATCCAATCTGTTTCTCTGACCAGATCTTCCTCATCTGTATAATAATCTATCATATCGCTAGGTCCTGCTTATTCTATAAGTTCTTTCTCACTACTTGTTTTCACTCTTGTTTGCTCTACTCTTATAGGATCCTTATTCACATCCAGAGAATTCTGCTTCTCTTTATCCATATTTTTTCTAAGTTCTTGATTTTCGAGTTTGAGCTTTTATTTCGTTTTTTAGTTCTTCATTTTGACGCTGGATCTCATTCAGTATCCTCTTTAGTTCCTCTTCTCCTGTAAGTGCATTACTCGTTTTGCTGTAGAACAGTGTAGGTGATCGTTGGGTTGATACCGAAATTTAGATTTCCGATCGAATGGGCTTTTGAAAAAGTCACGTTTTAATTTAATTGCCGGATGTGAGATTTGCGATAAGTGTTGAGTAATAACATAAATAGATAATAGAGCAGGAAGTGTTGTAAGGTGAACAAGATATGAGTAAATAATAGTCGTTAAATTTGTAGTATAAACGCATTATTGGTTTGAAATTAACGAGTCATGACGTCATACTACATAGTTTAAATACACGTTCGAAAGTCAGGTCTGAAAACCTTAAAAGTCGCGCGATATATTTAATAAAATATAAAGTAAACATCGTTTAATCCTAAAAAGGTAATTATATATTCGAAATTCATAAAAGAACATGTTATAATAGAAAGGGACATTTCTAAATTGCGGGAAAAGGAAATAGCATTTTGGATACGAGGCTTTCTTGGATGACGTCATGACATTCAAATGGAAGAGAACGGTCTTTTTAGCGTGGGTAAGCTAGAAAGCGTCACTACTCAACAGGAGACCAGTACGGCAGGTCGTGCTGCGCGGATGTGAGTGAGATTCCTCTACGTATACAAATATTTTCGGCATAGCTCCCGAAAATATTTAAGAGGCAATAAAGAACATATAAAAAGTTTCCTTGGGTTGTCCATTACACTTACGCAAACCCGAGATAAAGAGATCTCTTGCAGAACTAGCCGGAGCGAAACACATCAAAGGGCAACCACGTCACCAACGACATCAAGAAGCGATCAACGGCCGATACAGCGATACATCAAGAAGCGAAGAACGACATTTTTAGCTTCAGGGTCAATGCACTCTTTCTAAACACATCTCCCTCAAGCAGTTGATGACTCCCCCCAGAATCCATGGAGTCTTCCTCCAAAGAGGATGGATTGTCCAGTTTACCTGAAGTACCACCTGGGGTAATAATTCCAAGATTCGTTTTATCTATTGCTTGGGTTGGTGTTGCGGATTGCTCTTAGCTTCCCCTCGTCTCTTGATAGTTAGTAGCTAATGCTCACATAACTACCCGCCTGACTCACTGGGTACTGAGCACTCCCCGCCACGACAATGCGACATTCCCCGGGGGGGTTAATGAGAAGTGTATACAGGAATTACGCGTGAAGGAACAGCGTGCGTTTCCAGAAGCGCGTCGTCGCTTTGAGCACCTGAAACCTGCCACCGCCACAGATTGTACCTTAGCTGCCCGACGCGCTCGCTCATGTCAACACGTTCCTGTATGAGATGCTTCCACACACACAGTACCCCTTGGTTGTGTCGTGCCACACCTGCACCGGCTACTACATCTTCAGCCGTGCACAAGACGTCCACAAACTGCAGCCAGAGCCTGTTGACAAATATTGCTCCAGGCCATCGCGCCAGCAGCCACTCATCCTCGATAAAGTCCCGCTCCCGCTCCCGGGGAATCTTCAGACTCCCCTACATCTGAGGAGTCACCACAGGACGTCGAGTTCCCTACTCCCTGTCCGAAGTCGGTTAAGGTAAAGATGAAAAAGAAATACAAGCCATTAATTTCTTTACCGTGGAAATAATCCAATGGAATGTTATTGGGTTCTGGGCCCGTGACAGCATCTAGTTTCTCAGTGCTCTCCGTCAATCATGTGTCTCCAAGAAACCCATTTGCAGCCTAATCAGGCTCTCCACCTTCGCTTTTTTTTTTTTTTTTTTTTTTTTTTCGGCATTTAGAAATGACTGCAGCTGATAGGCGGGCAAGCGGTGGTGTCGTTATTCTAGTGGCACATAACATCTCTGCCACCAACATACCACTTGATATGCCGCTGCAAGCTGTAGCGGTACGTATACAGCTGCAGCGCCTATGTTTGTTTGCAACAGTGTCGTCCACGAGAACGATATTCAACCTTTTGGCACACATTCCGCCACTGCTCCTCTTTTAGTGATCCGAATGTCAAAAGCGCTATGGGGCTCCGACACTGACGATACTAGTGTCTGCCTTGGAGCAGAGGTTTGCGATATGTCCGACTTCGTCCTATTAAAGACTTTATCTGCCTACGGTAGCGCTAGACGTTTCCTTTTGTAGCCCGTCATTGGTACGACTTCTTGATTGGTCCGTACTTTCCGACTTATTTGGTAGTGATCATTACTGCATTAATATTCACCTATCTGGCCAACATCCTGTGCTAACGCATCCCCACTGGATTACTTCCAAGGCTGACTGGGGGAAATTTCGTTTCCTCATTCACCTCTGCAACGATGTGATCGCCACTATGGACGAAATGAAGTGTCTGGCTTCTCGCAACGGATTTCAGTATTCCTCGAGGTTCATCTACACTACGTCACGTTCCTGTACCTTGGTCTGAGGAATGCCATTTGGCTATTAAAGCACACACCTCCTACGGAGGTCAAATATTTAGCTTTTAAACGTGTTCGTGCAAGGGACCGATTTATACTTCGTGACTCCAAATGCAAGTCGTGGATAAGGTGTCTCTTCCGTTTCCCGTCGAAATTCGGCGCAAAAGGTGTGGACTGCTGTTCGGCGCATGTAGGGCAAATGTCGCCGGACGATTCTCCCGGTCTTGTCGTACAGGGCTCCCATTACACCAGTGAGCAGGATATCAGGTGGAGTGAAAAGTGGAGAATGGGAATCAGTCCACAGAAAAGCTCTGCTTTTCTATTAGGTAAAATTCATACCTGTAGACCGGAAAGGGACCTGACACTTGGTCACAGGAGAATCCCTTGGGTCAACACAGCCAAGTACCTTGGTGTAAAACTAGACCGAGGACTTACCTTCACCAAGCATGTCACAGCTAAAGCTGCCCAAGGTCACGGAGCTCTGGGAAAGCTCTATCCGATCTTTAGGTCTACTATGCCTACACGACTTAAATTACGCATATATCGTGCGACCATCCCTCCCCTGATCCTGTATGGATGCGAGGCATGGGGATTCGTGGCTCAAACCACCATCCGCAGACTGCAAGTCGTGCAGAACAGGGCCCTTAGGATGATCTACGATACTGACCGTAGATTTTCTTCCCATATTCTCCATACTCATTCTGGCATTCCATATATTGTGGAGGTTGTGCGAGATAGAGCCCACTCTATGTATGCGAAACTTACGCCACACCCTAACCATCTGGTAAATACCCTGGGTCAATATGATCACCATCTTCCCAGGAGGCGCAAAAGCTATCGTTTACCCAAGGATGTCTTGGGCTAATTAGCTTCGCTGCTTCCTCATTTCACCAAACATTCCAATGCATTCGGTTTCTCGCTATTTGACACTGCTTGGCTTGCTGGTTAGACAAGCTGACCTTTGCTAAGTGAGCAGAGGGGCATGGGTGCCCCAGGATGGGTAGACATTCTAATTGGTACTCATATACCAAGTTTATAGCAAGAGAGAGTAACCAATCACCATTGGCTGACACTGACACAAATAGCTTGTGCAAATTGACTACACCTTTCATACCTCACGGGTAAATCCATACTAAATGGATAGGTACCGTGGGCATACATCCCGCCCGGGTAAACCCGAGCGACCTGATTTGGCTCTTGGTTCTTATATGGTATGTCTCCCCTCCCTTTCATTCCCCTAAGACCATGGGCAGGTAAACACAGTAGCTGATACCAGTTTACTCACAAGGAATGAAGTTGTCTGATCCTGCATCCATTTTAAGTGAATCAACTCATTTTCCCACATCTCAAAAGTTTTGTAGCGACCCTGACATTGTTTGTATAATCCAGTTACATTGACAATAAGACTAATTACTAATCTTAGGGCAGGTTTTACCAATGCATGTTAAGTTTTAATTTCAAGTTAGTATCTAACAACTTAAGTAGTTGCCCAGGGCTGCAGTTTTCAGAGGACAGCATTTTCTTTTCTTTTTCTTTTTTTCTGTTACTGTAAAATTTATATTTAAAAAATCTGTTGCATTCACATGACTTTCTCCACTCTTGTACTGACCATTCTTACAAACTCTTATTGGTATATCTTCATGTTAATTGAGATTAAGATTTGCAGAAATGCTGTTTATTTTCTTATAGGTGCAAGGAGAATATGGGAATATAAGGCTTTGAGTGATAATTAAATCTTTAAAACCTTTCTAATTCTGTTCTCTTATTACTGTTAATATAAAAATATGAATAATGTCCCATTTAACAGAAGCATAAGTTCTCCAAAACTTATGCAAATAACAGAATATCTCTGAAAAGGTTAGCTCTATAAAAAAATGCATTTAAACATAAATTGTGTGTTTTAGCAAGATATACGTGGAAGATCCCAGAAACAAAGTTCCTCCAAGTCTGCAGGACAGCGTTCAGAACCAGAGAACAATGGTGGATTTCCTGGATTTGGTTTTGGGGATGGTGGTTTCCACATGTCTTTTGGAATTGGTGCCTTCCCTTTTGGATTTTTCACATCAACTTCTAATTTTGGAGAGGCAAGACCTAGTGCAGGTAAGCTGGCCATACAGTTTATTGATCGCATTTGTTAGTATAACACTGATGCTTCCTGAGCAGTTCTCTGGTGCAAAGATTTGCATTTTTGTCAATTTCTTACATATATTTTCCCTATTTTATTTCCTATAGAACACATTTTCAATTAAATATCTTTTTATGGTTTTCATCATTTGTTTTGTGTGGGTTACGATTTTTATTTCATTTGGTAACTTATTTAATAATTCCCTTCGTGTAATTTCTACTGCATGATTATTCAGTGTTGTCCTGTAGTAATCATCATTATTCCTCAAACTATAAGTGTGTAAATGATAATGAAAATTGAGTTGGATTGAAACACTTAACTTCACTTACATGTAATTAATCTTGACCTGCTTCATGCCCTCATCATCAGAATAGCCCGACTGGTTCTTATAGATGTTGTTTGATGTGTGGTTGTTTGGTTGGTTGCTTGGGCTGAAATCTACCTGTGGGCTGATGAACTTTCATAAAGGGTTTGGTGGTGCTCAATTAATTACATGTAAGTGATGTTAAGTGTTTCAATCCAGCTCTATTTTCATTATCATTTAGATTTACATGTGTGTATATTACGATTCTTTTGAAGACTTTTATCAAAAGGAAGAATGGATCACAGAGTACCAAAACTAATGAGTAAATAGAGGAAGGAAACAAAAGAGATGATGGGGGTATATTACCAACATGGCAGGACAAAACTTCATAAGTAACAAGGCCTGTTAACCTGTAGACAAGTTTTGCATGAACAACATATGCCTTATGCAATTAAATCATAATTTTTTCTGCTGTATGTTCATTGCACAGATACCCTTTAAGATTTGGCTGGAGTTGCATGCATGAATTATAAACATTTGCATCATATTCTTTAGCTTAATATGTGGCATTGGTGGTATTTAAATGTCTTATATGACTATGTAACATGTTTTCCTGTCACTTAGTTTAATAAATGATGTTGCTTTCTTTTTCTTATCTTTCTTCATTTTGTTTTTCTTCTTTCTTCTTACTCTCTTAATTCCCCCCCAGTCACAACTCAGTTGCATGACGAAACATTCAACTTCCTAACTTATAAAATCGGAACAAATTAGAAATTTAAAGCTTCACTTATCTTAGTAATATTGCAAGATGTTTCACAGCTGACATGTTTCAAGTTGTTTCCAACTTATTTTCAAAGTTGTTGGAGACAACTTGAATCATTTCAGCTGTGTACTCAGGGGTCTCCGTCTAATGGTGACCACAAGGTACCCAAGCTGAGCAGAACATTACTTCCACTTACTGGTGTTTTGCTCCTCACTGTAGCTTTTCTATCTGACGTTACCTTAGTCATCTCTTGTTCTCTTCCGACCCCGATGCTATTAGGGTTCCTGAGGGCTAGGGAGTCCTTATTATTCCAGCCTCTCCATTTCTCTATAAAATCTTAACACGTAACATGTTGACCTGTCATGGCATGTAATCCTCATATTGGTAATCGGAGGATATGGTTGGTGAATTTCTTTTGATAACTCTACTGATCAGGTCAGTGAGACCCGTAAACCAACAACAGGTGTGGTCCTCCAGACATTCTGGGGGTTGTGAGAGAGCAATGTAACCACCAAAACATAAAAATATGGTGCTTTCTAAAAAGTGTTTACATTTACTCCTAAGTCTCTTCGATATTTATGAAATATGACTCAAGCGGTAATATGTTCCGGAGTTAAAATAGTCAGCCATTCGGATCTCCGGGCGGGGACTACTTCTCGAGAACCAAAACATTATATTAATAGAAGGTCTAACATCAGACTTCTACAATGGAATGCAGGTGCTTTCACCCAAACAAAAAGAATAGAACTGAATAAAATAGTATTTGACTATAAAATAGATATATTTGTCATACAAGAAGCAAATCTAACAAATGATCAACTTAAATACTTCAATTTTACTGTATTTTTACTATACCTACTACCCAAAAATAGATAAGTAGTGGAATATTGGTTGGAGTCAGAAATGATATGAAATCATTCTTTCAAATTGTTAAAGAAATGGATAACACAGATAAAGCTGAATTAATAAAGCTAAATTTTTGGGATAGCAAAACACATCTTCATTTATACAGTATTTACAATCCTCCCAGGAATGAACCAGATCTCTCACTTATTGAACAATTAAATAAAACAATCATAATTGGGGATTTCAATGCCCATTCCAAAAGATGGGGTTATGAAAAAGTGGATTCTACAGGGCAGATAGTGGAAGAATTTTTGAATGCCACAACCTTTGAACTGGTTTATGATAAGGAAGATCTCAAAAAATTCATACATCACTCTGGAGCAGGCAGTAACCCAGACCTCTTGTTAGCTACAACAGATATTGTTTCAAAAATTAAAGAACAAGTTATAGAAGACCCAAGTTCTGATGACAGAGCAGTAAGTGCTCACATAAAACTAAATAATGCAAATAACAGTCAAAATCACACAAATCTGTACTGGAACTTCAAAAAAGCAGATTGGATCAAATATAAAACTGAACTGGAACATAAATTTAAAGAATAAACAAACTCAGAGGTGCTTGACCACCCAGATCATATGAACAAAAATGTCTGTAGAGTCATCCTAGAAACTGCAAAAAAAAAACACATTCCTCGGGGAAGAATAAAAAATTTCAAACCCTTTTGGA